>CM024573.1:39921946-41408728 GCA_014182395.1 Eucalyptus sp. ANBG9806169 | reverse complement strand
GATGACGTTCCCTCTACTGCTATAGCCCAAAAGGCTATTGGTGGGAGAAGATTGAGGGTCGTGTTTGATGATGATGAGGATTAGCATAATACCAAGGTTCTGTCCCCTGGAACATTGTATTTTTCTATAGGGGCCTTGAATAATTCTTCCAATGATTACGGTTGCCCCACAATGTGAATATTAGTTTGGATTTCTGTACACTTGCAATGCTACTCCACATTTTTTTAATTTATCCTTCACTATTACAAGTTGATCGATCGCCTGGTAAACTGAACTGCAACCATGATGAAATCTGAACTATTAATCACATTTTTGTAGAGAACGTAGAGTTGAATTGAATATGGTCGGGTGGGAATCAGCAAGGCTTGACTATGACCAAGTCCAGGCTCGACAAATGTAATCGTTCTAGCTTTTCCAAATATGAAATTGTCACATACCAGTTTCTCCCAGGCTTTCTGCATGTTCACGGTTTCTTCATCATTCTTATTAAATAGTATGTACATGATCCGGATGGGGGCCAAACGCAATGTCCAATTCTTACAACCGAACAAGAAAACATTATATGGAAGTCTGTTAAATGAGATTAATCTTAGATTTGCTGCTCTGAATAGTTTTCTGTCCTGATGTATTATTATTAACCGATAGAGGCCACAGAACGGGGTAGTATTGTCATTGTAATCAAAATGATACCTCGTGTGGGCCTTGTGTTAAGAACCTGCATTGATTCCATTATCAGGAAATTATAGTGAATTTCCTAAATAAAGATTGTTACTAACAAAATCTAATCAATATATGGATATGATGCCAGACAAACTAGTTAAATCACCGAACGGATCAGGAGAGCAACCAAAGGAGTTCGATGACAAGTTCTTGTTACACTAGTTCAGAAACCATATGGATAAAGGACAAAGAATGTAAGTTTCATTAGGAATGGCTAATTGAGGCAGTGGCACTTCGCTGTTGGCTTTTCTCCGTCTCGGCTAACTAGACATTGTCTGTCATCAAACCGGATTTTATCACCAGAGAGAACAGAGAGAAAGGACGCAAGAATTGCAACTGCGGGATTTGCAAGCTTTCAATACCATGCCTTCCAAGCTAAAGAGCAAGAGGGCATTTTTGTTAATTCCAATGAGAGGTCTTTCTAACATCTATAAAAGGAAGTGCCCTTCAAACTTATGAGCGTATAACCTCCAACATCTTCTCCTTCTAGATAGAAACACCAATCTAGGGAGAAGTACATTATCAGTGCTATAAGTTGTGTACGGCACTTACTTTGGTGCCAAAAGTTTCCGTCGAATAACTTAAAGTGTCAAATCGGTAGAAAAACGATCACTTTGGTGCCACTAGTGAAAGATTCCAGCCAAAATGATTACGTGGCTTTTAAAAAAAAAAAAAAAATCGACAAGGCCTTAAACGACGTTGTTTTCGATCCTCCTAAGAAAACGACGTCGTTTTGCCGTCCTACATGGATGGCCTCACAAAACGACGCCGTTTAACTCATTTGGGGATTTTTTTTTTTTTTTTTTAAATTTGGGGATTGAAATTAGGGTTTCGTCGCTGGCCTCTACCGTCGCTGGGCCGCCGTTGCTCGCTCAGCCACCATTGCTCGATGCTGTTCGAACGCCCTCAATGGCACACGAGGGAGCTCCGGGGTCGGAGCCACAACCGTCGAGTGGCTATCGTCAAGGTTGGGGTCGGGGTCGGAGCGGCGCTGTTGAGTGGCCATCGTCTCGGTCGAGGTCGTGGTCGAGCTGCAGCCTGTCGAGTGGCCATCATCGGGTCGGAGCCACGGTTGCCGAGTGACCATTGTCGTGGTCGGGGTAGGAGCCGCGGCCGTCGAGCGTGGGTGCCATCGAGGACGGCGAACGGCGTCGTTTTGGTGTTAGGATGCTGACTGTACTCTCCGGCGAGCCACATCAACTTCAAAAATTAATAAAAAAAGTGCCAGGTCGGATTCCCGGCCAACCGGATCGGAGTTGGCACCAAAGTGAGCGTTTTTTAAACTTTTTGGCACTTAACTAATCCGATGAAACTTTTGGCACTAAAGTAGCGCCGCACAACTTTATGACCGATAGTATACTTATCCCCGCCCATCTACATTCCGTCTTCTCGCCTCTCGCACTAGGGCGTTGGGGACAGCCCTCCCAATCCCAATCGATCCCCGACCGATCCCACATCAATCCTTGATCGATCCTTATCGCTCCTTGCACAATCTCGACCGTGCCGATCCGTCCGTGCGTGACACCGGAATGATCCATGCACGACCATCGATCAACTCCCGATCAATGCTTAGCTAGCCTTGCACAAATGTGGAGTGGTTCACCCGCTCCGTGTCGCGCCCATGCTTGCCCATGCCGGCCCCGATCTTGCTTCGACTTACTCCCGGCTGTTGCCCAATGCAACTATTGAGTAGCCTACCGAGTTGATTTGTAACGATGGCCATTGTTCAAACACAGCCGTTGGATCGGAGGGACTATCCATGGCCGAGATTAGACCGAACGTGTATAAAAGGGGTCCCTCCCCTCATATGAGCTCGCTTATTCATAGTGAATACATTCGCCCCTTTGTGCTGCCGACCCTTGTGTTGTGCATGTGAGTGAAAAGGCTGATTTGGGATCACCAATCCTAAGGCCGCACGGTGTTTGATCGTTCGTGTTCGACCGACCCATGACACTAGCCTCGTTTGATGATCCTAGGAGGGTCACAACTTGTCACTGGAACAACTTCCTGTGAGGGAAGTCCTCTTCGTGGCTGCTTGGAGATGCGGTTCTGGATGGCATCGATTTCAACATCGAAGGAGGCACGAGCCAGCACTGGGACGAGCATGCGAAGTACCTTCCGTGTATAGCAGATGCAGTAATAAGATGCTGTACTTGGCTGCAGCACGGCAATGTCCTTTCCCTGATGTGGGGATCAGGAATGCCCTTAAGACAGGACTGTTCGACTATGTTTGGGTTCAGATCTATAGCAATTGCTGTGCGAGTACATTCCCGGTGGTGTAGCCAACCTTGAAGAAGCCTGGAAACAGTGGACTTCAACCATTCCAGCTAGCAAGATTTTCCCGGGATTACCGGCCGCGCCTCAAGCTGCTGGCAGCAGCTTTATCCCTGCTGCCAATCTTACCTCAAAAGTACTTCCAAATCTCAAGGGTTCAAAAAAATACAGCGGCGTCATGTTGTGGCCAAAGTACCACGGTGATCTCTCTGATTATAGTGCCTCTATTAAAGGCCACGTTTAAAACTCGAATGACCATCCCATAGTCGTATCTATGTGAGGTTTTGAAACCTACACATCAATGTACCCACGTTTTCTTAACAGATATAAGGTAATTGGTATATCCTTTTAAATTCTTTATCTTAAGCATTCCCATTGATTGAAGTTTGTGGATAGGCAAAAGGACACATTTGATCATTTGAGGTTAGATACGGCTTATCAATGATCTTCTGGAGGATTAGAATCAGATAGATTCCGACAGTTCCATCCTGCCGCTTTGACATTCATTCATACTTGCGAAAACTGCAAAGAATCATTTTCATTCAATTGGGTAGTCTTTCCTATAATCCTGTCTATATTATCTAGGTGACATCGTCGAGTAACTACAAGTAGCATTAGACGATGGATGACTGGTGATAGTAAAAGAGCTCGAGCGATTATATTCTCTTTTCATTGCCTTGTGGACCTGATCTAGTCCTTCTTCAATTAATTCAAGAACAGTCTGCGGCATTGGAGGCGCGTTGATATCCATCGAGCCTTCTAGCATCCGCACCACTTCCCCCATTGTAGGTCTCATGAACACTTCATCTTGAATACACCAGAATGCGACTCTCAGTGCTCTTATTAGCTCTTCCTCTTGCACGGCCCCTTCCAGTCGTCTATCCGCCACTTTAATTGGTGTTCCTTTCGTCATTTCCTAAGAGGAGGTTGACAGGATTTATAACGAAGCACATGAAAAGAAAGAATGCGTTGATCTGCTACAAAAGGAAATGAGAACACTATTACACAGTATGAATTCTCTCGTTCGAGAGGGTACCTTAAAAGCCCAGCCAGGGTAGAAGAAGTCTTCTGCGTCAAAAGACATGTCGAGGTTTCTCCGTCCTCCGACGATCTCCAAAAGAAGCATCCCATAACTATAGACATCAGCCTTTACAGTGATAGGCCGGTTACTAACCCATTCCGGAGCTAAGTAGCCTCTAGTTCCTCTAATCATGGTCATGACATGTGAATGCTCTCTCCCCATCAACTTAGCTAGCCCGAAATCTGAAACTTTAGGACAGAAATTCTCATCTAGGAGAATATTTTCTGGCTTAATGTCGCAGTGTATGATCCGGTTCCTACACTGCTCGTGAAAGTAGGCAATCCCTTGTGCCATCCCGATGGCTATTTGGAAGCGGGTTTGCCAATCTAGCAATCTGTCTCGCAATCTGAACGAAGGGAAAATCCACTTGTCCAAGGACCCGTTTTTCATGAACTCATAAACAAGAAGCCTGTCCATTACCAATCAAAGAATCCAGAAGAATGAAAATAAATAGTAAGGTTCATTAGTCAGGATTCTCCCATATGAAGAATTAAACATAAAAAGTCAGATGAGCACACAAGTTCTTTTCGCTAACCGGTATGCAAAGTTATGCACGTCAAGCTTTTCATGCCCTCGAAATACTTAATAGGGATGGTTTTTTATACCTGTGTGACCCCTCAGAGCAATAGCCGCATAAACGGACCAAGTTCATGTGATGCATTGAACCGATGGTGTTCACTTCGGTTATGAACTCCTTTTCGCCATGAGGCAAAACCCTGTCGAGCTTCTTTACTGCGACTAGACTTCCATCTGCAAGGCTTCCCTTGTACACGCTTCCGAACCCCCCTGCAAATAACATGGTATATCCCACATCAATAATCTCCTATCTCAAACAGAGTAAAGCTGGTTTACTCTGTGGTTCCTTGGCTCTGTTTTCTAAGGATTAAAAAGTTTTGACACTTTTAGCAGTTACCTGTTCCAATCAGCTGTGAGAAGTTGCTGGTGCGAATTTGCAAGTCACGGTAAGTGAAGTTCATTGGTGCACCGGACAAGGTTAATAACGAACTTTCCATTGCTTTCCTAAGCAACCTCCTCCTGTGGACATTGTAATACAACAATGTACAGAGTAGACCTATGAGAACCACCATGACAAGTACAACTGGGAGAATCACTACTTTCTGGTGGCCAATTCCCGATGAATCCCCGATTCTCTTGCATTACCTTCAGGTGTTGCCGAACTGTTAGAATTGACTTTCACGAATAAGGTCGAACTGGGGTCCTCAAACCCACCAAAATCCAAGCTCCTAAGTAGCCAACAGTAAGGCTTTTCCTCATCAAGTCCATAAAACGGAAGCAACGCATTTACATTCTGATAAACAAGCATCATTCCACTTCGAAAACCGTAGCTATGTCACTGTAGTTTGCTACGATAGGAATAATCAGAGAAATAGTAATTTGTCTGTTGAACCACTGGAGATTCTAAACTCAGATGTTTGATTTCTATTTTCTGAACTGCATTTCCCAGTCAGGGAAGAATTTTCTGAGCACACCCATCAGTGCCGACCTTAGAAGTTCCTGGCAGGCATGCACAAGTAGCATTAGTTTTGCTCCTATTTAAATTGCATATCCCATTTCCACAAATTCCAGTTATATCACAAGGATTGAAACGGCGGCCCAGTCAGGTACCCATTGGCTAGAACTGTTGACATCGTTATCCCATCGGTATAACCTAAATTTCCATTTGTCTCGAGAATCAATCTCCGAAGAACCAAGGCCGAGTTGATCGTTCACAGCTGAAGACAACCCTTCATCATCGTCATCGCTTTATACACATACACCGCTCCATTTGCTGAATCACCATACACAATCCCAAAACTTCCCGCCTCATCTAGTACCGCTATCACTTTGGGCCAGTCACATTGAGATGTCCGGGTCCGGCCCAATAAGAGTAATTAGAGTACAATTCAGGGAGTGAACTCATAGCTTCCAGGCAAGTTGTATGTGAGGGCAAGGCTCAGCGATGTTGGCTGTTGAAGCATTTGAGAGTGTAGTAACCACCATGTGAAGGCGACGTTGCTGAGGTGAGCTCGAGAGAGGCGGTTAATGGTTGGTTAGGGAGGAGTGTGTCGGTTGGATGTGAAAAGCTCTGCCCACACTATGTGGTCGGTGGCATTGTAGAGGATGAAGTTGCCAGTTTCGGACATAGTTGCTGGATTGCACACCGGAGTTGGAGGTGTTGGAAATCCATACGGCAGTGTCGCCTTCAAGGAGGACAAGGTTCCTGTGGTGTCGAGCTCGAGGATCGCGTTTGCCGACTGGGGAGTTTCTATATGAGATGATTGTAACAGAGAATGAAACTGGTTGGCTTTAGTTCATTATATACACCTGCAGAAGCTCTTGTAAAGACTAGAGATGGAGAAAGAAACTGGGCGCTTTCTTCCATTAACAAAGTTAGAGACCAGAAACTGAGAACTTTCCGACACAAGTGAAATGCAGTGAATGTACAAAAAGTAGATTTGAAATACTAACTCTGATTCTACAACCAGTTAAATAACAAATGAGACATGAATTAGACAAGTCGCTTTCATTGATCAAGAGAATTCTGTGAATCTAGTGTAACTCATTATTATGTTGATATGTGAATTGAAATGTTAAGGACTCTCTGAGTAAGTCTTAATGATTAATCCTATAATCCACCGATTCCTGCTTTCGCTGAACACTTTTCCACCTTCTGATATCTTCGAAAAGAGTACTCTTCTTCTGTCCCTCTCTACTTCTAAACCTTAAGTGATCAAGGAAATTCTTCAAGCACCTATATTTGAGAGACCTATACACCACTGGTCTTGTTGAAGTCACTGTAAGAATATCTAGTGATCCGTTCGATCGAGTCCGATTCCAAGGTGGACCCCAAAACCGATCGGAAAGGTGACTCTGGAGCACAATTTCTGCACCGAATTGAATGGCCACCTTCGGAACTGGAATCCAAATCACCCCGCTAGCCTTGGTTCAATCCGAATGGAATTGTTCAATTTACTCAAAATTTCACACAATCAACTTTTTTTGAAAAGGAAGAAAAGAAGTTGTCTCTCCACAACAAAATGTGTGGATGGATGAAGACATGCCATGATCCTATAATTTCTACTAAAGGAAGACAAATAGAGAGAAATTGAGAAAATTACTATTTATTAAGAAATTAATAAATAAATAAATATTTATTGTTGGTCCGTCCTGTCACCCGGGGCCTCGGTCCCACCCTAGAACTAGGAATTGGACCGACCAGCCACACTGCTCAAAAATAGGAGCCAAAAACCAAATAGCCGTTCGTGGGAACCGCCCGAAACTAGCCGGTCCGGTCCCGATCTAGCGGCCCTAGTTTGGGCGGTTCCAACTGCGCACCCCTACGAATATTATTCGACATGACCCAATTTGAAGACTGGCTGACTTTTTCATCTTTGCCATTGCTAGGTAAGATGTAACATATTCAACGAAAAGCTTTGTCTACAATCATCTGTCTTAGAATAAACGGGATAGGTTACATCTAGGAAACATGCATGCATAATCGACATTCACGTCTCGTAGACCTAGTGGACGACTGTTGAAGGACAATAAGTATGCCAGAAATGGCAACTCTTTAGCATTGGCATCCTGTGAATTCACGACCAGAAGCAATATATTATGGAAACATTTCATTGCACTAATGCGAAAGGCGTAATGATGATGACTTTCGACTTACTGGTTAGCCGACCAAACTACGGTCCGATCACCGGGAAGCTGAAAGAACCAAACCGCCACCTGAAACCGGTCCTCTCGTCCACTCATGGCAGCAAACCAAAAGCGAAAGTCCCATTATCCGAAACCTGGCTCGGTCCTCACTAGCCACCAATCTCGACCCCAATCCTATCTCACCACCCACGGCCGTGCACCATCCGAACCAAGGCAGAAGCACGACCCACGATGCCAAAACCCAGAACAATAAGAAGAGGCACAAAGCTTCATATTAAGCAGAAGGTAGAAGTTCCTGTTTCACTTGGAAAAAGTTTCAGTGTCTGGAGACTAGCAAGAAACCTCTTCGCTCTATAAGTGGTAAGTTCACGTTCGTGGGCTCATATATACACGCAAAGACATCTGGGTGAAGCTGGTCGGTGGGAAAATGGAATGAGAGTTCAACGAGGGAAGGGCCGAAAGAGGGAAATCGGGACACGTGCAGGGTGGTGGTGAGCTAAACTTTGAAAAATAAGCAGATCAAGTGGTCGGCTTCGGATAGATGGGATGGGGACATGCATAGAACTACCGGGTATGTGCTTGAATCTCTACGGTCTTCACGGAGCGCTGGCGACGAGAGTTTAGGAATACCCATGAAATTCACGTATTTCTGCTTTGGTCTCCATGAAAAATGGTCCGCATAGTTTTATGTTCACACTGGTCATAGCATGGGGCTTCTAAATATTTTCATATATTAGAATAGAGTCTTGCAGTCAGAGAATTAATGAGATTTCTAACGAGTTGGGACTTTAAAAATTGCTTCAAAATACATTACCTTATAACTTCTTTTAAATAAACAAATATCACCAACCACTAAAATTGTAATTTTGGGTGATAATATATCATTTTAATTAGAAAACATAATTTTTTTCATTTTTTTTATGAGAACAGAAGATCTGAAATATATACAGGCACTTGAGTGACACATCGCAATATCATTTTACCTCAATATATTTATCAAGCTAATACCTTTTTCAGAGAACGTAGCTCCTTGACAAAATTGAGGCGACTAATATTAATTGGCCCGTTAGTTTTACTTTTCTAAGAGATTGATAAATGTACCGGATGTGTTGTAGATGTTTTTTTTTTCCTCTCTCGAAACTCAATAGGAGCATAGAGATTATATACAAAATGAAATATGTACATTCAAAAGGTATGCCCATTATTATATTCATATACATACACATGCAAATTGGAAACTATTCCAAGCACATAAGTACTAAATCTCTATGATTTTTCCCTTCTTGTACTTGAAAATGGAAAAGCCATATGTATATATCTTAATTTCACTTTCGCATATTTATTTTTAGAATGAAAAAGTGAGCTGGGACGGCCTGCGTGCGAGGCCTCAGACCCCGACCCCGTACCCACCCCCGTTTATAACCTAAGCCTCTTTCCTGACCCTATACCCGACCCCCAGAGCCACCCCGTACCCGACCCACCCCGTTTTTCCGATCCGGCTCAGGGTCAACCCCGCGTTTCCATTGGAACCTCGTTTTGCAATCTTCCGATATCTTATACGACTTTGAATTTTATATTAATAAGCGAGAAAATAACGTAATCCTCCTAATTTATATTGAAACATTAAACACCGGTAATAAATTAATACATGAACATTTGGAATAAACGAAAATTAAAGATCCATAGGGCTAATTATAATAAATAAAATCATAAGGCAAAGAATTAACATCAAACATGAGTCTAATATTAGTCTTATTCCCACAATTACTACATGAAGCTACTCATTTATTCAAGCATAACTCTTTATACAAAGAGAATTAGGCGAGCCAATCCATGTGATACACAAGAATTTGGTGGTGACAAACACCGTTCGTCCATCGATGGTGCGAGAGGGAGCTCTGTGAGGGAGGGAAGCAAGTGAGGAAGATGAATGACAAAGGAGAAGTGCTATGCGTGTTTGAGAGAAACAGAAAAATATCATGCGACATGAGTAAAAATAGAAATCAGAAGAAAAAATGTTTTGACCTCTTACTTACAAAATCAAGTCCAAGAACCGGCTCCAAAACCGGCCTAGGAACGGCTTCCGGGTAATCACGCGACCCTCGCTGATCCTAGCTTAAAACCGGTTCCGACTTTTAACCCGTTCGTGACCGGGCTTCACAACCCTGGCTCCCGACCCTCAAGCTGGGTGGGCCGTCCGGGGAATGTGGTATACCCGGTCCGGTTGCACACCCCTAATGAAAAGAGCACGGTGTGGTTTGGAACTATAAATAAAATATTTTAAAACATTATCTGATTAGTCTCCACAGACCTTTTTTTTTTATACCCTTTTCTTATTATTTAAGGAAGTACGGGCAAAGTCATGGTTGGGATCGTTTGTGGGTGAGAAGGAGATCACAAGTAAAACCCCAGTGATTGAGCTTTGACAATTCAGGTCTTTCGTGTAGAGACAAATCGCTCTCCTTTGGCCGATTCATATTAAAATGACTTTGACATTAATGGTTTGGACTCTTGGCAGCGGAAGTTCCACGCCGTGACATCACTTTGCCAAAGATTTTCTACATTGAAAATGGAATATACATTATATATGTACACAAACACATCAATGTGAGTGTTCATTAATCACTCTAATCTCTCCAATAATTCATCCAATTGATTGTTCTAACGCTTTCTTTTGCCACGTGTACTGAGTTACAAGGAAACGGGGATGTACCGTGTATTAGAAATTTTCTTTAGTAGAGCAAACTCGTAACAACAATCGATATCAATGCTCGTTTGGTGAACATTTAAGATAAGATCTAGAAGATTTTTACTCTTGTATATCAAGTACATGTTCATAGCTTTTACAATTCCAGGTTCAGTTCTTTTTAGTAAGTGCGAGCAAACCAAATTAACATAAATGCAAGGCAATTAGCTTAGAGATGCTGATTTTTGCTACGGGAACTAATGCCGGAGGAATCGCAAATTAACGGGACCAAAACGGGAATGAAGGCTCTCTGGCCGGATCTTGTGCGACCAGTAAATATGCACTTGTTATCATAGATTTTCTTGCTGTATTTGGAAAAGGCCGAATCCTGTCATCAACCTTGCCGTTCATCGTGACCCGCTTCGTCAATGTTTGCACTCAGCTGAGTCCCGAACGAAGTCGTGCCAAGCCAAGCGCATCAAGGTCGTGCTTTCATCATCGGAAGCGTCGGTAGCTATATGCTGGCCTCGTCCGAGGATGCTCGGATGGTTGTGCCTGATCTCTGGAACAACTTGCGAGAAAAGTCCTTTTTGCAGCCGCTTGGAGATGCGGTTCTTTGAGATAGCATCGACTTCGTCGTTGAAGGAGGCATGAGCCAGCACTGGGATGAACTCGTGACGTACCTTTCCGGGTATAGGCAGACTCGGTAATAGGAAGGTGTACTTGATAGCCGCTCCGCAATGTCCTTTCCCGATGCATGGATCCGGAATGCTCTGAAGACAGTACTTTTTGGACTTTGTTTAGTTCAGTTCTATAACAATCCGACATGCGAGTACATTCCCAGTGATGTGGCCAACCTTGAAGAAGCCTGGAAACAGCTGACTTCGACCATTCTTGGCTAGCAACATTTTCCCTCGGTTTACCGGCCACGCCTCAAGCGGCTGGCAGTGGCTTTATCCCTGCAGCCGAATTTACCTTTGAAAATTCTTCCAAATCTCGAGAGTCCAAAGAAATACGGTAGTATCATCTTATGGTCTATGTATCACGACGATTTCTCTGGTTACAGTGCCTCCATCAGCGGCGACGTTTAAAATTTGATGACTTCGCCATAGAGAAATAGCTGTATGAGGTTTGAGACCTAAACATTAATTTACCTGTTCTTTACGAGTGCATGGTACATCTTTTGAAGTGTTTATCTCTAGCATTTTAATCGATTAAGGTTTGTGGGTAGAATAAAGGAAACATACTCGATCATTACAGGTTGGCTATGGGTTATCAATGATCTTCTGGGGAATTAGAATCGGATTGATTCTGACAGTCCCATGCTGCCCATTAACAATCAGCTATACTCGCAAAAAGTTGCGATGAATCTATGTCAGCTGTTTGGCCGCTCATTCCTCTAATCCTGTCTATTATATCTGGTGACATTGTTGAGTAGCTACGTGTTGATTGGCCACTCATTCCTCTAGTCCTGTCTATATTATCTGGGGACATTGTCGAGTAACTACATGTAGCATTAGTCGATAGATGACTGGTGATAGTAGAAGAGCTGAACTGATTATATTCTCTTTTCATTGTCCTGTAGACTTGATCTAGCCCTTTCTTCAACTAATTCAAGAACAGTCTGTGGCATTGGAGGCGCGCTGATCTCCATCGAGCCATCAGCATCCTCACCACTTCCCCCATTGTAGGTCTCATGAACACTTCATCTTGAATGCACCAGAATGCGCACTTTCAATGCTCTTATTAGCTCTTCCTCATGCACAGACCCTCTTAGTCGTCTATCCGCCACTTTAATCGGTGTTCCCTTTGTCATTTCCTGCGAAGAGGTCATCAGGATTAATAATAGTGAAAGCATATGAAAAAAGAAAGAATGCACCAGATCTGCTATAAAAGGAAACGTGAACACTATTAACCGGTATTAATTCTCTCGTTTGAGAGGATACCTTAAAAGCCCAGCCAGGGTAGAAGAAGTCATGAGTGTCGAAAGACATGTCCAGGTTTCTCCGTCCTCCGACGATCTCCAAAAGAAGCATCCCATAACTATAGACATCGGCCTTTACTGTGATAGGCCGGTTGCTAACCCATTCTGGAGCCAAGTAGCCTCTAGTTCCTCTCACCATGGTCACGACATGTGAGTGCTCCCCTCTCCCATCAACTTAGCTAGCCCAAAATCCGAAACTTTGGGACAGAAATTCTCATCCAGTAGAATACTTTCCGGTTAATGTCGCAGTGTATGATCCGTTCCTACACTGCTCATGAAAGTATGCAATCCCTTGTGCCATCCCGATGGCTATATGGAAGCGGGTTTGCCAATCTAGCACCCACCCTCGTGAGCTGAGCGAAGGAAAATCCACTTGTCCAAGGACCCATTTTTCATAAACTCGTAAACGAGAAGCCTGTCCATTACCAATCAAGCAATCGAGAAGAAAATAAATGAAAAGTTCAGTTGATTAGTCAGGATTCTCTAGTATGACTAAATAAATACACTAAGCCAAATGAGCACATGGCTTTTCCTCACTGACTGGTGCAAAGTTATGCAAATCAAGCTTTTTATGCTCCCAAAATACTTCATGGGGATGGTTTTTATACCTGTGTGGCCCATCAGAGCAATATCCGCATAAACGAACCAAGTTCATGTGATGCATTGAACTGATAGTGTTCACTTCGGTTATGAACTCTGCCTCACCATGAGGTAAAACCTTGTCAAGCTTCTTCACTGCGATTAGAGTTCCATCTGCAAGGCTTCCTTATACACACACTTCCGAATCCCCTGCAAATAACACAGTATACACTACATTAATAATCTCAGATCACGGACTAAAGCTGTTTCCCCTATGCTTCCTTTTGCTCTGTTTGGATATGGCACACAAAGTTTAGCACTATCAGCAATTACCTGTTCCAATTAGTTGTGAGAAGTTGCTGGTGCGAATTTGCAAGTCACGGTAAGTGAAATCATTGGCGCACCGGACAAGGTTAATAAGGAACTTTCCATTGCCTTCCTAAGCAACCTCCTCCTGTTGACAGTGTAGTACAACAATGAACAGAGTAGACCTATGAGAACCACCATGACAAGCACAACCGGAAGAATCACTACTTCATCGTGGTCATTTTTGGCTGAGCCGCTCGATGTGACTTTCACGAATAAGGTCGTAACTGGGGTCCTCAAACCCACCAAAATCCAAGCTCTTAAGTATCCAACAGTAAGGGTTTTCGTTTTCATCATCCAGTCCATAAACAGAAGCAACACATTCGCAATCTGATAAACAAGCATCACCGCACTTTGAAATTGTAGCTACATCACTGTAGTTTGCTATGACAGAATGATCGGAGAAATAGTATTTTTGTCTGTTGAACCACTGATATTCTAAACTCAGATGTTTGATTTGTATTTTCTTGAATTGCATTTCCTAACTGAAGAATTTTCTGAGCACAGTTCATCAGAGCCAACTTTAGAACTTCCTGGCAGGCATGTACAAGTAGCACTGATTTTGCTTCTGTCCAAATTGCAAATCCCATTTCCACAAATCCCAGCTATAGTGCAAGGATCTGAAATGGCGTTCCAGTTGGGTACCCATTGGCGAGAACTATCTACATTGTTATCCCATTGGTATAACCTTTAAATTTCCATTTGTCTCGAGAACCAATCTCCTAAGAACAGGCGGCCGAGTTGACTGTTAACAGCAGAAGGTAACCCTTCATCGTCGCCATTGTTTTGATACACATAGACTGCTCCGTCAGCTGAATCACCATACACAATCCCAAAACTTCCTGCCTCATCTAGTACCATCACCGCTTGGCCTGTCACATTGGATATGTCAGTCCGTGCCAATAAGAGTAGTTAGAGTAAAAATTCAGGGGGAGGGATCATAGCTTCCAGGCAAGTGGTATGTGAGCATGAGGCTTAGCGACACCGGTTGTTGTGCCATTTTTTTGAAAGTGTAGTAACCGCCATGTAAGGGAGAAGTTGCCGAGGTGAGCTCGAGAGAGACGGTTAGTGGTTGGTTAGGGAGGAGTGTGTTGGTCGGATGCGAAAGCTCTGCCATACCATGTGGTCAGTGCCGTTGTGGAGGATGAAGTTGCCAGCTTCAGACATGGTCGCTGATTGCACAATCGGAAAGTTGAGGTATTGAAGTCCATACGGCGGTGGTGCCATCGGAGAGGGACAAGGTTCTGTGGCGCTCAAACCTGGGATTGCGTTTTGGCTGACCGGGGAGTTTCTATATGGAGAGGATTGTAACAGAGAGAATGAAATGGCTGACTTAAAATTCATTATATAAACCTGCAGAAGCTCTTGTAAAGACTAGATGGAGAAATAATTTTTGCTTTCTTCCATTAACAAAGTCACAGACCAGACTGAGAACCTTACAAGACAACTGAAATGCAGTGAATGTACAAAAGTAGATTTGACATGCTAACTCTGATCCTACAACCAGTTAAATTACAAATGTAGCATGCATTAGACAAGCCGCTTTCATTGATCAAGAGAATTCTATAAGCCTTTGTAGCTCCTCATTATGTCCATGTCTTGGTTTTCAAAGTTAAGGACTCTTGAGTAAGTCTTAATGATTGATCATTTAACCTCTTTTCCACGTTCCGGTATCTTTCGAGAAAAGATTTTCTTCGTCTCTGTCCCTACTGCTCACTTTCCTAAACATCAAGTTATTAAGGAAATTCTTCAAGCACCTGCTCCTTCAAAAACTACCCACCATTGGTCTTGTTGAATTCGCTGTAAGAATATACGACCTGAACTTATGAGAAGACTTTGGCTAGACCCTTTGCTCTTTGCTACTGCTGGGTAAGATTTAAGACATGTTCACCGAAAAAACTGTCTACAATCATCTGTCGTAGAATGAAACATACAGGTTACATCTCAAGAAACATGGCATGCATAATTGATATTCACATCTTGTAGAACTAGTGGACGAATATTTGAAGGACAAGAGGTCTGCAAAAAATGGCAACTCTTTAAGCATTGGCATTCCTGTGAACTTATGAACAAAGCGATATATTGCAGAAACATTTCACTACAACCAAGCGACATTTACTAATGGGAAAGGCATAATGATGACGGCTTTCGATTTACCGGTTAGCCGACCAAACTAGGGTCCGGTCACCAGGAAGCTGCGCGAACCAAACTGCCAACTGAAACTGGTCGTGTCGTCCATCCACAGCGGCAAAACCAAAAGCAAAGGTCCCATTATCAGAAACCCAAGCTCGGTCCTGGCTAGCCGCCAATCTCGAGCCCAAGCTTACCTCACCAGCCACGGCCGTGCACCATCCGAACCCATGTAGAAGGACGACGCACAGTGCCAAAACCCACGAACGACAAGGAGAAGCGCAAAGCTTTATATTCCACATGGAGGTTGAAGGTTCTCACGTCACTAGGAAAAGCCTGTGTGTTGGGGAGCGAGCGAGGTGGCTCTTCCCTCTGGAGTGGCAAGTTCATGTTCGTGAGCTCAGAAATGCAAGCGTATATCTGGGGAAGCTGATTACAATGTGAAATGGAATGATACTTCAAAGAGGGGATAGGACAAAAGTGGAGGGAAAACAGGACCCGCTTTCTGATGGTGGTTGAACCAAACTTTGACAAATTAGCAGATCAAGCGGTCGCTTGTGGAAAGATAAAACTTGCTAGAGGAGCTTGGCAAGAGGGAATTAGGAGTTTTTAACCCTCTAAAGCACACCGATTCTCTTACGTGCGACTTCTTCCTAACCCAACTTTTTGAATATAAGTTTTCATACCGAAAGAGGGTGATCCAGAATGCTACAAATCCTAATCATGTCAGATCATTGGAAGAAAATAGAGTAAATTAGTGTTGCTAAAATTCAACGGAAAGGTCAGTGTGATGTCTGGATACCATTATAGCTACAAACTCTTTTAAGATGGGCAAAAGGTCAAGATGATCTGGAACGCCTAAAAAATTCTACCAGCCTGCTATCAAATAATTGAAACAAGACAAAGTACTTAAATTTCTCAAGAAAGAGAGATGAACACTTTCTTTCTATTATAATTACCTTTCACCAAAAAAATTAAAAAACACTTTCTTTTTAAATGTGGATTGATTTTATATTTTCTTTCTATTATACATGGGCCGGGGATTTCCCTGTCGGTAACAGAGAAGTTTCCTTCTTCTGATGATGGAAGTTGAGGCAAAGTCAAGATAGGGATCGACTGTGAGGGAGACAGAGATTAAATAAGTAAACCCTATCAATTGACCTTGGCAATTTAGGTCATTTTTTGAAGAGATAAATCACCCCTTTCTGCCTGATCTAGAAAATGTAACTTGACATTAATGGTTTGGACTCTTGGCAGCTAATGGTCCCCTCCTTGACGTGACTTTTGAAAACGAACTGAAAATGACATCGATAGTTCAAAAAATTTTGTCCGTATATTATTCTTGAATATTTAGTTTATTTAATATGATCTTAAATCATTCGTAAATTTGAATTTAGTCATTTTATTTGATCAAATAAGGGAGAAAGTCGTCGCAAGTCTTTAAACTATTGCAAAATGTGCAATTCAATCATAACTATTGCAAAATGTGCAATCTAATTCCTTAAGAATAAGGCAAAGCTTGAGAATAAATTGAGGGTTGAAGTAAATGCAAACCAAACAAAAAGAAATTCTTAAAGTTTTAATCCGTTCAAAACTAGTTCCTCATTTCTCTTTCTGACCAAAAAAAAAAAAAAACTAGTTCCTCAAATTTTTCATAATAAAGTCAAATCAATCATTCATATTATACGCAAGTTTCCATAATTAAACTATTGCTTGAATTTCAGAATATCTTTTCATTTCAATCCATTTTTTATATCAACAAAAAAAATAATGCTATATCTTTATTCCATTTGACTTTTTTGATCTTTATAATTATTATGGTAGCTCCATTTTTAAGTATAATTTAATTTATGAGTTGTATAATTGTAAAAGTAGAACTTCAAGTTTTTGTGATTCATTTTTCTTAATTAAGTTTTGTTAAATGTGTGTGTTTTATTTTTGTAAGACTACGACCCCCCTACTTCTTCCCCTCCTTCTCGAAGAAGCTTGGTAAGCCAACGGGGGAGAAGGGATCTTTTCAATAGGCTCTGCGATCCAACGGTAGAACAAATTTGACAAGAGTCTAAACAAAGTAAATCTCAAAGGAGTTGAAGAAGCTTGGCAAGCCAACTAGAGAAGGGATTTTTTTCGATGGGCTCGTGATCCAATTCATCACTTGATTGTGCTGGCGGGGCGATAAACGAAAGAAGCCCATCTGAGATGGGCCAGCAAAGTCTTAGAATTATCCACTAAAATTAGGGCCCATATGCTGGGTGATAAGCCATTCACTTGAGCTAATTTTCTCTTGCTTTCCAGCGGAGGCGACAATTGAGAGTTGAAGAAGCTTGTCAAGCCAACTAGAGAAGGGATTTTTCGATAGGCTCTCGTGATCCAATTCATCACTTGATTGTGCTGGCGGGGCGACAAACGAAAGAAGCTCATCTGAAATGGGCCAGCAAAGTCTTAGAATTATCCACTAAAATTAGGGCCCATATGCCGGGTGATAAGCCATTTTTTTTTTTTGTCAATCCTACTCTAATCCTACTTAACACTCATTCTCGATTCCTTTGCCTCCTTTTGCAGGCGTGGGAGTCGAAACCCACTGAAATGAATATTCCCCACCCCAATCCCCCGAATGTGGTGGAAGGGTGGCACGATTTAATCCCCAGGTGGTTGGTGATAAGCTCATTCACTTGAGCTAATTTTCTCTTGTTTCCAGTGGAGGCAATGAAGCATACGTGATTTCATTTTTATTAATTTTGGATTATTGATTGCGTGAGCTTGATAATATACGATTTAACTACATTCAATCAAGAAAACACGAAATACAAAAACTTAAAATTAGTATCTATCTAAAAAATTGAAAACGAGATTTGGATTAATATAAGTACAAGTATATATATTTGTACACTTACACACACATCCATGCAAGTTTTTTTCTTTTCTCTTTATTCGATTCATTGTATTAAGAGCTCACCAATTCTTCTGGGGAAAAGAAAAGCTCGGTACTTATGACCACACGTACGAGTCCTAAGGAAACGGGGACACAAAATAAGGCAATTAATCCAAAGCAAATTGACACAAAGTAAGGCAATTAATTAGCTTTAGCCAAGTTATTTCTTGGCGAAAGGAACTATAGGAAACAGCAAATGCTCCTACGACACGCCGTTTAAGTGGTGGTGATGAAACGGCCTGCATTTCCCCTGTGAGAGAAGGACTGCGTTGAAATTGAGGGTGATCAATTTTTGATCCAATCTGATTTTAAAGTAAGACGAGGAAAATTAGTTTTCAAAAATCGAAATTGAGGATTGGATTAGGAATTGGATCGCACCTTCATCCAATCCATTTTCGATTTTGATCCAATGGAATTGATCATTTATTTTTTTCACTATTTTTTTTCATTATCTTTTTTTTTTTCAAACTTGAAATCGGATCGAAATTGTGTTTGCTTCACATTTTATTATTATTTTTAAAAATAATAAAATAAAAATATATATTTAGTTGTTCCAATCCAGTTTGATTCTTCTTTAAAATTAGGGACCGAACGTCCGGACACCAATTCTACATTTAGGAATTGGGAGCCAAAACCGACATTCTTAAGAACCGAGCCAAATTGGCCAATTTAGTCTCGGTCCTAGTAGTTCTCGATTTAGGCGGCTGGGTTTGCAAACTCCAAATTAGAACCTCGCCGTGTCTCATCCTATAAAGACCGACACTTTCTAAGAAGTTTTTATGTCGTGTCGACACCGACACGCTGTCCGATACTCTCCGACATCCTCGGACACTTCTTAACACTCGAGTGGAATCGATATATGAGTTTCCGACACGCGTGATTTCGATATTGATGTCGATTTTAAAAATTCAATAAATGAGAGGTCAAAATATATATGTGAAAAAATAAAACATAATAATAAAATAATAAATAAATAAAGAAGAAAAAAATTTAGTCTTTTCTTCTCTTATCTTCTCGATTTCTACTTTTCGCGATACACACAATTCACTCATGATTTTTTCTCCTCTTCCAATATATCTAACATGCCAAATTTTAAGTATTTAATTATTTGTTTTTCTTCAAGTTTTATGAATTATTGAAATATGATCAAATTTGTCAAATCAAACAATGAATTATATTAATAAATAACGAATTAATTTTTTTAATATAAATTTATCAGAGGCTTTTTTTAATTAATTAATTATTTATTTATGAATTTGATTCAAATTAATTTAATTAAAACAATCATAAAAATGATAATTTATTATGTATATATAAAAAATATATTTAATATACAACGCTGATTGAACGTATTCAAATTTTTTATTTTTTGGGAAATAATATGTTGACTCGTATCGGTCCTGCTTAGCTTCACCCTCGCAACTTGCCACTCGGTAACAAGTTAACAACAACGACGACGCCGTAGCTGTCACCGGGCCACGACCCCCGCACCTGCACGGCACCTCCGTTCCCGAACGAACCAGCAGCAGCAGCAGCAGCAGCAGCAAGCAGTCAACCAACCGTTCTTCGCCGCCATCCCTCCCTCCCCTCCTCTCGTGCCGGCCGAATCCGATGCTCGGAATCGGAGCATCGCTTCCAATCTGATGCATGCTCCGCCTCGTCCGCCGGTGCTTGCCTCGATGCCGGGCCCTTGCGTCCCCTGCGCCGCCTCTCGCCTTTCTCCTCCTCCTTCCCTCCCTTTCTCTACCTCCGCCTCTCGGCTTAGGGATTTGAGGCGGCGCTCCGCGGCCACTTCCCTCGCCGTCGCTCGCCGCTCGCCCTTCGCCACCTCGCTCCACAAGCCTTCGAAGCAGGTAAAGCTCTCCAAAGTTCGGTAATTCCCGTTTCGCGAGTTCGAATTTGCGAAAAAAAACGGAGTTGATTTGAGCTGATGGTCTTGGTGGCGGGCGTTTATTGTTGTTGAATCCGCGATTCTTGTAGCTGCGGATGAGCTATGATGAGCTTAGTATTTGTAGACTGGCTGAAAGATCGGACCTTGTTTGTGCAGTCAGCTGTTATTTATCTTGAACAGCCTGGGCACGGGTTGAGAGTTACGGAGTGTTAGTTCAATTATCTGCAGAACTTGCGCCATCTTCGGTACCGAATTAGATGGCTTCGATAGTTATCTGGCATTAGCTTCGATAGCTGTGGAACTCGCATGAGCTTCGGTGGAGAAGTAGATGGCTTCGTACTGTTTAATTGGTTTTAGGAAGAATTGATAATGATAACCGATGGAAATATGGAAAGTTATCAGCTCAATGTTCTGTTTGATATCATCGGAATCAACTATTTTCCTGTCTTTAGTTTAATTGAAGATGGCCTGATGTGAAGCATTATTGTCCTGTTGCACTACCTTTTTTTCGCCATTTCCATCATTGCACCAAAGGAAGGTTTTACTTCATATTAGGCTCAAGCTACTATATGGCTGATTTTTCATAACCCTGAAGGTACTTTACCATAACTTCAAATTTTGGGGTTTTAGAGTTTTCTAGCCTTTACGAGAAAAACTGGAGAAAACAAGAGTAGCTGTAGAGTGTATATATTGTTTCATAATTGGACCTCATTAGTGGTTCTTGTTTTGTAGAGGTGGAGATTTTCATGTTTTCGACCTGATGAATTTGCATCAGAAAATCCTGATTCTGAGTCAGTGGAAGACAAGAGGTTGGAAAAGTTAGAGAACCATGAATTTGACCAATCAAATAATGGGAAGAAGAATTGGTTTTCGAGCATCCTTAAGGTAATACTTTTTCTCGATGCAGATATGGGAAGGGCTTCTTCATGGTACTGGTGGTCAATTCTTGTTTTTGATGTCAAGGACTATGTTACGTGGGCCAGTGAATGCTGTTCTTGATGGTGTGCATTGCCAATTCAATGGTCTGAGTGACACACATGGCTATGATTATATTCCTGTGCACCCATTTGAGTATGGGATTTGCAGTCATGAGCATCGACTATTGCCTTCTATAGTTAATGATATCCCCATGTGAAGAGCTGCCTGCAGATATGATTAATTTGTTGTTATCAATGCGAATATGATTAATGTTGAAACAATTTCAATGTTACTAAGCTGTGAGTGGCTTATGATTGTGGTCATATTTGCATGATAGCTTAAGCGTTGAGCTAAGTTGTGCATCTTGACAAAAATGCTTCTCTTTAGGAGTGAAGGCGGATCTGGACAAATATTTTTGCAACCCCGGTTTTGAAGTAGTTCAAAAGTGATATAAATCATGTCTTGCATATGATATTCAGATGTTCTTTGTATTTCAGGTGAGAGATGCAATTTTCAGAGCAAAACCTTGGACAGTGCCGTGGACTGCAGAGACAATTCTGCAGGTTTTCCCCAACTATAGCTACTATTAATTTTATTCGATATATATGTATCTTTGTTACTGTTTAATATTATATGTGATATCCTATAGAGAATCTGTCTTGGACTTCAACACTTTCATGAATAGTGTCTACAATAGTTTTTTATATTGTAAATGTCTATTATGATTTCTCTGGATGTGGTACAGTTATTTATTGAACAAATTGGCAGTCTTCAACTTAATTGTTGTCTACAAATGACCTTGTTTGAACCTATGAGTTACATTTTATGATCTGTCATTTTTCTCCTTCAGTGAAAAGATGCAAACTGTGCAAAAAGATTTTAGCCAATAATGTTTAGGAAATTGAATATGACAACATTTCATCTTGGATAGTCGATAAATGTGTTTGCAATGACGGGGCAGTATATTTTGGCACGAACGTAGCACCTTTGGTCCTTTTGTATGTTGTGTTTACAAGCTTTTGGTTTCTCAATGTGCACATGAGCATCTGTGATGCATGTTTTGCTATGGAAGAGGCTATGAAAATCCATAAGGGCATAAGTGCATGGTCTCTGTTGGATCAACCTTAATATTTGTTTGGTTCAATGATATCATGGTGGTTCGTGGAAGCCCAAATTGAAGTGGATGTATTCTTTCGTTCTTTTTTTTTCTTTGGTTTTTATTTTTGGCATCAACAGGGTACCTGAGGGGTGGGTAGATCATTTACAAGAGATGAAGTATGCTGGATCCAAAAGTCATGGAACTCTATTTCTCCCGATATTTGAACAATTAAGAAGTGCATGAGCCTTATGTTACATTTAAGATACTGCCATCTCACTCGCTCCCTCCCTGCCTCCCTCTCCCCGTGTTTGTCTGTGAGGGGGTTCGAGTGCGCAACTCCAATCTGTGTGTCCAATCAGAGCTTATGCATCAAAGTACATAAGATTATGTTCTTCTGTAACTTGGAAATTAATGATATTATAGAATTAAATCAAGACTATAATGGTGGATTGGCTATTTGGTACTGCAGGTAATGCTTCTATGGATTGCATCATTTTGGTTTGTGGGATCTTGGATTATACCTTTCCTGGCTCACATGGGAGGGTTCAGAAAGGAAACCCTAACATACAGAGGCCAAGCACTGTACAGCCTCTTGACTGATGGTAGAAGGTCTTGCTTGAATTGCAATCCTCCATCGTTGTCTTGCAAATTCCGTCCCCTTCCATCCGGGTAGGTTCAGCCTTAAAGGAAGATAACTGATGTTGGTCTAGGCTGTCTTATGTTCCGCTTGTAAACCGTTTGTCTCAAGTCAATTAATTTTTGCCTGTTCTTCCCTCTTTACATCTCCACTGTTGAGCAATCGAAGTTGCACGGGAGTGGCCATGTTTATGCTGTGGTGGTTTCAATATGTGAAAGGGAAGAGATTGTCTTCCGTGGGTTTCTTCTACCTTTTTGCAAGTACATGCCATGGTGCTCAATTTTGGTGAGGATTGGCTTTTGCTTTGGGTTATATTTCGAATCCGCACATATGTCTAGGAATGGTGATTGCTGTTTTCGAATCAAGGAACTTGTTGGCATCGATGTGTTTATAGCCTTTGGAATTATTTGTCTCTTGATTTCATGAAATAATTAGCTCAAACTGTATAATTGTTTGACCAGCTAGTGAAAATTGCCATCGCATACTAATTACATTGCTTCTCTTATTTCTTGTAGTTTATTTGGGGATGGGAAAGTCCCGAGTTTCTTTCTAACTTGGATTTTCACACGCCCTCTTCCCTGTCATGCACATCAAACATGCTCGACATGTCATCCGGAGAAATGGAAAGGAAGGGCTTGTTCAATGGGAATAATAGCGCTCCTTTAGTAGAGGCTGGAGGACTGAGGCTTTTGAACTTAGAAAATCTTCTTGTAGGATTTTATTTTCATCAATCAGTAGCAATTCTCCAGAATTCTCTAGTTTTCTTGTTAGATTTCGTTGTTCTTGTGGAATCTCTTTGGTACTAAGGTGTTGAGATTGATGTAAGATGGGCAGGTCCTGGAATTATTAAAGGAATCTGAGCTTTGGCAATAACTGTCTCTGTGTTATGTGCGTCCGTGGAACTAACTTCACTTTATTAACAAAGGATATCCTGTCATTCTCTCTGTGATTTTCACTGTTGCCACAGTGGTGATAGCATCAGTTAAGCTTTGTTCATTACCTCATGATTGTGAAGAAATCAAGCACATTCGAGAAAAATTCTGTTTGAAACAGTGCGCTGCTTTCTATTTAGTTTTTTAGATTCTCTTGAAATTGCTTGGTTCCTTTAAAGAGAGGGCAGATGGGGCCTATCACCTTTCACGTCTCTTTCCATCTCAAATTTATGCCCTCAAAGAAAAACTTGGGGATGTCCATGTATTTGCCGACAACCATGGGACACCCTTTGTCTGCCTTTTTGTCTTGTATTTGTAGTTTCTAGTGAATGTATGTTAGGTTAGCTTACATGATAATGACGAACTTTTCCCAGCTTAACTTTAGAAGATTCTAGGTCATAAACAACACGGCCGTGGATGCAAATGCCCGAGTTTTCCTTGCCACTGAAACTCCCTGAATTTTACTATTTCTTTCTTCAGGTCTCATGTGATGACTTGATTCCTATTTCTTAAACCAACATCACGAGTGTTGTATTTCCCATTATCTTCCTTTTCTAACTTGCTATTTTAAAAGTACTCTTAGGCTGGACTACTCTCTATGTCTTAATGATTTCATTGTCGTGCTTGGCACATATTGTTCCAAGATATTTTGTCAAGTTTTTTAAATCACCTATTTACCCTTAGGGTCGGCAGATATTGTTAGTCAATCTCAACTGAAAGTGATTAGTCTGATTAATTGACATTGACCCAAACATGAGAAGTCATTGTTACAAATTCGTCGTGTTCATGTCAATACCTTTACTTCTTGATTTTTCTTTTTCCAAAAATATAGTCATTGTTTTCGATTATTTCCCTTTTGAGAGTTATTGAAAAATAATGTGTAATTTGCTATATGATATTCTTGTTTGAGATTTTATTATATCTTGAGAATTTTACTAGTAATTATTAATAACGCATGGAGCAAATAATTCTTTTAAAGACTGGATTATAACTTTAAGTTGACTCCTATTCTTCTCTCAATCTATTTTCCAACATGTCCTTATTTCCTCGTCAATACAATATTCTCACAAGTCAAATTTAAAAGCCTTAAGATGATTTTCTCCCGATATTGAATCAAACATTACCATATGTATATTTTGATAAATTGAAATCAACTCCGTGAAAATACCACATGCACGAAAACAGTCCAGTGACCGATTATTCGATTACTGCAAACATCTAATCACATCAAATTTCGTTTAAATTTTAAATTGACATCAACTTAGGCCACGCCCATGTTATGGTTAGATGGGCTGACTGCTGCAATTCTAAAATCAAGAATTGCCAGCCTCGCGGGGTGAATCTTCGTACGCCTTGACGTCGTCAGTCAAAGAAATTCTCGACAATCTAGAAGCTTGTCAATAACGGACAAGGCTTGACCCAAAAACCAAAAAAACAAAAAGAAAGAAAGAAAGAAAAGGGTCAGGGCACATACGTTGCGTGGTGCCAAGTAGTGGAACCGTTGATGCCATCTTCACTCCAATCAAAATTAATAAAGCAAATCAAAATTGACAAGAGTCAAGCGATCACAGGCGAGGGCTCGTGGCCCTTGCTATGTGATGAGGGCCTGAAGAAGGGTTGTGGGATGCCCTTGGTCAAGAGGATGTAGAAGTCGCTCATAACTAGCAAGGCATCAAAAAAATTAAAAAAAAACAAAAGAAAAATCTCTATAATAATATTAAAAAAATGTTAACATTAATATCGGCTACACTACATAAGACGGTCATTATTGACTTTAGGCGATTTTCAATTAAAATTGATCCGATGAACTTCATTGATAAAATGTAAATGATTTGTAACTCAATTGATTCAATCGAAAAAATGATTCAAAGTTAAATTGATATACAATAAATTTTATGACTTATTTTTTTATAAATATTTCGAATTATTTGGGGCGGACTGCCAAGGAGTGTAAGTATGTAAATGCATGCGTGGACTGTTTGGCTTTCTTTTCTGTGTTTATGAGCCACGAGCCTATGAAATGAGTACACTACGAAGTCCGTTGACGTTGGAGGCAATAAGGCTTTGGTACGGAGGTTGCGTGGACTTTCTACATTGGATAGACAACTGTTCAACAGTAAAAAAGCAGTAGTTTTCTCAAGCTGGCAAGCAACGAGAATCAAATGGGATCGAACCGAGGAGAGTAGTGGAGGAAATCGGTCCGTCCGCGCGGCAGCGGCGTTCTACACCGCGCGGGCCGACAGTGTCCCAAGGCCAAGTAGCAGAGTGGCCAATCGCCAGATGCCACGCGTTCGTGTATGTCCTTTCCTTGCTGCTGAGCATCCGTCAACCGGGAAGAGCTTATTGTAAATTTTTTTTTTGTTTTTGTATAAGGTTATCTGCGTAATTTTCAGTAGGATATTCCCCGAAGGGGCATTTTGTAGTATTTCATAATCGCGAGGGCAAATTGCCAATCTCCCCTATAAATTCTCCTTTCAAACGCGATCCGCTCCACTCCCTTCCCTCTCTCTCTTCCTCGCAGACTAACTTCAGTCGACCTCACCCGCCGAAAGAGAACATGCTGTCGAAGATGGCGGGGCGCTACAAGAACGAGCTGGACGTGACCGCATGGTCGGCCAGGACCTGAAGAACGTGAACTGGCGCGCCACGCCCGACCGCGCCCCTACGCCCTCCTCTGGGTCGACCCCAACAACAAGTGGTCCACCCTGGTCGACGACGAGGGCGACGCCAACCCCGTCTGGAACCAGACCCTCGTCATCCCCGCCCCCGGCCCCGTCGACGACGCCACCTTCTACATCGACGTCGTCCACGCCGGATTCGAGGAGGGCACCAAACCTTGATCGGATCGGCTCGGCTCATGCTCCGCGACGTCGTTGACGAGGTCGGCTTCGGCAAGCCTCTCTTGAGCGAAGCCTCCGGCTGAAAGCCCCTCTGGCCGACCGCACGGCAAGGTCGAGGTCAGGGTCTGCGTGAGGAAGACGGGTGGTTACCGTGCGCCTCCCTACGGAGTCCGGCCGGCTACTAGGAGTACGCGCCGCCGGCGTACGGCAACCCTCACGTGCCTCCGCGGCCTCCGGCTGGTGGCTGTGGCGCGTACAATGGGGCGCCGCCGCCACTGCCGCAGGGAAACCCTTATGGCAACCCTCACGCGCCTCCGCAGCCTCCGGCTGGTGGCTACGGTGTTTACAATGGGCCGCCGCCGCGGCCGGCGTACATGGCAACCCTTATGGCCCTCGCGCGCCTCCCGCAGCCTCCGGCTGGTGGCTACGGTGCGTACAGTGGGAGAGCCGCCGCATTATGTATACGGCAGGGAGCCGGCACCACCGCCGCAGCCGCAGTACGGAGGGGAGGAGGAGCGGAGCAGATTCGAGGGGGCGTATACGGCAATGGGTGGGGCATCGGGGTGGGGCTGGGACTGGGGCTGGGGCTGGGGCTGGGCCTTCTGGCTGGACGCGCCCGCCCGGCCTTTTCCGATTCCTCGAGGATGAGAACGACGAGTACGCCGACGAGGACGACGACACCGACGAGGACGAGGACGAGGACGAGGATGGGATCGTGGTTGAGGCGGACGAGATTGTCGATGACGGGCCAGCGGAAGAGGAAAGCAACTATGACGACTAGGGTGGCGATGGTTGAGTTCGTTCTGGATCCATGCCATCTGAACATGACCCAACTCAAAATAGTGGCTCGGATCAGATCAGTCCCGTTTCGTTTGGTTGTTTCTGGTTTCTTTTCTTTTCCTTTTTTCTTTTTTTAGGTCACCCAATTGTAAGCTTTTATACATGACACTGCCCGGTAACCATGTGTAAATCAAGAACATATCCTTCGATGTATAGGGTACAATGGGTTGAAAGGAATTAACGCGATTCTTTCTTTGGTTGTCGCTCGTCTGGTCCAATTCTTCCTGCCTTCACTCTTTCGACGGAAGAACCTGATGAAACTAATATAGAAACGCCATGTGCGTTTATAGAGACGCGGTTATGCCCTTTAGAGCTCTAAATGGCTTTGAAGGACACCATTGAGCAACCAAGAGCTCATCGGGAGCATAACTGAGTGAGGGGAATTTGCTACGCCATCAGCACCGATATGAAGGACCCGATGGGGGCAAATCAATGGAGGCGAAAGGAGAAAAGATCCAACTGCGTTAAGGATCTAGTCTTGGAATCGAGATTCTGATCCGTGAATTTGGAATCCTTTAAGGGAAAGACCACACAAACTACACTCGCGTGCACAATCCCTTTTGGGGAATCGAGAGTCTGATCCGTGAATTTTCTTTTTGATCTGTCAAAGGAGAAGGCGGCTCGGACCAGGTCAGGAAGGTGTTTGACGAAATGTCTAAGGGGAGTGTGGTCGGTTGGACAACGTTGATTAATGCGTGCGCTAGGTTTGGATTAGACGGTGCGGCTTCGAGTTTGTTTCTCGATGCTCGTGTATGGGGTTCGAGCCAAGACGTATGTGCGTATCTTGAATTTCTAGAAGAACGTTTGCTTTACGAAAGTAAGTGCAATTAAATATTGACCGGAGAAAAACAGAAAGTAAAAGAATATTAAAAGAATCTGTTTTTTAATAGAAAATGAGCGGATATTCTGGAATCACCTTCAACCTCTTATGATTTTCCAATTATCCCAATGACATGTGGCTGGTACTTTGACCTAACTAATACGCAACTCACTGAAGACACTCTAGCGGCACTTCCATGGTAATTCTCGACCGACACTTTTTACGATGCCTTGTCTTAATTAAATATAAAATGATAGGGAAATAATAAGCTTACGGTATTACCAGTGTCAAGTGATTGAGCATAAAATTATCGCGAAAAAGTTACCGTACGGTACACTGAGGCATCTCAAAATTTTCCACTATCGAATAACATTGACGGCAAGTTCGGTGGAAACTTTTCCCGTGATAACATTTTGTTGGTATATTTTTATTGAGATAGTGTTTGTACGTAGGTTTCATTGTTCGTCAGCTATACCATGTATTACATCAGCGATTTCCGATGAAAATTAGTTGGAATGGTTGCATTGGAATTTTGTGCATATGTTTATAATTGAATTGTCAAAATCAAAAATTTATAATTGAATTGACATCCGTATAATTAGCTTACATTGATCGGACAGTTTCCTCCTCTTTCTACACCAAGCGAGATTTTTCTTGGTGTATTATAATTGCTTTAGTTTCGGTGCAAAAGTAATCGTGCTTGATTGTGAAAATTAAGTAAGGATTAGCTGCGGATAAGGAGGTGCACTGCCCACTATTATTAAGGCCTCGGATCGTAGTTGACTGAGTCACCTTCAAACTGACGCGTTCGCCCCCAAAAATTTCCAGTCGTCCTCTTTTGCTTAATTTCTCTGTCCACTCTTTCTTTTTTGGTACTAAAAATTGGCTAAAATTGAATACCAACAATTTAACGTTGTCAATTTTCTATCCTATTCATCACCTAATAAAATATGATGTAACTATGTAGGAGTCAACGACAATAAATTAATATCCAAGCACCTGCCGATTCAAAGATCATGAAGCTATTCTTTGATTACTTTAGTGCTTAGCCACTTTCTTGACTTTTCCCATCCTTTCTTCTTTTCTTTATTTTTCATGGTATCTTCAATCTGTCATTTTCAAAATTAGCATTTTCTCATGTTGTACATAATCAGGTATTAGATGTGAATTTCTTTTTATTAAGTATGATTGACAAGTGCCCTAAAACACTCACTAACTAGACCATTCGTTAATCGAGGACGAACCGTTTGTTTAAGCAAGGAAAATATTGACAATTTTAACTAGTGACTTGAGGAAATGAAATTGTGTTTTCATCTATTATGTAGAGTTTTCACAAAGTACATATTTGTCATTAACAGATGAGGGAAATCCACAAATTTTGCAGCACTAATTTTCTTATAAAACGTATGACCGATGACTAGCGAACCAAGTCCATCCAAGCATTACTTAGTGAGTATTTTAGATCGCCCTTTAATTTTTTAACCCGGAAATTTTAGGTGGTCTATGCTCGCTACAAGTTATATCACCCTTCCACCAACCAAATATAGAACATCAAGTATGGCATTTCATTGTCTCCAATTTCATTGGGACAGGAGTACGAGCACACATGGCGTTTGGACATCATTTTATATATCCAGTGATTGGTTGAGTTGCTTATAAAAGCTTCCCTTGTCAATTTACTATTCCTGGCTAAGGACTATATCGACCGGTGTTCCTTACTCTAGACAATTATCGAGTACATTTAGTAATTAACCATTAATTCTCGAGACAATAATTAACAATATCGCCAATAAATCTGATGCTTCGGTAATTAAAGTTTCCCTTTGATCCGTAAAAGAGCAGGGACGAAGCGACTCGCAGGGGCATTACCGTAAGATATTTGCACTTACTTTGAAATGTTTGATTTTGGGCCAGAACGGCTACGCATTTCGAGACATCCATTGCCGCCGGTCCACCACGGTGCTAATAGAGATAGAACCGGGTTATCCTACTTACGTCACCATCGAACCAACACCGCAGATGAATCGAATAAATGGTTCTTGAAATCGAGAAGCGATGGGAGAAATTCCAATCTATGATCGGGACATTCTTTGCATTCTTGATATTCCGTTTAAAGTGGAGGCGTGAAGTTGCATCATCTGCCAGCTTTTCCGTTTTTGTTTTCTAGCAAAAGCCAGACTCTTGTTTTTTGGTCGATTTCACTATACTCCTCTACTTCTCTATTCTAACTCTCACCCTCACTGCTTACAGAATTTTGCCCTATTTCATTGGGCGTGAGTCGAAAACCAAACTAGAAAGCTCCATTTCGCCACTTTGAGGTATCGAGTCGATAGAGCCGAGTGGTTCAATGGATCGATGTTCAATGTGAATGTGAAAGGTTTCTTCTCCTTTGACTGGAAATAATCTTCAAGGCATGTGTCACGGGCCGATTGAAGGCCGATCCAAGAGGTTCCCCGAGTACGACCCTGACTTGTCCGTGGTCAAGTTCCTATGCTCGCTCGGATTCCCAACGAGCCTTCTCCCCGAAGCTTCTAGAAGCCCTTAGTCTCATTTATGTCGGTAGCTAGTAGTTGGGAATTGTCATAAGTGTCGGTAGATGAGGCGGTGCGATCTCGTCCACCGGTTAGAATATAGATCTATGGTTGTAATCCGAGGCCCTCGACTATAAGAAGGGGTGTCCTCCTTCATTTGTAAGCATCCACTACTTCCGCAATACAAAGCAATCTTCTTTCCGTAGCTTCTCTCTCTAGATTCTTTCTCTCTCTACGATCCGGGTAAGCGAGCGAGTGAGCGTTCGATCGAGTAAGGCTTGGCTTAGGTGCTTCAAATGATCCAATCCGATCCTAAGTGCCCGAGCCGCCGCACGGTCACGATCCCAATCGATCGGCCCGTGACAAGTGGTATCGAGCGAAGAGAGATCCGTTTCCGGAGATTGAAGAGCGCCAACTGTTTGAAAGAATGTCGAGCCAAGATGCGGCTATAGTCGGAGAGACCGTGCAAGTCAAGGAGACTAATCGCGGTCGAACAAAGAAGAGGGAGACCTCGGTGGATGCTACGGCTGCGTTCGATGAAAGCTCGGGAAGGTCCGGAGTGCCGTGCTCGAACTCATGGAAGGTCTTGACGACGTGCGAGACCGGATCATGGAGGTTGAGGGCTCGCTCCGTGAAGACTTCACGACCGGCATCAACCAAGCTACGGCTCCATTGTTCGACAAGGACGAAGCTCTCGAAGCATCGATCGATGGTTTGAACGAGCGCGTCAAGTGATCGAGGAGGTAAGCCCGTGTAGGGAAGAGGTCGAAGTCATGAAGGCGGAGATCCAAGAGCTCAAGACCGAGCTCGCCCTATGCAAACTTAGCATCACCAATGGTGCGGTGTCCACTCAAGCGATGCCTAAAATTGAGGTGCCAAGACCAAAGGAGTTCAAAGGCAACCGATCCGCCCAAGAGGTGGACAACTTCGTCTCGGAGCATGGAGCAATACTTTGGCGCCGTCAACATCCGAGACGAGCCGATCAAGGTACGAACTGCTTCGATGTTCCTTACTGATACGGCCATGCTTTGGTGGCGTAATAGGTGTGACGAGGTTAGACGCGGCGCCGATCCCGTAAACACGTGGGACGACTTTGTGAGGGAGTTCCGCGACTACTTTTTCCCCGAGTTCGCTCAACAAGAAGCCCGTAGCTTGCTCCATCGCCTCGAGCAAAGAGGCGCGATCCGAGAGTACGTGAAGGAGTTCACGGAGCTCAAACTCCAAATTCGCAACCTAAGCGAAGAGGAGGCCTTCGGAGCGTTCATGGATGGACTCAAACCATGGGCTCAACTCGAGTTGAAGCGACGGGACGTGAGTGGTCTTGCGCGAGCACTCGCATGGCCGAGTCACTCGTCGACCTTACCAAGGTCGAACCAAGGAACAACCGAGCAAGAGATTGGAGGTCGGATCGACCTTGCGAAGACGAAGCAAGAAGCTTTCCCCGAGGCGCGCATGAACAAAGCGGCCGAGCCAAAACATGGGGAGAAGGAACTTCCAAGCCGTCCTTCCAAAGGGGTCGACCACCGACGGACTACGCGAGTAAGTTCGATCAACCTCCGCCTTCTCCTTGCTTTATTTGCAAAGGTCCGCACTGGACGCAAAAGTGCTCAAATAGGGGCCGAATCAACGCCCTCTTAGCCCTTGAAAAAGTGGAGGAGGAGCCCAAAGAAGAAAAGCGGCAAATCCGACTTGGAGGCGTGAAGACAATCAACTCCGTTCGAGCTCGATCACCGTCCGAAGAAGAAATCACACCAAACACGGACATGTTCTTCGTGGAGGTTGAAGTGGGCGGCCGAACGCTTACGCTTTGGTCGACACCGGCGCGTCGAACATGTTCATGTCGACCGAGGTCGCAAGGGCCTTGGAACTTCGCGTGGAGCCAACTGGGAATACGTTCAAACCGGTCAACTCGGAAGGCGTCCATGGCGTAGGGTCGACTTCGGATGTAGATATCAAGATCGGCGAATGGAAGGGCAAGATGGATTTCGAGGTAATCCCTCTCGATGATTATGATCTCATCCTTGGTATTCAATTCTTCCATAGTGTGAGATCTATGATCGACATGAGGACCAAGTGCCTTGTGATCCTCGAACCGAAATGCCCGACGACGATCCCCATGATCAAAGGGGTGGTCAACACCAAGATCATCGCCACGATCCGACGCCTCGACAAGAACTTGAAGTCCGAGAAGCGACTAAACAAGTTGGTCGAACCGAAGCCGAAGGTAGAGTTGGATCCTACTCCAACGCAAGCCATGCCAATTCAAGTGCTCTTCCCCGAGGTTGAGTACACGCCGCATGCTCCGTCCAAACCGAAGATAGAGCCGCGTGACAAGTCTGAATTCATCATTGAAGGTTGTGGACCATCGTATGTGAGCGTCCGCACCAAACAAAACCGAAACAAGAGAGCCCGTGCCAAAGCCCGTGCTCGTACCAAGAAGGCTACCCGTCAAGCTGTGAGCGACGAGGACGTCGCTCGATTGAGTGGGGGAGAATGTCACGGGCCGATTGAAGGCCGATCCAAGAGGTTCCCCGAGTACGACCCTGACTCGTCCGTGGTCAAGTTCCTATGCTCGCTCGGATTCCCAACGAGCCTTCTCCCCGAAGCTTCTAGAAGCCCTTAGTCTCATTTATGTCGGTAGCTAGTAGTTGGGAATTGTCATAAGTGTCGGTAGATGAGGCGGTGCGATCTCGTCCACCGGTTAGAATATAGATCTATGGTTGTAATCCGAGGCCCTCGACTATAAGAAGGGGTGTCCTCCTTCATTTGTAAGCATCCACTACTTCCGCAATACAAAGCAATCTTCTTTCCAGAGCTTCTCTCTCTAGATTCTTTCTCTCTCTACGATCCGGGTAAGCGAACGAGTGAGCGTTCGATCGAGTAAGGCTTGGCTTAGGTGCTTCAACGATCCAATCCGATCCTAAGTGCCCGAGCCGCCGCACGGTCACGATCCCAATCGATCGGCCCGTGACACATGCATGTGGGTCTTATTAAATTGGTTTCTCCCCCTTTTTCTTTAATTGAGTTGCTTGAACATTGATTTGATGGCTCTAAAGACTTTCTAAAATCTAATCGACCAGCAGCATGTTCATCACATCTTGATGGTCCAAAAGTGATTCGGCAAGAATTGGTCCGCTTATAGATTATAATATACAACTTTGTGCAAGAAATCGTTTTATCTTTCTTTTGTAATCGAACAATTTATCTGTGGTGAGGAAATCCATATTAGGTGGGTAGATACTAAACACATGAAATATTCCACCAATATCATCGGGTGCATAAAAGCCAATCCAATTTTTCTATGAATAGTCCGAACATAGAACGTTTATTTATTTAGTTATTTTTGAATAAAGAATGATGGCTGAATTATCAAAACAGATTGACTTCATATTCGTGTATATAATTGGGTGCGCCAAAGTCTTTTATGAAAGTTTAAACCGTCAGTTTTTAAAGTTTAATAAGCAGGCGTTCTCTCGTGGAAAAAAAATATTAAAGTATCTGACAAAGACTTGAAATATCTTGCGCATGTATGTTAATTATTCGACTTAACAGATTATATCTATGTTTTTTTTTTTTTTTTTTTTGATTATATCTATGTTTACTGAGTGCATAATGTGTAGGTTGAAGATAATGACAATGTTGAAGCCGTGATCCATTTCTATTAGGCAGGTGGCAGAATTGAGAATGACCGAAAAGAGAGGGAGGAAAGGACAGCAACTGGGTTTGGACCGGGGTGAAACGAGCTTACCATTATTTGACGTGTCGCGATTAGAGGTGTTAAACGGTGGGTTGGGTTGGGTTTGGGTCGGGTCATTAATGGGTCGACCCAAATGGACCCATTAACCCATTTACGACCCATTTATGTCCTAATGTAAATTGCTCGACCCATACCTGACCCGACCCATACCCAACCCATTCCCGACCCAACCCATATTAATAATATTTTCATATTTAACTAAATTTAGGAAAACTTATTCTTATGTTTTTTTTTTAAATATTATATTACTAAAAAACTTCCAAACAATATAAATCCAATCAATAATTTTTCAATTTTTTACAATTTTTCAAAAATTATATATATATATTTTAAAACTAAAATAGTTTTATACAACACAAATTTAATGGAAAATTTGTATAATTTTTAAAATAATTATTTTAAAAATCGAATTTTAATTATTTTTATTTCCAAAAATAAATTTTAAATATTTTTATTTTTTTTTTAAAAACTTAATTATTTGTATTTTTAAAAATAAATTTTTAATTATTTTTATTTTTAAATTAAGTTTTTAATTATTTTTTAAAAATATTAATTTTTAATTATTTTTTTAAATTAATTTTTTATTATTTTATTTTTATTTTTAAAATATAATTTTTTTTTCTTTTTCTTTTTTTTTTTTTTATTTTCTTTCTTCTTCCTCCTGGTCGCCGGCACGGCGATGGCCGGCGATCGGCCGGCGAGACTCGAGCTCGCCCGACGCCCGGCCAGCGAGACTCGAGCTCGCCCGACGCCGGCGAGCTCGAGCCTCGCCGGATCCGGGCGAGCCGCGAGCTCGCCGCGCGGGCGAGCTCGAGCCTCGCCGGATCTCGGGCGAGCCGCGAGCTCGCCGGCGTCGGCGAGCTCGAGCCTCCCGGCGTCGGCGAGGTGGCCCTCGCCCATCCGGCGAGCTCGAGCCTCGCTCGGCCGGCCGCCGGCCATCGCCGTGCCGACGACCGGAGGAAGAAGAAAGAAAATAAAAAGAAAGAAAAAAAAAAAAGAAATAAAAATAATAATATTTTCGGTTTTTATAAAAAAAAAAAAATTATAAAGTTAAAGAGAGGAGACTAGAGAGAGATAGTGAAATTTTGAGTTAAAATAAAGGGATTCCTTTTTAATGGGTTGATAGATGGGTCTTAAATGGGTCGAGAGCACTCATTTAAGACCCATATATCTTATTCTCGACCCATTAAAACCCATTATAAGTGTTTAAAGAAATAAAACTTGACCCATTAACAACCCATTTAACCATAAATGGGTCAATAAATGGGTTGTGCAACCCATTTAACACCTCTAGTCGCGATTATTCTAAGGGCAACTCTGTCCGGATGAGTCGTCAATGTTGACCAAATCAAATGTTTCGTTGCAGTGTATAAGTGTTTTATGGTAATGCTCCGTGGATCGCCAATGTGGTCCCCTTTTCCTACTTTTTTTGACGGATCAAAAAGAAAATTTCAATAACCAAAGCACTAAATGTACTCCGTGATAACTGTCTAGATGAAGGAATGATAGTCGATATGATCCTAAGCTGGGAATAATAAATCGAAAAGAGAAGTTTCTAGAATTAACTCAACCAATCACTAGATTTAAAGTGTTGGCTGAATGGCACACGTGCTCGTACTCCTATCCCAATTTCATTGAAGACATTGAAATGCAATACTTGATGTTTTCTATATTTGGTTGGTGGCATGCTAATTAACTTGTGGTGAGTACCTAAAAATTTCTGGATCGAAAGAAATTAAGGGGTGATCTCAGGATAGTATGCTTGGATGGATTTGTTGGCAAGTCATGGTTCATACGTTTCATAAGAAGATGATAAATATGCCAAGCATATTGTAAAAAAAGGCAACATAATCGATGAAAACATAATTTCACTTCCTCCGGTCACAAGTTAAAATAAAATTAAACAAATTAAAACATGCGAAACACTAAGCTGCTCAATTTATACGTCATAAAATTTTCGATTCTGTCATCACTTTACATTTGTGTTGAAGTCACGGGCAAAATAAAAATTGTCTTCGTATTGGAATCAAAATCAATAACGGAAGTCTTGGATTTTCATTCGATGCGAGATTGTCTAAAAATATATGTAAATCCACATTCTTTATGTTGTTGAACTCACGGTCAAGAGAAGGAAAGTCCAAGTCGGACTCGTCAACCTAATCATACGCCTTTCCTTATTCCACGTTGAAGTTGGCTAGTGGACGCATCGTGGATATTATATTATATATTCTCCACTTTTGGTTAGATCGTGAGGTCGTCGGTGCAGAAAACTTGGGAGAGTTACGGCCACTTGTGCGTGTGCACGCCAATATTTGTCGGCGTGCAAATCAAGGCAGGATTCACTCGTGAATCACATCCAGTGAAACTGATAGTGTAGTAGCTAAAATTTGTTAATTCCTTATCGGGAAATTATTTCATGGAAATTATAAGAGTAAAACATTATGTGAGTTATTAGATGTAATTAAGATTTGAGAAATACCGAGAGTGTTTGAGTGACTCGTGTGTGGTTGTAATTTTCGTTGTATTGCTTGATCTACAATGTAATTTGTTGTTGCTCTTCCCATAGATGTTTGTCACTTCGATCGAATCATGTAAATCTCATGTCTATTTTATTATTCAATAGCTCGCTTTCCACAATATTGATGGCTCTTATACCATGAATGGATCTAGATTTAGAACCAAGGAGGACGAAGTCAGTTTCCTGCAAGTATGCCTTCCCACACTGGGCGAACCTCTCTTGTTCAAGCCCTTCAGGGATAGCCTTTTAGCAAGAAATCACTCTAACATTTAGTTCAGAGTTTAGAGATACTCAGAAATATCGGGATGATAACGTTTCTAATTATCCGAACTGCATTTTTCAGAAGATTCTACCATACTAGAGAAAAAGAGAAGTTTAAAAAGCCATGGAGAGTTTTCACAAAATACTCACTTTACTTTAAGTGACTCTGCCTAACACATTACGGGTGCGTTTGGGAACCACTTTTGGGGAAAGTTTTTAGGAAAATACAAAATGCCTTTGACTTAAAGGTGTTTTCCAAAATGTGACTGTGTTTGGTAAATTGTACTTTGAAAGCCCTTTGTGAAGTATTTTGAGCAAAATGGCGTTTGGGAAATTACATTTTACAAAAGATCTTTGTGGTAAAAAAAAAAAAATTATCAAAAGAAAAATAAAAAAAATTTGACCAAGCAAGGGCGCGGGCCGCCGGCGACCTCCGGCGACCCCAGATCTGGGGCAGCGATGTCGCGTGACGCCGTCGCAACCTCTGGCGACCTCCAGCGACCCCGGATCTAGGCCGGCAAGGTCGCGCGACGCCGCCTCGACCTTCGGCGACCCCGGATCTAGGCGGCGAGGTCACGTGACGCCGCCTCGACCTCTAGCGACCCTAGGTTTGGGGCGGCGAGGTCACGTGACGCCACCTCGACCTCCGGCGACTTAGATCCGCGATGTCGAGGTTGCGGGAGGACCTCGTCGCCCGGATCTGGGTCGCGGCGGGTCGCGCGACGTCGCCGCGACCCGATCCGGGGCGAGAGGTCGCGCGACCCGGATCGAGGGCGCGGCGTCGCGCGAAGAAGAAGAAGAAGATCGCCCGCCGCTCCAAATCTCGGTCGCGCCACCTCCGGCCGATCGCGCCACCCCCGACCCGGTTGCCGGCGTCCCTCTAGCGCGCCGCCGCCCCCACACCGTCAAACCAAATAACATCCCCGAAGAAGATGAACAAAGTGTCGCGTACAAAGGCAAGAACCGGAAAAACAAAAAATTCACGAGGACAATTTTGGAAAAAAAAAATATAAATAGTGCCCGTGTGGGCATGCCGATAAAGCTGAAAGCCCAAGGCAGGTCTTCACTTGCCTTGGGCTTTTGGCTTCACAAAGCTGACATTTAGGAAATGTGGGCTCAAAATTTTTTGCCAAATGGGCTGGCATTTTGCCCAAGGATCTTTAGCCTTCCAAAAGGCTTTGGGAAGTGGTTCCCAAACGGACCTGTACATCCCCCTTGCCCTTTTATAGACTTTGGGAGGTCACACATAAATAAGGACCAAGCACACGGGTCCAAAACAAACAGAGGCTCTGGAAACTTCCAGTAGGGAATTATTTTTGGTAATATCAAGTTTTGGCATTCTAAGGGTTCGGGTGTCCAATAACAAAGAAATTAGTGATCCTCAATTCTATTCGATTTCTTGGATTTTTACATGCAAATATCGCCTGGCATTTGTCCGCATCTACTTCGATCGCCTACACAAGATCTATGACAACTAATTAAGTAATCACACGACAACAGAGCATCGATGCCCTCGGTGACTCAAATCTAGTGTATCATAGAGCATTATGCATATAAAAAAGAAGAGAAAAGAGAAGAGAAGAGAAGAGAGAGACAGCATAACCATTTTAGGTGCATAGTGCACAATGTGTTGCGAATCCATCTTTCCACGGTTCCAGTACACCATTACACGAGACTCGTTTATGAAACCAACTCAGATCGTAAGCAAAGATGTTCGAACGACAACATCAACTCCTCCTCCTCCTCTGTTGCTCAATAAACAGTCGAGAAGAACAATAAGATCGCAAAACTGACAAAGATCTCTGGCAGCATTCAACGGAGTTTTGCAGCTCACAGGGATTTTCACATCTCTTCTCGTCCCGCATTCTTTATAAACACAATTCAACCAGAATAAGATCAGAACAGAGACAACAAACCCAGAAATAGTAAGCACCGGAACAGCACATGAGACGAAACGCAAGAAACTGGAAATAGGAAGTGGAAATCAAAGTAAAGAAAATTACTCAGAATTGAGAAGGCCGAATTCCGAGCTCTAATTCGGCCCTACTTGAAAGCCCGTTTGTCATAATTGGACATTTTAGTCCCATCCGATATATGGCCCAAGAGAGCGGCAATATCATAACCCGGTCCGGTCAATCATAGATATTCGTTGATGATTTTGTGGATCACATGCCTCTCTCTGGACCGAACAAGCACAGTATCAGCGGCGATTCTGTATTCCCCCACCCTCGATGCTCTTGGCCCGTGGAAACTAGCGAGCTATGCGACGTCATTTCAATCTTATCGAAAAAAGTTTTTTTTCTCTCTCTCTGAGAGCTCCTCTCTCGCACTAGGGCAGAGTTTTCCCCTTTTTCCTCAATGGCGTTTTGCACAAATGGCTCCCTGCAACCACCATGATGCTGGAGTTGCTGCTCACCCAAGTTGGCCTGGAGAGCACTTCAGATCTGGTAAGCCAATTTCAGAACCCTAACCTCATCCGTTCCCTGATTCTCGTTCTGGAAAACCAAAAACCCATATACGAACCACAACCCTTTTCTCTCTACACCGCCAGGTTCTTCACGGTTTCTTTCTAATAGTTACAAGAATCGCCATTCTCAGTCATTCCACTACAGCTCCATAGGGTCCCCTTCCTTTGATTTCATCCTTCAATACCAGATTCAACAGAGCCCCCTTCAATCTAATTCCAAACCGATATTCAGCATTACCAATACCCATAAGACGATTTCGATTGACCCAACCTTAGCCTCTCTCGAAACCCAGTCTAGCGTTCTGAAGAATTTCAGACAAGTGGCCTTGGCTCAGACTTACATCAGTGTAGACCAAGGGCAGCGAGATAACCTGAGAATAGGTGAAATGGCAGGTGAGAATGAGAACGAATTACGCTTAGCTGCTCTATGTAAAAGCTTAGGCGATCTTTGGTCAGTCAGTGATGTTGTGGAAGTCTCGACAGAAATCCCGCTTACCAAAAGGCAGGAATGTAATCTTACCCTGTTTGGCAAGCTATTTTCCAGACCTAATGTTAACTTTCCAGCTTTCACTAATACGATGAAGAAGGCATGGAAAACAGAATCAATTGCTTGTCTACAAAAAGAACCAGGATTATTCTCTTTTGTTTTTCAATCTGAGGAAGAGAAAGATAGAATCCTAACAACAGGTCCATGGTCTTTTGCAAGTAACCTTCTAGTCCTGAAACAATGCAAACCAGAGATCCCAGAACATTGTTATGATTTTTCTTGTTGTGCTTTCTGGATTCACATGGGAGGAATACCTCCAGGATGGTTTAGAAAGGATGTGGTTGCTGATTTGGCTGAGAGGGTGGGACGAGTTGTGGAAATACAGATGGAGGCAAGAGGAAATGGTCCAAACAAAGCAGGAAAGGTACGAGTTGAACTAGACTTGACTTTACCTTTGAAATCAGGGGCTATATTGGACATAGGGACAAAGAAGTTATGGGTGGAATTTAAGTACGAACGACTTCCACATTATTGTTACTCATGCGGAAGAATCGGTCATTATGCCACAAATTGTGAGGAATTTCCCTATGATCAGACAAAATGGGCAGAAAACAAGGTAGGAAAGTACGGACCTTGGCTAAAGGCGGAAGTACGTGATCACAGCCCTCTTTGGGAAGCCTTCTATGGCAAATTAGAGACAAATTCAGATGTTGAAGAAGTCATCCCAGAGACACCTGCAACAGAAACAGAAATGGAACGAGAGGTGAGAACTGACCAGGAGAAACGGGATAGCACTATTCGTAACAAGAAAAGGGCAGATTGTCATTCTTCTCACTATCTGATTGAAGGCCCGACTGTGGACCAAGGCAAAAAAGATAAAGGGAAACAGATCATGAGTATTGACCCTCCTAAAGCACACTTTCAGACTGAGGACAGCATCAGTAAAAAACCATTGAAGACCCACAGAACCAAAAAACAGAAAAGAACAGCAGAAAATGCCATTTTACTCATTGATGATATGGAGTTGCTGGAAACACCTATTCAGATAGTCAAGGAAGGAAATGATTGGGCTCTGTGGCTAGCCCTAATAAGCCACCGCAGACGCCATGAAGATTATTAGCTGGAATTGTCAGGGGCTGGGCAATCCCCTGACGTTCCAAGAGCTGAGAGCATTAGTTGCTCTTGAAAGGCCCGCTCTGATTTTCTTAATGGAAACTAAGAACAAGGAGTCGATGGTAGAGGGTATAATAAAACGCCTCAAATTCCCAAACAGAATCATAGAGAACCCGGAAGGCATTGCAGGTGGTTTAGCACTTATGTGGAGTGAAGAGGTGGATGTTAGAGTGAATTCCAGCAACAAATCTTTCATAGATGTCGAATGCACTGATGCAACTAGTGGAAGCCTCATGAGAATAACCTTTCTGTATGCCCCTACTAATTATGGGGAGAGGATACTCTTATGGCATAAAGTAAGGCAAATTCATTCACAAAACCTACTTCCATGGATCCGTATGGGGACTTTAATGAAATTTTATACGCATGGGAGAAGGTAGGAACAAGGGCAGCAAATTACAACCGTATGGCAGCGTTTCGTGACCTTTTAAATGACTGTTCCCTAATGGATATCGAAAGCAAAGGCTGTGCCTATACTTGGGCAAACAACAGAACAGAGGAGGATTTGGTAAAAAAAAGACTAGATCGAGCTATATGTACCATGGACTGGCGGGTAACCTTTCCAAATGCGGAAGTGCAAGCTCTCCCAGCTGTTGGCTCGGACCACAGCCCACTTCTACTAATGCTGCACGCACAAAGTCAGAAACGGCAAAAACAATTCAGGTTTGAGGCTTATTGGCTGGAAGAAGCAGAATGTAAGGAGCTTATAAAGCGAACATGGGATAGTAATCTCTTCAAAGAAAGTAGTTTTTCAGACAAAGTGCAAGAAGTCTCGAAAGAACTAGCAAAATGGAGCAGAAAGAAGTTCCCAAATGCAGCCATTCGCATAAGAGAGCTAAAGAAAAGATTAACAGAGCTCACTAATAGGCATCCAGAAAATTACAGCAAAGAGGAACATCAGCATATTGTGGATCAAATTGAAATGTTATGGAAACAGGAGGAACATTATTGGGGGCTTAGGGCGCGCATTGATTGGCTTAAATGGGGAGACAAAAACACGAAGTATTTTCACGCCACAACAGTGCAAAGACGACAGCGAAACAGAATTACAATGCTGAAGAAAAATGATGACACATGGTGCAGGGAGCCGAATATGCTTAAACAACACATTATGGATTTTTATCAAACACTTTACGAAACAGTGGGCACGAGGAATTTCCAGCCAATTCTAAATCAATGTCCCAGTCCAATCAGTGAGGAAATGAACACACATCTAATGGAAGCTGTAACAATTGAAGAAGTAGAAGCGGCAGTTTTTCAGCTGGGTGCACTCAAAGCCCCAGGGCCCGATGGGTTAAATGGGCAATTTTATCAGCATTATTGGGAGGAAATCAAGCAGGGAGTTTTTCAGCTAGTACAGCGTTTCTTTGAAACAGGTACTTTTGATTCCACCCTAAACCAAACCCATATTTCCCTAATACCGAAGGTCAAAAATCCAGAAAGCATCAACCAAGATAGACCTATTAGCCTATGTAATTTCAGCTATAAAATCATTGCTAAAGTGCTTTGGCAAATAGGCTGAAAAGATGGCTCCCGGAAATTATTACTCCTGAACAAAGTGCCTTTGTGCAAGGGCGGCAAATTCAAGACAACATTTTGATAGTTCAGGAAGTTATTCATCAGCTGCGAATTAAGAAAAGAAAAACGAAGTTTCAAGCCATTCTGAAAATAGACATGCAAAAAGCGTATGACAGGGTGGAGTGGGATTTTCTGAGTGAATGTTTGCTGAAATTAGGATTTGATTCAAGGTGGGTAGGGCTGATAATGCAGTGCGTTTCCACAGTCACTTTTAGTGTGAAAGTAAATGGGGAGCCTATGAACTATTTCACACCATCTAGGGGATTAAGGCAAGGTGATCCTCTCTCACCTTATATGTTTATACTAGTTTCGAATGTTTTATCATGGCTGATGCATAAGGCAATGGCAGACGGGAGCTTAAAAGGGATAACTTTGAATAGGCATTGCCCTACCCTCTCACATCTTCTCTTTGCCGATGATTCTATTTTCTTCTTGGATGGGACTATCTCGGAATGCCAAAACCTAGCAGCTGTCCTCAATCAGTATTGTTATGCTACGGGCCAAGCAATAAACCTCAACAAATCAGGAGTGAGTTTCAGCAGTGGCTGCCCTTTGAATCTGAAAAGGAATATGGCACATGAACTCAGAGTCCCTATCATGGACAAAACAGGGAAGTATCTTGGTATTCCGACGGACTGGGGCCGTTCAAAAAAAGAGATGTTTGATTGGATCCTAGCTAGAGTAAACATGAAATTGGAGGGGTGGAAAGAGAAAATTCTGTCAAAAGCAGGTAAAGAAACGCTGATTAAAAGTGTTGTACAAGCCCTTCCTCAATATGCCATGTCGATCTTCAAAGTACCCATTTCCATATGTAAAGCAATTGAAAGGAGAATCGCATCTTTTTGGTGGAAACAAAATCAGACCAGCAGCGGGCTGCACTGGAAGAAATGGGAAGTATTGAAAATGAGGAAGGATGAAGGGGGGTTAGGATTTAGAGATCTAATAAATTTTAACAAGGCAATGCTAGGAAAACAAGCTTGGAGGTTATCTCAATGTCCCACAGCCTTATGGAGCAGAATCTTCAAAGGGATTTATTATCCAAATGGAAATATGTGGAAAGCAGGCAAAGGGCAGCGCCCATCATGGGGTTGGCAGAGCATTATGGTGGGGAGAGAAGCTATTGAAAAGGAGGTACAATGGAGGGTAGGTGATGGCAAGCAAATTAAGATACGAGAGGATAAATGGCTGGAATCTGGAGTGATAGGTGGCCCGGCCAATAAAGACGACCCCATAACAGTGGCTGAACTTATACATGACGATAACAGAGGATGGAAAGAAACAGAGGTGATGAACCTATTCGAAGACAGAGTAGCAAATGAAATTCTTTCTATCCCATTAAGCCGGATCCAGAACGAAGATACCCTAGTGTGGAAGGGTACTCGAGCGGGAAAATATACGGTTAAAAGCGGATATAATAAAGCATGTGCACAAACAACAGAAGCAGAAAATCACAGAGCCTCAACATCATTCCAGCCTCCTCGAACATTATGGACAAAGATATGGAGTTTATCTATCCCCCCTAAGATGCGCATCTTTATATGGAGTATTTGCCGTGATGCAATTCCGACAAGAGAGAATCTATACAAACGGAAGGTGTTACCTGACCCAATTTGCTCGATCTGCAACACACATCCAGAGACCACTGAACATTTGTTCCTCCTCTGCAAATGGACAAAGAACATATGGAGAGATCCACGGATCAATCTTATTTGTAAACCTAACTTCATAACCCGGTTTGATAAATGGCTATTCGAAAGTTTTGCAGGTAACCGAGCCCTACCTGAAAGAGAGCTGGTGGCTACGGTGCTGTGGTTCGTTTGGAAATCCCGAAATAACTCTATCTTCAGAGCACAGCAACCGAATCCGGACACCATTGTGGACCTGGCGCAAGAATATCTTCAAAATTTCAGCAAATGGCAGCCCAAAACAGAGGGTGAAAAACCCACAAACCTGAGCTTACAGAAAAAATGGAGACTGCCGGAGGAAGGGAAGATGAAGCTCAACGTCGACGGCTCCTGGGTAAATGGCGAATCGGTAGGCTCAGTCGCTGGCATCTTGCGGGATCAAGATGGGAAACTCATTGACGGCTTCGCGCAACAGGTACGAGCATCCTCCCCTGTTCAAGTCGAAACCCTAGCAATCTTGCACGGGTTGGAGTTTCTGAAGTCCAAACAGCAACTGCACGTGGGCGACGAAGTGTTCGATCAAGTACAAACAGGAGAAGTGGTCTGTGAAACAGATTGTTTAACCGCACAACAGAGCGTAGCGGGCCGGGCCGAACCTCCGTGGACTGTGAAGCCCATAGTGGAACAATGCAGAAGCCTTCTCTTCAATTCCAACTCGACGAAGCTAATCTACTGTACGCGGATGCTAACAATGCAGCAGATTTGATCGCGAAGCTGCATAGAACTAAATCTCTACCTCAAAACTGGCGAACCGATCCTCCTCTCGCTCTCTCGGAAATTTTATGCGCGGACTATTACTCGTTGACTTCTTGTAATCATCGTACTTAATGAATGCAGAAATATCTTTTGCGACCAAAAAAAAAAAAAAAAAAAAAAAAAAAAAAATCTTATCGAAAGAAGATCGGGCAAATGCCATCGCGATCGAGATCCATCTTGCAACTAGATGGATTTCATCCGGAATGTGAAGAGCGGGGACCGAAAACGACCCGAACCGAAGCGGTCGGGTAGTAGCATCCTGCCACGGACAAACAGGCAAGTGGGAGCCTGGCTCAAATTGCATGGTCGGGTCCATATGGACCGAAGGGACAGCTTCGATTGTCGTTGCCCGCATGTGCCGAATTGACTAGCATCACAGCGACATTTCTGGTTTCATTGTCCCTGGACACTCCAAATTCCCGAATTCTGTACATTCTGGAACTCGAATATACAAATATTATCTTCTTGTGTATCAGTTACTTTTTTATATGATATTTCACTCGAACGTGAACAACATGTTCTCGTCTTTAAGCATCCTCAGAGTTTGGGAGTATCAGTGAAAAAAAGAAAAGAAAAAAGGATGCATGAACGTAGTATTCAATTGGTTTCTCCCCCTTTTTCTTTACGAGCTGATTGAACGTTGATTAGATGGCTCTGAAGACTTTTTAAATTCTAATCGACCTCGTGCAGCAAGTTGCGCGATGCCCATACATTAGTTTAATTGAATCTCGATGGTTCGAAAGCGATTCCGCAAGAATCGGTCTGCTTAAAGATTACAATAGCACTGCCAACTGCCTAGATGCTGTGAACAATATACAAGTGAAGTAGAAGAAAGAAAAGAGAAGAGAAGAGAAGAAAACAATGAACGTCTTCTAGCGAGTGTATCGCCCAAAGATTTAGACAGCTTAATCGAGATCATCTTTACAATATTGCTGCAAGCTGCACAGTGGAGATGCGATGCTGATCTTGTGTCATTTTGGTGCCGGGTATATATCCCACCAAAGGTCCAATCTTTCTCCCTCTATCTAATGTAGCTGCCCTGGATCTGGACAGGCTGCTTGAAAAAACGAAGGAGTAAAACAACTATTTCAACAGTTATAAAAGATGGGGAGAAAGGAGCGAATTATCTTTTTTTACTTCCTTCTTTTCATGTTTGTATGAATAAAACAGAAGGAAGGAAAGATTATAAAAAAATTATTATTATTATTATTATTATTTTAATAGAAAGTTAGCGTGTATTCGCAGATCCCCACGAATCTCTTGTGTTTTTCCTGTTATCCCCATTGAGATGTAGCAGGTATCTCGACCAAACTATGGGCAACTCCCTGGAGGACACTTTTTGAAGGGCACTTCCATGGCACATTCTCGACGGACGCTTTTTAGGTTTTTACGATGCATTGTCATAATCAAATATAAATATTTAGTAAAATAATAATCTTATGACATTACGAGTGTCAATTTAATCGAACATAAAAATAATCATAGTAAGTCATCATACGATACATCGATGCACCTTGAAATTTTTCATTCTCATATGATATTAGCGGCGAGTTCTGAGGAAACTTTTACTTGAAAATATTTTGTTCGTATGTTTTTATTAAGATATTATTTGCACGTGTATTTTCTTGTTTGTCGACTGTTTTACGTGCTAGTCAGCAATCCACAGGAAAAACTAGCTGAAATGGCCGTCTTGAAATTTTGCACAAACATTTGAGGCTAAATCAGTAAAACCAAAAAGTTTTAGTATTGAATTAACGTCCTTACAATAAATATTAGACTTATAAGAGGGTTCACCCTTCTTTACACATCAATCAGGCCATGCTTGCCTCGGCGTATTATAATTGTTTGGCTTTTTGCAGGAAAGTGACCACACGTGCTTGTGAGGATCTAGAAAACAAGCAAGGAACAGGAAGGTCAAAGAGTTTGATTTGTAGAGGTTAAAGACAGATGGTTGGGTCATTTGAGGAATCTAGGTGGAGGGGATTTTAATTAAAGGTCGTGGGGCCGTAATCGACGGATTGGATTCGGCCTCAATTGACGCGTTCGAGGAAGGGGGGGACGAGGGACGGTTCGATGGGAAGTTCCTTAAGAACATCAACCTCCCAACTGTCATCTGGGGCCCATCCCCCCGCGCCACTCCTAGTCATCCCCACGGAGGCTTTTGGAAAAAGGCAAATCTCTCTCTCACTTTCTTGACTTTTTCCTCCCTCCCTTCCTTCCTTGATTTATCGACCGTCTTAGTAGTGTGTCTGAACACACTTTAGTAGGTCATTTTCAAAAGTAATATTTTTCTCATTAGAAAGTAATTTCCATTTCTTTAATTAAGTATGATGGACAAGTGGCACAGGACACCCGCTAACTAAACCCATTCGTGAATCGGAGATGAAAACCCCCTCTATGTTTTTTTTTTTTTTTTTTTTTTCGTGGTCAAGTCAAACCCTTTGGTTTATGCACGCAACAAAATCGACGATTTTATGACATATAAATTGAGCGCCATAGTGATTCTGCAGGTGTTGATTCGTTTAATTTTGTTTTGACCAATGACTCGAGAAAGTTTAATTATGTTTCCACTTACTATGTTGTGTTTTTTTTCACAAAATGCCTGGCACATTTATTATTTTTGTACGAAACATATCAACCATGACTAACCAACCAAATCCATCCAAGCACGTACTATCTTAAGATCACCCCTTAATTTCTTTTGATCGAGAAAGTTTTAGGTGCTCGCCACAAGTTATATTAGCATTCCACCAATCAAATATAGAAAACATCAGGTATTGCATTTCATCGTCTTCAATGAAATTGGGACAGGAATACGAGCACGTGTGCCATTCAGCTAGCACTTTATATCTAGTGATTGGTTGAGTTAATACTAGAAACTTCTCCTTTTGATTTATTATCCCAGCTTAGGACCATATTGATTATTGTTCCTTCCACTTGACAATTATCACCAAGAATATTCAATGCTTTGGTTATTGAAATCTTCTTTTTGATTTGTCAAAAAGAGTAGGAAAAGGGGACCACATTGGCGATCCATGGCACATTACCATAAAACACTTATACCTAACAATGAAACATTTGATTTGATTAATATTGACAACTCATTCGAAGATATTCGTTTTTATCGGATCGCCACAATGCTAATAGGAGTAGAGTTATTCTATACATGGTATGATTGATCAAATCTACGCCACAAATAAATTTAGGGGTTCTCAAAATTGGGAAGAGCAGATCGAGAAAATCGAATCTATGAACGAGGAGATCCTTTACATACTCGAGATATATCACCGGGCGAAACGTTGCGCAATTGAAAACTCTGAGAATCTCTTTGCTTCGTCGTGCGGGGGACGACTGCTCTTAGGCCTTTGCCTACATCAGCAACTTTGACTTTGACCGGGGAGGGGACGCCAAAGCTGCGACGCCAGCTGAGATTTGTCCCCCTCTCCCGATGCCGCACGAGTCTCGAGGGTCTTTTTTTTTTTTTGGTAAAGGTAAATATAGTCTCGAGGGTCTTTGGTAACCATTAAACCCAAAAAAAAGAACACAGCCAACCGAGTTCGGCCTCTCCGATCTGCTCCTTTACCTCTTTCCGAACGAGCACTTGGCCGCACGACATCAAAACCAGGCCCTTAAAATAATCGCGACACGTCAAATAATGGTAAGCTCGTCGCCCAAGTCAACCCCAAGTTGCTGTCCTTTTCTCCTCCTCTCTTGTCGGTCGGACCGATGCTCGTCACAAAGTACGTTTGCCAACGTCGAGCTGACGAAGACTGTCCGAATTTCAAATTCGGTTTTCGACCTTTCGGTGTCGTCGGCTTTTGTTCTTCGATTTGGTCGCAGAGCATTATTAAAAACTTTTCGGGTTCTTTTCGGCGACAGAGAAGGGGGAGGTTTCGTGTGCTCGTCGGCAATGAAACCCTCTATTTGCGCCAACAGAAAAAACTAAAAAAAACCCAATTAACAAATCTCCAACTTGAGGCACCTAACTGCCCACCTAACCATCACATGGGCATGGCCTAATTTCGGTCAAGCCTCATAATTTGATGTCAAATTTATAACTCTTGACAAGAAAGTTTCGTGGGTGTGAACGGGAATTTGCAATTATAGAGTAATCGATCGCTTTGCCTTGTTGTGTACGAAGTATTTTTTACGGAATTGCTTTGAATAAATTGAAATCAAAATACACATATGATAATATTTAACTTATATAAAGAAACTCATCTTAAGGTTTTTTAGTGTGACTCGTCATAACATTGCATTTGACAAGCAATGTTGCACCTAAAACAAGTTAATCACGATAGTATATGGTATGTGAATCTCTTTCCCATTGGATTGCTTATTCTAACATCTTGAAAGTAGTAGGCACATACGATTAGCCTAATGAAAGGACTTGACTTGAGTGAATGACTTCTATGATTGAATAACGCGGTTGCATAAAATAAGCAACCTCAAAATCCACGTTTAATTATTTGTTGACAAGGATTCAAAGCTGTAGACACATGGCAATGGCGGAAATCACCTTCGAGCTCCATCGAGGGCGTCGCCGGCGAAGCCTCGGCGGTGGTCGGAGGAGAGGGAAATGAGCAAAAGGATTAAGAGAGGGAAACGAGGGAGCCTTAGCCAGCGAAGAGAAGGAATAAATTTTCTGGTGGGGTCGGGTGGAATGGGACCGACGGAGGGAGGCCCATGCCCTGCCTAGTCAGACGGATCCTGTGGCCACGCCTCTCCGGAGGAGGAAGAGCAGAGCTGGCGGGACCCGATCCAGCCACGTGGGTCTCCGCGTTAGGCCCGCGCGCATTCAAGCCCCACCGCTGGCAGCGAAAGCGACGACACGTTCCGCACTCGGTCCGGGTGGCGGGCCCCCAATCCAGCGCGGCCACGTCAGAGCCCGCTCAAGCACAGGTGTCCTCACACGCACCCCTCGCGGGAGTCGGCCCCCACCTCCACGTGTCCGTCATGCCCCAAGCCCTTCCCCCGCGGGCCCCACCCGCCTCTCCCACGTACGGTTTCTCGGCGGTCGGTTCTATCCTTTAATAAGCTCGTTTAATAATCAAAATCGGCCATTCTAAATACTCGAAAAAAAGGAAAGAAAAGAGAATCTGGTTTTTTCAGTTGACACCGGAACGATCAGCCACGCGCGGGCGCTAGGAGGTGGCGCCGACGGCTGCCGCGCGTTTAGCCGTGACGCGCACGCGCCGCATGCGGAGGGCGGCGTCTTCGAGGATGGGGTTGCCTTTGGGCAACGCTCTTCTTCGGTTCGCTGATTCAACAAAAGCCTCACCAACCCGAAAAGCCGAGAAAAAAAAAAAAAAAAAAAGAAAGGTTTCCGTCAAGATCGGCTCCCTCTTTTTAATACCAGGTCTCATTCTACGCTATTCGCTTCTTGTGCTTGTTCTTCTTCTTCTCTCTCTCTCTTCTTTCTCTCTCTTCGAAGTCCTGCAATTGGCGTTGAGTTATCGAACGCATTGCGTCGCTTCGTGGGTCGAGTTCGTGGGCTTTCACTTGGGACTGCGGCCATTGCCGAGCTGGTTCTCTACCTCTCTTCCTCTCTGCAGGTGATTATCTCTCTTACGGATTGATGTCTCGTCACTCTTTTTCCAAGGCATTTATGCTGAGTTTCTTCGACCCATCCCTGGCTGCCGAGAGCTGCCGAGAAACGACGGAACACGAAAGCGACGTCCGCGAGTCTCATTGGACGTCCGGAATTCGTCTTTGTTTTCTCTTCGTCCCTCGGCAGCATCCTGACAACTGCATCGAATTATTTGTTTTCGTCTTTTCTTTTTCTTACTTTGAAGATTCTGTATTCATTTGTGGATGCGTGTCGTCAATGCGAGTCGCATTAACGGGGGTTCTTGTGCGGTGTTTCGCTTGTCTCTCTTTGCAGGCACTGTTGAATTCTCTTGCACCGGGCGTTCGGAGCTGGTTCGCCAATCGTGTTCCCCTCTCCTTTTTGGCAGGTACGACACGGTTCTTTTGTTCGGCGAATATGGGCATCTCCCTGTTACCGTACACCGCCTTCTCTTCGAATGCGTGCATTCCCGCAATGCTTTTTGGCTTTCCTTCCCATACAATCCATTCCAGTTTGAATTTGTTTGATACTGTGATTCTCGTCTAGAAATCTTTTGCTTCTTTGCATCGACAAAAGATTAGAATTTGGCACATACAAATCAGCGTGCTTCGATTGGTTTGAACAACCCGGGGGGTGTTTCAAGATTCCTTGGGCCAGATGGCCCCTTGAGATTTGAAAAGTGCCATATTCGAAAAGAACATATAGACTTGGATTCCATTTGAGCCCTGTGTTCGTGTTCGCTGCCTTTAGTTTTTCCCAACGAGTTTCGAGAACGCAGCCTCTTTTCTTGTTTGACTTTTGTGGTTGTTGTTGTTGTTGTTGCGTGGTTTGTGCACATTTATGCTTTCAGTCCTGCACCGCACCTCGCCGACTAAGGTCCGGTTTCGCCGAAGCTACATCTCATTGAAAGCTGATGGCCATTTCGTACCTGTTTCCATCTTTGATTATTTTAAGTATTCTTGGGGCTTCTTTTCCTTTCACCCTTGGAAGCTTGGTAAGAATGCTTCATATCTTTCTTACTCAGGAAGTTTCACGTAAACAGAAGTTATACGAAGACAGTATAGGCTCGTTGTTGATTTCCCGTGCACCTGTAAACCCATTTGCCATCAGTTGTCCATTTCGATAAACTATTTTGCTCGCTCGCATTGGTTGTTCCAACCTTTTCAACCTTACTTTTTCTTTAGCATCTAGTTACAACCGAGTGCTTTTATTGGCTGTTTGTTCATCTGCGTTTGACACCTCATCTTCCATGAAGCACGAGTGACCTTATGTAGTAATGGCCATGAACTGAGCTGTTTTCTTGTAGACTCCGGAGACTTCTTTTTCTGTTGTGTTATTGATTGTACATGCTTTGGACGCTATGCAAAAGTCATTTGGCTACCTCTCTCATGCTTGTATGAATGCGAATGAGCAGTTAGAGTAGATCTGGAGCTAGCAGCATTCTGTGAATCTTGGTTTTGATAACGCTTGGTCATATCACTGACAAGATTTTACTCGTTCATATTCAGGCTCCTGTTGATTAGTGGACTAATAGACAGATTGAACCGAAGATTGCAGATTTCACATTTGTTGCAACGTGTGCTGACGATCTGGATCAAATGGACCTGAAGTCTAGTCATGTATCTCCTGTTCTGGCTGAAACCTCTCCAATTAATAAGTCCAGACTAGGCCTGCGCACCAATTTGCTGCCATGCTTTGCCCCATCTGCACCTTGCTCATCTGGGCTGCACCTAATAGTACCAAGGAAAAAGAATGGGATTCTTGATGATGTTCTTTCTCCCGCATGGTTGGATGCTATGAAATTATCATCTCCTTCGACCAAGCTGAAGGCCAACGACATTGATAATGATGTTGTAGCCTCTGAAGCAGATGTTGCTTACCAAACTTGGATGGTAATTTTGCATATCTTTCTTAATATATTTCCTGCATTTGACTGACATTCTTGACGTTTTCTCAATTAAAGCTTTTAACTTTGCAGCTAAAGTATCCATCAGCTCTGTTTTCTTTTGAGCAATTTGCGAATTATGCAAAGGGCAAGCGGATTGTTTTGTTCCTAGACTACGATGGGGCCCTTTCTCCCATTGTTGAGGACCCTGACCACGCATTCATGTCTGAAACTGTAAGAGTTCTCTTCATACATCTTACATGAAAGACACTGTTTAGTTTTTTTTTTCTCTTTGGTGTTATCACTTACCCCGTTCAACTTTTAGATGCGAGAGGCTGTTAAAAAGGCAGCAGAATGCTTCCCCACAGCAATAATTAGTGGAAGAAGTCGTGATAAGGTAACTAATGGGTGATTAATTGAATTTGGATTTGAATCCTGTCTTACAGTTTTCATGATGTTTCGGTCACAGACTGATCATATCTCTTTGCTGTTCAATCAGGTATTTGAATTTGTCGGATTGCCTGAACTCTATTATGCGGGTAGCCATGGCATGGACATTATGGGCCCTGTTAAATCGTCTTCCGATGACCACACAAACTCTATAAGTTCCATGGACAAGCAGGTATCAGATTCATTTTATCTCGCTTCTGCACACCATTTGGGCTCTCTTCTGATCTTTTGTATTGAATGGCCAGTGTATTTCTGGTTTTCAATCTCTTTTCCTGCTGTGGACAAGAAAACTGATGTGTTAATCGTCTGTCTTTTTGGGGTATATAGGGAAAGGAAGTCAACCTATTCCAGCCAGCGAGTGGATTTCTAAGCATGATTGGGAAGGTGAATAGTTGTGCAATTTTAGTCTCATTTAGGATACTTTAAGGTTTATGGACTGCAAATTCTCATTGCCTAAATGCCTATCTTCCATCTCTGCATGAACAGGTTTTTGCATCTCTTGTTGAAGCTACCGAAGACATTGAAGGTGTGATGGTGGAGAACAATAAGTTCTGTGTATCTGTACATTACCGCAATGTTGATGAGAAGGTAGGCTTTTCATAATTTGCCCTCTGAATATTGTTGTTAATTCCGCATCTACCTTCTGATAATTTCTCTTCTGGCAGAATTGGAAAGATGTCGCAGCATGCGTTAGTGGTATTCTAAAGGAGTATCCTCAATTGCGACTAACTCATGGGCGGAAGGTACTACTCATTTTCCATCATATGTTACCTTTGTAGACTGGCGAGCATGGCAGTCCTGTTGAAATGGGTTCACACTGTCTTTCATGGGGTCAAAAGTCAGAGTCACATTGTGAGCCGCCGCATTATGTATACGGCAGGGAGCCGGCGCCGCCGCCGGCGCCTCCGCCGCCGCCGCCTCCGCCGCCGCCGCCTCCGCCGCCTCCGCCGCCCCGCCGCCGCCGCCGCCGCCTCCGCCGCCTCCGCCGCCCCGCCGCCGCCGCCGCCTCCGCCGCCGAGCATATTCGAGGGGGCGTCTACGGCAATGGGTGTGGGCATCGGGTGGGGCTGGGACTGGGCCGGGACTGGGCCGGGCCGGGGCCGGGCCGGGCCTTCGGGCCGGACGCGCCCGCCCGGCCTTTTCCGATTCCTCGGAGGATGAGAACGAGTACACCGACGACGACGAGGACGAGTACACCGACGAGGACGAGGACGAGGACGAGGACGAGGATGGGATCGTGGTTGAGGCGGACGAGATTGTCGATGACGGGCCAGCGGAAGAGGAAAGCAACTATGACGATTAGGGTGTGTCGCGACCCGATCTCGCCGCCCTCGAGTCAAAGGGGAGGAGGTCGGGTTTAGGAGTACTTGATCATAAGATCGCGAGCTCTCCCAAGCTCGTACCCCGCGTGACAGCCAATTTATTTATACGATCTAGGTATTTAACAACCTAAGAACATATAGGAGTCGCCACTAGCCTTATATATATTTTTTGGAGGTCGGCTAGAAAACCCAATCAAGGATTGGGAGAGTTCCCTCGATTCCTACGCAACCAGATATCTAGATTCGGGGACTTGGGTTACGCTAATATAGCTATTAGAGCCCTTTCGGTACCTAACAATATGTTGTGTTTTTCCTAACATGTCCATGCATCTCTTTTTATATTTTCGGGATCATCAATTCTAAGCTAAGCGATCACGCGTGGTGGGTTACTTTTATGCTATTCTATTTCTAAAAGAAAAAAACAACAAAAGAAATTAATCAGAGAAATTGAAAGTGCAAGACATGAAGTAAACAATCAAGAAAAGCAGTAAATCTAATCATGTAATCCTAAAGAATATTAAAGAGAAAACAATCGGGAAAGAAAAGAAACCCGAGACATATGTCGGGAAAACAAATGGTACAAGGTAATAGTCGGAATGGACATCGACTTCCATCGTCTTCACACCAAAGTCCATCTTTGGAATCCTAATCTAAACCCAATCTAAGAAAAAATGATTCCTTGCCTCATCTTATATGACTAAGACAACGCATTGAAATCATTATTATGACGAATAGACATAGGCATCAAACATGAACATGAATCCAGCAAATTCAAGTCATAAACATGACAAAATACAGTGCAAGTTTAATGGTTTGTAAGACCACCTGAACAATGTACAAAAAAGTGAAACTTACACATGACATAAGGTTGAATGCGAAAAAGGTTTGGGTAAACATTTAACCCTAAATCAAAATGCAAAGAAGTCACACAAGTCATTAACATTGCCAAGTGACTTAAAATTAGGAATGTCATGCTTGGCAAATTTCAATTACGATTAGCCAAATGGATGCATGATATTCACATCAAACAAGATTCAAAAATGATATGCCATGCATCAATGCGAAACTTGTAATATGTGTTTCAAATGTCAAGAAAACAATGAGGCATGATTTGGCCCTTAACATAAAGAACCAGCAAAATCATTACACAAAAACAGCAAAAAAGATCTAAAATTGCTGCAGAATTGACAGATTTTGTAGGTGTTTTTTGATGACCGAATGACATCCGTTCAGGGCGTGCAACATATCAAATCGAAGCTTGAGAAGTCTATTTTCTATGTCTAGAAGGGCTCGAGGTCAAAAAAACATATCTAGCATCTCGTTTCAGCCAAAACAGAAAGTGGAATATCAGATATACGAAATTGCACATCAGAGCAGAACATAACAATTTTCCAGAATTACTTCCTAACTTTTAAAGAAGATTTCATGTGGCTAATGATATCAGATCAGGGTGTATTATAGCTCATTGGAAAGCTAGTCGAACCATCTTCAACTCTCATGAAAGCATCAATCATAGAAAAACATAGCAACCAGCTCATATCAGGTCATTTGCACAGAAGGTTATTCAAAACAGAGCACAAGTTAGAACAAATTTCCAGAAAACTGGTGCTAAATGCCAATACGTGCCAAGGAAAACTAACAGCCACATTACAGTACAGGAAGCCAAAAAGGAAGGTTTTCATAGATCCCACAAGGAATTCAGTACCAAAAAAAAAAAAAAAAACTCAGCAAGAGTTAATCTAATGCTAGACCATCAACAATTTGTACATTTCATTAATGGAAATGCAATACACAACTCCAGCCACTCTTCTTCTGCAAACAACGATTGAATGATTACTCTTATCTTTTGTGGACCATGGGAACCGTAGCCATAGAGGATGCATGGTGGTCCTCTAATCGTCTAACTCATTACGTAAACCGTGCTCAGTGAAGAGTTCATTTTCTTTGATTACTTGAAGTGAAACCTCAGAGAAAGAGCACTGTCCAAACAATTTCAGTAACTTCGAGGTTCAGAATAGCAGATATTTAAGTCCTCAAGCTCTATCTACTGCATACATGCTGCATGTATTCACTTAAATCACATATACTGCCCAACTGCAAAGCCACTCTAATGTAATCCAGAGGAACGAAAAACAGAAAAGTCAATGCGAACAGTCATACCCACCATTCCAACATCAGTTAACATAGCAAATACGCGCATGAACAACAAACATCAAATGCACGTGACCCACATTTGACCCACTAAAAGTGCACATAATTGCATTCTAATAAACTTTATACGGGAAATGCAGTAAAACACAAGCAGTGCAACTTCAATGGGACTTCGAAACATCGCGAAACATAATGCGATAAGAACTAACTATTATGACTGGGTCAAAAATCACACAGCACAGCAAGTAGATTGAAGATAAGGAGAGAAAATAAGCACAGGAAATCAGCTAATATGATTCGTCATTAAGCCCATGCATCATAATCTTTAGCTAAAGGCCGAGCTTCGAACTTTTCATATCAAAATAAACAGATATTCCATACATGCCTCGAAAGACCATTTTTCTTCAGCAAGGACAAGGCAGCCGTTGTTTATTACATCAGGCAGGTGGAGGACATTTCTAGGTTATGGAGCAAATGGCACCAAACAGAACATCACAAACACGGCAATTATCATGAACAACACGCAAGCTAAAGTGACTTGGCGAAAGAAGCTAATGAAGGCACACAACTTCGGAGCTAGAAAGCAAATACAAGTACAAAATCGAAAGAGAAAGAGTGGTCGAGAGAGAGAACCCGATCGATCTAGAAATGCAGAGAGCAAATTTGTCGCCGAGGGGTTTCAGAGTTTTGTCCTTGGAGCTGAACCGAAACCTCTAGACTCGGTGTGGATCCGAACCCCTGCACCTCGAGCTCCAGAAGGACACAATCGTCGAGCGAGCAACAGAGAATCGGATCAATCCGGTGAGCCCGGTACAGAGAGAAAATCAGTTAATCGTCGTCGTCGTCGTGGCTGTCGTCGTCACTGTTGTTGCCATCACCGCCGCTGTCATCAATCCTCGCTATTCCGTTTCGGATCGAGTGAAATCCGACGAGCAGAGAACTGAAGAAGAGAGATCCGCCAAGAGAGAATCGATCCGAGAGGGAAAGAGATCGGGGTAAGGAGCGAGACCGATCCTTCCTCGATACTCCCGATTGTCGGTCTTCGATCTCCGATCTCCGATCCCCGCTAATGAAGGAAAAATCCTAGCCTTCGACCCGAGCTTCGATGGAGAAGGAGCTTTCGAAAGAACGATTCAACCCTCACGAATCCAGAGAAAGATCCCTTTGAGAGCGTTCATCGATTCGCGATTGGATTCCGAGATCCAATCTAGGGTTTCGAACGCACCAGATGATGAGCCGATCCGCGAGAGAGAGTCTGCCCGAGAGAGAGAGATGGAGCGAGCGCGCGAGAAAGAAAACCAATCCCCAGAGCGCGCCGGAGAGGCCCCCGAGAGAATTCGCGCGCGAACCGTTTTTTAGAGAGAGAGAGAGTCCTCCAGAGAAAGAGAGGGATCCACCCCCAAAAAGGAGAAAAATTCTAAAAAAACCCCTTTTCATTTTTCTTTCATTTTTATTCATTTTCATTTCTTCTTTCTTTTTTGTTTTTGTTTTTGTTTTCTTGATTTCTTTACTTTTTCTTTTCTTTTCTTGTTTTCTTTTCATTTTTTTTTGTATCTTTTTGGCTATTTTTTATTTTTATTTTTTTTGCAAAAAGAAAGTTTAAAATATCGACAAAAAATCGGGTGTCAATAGGGTGGCAATGGTATGTTTTTATTGAGATAGTGTTTGTACGTAGGTTTCATTGTTCGTCAACTATTCCATGTATCGCATCAGTGATTTCTGATGAAAATTAGTCGGAACGACTGCATTGGAACTTTGCGTTGTTTATAATTGAATTGTCAAAATCAAAAAATTTATAATTGAATTGGCATCCGTATAATAAGTTTACATTGATTGGACAATTTCCTCCTCTTTCTACACTAAGCGACATTTTTCTTGGTGTATTATAATTGTTTTAGTTTCGGTGCAAAAGTAATCGTGCTTGATTGTGTAAATTAAGGGGAGAAGTGCCAAAAAAGTCCTAAACCTTTTGTGTTTGTGCCAGTTTAGTCCTAAACCTTTTTTTTGTGCCAATTTAGTCCTAAACCTTTTTATTTAGTGCCGATTTAGTCTTTTTGGTCGGATTTTGTTGACTGGACGCCGGCGTGGACAATTTTTAATATTTTTGTAATATTTTTTATTCTTTTTAAATATTTTTTCTATTTTTTCTTCTCTTTTTTCTTTTTTCTTCTCTCCTCCTCCCTCCGACGAGCCTGGGCGAGCCTCAGCCTCTATAATCAGACAGAGGCATGTGTCTCTCTCTCTAAGAATTGACCCGAGTCTCTCTCACTCTCTTCAGACAACCACACCCTCCAAGCCTCCATCTTTATCGAACAATTCTTGTCTGAGTACAGGCTCTGTTTGACTCCCTTCTTTCCATCATTTTCTCGCTACATTGAGCTTTGTAACTCAGTAACTCCACTCGCTGTAAAAATTCCCTACAATGTCGGATGCCCCGGTCCGCTCCGCCGGACAAGCGTTAACGAAGGGAAAAATCTAATCTTTCTGTGACCGACACCCACCGGCTGCTCGGGCGGCTGCTAAAGCTTCGAGCTTTAAGCCTGCGATGCTTCGTCGAAGCTCGTAATCCGCTTCCCCGCTTCTAGGTTCTTTCGGGTATTAAAAAAAAAAAAATGAGGAACTGAGATGTTTCCCACGTCGATTTGGAACGGGGTGTCGTCGTCGCAGCGAGTCGAGCGCCGAGGATGAGGACGAGAGCGAGTGCTTCTCGGACGCCGAGGACGGCGACGGCTCAGGCTCGTGCCGCTCCCGTTCTACTCCACCACCGGCGGCTCCTACGACGAGTACGGCTTTCGCGAGGCGACGGCCTCGGGGCGCGGGGCCGTCCTCCGGGTCGGAGCGGTCGGCGGAGATCGAGGTGGTGGAGCGAGAAGGGAAGGTGCATTTGGGGAAGGCGGAGAGGGAGAGGGAGAGAGATTGCAATATTTGCCACTTGGGTTTGGAGAGCAACAGCCACGAGTCCGGCGTCGCCATTGAATTGGGCTGTGCTTGCAAGGACGATTTGGCTGCTGCTCACAAGAAATGTGCCGAGACCTAGTTCAAGATCAAGGGCAACAAGTGAGTCACGATACCCAATTCACACTTCGTTTTTGGTTCCTTCAATGTCTGGCTTTCGGTCAATTGGTTCATGTTATGTGGGGCTTTCATTGATGTCATTTGGGCATGCATGAAACTACGCATGGGTTTGGTTCTAGATGACGAGTCTCTGTTTGTTGATGGACGCTAGTTGCCGACAATTTACGATGTATAATTTTGAAAAAATATTAAAAAAATATTAAAAATTGTCAACGTCAGTCGGCCGGCGTCCAGTAAGCAAAATCCAGCGAAAATGACTGAATCGACATTAAATAAAAAGGTTTAGGACTAAATTGGCATCAAAAAAAGGTTTAGGATTAAACTGGCACAAACATAAAAGGTTTATGACTTTTTTGGCACTTCTCCCGTAAATTATGTTAAATATGACTCGAGTTTGAGATTCACTGGACTTTTGACAGATTTACAAAAGAGGAAATAATTAAAAGAGGAATTTTTCTTCTTTGGAGTGAAGCTGCCGAAGCTCCATGCTCTGCCGAAATCCTTTGGCATGAGCCCTCTGTACATGAATTGAAAATAGGTGGGCCCAGAGTCAAAGTGTTGACTCTGGGCACACACACGTTCAGCGAAGCAAGGAGCGTAGGTGGGCCCAAGGTTGGGCGCACAATTTCCTTCTTTAGCGTAAAGATGGAGCCCCTGCACACGTCATGCACACCCACGTATAAAAGCAGATCTTTGCAGGTCTTCTTTCGGGCTTCTGAATATTGCCGCCGAACCCTACGTAGAAGAAGCGAGCGTGAAGCCGCACGTCCGTCGAGCTAGATTCCACGCGAAGCTTGAAGAAATATAGAGTGTATTGTTTTGAGTTTGAGCGCGCGATAATTTTGTGCCGTGAGTTGGATTTTGGGTTAAATTGGGGTTTGGAAAACACCGAGAGAGTGTTTGAGTGACTTGAGTGTGTAATCTCCTTGTATCGCTTGATCTATAGTAAAATTCACTGCTGCTCTCCCCGTGGACGTAAGTCTTTACGACTGAACCACGTAAATCTGGTGTCCGATTTATTTTTCTTTATTCTGTCTATATTATTGTTCGATCGCTCGCCCTATCGCAACAATTGGTATCAAAGCCAGGCTTGGCTAAGTTGAAGCGAATCGATGGCGACCGAAGAAGTAAAAGTGAGAATCGACAGATTTGATGGGAAGGATTTTAGTTTCTGGAAGATGCAGATTGAAGATTATCTTTACTAGATGAAATTGCACTTGCCCTTATCTGGGGAGAGACCAGAGACGATGAAGCAAGCTGATTGGGATTTACTGGATAGACGAGCTATGGGTGTTATTCGGCTGACGTTGGCTCGTAACGTCGCGTTTAACATCTTGAAGGAGAAGACCACTGCTGATTTGATGCAAGCCATGTCGGATATGTACGAGAAGCCCTCTGCGATCAACAAGGTCCATTTGATGCGACGTCTGTTTAATTTGAAGATGAGCGAAGGTGCGTCAGTTGCAGATCATATCAATGAATTCAATGTAATTGTTAGTCAATTGAGTTCAGTTGAGATTGATTTTGAAGATGAGGTACGTGCTTTGATTTTGCTATCCACATTGCCTAATAGTTGGAATACTACATTATCGATGTTAGTAATTCCTCCGGGTCAACAAGTTTGACGTTTGATGGGGTTCGAGATTTAATTCTGAGCGAGGACATTCGTAGAAGAGAATCTGGCGAACCTGTATCCGCTGCTTTAGTAGGTGAAAATAGAGGAAGATCTATAACACGTGTGGGTAATAGTAGTACTAATATAAACAGGCGTAGTCATTCTAGGACAGCTAATGTTGTCTGTTGGAGCTGTGGCAAGAGGGGCATCTTAGAAGGGATTGCATCAAGCTGAAGAATAAGAAGGGTAAGGGAATTATAGTTGATTCTGCAGATAATGTTGCAGCTGTAACTGATAATGCCGATTATGTCTTGTCTGTCACTAATGATTCATCGCTTGATGGATGGATTATGGATTCTGGTTGTTCTTTTCATGTCACACCAAATAGAAATTGGTTTATCACTTATCAGTGCACGGGTAGTGATAAAATCCAGTTAGGGAACAATGCTGAGTGCGATGTTGTGGGTGTTGGTGATGTTAAAATCAGAATGCATGATGGTATCGTGAGGACATTGACTGGAGTAAGGCATGTTCCAGGATTAAAAAAGAACTTAATTTCCTTGGGTGCCCTAGATTCAGCTGGTTGCAGGTATTCTTTAAAAGGTGGAGTTCTGAAGGTTGTTCGAGGTGCATTGGTGATAATGACAGGAATCAAGCATGGAGGCCTGTATAAACTTCAAGGTGAGACAGTGAAAAATTTCGCTCAGAGGCATCGGATGCATCTGTTCGAGAGTCTTTTGACTGCTCGAGGAAGACATGGGTGTTTGTGCCAAGGCACAAGTTTGATGCTGATGTCAGGATCACGCAGTCAAGAGCTTTGATCAAGATGGAGACTAGTAAGTCGATCAAAAATGTGCAGACTGACAATAGCATGGAGTTCTGCTCGGAGCTAGCAAATAAATTCTGCATGAAAGAGAGCATAGTAAAACACCGCACTAGTGCCAATAAATCACAACAATTTGCAGAATTGACGAGAAGAACATTACTAGAGACGGTCCGTAAAATTATCTCTAGTGTTGGTATTGCTAGGAGAATTCTAGCTGATGTGCTAAGTACGGTAAGCTACCTGGTGAATAGATCCCCATCAATTGCTATTGAATGGCAGATTGCTGAAGAAGTGTGGTCAGGTAACGTTGTTGATTATTCTATTCTTAGAATGTTTGGTTGTCCGTGTTATTTTCGAGTGAGTGATGGTAAGCTTGATTGGAGGGCAAGGTGCATATTCCATGGCTATGCACAAGGTGAGTGGGGCAATCAGTTGTGGTGCCTGGATATAAATCCACCTGTTGACAGTAGAGAAGTTACCCTTGATATTTTTGACTATGAGTGATTATAGCAATATTCAAACGGATCTGAACAGTGTTCAGCTTGAGGTGGAGTTGCAACCATAAACTCCTGAGGTAGCGTATACAGGTACTAGCAAAGTAATCGACACAGATGGTGCACATAGCGAGGTGGAGCCTATAGAGCCAACGATTGCTGTAACTGCTGATATTAACAAAGTATGTATTCGATCTCCTGACAGATATTGATGCAATAATGGTTTTACTTTATTTGCGGTTGAGGAGGTTGTGTCAGAAAATCCTTGCGGAGCAATTAAAGATGCATGTGGAGTTGGTATTCTGATGAGGTCCTCGGTTATGGCGAAGTTCAAGCAAGGCTTGGACTTCGATAATATCCGTGGCGGTTGAGCCCATCGGGAGTTATGGGAAAGTAGCAGCAGAATTTGAATTTTTACGAAGCGATTGTAATTTGGCTCAAACGTCGAGCCAAGGTGGAGATTGTTAAATATGACTCGAGTTTGAGATTCACTGGACTTTTGACGGATTTACAAAAGAGGAAATAATTAAAAGAGGAATTTTTCTTCTTTGGAGTGAAGCTGCCGAAGCCCCATGCTCTGCCGAAATCCTTTGGCATGAGCCCTCTATACATGAATTGAAAATAGGTGGGCCCAGAGTCAAAGTGTTGACTCTGGGCACACACACGTTCAGCGAAGCAAGGAGCGTAGGTGGGCCCAAGGTTGGGCGCACAATTTCCTTCTTTGGCGTAAAGATGGAGCCCCTGCACACGTCATGCACACCCACGTATAAAAGCATATCTTTGCAAGTCTTCTTTCGGGCTTCTGAATATTGCCGCCGAACCCTACGTAGAAGAAGCGAGCGTGAAGCCGCACGTCCATCGAGCCAGATTCCACGCGAAGCTTGAAGAAATATAGTGTATTGTTTTGAGTTTGAGCGCGCGATAATTTTGTGCCGTGAGTTGGGTTTTGGGTTAAATTGGAGTTTGTGAAATACCGAGAGAGTGTTTGAGTGATTTGAGTGTGTAATCTCCTTGTATCACTTGATCTATAGTAAAATTCGCTGCTGCTCTCCCCGTGTACGTAGGTCTTTACGATTGAACCACGTAAATCTGGTGTCCGATTTATTTTTCTTTATTCTGTCTATATTATTGTTCGATCGCTCGCCCTATCGCAACAAATTAAGTAAGGATTAGCTGCGGATAAGGAGGTGCACTGCCCACTATTATTAAGGCCTCGGATCGTAGTTGACTGAGTCACCTTCAAACTGACGCGTTCGCCCCCCAAAAAATTTCGAGTCGTCCTCTTTTTGCTTAATTTCTCTGTCCACTCTTTCTTTTTGGTACTAAAAATTGGCTAAAATTGAATACCAACAATTTAACGTCGTCAATTTTCTATCCTATTCATCACCTAATAAAATATGACGTAATTATGGAAGAGTCAACGACAAGAAATTAATATCCAAGCACCTGCCGATTCAAAGATCATGAAGCTATTTCTTTGATTACTTTAGTGCTAAGCCACTTTCTCGACTTTTCCCATCCTTTCTTCTTTTCTTTATTTTTCATGGTATCTTCAATCTGTCATTTTCAAAATTAACATTTTCTCATGTTGTACATAATCAGGTATTAGATGTGAATTTCTTTTTATTAAGTATGATTGACAAGTGCCCTAAAACACTCACTAACTAGACCATTCGTTAATCGGGGACGAACCGTTTGTTTAAGCAAGGAAAAGATCGACAATTTTAACTAGTGACATGAGGAAATGAAATTGTGTTTTCATCTATTATGTAGAGTTTTCACAAAGTACCTACTTGGCATATTTGTCATTAACAGATGAGGGAAATCCACAAATTTTGCAGCACTAATTTTCTTATAAAACGTATGACCGATGACTAGCGAACCAAGTCCATCCAAGCATTACTTAGTGAGTATTTTAGATCGCCCTTTAATTTTTTTAACCCGGAAATTTTAGGTGGTCTATGCTCGCTACAAGTTATATCACCCTTCCACCAACCAAATATAGAACATCAAGTATGGCATTTCATTGTCTCCAATTTCATTGGGACAGGAGTACGAGCACACATGGCGTTTGGACATCATTTTATATATCCAGTGATTGGTTGAGTTGCTTATAAAAGCTTCCCTTGTCAATTTACTATTCCTGGCTAAGGACTATATCGACCGGTGTTCCTTACTCTAGACAATTATCGAGTACATTTAGTAATTAACCTTTAATTCTCGAGACAATAATTAACCATATCGCCAATAAATCTTATGCCTCGGTAATTAAAGTTTCCCCTTTGATCTGTAAAAAGAGCAGGACGAGGCGATTCGCAGGGGGCATTACCGTAAGATATTTGCACTTACTTTGAAATGTTTGATTTTGGGTCATAACGGCTACGCATTTCGAGACACCCATTACCGCCGGTCCACCACGGTGCTAATAGGGATAGAGCCATCGAACCAACACTGCAGATGAATCGAATAAATGGTTCTTGAAATCGAGAAGCGATGGGAGAAATTCTAATCTATGATCGGAACATTCTTTGCATTCTTTGCATTCTTGATAGTCCGTTTAAAGTGGAGGCGTGAAGTTGCATGTGTTTTCTACTTTTGATTGATATTGTGCGAAGTAAAAAAACTTGAGAGAGAGAGCGCGCATCATCTGCCAACTTTTCCACTTTTGTTTTCTAGCAAAAACCAGAATTTTTTTTTTGGGTCTGTTTTACTTGATTCCTACTTTAATTCTCACTCTTACACTTTTGTTCTATCTCCTTACAGGACATGAGAGTTGAAACTAGACTAAAAAGATCCCTTTCGCCACCAATATATCGAGTCGGATAAAGCTGAGTGGTTCAATGGATCGATGTTCAATGTGAATGCTAAAGGTTTCTTCTCCTTTGACTAGAAATATTCTTTGAGGCATATGTCACGGGCCGAGAGTTTCCTTGGCCTTGGAACGACCCGTGAGGCGCCTGGTGAGCGGAATTCACCAGGCCAACCTTCCTTCTATAATTTCCCAACGATCAATACGGTGAATACTCATTCGTACGAGATCTAGTCACGCCCAGCTTCACTTGAGCGTCTAGTCTATCGAGTGAGACAGCAGATCCATTTAGGTTCAACAACTGGTTTCGGCCTGCCTTGGCCTCGTCAGGAGAGCGGCATCAGCTCCCGACTAGTTTGTGCACGGGAGGCCTACCCCGTCTTCAGAGCTACTAAGTGATATAATCCTTCTATCCTAGAACTCCTAGCACCAACCGTCCTGACGCCACTCCCACGGACCAGTTGTGTTTGTCCCCTCTACTTCCTCACTCTTCACTCGATAACCTCGAGCTCCACCCACAAGGTCACGAGTACGGGAGGATTCACGGACCGTGACACATGCATGTGGGTCTTATTCAATCGGTTTCTCCCCCTTTTTCTTTAGTCGAGTTGCTTGAACATTGATTTGATGGCTCTAAAGACTTTCTAAAATCTAATTGACCAGCAGCATGTAGTGCAATGCCCGTGCATTAGTTCATCATATCTTGATGGTCCAAAAAGTGATTCGGCAAGAATTGGTCCGCTTATAGATTATAATATACAACTTTGTGCTAGAAATCGTTTTATGTTTCTTTTGTAATCGAACAATTTATCTGTGTTGAGGAAATCCATATTAGGTGGGTAGATACTAAACACATGAAATATTCCACCAATATCATCGGGTGCATAAAAGCCAATCCAAATTTTATATGAATAGTCCAAACATAGAATGTATATATATTTTTAAAATAAAGCATGATGGCTGAATTATCAAAACAGATTGACTTCGTATTCGTGTATATAATTGGGTGCGCCATAGCCTTTTATGAAAGTTTAAACCGTCAGCTTTTAAAGTTCAATATGCAGGCGTTCTTTTATGGGAGTTGATGTTGTGGTCCGAACATCTTTGCTTTTGATCTGAGTTTGTTTCATAAATGAGTCTCGTGTAATGGTGTACTGAAATTATGGAAAGATGGATTTGCAGCACATTGTGTACTATGCACCTAATATCGTTATGCTCTCTCTCTCTTTTTGGATGGATACTGAATGCTCTATGATACTATAGATTCGAGTCACCAAGGGTATCGATGCTCTATTATGGTGAGATTATTTAATTAGTTATCAGAGATCGTGTGTCAGCAATGGAAATAGATGCGGACAAATGCACGTAATGCAGGCGATATTTGCATGTAAAAATCAAAGAAATGGAACAGAGTTGTGGATCACTGGCTTCTTTGTTGCTGTTTAAGCCATCTTTGCAGAGTTATTCTAAGTAAATCAGTTCTTCATTTGGATATTTCGCGATAAGAGTTTTCCAGCTCCGCTGTGGCAAATGAAAAACGAGCATCCATACAGGATCTTGGTCACCAGCATGAAGCGCACAGGGGTCTGAATTTTGGTGATGCAGCTTGGAGTAGTCACAAGGAATGGACTGGACGGAACTACTGAGCTAAAAGCCTTGTATTCTTATCTATGTTTAGCTACTCATGCCGGATTTTGGGTCGCGGGAGCACATACCCAAAAAATGTTTTTGTTCGGTTCGAGTATCACAAAAACGCGAACCGTTGACAACCTTGTATTTACTCCTAGATTACGTGTTTGTTAGGAAGAGGCTTGTTTTGGAGTTTGTCGAAACTTTATTTGGATGTAGAGCTGTGGTGAGGAAGTGATATGATATCCTCGTAATGGACCGAAGGTTGCTTCTTGTGCATCTTAATATCGTCTGAATATACTAAAACTTATTTTCTTTATTGCTCCATGGTGCTTTCTTATTGCTTCAAATCTGAGTTTTGGGTTGCCGTCTTAATAATCACTCGTCACAGTTAAACTCAATTCTTGTAGGTTGAAGATAATGACAATGTTGAAGCAGTGATCCATTTCTAATAGACAGGGGTAGCAGAATTGAGAATGGCCGAAAAGAGAGGGAGGAAAGGACAGCAACTGGGGTTGACTGGGGTGAAACGAGCTTACCGTTATTTGACGTGTCGCGATTATTCTAAGGACAACTCTGTCCAGATGAGTCGTCAATGTTGACCAAATCAAATGTTTCGTTGCAGTGTATAAGTGTTTTATGGTAATGCTCTGTGGATCACCAATGTGGTCCCCTTTTCCTACTTTTTTTGACGGATCAAAAAGAAAATTTCAATAACCAAAGCACTAAATGTACTCGGTGATAACTGTCTAGATGAAGAAACGATAGTCAATATGATCCTAAGCCGGGAATAATAAATCGAAAAGAGAAGTTTCTAGTATTAACTCAACCAATCACTAGATATAAAGTGTTGGCTGAATGGCACACATGCTCGTACTCTTGTCCCAATTTCATTGAAGACATTGAAATGCAATACTTGATGTTTTCTATATTTGGTTGGTGGAATGCTGATTAACTTGTGGTGAGTACCTAAAAATTTCTGGATCGAAAGAAATTAAGGGGTGATCTCAGGATAGTATGTTTGGATGGATTGGTTGACAAGTCATGGTTCATACGTTTCATAGAAAAATTATAGATATGCCAAGCATTTTGTAAAAAAGGCAACATAATTGATGGAAACATAATTTCACTTCCTCCGGTCACAAGTTAAAATAAAATTAAACAAATTAAAACATGCGAAACACTAAGCTGCTCAATTTATATGTCATAAAATCTTCGATTTTGTTACGTGCTTAAAACGGAGGGTTTTATTTGACCATCAGAGAAAAAAAAAACATAAAAAGGGATTTTTCATCTCCGATTAACGAATGGATTTAGTCAGCGAGTGCCCTAAAATAAATAAATTCATTTCTAATGAGAAAAATATTACTTAGAAAACGACCGACTAAGGTGTATCTAGACACACTAAGATGGTTGATAAATAAAGGGAGGGAGGAAGGGAAAAGTCAAGAAAGCGACAAAGAAAGGTTTGCCTTTTTCCATAAGCCTTCGTGGGGGTGACTCGGCACGGCGCGGGGGAAGGAAGGAAAGGTTGGATGGGGAGTTCCTTGATAACTGTCATCACTTTACATCTGTGTTGAAGTCACGGGCAAAATAAAAATTGTCTTCGTATTGGAATCAAAATCAAGAACGGAAGTCTTGGATTTTCATTCGATGCGAGATTGTCTTAACATACATGTAAATCCACATTCTGTATGTTGTTGAACTCACGGTCAAGAGAAGGAAAGTCCAAGTCGGACTCGTCAACCTAATCATACGCCTTTCCTTATTCCACGTTGAAGTTGGCTAGTGGACGCATCGTGGATATTATATTATATAATATTCTCCACTTTTGGTTAGATCGTGAGGTCGTCGGTGCAGAAAACTTTAGGAGAGTTACGGCCACTTGTGCGTGTGCACGCCAATATTTGTCGGCGTGCAAATCAAGGCAGGATTCACTCGTGAATCACATCCAGTGAAACTGATAGTGCAGTAGCTAAAATTTGTTAATTCCTTATTGGGAAATTATTTCATGGAAATTATAAGAGTAAAACATTATGCGAGTTATCAGATGTAATTAAGATTTGAGAAATACCGAGAGTGTTTGAGTGACTCGTGTGTGGTTGTAATTTTCGTTGTATTGCTTGATCTATAATGGAATTTGTTGTTGCTCTTCCCATAGATGTTTGTCACTTCGATCGAATCATGTAAATCTCATGTCTATTTTATTATTCAATATTTGGAAAAGTGCGGATTTTCAAGAACGGGAATTTTATGATATGTTGGGAATCTGTTATGATACTCATCCACGACTTAAACGTATCTTAATGCCTGAAACTTGGATAGGATGGCCCTTACGTAAGGATTATATTGCCCCTAATTTTTATGAAATAAAGGATTATTTTGAAACACAAGGAATTTTTTATCCTGAATTAAAACATAAAAATATTTTGAATTCGGAAATGATTCAATGGAAAAAATGGTTAAGGGGTCATTATCAATATGATTTATCTCCGATTAGATGGTATCGATTAGTACCACACAAATGGGGAAATAGATTCAATCAAACACGTATAGTGCAAAATCAAAATTTAAACAAAAGGCATTCCGATGAAAAAGATCGATTAATATTAACTAATTTCAAAAAATTAAATGATTTTGAATTAAATTCATTATCAAATTCAGCAATATTGATGGCTCTTATACCATGAATGGATCTAGATTTAGAACCAGGGAGGACGAAGTCAGTTTCCTGCAAGTATGCCTTCTCACACTGGTCGAATCTCTCTTGTTCAAGCCCTTCAGGGATAGCCTTTTAGCAAGAAACCACTCTAACCTTTAATTCAGAGTCTAGAGATACTCAGAAATATCGGGATGATAACGTTTCTAACTATCCGAACTGCATTTTTCAGAGGATTCTACCATACTAGAGAAAAAGAGAAGTTTAGAAAGCCATGGAGAGTTTTCACAAAACACTCATTTTACTTCAAGTGACTCTGCCTAACACATTACGGGTGCGTTTGGGAACCACTTTTGGGGAAAATCTTTAGGAAAATACAAAATACCTTTGAGTTAAAGGTGTTTTCCAAAATGCGACTGTGTTTGGTAAATTGTACTTTGAAAGCCCTTTGTGAAGTATTTTGAGCAAAATGGCGTTTGGGAAATTACATTTTACAAAAGATCTTTGTGGTAAAAAAAAAAAATTATCAAAAGAAAAATAAAAAAATTTGACCGGCAAGAAGGGCGCCGGCCGCAAGAACCTCCAAATAACCCCAGATGATCTCGGGCGGTGTTGTCGCGTGACGCCGTCGCGACCTCCGGCAACCTCTAGCGACCCCGGATCTAGGCCAGCGAGGTCGCGCGACGCTGCCTCGACCTCCGGCGACCCTGGATCTGGGGTGACGAGGTTGCGCGACGCCGCCTCGACCTCCAAATGACCCCGTGTTTGGGGCGGCGAGGTCGCGTGACGCCACCTCGACCTCCGACGACCTAGATCCGCGATGTCGAGGTTGCGGGAGGACCTCGTCGCCCGGATCTAGGTCGCGGCGGGGTCGCGCGACGCCACCGCGACCCGCATCCGGGGGCGGCGAGGTCGCGCGACCCAGATCGGGGGCAGCGGTGTCGCGCGAAGAAGAAGAAGAAGAAGACCGCATGCCGCTCCAAATCTCGGTAGCGCCACCTCCGACGTCGGTCGCGCCACCCCCCGACGGTTGCCAGCGTCCCTCTAGCAGTCGTTGGCCCCCACACCGTCAGACCAGCGAACATCCCTGAATAAGATGAACAGTGTCGCGTACAAGGGTAAGAATCGGAAAAACAAAAAATTCACGAGGACAATTTTGGAAAAAAAATATATAAACAGTGCCCGTGTGGGCATGCCGAAAAAGCTGAAAGCCCAAGGCAGGTCTTCACCTGCCTTGGGCTTTCGGCTTCACAAAGCTGACATTTGGGAAATGTGGGCTCAAAATTTTTTGCCAAACGGGCTGGCATTTTGCCCAAGGATCTTAGCCTTCCAAAGGGCTTTGGGAAGTGGTTCCCAAGCTCACGGGTCCAAAACAAACAGACGCTCTAGAAACTTCCGGTAAGGAATTATTTTTGGTAATATCGAGTTTTGGCATTCTAAGGGTTCGGGTGTCCAATAACAAAGAAATTAGTGATCCTCAATTCTATTCGATTTCTTCGATTTTTACATGCAAATATCGCCTGCATTATGTGCATTTGTCCGCATCTACTTCGATCGCCTACACAAGATCTATGACAACTAATTAAGTAATCACACGACAACAGAGCATTGATACCCTCGGTGACTCAAATCTAGTGTATCATAGAGCATTATGCATATAAAAAAGAAAAGAAAAAGAAAAGAAAAGAGAGAGACAGCATAACCATTTTAGGTGCATAGTGCACAATGTGTTGCGAATCCATCTTTCCACGGTTCCAGTACACCATTACACGAGACTCGTTTATGAAACCAACTCAGATCGTAAGCGAAGATGTTCGAACGACAACATCAACTCCTCCTCCTCTGTTGCTCAATAAACAGTCGAGAAGAACAATAAGATCGCAAAACTGACAAAGATCTCTGGCAGCATTCAACGGAGTTTTGCAGCTCACAGGGATTTTCACATCTCTTCTCGTCCCGCATTCTTTATAAACACAATTCAACCAGAATAAGATCAGAACAGAGACAACAAACCCAGAAATAGTAAGCACCGGAACAGCACATGAGACGAAACGCAAGAAACTGGAAATAGGAAGTGGAAATCAAAGTAAAGAAAATTACTCAGAATTGAGAAGGCCGAATTCCGAGCTCTAATTCGGCCCTACTTGAAAGCCCGTTTGTCATAATTGGACATTTTAGTCCCATCCGATATATGGCCCAAGTTAAAGAGAGCGGCAACATCATAACCCGGTCCGGTCAACCATAGATATTCGTTGATGATTTTGTGGATCACATGCCTCTCTCTGGACCGAACAAGCACAGTATCAGCGGCGATTCTGTATTCCCCCACCCTCGATGCTCTTGGCCCGTGGAAACTAGCGAGCTATGCGACGTCATTTCAATCTTATCGAAAGAAGATCGGGCGAATGCCATCCCGATCGAGATCCATCTTGCAACTAGATGGATTTCATCCCGAATGTGAAGAGCGGGGACCGAAAACGACCCGAACCGAAGCGGTCGGGTAGTAGCATCCTGCCACGGACAAACAGGCAAGTGGGAGCCTGGCTCAAATTGCATGGTCGGGTCCATATGGACCGAAGGGACAGCTTCGATTGTCGTTGCCCGCATGTGCCGAATTGACTAGCATCACAGCGACATTTCTGGTTTCATTGTCCCTGGACACTCCAAATTCCCGAATTCTGTACATTCTGGAACTCGAATATACAAATATTATCTTCTTGTGTATCAGTTACTTTTTTATATGATATTTCACTCGAACGTGAACAACATGTTCTCGTCTTTAAGCATCCTTCCGAGCTTGGGAGTATCAGTGAAAAAGAAAAAGAAAAAAGGATGCATGAACGTAGTATTCAATTGGTTTCTCCCCCTTTTTCTTTACGAGCTGATTGAACGTTGATTAGATGGCTCTGAAGACTTTTTAAATTCTAATCGACCTCGTGCAGCAAGTTGCGCGATGCCCATACATTAGTTTAATTGAATCTCGATGGTTCGAAAGCGATTCCGCAAGAATCGGTCTGCTTAAAGATTACAATAGCACTGCCAACTGCCTAGATGCTGTGAACAATATACAAGTGAAGTAGAAGAAAGAGAAGAGAAGAGAAGAGAAGAAAACAATGAACGTCTTCTAGCGAGTGTATCGCCCAAAGATTTAGACAGCTTAATCGAGATCATCTTTACAATATTGCTGCAAGCTGCACAGTGGAGATGCGATGCTGATCTTGTGTCATTTTGGTACCGGGTATATATCCCACCAAAGGTCCAATCTTTCTCGCTCTATCTAATGTAGCTGCCCTGGATCTGGACAGGCTGCTTGAAAAAACGAAGGAGTAAAACAACTATTTCAACAGTTATAAAAGATGGGGAGAAAGGAGCGAATTATCTTTTTTTTACTTCCTTCTTTTCATGTTTGTATGAATAAAACAGAAGGAAGGAAAGAGTATAAAAAAATTATTATTATTATTTTAATAGAAAGTTAGCGTGTATTCGCAGATCCCCACGAATCTCTTGTGTTTTCCCGTTATCCCCATTGAGATGTAGCAGGTATCTCGACCAAACTATGGGCAACTCCCTGGAGGACACTTTTTGAAGGGCACTTCCATGGCACATTCTCGACGGACGCTTTTTAGGTTTTTACGATGCATTGTCATAATCAAATATAAATATTTAGTAAAATAATAATCTTATGACATTACGAGTGTCAATTTAATCGAACATAAAAATAATCATAGTAAGTCATCATACGATACATCGATGCACCTTGAAATTTTTCATTCTCATATGATATTAGCGGCGAGTTCTGAGGAAACTTTTACTTGAAAATATTTTGTTCGTATGTTTTTATTAAGATATTATTTGCACGTGTATTTTCTTGTTTGTCGACTGTTTTACGTGCTAGTCAGCAATCCACAGGAAAAACTAGCTGAAATGGCCGTCTTGAAATTTTGCACAAACATTTGAGGCTAAATCAGTAAAACCAAAAAGTTTTAGTATTGAATTAACGTCCTTACAATAAATATTAGACTTATAAGAGGGTTCACCCTTCTTTACACATCAATCAGGCCATGCTTGCCTCGGCGTATTATAATTGTTTGGCTTTTTGCAGGAAAGTGACCACACGTGCTTGTGAGGATCTAGAAAACAAGCAAGGAACAGGAAGGTCAAAGAGTTTGATTTGTAGAGGTTAAAGACAGATGGTTGGGTCATTTGAGGAATCTAGGTGGAGGGGATTTTAATTAAAGGTCGTGGGGCCGTAATCGACGGATTGGATTCGGCCTCAATTGACGCGTTCGAGGAAGGGGGGGACGAGGGACGGTTCGATGGGAAGTTCCTTAAGAACATCAACCTCCCAACTGTCATCTGGGGCCCATCCCCCCGCGCCACTCCTAGTCATCCCCACGGAGGCTTTTGGAAAAAGGCAAATCTCTCTCTCTCACTTTCTTGACTTTTTCCTCCCTCCCTTCCTTCCTTGATTTATCGACCGTCTTAGTAGTGTGTCTGAACACACTTTAGTCGGTCATTTTCAAAAGTAATATTTTTCTCATTAGAAAGTAATTTCCATTTCTGTAATTAAGTATGATGGACAAGTGGCATAGGACACCCGCTAACTAAACCCATTCGTGAATCGGAGATGAAAACCCCCTTTATGTTTTTTTTTTTTTTTCCCGTGGTCAAGTCAAACCCTTTGGTTTAAGCACGCAACAAAATCGACGATTTTATGACATATAAATTGAGCGGCGTAGTGATTCTGCAGGTGTTGATTCGTTTAATTTTGTTTTGACCAGTGACTCGAGAAAGTTTAATTATGTTTCCACCTACTATGTTGTGTTTTTTTTCACAAAATGCCTGGCACATTTATTATTTTCGTACGAAACATATCAACCATGACTAACCAACCAAATCCATCCAAGCACGTACTATCTTAAGATCACCCCTTAATTTCTTTTGATCAAGAAAGTTTTAGGTGCTCGCCACAAGTTATATTAGCATTCCACCAACCAAATATAGAAAACATCAAGTATCGCATTTCATCGTCTTCAATGAAATTGGGATAGGAATACGAGCACGTGTGCCATTCAGCTAGCACTTTATATCTAGTGATTGGTTGAGTTAATACTAGAAACTTCTCTTTTTGATTTATTATCCTAGCTTAGGACCATATTGATTATTGTTCCTTCCACTTGACAATTATCACCAAGAATATTCAATGCTTTGGTTATTGAAATCTTCTTTTTGATTTGTCAAAAAGAGTAGGAAAAGGGGACCACATTGGCGATCCATGGCACATTACCATAAAACACTTATACCTAACAATGAAACATTTGATTTGATTAATATTGACAACTCATTCGAAAATATTCGTTTTTATCGGATCGCCACAACGCTAGTAGGAGTAGAGTTAGAATTATTCTGTACATGGTACGATTGATCAAATCTACGCCACAAATAAATTTAGGGGTTCTCAAAATTGGGAAGAGCAGATCGAGAAAATCGAATCTATGAACGAGGAGATCCTTTACATACTCGAGATATATCACCGGGCGAAACGTTGCGCAATTGAAAACTCTGAGAATCTCTTTGCTTCGTCGTGCGGGGGACGACTGCTCTTAGGCCTTTGCCTACATCAGCAACTTTGACTTTGACCGGGGAGAGGACGCCAAAGCTGCGACGCCAGCTGAGATTTGTCCCCTCTCCCGATGCCGCACGAGTCTCGAGGGTCTTTGGTAACCATTAAACCCAAAAAAAAGAACACAGCCAACCGAGTTCGGCCTCTCCGCTCTGCTCCTTTACCTCTTTCCGAACGAGCACTTGGCCGCACGACATCAAAACCAGGCCCTTAAAATAATCGCGACACGTCAAATAATGGTAAGCTCGTCGCCCAAGTCAACCCCAAGTTGCTGTCCTTTTCTCCTCCTCTCTTGTCGGTCGGACCGATGCTCGTCACAAAGTACGTTTACCAACGTCGAGCTGACGAAGACTCTCCGAATTTCAAATTCGGTTTTCGACCTTTCGGTGTCGTCGGCTTTTGTTCTTCGATTTGGTCGCACAGCATTATTAAAAACTTTTCGGGTTCTTTTCGGCGACAGAGAAGGGGGAGGTTTCGTGTGCTCGTCGGCAATGAAACCCTCTATTTGCGCCAACAGAAAAAACTAAAAAAAAACCCAATTAACAAATCTCCAACTTGAAGGCACCTAACTGCCCACCTAACCATCACATGGGCATGGCCTAATTCAGGTCAAGCCTCATAATTTGATGTCAAATTTATAACTCTTGACAAGAAAGTTTCGTGGATGTGAACAGGAATTTGCAATTATAGAGTAATCGATCGCTTTGCCTTGTTGTGCACGAAGTATTTTTTACGGAATTGCTTTGAATAAATTGAAATCAAAATACACATATGGTAATATTTAACTTATATAAAGAAACTCATCTTAAGGTTTTTTGGTGTGACTCGTCATAACATTGCATTTGACAAGCAATGTTGCACTTAAAACAAGTTAATCACGATAGTATATGGTATGTGAATCTCTTTCCCATTGGATTGCTTATTCTAACATCTTGAAAGTAGTAGGCACATACGACTAGCCTAATGAAAGGACTTGACTTGAGCGAACGACTTCTATGATTGAATAACGCGGTTGCATAAAATAAGCAACCTCGAAATCCACGTTTAATTATTTGTTGACAAGGATTCAAAGCTGTAGACACATGGCAATGGCGGAAATCACCTTCGAGCTCCATCGAGGGCGTCGCCGGCGAAGCCTCGGCGGTGGTCGGAGGAGAGGGAAATGAGCAAAAGGATTAAGAGAGGGAAACGAGGGAGCCTTAGACAGCGAAGAGAAGGAATAAATTTTCTGGTGGGGTCGGGTGGAATGGGACCGACGGAGGGAGGCCCATGCCCTGCCTAGTCAGACGGATCCTGTGGCCACGCCTCTCCGGAGGAGGAAGAGCAGAGCTGGCGGGACCCGATCCAGCCACGTGGGTCTCCGCGTTAGGCCCGCGCGCATTCAAGCCCCACCGCTGGCAGCGAAAGCGACGACACGTTCCGCACTCGGTCCGGGTGGCGGGCCCCCCCAATCCAGCGCGGCCACGTCAGAGCCCGCTCAAGCACAGGTGTCCTCACACGCACCCCTCGCGGGAGTCGGCCCCCACCTCCACGTGTCCGTCATGCCCCACGCCCTTCCCCCACGGGCCCCACCCGCCTCTCCCACGTACGGTTTCTGGGCGGTCGGTTCTATCCTTTAATAAGCTCGTTTAATAATCAAAATCGGCCATTCTAAATACTCGAAAAAAAGGAAAGAAAAGAGAATCTGGTTTTTTCAGTTGACACCGGAACGATCAGCCACGCGCGGGCGCTCGGAGGTGGCGCCGACGGCTGCCGCGCGTTTAGCCGTGACGCGCACGCGCCGCATGCGGAGGGCGGCGTCTTCGAGGATGGGGTTGCCTTTGGGCAACGCTCTTCTTCGGTTCGGTGATTCAACAAAAGCCTCACCAACCCGAAAAGCCGAGAAAAAAAAGAAAAAAAAGAAAGGTTTCCGTCAAGATCGGCTCCCTCTCTTTTAATACCAGGTCTCATTCTACGCTATTCGCTTCTTGTGCTTGTTCTTCTTCTTCTCTCTCTCTCTTCTTTCTCTCTCTTCGAAGTCCTGCAATTGGCGTTGAGTTATCGAACGCATTGCGTCGCTTCGTGGGTCGTGTTCGTGGGCTTTCACTTGGGACTGCGGCCATTGCCGAGCTGGTTCTCTATCTCTCTTCCTCTCTGCAGGTGATTATCTCTCTTACGGATTGATGTCTCGTCACTCTTTTTCCAAGGCATTTATGCTGAGTTTCTTCGACCCATCCCTGGCTGCCGAGAGCTGCCGAGAAACGACGGAACACGAAAGCGACGTCCGCGAGTCTCATTGGACATGCGGAATTCGTCTTTGTTTTCTCTTCGTCCCTCGGCAGCATCCTGACAACTGCATCGAATTATTTGTTTTCGTCTTTTCTTTTTCTTACTTTGAAGATTCTGTATTCATTTGTGGATGCGTGTCGTCAATGCGAGTCGCATTAACGGGGGTTCTTGTGCGGTGTTACGCTTGTCTCTCTTTGCAGGCACTGTTGAATTCTCTTGCACCGGGCGTTCGGAGCTGGTTCGCCAATCGTGTTCCCCTCTCCTTTTTGGCAGGTACGACACGGTTCTTTTGTTCGGCGAATATGGGCATCTCCCTGTTACCGTACACCGCCTTCTCTTCGAATGCGTGCATTCCCGCAATGCTTTTTGGCTTTCCTTCCCATACAATCCATTCCAGTTTGAATTTGTTTGGTACTCTGATTCTCGTCTAGAAATCTTTTGCTTCTTTGCATCGACAAAAGATTAGAATTTGGCACATACAAATCAGCGTGCTTCGATTGGTTTGAACAACCCGGAGGGGGGTTTCAAGATTCCTTGGGCCAGATGGCCCCTTGAGATTTGAAAAGTGCCATATTCGAAAAGAATATATAGACTTGGATTCCATTTGAGCCCTGTGTTCGTGTTCGCTGCCTTTAGTTTTTCCCAACGAGTTTCGAGAACGCAGCCTCTTTTCTTGTTTGACTTTTGTGGTTGTTGTTGTTGTTGTTGCGTGGTTTGTGCACATTTATGCTTTCAGTCCTGCACCGCACCTCGCCGACTAAGGTCCGGTTTCGCCGAAGCTACATCTCATTGAAAGCTGATGGCCATTTCGTACCTCTTTCCATCTTTGATTATTTTAAGTATTCTTGGGGCTTCTTTTCCTTTCACCCTAAGGAAGTTCACTTGGTTTTGGTGGGTGGTCCAAAGTCAAAATTTCCATACCGGTCCTGTTTCGGCAATTAAAAAAGAAGATACTTTTCAGACTTGTAGTTTTTGCATGGTTTGACCTTCATGTCCTTAATTGCACTTAAATAATTTCTGTGGTAGCTCAGTATTTAAGGCGAGTCTAGACTTTGAAAGTGTCAAGTTAGCTCTCCTCCTCATAAACACGAACGTCTCTGCAGAAAGTGTTTTCAGTGTGTCAAGGCCATCACAAAGAAGCATACTCTTGGAAGCTTGGTAAGAATGCTTCATATCTTTCTTACTCAGGAAGTTTCACGTAAACAGAAGTTATACGAAGACAGTATAGGCTCGTTGTTGATTTCCCGTGCACCTGTAAACCCATTTGCCATCAGTTGTCCATTTCGATAAACTATTTTGCTCGCTCGCATTGGTTGTTCCAACCTTTTCAACCTTACTTTTTCTTTAGCATCTAGTTACAACCGAGTGCTTTTATTGGCTGTTTGTTCATCTGCGTTTGACACCTCATCTTCCATGAAGCACGAGTGACCTTATGTAGTAATGGCCATGAACTGAGCTGTTTTCTTGTAGACTCCGGAGACTTCTTTTTCTGTTGTGTTATTGATTGTACATGCTTTGGACGCTATGCAAAAGTCATTTGGCTACCTCTCTCATGCTTGTATGAATGCGAATGAGCAGTTAGAGTAGATCTGGAGCTAGCAGCATTCTGTGAATCTTGGTTTTGATAACGCTTGGTCATATCACTGACAAGATTTTTACTCGTTCATATTCAGGCTCCTGTTGATTAGTGGACTAATAGACAAGCAGCAAGAAGGGCTAGTTTTTATTGTGATTTTAGTTTCAGAATCAGATTGAACCGAAGATTGCAGATTTCACATTTGTTGCAACGTGTGCTGACGATCTGGATCAAATGGACCTGAAGTCTAGTCATGTATCTCCTGTTCTGGCTGAAACCTCTCCAATTAATAAGTCCAGACTAGGCCTGCGCACCAATTTGCTGCCATGCTCAGCCCCATCTGCACCTTGCTCATCTGGGCTGCACCTAATAGTACCAAGGAAAAAGAATGGGATTCTTGATGATGTTCGTTCTCCTGCATGGTTGGATGCTATGAAGTTATCATCTCCTTCGACCAAGCTGAAGGCCAACGACATTGATAATGATGTTGTAGCCTCTGAAGCAGATGTTGCTTACCAAACGTGGATGGTAATTTTGCATATCTTTCTTGATATCTTTCCTGCATTTGACTGACATTCTTGACGTTTTCTCAATTAAAGCTTTTAACTTTGCAGCTAAAGTATCCATCAGCTCTGTTTTCTTTTGAGCAATTTGCGAATTATGCAAAGGGCAAGCGGATTGTTTTGTTCCTAGACTACGATGGGACCCTTTCTCCCATTGTTGAGGACCCTGACCACGCATTCATGTCTGAAACTGTAAGAGTTCTCTTCATACATCTTACATGAAAGACACTGTTTATTTTTTTTTCTCTTTGGTGTTATCACTTACCCCGTTCAACTTTTAGATGCGAGAGGCTGTTAAAAAGGCAGCAGAATGCTTCCCCACAGCAATAATTAGTGGAAGAAGTCGTGATAAGGTAACTAATGGGTGATTAGTTGAATTTGGATTTGAATCCTGTCTTACAGTTTTCATGATGTTTCGGTCACAGACTGATCATATCTCTTTGCTGTTCAATCAGGTATTTGAATTTGTCGGACTGCCTGAACTCTATTATGCGGGTAGCCACGGCATGGACATTATGGGCCCTGTTAAATCTTCTTCCGATGACCACACAAACTCTATAAGATCCACGGACAAGCAGGTATCAGATTCATTTTATCTCGCTTCTGCACACCATTTGGGCTCTCTTCTGATCTTTTGTATTGAATGGCCAGTGTATTTCTGGTTTTCAATCTCTTTTCCTGCTGTGGACAAGAAAACTGATGTGTTAATCGTCTGTCTTTTTGGGGTATATAGGGAAAGGAAGTCAACCTATTCCAGCCAGCGAGTGGATTTCTAAGCATGATTGGGAAGGTGAATAGTTGTGCAATTTTAGTCTCATTTAGGATACTTTAAGGTTTATGGACTGCAAATTCTCATTGCCTAAATGCTCATCTTCCATCTCTGCATGAACAGGTTTTTGCATCTCTTGTTGAAGCTACCGAAGACATTGAAGGTGTGATGGTGGAGAACAATAAGTTCTGTGTATCTGTACATTACCGCAATGTTGATGAGAAGGTAGGCTTTTCATAATTTGCCCTCTGAATATTGTTGTTAATTCCGCATCTACCTTCTGATAATTTCTCTTCTGGCAGAATTGGAAAGATGTCGCAGCATGCGTTAGTGGTATTCTAAAGGAGTATCCTCAATTGCGACTAACTCATGGGCGGAAGGTACTACTCATTTTCCATCATATGTTACCTTTGTAGACTGGCAAGCATGGCAGTCCTGTTGAAAAGGGTTCACACTGTCTTTCATGGGGTCAAAAGTCAGAGTCACATTGTGAGCGAACCTTCGGCTAGGTTGTGCTTTGGGCATTTACCGCCTCATATTGAGAGACTTCGAGCTTTGTATACCTAAAGGTGGACTGAATAGCTAAGGTCAAGTCGAACATTACATAGCAACTGTAAGACTTTGATGGTAATGCGGAGAGGGGGTAGCCACGCTGGTTGCACCCCGCCCCACTCTTTTACTGATCAAAACAACAAAAATGTTACCTTGGTAGAATCCCGTGGTTTTGTTTACAGTTACCATGAATACTTGTCTATAATGAACATTGGTAATTTGATGCATGTTTATCTGTTCTTCTTTTTCAGGTTTTAGAGGTCCGGCCAGTGATTGATTGGGACAAGGGGAAAGCTGTTATGTTCTTGCTTGAATCGCTCGGTACTATTTGGCTTCTCTTTGTTGCGTCCTTACTTTCTTGTATCGCTGTCTGCAGTTGTTTAGTTTCAACTGGAACTGTATGATAAATGCGTTTTTTCCCCCCCTTCTCTCAGGACTTAGTAAATGTGAAGATGTGCTCCCAATATACATTGGAGATGATCGGACAGATGAAGATGCCTTTAAGGTAATACATATATATCAAGTTGGCATAGCTGCAGATGTAGGACCTAACTACTTGTGAGCCGGTGGTTTGCTAATGGTGTATTGTACCTAACAGGTGTTGAGAGAGGGAAATCGAGGCTGTGGAATTTTGGTCTCATCCATTCCCAAAGAAAGTAGTGCCTATTACTCTCTTAGGGACCCCTCAGAGGTAAATATCATTGTCAATCATGATCGAGCTTGATGTCTGATCTTGTTTAGTCCTTTCCTTTCCTACTTTACTAGGGGAAATCATGTTTTATTTGAGCAACAAAGCACTTCAATTTTGACAATATGCATGTTTTTTTTCTCATATATTTTGGCATTGTCCTGATTAGGCTGGGTCTCGGTTAGCTTATCTCAGTGTCTGTATCGTTTTTCTTCACCTCGAGCATGACACTGATGGAATGTCTGCATGTCCATACAGGTGAAGAAGTTCCTTAAGTCGCTAGTAATATGGAAGAAGTCGAGCGCATTGCAATATACGATCGAAAGGAGAATATGATAGTACTACACACACTACTAGCAAAGTTACACGTGAAGCCATTAGGAGATACGTCAAGAGGTTCTGGAGCATCTTCAGATAGAAGACCTTGAGGTGGCAATACATGAGGACTTGACTATTTCATTGCACAAAGCTGCTTTCTGTTATTTGTAAATTCCCACCCTTAGCGTCAACCATTGGCATTGCTCCAATGTCCCAGTGTATCTTAGTCTTCCACATGTTTCTCTCAATTTTACTTCGCTTGTCATCCTGCTGGGCCTTCCAGTGGGAGAATAATATAGCTCTGATGATTTGTTCATTCTTTCACCCATAGAATTGAAATCAAGTGTTCATGAGTCCATTAATGTATGTAAGGATTACAGCCTTGTCCAAATTTTCTGATATTTGTGCAGAAAAGTGGTGCAGGATGTATGTAATTTATCTCAATTCTGATCTGATGGAAGTTATGTACTGCCTGGTATTGAGTCACTCAAAATGGCTGCAAAATCGAAATTCGCACTGGAGGCATTTCTATTTCATTAGCATTTTGAGTTGGATCAATAGGCCCACGCGCCATAAGTTTCCTTTGACAAAGCAGATCAGCATGTCTAATGCAGAATATGAAACCATGTATCACCTCTTGAACAACGCTAACGCCAAAATGTAAGCCTTTGGAGAGAAAGGGCCAGTTGGTTCATGGACAAGACTGTCTTGTGGGTCTGACTTATGCACATGAAAGTTAACTGAAATTTGCAATTTTAGTATGAACAACGAGCTGAGCTCTACCATAATATGTATGAACCTATTCTGAATATGGGGACAGTTGGAACCGAATCACTGCTTTTTACGGGCTTTAAAATGAGCGATAGTTTATGATACTGTTTGACAGAGTAATTCAGAAGATGGTTAGTCGATCGAATGGGATGAATATTTCTGTGTATTAATCAAGCAGGGCCATGAAAAATTGATAGGAGTTAAAGAGAAAGGCAATGCAGCGAGCACAAGTTAAGGCGCAATTTAATCGACCATTCTTCTGGCTGTTCTGCTAAATTATATATATCCCCAGAGCCACAGAAATTGTCCATGTCGAGACTCCAGCACATGCTGTCTTCATTCGCAGTGTTGGGATCGATTCTTTTCCTTTCTTTGCTTGTCGTGAATCGCAACCGTCCTTCTCCGTTTGAGAGATCACATTCAAACCGCCTGCGAGATCTCTCATAAACCTAACAGTCCATCTTCGTTTCGCAACAAACATTCACTTTCCACCTAACGAGGTAAGTTAGAAGCCACAGCAACGACAACTTCGGAGATCTTGACGACCAAATCGCGCGATTAGGTAGTTTATCTTCGGCGAGATTCAAGAGGTCCCGAGTACTGAGATGGGCCAATCTGCAGGATGACATCGATCGATCACATGAACACACGTTCCTCATGAATCGAAGGCTCCAGTTTGAGTGACATGTCTGCCTCCTGCCACTGCCAACAGTCCAAGTATCCGATGTTGTAATTTACCGAACTTTCACTTTTTCTCGGTTCTTTATTCGGCACGATGATCAGGTTTTTTATTGTCTAGGTCGAGACGTATATATATCCAATACATCTCGACCTTCAGATAAGATGGGTCTAGCTCGGCACTCTTGTGATATGTCAATTGAGATTTGCCTACCGCTTGTAATAATAGCTCGGTTGGGGATGGCTCGCTCAGCATATAGCAATGGCCGATCAGCTCGAAACTTCACGGTGCTATCTGAAACTACGTGATGGTTGTATCGCCACGTCACAGCTGTATCATATGTATGGGATTGGCGTAGAAGTGGGCCAATTTGATTTTTCTTAATGTCTACGTTCTTGTAGTTATTCACATGGCGACACTCATAGAGGGTTCTTTCGTGGGGTTTCTTGATGATGGATGGAACGTCTCAAAAAGCACAAAACAACATAATTTATGAGGTAATTCGTGACCTTGCGCATAGGTTCCTTGAAAAGTATAGTCAGACCCATTATCACGTGGTGGGTATTGGTCTTTAGTTACCAAGAAGAAGCCACCATCCAAAGAACTCCCGCGAATTCTGATCAATATCCTTTAGCTCTCATTTCTCTCGAGAACTATCCAAGAGTAATCCTAGGTTTATCAAGAACGATTCACGAAACCCATCTGTTAAACAGTTTGATGAATTGCGAGCAAGCATTCAAGGGTGATACGTATTTTATACCTTACTGAGTTTCGTACACAAACTTATAAATTAGCAGTAGTGTACTCATCTTTGTACACGAGTGGAATCCGCTCGATGGGTATTCGATGATCCAAACGAAGGGCGAGGATGGCAGCACTCTTCATTTGGAGTAAACCGGACAGTAATGTGAGACCGAGATACGGGAGGTGGTACGAACTCCGACGGAGCAGGGACAATGATTTGATTCGAAGTTGATTTGATTGATTCGAAATTGAGTTGTAGAATGACGCAGCGGAGAGTATGCCAATTAAAATGGGACACGTATTGAATTTTATTGTTTACGTGGAGACTTCGTTGTGAGAATTCCCACGTTTCTGCTAACGGCTGCGCCAAATGACTTGCCGTACTAATCAACCCCGCCCTTGAAAGTTCTTCATCGAGTTTGACGAGTGGAGAGATAGCATACGATAAGCATTTTCTCTTCCCTTCCTTGTGGTAGTTTCTCATCTAAGCTACTCTTCCGGGTCAATTAGTACTTTGGTTTTATATATATATTATTTTTCCTTCGGCTGGTTAATGAAGTAATTAATTATCGAGGCAATGCTTGCTCTTTAAACTCTTTTTAAGTTCTAGGAAATATGATCAATTACTTCTATATCACTTTAGCAATCACCTCTCTCCTTATGGGAAGATAGTCTCATATAAATTGTTTACTGTCCTCTTGAACCATATTTTAAAGTGATTTCAAGATTAGGTCTAGTTAAGGAAACTCTCTTTACACATTTTGGATTTCCTCCTACCGACAAAGGTGACTCATGAAGATGTAAAAATTTATATTGAAAATATCGAATGATTAGTTGTGATATGCTAATATCCCTTAAATCGGGAGAGCTTGACTTTTTGGTATCGGCAAGAAAATGTAAGTCGCGATGCAAAATTGCTTTTACCAGTTCAAGAAGGCACGTCATTCCTTCCAACTCACGAGATCTGCCATTTGTTTTTTTTGAGATGGGTTGACCGGAAGGTATGGAATAAAAAAGAAAATGCCACCTCTTACGTGGGAAAGTCCATGTTTTGCTTGTCAAGAGAGGAATTCGAGCATATCCTCCGCCGATCTATGAACCCTTCGAGATCTGAAGTGAATGCCGTACTATTTTTGACTTCAATCTCAAGAATTGGAGATCCATATGAACCTAGACTCACCCCAAAAATATAAAAACTTTGGTAAATGCACAGAAAACACAGAGGCCCTAGCGAAACCTTCCCTATCCCGCCATTGTAAAATTTGCACATCCACATTTGCTCTCTCTCACGCCCACAGAAGCACATTCAGACAGAACTGACACAACAAGAGACCGAGGCTGCGCGACCATCCATGTCTTATTAGCCCACCATGATCCAATCCCCGCAAAGCTAGATCATGCCCATGAGCTCCTAGAAGCCACTCTCTCTCTCTCTCTCTCTGTCTCTCTCTCTCTCTCTCTCCTCTATTTAAGACCATCACATTTTCCTCCGACCTTGTACCGCAACTTACTACCACGTCTCGACCCAAAAGAAGGCAATGGAGAATAGCCCCTCCCATACAAATGCATCCTACACCCTCCTGCCGGAGGACCCCTTCCCGGCACGGCCTCCGGCGAGCTCCCGGAGACCCTTGAAGGTGTTTGGGGCAACCGCCGCTTCCCTCGTGTTCCTCATGTCGCTGGTCGGGCTGATCATTAACCAAAGCCCCGTGCCGCGAGCCAAGAACGACCACCATGGCTCTGATCCTTTGACCTCCAAAGCAACGTTGTTTTCGGAGGATGCGGGGCGACTACCGACCGGAGTGTCGCAAGGGGTGTCCGCAAAATCCTACCCGTCCGTTCGGGATCGGCTTTCCTACAACTGGACAAACGCAATGTTCTCCTGGCAAAGAACAGCTTACCATTTTCAGCCTGAGAAGAATTGGATGAATGGTAGGTGCAACTACGCACACTCCCTTTGTCAACATTTCGCAACATATCCCCTCTTGCTTTAATTTGATCCCATTCGGCTTCATTTGATTGATTAGTCTTCCCCTGCTTTCTCCAAATGGCATGTCACTTTCTGTATTTTTTCCCATTTTAAATCTAACGCATAAGCTCTTGGCTTCAATGGCTGATTTCCATCTCAGTCCATCTGTATTTTAATCTTTGAAATTGCACCAGTCTCCGTCGTAGAGTGGCTGATGGCTGACTTTTCATGTTTGCTACTTTTTCTCTTTCCCTGTACATTCTGGAATGGAAACTGACCCAATGCAATTATTTTTCTCACTTGTCGCCATTTCTTCGGCTGGATTCGGGATGCCTCCGCAACAGATCCTGATGGTAAGTCCCCGCCAGAATCCCTACCTCTTGCATTTTCCATAAGTTATATCTATGCGTAGCTATCAGCATTAAACTCTTGCAGTCATTTAATTAGCATTAGATGGTTCTTTTGGCTATCGAATCTGGGATACTTTACCCTAGAGCTTAAGAGAAAGAAAATGGCGATTAATCAAGCAAATGGATCTTAGTTATATAGATTATAAAGCTTATTGGGATATGAGATAAGATTTCATATATAATCAAATAGGGGTCAACGGCCAATGGGCCCTCTCCACGTTGCATGAAGATCGGGTCTTGATCTGATCTTGTCTACAATATGCATGGAATGCAACCAGAAAGGCAGTTCGATTCAATGCAAGCTTACACAAATTATTGAGTTGGGGACATATGGGGAAGCATATTGACATGGATGCGAAGTTCGCCACCAATGATTAGCGCCTAAAGTCCAGTGTGTTCTTATATTTTCAGACAATTTTTTTTTTTGTGCGGATGTCGAATTCGTACTAGAAATAGTCGACATACCTTACTAAGAATCACGGACTGACCATCACGAAATGTTTGAAGTGGAACGATGAGTAGGGCCAGTGTTGGGGTTGGTTCCTGCAGCTTCCGTAACTTGTCCCTATAATAATTGATGACTCTCTACTAAATGTTTGGAATAGATAGGATACATTACCTTTTTTTTTTGGTTAGGTAAGTTTAGTGTACTTTAGAATTATTTTTCGGTATTTTGTTCAATTTTCTAAAGACGCGTGTACTTACTAAGTGCTCCAAATTATGTCGTTGTACGCAGCAGTTTAGTTCTAACATAGTTGAGATTAAGTTGAAGTATCTTAGGAAAAATATTTCAGCTCTACCCACTCATTTCAAGATGCTATAGACTTTGGATATTAAGTCAAGTGCATATCTTCTAGCTTCGTTAGGTAGACATTCCATTTCTGTAGATGTTCACTCCCACCGAAGAATTATGCTGGCGCCGCATCACTAAACCCCAATCATCATTCTAACAGGCAGAACTCCTGAAACAACCCTTCTTAGTAAAAACCCTAATTCTCCACAAGGGTCATGATGGCTGAGAGAAGTGGAATTCTTGCCTAGAATTATCGACAAGGATTTTTGCTTTAACACATGAATGAATTTGGAGGGCTAGGAAAAACCGTGTCCATGCTCGATTCACCAGAGTTTTGCAGTGCACTAAAGTTTCATGTAAAACTCACCCGATCCAAAGGATTAAAAAAAAGTGAATTGTCCATTTAAAGGAGCAATCCAATCTTCAAAGCACCATTAGACATCAGGCATCCGGCATGGCGGTTAAGATATATGGAGATTTAGGTTGTGTCATTCTAGACTTTGGGAAAGAAAAAACAAGTTCAAAATTTGCACTGAGTTTTTTTTTTTTTTTTAACAAGAGCAATGTGAGATTTATTTGAGATTATATTAAGTGATATAACACACTTTTAATGATATTTGAATAAGCTGGTCATATTCAATACTTAATAATAATTTGCGCAACGCTTGATACGTTAGATCTAAAAACCACATATAAGGTTCTTGGCATTTTCCTCCTGGCAAGTTACCCACAGTGCCATGCTATCTCACATGGCGTTCGATATGGACCATAAAAATATTTAGGAGCAGCGGAGGTTGGCCGGTGCAGTGGTTAGGTGTAGCTATAAAAGCTGGAAAAACTGATGGTTTGAATGATGGTTGGCCGTGGTCAGGCCAACAAAGCAGATGAGATCTTTTAGCAGTAGCTGTCAAATCTGCTCCTTCTCTCCTTTTCGTCTTTGGACTCGTTCCCCTGTTTCCTGTGCTTCACATGCAATCGCCCTCTCGATTGCACCTGAAATCCATGTCACCCTTTTGAAACGATGCCCGTGATATTACTATGACGCCTATTAGAAACTCGTATCTTGATCGCAGTTTAAGAAGAATTTACTGCATATTTAGATGCGTCATTTTCTACAATCACATGCCCTAGAACTGTGGAGATAATGAAATGAAACGTAAGGATTCGAGGACTAAAGGAACTTGTTTGTGTGGATGCAGGTCCGCTGTACTATATGGGGTGGTACCACCTGTTCTACCAGTACAACCCGGATTCTGCCGTGTGGGGCAACATCACGTGGGGGCATGCCGTGTCGAAGGACCTCATCCACTGGCTCTACCTCCCTCTCGCCATGGTCCCCGACAGTTCGTTTGACATTGGTGGGGTTTGGACCGGCTCGGCCACCCTACTCCCCGATGGTCGCATCGTGATGCTGTACACCGGCGACACCGCGGACTCCGTCCAGGTGAATGGCCAACCCCTTGAGCCTGGCCCTCGCCGTTGCTCCTAATTGTTAGAATTTTTACATCCATCCTTTAAAGTTATGCTCACGATTTCCCGTTCGGGCCTCGTTAAATTCATGCTGCCCCCTTGGGCCCGCCATTTTGCAGGTCCAAAACTTAGCCTACCCTGCCGATCTATCCGACCCGCTACTCCTTGACTGGGTCAAGTACCCGGATAACCCGGTCCTCGTCCCTCCACCCGGAATTGAGTACGACGAGTTCCGTGACCCGACCACCGCCTGGATCGGGCCCAACGGGACCTGGCGGCTCCTGATCGGGACCAAGGTCAACAGCACGGGCATGGCCCTCATCTACGAGACCACCAATTTCACCACCTACGAGGCCGCGCCGGGGGTGCTCCACGCGGTCAACGGTACGGGGATGTGGGAGTGCGTGGACTTCTACCCGGTCTCGACCAACTCGTCGGAGGGGCTCGAGACGTCGGTCGTCGGGCCCGGCGTGAAGCACGTGCTGAAGGCGAGCCTGGACGATCTGAAGATGGATTACTACGCGATCGGGACGTACGACCCGGTCAGCGACACCTGGACGCCCGACGACCCGGAGGCCGACGTGGGCATCGGACTGCTGGTGGACTATGGCAGGTACTACGCGTCCAAGACATTCTTCGACCAGAACACGGGGCGGAGGATCTTGTGGGGTTGGATCAACGAAACCGACACTGACTACGATGATTTGGCCAAAGGTTGGGCATCCGTTCAGGTATATACGCCTTCTCACTTGCTGTTTTTCGAGAAGTTTTTGCTTCTTATTTGCCGTGCTTTTTGCTACAACTCAAGCCCGATTCGCGACGAACAGATTAGCTAATTGCGATTTCATATCCGAATGATGTAAAAGATGTCGTGATCTTGCTGTTCCATTTCAGACAATTCCGAGGGTCGTGACATTCGACAACAAGACCGGATCGAACATCCTTGAATGGCCTGTGGAAGAGGTGGAGAGCTTGAGATTGAGCAGCACCGAGTTCGACGACATTCTGGTCGAGGCTGGATCAGTCGTGGCGCTTGACATCGGCTCGGCTACGCAGGTTTGTGTTCGACAGCGTTTCTAGTCTTCACGCGATTAATTTATCTGAGCGACCCGATGATTACTCTGTTTTGACTGCATCTTCGATTTGTCGGCAGCTCGACATAAGCGTGGAGTTTGAAATAGAGGGAAGCGATGCACTGGAAGCACTGGAAGTGCCGGAAGCTATAATTGAATGCGCTACCGTTCAAAACAGGTCGACTCTGGGCCCGTTCGGCCTTCTCGTTCTCGCCGACGAGTCGCTTTCGGAGCTCACCCCCATTTACTTCCACATTGCTAAATCCACCAATGGCAGCCTCACGACATTGTTCTGCGCCGACGAGACGAGGTTAATATCTCCATCTCGAGCCCCTGATTGAACCACAAGCTCTAACGTCTTGAACGTTAGGTAGCTTTTTCGCATCAGTCGACATGATTAATTCCCGTCCGGAGATTGAGCATCGCGTGTTATGCAGGTCGAGTAAGGCTTCGGAAGTTTTCAAGAAAGTTTACGGTGGACCCGTTCCAGTACTGAACGATGAGAAATTCACCATGAGACTCCTGGTCAGTAAATTCATCAGCATTTATCCCTCGTTATCGAGATCTTGCACGTCTGTTAAACTTAAAAACCTGAATCGCTTATGCAGGTTGACCATTCGATCATCGAAAGCTTCGCCCAGGGAGGTAGGACCGTCATAACATCGCGGGTCTACCCGACGGAAGCGATCTACGGGGCGGCGAAACTGTTCTTGTTCAACAACGCGACCGGAGTGAACGTGACGGCCTCGCTCGAGATATGGCAAATGAACTCTGCCTTTATCCACCCGTTTCCTTTGGAAGAAATGGGAGGGGCGCGATTCAGTCAAAAGTGAACGTAATTCTTGCCGGGCACATTGGGCCCAAGTGAAATTCCGATCCGAGTTTTGCCACCGCCGAAGCCTATTCTTTTTTTTTTTTCTTTTTTTTGGGTTGCCTATTAATGTCTACTTAATTATTTCGATCTTCTTTTTGCTAGAGATGAATTCCCGATATGCGGGAAAAAGTTGTACGCGATTTGCGGAGCATCAATCCATTATGCTTTATAGATAAGACTGGCGTCCTTCCTCTAATTAAGTTTGATTTAGTTCTTTGACCCTCCCCAAATAGCAAAAGAGTCGGTTGCCTCATTCAAGACCTTAAGTCAAAATGGGTCATCGACCAATTTCTGAACCCATATTGATGTTAAATGGGTTAAAAAATAATATCGATATCAAATGGGTCATAAACGAGTTTACAGCCTAATTCACCTCTATGACTTTTCCTTTATTTTTTCTCGTTCTCATTTGAGTTCACGCTTGTTCACTCCATATTCTAGTTTGGATACGAGTTTTCGTAACTTGGGTTAAATATAGAAGTGTTTTAACAATATGGATTGGGGGTCGGGTCGGGTATGGATTACTAGATTTGTAATGGGCCTATTTGGGTGGACTAATTGATCCGACCCGGCCATTTTACGGGTTTAATTACGACTCTTGTCCAAGGCCCATCCGTGGATGGTGATTGGGCTGAAGTGTGCCAACGTCGTCAATATCGCGGTGGGAATGTGGGCCGGTGATTTACAAGCGGAAGGCCTATTCAAATATACAGAACAAAAAGCCCATCCCTATAGATGGCACGAATTGGGGGAGTTACATCATCCTGTGATTACCCATTCGCCCTTCGTTTGTCTTTTAGACATTATGATATAAAGACAAAGCGTGAAACCCTAACAAGTGGAACCTTCCTCGAGAAAAGCGGTCCAACCCCATGTAATGTAATAATGATGACGACGCCGTGGTAGAGTCAACAAAGGTGTTTTTCTAATACGGAAACGGATGCAGAGAAAGTGCAGGGAACATAAAAACAAAATGCAGCGCGTGACAAAGCCCCACAGAGAGAGAAAGAGAGAGAGAGAGAGAGAGAGAGGCACGCAAATAAAGCACATCTATAATGGCTAGGGTTTGGTAGGATACCCACTAGTTGTCTCCTCTCTCTGTAGACGAGCTTCGGTCAGCACACTTCTATCCAGTCATCCCCCGCCCTTTTCCGGCTCCGCACATTAACAAAGACTATATAGTATACTCACATGACTACACCAGAAGCATCTTGTACCTTCTTAATTACAGTAAAAAACAATTCAGTGACCCTCTTTATTCTATTCCCCCACAGTGTCAGCTCCATTCCCACCACCATGATCAAGAGAGGACATCGCATAAACTTGGCCCATATAAACCAACATGATAATAACACTGATTGTAAGGTAAGATTTTCCCTTGCAAGAAGGATGTGAGCCCCCATGAATTATCACGGATCGTTTGTTGTTCTCATAATACCGAAATTAGCAGCTTTTTAAGGGACGAGCCAGTCAAGTGAAGAGACTGTTGTTCTTTCTAACTTGGGAGAGCATGTGCCATTCCTAGCTAGTCGAAAGGATGAAATGAATTGGTGGGACAGATCTAAGGATAAATGATTTGGCGGTGCAATTGCTGAGCATAATAGCAGCACATGGGCTTGTCCTTGTTCTTGTGTGTGTTGGTGCTTGATGTTATCTTCACTTGCACACAATACGCAAACAAATCTGAGGCCGAACTCTAATCATTCAGCCTGCCTGAAGTCGAACATCGAGTTCCCTTCTTCGAGCATGTCCTGCGTTTGACTTTGGATCTCTCTCTCTCTCTCTCTCTCTCTCCTCATTGAATTTGCCAGCATCTCATCAAGAGTCCCGTCAATTAGGAAAATAAAAGCGTTGACCCCATGTTCCATTCTCTCCTTGGATTAGTTCAAAAGAATCCATCTGCTCTCTAGACGCCGAGATTCAAGGGGAAAGAAAGAGAGAGAAGACCCTATTACAATGATTACATTTGTATGGCTAGACTTTCCTCCTTTTAAATGGGCTCTCTTGAAACTGAACTTCACCCCAAGGTAAAGAAAGCTGTTTGCACGAGCGTCTCTTTAAACAGCTTCCTAGGCGAAACTCACTCCATGCAAACCCTAGTTTAAACATGGAAGCTTTGTCTTTCAGTTGCTTTGTCACTCTTTGTTCTCCGACATGTTCGGATCATCTTCTTCTCAGTTTTCTGGAGACAACGGCTCTGGGTACCCTTAATGCTTGCATGGCTTCTTTCAAGCTTTCTTTTTTACTTTAAATCTTTGCGCAACTGCAAGAAAGAAGTCCATTCTTCTTGTTCTTCTACTTCTTCTTCTCTTAAGTTTGTGCAAGTCGCTTGGATGGGTTCTTTTATGTTTGTGATTTTGGTTTGTCTGTAGTAGAACCCTGCCAAGTTTCTCAAAGCTCAGATGAACCTTACAAAGCACACACGTGATGAGAAGGACTATTTCTCACCAGAGTAAGAGAGTTTTTCTAAACTGATGCTACTGAAGAAAAATTATGTTGGACAAAATAAAAAAACATCCTACATGTTAGTTTGATATATTATGCAATTGTATTAGACTATGCATCATTTTTTCACTGTCAATGCCTATCACTTGAGGGCTTGAAGCCATCCTGTCCCTAGGTAAGCAAGACTGCATGTCACGTAAGCTAGGGAGATAGGTCATAAACTTTTAACCAGCAGTAAAACTTCATCATGTAACTTGCATCTTCAATGCCACATTGATCTAACTCATAGTTTTGGAGATCCAATATGTAGATGACAACAAGAGCATCGATACCAGCTACAAATTGCTTGTGCAGCAATCTGTGAGTTATCATCTTGAGGTAGGTGTGTAATACTTCATATATATCTTGTTCTCCACATGCATCAATACCTTGGCACAGATCTAAGGTGCCACCCCATCATGTCCCCACTTCACAAGCAGCCTTCAGGAATCAAATACAAAAGTTTATGTCAGTACGACTGTTCCAAGACTCAAGGATCCTCCTCTACGTCTCAGCTTTAGGTCAGCGTGATAGGAAAGAAAATGAAAGCTTTAGGGTGTCGTCATATAATTTTTAGCAGAAGTACTTGAGTGCCTTCTACTCTTAAAAATTGGACGAGGTACTTGAGTTTGGCTCGCTTCCCAGCAAAGTTAGCTCATGATCTCTAGACTAATGCCACATATACAAAAACTTTTTATGTTAGTTTTACGAGGAACTTATGTGGTTTACATCCATTAGGTGTATCAGCATGTGAGTCCATCCATTAAAGAATAAAATATTCGATAGATTCATTCTATAAATGACGCGGTATGATAGGGACAACGCCAATCACAGTTAAAAGAAGATGTCCCAAACAACTGTTGATATACTGTTGATATAAAATTATCCGCGTTAGTTCTTTATGAATAATGAACACGAAGGAATTGGCATTCGCCCCCCCCCCTTCCCCCAAAAACAGTATCTCCTCCTGTTTCCACAATCAAAGAGAAAGAATGAATTAACAAGATTTCCAAGTGATACGATCAACACTCACTATTGAAGAAGGAATCAATATCTGCAATAATGATCACATATCAGGAACTTGAATAAACAGCGCATGCGGCTGCTAGAACTTACATAGTTCAGGTGGAGGCTACACATAAGCCTGTCCTTTACAAGAAAAGTGCAACAACATTAACCTACACAGTACACATCACAATACCTATATGGAGTTGTTCACCTTTCTAGAAATATAAATGATCTCCTCTCTAACCATTTTCGCTCAGTTAATCATTATACAAAGGTCAGACAGAAGCGCAATGGTCGAATTTATATACTGCCGGCCTCGCTTTATAATGTACACAAGAAGTTGGCCAACTACTTCCATCGTCTAGAATGATATCCTAAAATCAGTATAGACCACTGAGTGGTGGAAGTCTATTATTACCATGTCACTTCCAGAGTTCAATCGGAGAGTTGGAGGCATGCATGCACGAGGTGTTGTTCTCTGGCATTATTACTTCAACTTCTTGCTTGTCCAATTTCCTCACAACAATGTTCATGTCAATGTTTGGTGTGAAGATGTGATTTTCATTGGAATAATTGTGCTTTTCAGGAGCATCCTCTTGGCTCAACTGAGAAGCAACAAACTTGTCGAGAACTCGCCAATCTGTTAATTGATCTGCCAGCTGGGCACTGCTGTTGTTTGTCTTTTGTATGTGTTCTTCTTCGGTGATGGCCGATGATGACTGCATAGTGCTAATGGCATGGTTCATGTGTAGGCCAACCAAGGGTGCAACTGATGAATTGAGCATTTTTGGGATCTCTAAGAGTGGGAGTTGAAGGAAATGTTCTTGAGGAACTTGATATTGAAAATCCAGCTCTTTCTTGCAAGCATAGGGGACATGGTGGTAAGCAAAATTAGGGTGTGAAATTTGCTTGGGCGAGTCGAGGTCGGGCATGAAAGAGGACTGATCATCATACCAACATGGAGATCCATGGTCACTCATCTTGCGTACGGTTGTCATTCTTTTCTTGAACACCCGACAAACAACCCAACCTTCTTCCTGTTCAAGTAATAGAAAAGGATCACTTGTCAATTTTGTCATCTAGTTATTAAAGTAGCAGTGTTGAAAATAGCCAAAAAACCAAAAGAAAACGCTACCTACTACCTCCAAACAACAAAGACAAAAGTAGAAAGATTACTCTAACAGATTTAGTTATATCTTTCTCATTAGATGATTTTCCAATCTTCAAACTTGAAAAAAAAAATCACAGTGATTTGAACTTGCTTTGAGGATATCAACAATAGAGGCCAATCAACATCGTCATCCATATCATCCTATAATTTGGTAAATGCCTTTAGTAATTGATACATAGATCGTGCATACATATCATGGGATGAATCGAGGCCAGATACCTAGCTAGGTAACTATACCTTACAACATAATATTTCAATTATGACAAGTTTTATTTGCAGTTGATGATGTGCTTGTAGGGTCATAATTCTAACCCAAGCACGACTACTTCAGTAATAGTTATGCCTCGAGACCACAAGAATCCATATATTTTTGTAGAAACATCAAGCTTTGTCCAAGGCATTGATAAAAGAAGGAATAGTCAAGACGCTTTTGAGATGTCTTAAGGATCTCATGTTGCAATACGCATGGGCAAATTGGACAATTTGAAAAAGAGTACGTAACAAGATGGTTGATAGTTACTTGCCTGAGCAGTTCCGTTCTCATCTGTCTCTAAACGGTATTCATGCATAATCCAGTCGGATTTCTGTCCATTCGGAGCTCGGCCTTTATAAAAGACTAATGTCTTCCTCATGCCAATTAAGTCATGCTTGGAGTAAATAGCCTTGTCTCTTCCTGTTGCTTTCCAGAATCCGGCTGCAGTGGCTCTATTTGTGCGAGTTCCGGTCGGATATTTCTTGTCCTTATGGCTAAAAAAATACCATTCATTCTGATCTTCTGTCCCGATACGGCATAACTCTGCCCACATTTTACATTGCATATAGTTTACAATTTACTTTCACTTAATGCAAAATGTTATATTTAGTTGTGAAAACTTGGAACTGCTAGTACCTTGAAGATCCCATGGCTCAATTTTGTAAAGGTCGACGTCCTTAATGACATCAAGATCGATCCTCCTTGAAGTGATCTTTTTCCTTAGGTAGTAATCAACAAGTTCTTCATCAGTAGGGTGGAATCGAAATCCCGGGGGGACACGTGAAAAGGTGTTCATATTCGATCCTCTTCCTTTAGATATATCCTGAGACCTGCAGCTGGGTTAAGACTTTTCAATCAGCATTCCTTGAAACCATCTTCAAGATCAACAAAACAAGATGTTAAGTTCATAAACCCAGTAGTCATTTAAGCAATAGCTACGTGTAAGAAGCGTGACTAAAGGAAACTTCTTCTTAGAGGTAGTCGAAGAGTGAAAACTTGTTTACCATTGTTCGTTCAGATAAGATTTCTATACGAGAATGTAGTTTTTTCCCAGTCCGTTCAACCTAGCTTACATGCAAGTGACATTGTAAATCAACTAAATAAAGGCCAAAAGGTAATTCAAAAGCACTGTTAAAGCGTGCATTGTCCGCCTCCTGATTCGAGGAAATATGTAAACGAAGTTGATCAAAGTTAACTGATCTATAGATTGAGATATTTTGGGCGATAATTATTTATTTTCTGCATGACAAACTGATATGACAACTGCTCTTTTGATGATCTTGGTGGTTAATAAAGGATGATGTAATAGTAGTGACAAAAAATTCTTTGACGTGGAGTTGACCCTAAGGAGGGAATACCATCACATCAGCCATTTGTTTGAAAAGTCATATAATCCTAAGACAAAAGCACATACTTGAGTCCAGGATGCAGAAGTAAGCATATGTAAATGAGCTTTTGAGTCCCAGTTGTTGTTAATCCACTCAAAGATTAAGATCTTAAACTATCAGAGAACGGCAAAAAATGCATAATGTCACATGTCTTGAAAAAATGGTATAACAGTAGGATAACACTTCATAAGCCACTGGTATGATTAATACTACATCTGTGATCAGATAATGGATCATTTTGGTCCCAAAACAAAGCCAACTTATATACATCATAATTGTTTATCGTTATCTCAATCAAAATTACATTAATACAAGCTTCATTTGTTTGAACGTTCATCATGTCCAATGGGACTTAGTTGCTTCTTACTCTAATTAAAGCATTGATTTTCCTAAATCTTAAAAAAGAACAAAAGAAAAAGAGATGCCGTTATGTATCCTCAAAAGTTCAACAAAATAACAAAGTAAAAGAAAAGAAGAATGTTGGTGAGATCATCCTTGGAAGACACGAAAGCGTGTCATTGGACACTTTCCATTTACTTCAACTTTCACATATGTATGACCCCCAAAAAAAAAAAAAACAGAAAAAAAAGAAAAAAACTTTCACTTATGACTGGTATAAGTGCCCCTTCTAAATTTTTATGTCCGGGACACACGAAATGATTCATCAACAAAAATTCAAAGGAGCATGCACGAGTGATCAAAGTCAATTAGCTTTTCGAGGTTGGCATGGGGCTCCTTTAAGACACGTTAAACGGTTATTCTCCTTATTAATAGCTGGACATTCGCCACAGTATATTGCCTAAAAATCACATTCAAGGATAGAAGCAAGACTTCATATGGAATTGAAGTGAAGTGGAGAAAATTTGTTTCATTTAAAAGACCTAAATCAAGGTTTCTATTTTATGCCAGACTTCCATATAGATCCTTCTATCTTAACAACTATAGAAAGCAAAAGATAAAGTAACGGAACACCACGATTCATTTTCCTTGTTTCATATGGAATTGAAGTGAGGAGGAGAAAATTGACTCGGACATAATTGCTACAACAATGATAAGGTTATCCACGAGAAAGCTGTTATTCAACGACAAGATAGACAATCTTCCTCTTGGAATAGTTGGGAATAAGAGATCTAGCTAAAAAGGAGTTAATGACATTATCAATGAATTGGAAGCTTGTTTTGTTCAGCGAATGACGCTTTTAACGTTCCGATAGATCTACTAAAGAAAAAGTTTCAGCTTATTGAAAATTCTTGAAGCAACCTTGAGTCCGAAAGCACAGCAGTCTTCATAGAAAGGACAATTTCCAATCTCCCTAAGATACATTACTATGAAGGAAGAGAGAGAGAGAGAGAGAGCGAGAGAGAGAGAGAGAGAGAGAGAGAGAGACCTAGTTCTTGTGGAAACACAGAGTTGGATCTTCCGGAAACTCGCAAGAAAACCCCTTTTGCTTCAAAAATGGAATGTCGCCTGTATTACTTCCAGTCGATCACTTCAATTCTGACAAGCCTCCTTCTTATTGGGACAAAGAAAGAACGAGACGCGAGAGTACGCTGCCAGGACAGCACGCACTCCGATCCCTCGGGAATTGAAACCCCAACAGTCTTTTGTTGTTCTCTGTACTTCCACAAGCTGTCGGCTTGTCGGATCGGATCCCGAGGAAGAAGAGAACGAGGCTGCCTGGAGGGGCGAAGAAAAAGAAAACAAGAAAAGGTGCGCAGCGGTGAGGAATGGAAGAATGGAGAGGGAGCAGGGTTAAATAAGAGGCGAAACCCTAATGATAAAAGGGAATTGTTTATGATGAAATCTTTATTAGTGTCTCTCTGGTTTCATTTTACTATTATTATTGATTATTATGAGCTCTCATTATCTTTCACTGTCGTGGAAAGCAGAATTGGTGGAAAAGCTTGACGCGGGAAAAAAAGGTGGCGCAAGATTGGCTGAGAGGAGAGATAGAGAGAGGGTCTTGTTGTGCTACCTCCACCCGCAACTGATCGAGACCCCTCCAAGCTAATCTTCGGGAATGCTGTTCTTCATCTCAATGTCTTCGATGTGTCCCACAGAGAGAGAGAGAGAGAGAGAGAGAGAGAGAGAGAGAGAGAGAGAGAGAGAGAGAGGGAGGCAATTGGTGAAGTGACAGGAACAAATATTTCAACCCGATAAGCAATCTTGAGATCCTGCAGAAATGAGGTGGAAACATACAATTCGATATATTTTGAACATAAAATAGAAGCCATGATCATTTACGACAAAGCATACATCCATTTGTTTAAGTCGCGGGCTGCTGATCCGATCAAATTCTTCATGAGATTTCAGTTTAATTGGATTTAGATTATACAGAAAATAATTATTTGTAGGATATTAACGAAGAGCAATAGTACATTTTACTTGATGAGCTTAAAACATCCATGCTTTCCAATAGAAGGCACAAGAGGAGTACCCAGAAATCCAATATAATCGATAATCTTAGCAAAAGAAAATCACTTGATTATATTTAGTGGTGTCGTTGGATTTGGTTCTATCGTTGGTTATCAATATGACTTGCCATTCATCATTAAGGTGGTAGCTGGTTTATGGTGTTGATGATGATCGTTTAGTTAGAGAAGAGATGCAAGGTGAAAGTAGGAGTGAATTGTGAAAATAAAAAATCAAAGAGACGAGAGTGACCGTGAATAAAATATAATTTTCTTTTTCACCTTTTTGAAAATTTCATATTATCTTCGTCAATTTTAAGGTTGGTGTGCCGTGATGTTTAAAAAGTTGCATTTGGCCCCCATGAACATGCATTTTCTTTACACATGTTAACGGCGTTAATTTTTCTATCAGCATATTCTGTGCACATGGGTTTTGGGGTGGTAAAGTGCAACAGTTTCTTTGATTTTGTATCTATGTCCTTTGGGCTCTCGATTCCAAACTAATAATTGAAATATAAACATGGAAAAGTGCCACCGCTAACCACTAAAAGTACCAATTTATTCTTTTAACTGTTTGAAACATTTCGTCGGTTGTATGATTTAACTTGTTATTACTACTAAACGTACACTTTACTAATTTAACGGGATAATTTTAAGAAAATGCTTAAAAAACTAGGGATGTTAAATAATAAATGGAAAACTTCTGGGATAGGTACTAATGGAGCTCCGAGAGGGAGGGAACTAGACTTTACAAGTCTCGTAAAATTTTCCGTTCTCTTAATTTCTAATTTGAGCATTTATTCTTAAGTTCTAACACCATAGTAATGTCTTTTAGCATTTTGATTAAAACGCGTAAATTTGTATTGCACTTTATGTAAAAATAAGTATTTCGTGGTGCTTGTAATAAGATGAGATTTGCTATTCCCTTTAGTGTTTTCGTTGGGTACCACGTCAATCCAAATTATCACTTCATGCGATTAATGACACTCGTGAAATTTACAAATTTAGTAACGACATTCAAAATTTATTGAGGCACCTTGCCGGATTGGGGGAGCTTTGTCTACCGTCGGTGACTCTTTAACTCTCCAACGATCCAACGTCCCAAAAGTGTAGCTACAGACACAAAGGATTCGCTCTCTCACACGCACAGAGACAACAATATAGCCATGTTGGCCCCATGCTAGCCCGAACTCGATTCCTAGTCCCTACCAATTCCACCCTCTTTCTATGAAGCTTTCAACTGTAACAAGATGGCGATGATGATGATGCTTGAGTAACCCTAGTATCATGAAGGTTTCATGAAATATTGGTCCGGCGTCAACACATTAAATGTGATAATTGGATGCTTCTTTAACATGGATTTTTCAACTCACTTCCATGTCATATGAGCCTATAAGCAGGTTGTTCAGTCGCATTATTACTGTCATGATTGAGGTTAATTTGGGAAAGTTCTGTCTTCAAGTAATTCTTTTTATTTTTATTTTCATTATTAATACTTTCTTACCTCACGCCCATGTCACGGTTAATAATTAAGAGATAAAGAAAAGATAATATTGAAAAAGAGTTCGATCTCCCAAAGTTCATATAAAACTTTAAGTAGATAGTGCGTATTTGTTGATGTAAGTGCATGTGTATATTAAAACATAGTTCATGTGTACATAAATTTCTTAAGCAAATAATTATTTGAAACTCAAATGTCAAGAGCCCCATGACGTTCTGATTCAACCAGCAACCTTATGCCCATTCATAATCTATATTTCATTTAGCTCGTGTAAGCGTACGTAAAAGAAATCGATCCTCTTTCACTCCTAGTTATATCTGGGATGCCCATGTTACATTTGACTTGTTTATGAGTAGATGTTGAGGTGCTGGAGCAATGTGAAATGTTAAAAGCAACCATTTATTGAAACCACCGAAATTCTTGTCGAAAAAACAAGGGTAGGCTACGGACATCTACCGAAAGAGTAAATGTTCATAAAGGGATGTCATGTTTGGTCGATCGGTTCTCTCGGTTGCTAGAGGATGTCTCCATACATGATGAACGGGATTGAGAACTAAAGGGGCTATCGAACCCCTTGTACTACGTGTACATAATTGCCTCTAGAGAGCAATGATTTTATGGGGAGTACCGAATTCGCTCGTGATCCATACGCTTCCCTTCCACTTCCCCAAGTCATGATGATAATGGAGTTTTTATAAGCCCCCTGTCTCACTGGCTCAGTCGACCGTAACGGGACTCGAGCCCCGTTTCCAACTGCTCACGGTTTTGCTTTCATCCCGTTCCTTTCCGGTTTTTGGTGGCGTAAAACACCAAAACTGCGGATGTTATCAACGATCCAGGGTTTTACACTTCGAGAAACTTAATGACTCGGATCTGATCTTTACTTTGCTAGGCAACCTTCCACTCCTGCTCAACGCATCTTACTTAAGTTACGATCGATGACTTGCAAGATTTGTCTTCGACAAACAAATAAAAAGGTGCCAAGTTGATCGATTTGACCCGTCCGACTACCTTCTCAGGTCGTCTTCTCCAATCTCTCCCCTCTCTTTCCGATGAGGTTTTCAATGAACAAAATCATAGAGTTAGATCAAGAAGAGCGGAAAAGGATCTTACCCATAACCAGGTATAGATTTGTCTAATAGTTTTAGTGAGACCATTGCCCAATAGTTCTAACTAAAAACATAGGTTGTTAAATGATAGTGTAGTTTGATATTTAATTATTTTGATACTTGTCCTTATGCATAGGCTAAATTTTGACCTAATTCTAAAGCGTAGAAAATATGTAATAGGAAAGGCAAATAAAAGTTTGGAAAGATTTGAATTTATCACCTCCTATTTTGATACAATGTGAGAGTTGTAATGCAAGAGAGAGGATGACTTTCCACCATGATAACGGAGCTAAGATTCCCCTTTTCGCTTGTAAGTCCATTCCTATAATTCAAATCTCATGGGCAAATCCTATTTCGGCTTGCAAATGAAAGGGAGTGTTGAAAACATTTCAGATCGCTCGACAATATTTATATTCATTCGATCTCTCCCTACTTTTCAATTTAAACTTTGAAATTGTATTTTCTAATAGTTTTCTTCATCACGAGATACTAAGAGGATGTAAATTTCACACATGTTATTGCTGAATAAAGTTTGTCCATTGATCAAAACCCTTTCTAATTACTGAAGTCAAACCGGTGAGATTCACGAAGAATTGGGTGATCAGCCTTGAAAACATTTTCCACAAGTTCATTGCTCAATGATTCCTTAAACTCCATCTGTTCGTCCCAACAAAAGAAGGAAGATGATCAACTGTCAAGTCCCCGCTCCGAATATCACGTGGTGTAATATTCTCGCATCACTAAAACATGCTTCTCCAGGCAAAAAAACTCGTTGGGAGAGCGTGTATCATCTTCTTTTCGGGGATCGGACGGGTGCGAAATAATTTTCGGAGGCAAGCGGGTGGCGGTGGGGGCAAGCCGCCGATCGGGATTCGTCGGTCAAATATCAGTCCGCCACGTCACCTTTTAACCCCTCGTTCCACGGGGGATTCCTCGGGGAGTGGGGCCCGGCGATCGTAACCGGAAGTTAACAAGGGGAAAGCGACGGACCTCCAACCGCATGCTGACGAGCCGGCTGATGCTCGGGGGAGGAGCCGAGCGGAGCGGAGCGGAGCGGAGCGGAGCCGAGCCGAAGGGAGATGTCGGGGGTGGGGGCCCCGGGCGGAGGAGGAGCATGATGGGCCTGGCCTGGCCTGGCCTGGAGTCGCAGAACGTGGCGGCTTGTGGTCCGGCGTGGGGTTAGCCTACTATTATTAAGCCTCCCAACTTGTGGGGTGGGGGCTTCTTCCGAGCTGGCGACTTCTGGTGTGTCCTACAAGGTTGTCCCCACTCGTTAGGTTAGGTCCCGAAAACGTGGTTTCTCCCTTCGTTATTATGCGGAGCTCTACACGTGCGCCCCCTCTTTTATTTATTTATTTATTTATTTATTTTTATACAGAATTTGGTGGTCATTTTGATCTCTAATTCCATTTTTATAAGGGCAAATTAGCAGTTGAGAACATGTTTCTCGCACAAGCCATCCCACTCGATGATGATGTCTGCCGATCAAACGTAAGACTCGATCTTTTTTGCTCTTTTTTAATTAATCGACCGTAAGATTTTTCGAAATTTAATTGTATAATTAGGAAGCACATATTATAAAGACCCCGTGGTTGTTATTCTACTCCAGGAATGTAATGTAGATGTAACATGCTTTCTTGTAGAGGAGGCCAGAGATGCCGTTAGCCATCTTCTTTTAGGTCGAAATTGTAAGATTTTTGTAACTTCATCGTTAATTGGCGTAAAAATTTAAAATATCAATAAAGATGTGATTTAATAGAGAAGTATTCTTACATAAATTTAGCGAATTTCTTTTCGTTTTCTTTGCACAATCGGGAATCAAATAGAAAAAATTACCAAAGAAGAGAAGAAAGGATTTCAAAATTCGATTGGCAAAGTGAATGAGACTCTTGAATTAGTGTATGTAATTCTTAAGAAGGTACACATGATTTCAGGCTATAATTGTTCTAGATAGGACTCGCTACGTCAGCATTTCATCCAAAACCCGACCGGCGTAAATGATTGCTTTAATTAGATCATGCTTTGACGGTGATTTTTCGTTAATGAATAGACAGAATGAAACTTCTTCAGACTACTTTGGATCAATATATATTGTTCATTAATGCGCATTTCACATGAATTTATGCAAAATTCTGCAAATTAAGCTATGTAGCACCGACACGGACACACGACATGCGACACGACACGACACGACACGCCGACACGTCATTTCTTAAAAATAGAGAATTTTGACATGTTCCGACACGTTATATATTAAATATATTTATATATATAAATACATAAAATAATAATAATAATGATAATAATAACCTAGAATTAATTTACACAATAATACATAAAACTTAGAGGAAAAAACATTGTTTAAAGAAAAATGCTGAAATGATATTTTTAAATTTATTTATTTATCATATATAGCATTTTTTTATTCCTTCTTTCATAGTAAGAGAATTTTTAAAAAACTAAAACAATTCTAAAAAAACAAAACTGAAAAAAAAAAATTGACCCCGTGCGTGTATAGTTATAGCATTTTTATTACTTCTTTTATTACTTCTTTTGTGTATATTTATATTTTGACCCCACAAGTATTAGAAATTTTTAAAATTGACCCAGTGCGTGTCGGAATCGCGTGTCGGAATTCTGGACTCGCGTGTCGGAGCGTGTCGGAGAGAGTTGACCACGTGTTGGATTTTTCGACACTCGTTGACCGCGTGTCGGAGCGTGTCAGACACGTGTCAGAGTGTCGGACACGACACGAAAGCTTCCGGAGAGTGTCCGTGCTACATAGAAATTAAGTACGTGGCTCCTAAAATCTCTCCCTCTCCTCCCCCCAAAAAAACCTTTCCTCTCCTAATCAATCTTCTCTCAAAAGAACTTCTTGCGTAGGCTCTCCTGCTTTCTCTCATTTCCTTTTTCTAAGCCTTGATTTCCCTTTTTATATTTTCTCCCGATCAAATTTGGGAGACTTTTTTTTTTTTTTTTTTTTTTTTGGTCTCGTTTGGCGTCTTCCTTTGCCTGTTGTTGTTGCTTTTCTTCACTCCTCGTAGTGAATAAATCTGCTTATAACTGCAAATTTTGTGAAAACGTCATCACCGGCCAGTCAACAAGATGCTGAAGAGATGGTTTTGTGACTTCGTTGAAATTCGACAAAAGCTCTCCTTTCCCAATTTAGGTGTAGATTTAAATTTGAGATTTTTTCGCTCAATCTAAATTTAGATGTGGGAGCTTTTGATTTATTTTGATTAAACATATTGTTGTTGTTCTTGTCTTCGTATGGCAATGGTGTTGAGAATACTGAATCTAGGTACACACTGCAAACCATAGTTTTTGAAGGAAAGATCTCGGTGTATGCTTATCATTAATTATTTCAATGATTGGCTGTCAATTGTTTTTTGAAACTATAACAGATTTGGTCTTTTGGGATGAGAGCATGCTTGTAATTGCAAACCATACTCATTTGTTTTTCAGATTTTGTTTTGTTTTGCAACCTTTTTGGGATTTGCTTTGCTCGGAAGTTTCTTATGTTCCTCTTTGTTTGATTATGATATATAAATCAAATTTTCTTTTGACCAAAAAAAAAAAAAAAAAAAAAAAAAGCACATGGGTCTTACATATAAATTTGGAAATGGATGGACAAATTATAAGACTCAAAACACAAATGCGAAAAGTTTATTATAAGTTCTAAAACTAATCACGAAAGTGCATTTGAGTTTAATAACTTTAAAAAAGTGTAATCAAATCTTAAATCTTGTTTAAGTGTATTATCGGGTCATTCTGTTAACCCCGTCTAATTTAACTTACAGAAAATACCGACATGATTATTTTTTATAAAACGGTTTATTTCTTCTTCGTGACATTGGCTCGAAATAAAGCTCAATAAGATCGAAACACCATCCTTTTGGTCCAAATCCTGATTTTTTACCCCAAATCTTAATTAAATTAGATTAAAAAGAAAGAAAAAGGCTAAAAGTTATTTTCAAAAACTTCTAGTAAAACACAAGCGGGGATTGCGAGACCTCACTAGTCCATTGCTGGGAAGGGCTGGCGGGGATTGTTAGAGCCCCGACGACGGTCATATCCTGCCTATCATATGCAGGCCCTCGTCCTCTACGGCTTTTTTTTTTTTTAATAAAATAACCTCTTTTATTTTTTTAATCAATTTTACTAAGATTTGCGGCAAAAAAAAAAAAAAAAAAAGATTTCGAAACAAAATTACTGGTTTTAGTTTTATCCCTTTTGCTTTAGTATGCTACATAAGAGAGAGAATATGATAAACAAGTTATGTTCGCATTTTCTGTGAGCCAAATTGAACGGATTTGATAAAATGACTTGATTGCACCAATCGCACTTCCATGACAAGTTGATGCTAGAGAAAGTGTAGAGAAGTAGGAAATAACATAAGTGAGATCATAAATGGATAAGTCGCTCACCATTCATAGGAATTCTCCAAAGAGACAAGAGCAAAACAAGAAATCCTTCTTGTTCTTAAGCCAATGGCTAAATAACTTATCACTCAAAACGAGTCTACTTTCTTATTCATCATAGCATACTTATATAGACGCGCTTGGAACAACCCTCCAAGCATGAGTAATTACTAAGACTCATTGGAAAAACAAAAGGACTCATGGGATAGACATACTAGTTTTACTAGAAAACTACGACAATTAAATAAGAACTCCAGAAACCTTAAACGACATTTACTATACCTTGAAAATATTAGAAATAAATATTGCTGGTTGCATGTCCTCAAGATATACTCGATCCAATGTTATTGAGTTAATGCCTATCGAGGAATGCAAACACCCTCTAGACGCAAAGTAACTGAAGTAGATTTAGAATCGATGATTACCTTGTAAATCAACAACTAGATTGTTGATCGACGTGGTCTAGGAATCTTTCACATCACAAGTTTTGAGATTTCCGCTGTACTTATGTCAAATGGAAACCTATCGAAGTAGGTCCTAAAAAGAAATCATGGATGATGCTAAATGGCCTTGATCTCTTTCTGACAAGTTATAATTGGGTCTTCTAATTCATGTGAGCATACTTACATGGAGCTCGCACCCACATGAGACTTGTTTCGGAAGCGAATGCGAGTTTTGCTCACGTGTAGGGTGGAGCTATTTCCATACCCTTTTTAAAATAATTGATTAAGATGGTTTTTTTATGATGTCATGTTAGGTCATATGTTTTGGTCCAAGTCTCTTTCGTAGTTTTTCCATATTTTGATTTTTCTTCGCATAGAACGAAGTCAACTTGTCTTCTTTCTCTAAATGGGGTGCAATAAAGCAACCAATCGAAATTTTTGCTAGAGTCTTGATTGCAGATCTCCTCCTTATCTTAAGTATCTAATGATTCAAAGAAGATAAACGACAAAATCCAACTGTTTGAACCTCCGCTTTGCAATTTATTAATAAAAAAAATCGTGAAAGCTTAGAGGAAAGCACACAAGAAGAGTAACAAAAGATGCAAGGAAACTGTAGTTAACAATCTTTCGTGGACCCAATATGACTCTTATTTTCTAAAACCAATGTAGAGAAACTTCAAACTAGAAATAGAAGGGACTCACTCTCAGACTTTTGTTCTGCTTCTTTGCAGGGCGTTGGAGTCGAAACCCATTCTTGAAACTAATTCGTTCCCACCCCAACAGATTCGAATCTCCCACCCCCCTCTTCCAAGTTGGAAGGGTGGCCACTGGAGTAAATCCTAGTGGTTGCACGAAATTTAAGTTGGGGATGATTTTGCACAAAATCTTAAACCTATTGCATGATAGCCAATGCAATCTTAAATATTTTAATTATGCCAATTTAGTCCTAAACATTTATCAATTTAGTTCTAAATCTTTTCAAGATTTGCCAATTTAGTTCTAAATCTTTTGAAGATGTACCAATTTAGTTATTCTCATCAATTAAAGCTGGAAATTACTAACATTAATAATTTTTACAATTTTTATTATTTTAATTATCTCTCTCTCTCTCTCTCTCTTTCCAACTCTTGATTGATGACCCTCGCCTGTTGGTCAGTGAAGGCCGCAATGCCATTGTTTGGTCTAGAAAAGTAACTACATTATAATGTCAAAGATTTTTGACCTTATTTGATTAGAATGACTAAATTGTTAAATTGTTAAAAAATCTAAAATCAAATTTTTATAATTGAAAAGTTTAGAATCGAATAATTGCCGTATAATGTGTTTATAACTTTTTAGATAATTTTTCTTTTCGGTCGATGTCATCTTAATTATTAATTATATAGGTCGCACTATGAAATCCATGAGATCAACGTTGGAGATTGACTTGTCCCCATTATCCGGAGATCATACAATAAAGTTTCAAGGATACAGCTTCTTTTACACACCAGATAAATGCCGACCATCATGATCAATTTCCATTTGATTTTAGCCCAAGATCGGGGGAATTTAGATTCATGGGCCATGACCTTTTCGTCCAAATTCGACGCATCTACTGGCGCAACACCTGACGATTTCGTCAGGACTATCAAAGGACGTTATTGCCCTTTGGTTGCATCAGCCTATGGCGACACCAAGTTCAGCTAGGCTCGCGATCTATTTGGAACTTTCCTACGGAATTCAGATTACAGACCCTTATGAGGTTGATCTAACGAGTGACTTTCTTTTGTCAACGTATGATACCCGTATTTATTTACATCGATAATTCAAATTTCGAGTAGGTTTGCGAATATGTTGATTCCGCTCAGTGTGGATTGACCAAATTATAATTCATTTTTTCATCCGTCTTCTTCATTTCTTTGTAATTTTAGAGTCGAGTGACGTCATGAACAGTTTTTGCATAGCATATGTGATGCAACCATCGTCGTACTAACCAGTCTTGATTTTTCTCTCTTCCTTGATTGAACAAAAATCAATAATATCTTGACTCGAGGGTAATTTAGGGGATATGCGAAAGCTTTAGAAAATATCTGTCAGATGGAAAGCGTAGTATACCAGCAATGAGTACAAGATACTCAAGATTTGATAAGTAGGAATACAGGTCGGCACATTTTGATTGGGAGACCGTGCACGCATACAATTATAGTGAAAGTGGAAAAGCAAAAGGCAAGAAAAGGGCAAACCACCTGCCTTTTTCCCCGGACATCACAAAGATAAATAGTATCTTTGTTAGGAAATTGACGATGTCTTCCTTTGTACATTTAGCGAGAAGGAGTTGTCTAAATTTAGTCCAATAGATTATGCTAGTAATCTACATTTGGATTCTACTCAACGTGCAAGTTTTCGTATAGCTTCTATATGGTAATTGGTTTTGTGACTCACACCATTCATAAAGTAAGTCGATTTCTTTTAATCTTTCGACGATTATCTCAGAGTGTGTCAATAGGTCATGGAAAAATGGCTGAATGCTATGATACTCGTGTTATGATCCACGTATAAATTGTGTTAGAGAAAAGTCTCACATCAAAGAATTGAGTTGTGTCAGAGAGAATACCCACATTGGAGAATTGAGTTGTATAGGAGAGAAAGCCCAAATCGAAGAATTGATGTGATGTTGAGTAGTTAATATATTCTAGTTGGCTTATAACTCTTTGGCTTTTATTGTGTGCTCCTAACAACTCGCTCGGAGGCTTTTTGCTTAGAGTGACAACTAAATTGGGGTTACAAAGTGACGCCAGTGGAGAATTGAGCCCATGGCTAACCATTTGGTAAACCTACTGCAGTGATGTGGAACAACTAATGTCTAGCCTATCGAAAGTAATACCATTAAAACGGGGCAAGGTGGATTATGGTAAGATCATTCCTAGTTGTTTGTGAATTGATTGTGTTATGCTTGTTTAAACATATTGTATGACGTAGTTTTCCTACATCTATGGACTAGTGGAGTCGAAAGTTCGGACATCCACACTATATTAGTGAAAAGAAAACGAGCTACATATTTTTTGAATCTTCCATTTTCAACCTATATTTGTTGCTATATTAAAATCATGAGCTAATGAAACCTCTAAATTTAAGGTGGCTCTAAATATAATCTAATTGAATACATACGACATGATAACTTACCAAAAATTATTTTGCATCTGTATTCAAATGCTTTAAATTATAATCAAGGGTTATTGGGGGACTGTATAATCAAGATAGCTTTCCCTTAGACTTCTCCATCCATAGGTGAATTTCATTAGAGAAATACTTATGTGAGTGGTCTTAATTATCATGCTATGAAAAACCTATTTTGGCTAAAAAAAAAATTATAATTATAAACTATTGTTGGGTCCACTTTTTGAAGAATTTGTGATTCACAACATATTAGTTACTCTTCCCCCAAAAACTGTTATGCTAGTAAAGCTTATTCTATTATGGACACATGAACGCAAAGAACACAAGCACTTGCATGTTAATTACCATATGACCATCAACAACCTCTTATGGCCATGGAAAGTCCATCGGCTTACTCACATTTAAGGTTCATCCATTTGGTTTTTCCATAGAAATCATTTTTAAGGAAAATAATTAATTTTCATTTGTTTGATGGGTTAGGAAAAATGATTTCAAGGGTAGTGTTTTCCCTCAATTTAAACTTATTATTTTCAGTCTACGGAAAACATTTTCTGTAAATCGATTAGTTTTCCGGCATCCAAATACAAGAAAGTCAGAAAATAATTTTTTAAAAAACAAATTTTCTTTGAACAAACGGATCCTTAGTTATGATCAGATCCAAGTCACATGAATAATGCTGTGTTTATAAGAATTGCGTGTTAGGTGTTACTATCGAAGGTGATGATTTAACTAGAGTGCGGTTGCTCAAGCAAAGCATTATAAATGCCATGTATCATTCACACTTTTCGTCCCGCACGGTCACGACGGGCCATGCATCATTTGACTTAGGCGACATATGCGATTCCCCCATCTTGTCATTTCGGACAAAATGGTCTCGATCCCCTCCCCACCCCTCCGTCGGTGGAAAAATCTCACCTAAAAAAGACAAATAACTACAGTTTTTCCGCAAGGAGGGTTGACATGATTGCAATTTGGTTCGCATGTCACGGTCGGAAAAATAATAATGGGGTTTTATTGCGGTAATAATATGAATGAGAAACGATAACAAATAAAGCTCCAGGAGTTGGGAGTCCCCGAATGATTAAAGTTAATCCCGAGATTCAATAATCGTTCCGAAAATTACAAGACCTGATTGCTGAAATCAGCGATCGAGATGCGCCAACAAAAAAAGGCGATTCCCCTTTGCGTGCCACTTGTCAAATCCCCGAGAGATCAAGCACTACATGTGCTAAGATCTAGGATCGAATCCTGAGAGAAGCGCACACGAAGGCGAAAGGCGCAAGTTCGGGAAGGAAACAATGAATTGAAATCCAGGATGAAAAAATCCTTTCCTGATTTGGGCCCTTCGGGCTTGCCAGGGTCCGGGATCGATACTTCCGTTGACTTGGGCTGACGTTGTATTGAGGCCGATGATCAGTGCTGGTTTGGGAACAAGAAAGGAAAGTGTTACTAAGATCAGTAATGAAAATCGTCCACAAAGTCCTACATTTATTACATTTTGCTGATTAAGTCCATCCAATCAATTTTGTTTGAAAAGTTTCTCATCCCCAATAGAGCTCTTGTGAGGTGAGGGCAGCCTCAAAGGTCATATGCAAAGTGGGTTGGCTAGCAATGTGGGACTCCCTTCAGGCGGATGGTCACGTAAGACAACCAGCATCCATGTCAGTCATTTCCAGTCGAAATTGGTCGAGTTGACTCAACTGGCAACTTGTGAAAATGTTTTAGGATTTTTTGAATAATTGTCCCAAGATTAGCAATAATGCCGAACGGTTGATAACTTGCTCTTCTTGGCTAACTACGAAATTGAGATAGGAATAGTTCTATGTAGGCTAGTCCCCATGCACTTTGATTTGGAATAAAGCTAACTTACTCATTAAAAGAAGAGATAAGAATCATACATTCTACATATTTAAATTCCTCGTCGTTAGATTTGTAACTTTTAGTTACTAGCTGAACTATGCAATCTGCTAAATCGGTTAGTATACCATAATTTTGTGTACCAGTTAATACAGCTGACCCAAAAGTATCACTGAAAGTCTGTGCAACGCAAGAAACAAACAACAGAAAGATACCACGTCTTATTAATCCAATTATAGATTAGACAATTTGGTCACAATAATTCTGCCTTTCCTGTATGAGGCAATATCAACACGTTAACGTAATTATTGTAGCCAAGCGAACGAAAAAATGCCGTGATTTAACTCGACAGAACATACATCGAAAGAACTTCTTCAAAGGCCGGGAGTAAATGGGACTCCGGTGGCCGGCAACCATGATTGCCCCCCTATAAAGTTGGCGAAGGTGAATTTCGAGGCTTCACTTGAGCTCGTTATGACCCGATAACCTGGCCACTTTACACGGCCACTCGTCGAAGCAGCCGGGCCGAGGTTCTTATATTCTCCATAGTACAACGTACTTAGTGCAAAATTACCATCCCATTCTAGCCAACCAGCCGGATCAATTAGTGTATCAAGGTAAGTTTGCAGATATACGGTACGAGAATATTGTTTCCATGGTCGTCCCAAGTATGATTTGAAGGAGCTAAGCACCGGTTTTAGATCGGGCGCGGCCATGACCCTTGAATTGTGGATTGAGATCCCTGTGTTTTGATTCGGGTCCGTCCGACCTTGGGCCGTGATCGTGTTCTTCTGGCCACTCATAGGCCTTCGCGCATAGATCATGCAATTCTGTAGGACCACCGCCGCGTTTCCAAAGATGAAGTCAACGGTGCCATAAATGTAGCATTCTTTGTAGAACTGGCGTTCGGAGTGGACGTAGAGAGTGTCCTGGTAGCCCTCGAATCCACAGCGATAGAACACAGAGAGGTCGGAACCGGATCGGAGAGCCACGGCTTGGTGGTTTTGCGGACCGGCAGTGTTGCGGAATGTGATTCCTCGTGCAATGAATCCATCACCTGTTACAGCTGCGATTCCAAAACATGTAAGCATTAAATGGTGCATGACTAAATTATCTTTGCACTTACTGGTCAATGTATCTCTATTTTTTGAACTTTTGGCATTTACATTAATGTGAAGCAGAGAATGAAACTAAATTACACATAATGCAGCAGAGATAAACTCATCCGGAATTAATACACACCCAAAACTTAACGCAACCAATTTATCTTGTGCATACTAGTTTACTTTGTCGACCATTGATTAAGAATTGCAGATCATGCAAAAACCTATTTTACTGCCGTGATATGGGAGTGATCTGTTCATTACTCACCGACGGTGGCTGAGTTGAAGGTGGTGGAGCCCCCACCGACGCTCCGGCTGCCGGTGATAACGGTAAATCTCAGTCCATCACCGACCATCATTATATTATCGAGCCCACTCCCTATTTCAAGATTCTCCTGATAAACCCCTCTCTTCACGTAGATCACAAACCTCTTGCTTCCGCTCCTCTTTGCCGCCGCATCAAGCGCCTGCTGAATTGTCCGAAAATTCCCTGAGCCGTCCTGAGCCACCGTGACGTCTGGGGTCGGGGAAGCCGACTGCAGGAGTCGCCTATCACCAGCAGTGACCCAACTGGGAAAACCTTGTCCATCGTTGTGTGTAGTGTCTTGCGTGGCCGAGGAGGAGGCATTATTATTGTTCAAGGCCAAAGCGTTGCTTATGAGCTTGGTGACATTGCTGTTGTACATGAGCTGGAACACATAGTCCGCGACGCCGAGCTCTGCAAACCCAGTCCGACAGGTGTCGAGGTTTGTCAACGCGGCGCTGAGCCAGGTCTGCTGGTCCGAGTCAGTGCAGTCGCCGGCTGTGCGGTTGAGGCGGTGGATGGTCTCCTCATAGAGCTTCAAGCAGTCGGCCCACGCGGCCCGTTCCTTGTGGTCGCGGCACTTCGGGCCAAGCCACTTGTTGTGGCTCTGGGCCTGCAGGGCACGTTCCATGGCCATCTCGACAGCCATCTTCCTGAACTCGGACATGCGCGCCGGCACAAAGCGTCGTGGCGCATTTTGCATGAAGTACTTGCACTGTTCCGGGTAAGGAGTCTTGTTGCACCAACTTGTGGAAACAATGGCCAAGCTGGAGGAGATGAATGAGAAGAAGAAAATCGAAAATAATGTCAGCACGAGCATCGCCGTAGCCATCGACGAGCTGGTTGTGGTTCTTGGAAGTTGAATGAGATATTGTGACGTTTGCTGCTGTAGGCTAGCAGAGAGATTTTGTTTATATAGGGCAAAGAAAGGGTCGAAGAAGATGATAGATAAGAGAGTAGTGCTTGACAGACTGGCTTAAAGACCGAACACCACACGGCAATGAACTGGTAAAATAATGACTGCTGGATCCAAACATTTGACCTGGGACTTCATCGACCGTTGTGTATTTTAATGTGTTTCTTATGGAATGTCAATGATTTTATGATGGAATGTCAACAATTTTATGAAAAAGGACAGGGTCGAGGAGGGATGATGTTTTCCATTGGAACATGGCCTTGTTTGGCAAGATTCTGTCATCGACGTGCGGGCTGCAAGCTTAGCGGAGGAATTGTACTTTAAATGTCCTGTTCACTCCAGAAAGTACAAGGAAATCTCGTCCTTATAGAACAAACACTTAGAAAAATTAGATGGACAAGCGGAATATGAAATGATGTTTTGTATCTCTTACGAAAAACGGATAAATAAAAGTTACTGTTGTCATTAACTACAAATGCTTAGGTATAAATATTTATTGGTAATAAAAATACTTTTATTGACTCAATTTTTGAGTGGTTTATTCACATCATTAATTTTTCATGTGACAAAGCACCTTTAATAAGAAGCCTTACTTAGAGAAAGATTAAATCATTTGTACTTTAATTATTGTGGATTCAACTTTTTCAAGAATTTGTGTTTAATAACAGATCGTTATTCTCACAATGCACAAAGACTGCTATGCTAGTAAAGCTCTTTATGAAAATGGTCATGGGTGACAGGACATTGATAGTTGTATGCTCCTTAAATCTATTTAAGATACGGCGTGTTATTTTCACATATTCATATGTACCCATGCCAATGATAGACCACCGCTTGTGGAAATTGTCCGTTTCATTCAATAGCGAACAAAGTCAAAACTCTAGATTAATAACGTATTTTTTTGACTTTTAAGTGAATAAGACATTAAGCTAGCATGCTTGCAAATTGTAAACGCTAAAAATGCAAGAATAGGGCCGGCTAACACTTTTAACATAAGATAAGACCATCATCTTGTCAATCTTTATATACTCAATACCAGATACGAGCTGCACGCCCCATTTTTTTTTTTATTTTTTATTTATTTAAATCTAGTAAGCCTCTTTGGTAATGCAATCTCTCGATCCAATCCTGATCGATGTTTTCACAGGCACGTCTCCAAAACCAACTTGTTATATTCTCTCATACCCTTAATCAGTACTTTGACTTGTAACTGCTGGTAGACAGTATTGTGCTAATCAAAGCCACATCAATTAAAGATTAGGGATACTCTTTCAAGCATCAAGAGCCACCCGCCAGCTAAGAAAGGGGGCGACGCGCAGAAGGATCGATCCATGACGCACTTGCCCTCGTTTAACTTTTTCACGTAGTTGACTTTGGACTTTTCCAGCGGCGCCCACGCGCGTTGGCTCGTTAATCGTAAAGAAACGTGCACCCAACTTCCAATTATTTTTTTTCCAATTTTGACGCAGTGATGCTTCCGCGAGCAAAGAGATCTTAAAGGATAGATCTGGATTTTCCACTGATGGATTCTGTGTACTTTGAAAATGCATCTATGTGACGAGAATATACAATCGATCAGAGGCAGTTGGTTCAAATGATATAAAAAACAAAACAGGATCAGATGCAGTCGGTAGTAATTAATCATACTATTCAACGATGCTATAAGTCAGTGGTCAGAAATGTGCGCTCAAATGGGAACTTGAGAATCAGAAAGATAAGCTAAACTAAACTAAATACTCTCGCCTCCTCTTTCCACCAAACAAGTTCGACATTGAAGAATAACAATGGAGACTATCGATTCATAAAATATGTAGGCATGTTACTAAAATATATGCGCAAAATTATATATATACCTATACTTTCTGTAGAGAAACTATAGCTAGAGTCCTTGAGACCGAAAACTAGCTAGCCACATCTAAAGGGTGCTTATTACAATACACTTGGAAGAAATGATAGATGAAGTGAGACATAGCATGATGGTATGTATGTACTATAGGCGGATCCAACACTAGAATGTCATCAACTAAGCAACTCTAGATAATGGGAAGAAGTGCCAAAAAAGTCCTAAATCTTTTGTATTTGTGCCAATTTAGTCCTAAACCTTTTTTTGGTGCCAGTTAAATCTTAAATATTTTTACGTTGTGCCAATTCAGTTCTTTCCGGTCAATTTTGGCTGGATTTTGCTGACTAGACGCCGGTCGGCTGATGTGGCTTCATTGGCGCTAACGTTGACAACTTTTAATAATATTTTAATATTTTCGAATTTTTTTTTCTTTTCCTCTTCTTCCTCTAGAGGCGACGGCCGACGAGGTTGGCCTTGCCAGATCCGACGAGGGCGAGCCTCGCCCGCCCGCGAGAGGCCGCCCTCGAGGCTTGGGCGGCGAGGGTCGAGCCTCGCCCATGGCCTACAAGGGCGAGCGAACCTAGGGACAAAAGGGAAAGGGTCAGATCTGGAGGACGGAGGACCCGCCGTCGTTGCCCCGTCGCGACCATCGCTCCCTATAGTTGCCTCCACCCCCTCGATGCCGTCGCCTTACTATCCTCGCCAAACCCCGAGCTATGGGCGAGGCTCACCCTCGCCGGCCATGGGCAAGGCTCGACCCTTGCTAGATTTGGTGAGGGCGAGCCTCGCCGCCTAGGCCTTGAGGGCGGCCACTGGCGAGGTGCCGGCGAGGTCGACCTTGACCTTGCCGGCCGTCGCCTCTAACTAGTCGCCGAGGTCCGGCGACCAGCCAGAGGAAGAAGAGGAAAACAAAAAAAAATCTAAATTTTAAATTTTAAAAAAGAAAAAAAGAAAAAAATATTATTAAAAATTATCTACGTCAGCACCCGATGATGCCATGTTAGCCGGTCGGCGTCTAGTCAGCAAAATCCAGCCAAAATTGACTGAAAATGAGTGAATTGGCACAACGTAAAAAAGTTTAAGACTAAATTGGCACCAAAAAAAGGTTTAGGATTAAATTGACACAAATGCAAAAGGTTTAGGACTTTTTTGGCACTTCTCCCCTAGATAATGTTGTTTGGATGTGGTAAACATCGATGATTTTAGACCAACTACCTTTAAATTGTCAAATATAAACCTCAATATTACAAGGAAAAGAAATTTGTTGTCAAATGTTTATATCACGTAAGATACTGATATGATGTCACTCTTAATAAATTTTTTGTTTAGTGCATCTTGCATGAAGAATGATGCACCTATTTGACAATGTTAAATGCACACAACTTAGAAACGAGAGAATATAGCAGGTTTGATTGATAGTTTATGTATTTTTGGATGATATGTGATATAAGTATCAAATGATACGCCTTCTCATATATGGTATGAGGAGCATATTCATATTATTGTTGTTACGCTAGAACCCAAGCACAGGTAGAACATGCAATTTCAGGTCTCTTGGCCCACTTCTTTGTTTTGTTTTTTTTATTCGTTTTACTCTAACTCTCAACTTATTCTCATACTTTTACTCTATCTTTTTGCAAAGCGTGAGTATCAAATCCCATAAACTAAACGTCCCAACCCCCAATCCCCCTAAAAAGGTGGGAAATCAAACTCTCCACCTCCCCCTTCCCATGTAGAAAGAGTGGCTACTGGGGCAACCCTATAGTTCACTTGTTTTATTGTTTTCTAGCAAATATTTCATGTTAGAATACTTGTTCTTCCTTGGGCCAATAATGGAAAGAATGTTGATTCTTCCGTTGCTTTAAAACGCCAAGAAAAAATAATAACTATCAATAGATCGTGAAGACCAAGAATATATTAATAGTCATGGACCCGCATAATTTATGATGGAGATGATATTTGTCCATGTATTGGCTATAGACCATGCGGTAACTTCTGGCCTAACGTTTTTCTTAAACAGGCATAAAAAACTATTAGTTACATTAATCGCCCCAAAAGTACATTATTTTACATGTAGAATAATGAATAAATAAATAAATATTGCTGTTCTCGGAATCAACAGACTATACAGAAAAATAACCCTAGAGATGAATTATAACTTAGATTAAGTTGACGATGAGCGAAATCATCAAAGACCTAGAGTAACAGGAATGCCAGTTGCTGTTAACCATGACTGGCCAGCGATGAGGCCGCTCACGGTGAACTGAGACGCTACGTTCGCGCTTGTTATGACATGATAACCCGGCCATTTTACCCTATATATCGTGGAAGATGCAGGTCCGTAGTTCTGGTACTCTCCGTAATACACCGTGCCATGTGCAAAATTAGAACCGTCCCACGAGGACCAGCCCAATGGGCTCACCAAAGACCCCAAGTAGGTTTTCAGGAATACGGTCCTGGAGTATTGCTCCCACGGTCGACCCAAGTACGTGTTGAACGCACGAACCACCGGAAGAAGGTCCGGTGCGGCCAAAACCCGTGAGTTCTGGATCACAATTCCCGTGTTCTGGAACGGGTCATTTCGGCCCTGAGCGGTGATGATGTTTGCTTGGCCCTTCAATGGCCTTCGAGCGTAGATCATGCAGTTCTGAAACACGACTGCCGCGTTCCCGAATATGAAGTCTACGGTGCCATAGATGTAGCACTGGCGATAGAACTGTCGTTGAGAGTGGACGAAGAGCGTGTCTTGGTATCCTTGGATGGCGCAACGGTAGAAAACGGAAAGATCCGAGGCAGATCGGAGCGCCACTGCCTGTCCCCTTAGCGGGCCTGCGGTGTTTTTAAATGTGATGTCGCGAGCAATGAAGCGATAGCCATCTATTCCTGAAAGAGAGACACGTTGGAAGACATTGACGCATAATTCAATTGCTTTCTCATCTTTATAAACATTAATCTATGAAACCAGAGATGATTGTGAGGACTATTTGACAAGATTCTAATCCAAGGAACATGTACTTTGCGTAGGTCAGAGGGGACGAGCTGTACATGACTACTGTCGCGAAATGCACGTCAAATCCTACTCGATGGATGTCCATATATCGCAGGGGATCACTTAATTTTCAAGTTTCTTTGGTCAAAAAGCAACGAGATTCATGAGTTTAGCTTTCGTCATTAATGTCAACACCGATTTAATACCTTAAAGTTACTACAAACAAAAATTTCATGTTCATGCATAAGAATTTAGTGAACTCTGATATTTTTTTCTATTAATATGAACCATTTACCATGAGAGGATTAACCTTAGCTACACAAACTGCATTACGGGATTCCTATGACTAAAATATTTTTATGTATATAATCTATAATATCAATAAAAATTGAATACAACAAGATAATTATTAGTATAATGATTTAGAATTTTGGCCCAAAAAGTAGAAAGTGGTAAAAGAAAATTGACTCGTGTATTTAATATGTATTAAAGTAAACCCTTTTTCCCCCAAAGTACCTTGGCACCAATTCATGCAATTAATTTCACCAGAACTTGCATCGACTGGATAGTTTCATTTGTAAATCATCGATCACACCTTATATTAAAGTGAATAAGACGTACCAGCAGTTGCAGAGCTGTAGGTGGTGAAACCCCGTCCGACGCTCCTACTACTCGTAATGATGGTATTCATCATACTATCGCCCACCAGCATAATATTGTTGTTGTTAATCCCAACCTCTATGTTCTCTCTATAAACCCCTTTCTTCACATAAATTATGAACCTCGAGTTCATCGAGGTCCGCTTTGCCGCTGCATTGATCGCCTCTTGGACTGTCCGAAAGTTCCCTGAGCCATCCTTAGCCACCACAAGGTTCGCCCCTGTGGCCAGTGATGTCGACTGAAGCAGCTTCCTCTCGTGGTTGGTGAACCAGCTCGGGAACTCCTCGTACGCGGTCGTGGGCTGGCCCGATCCGAGCAATCCCCCGTTGATGGCCAAGCTATTGCTAAGGAGCTGAGATAGGTTGGCGGACGAGGTGGGCATCATGATGGAGTCTGAGACATTCAGATCCTGCGACCCAAGGCGGCAGGTCTCGATGTTGGTGAGGGCAGTGCTTAGCCAGGTCTGGATGTCGAAGTCGGTGCAGGTCTGGTTCAACCCAAGGAGGCCCTGGAGGGTCCGGTTCAGCTGGAGGAAGGTGTTGTCGTGGAGCTTCAGGCAGTCCACCCATACGGTACGTTGCCGGTGGTTGACCAAATCGGACCGGAGATGGAGGATTTGCTTGTAAGCCTTGAAGGCATGTTGCGTGGCCATGTCAATGGCTATTTTGCGAAAACCGGATCTTTGCATGGACGTGTTGTAGTGGTTGCCGCGGGCATGACTCACGAAGTACTTACACGGTTGAGGATGTGGGGTTGTATCGCACCACCAGTCTATGTCGCGGGTCGGGGCATTAGTATTGCTATCGGCAGCCGTTTGAGCGCTTGAAGTGGTGAATGGTGTTGAAGCAAAGAAGATGAAGAGGAGAACAAGGAGATGGATTGCACGGATAAGTGCCATGTCTTGTGTGTACGCTAGGCTTTTTCAGTTGGATTTGATTGGATCGAGAGAGATGTGGTAAAAAGAGGGTCGTTGTTTGGTGAAGGAGGTTTCCTTAAGTAGAGTTCGGGGATCAGAGTATGAGGGGCTGGCTTGTTTGACAAAACACGGAGGATGACGCGGTTAACAAGTTGCGTTTGCAAGATAATCACAGGAGATCAATCGCCCGTGATGTCTTCCTTGACTCAGTTACGTTGGTTACGTGTGAATGGCACATTAACCCGTTGCTTCAGTCATAGCCAACTGAGAGAGAGAGAGATGCATTCAGAGATACTCTAATTATACATAGAATGTCAAAACAAGTATCTTTATTTTCTATAGTCCAACATCAAAAATATGATCAAACCACTTAGGGGAGAGGCATAAGTAATAGTTAATAGCTTCCTCACTCTTTTTTTTTATTATTTATAAACTAAAATAAAAATAATAATCATCATGTTTATATAGCGAGTCATGAACATTGATTTGGCATATCATAAAGTCGTGAATAAATCATCTATCTGCAAGTTCCTTGATTATAGTATCGGTTCCATTATCTTCATAAATTAGTGAGCGGATGGGAAGATCTTTGTTATATTAGCGTGATATCCGTCATCAAGTGTGAAATCTCCATACATTTGGTCAAAATTAGAATATGGAGGCGGTGCAGAATATATCTTCGCCCAGATATAGCTTGAGCTTGAAGCCGCCGCGTACACGACACATATACCAGCTATTAAATCTTCCTTTTTAGGGGCGAGAAATACAAATAAAATATAACAAATGGTGCAAGCGAAATCAGAGTTTCAATGCATTGCTGGCGGCGTCGCCTTTATTTGGCCTCAAGTAACATGTTCCGTACATAAACATTCGTCCGAGCAAGTGAATGTGCCTTGAAATGAAATGATAAATGAGGTTGAGTAGGATTAGTGCCGAAGCCATATATGATGGATTATGCAGGGAACGAAGCAAGCGGCAGTACCTTGAAAGGAAGAGTTCCATTCTCATGTCCGTCGACCCAAAAACAAAAAGTCGGCGACCCATCGGCCCCTGCAATATCGGGCTCCCATGTGACTCGTGCTTTGCATGTTACGCAAACCGATCCCTCGCATCCTTCCATGATGGAGCTCCCCACGTATGTTACGTACTGCAGGAATGACCCACAACGCCTCTCGTTGATCTAACTTTCACCAAGTTGTTAGATTCAATTCCCTCCTTATTTCGAGAGACATTGACCATATTAAGCAAGATAACAACTTTGTAATTTGACCATATTAAGCAAGATAACAACTTTGTAATTATAAGATATCATCCTACCAAATTGAGAATAGCATAGATTTGGCCGATTGGGTTGGGGGTTAAGGGGGTTTTGACATGTGCGAGATTGCCATTGGTTTTGCAAGTCATTGACCATATTAAGCAAGATGACAGCTTTATAATTATAAGATGTCATCCTACCAAATGGAGATTAGCATAAATTGGTACACTAGAAGCGAATTGATATTTGTGGCCAACCTGTCGACATGAATACGAAACCTTTTTCAAGAATTTGATACTAGTGGTGTCCAAAACAAATTAAAATGTCCTTATGAGGACACATTTAGAACATGGTAAACAAATCTTAACACGTGGAATTGAGATCCTACGGGGTCATGACTATAATGATATGTCTAAAAACGAAACCAACTTATGAGACCTGTGTCCAAAACTTGCGGAGTACGTCGAGAGGTTAGGGAAAAGGTCTTATGGAACGTGAAAGTGAGAGGCTGACAGTTATGTAGAAAACGTTTTAAGCATGAATAAAGATACCCATACTCAACCAAATCGCAAGGATTTAATTAATATCATCCAAGTCTTCATTCCTTTTCTTTTTATTTTGGCAAACTCTCGCTCTTGAGAGTTTGATTTGAAATTGTGCTATGCGCTTTTAACTCCAAGTCCCATGAGCTTATTCCGCGATCCTTCTAAAGCTGTAAATTGTATGATTAATACTCAAACATACAAGGTCCATGTGTTTTCATGTTTGCCAATCTTGAAATTTGGCCTTCACTAGGCAGGGAGTCGTTCTTGAAGGCGCCGGCATCCAGAATTTCGGAAGTAACAACAATAATTTCTCACTTTATTTGAAATTCCAGAAAGGGTCCAAAAATAAAAATTACATTTTTCCTGTTGCTAAGACTTTCTCTTTGAAAAAGGAATTTCACGGATCAAATTCTCTAAGGGGCCGACATCCCTAAATTCAATAGCCATTGTTCAGGGGCTTTTTCCACTTGGCCCATGGATCTTGGGCCATTTGTCTTCATGGGTCTCCGGGGACAGAGAACATCTCAGGGGAAGCAGAAGGGAGAGAGAAACAGAGACAGAATGCCCGACCCGTTGACAAATGTTGAATGCACTAGGAGCGTGGTACTAAGTAGTTTTATGAAGTAAAATTATACGGCACGTGACAATTGGTGATGAAATGAATTCGTGGATCCTCACTTTCTAAGTAGCGAATCATGACATACACTATGGGATTCAACATTATTTCCTAAATTTTATGTGATAAGCGATACGACCTTAACGGATATTTGATTGAAACTACGGTTATTACACTATTGCTAACCTGTGAGCTTTGTTAATGTTCCATATTTGGATGCATAGTTTGGAAGGGAACAACCTAAAAAATTGAGGGAAGAAGTCATTAGTACTCCTTAAACTTTGGTTCAATGTGGAGGGACTAAATTTACCTTTTAGGTCCATTTAAGGACTAGATTTGCCATTTTGGAATATCAACCCAGTACAAAGCTCAATTTGAACTAATTGAAAGTTTATGGGCTAAATTGAACATCTATGAATAGTTCAAAAACTAAATCGAATGAATCGAAAATCTAAGAATAACATTGCATATCGTACCAAAGTAGAAGGATTATTAGCGCATCACTAGCACATGAAGTGTAATGACCGAGGTTAAAAGCCCAGGTGATCTCGCATTGTTGTGCGGTTCAATGTGGAGGCTTGAACCCCCAAAAATGACTGACTGTTGTGGCAACATTTACAGTTTCAGTCTTCTAGCTAGTTTATCGAACAAGAAACTGTATGAACATCATGAAGCAAGGGAGGCGACCAAATGACCCCTACCTTTTCTTGAACATTAAAAATGCATTCTCAATGGATTTCGCAAATAATCAAAGTGGTCTTTATCTAGGATCATTCATGTCGAATAACTTCAAATTTGGTAGGGAAATTTCTTGTTGCAAGTTGAATTCGTTCATGAGTATCATCAGGTTTAATATCCATCAAATTAATTTAGCATAGTCATCATCGAAGAACTTTTTCTCAAGAAAATCCTAAATTTGTGTTGAAATGGAATCGGGGTATGTAGGTGATTTGTGAGCCTAAGTACGGTCATTTTTAATGAGAAGACTATATACACACACATACAGATTATATATCATGCCCAATAAACTTATGTGCTTATGTATAATTTAATTTGTAGTGATCTGAAGTCATATTCTTTAATAATATGCAAAGATGACAAATGATATCAATGTTACACGACTCATAAATAGCCAAGATAAAAGTTAGGATAAGTCCTATCCTATATTTGATTCCTTTTCATGATAGGATAAGGCTGGATATAAGAGGGATATATGATCGATAAAAATATCACATGTAGAGATGATATAAAAGATAATATGATTTTTTTTTACATCCATGGTATAAAAGCTCTTTTATTTTGGATAATAAATTTCTTTAAGTTAATAAAAGCAAATAAAATTTTAAATATAAATAATATCTAAATTATATTATTAAAAAAGAAAAATCGAAATAACAAAGCAAAAATAACAAAAATTTTATTTTGTTTTTATGTTTGAATTTCTTTTTATCCTATAATATTATATATATATATATATATATATATATATATATATTGTATTTATATTTATTACATATGTAAGGTATATTATTATAATAAAAATTTAATTAAGGAATGATGGAAGAGAATAAAGAAAGAAATATAAAAGAGAGGGAAAATTAAGTAAAAATAATTAAATAAAAATGAATTAAAAGAAAGAATTTTGCAATTCTCGAAGAATAAGGGGTAAAGAGATTTCTATAAATAAGAAAAAAAAAAAAAAAACACCCTCTCCTTCTCCTTTGTAATTTTGATTCATGTTGAAATTTGGCAACTTTTCGTAACTCTTTGGTTTACATTGAAGCTCCACGAAATAATTTGAGATTCAAAGCTCATTCTCCTCCATAACTCTATAGATCAGGTTGAAACCTCCGTAACTCTATAGATGATTATGCTTTCTTTCTCTTATTAGATTTGGCATTTACAAACTGATTTAATTGGAATGCTGCAATGAGCTCATTTATTGTTAAAGATTTATATCTTGTCTCCTATTATAACTAGAAAATCTAATGAATAAAGGCGTTGTATGTCTTCATAGAGTTTTCCAGATATATTTCCTTCATTAGGGTCACGTTTATGGAAGGCTGGATGGGCAAACAAGGAATGCTGGAAGTCCAAATGCAGTGAAGATGGATGCCTTATATGTAGGCTACACAAGCGCCTGGTGGGTAAAGCCACGCGTCATCACTACAATATATAAACCCATCACCATGTTTGGTCATTCACATAGTCTTCAAAGTTCGGTCTGCTCTACATTTACCCGGGAGATATACAGACATGTCGGGGACTACAAGAAGCAGTCATGTCGTCAGGGTTGGAACCACGATAATGTTGATGGTGGCGGCGATGATGGTTTCAGTCTCGGGGCATGATTATGGAGATGCACTGAGCAAAAGCATTCTCTTCTTCGAAGGCCAGAGATCAGGCAAGTTGCCTCCTTCCCAGAGATTGACATGGAGGAAGGATTCTGGTCTTCACGATGGTTTCGACAAGCACGTACGTTCATCCTCGCTCCCCCGAGTAATTCGCTTCACGTTCATGGTTTGTAAGAAACATGCGTGCTTTGACAAGACTAAATGGGTGGATAAATGCACTTCCTCGATTTTTCATCCTTGAAATTCAAGCATGCGATGATAGGACTACCAGTAGGAATTGACACGAGGGTGTACATAATAACATCAGATTTGTCAAAATGATGCAAGTCGCGGTAGATATTCGGATCAATCAATTGCTAATCATCTATAGCAGGATTCCCTTGTTCCGTGCCCAAAAAATATAGATTTTTTGTCCATGCTGGTAATTGATAAGGATTAATCTAATAATAAAAATCATTATCTGCCAGCGGGTTGGTCAACAAATTGAATTCCTTTTATCAGACAGAAGCAAAGAAAGGTTGGGGAAGATTCTATGAGACAGTCTACTATTTTCTGATAAATCTAGAACCATGTTTTCCATACATCAGTTGAAGTGTTTGCCTTGAGTTTGTGTCACTATATACATCCGATCTGGCTTGCAGGTTGATTTGGTGGGCGGTTACTACGACGCAGGCGACAATGTCAAGTTCAACTTCCCCATGGCATTTTCCACCACAATGCTCGCTTGGAGCGTAATTGAGTTCGGGAGGGGAATGGGCCCAGATCTCCGAAAAGCGGTCGACGCGGTCCGCTGGGCCACTGACTACTTACTCAAGGCCACGAGCGTGCCCGGGATTGTGTATGCACAGGTCGGCGAACCTTACGGTGACCACGCCTGTTGGCAGAGGCCCGAGGACATGGACACCGCTCGAACCGCCTATGCTGTGAGTGCACAGTCACCTGGCTCGGAAGTTTCGGCCGAGATCGCTGCTGCTTTGGCCGCTGCCTCTTTGGTGTTTAGGGAAGTTAATCGTGGCTATTCGGACCTGCTCCTGAGTCGGGCTAAAACGGTAGTCACCGAGCATCAACATCCTTTATTTAGGAAAAAAGAAAAAGAGTTGCAGAAGCATGCATATTAGTCTTGGAAAACGATTTTATAAGGACATGTGATATATGTTTCAGGTGTTTGAGTTTGCGGATAAGTATAGGGGGTCGTACAATGGCAGTCTTGGATCAGAGGTGTGCCCATTCTACTGTGATTTCGGCGGTTATGAGGTATGCATCAGTTAGTAGAATACTCGTATTTTTCTGCATAATTTATGTACGTGTGTAGTGTCACGGTAAATTTTTCCATTATCGCTGAAATCTCTCAAGTATATAACCTATCAAAGAGTTTAAATCTCGAAAGGCTCGCTTTGAAATTACAGGACGAGTTGATTTGGGCAGCAGCATGGTTATTCAGAGCGACCGCAGAACCTAATTACTGGAATTATGTTAAGGAAAACATACCAACTGAAGGCGGTAGCTTTGCCGAGTTTGGATGGGACACGAAGGATGCCGGTATCAACGTCCTCGCTTCCAAGGTCATTGGTTTAAATCTTCACGTCGTCATGGCTATTAAACATCACTCAAGGAAAAGCTCCGTGTATTTCATTCTTATGAATTACTTTTGCTTCCCACTGTTGTGCAGCAGATTGTCATGAAAGACGGCAAATATACTGATACCTTCGTGCTCAATGCTGACAAGTTTGTGTGCTCGATTTTGCCTGAATCACCGACCAAATCTGTTAGCTACTCCCCTGGTATTTTTTGCACTCCAGTTTCACGTTTCTTCCCTAATATCTGCTAATCCTGTCGATAAAACGCGACTTGTGACTTCGCATTTAGTAACTTTGACTGCTGAATTCTCGATCCCACGGTCAAACTTGGGTATACGTACACATTTTCGTTTCATCCTCGAGGGAGCAACTGTTGCTTACTCTGTCAACTCATTCAGGGGGACTCCTAGTCAAACCAGGAGGGAGCAACTTGCAGCACGCCACGGCTCTGTCCTTTCTTCTTATCGTATATGCCAACTCCCTGAACAGCGCCAACCGGGTCGTTCAATGCGGCAGTGTACAGGCCACTCCAGACAGGCTCATTCAAGTAGCTAGAGCCCAGGTACATCTCACGCTGATTAATTTCCACACGGCATTCTTTCCTCCGCATCATGGGAAAATAAGAAAGCTGAGCAGGTTGCAGTTGAACATTAAGTAAAATCGTCGAAGTAATCAGCAAGCTTGACAGACAATGGCAAGATCGAAGTTTCAGAAAGAGATAGTGTTTTAGGAGGATCCATTAGACTGATCTATGGTCGTTCCATTTTGCAGGCGGACTATATATTAGGAAGCAACCCGATGAGCATGTCGTACATGGTGGGATACGGCGGGAAATTCCCTCAAAGGATCCACCACAGAGGCTCTACCTTGCCGTCCCTAGATCAACACCCGCAGCATATCGGTTGCAAGGACGGGACGCGGTACTTCGAGAGCAGCGGCCCGAATCCGAACCTGCTGACTGGGGCCGTCGTTGGGGGGCCCGACATCCAGGATCAGTACAACGACAACAGAGTCGAATTTGTGCACTCGGAGCCGACCACGTATATCAATGCTCCTCTTGTTGGTGTCCTGGCTTTCTTGAAAGGGCGTCCAAATCCATAGACATTTTTATCGATGCAATGCACGATGAGATGTAATTAATCATTTCATAAAATCATGAATACATGAATAAAACATAACCCAAGATCTGAACCTCTTCTTACAAATGAAAGATCTCGATACGCTTCGTCGACCGCTAGTTGATATTATTTGATATTTTATTTTATTTTTAAAAAAACTTATTTAATATCATTTTTGTAGGATAAATTAGTGGGATAATCTGTATCCAAATTTTGATAACCTAGTAACTCGTAAACCTAATTGGAATTGGATCCTCTCAACTATATCGAATTTATTCATAGGTTGGCTAAAGAAAAAAGTTGCTGTACTTTTTTTGTCCTTGAGTTTGTGAACCTATCTTCTCAATGATCCCACGGTATACTATTTAATTATTTATTTTTAACAAGGACTGTTTTTTCTTGACCCAAATGATCACCTACATCGAAAAATTTACCTCATTATGCTCTTGTTCTTTTCTATAAAAATATTTTCCAAAAAAATATTTTCCAAAATTTTCGATTTGTGGGGGTGAAAAACCAAGCTGCCAAAGAAAAGTTTTCAGTCGATAGAAAATGGTCGTCTAAATAGAAAAAGAGAAATGATTATGTGATACTATTTAATGTACTGTGAGAATAACAGTTTATTATGGACCACAAAAAATCAAATCACAAATGATTATAAATTGTTGTTGGATCCATTTTTTCAAAAAAATTTGGCTCACAGTAAATTTTTATTCTCACAATACCCCAAGGACTATTATGCTAGCAAAATCCTAAAAAATGACTTTCCCTTGCTAAAAACAAGAACTTATTTTCCCCGATCTTTCTCGTGCAACTTAGTCTCTTTCGTCCTCGTTCTGCTCTCCATCTTCCTAAGGAAAAAAAAATTAGCATCCATGAAATCCTCCCATTTCAGCTGCGACTCCTCGCCGGCACGGACTCCGCGATGTGCGCGATCATCGGGTGCTCATGCTCGAAGTATTGCCTGTCCCACTGCTTGTCGTCCCTATGTTGCCTGAGATCTGCCATGAGCAGATCGAATGGGGTCGGTTCGTGGTGGAGTTGAGTTGGAGTTTTTAAGATGAAGTTGGACCAAAGCTTCGAAATGCTGGAATTGATCCTGCAACGAAATATCTTCTAACAAAAATCGTTCATTGATTTTTATTTGAAAAGATAGGTTTCGTGGTGACTCTAGACAAGAAATATCATAGGTGGACAAGAAAATTGAAAACTTTACTCCAAACGGAACCGTGTACAAATACAAAATGTGCCAAAATTTAACTGACGACAAAACTTGGAATACACAATAACTTTAGTTGGACCAAATGTAAATAAATTATGGCGAAATTTAATCGACAAAAAAAACTCGAGAATACAAAGATGCTACACCATAATTTAATTGATGGCCTGTAACACCTAGGATAAAGATTCACACCAGAACTTAATCAACAACACGGATCTAAAAACTACGGCTAAGAAACACGTAAGAATTTAATCGATGACGCAAGTCTGAAAAACTAAGGGTGCGCATGATATTTCTAGCCGGAACTATTTTTTCTGTTTCCAAGAGTAGGTTTGCAACAAAAATTCATTCGATAACGCAATATAGTCCAAAAACTGATTTGAAATAAAAAAGAGAAGTAAAAACTTTCTACTTTTCTATTTCTGGAATAGAAATAAGAAATAAAAATTCTTCCTATTACTTGTCCTCGCTACTAGCCGACCGGCCACTTGCCTCCGCCCGCCATCCACCATTGCCAATCGGTCGTTGTCATAGTCTCTCGCTATCATTTGAGAGGAAGAAATTTTGTATTGTTATCAAACGAATTTCTATTCCGAAAATAGAAATTTTGTGTCGTTATCAAATGCATATTTTTACTTAAAAACTTGTCTAGAGAATAAAAATATAAAAATCTATTTCAGGATTAAAAGTTGATTTTTGGAACATAATGGTTACCATTTATGCCCTAAAAGTGCATTATATGAAAGTAAAGATAACTGAAAGAGAGTAAATTTATTTGTTTGTGCGCCAAGGGTTTTCTAATATACGAACGATGGTATATATAGTGTTTGTGCCATAATTGCCTCTAAGCAGTTTTCTTGCAATTATAGCCATGTTCCCCTTATTTTCGAAAGTTTTGTGCCCATACTCGCACGATGCCATAATCTCATCTTCAAATAGCCGTTCCTTTAAAATTACATATTAGTTGGAAGCCTATAGGCTATAACTGCATCTTGATGTCTTTTGTGCGTTCAACTTTCTCCCGATGCCTTTGTCAATAATCTATTGGCTTTATTAATCGATACCTTTGTCGACTATCATTAACCATTCATCGTCATACATCAACATTAAATTAGTAGTGGTTATTGATGTGTATTAATATCGATAGTAATCCTTGTTGTCGTCGGCAATGGAGCACTTGCTTAATGATACTCTATATTCTAGTTGTGTGCTTTTAGCCATTTTTTTTTTGTGCAAACATATGCTACCTTTTAAAAGGACTGAAGGTAAATTTAATTCCTTTCAAAAAGAAATACCTGCCACATACAGATTTTTGTCTTGCGATAGTATTAGGGTGCATATTGTTCCTCTAACGCTTCTACTCCGTGCGCAGCCAGCTACCTCATAGCATTCTGACACGTTGCCTCGATTGACGCAGTGCCATCGTTACGAATCATATTTTTATGGATCGCTGCTTTTCCGAATCGTTGCTTGTTTTAGGAAAGCCATATATATTTGGCCAAGATTTGATTTTTGATCTCTTTTGTCTTCACTCTTCAACCCTCAATCTCCTCTGGTCTAAAGCCCTTGGCCTTCGAGTTCTTCTCGTCTCCAACTTTGTCACTTCCATGACTTCTAACCCTTCCGGTTATTCTTTTGCGAATTATTTCATTAAGTTTGACAGCCTATGAGAAGGCACACAACAGTAATCGCTATCACGACCTTCGAAACGAGGTTGAAGGTTATCCTACCGACGTTGTTCTTCACCCTTGTTTCAGACAACACTTGAAAAGCTTCCTTTTCAGAAATATTCTATTGTAGATGTCCGGACTATTGAGTCCCAGCGTTTCAGAAGATTTCCTTCTTTTGATGTGGGGTTTTTATGAATGGTACTCGAGGATGAGGTTTGAAGACCAAATACGTTCTCCCTGGAAAGAAGGTGATATCCATACTGCGATTCAGTTTAACTGCTTCGATTGGGATCTAAATCTAGGTTTCTTAGGTGCTACCATCAGCTTTTGGTCTCCATCGATCAATTGTTTCTCTTTCCCTCAAGGACCATTGTCGACCACGCTCCTGGACACTTATGCCATAGCTGGTTTTCTTCCCTTTGTCACGCCCGCACAAGACGTTGGTCCTCCCAAACATCTCAAGTTTATTGACAACAGTGCTCTTTCCTACGTTAATTTTCAAATCAAATTCTGTGAAACGTCTAGCCTTGTTGCCAATATCGAACATGTGGCGTTCTCGCTACTCTGGCTCTCCAAGTATGTTTGTTTCACCCTGCCCTTAAAGTATCTAGGGATTTCCTCGGTATCGCCTCCAGTCTAGCAGAAGGCACATCGATTGCATTAGGCCCGCTTATTCTCGTTGCTCTGTACAGAGGCCTCACCCATGCCCTTTTGGCCAAAAGGGTCCGGTCCCTTTTTTGGCTTCTTTTGGTCTCTTCAGGCTTGAATGCTTTATGTCTCCTATCCCTTTTCACTGATCAAGTCCGTGTCTTACTTCAATACGATGAATTGAATCTTCAGCCTCGCTTTCCTGATTCTGTCGGATGCCGATTGTCGAATCGTGCCTTTACTTGTTCCGAGTGGCGTTTCCCCGTTCAAGCAATTTCTTCGAATGTTCTGGATCAATGTGGTCACCCCCATTGACTTCCCACTGAGATTATCAAAGAAAGGAAGATTCTATATCTTTGATTTGAGGTATACTCTCTGTAGTACTAGGCAATTTGGACGGATTCAGGTCGTGCTTATGCCAATTCCTTATTCATTGGATTTCCCTTAGATGTCAAAGCATAAGTACAAACCAACTGACAACAAGCCTTATAATTGTTGCTTTGAGATCACCAGACTGATTCATGCTCGATACTCTCTTTATGAGTTTAAACTCAGATCTCATTGTACATGTTGTATTTTTCCGCCCAAAGAGAGAAAAATACATAGGTTTAGGATTATTGCTCAAAAGCGGTCCAAATAGTTCATCAAAATGATGATTCAAATGAAAGTACCAAATGTCACAGCAAATGGTCCATCAATTAAGAGCACAAAACCTGTGAATTTTTAGCAGGCACCACTAGCTATTTTCGGAGTTGATCAAAAACCAATCGAACCATAGGAGTGTGATCTTGATTTTCTCGTAACCAGAGAATAGCCACGGTAACTTCCCTAGTAGCGCTCTTTCGGTACCACTAACTTGAAAGATTGTTTATTCAAGTGGTCATGCAATCTTGATTATCACTTATAAATCTAAAGGTATCGAAGCCACCAAGTGATCGTGCAAAGTTCTTGGAAGGTTTATTATGGCCCTAAACTATCGTTGACCGGTCTAGAAAGGAAATTGACAAACAAGTTATTGAAGTGCAATGCGGTAATGAAACAAACAAGTATTGAGAGTGCAAGCATTAAGCACACAAGTATTCAAAAGGCTCAAAGTAAGGTACAAGAAAGAAAACCCGATACTCGTCGGGCAAATACAATACAAGGCCTCGTTTGGAAGCCTTGGGATAAGAACCCCATAAGCTTGAAATTAGAGACTAAATTATGTATGAGATAAGCCTATTTACTCACTATTTGGCGAACAAACAAGCAATCGATCAACCCAGCCACCTCCTAATCAAACAAGGGATTAATTAAAAGCAATGATTATTACACCCAACTTGTATTCGCAAAGCAGTGGTCTAGCATCATTAACTCCTAATTAGAATTCTAATTCCCCGCCTAAGCTAACCGCAGAAGAGCATGCAGACACGAATAAGGGCAATTAAATATTTCAATTTAGGCACACAAGTCAACCGGCGACCAAGCAATTAAAGGCATGAATCAGACTAAGAAAACAAGAAGTAGCATTTTCTTAACCCAATTTCTGAATTTTTATTTTCGAAAATTAATATTAATAATAATAATGATGATGATGATGATGATGATGATGATGAATTGATTGCTGAATGCTATCCCCATTTGAGTGGATAATTACCAAAAAAGTCATAAATATGTTACCAATTTAGTTCTAAATCTGTCAATTATGCCAATTGATTTCATTCGGCCAATTTCAGCAGAAAATTGTGAATTTAGACATCAGTCATCCGTCAGTTCATTTCTAAATCTTTTAATTATGCTAATTGATCTGCCAGAAATCATGGATGTAGATGTCGGCCATCAGCCGTCTTATAATGATGATGTGGGCATTTCTAATAATATTTTTTCATTTATTTTCTTTTCCTTACTTTTTTTTTTTAGGGAGAGGCCAACCCTTGCTAGCCACAAGCATGGGCTCATGAGCCCTCGCTGTGGCTAGCTAGGGCATGGTGGCCCCGCCTGATGATGCGTTAGTCATATCAAGGGCGCCATAGCCCTTACCCCAAGCCAATAGGGGCCGGGACGCCCACTCCTGTGGCTGGCAAGGGTTGGACGATAACTCTTTCTGACCTTCTCTCCAAAAATAGAAAATAAATAAAAAAATTAAAAAATTAATATTAGAAAATATTCACATTAAAATCTGCTATCCCACGTAAGACAGTTGGCATCCGTGTTAGTGATTTTCAGCTAAAATTAGCCAAATGAATTCAATTGGTAAAATATGAAAAATTATTTATGGCTTAATTGGCACAATTGAAAAATTTAGAACTGAATTGACACGAGTACAATCGATTTATAACTTTTTTGGTGATTTCCCCCATTTGAGCATTTGTGGCTTTTCTAGTAGTAAATCTTAATTATTTCTTACCATCTCCGCTGATATACAGTTTCCACTAAATAATGGACATGATCAGATAGGAAAAAAATCCACTTTAATAAAATCCATGAATTCCATACCTATTCTGGGCTTATAATAGCTACAAATCTAGGGTGACTAAATGTAGCGTATATGTCTTGATATGTATATTTCCCCGCAATGCATGTTGTCCTTGTTACAAAAGGCAGGAGGGGCGAACGATGAATCAATAAAAGTCCAAATGCAGTGAAGATCGACGCCTTATACGCAGGCTACTGCGCACGCGCCTGTGCCACCCCCCAACCTTTTCCATCCGCACAGGTCTCGTACACTCTTTATTTCTTTCACCTTCGTCATCGTTACTATATATACACTCATCACCACATTTCGCCATTCGCACAGTCCTCATCGTTCGGTTTCTTCTACATTCGCACGGGAGAAATAGAGACGTTATGGGGAAGACGAGAAGCAGTCGTGTCTTCGTCGGAGTTGGAACGGCGATGGCATTGATGGCAGCGATGGCGGTTTCGGTCTCGGGGCATGATTATGGCGATGCATTGAGCAAGAGCATTCTCTTCTTCGAAGGGCAGAGATCGGGCAAGCTGCCTCCTTCACAGAGATTGGCTTGGAGGAAGGATTCTGGTCTTAGCGATGGAGCCGAAATCGGCGTACGTTCATCTTCCCTCTCTCTCTCTCTCTCTTTCTCTCCCTCCCCGAGTAAGTCCAGTTTAGTTAAAATAAATGCTCATAATTCTGATCCAGGTTACGATTTTAAAGATGATTTTGTCGCCTTCCTTACGTCCTGCTTTGGCCCCTTTGGTTTTTTAACCCCGGCTCTGTAACGTCCCCCTATTAGCAGCGGGCCATTCATAGAGAAAATATTCAACACATTGCAAGAAGGGACATGGAAATTGAACTATGGAATTGCGTTATAAAATATGGATCCAACCATACGATACACGAATTCATACAGAGCTATGAGCGAAGATCATACGTTATGAACATTGAAATGGCACGTTATTTGACGAAACAAAATCCCTTTCCACCGGTCGACGTCAATGCATAGGAAATCGGTGCACGCGTCTGCTTAAGCAGCTTCGTGTTCGAAAGCAACTGCCGCTTTTGCTATATTTTCCAGCAACAAAAAGATCGTTTCGCTTGTCGTGGAAAAAGTGAATCGGTAAATGCACTTCTCTACTTTTTCTTCCTTGAGATTCAAGCATGTGACCCGAGATCCTTCATGGATAATCTCCTTGGCTCGACTCAAATTAGTAAACTGTGCCGATTTCATTTTGAGCTTACCGTATTCCGGGAGGCCATTAAAATCCTCACCTCCAGCCTGGAAAGAGATCTGCCCATTTCTCATTGCACTTTCATGCGTTACTATTGAAAGTCTTTAGGTCGGTTGGGTCATCTCTCTCCCGTGAATGGTATAGCAAAGCAGAAGTCGCACTAAAAATATTCACATTCCTCTCCCCAATATGACACGTTAGATGTAATTATGATTGCTGGCAGAAAAAAATGTGCTTATTTTAGGAACATCAGATTTGTCCAAATGATGTAATTCGCAGTAGACATTCGGATCTGTCCGTTGCCGTTCATCTGTAGCAGGATTCCATCGTTCCGTGCCCAAAAAATATAGATTTTTTTGTATGCCAACGCGTTTTCTTCGATTTGAATTCCTCTTATCAGAGAGAAGTATCCAGTCCGCTATTTTCTGACAAAAGTAGCAGCATGTTTACCGGATATCAGTTGAAGTGTTTGCCTTGAGTTTGTGTCACTGCATACATCCAATCTGTCTCGCAGGTCGATTTGGTGGGCGGTTACTACGACGCGGGCGACAACGTCAAGTTCAACTTCCCAATGGCATTTTCCACCACAGTGCTCGCTTGGAGCGTAGTTGAGTTCGGGAGGGAAATGGGCCCGGATCTCCCACACGCGCTCGACGCGATCCGCTGGGGCACCGACTACTTCCTCAAGGCCACGAGCGTGCCCGGGATCGTGTTTGCACAGGTTGGAGAACCTTACAGCGACCACAACTGCTGGGAGAGGCCTGAGGACATGGACACCCCTCGAACCCCTTATGCCGTGAGTGAACAGTTCCCTGGCTCAGAAGTTTCGGGTGAGATTGCCGCCGCTTTGGCCGCTGCTTCTTTGGCTTTTAGGCACGTCGATAGTCCCTATTCAACGCTGCTCCGAAGCCGGGCTAAAACGGTAATCCCCGAGCATCAACATCCCTTTTTACAACAATACAAAAGCTGTAGAAGTATGCATATCAGTCTTGGAAAATGAATTGATAAGGACATCTTATACGTGGACCAGGTGTTTGAGTTTGCGGATAAGTACCAGGGGTCGTACAACGACCCTCTCGGACCATCGGTGTGCCCATTTTACTGTGATTTCAGCGGTTACGTGGTATGCATCAGTTAGTAAAATGCTCTCTAATTTTGAAACATCACCTTTCAAAGAGTTTGACTTCTGAAAGAGCTCGCTTGAAAATTACAGGACGAGTTGATTTGGGCAGCATCATGGTTATACAAGGCGACCAAGGCACCTAATTACTGGAATTATGTCGCGGATAACAGACATCATCTGAACTACTATAACTTGAAAACCTTCAACTCCGTTCCTTTTGTAGGCGGTAGCTTTGCCGAGTTCGGGTGGGACACAAAGCATGCCGGTATCAATGTCCTATCTTCCAAGGTCATCCTTCATCGCTGCTATCAAAATATCACTCAGGGAAAAGCTCCGTGTATCTTATGCATTACTTCTGCTTCCCACTGTTTGTGCGGCAGGTTGTCATGAAGAATAACAACTATAACGATATCTTCGTGGTCAATGCCAACAAGTTTGTATGCTCTGTTTTGCCTGAATCGCCGACCAAATACGTCAGCTACTCCCCTGGTAATTTTCACACTCCAGGTTCTCGTTTCTTCTCTAATTTCTGCTAATCTTGTCGATAAATGAGGAGTAGTGACTTTGCATTAGTAACCTTCCCTGCTGAATTCTTGATCCAACAGTCGAACTTGGGTTTTGTCTAACACATTTTCATTTCATCCTTGAGTGAGCAACCTTAGCTTCATCTGTCAACTCATGCAGGGGGACTCCTAGTCAAACCAGGAGGGAGCAACTTGCAGCACGCCACAGCTCTGTCCTTTCTTCTCGTCGTCTATGCTCGCTACCTGAACCACACCAATCAGGTCATTCAATGCGGCGATGTAAAGGCCACTCCGGACAGGCTCATTCAATTAGCTAGAGGCCAGGTACATCTCACGCCGATTACACTTCCAAGTGATAATTCTTTCCTCCGCATCATGGGAAATTAAGAAAGCTGAGCAAGTTGCAGTTGAACATTAACTAAAATCGTTGAAGTAATCGGCAAGCATAACAGAGAATGGCACAATCAGAGATCCATTAGATTAATCTACGGTCGTTCCATTTTGCAGGCGGACTATATATTAGGAAGCAACCCGCTGAACATGTCGTACATGGTGGGATATGGCGGGACATTCCCTCAGAGGATCCATCACAGAGGCTCTTCCTTGCCGTCCCTAGATCAACACCCGCAGCATATCGGTTGCAACGACGGGGCGCCGTACTTCGCGAGCAGCGGCTCGAATCCGAACCTGCTGACTGGGGCCGTCGTTGGGGGGCCCGACATCCAGGATCAGTACAACGACTCTAGAGCCGATTTTGTGCACTCGGAGCCGACCACGTATATCAATGCTCCTCTCGTTGGTGTCCTGGCTTTCTTCAAGGAAAACCAATAGGGCCATAAAACGGGGAAGATGCAAAAGCAACTCATCAACCGTTTCCCCTGAAGTTCAGATCCCTTCATCTTCGCCTTCTCGGTTTTCCGAACCAACAGGATTACATGCATCGTACATAGGTGTAGACCGGTTGCGTGGACGACCGCCACATGTGCAATCAAAGCAGAACAAGACGTTGTTAGACCAACTCAACGATAGATGCTCGTCTTTCGAATTCATTGGATTTTGACATATAAATCATGTTCTTTTATTGTGTCGGTAGATATATACTATGCAATGCTCGATGCGATGTAATTCGTAAAATCGTGAATGCATGAATAAAATGTAAACCGAGACTTGAAACTCCTCTCGCAACTGAAAAATCTCGATACGCTTCATCAACCACTAGCATATATTATTGAATATTTTGTCTAGAAAAAACTTACTCATAGTCATTTTTGTAGAATAGGCTAGTGGGATAATTTGTATTCAAATTCTGATAACTTATTAATTCGTGAACCTAATTGGAATTGGACCTTCTCGATTATATCAAACTTATCCATACGTTAGCAAAAGAGAGGGGTGTTTGACGAAATAGTAGACTGAAATTGATAAATTGCTATGGGAAGTGTGTGATTGCTCATTTTTTTGAGGTTTTGCTAGAGACGACTCCTCGCTTCATGGAGAGATCTCCAAGATCGGACTTGAATTTTTATTCTCGAAAACAAAATTGGTACATAGATCAATTATAGTCGATAATTATTTTCTAATTACTTTTGAGAAATCCGAAATTGGCGCCCTTGCTTGTGCTCATACCCGGGACCCCCGGGCGTGTACCCAGTCCCCGATTTTGGCTGCTCGTGCCCAAGTCGCTAACACGTGTCCAAATATAAATAGGTTCTTTTCAAACGGCGAAAAAATGATTTCCAATTGATTTTCATAGGAGACTGCTAAGATGACCGTCTCTGTAGAATGATAATGACGATGAGACAATCAAAGGTCAGTCACAAGATTTTTTTTAAGACTACTATAATTCTTTATTACAAGCTCAAATTGAAATATAAAATCATAAGAAACAAATCGAAACCAATTCATATATGAAGAAACAAGTCAAATTGATAATATTCAAATAATAAGAAACAAATATAGTGATTATATTCAAACAATAAGAAATATATGAAGAGTTATGTTGCAACTTTTAAAATATTGGATATCATTCTCTAACCAAAGAAAAAGATTACGTGGATATTGTTCCCAAATAAAAAACTTAACAACTCATAAAAATAGGAATATATTTATCTTGTACAAAATCATTTTGAACTTTCAATTATTGTAGAATTTTGTAATTGAATAAATCATAACTCTAGAGGGCGGTTCATTAATCTTTACTTTTTTTTCGTTGCAAGAAAGTAACAGGCATTCATTATTGTCGAATTCTAATTTGTATTTACATTTTAAACAAATAATGCTTACTTTTCTTCTCCTTTTTATAATCTCATTCAGATGGATAGAGTTCATATTAAAAGCAACTTCACTAATAAAAATAATAGTGAGGATGAAGACGAGTTGAATAATGCAATCGAAGATGTTAGTGATGAAAGGTCACGCTGTCAAAGAACATGAACTTGGCACCTTGAATGGGTATGGAGTTTAATTCTTATGATGAGGCTTTTGCATTTTATAATAATTATGCTAAAAAAAGGGGATTTGACATTAGAATGTTAAACTCGTGTGGATCTATATAATGACACAAGCGATTTCATATTAGTAATTGATGATATTTTTCAACTTGTAATTATATATATTTAGGTATCTAATTTATTTTTTCTTTCTTCATATTCAAGAAAATTGATTATGTGGATTCTCTTATGATTTTGTTTCTTTACTTGAGCTTGCAATAAGGGAACGAAGAAGTAAAAAGGAAAAATAGAGTCAAAATTAAACCAATGAGGAAGTTTACGGTTTTCTCAAAAAAAGTCCTGTGGCCGACCTTTGATCGTCACTTGTCATTTTACGGAAGATGGTCATGTTAGTTGCTCGCATTTTCATATTTCAATCACACACTAAAAATAGGATCAATACCACGAAAAATCCTAAATTGGTGCACTTGTGACAAATTTTATTCCAAACTAATTTTTTGACTCCAAAAATCTTAAATCAGTACACTTTGAAAAATTTACCCTTTGTTAGTTTTCGTTAAATTTTACTATCAAATTATTGAGTTGGATGACATATGATAGTTAATTGATATACCGATTTAAAATTGTACTCCTCATTTGTCATAGTTATATTGGTTTTATGATTTTTTATGATATTAATCCAATTTAACGGATGATATATTTGTAATGTACCAATTTGAGCTTTTTGGCGATTAAAAAATTTGGATAAATTTATCACAAGTATATTGGCTTGGGACTTTTTATGATCATTTGGGAGAAATTTATTACAGGTATATCGGTTTAAGATTTTTCATGATAAAAAATTTTGATAAATTTATCATAGGTGTATCAGTTTGAGATTTTTTTCGTTATTAAAAATTCAGTTGAAGTAAATTTGTTTAAGTGTATTAATTTAGGATTCTCCGTAGTATTAATCCCTAAAAAATAATATCATTATCTTGAAAAATGACTCTTCGGCTAACGTTTTTGGGAAATGGACATATGTGGCGAGTGTGGCGACCCATTGGATTTCTTGCCAAAGGATAGAGTTCCCTAGTTTACTCTCTTTTTTTGGCTCCCAAATTTTGCAATTGACTCAATTTGACTTCAATCTCTAATAATTGTATGAAAAAGATAATATTGGCACTTTTTATCCTTGATATAATAAACTATAATAAAATAATGGTTTTTATTTTAAATTTAGAAAAGAAAGATTTATTGAAAACAAACATCCTGAATCAATATTGTGTCGCTACTGGTCAAGCCATTAATAGAAACAAATCAGGCCTGTTTTTTAGTAAACACTGTCCTCAACGACTACAGGAAAATCTGGCACAACAATTTAGGGTTCCTATGCTTCAAAGAACTAGAAAATACCTTGGGATCCCCTCAGATTGTGGCCGATCTAAGCGAGATATGTTTGCATGGATTTTAGGGAGAGTTAGTTCTAAGCTCGACGGCTGGAAAGAGAAACTGATGTCGAAAGCAGGCAAAGAGGTCCTCATTAAAAGTGTTGTTCAGGCCATCCCACAATATGCCATGTCCGTATTTATGATTCCTATGTCTCTTTGTAGATCTATTGAACAAAAAATTGCTCGCTTTTGGTGGCAACATGATCCTAACAAGAGAGGTATTTCTTGGAAGAGCTAGGACTTATTGAAGGAAAGGAAGGCCAACGGAGGTCTTGGTTTTAGGGACCTGATTACTTTCAATAGAGCTTTATTGGCCAAACAAGCATGGAGACTCATTCAATATCCTTCCTCTTTATGGAGTCAAGTATGTAAAGGTCTCTATTATCACTCACATGACTTTCTACATGCCACTAAAGGTGCACGCCCGTCCTGGGGCTGGCAGAGTTTACTTATAGGCCGCACTTCAATTTCACCCAAGCTTCGGTGGTCAGTTGGGGACGGATCATAGATCAACATTCGAGAGGATTGTTGGTTGCCTAGAGGGATTATCGGAGGGTCAACGGGTAGCAACGAGCCTAAATTGGTGGCCGATCTTATCATACCGGAAACGAGAATAAGTGGAATGAGCACACTCTTTGCAGCAACTATTTGATGCAGACACCATAAAAGAAATTCTCAGTATTTCGGTAAGACCGAGTTATATTGCAGACCAGCTCATATGGACAGTAACTACCAATGGACAATATTATGTGAAGAGCGGCTATCACTCACTCAAGCCAGCAACAACCCTGAACAATGAGAATCGAGCATCGTCATCTTTCCTAATACCGAACACAATATGGAAGAACATATGGAAACTAAAAGTCGCACCTAAAATCAGATTCTTCCTATGGTCACTCTGTCAGCATGCTCTTCCCACTAAGGTGACTCTATTTCGCAGACATATCAGTGCAGATCTAAACTGTAATATTTGTAACGCCCATACCCCAGAAATGATGGAACATATGTTCTTTCTATGTTCCTGGACTTCACAAATCCGGTGTCATCCTCGGGTCAATCTATCCATCCTCCCTACCCATATCACACGCATTGAAGCTTGGCTTGCAGAACGTTTTGCCAAAAAAAACCACTCACCTGGTATGGAAGCCACTGCTACGATCCTCTGGCAGCTATGGAAGGAACGCAATCGCTGTATTTTCAACAAACAGAAGCCAGATCCCTTTTTTGTTGTCGAATCAGCTAGTGTGAACGCTTCTTTGCAGCAGCAGCTGAAATCTACCCCCCAGGCGCAACCTCCTCTCATTCTGACCCCAGCTCTTCGTGGCGACCCCCTGATCCTAGTGTCCTGCAAATCAATATAGATGGAGCTTTCAAAACTGGTTCTCACTATGGCTCGACAGCATACATCTGCCGAGACCATTCTGGGATTTTGCAGGAAGTTTTTACTTGCGAAGTTGTCGCTGCCTCTGCCTTGCAGATTGAAATCCAAGCCCTTAATGTCGCGCTGCGGCACCTTCTGCAGATCGGTAAGAATGCTGATCCCCTCATCATAGAAACCGATTGCCTTCATGTGGTCCAGGCACTAGCTGACCGGCGGACGACGCCATGGGAAGGCCGCTCGCTGCTGGTTGAAACGACTGCTCTCCTCCCCTGTTTCTCGTGCCTGCGTGTTAGGTTTTCCCGTCGGGAGGCAAACGCACCAGCTGATTGGGCTGCACGGGCCCATAACCGTGGGACTTTGAAATCAATGTGGGCTTCTTCCCCTCCCCCTGTTTTTACTGCACTTCTCTTAAACGATGCACTATGTGCGGGTTGTAATTTTACGACTAAGTAATGCTATTTCTCTTTCTGACCAAAAAAAAAAAAAAACAGCCTCTTCCTTCTTTTTTTCAGTTAAAGAGAGAAAAAGAACTGAGCAATTTCCTAAAACCCTCCTCCTCTCTCTCTCTCTCTCTGATCTCTCCGTCTCTGCTACACGCCTCGAGTTCTTTGGTGTTGTCCTCGAGGTTGTTCGCTTGACAGTTATTGTCGGTAAGCCTCTTATACCCTAAACTGCAGATGTCTTCGTTTCTGATGTGTTGATTTCCTGATGGTCTCGCGGTTCTTGTGAAAATCGGTAATCGATCGGCTAATTTTCTACACCTCATTCAGATCCGTTTCGTGTCCCCCCAAAATCTCGGTCTGTAATTCATTCCCCGATTAGTGATTGTTGCGAGCGTGTCTTCTTCTTCTGCATTCCTAAACTCTGTTTTGCGTATTCTGGGCATTAGGGCAATTCTCACTTTTTGCTTCATCCTTGTTTTTCTGCATTTTCCCATTTGGCTCTATTTTCATGTTTTTCTTTTTTCAGCGTTTCCAGATGCGATACTGTAAAATGGGTGTGGTTTAAAATCTGCCCTTTAGGTAGAAGCCATCTAGGATTTTAGTTTCAGTGGTGGTAGGGCTTTAAGCTTAGAGCAGAATGTGTTGCACAGGGTCTAATGTGTTTAAGTCAACTGATGTCCTGATTTCTGTGATATGAAACTTTAGCCTGTAGAAACTATCTGCTTAATTTTGAGTTGTCCTCGACTTCTAGTTATTGCATCCGGTATTTTATTAAAAAGGGCCCTTTTAGCATACTGGGGTGATCCCAGATGGATGTCAAAATACAAAAATTTGAACTTCACGGTGATAGTTCTTCCATTTGAAATACGTCGTAGCTTGCGGCAAAGAGTCCTAGCAACACCTTCAAGGGCCAATAGGGAGGAAAAGATCAAAATGCAGCAGAGGAGGTCTTCGATGGGTCGGCCAAGTGGAACGGATGGCTCGGATTTCTCCTACCGCATGGTTGTCGACTCCCGTAAGCTTCTGTTAATCCTTATTGCTCTTTCACCTTGTTTTCATTTCTTTATTATCCTCGTTCTTATCATTTGGTAAGTGTTTTTGTGAATTCACGCATTCCTCATGTTCATATCTATTGAAATTTATCGTATACTTGTTTGTGCTTTTTGCTTAGGGTATCAGAAAGTAGCCCAAGGCAGGTCTCGCTTACGAGCATTGATCTCAATTCAGGTAATATGCCCTCGTCTATCCTGTAGCTGTGTTTTTGTTTTTTCACTTCTCATGCTTCCCTTTTGCCTAGTGTTTTCCTTTTCTTTTTTTCTTTTTTTTTTCCTTCTTTTTGATAGAAAAATTTCAGATTGTACTGTGTTAAGACTTCATCTATGTCCTTATTCCCGTTTATTGCTGAAGAGTGACAATTAGACTGGTCGAATGTATATGTCCTTACACTCCAGAGGATAGTTAAAGTGTGGCTGCAACTGTAGTTGCCAGCTGATAGATTATAAGCCATTTAATGATGTCATGTTCTTTAACTGGAATTTTGTGGGATGTTATCATGGTGGATCAAATTGTTGTCGTTCAGTGGATTATTGCCATAGCTGCTGGTAATATTACCTTGTTTTCCGAATGTGGCTAACAGCTTAGTCTCTTTGTTGCAGGCTGTTATTCAATTAATGGGAGCAGTGCATCTAGTTCTATCAATTTCAAAAGGGATTGCCCCAAGGCCGCTTGATATATCATCTCTTGCTACAGCATTCCTGTCACTTATCGTTGGTGAATTAGGTACTTGAAATTTTCAACTTCTTCTGGAGTTGCAATGTGCTAATCTTCAAATGCTGACCTAATTTTTCTTTTTCTTTTTTCTTGGTGTTGACAAGGTCAAAGACGAAGTCGAGTGAATTTTTTACGATTTTACATATTTGCAGCGGCTGCATCAATACTTCTATCGATTGCTTGTCTTTCTATGGTTGATTTAAGATTGGAGGTAACGAGTTTGTCCTCTCATAGTTCTGATTTATTATCAACAAATTGCTTCCTGTTGCTTTCTATAGAGAAGAAATTTTTCAGTCATAAGCTCTCAGGAATAAGCATCTAAGAAAGACAGACCTAGACCTGGAAAGAAAAATAAAACATGAAAAAAGGAGACAGGGAAGCTGTGAAGTAAGGATAGAAAATTCGAAAACTTAGGTTAAGAAATAGCTGAACTCATGAGGAAAAAAAAAGAGTATCTTGTATACTTTCTACAGATCGTGTTGGCATAGTGCATACTTTGGGAGATGAACTAGAAGAAAACTTTGTTTAAACGAATTTCATGATGAACTCTCTGATCAATTTTACCTTTTTGATGGGCATAGACACAGATGTAGCTGGAAAGAATTAGCGTAGGAGCAAGATAAAACTATATGCTTCTAATTTCACATTTATATGTTCTTTAGATACAATTAGTGGATGCTGCGGTTCTTTATTCTCACAGCTCCATCTATTCCCATGTAGGACATCCTTAATGTTCATCTCATGGAAGCAAAGAAGTTCAAAATTCTTGAGGCGGGACGTATTCTTTTCGGTGAGCTCCAGATCCCTTGGCTCTTCATCTTAATCAAGTTGTTTCATATATCAGAATGTACTCACTATGATGTTCCAATTGAATTTCACAGGATTGTTGGTGCAGATTTTTGCTGTCAAAACAACAGGATCGCTCATTAGCAACATGTCCCCACCCAAGAGAACTTCCTGAGGGTGTCTTTTGGTTTCAATGTACTAACCATTTTCAATTAAACTAGCAAGTTAGTTTCCCCTGCGCGCATGTGAAATATCTGCCAAATAGCACGATGTCCAAATTCATGGTTCGTTAGGCGCTACAAAAGATGAGAACCCAGCGCTTTCCTTTTCTGAGCAGGCTGTAGAATTGGTTTGGGGATGATGCTCTTTTATTTGAAAGTTTCAGAGTACAGTGTTTACCTGTCAGTGTCAATTGGAGGACCCTTGGTTGTAAAAGACGACAGTTTTGTTTTAGCGATTATGGCCGTCACAGGCTCGTTTCTTGATGTTTTGTTGCATATTTTAACAGCACCTAGAGGGAGAGCACAGAGAGTGGTTTCTCAATGACGTACGGTTGACAGGAGCTTGAGAGCGGTGATGTCCAATAGTTGTGGCTGGTCCATTTCGAAGGAATCGCTCGATTGTCTTCTTCAAAGATGACCAAGATAAATAGAAGGGACAAGAAATTTCATCGTGCCAATTAGAAACAAAAGTTTATTTGGGGAAACGAACTTCATCTAGCAAAGAAAAGTTTAGAAGTACTTGAAGTTCAGTGCTTCTACTTAAGAAGCATCTCAACCTAATGATATCCGAAGACCTTAAAACCACGCTCGTAGCGGCTATATACATAATGCCAACATTACATCAGGTGCAAAATGACTTCTGTAGCCACAGATAAGTAGTAGGACCACCAGGACCAATACAAGAAAACGTAGCTATCCATGTAGAGAGGCGTATGCATTGATCAAGGCCAGAGCATTACTAGTGAGGTGAGAAAGAGTCACAATCCGGGCTCTCGCGACTGTCTTCACTTTCCCATCCATCTCCTTCCCTGCAAACCCGTCGGAACAAGTGTCCTCGTCCGTCAAGGCGGCGCTCGCCCAAGTTTGCACGTCGCTGATCATCAGCTTGAAGTCACGTCCTTTCGGGTCCTTCATCTCGGCGATGGACCTCCTGAGCTCGTCAACCGTGTCGCCCAGCAACTCCACGCAGTCCTGCATGGCTGCCGCCTCTCTAGGCTTCAAGCCTTGGCTTCTGGACAGATTCACCATCAAGGCCGACGCCTTGTGTGCATTCTTTAGGCTCACATCCAGGGCCGTGCAGGCGAGGAGCTTAGGACTCATCTGGATGGCAGCGGCATGGCTCGAGAGGGAGCTGAAGCAGAGTTTGGGGTAGGTCGTTTTGTTGCATGATGTCCTGATGAAGTCAGTGCTATTTTCGCTGGGAAGGTCTCCAAGGGCGGAGCTTGGGGATGTGCAGGATGCGAAGGCTAATGAAAACAGCAGGATTGTGGCAAAATTCTTTGCTTCTGAGGCTGCCATTCTTTTCCCTCTATGGCTATGTTGGCTTCTCTCGGTATGAAGGGCTGGGAGAGAGAGAATGAGTACCAAACTTATATAGAGGATTATATGTCGCTATCCAAGATCCCTTTTTTTTAACCATTTTTGGTCCGTTTTGGATAAAAATTGGTTTTTCCAGCGATTGGTTTTGAACTTGATATGCAGTCACTGTGAAGGTTGAGCAAACGAGTAGGCACCCCGAAGCGAAAGTTATAAAGGCCAAAGCTTTCCGTGAGTGATAATTTCGCCAAGCTAAAAAGGTAAACTCGATCTAAAAGACATCGGATAAGTTTCTCATTTCGAAAAAATGCCAAATTGTAGGATGTATGCATGACCTGAATCATGCTTATCCCCCCGATGTGATCTACTCAGCCGAGATTCTTTTGGAGCTTGAGGTTATTAGTCACCCCATTGGTGAGATCGTAATGTCAGCAGCAACCAAATGGGAAGGCGGCTACCTGTTGTGTGAAAGCTCATTTCAGTTAAAAGACCGCTTTGTTTTGTTTTCATACTCCCCTCGATGTGAGGTCTCGTTGAGTGAAGATACTTCACGCAACTTCACTAGTCTCAGTCCCAAATTTTCGGAAGAAATAAGAATCTTGGAATTGCTCGAAATCCATGCTCCCTTACGGTCGACTAACCCTTTCTTTCTAAAAGGCAAATGGCCTGGAATATTATTAAATTTGCGGTCGTACTCCACTGCTTTATGCTGGCCCCCAGGCGAACTTTAAAAATAGAGAAACCGGAGCAGAAAGTCCAAGGGCATGGGTCCGGCAGCACGCCATGCCTGTCTGTGCTAGGTTAGTATAAATTCCAAAGAGATGATGCGTGTTGGGTAACCGCTTAATTGTACGCGGAGGAGTTTGGAGAACTGTTTACCGGTGTCCCACCAAGTCGGAGGGTGTACAGCGTGAGCAAGTCCTTCTCTAAATCGGTCCGTTCCCACACGCATCGGGGAACGAAGTTCGAGTTTACCAGGATGATTGATGAGTCGGGAAAACAATTGAAGTTCGATGCTGCGGTTGGCCTACTGGTGTCAAACTATTAGATATTCCTCGTTCTCATCATCGGACAGGGCTGATCACTGTCGCATCTTTCATTATTTTAGACTGGCTGATCGCATGTGGTTCCATGCACGTGTTGACTATGCACGAAATCGCACTGAATGAAAATGTATTTTAAACGAAAGCCTTCTTCGTAACGAGCCGAAGCGGACAAATCTGTGCTGGGTCCATGGGTTGTTAAGGATGCTGACGCTGAGCTCGGACAATCATCATGCACCAGAAGAGTGGTCGGAGGGCCCCCACCATTGATTTTCTGACGTTTATCTTCCAGGATGGTTTGATAGGGGATCCCTTTCATCCAGCGGCCCGAACTAATCCTCATGATCGATTAGATTCCGTAGGCGTATGTGAGGGAGGCCGTGACCGGTGCCATGTCGCAGCGATGAATAATGTGGATCCAGTGATCGAGCATCTGGAAAGATCTTTTCAGAAGGACTTTCTTCTTTGTCGTGAGAAAAGAAATCCGAAGCAGCGATCCAAGAAGCCGGGGCCAATCAGATCGAGGACAGGACACTCACCGGACCGTCACTCTCAAGGGGTTCTAATTCGCAAAGCGTATGTACACCATCTATAAAAGTTATTTTGCCCAAATCACCCAATGAGCAGGACAATTTATCAGGTGTGTTTAAGACGACAATGTTCTGTTCTGGACCTCTGGTAATCTATCAGGCCAAGTTGATCGCATGCGTTTGCCTTTTAATTTCTGCAAGGAGAGGCAACGATATTGTCTATCTAGAGTCGGATAACTCGACTTTATTACATGTTTAACCGGAGATGTCAACGCGCCTCGGTCAAGCCAAAGATCTAGTTGAAGACGGCAAAGTCTGTGATGATAAAGTTGTTTCGGTCCTTATGGTGTCAAGATGCAATTTTTCGTACTTCAAACCTTAACATATTCCTAAAAGACTAGGTCGGGACATTAAAATGAAGTTGGGTATCGCTAGGATTGGGGTAAGAAAAAGATTCTAACCCAATAAAAGAAATTGGAACATGCAGGCATTAGCACGTTAAAATAAGGAACTCATTGATGTGACTTGCCTAGGTTGGTGGGCTAGCAATTTTGTCTAGTATTACTTAATTAATGAAATTCATTTTTTTCTTACAAAGAAGATAAAAAATAATAACAAAAAAAAAAAAGCTAGGCATCGCATGTCGGCCCTCCGACATGGCTCAATCAAATCAAGCCAATCCATCGGGTTGTGACAATGAACTTGCACTAAGGACATGCGCACATCACTCAAGCATGTCGGATAGAGATTACCAAAAGAGTTCAAAACATTTATACGGTTATCTATTCCATCGTAAACCTTTCAAATTAACTAATTTAGTCATAAATCTTTTAACGATTTACTATTAGTTCTAAATCTCTCAAACGTGCAAATTTAATCATAAATATTTTGGCAATTTGGCACTTTCGTCCTAAATTTTTTGATGATTTGTGAATTTAGTTCTTCTTGCTAATTTTATTCAGGAATTTTTTATGCGACAGCCTAATCAATGCCGGGCATCTTACATGGCATGGCTAAAAATGACTAATCTATGTTTGGCCATCGGTTTTTAAGGATGTTGACGTGGCCAGTGCTTTTGCACACGAAACAAAGATATTATGGCCGAACAATCTTCATACTCCATAAGGAAGGGTGGCCTGGAATGGCCCATCATTAACTTTTTTTGTGTTATCTTCGATGATGATTTGATAAGGCATCCCTCTGTTTCAGTGACGTGGATTAATCCAAATGATCAATTTGATTCCGTAGGCGTATGTGAGGGAGGCCATGGCCGGTGGCGTAGTCGCAGAAAATTAGCACGCCACTGAATAATGTTGAATGATTGATCAGCATGTCGAAATATTTCTTTCAGGTAACTCCTTTTCATGAGAAAAGACATGCCAAGCAGTCGGGGCCAATTGAATCAAGGACGCATCGTTAGGGAGAATTATCAGAAAAAGTCATAATCTCATTTAATAAATATCAATTTAGTCATAAATATTTCAATTTGACTAATCTAATTTTAAACTTAATCAGGGATTTTGAGTGGGATTTGTTAGATCCCACCGCCCGGGATTCCATTAATTTTTTATATGGGAATGAAATTTCGTTTTTCAAATTTAGTAATTTGTTTTGAAGTTGTCTCCATCCATGTTGAGTTATTAAATTAAATTAAATTGTTCATTCCTCTCCTCCAAATGCCTGCAATCTTTTTCTGATTAAACTAAATTATTAATTAATCAAATGTTTGGTAGCATGTCGTTTTTGAAGTGATACCAAAGGCTCAAAATGCACTATGAGTTTGAAGCACTTACGTCAATGTTTAATTTGCGACAAAAGTTAATTCACATAGCAGAAAACAAATTGGACTTCACAATTCAGTAAAAAATAAGCCATCTACAAATGGAAAATTAACAAGAAAACCACTTCCATATGGTCTAATCCTAAATAACTCTAAATACGACCAAATGAAAAACATGACAAACTTAATCAAGAAAAAAGATCTAGTAAAGTATCTATTCTTCCCTCAAATGAGTTTAATATTTAAGTAATTATTCCGAGTTTAAAAAAAAGTTCACCTGCACTAATTAGTTCTTATGGGTTTTATTTCTTTTTTGGAAGAAAAAAATAGTGTGCATATTTGAGAACTTTTTGTCTAGAAATAGTCCCTAGTTGCCAATTACATGTCAATGGCACTTTGTGGTCAAAAGGGCACCATTATTCCAAAGGAATAATAGTGCCATTAGCTTAGCATGGTTCTTGAAAAATTATCAAAATGTTTATGATCAAATTGAGCAAATTAAAAGATTTATGACTAAATTGGCATCCGTATAATAAGTTCATGACTTTTTTGTTAATTTTTCTTTAACACTCACGGAACTGTCATTTCTCATGAACATGTTGGAGAGATCAAGAAAAAGATCTATGCAACTCTCGATAAGAAGTGCATGGATCACTCAATGAGCCACCAGAAAGATTATTGACATCACTCAGTTCTAGTCATATATTAACCAAATCAATTGCATGTTTTAATATATTAATTTTTGAAAGGAGAGGCGACGATAAAATCTATGAAGAGTCAGATAACTCGATCCTATCAGATGTTTAATAGAATATGTCGACCCACCTTAGAAAAGCCAAAGATGTTATTGAAGAAGGCAAGTCTATATTAAAAGCAGTTTCGGTACTTATCATGTCAAGAAAATCCGTCCTCTTGCACTCATCCAGTATTATTTAATTAACGAAATTCATCTACTCTTGACATAAAGCAAAAAGGTTAGGCATCGCATAGTAGAGTAGCCCTCTCACATGGCTCAATCAAACCAAACCGATCCAACGTCCTTTCGCCATAGCCAACTTGCACCGAGGACATGCGCACACCATACACGCACGTCGCAACACCTTTTGGAAAAGCTCCCACGGCTGCATCGATGACGGAAGTGATTATTATATCCCAACGTGACGGCCGATGGCGTAGCGCGACAGATAAAACCGTTGCAAAACGTGTCACCAACATTAAAATATGTATATACACTAAGAAATATGGAGGAAAGTAGGAAAGGGTTCGGCTGAAAAGCCAAGATAATGTCGAGAGCTACAGCACAAATTGTGGGGTGCGAGGGAAGAGGAGTTTCGTCGCACTCGCGCCAAGTGAAAAGCAGGGAGATATTATTCTGTTGCGAAGGCTATGGCAAAGATGACTCCGTCGTGACCCCTTTCCCCTCGAATCACGATATGTGGGATTGGGATAATGGAAAGGATTAAGGCACGTTCATGGCCACATAAGCATCTCATCGATTCACCGCCAGCCTAGCCTCCTCCGCGTGCAGCGGTCCGTGGACGCATGTGCGCTGCTTTGCCCGCGGATTCCAAGCGTTTGACTCCGTCGTTCCCTTCCGTTTCACACCTTATTGTTATTCCGGTGAGTGAACCCTGTCCAGACGTCTAGCCCCCAAAAAAATTATTGAAAATAGTCGTAAAAATATTATACTTACGTCGATTCAGTCATAAACCTTTCAATTTATCGATTTAGTCATAAACTTATTATACTCATACTAATTTAGTCTTAAACTCTTTTATTATACCAATTTAATTCTAAAAATTTGTTGTTCCGATCAATTGTGTCGAGTAAAGAATCTATGACTTGAGATCTCGTGGTTCTGGAGGCTTATCATACACCACTAAAATGGAATAATGACCAATTTAAAATTGTCTTTAGCGTGTGCATAGCATTTATAACCGGCCTTACTTATCGGCCACTCTCACATGCACGTTCTCCCATTACGACTTTTCGGAAACCGAATGTCGCACCGGATGCAAATCCACCAGAAATGAACCTGACGCACGCCCGTATAAGAACCCCCCACATCTCTATCTCGATCTCGATACCCAAAGCGCAGAGAGATAGAGAGAGAGAGAGATGGAAGCCACCAACCTCCATTTTCTTGCCATTTTCCTTCTCTTGGTCGCCAACATGAGTGCAATCACGTCTGCTGCTTCTTCTTCTTCTTCCTCCTCGAGCAATGGCAAAGATTCCAAGTTCATTAAGACCTCATGCAGCACCACCACGTACCCTAAGCTCTGCAACAAGTACCTCTCCTCCTACGCCTCCGCCGTGCGCTCCAACCCCTGGAAGCTCTGCAACTGCGCCCTCTCCGTCTCCCTCCAGGCCTCGCGCAACGCCTCCTCCCTGATCACCACCCTCTCCAAGAAGCGCAGCCTCACCAAGGCCGAGGCCAGCATTGTCAAGGACTGCATCGGGAACCTCGGCGACACCATCGACGAGCTCAAGCAGTCGATCAAGACAATGGCCAACATGTCAGCCGCGAAGAACGATGTGGACTTCCAGATGGCTAACGTGAAGACATGGGTGAGCGCCGCAATCACGGACGAGAACACGTGCACGGACGGGATCGCCGAGGGGAACGTGAGCGCGGGCGTGAAGAGAAAGATTCAGAGCTGCATTGTACACGTTGCCAGGATCACTAGCAATGGGCTGTCCCTCATCAACAGCCTCAAATATTAATATTAATTGATGGTCTTTGATATTACAAAGTTCTTGTTGCTACCTCTCTTTGCCGTAATCAGTTTCTATCACATTGTCCCTGTAAACAAAGGACAGCTCCCTTTCATTTCGCAGGAAATTGTTAATAATCATTCGAGCGACAATCGACATTGTAATTTATAAATCATGGCCAATGATCTAATTTTCTTGGGTATAGCTACTTTACATGCCTGTGTCTCTCAATCTCATACATCCTTCAGTGTTCTTGAAAGAAATCGAGCGTGTAATATAACTGAAGCGATATGAAAGGTGACTACTAATAAAATAGCTAATTTAAGTACATTAAAAGAAAGGACTTTGCTAATATAATAGCCTTTGAGGTACTGTAAGAATAACAGTTTATCGTAAGTCATAAATTCTTGAAGAAATGAGTCCCATAATAATTTATAATAATTTGCGATTTGATTTTTTGTGATTCAGATTAGACTGTTATTCTTACAGTAGATTAAAAATTGTTAGATAATCATTTTTTTTTTTAAAAGAAAAGCCAACAGTTGCCTAATATTGCTTATCTACGACACTATTATGACTCAATTCTTAGTACCATCCAAGTGTGGTGATCATCCAAAGGAAATGATCATTCCGAGTGCACCATGGAACCTCAAAACGGTCGTTGTTTGTGAGAAGCATCCAAGAGATGATTCTATTGTTTCGTTCCTAAAAAATGTAAAATGTTTTCACGTGCGGATAGATTTCTACATGAAATTTCTAAATTTTATCAACAGTTTAAGAATTATCGATATTCGCTATCTCAAACTATTTTTTATTTATCAATTATCATTCTTACTAAGATCGAATCCAAAAATAATTGGTAACTTAGCTAGAAAAAAAGTTGTTAAGTCGCTTTAATTGATATGGTAATTTCTTAAAAAAAAAAAAAAAAAACTGGTAAATTTAAGGCGTTACATTACTCAGAAATGCAAATAAACCCTGGAAAAATTAGACCATGCGCGGTCGGAATAAAGGAAATTTTACATAAGTGGAATTATCCACCATTAATTTAAGAGTTATAACCAGCGCACTATCTATCAATGGTTTAGAAAACGGTTTGTGTAAAGTCGTGATTACTACACCAAAGTATGTTAAAATTACTCATAAAAGTTCGTAAACTAGAACAAAAATAACAAAAAAGTTAAAAATAACTATTAGTAAGTAATTCAAATGAGTATTATTAACCTAACATTATGTAGTAATTTAATGAAAGAAAAGTTTGCGAAACATGCTAATTTAGGAGGTGTAATCTCCAAAAAAGAGTTGGTAAGCGCAATGAGTTGCTAACCAAGACCGAAATAAAAAACTTGGTAACTCGGTTAAAAAACGTTAGCAAATTAAAAAATATTATTTAAACACTGCTAGGTAACTCAAAATTACTTAGTAGTTTACTATAACAAAAGCTGATAGATTATTCTAGGTTTATAATTTCTTTAAGAGTTAGTTTAGGCATGTTCCTTCTATAACCAACTTGCTCATCTCCTGCATAACCACCTTGATATTGTTTTTTTTTTTTTATAATGCTTCCTAGTTTATCGACATCAGTTCTACGACTGGGTATTAACCATTTTTTCAATTGCATGCTCTCTTGGTGCCTCTTGAAATATTTTGAAGACTCTAATCGAAGACTTACCGCAAAAATTGTTCAAATAAAGTTAGTAAAAAAATGACTAATTTGCGAACTTTAAAGAATATGTTGACAATTTCGTAATTATGTTAGTAAGTTTATTAACAAGTTACCTGAAAAAAAAAAAATAGTCACCAGTCATTTTTTTTATCAACAATTTTTATGCTCATCAAAATTTAGCAGTATGGAAAGAAAATCCCATACGGAGAAATAGAATTCTGCCCAATGTTTCATATGCCTTCATTGTTGAGTGCGCACCGGAGAAGAACATGATTCGACAACTACTACTGATAGAAAAGCCGGATTGTTATTGACAGAGTTAGTTAAGACGTCCAAATCTCTTTTCTTATTAACGTATATAATTTATATATACATGTTATTAAAATGATTTGAAGATAATGGAGCTGTCGGGTGCCAGTCCAGGTATTGGCCAAATTAAGAAATTCAATGTTCAACATCTCAGACCCGGTTTCTGGGCAGCAACGATAGTTGTGGCAAGGATCCTGCATCGCTGGAACGCCAGCCACAGGGCAGACTATCAGGATGCTAGTCCAGTTTCTTCGCCCACCAGGAGGCATTCGTTGGCCATGGATACTTAATCACATCCAAAGAAAAGTGCATACTTGCTGCCAGCTATCCTACTCATTTTGGAATCCACCATGGATGCTTAATCACATCCAAAGAAAAGTGCACACTTACTTCCAGCTTTCCCAAGGAGCTTTGAGCCGCCAAAATCCATTGAGAAAAATATAAGGTGTTCGGCTCAATTTTTTTTTAGGCCTCATTGACCAAATGCTAGCATTTGCAATGCTATATAAGGGTTTAATGACTCTTTTTTTTCAATATCGCCCTTACTGATAATTATATTTTCCTCTTTTGCCCTCAAAAAACATTGTTCATCGTCTTCTTCCTTGAACTTGCTGGTCAACCAGCGAAGCTCAACCTCTAGTGGCTAGATCTGGCCGCCATGAAACCTCACCTAAGGTCGCTAGGCCACAGGCGGTGACGTGCCAAGAAGCCTCACCTGAGGTCGCGTGACCTCAGGCATCACCGTGGGTCACATGATGCAAGTGCCACCATCTAAGGTTGAGCGACCCAAGTAGCTGGGTTGCGCAACCCCAGGAGAGCCATCTCCCCACCAACACCACCACCACCACCACTAACCGCCTCCCCACCACCACCACTAACCGCCTCCCCACCACCACTTCCCCTACAATTTCACCCTCTTCGACACTATGCATCTCCCTCTTCTATTTTTGTTCTCTTTTTTTTTTTTTTCCTTTTTCTTTTCGCTTCAAAGGTGCTTTATAAAATATGCACCAAAATGAATATCCAAACACTCTTTCCTTCACCAAATGCTTATTCATTCAAAGATATTTGAGGATGCCTTCACCAAATGTCCATTCATTCAAAGATATTTGGATAAATGCAAAGTCATTTCCGCAAAGTCAAACCAGACAAGCCTTTCGTCTCTACAAATAAATGAAGAAATGAACTAATATTTTAATTTTTCGAAGGAGGAATGATTAACGTTTGAAACTTCAAATCAAACAAATTCGAAAGGTCTTATGATATGGTGAAGGAATCTAAACTCATGATTCAAATAAATGGTACACCAGACATGCTTGATCAAGCATGTCTGGTGTACCATGATCTCTGCGACAACCAGCAAGGGGCTTGGCAGCCCTTGCCAATGCATGCGCATCGCTAAAGCCACCCTCAACCACCTCCCCCTCTCTCTCTCTCTCTCTCTCTATTTTTTTATAAAAAAATATTTCATATTTTATCTAGCCATCATCTTAAAATTATATGTAAGCACCAATTCATTTGGTCAGCATTAACACGGCGCTTACTTTTTATCCATGTCAACATTTCCCTCCTTATTTTAACGGAGGACTAACTTAATATATATATATACACACACACTATAAGAATCTAATTGGACAAAATATAATTAAACAATTTGATAAAGATTCGACATTCTTCACATAATTAGTCTACTGGAAAAAACGATAACAGCACAGACAAGTAGTGTTAACTTATTTATATAATCAAACCCAAAAAAAAAAAAAAACAGAGATGAAGTTAATGTATATGGGGCTTGATTTAGGTAGGATGTTCATAGGCCACGGAATGTTCCCCGTAGACGGCGGGGAAAGTTAAATCCGATGGACATCCATGTTGAGTATTAGAGAACTCTTTTCAGACAGCGCACGGCCTGATCTTGAGAATCCGTTGAAATACGAAACATTCAAAGGTACACGTTGGCGGAGCGAGCCGTCCTATGCCCATGATTTGATTTTTCCCCGTAATACGGAAGTACATCTTAGCTGGTAAATTGAAGATTGTGATTGGGAAATGTCTCGCGTAACGCACTTCGCCGATTAGTAATTGTATTTATAACTCCGACCTGATCATAAACCCAGAGGGTTAAACAACGAAACCGATCGATCATGAAGAAGTTTAAAGGAAGCCCTTTTGGGCAAAAGCTATGATTAGACATGGTGCGGTTTGTCAAAACGCTAACCTCCATTCATATTTTTGTACGAAAAGCCACATCCATCCACATGCCCTTTTTTTCGGTGCCTGCAGGAAGTAAAACTTTCCTACGATTTCCTCAATTGAAACTCAAGCATGAAGAGTTCATGGTGGAAAATGTGGAGTTTCTTGGGGTAGGAGTCGGCAACAAACCAAGCTAGTTAGCAGAAATAAAATGAGGATAAGTGCAATAAAAAATTAGCATTAACGCAACGCTTACTTGTTAGCCCACGTCAGCATTTCCATCTTTATTTTAATGTAAGGACCAACTCGAACAAAAAGAAAAAAAAAAAAACATACTTTAACAACCTAATTGCCAAAAAATAATTAGAAGACTTAGATTGAACGACCTCTAATGGTGGGACTTTTTTTTTTTTTTTTTTTTGGCTAAAAGGTGGGATGTTCATAGGCCCCGGAATCTTCCCCGTCGACGGTGGGAAAAGTTTAATCGGATGGGGCCCCCATTTTGAGTTTTAGAGGACACTTTTCAAATAGGCCAAGGCCCATTCTTGAGAAAAATCAAAACAATCTACTGAAAGACGAAACATTCAAAGGTACACATTTAAGGAGCGAGGAACCCCAAGCCCATGATTTGATTTTTCATCATGGTAAGGAAGCACAACTTTAGTTGGTAAAATGATCGATGGTGACCGTGAAATATCCCCTATAGTTTCATGAAATTATGTGGACAGTGCGATCCGCCGATTGGTAATTGTATGGTAATTGTATTTGTAACTCCGACCTTATTTAAATCCAAGGAGTTAGGCTTGATATAAATCCGAAACGACGAAGCCCGACCGTGAAAAAAGCTTTAAAGTAAGCTCTTCTCGCAAAAGCTATGATGAGATATGGTGAGCTCTGTCAAAAAAGCTAACCCTCGTTCATATTCCTGTACGAAAAGCCGCATTCATCCACATGCCCTGTTTTTTGTTGCCTGTCGGAAATGAAACTTCACTTCAATTTCCTCACTTGAAACTCGAACGCAAGACTTCATGGTCGAAAAGGGCGAGGCTTCTTGCGGTGGGAGTTGGCAACAAACCGAGCTGATCAAAAGGAAGAAAAGAGACGAGTACCATCGCCCACTATGAACAAACACGACCAATGTATATATATTTAGTTAAATGTAAATGCAAAAGATATTTGTTTTCCCCGAGGAAAAAGATGAGGAAGACAGATATTTTGTCTTGGAGAACACAAACGGGGCAGGGGCCAATGCGAGCTGTACCGTGCTCTGCTCTCAGGATTCCGAAATTGTCAGGGGAACGCATGTGACTTTGCTTTCCCACCCTCAACTGCTCTCCCGACCCGCCATCTCTTTTCTTGATCGTATGTTCGCAATATAATAATGAAGGGTAACTGTTTGTGGTAATGACTGGCCATTCGTTCAGTGTTCACTCCACGTGGTCGCACTCATGGCGAGGGGTCCCCACGACCGCAAATGGTCCTCCTCCTCTTTCCCGCTCCTTTCACACTCCCCACCGATTCGTGGCGAACACCGTGATCGACGGGATCTCTCCATCGGCGATTTTACGTGTGATTCGGAGTGTTCACACGTCAAGTCATCCATGTGAATGTTATGATTGCTATGATATCTCTGTTGATAGCAGTGGTTTCTGGTCGAGTTTCAACGGTGATAGCGCTGTTGCTAATTGGGCAATTGATGATGTCGTGCATGTCTCTCTAGAGTTGTAATACTAGAATCGGTGCACTTGTAGACCGTATGAAACGTCGTGTGCTACCTTCCGACCAAATGCTCTGTCATCTTCTTATCGACAACGAGGTACCGAAATTTGATATTAACTCGTGGTTGGCGAAGAGCGTCTCTGTCTGGCTTCTACCTAACGGAGACTGAAAGCTGTATCTTGACTGATCAACAATTGAGCGTGGCCATCAGTTGTTAGTATAGACCAACAACCGCCTTGTCTGAATAGCAAATCCTGGTTATCTATTCTTATACGCGCATGCCATTATCAATTTTACATCACCGTGGTGATTGCCGACAGCGGTAACCCTCGTGAACATTCAATTTATTACTTAAATCGAGAATGACCATTTCGCTATCCCCAATCATTTTTTTCCAAGCTGGGTCGATCATGAGCTGGACAGACACGATGATGTCCCATATGTCCGCAAAGCCACACGCATGAATAGCTGCAAGAACTTTAAAGAGAGCTGGACCCAAGCACGGCCAGCCAAGTGGACTTTTCTTGCAAGTTCATTTAGCCATGTTTTTGGGAAACCGAAGCGAAAATTGCGGAGAAATAATTTCAATCCTTCCCTCTCCATATCAAAACATTTCAAGACTCCAGTGCATTCCGCTCCCCATCGATCTGAGAACTATACGATGTTCAATTACTGCATATATTATAAATATCAAACAACGTTCCCGAAACATCGCAACGCAAGTTATTTTGGCGACTTCTTTTTTCCATGGAGGAATGGACGAGAAACGGGTATGGACTCGCGCAAACACTTATTTCGAACTGTAGTCTAAAGTGTAGCGATTCACGCTCTCTGCAAAACCTTACTTTAAACATAAAACACACCGATACTTACATGCGACAAAAACATAGCCATACACGCTCTTCACTATCGGCCAAAAGATAAAACAGCAACAACGTCGACCACCACGACGACGACGCTTCAGGACTCCGACCAATAAAGCTCAGTGCTTGGCGGCGAAGCGGTTGACGAGAGCGAGGGCGTTGCTGGTGACCTGAGCCACTTCGACGATCCTGGTCCGGATCGATTTCTTGAGCCGCCCTTCCGTGGCCTTCCCGGAGAAACCATCCATGCAGGTGTTCTCGTCGGTCAGTGCCGCGCTCACCCACGTCTCCACGTTGCTGATGTGCCACTGGAAGTCCTGAGCCTTGGATTGGGAACCCATCCCCTTGAGCTCCTTCATCGACTTGCTCAGCCGGTCCACCGTGTCCCCCATCTCCTCCAGGCAGTCCTTCACCGCCTCGTACTCCCTGGCCTTGAGCCCCTTCAGCTTGGTCGACCGGGTGACGAAGTCCCTCGTGCCTTGGGCCTTGGCTAGGCTCACGGTCAGCGCTGCTTGGGCCAGCTCCTTGCGGCTGAGCTTGACTGTGTTGGCGTAGGCCGAGAGGGACTGGACGCACACCGCCGGGTAGCTGGTCGCGCTGCACGAGGTTTTGATAAAGTTGGCGGCGGCGGCGGCGGAGGAGGAAGATGGGGTAGCGGCGGCGGCTAAGGCGGAGGAGATGGAGTAGGCGAAGGTGGAGACTAGGAGGAGGAAGAGAAGGCCCGGCGTTGCCATTTTCTCAGACGACTTTGTTTGAGTGAAGTGGGAGGTTGGCAGCGAGATGGAGAGGCTGAGGAGGGCATTGGTCGACTCGAGGGTTGCACCCAATAAATATTGAGGAGATGTTTCACGCATGGTGGTCCCACCAAGTGTGAATGTTTATGCCCACATTTTATTAAAATATGACTTACGTACGTAGTGTTTCTTTACATAAAAGCCACTTTTTCATTGAGGAGATAACTACATGTAGATCTTTTTGCTATTCTTCCCGGTGGGTATCCTATGTGACACTTTTTTTTTGTCCAAATCGTATGTGACACTCGATAACTTCTAGGTGACAAAAAGTTGGAGGACGAGATGAGAAAGTATTTCGAATTCAATATTATAATCATTTTTATCGTAACTTCTGAGCAGAGAGTCCATGGAACGAAATTTAAATAAAAAGGGAAAGGGAAAGTGAAGAATAGTCACTGGCTCAGAAAAGGACCAAATCTTCAACATAGATGGCTAAAAGATCGGACGGCTAGAGCGAAGAAAAACAGTAATAACGACGATTGTTAGGTGATGTTTCAATGTATTATAATGGCAAGAAAATAATGCAATGTGGACTTTAAACAGCCAGCCCCTAATCAAAGCATCAAATTGAGGAGGCGGGATGTTCAACCTTTGGGACATTCTAGAATCTAGATGGCGTGCATTATTGTTCGGTAATTTTTTAACGGAGAGGAAGCGAGACCATTAAATTTGCCTAACGACACGAGCCGGAATAGAATTCGGAGACATTTGTCTAATTTTGACTCATGTCGGTCATCGCCCATCTGCTATATTATCAAGCACCGGGTGCTCATGTCGGATAGCTAAGATCTAGATTCAGATCTTTTTTAAATTATTGTCACAGCTATAGAACTTGGTTTTGTACGTATCGGAGACAGGTGTAGGACTAGGACCTGTGCGTTTGTATTGTACGGCGGCTGTGGTCCCCTGTTTCCCAAACCTGTGGCCTCTCTCTCTCTCTCTCCACATTGAAAGGATCTTCTCACTTTAGGAGGCCCTACTAATTGCACGCAAACAGCAATAGATGGGATCAGGATCTAGTGGCTCCTACAGTGCTTGTTTGGGTCGATGGATCCAAGCTCTCCAGGCATGTCATCATGCATAAGAGGGCGCATAATTGAGCACAAAGGACAATTAGTCAGTGGGCCACAAGGATCGTCCTTATTTTGTCTGGCAATATAATCGAATTTGAGCATAAGGTCTGCCTACAACCCCTTGCAGAATTCATCTGAAACAAATCGTGAGCATCGGTAGCAAACGTACTCATCTTGATTCATCTTGCATAGACTACCGGATGATTCCAGCATGCCTTCTTTAAACCGGTTTCAAAAGGTGAAAACGCCTTGCAACAGTTATGCAGTTCGTCTAAACAAGGGCCATATACAACCACTGTGAAGAACGCGGCGGAAAGAAGTTACAAGAAAAGAAGAATCTCCCTTGGGGGCAAAAGTTGCCTCTTTCTCAACCAAAAGTTAGAACCCCCGATCTCTGCTGGGAAACTCTGCGAACAGCACGGATGAAGTTTCATTGTGCTCCCTGCATCAGATAAAAAAAGAATGACCATATTCGAGCATCAGAAATCATGATGTGGAGATCATACATTCAAGGCAACTGCTGAGACACACATAAGACTTCTAGCATGTCCCGATAGCAAGCATACAGTTGTCCAGTAAAAAAAAAGGAAAAAAGGAAAGTAGAATGAATGTGAACGAGCTAGTTGCAATGCTCGACAGAGAATTCTCTGATATTGTAACAAGAATACGGAGAAAGAGTATTCTCTGATCCAAGAATGGTGCCAGGGCAGAATTTCATTGGCAGACACAGAAAAGAAGAAAACTGCTAATGTGAACGAGGAGAAAAGACAAACCACGTTAAAAGCCAGTTCATGAAGCAGGTGAAACAAAACGCACCTCACATGCAGCAAACACAGGGCGAACTCGTTCAAAGATCTCATCTTCCGTTCCAATAGCATCAATCTGCAAGCATTGAAGTCCATGAATGCAACAACAAATCGAAGCCTTGTCCCACTAAGTGGAATGGGCTACATGAATTTTTTTACATCAATGCTCGATATTATATCAGCTTGTCTAATGAATACTATTACTGTGCTAGAATAATAAGTACCTTACAGAGATACTAACTTAACCATGACAGGAATTAATTTACCAAAAGAAAATGGAAATGCTTTGGCAAAAATACCATTTTGCTATGTCCAGAAAAATGTAAACAAGCTCCTTAGTGTTCTATGCAAAACCAAAAAGGTTGCAATTAAATACACAATAGCTACCTTGTATAACTTCCCTTTCTTCGAGTAGTACTCAATTACAGGATAATGTGAAGCTGCAAACACTTTAAGGCGTTTTCTAATTGTATCAATATTATCATCCACTCGGCCCTGCAAAAAGCATACTTTCAGTAAAGCCATTCCAAATTGCCTTTGCAATCTGAAATATCAATATAGAAAACACAAGCACCTCATTACGGTTCAAAACCCGCTTTATCATCTCTTCTTCAGGACAATCAAAGAAAAGAACAATATTTGGTTCAGCTCCAATCTGTAGTTCGAGATGTGGTCAATATTTAGAACTATATCTGCCTAATTGAGACTTTGACCCTAATCTCTAGTCTGTTTACTAGATCTGTGAATGGACTACAAACTCAAGGAGATCCTCCTGATTTGACTTAGAGGTCTCCATAACAAATAAAATTCAAATGAAAGGAGTTAAGAAAAAGTTTGTCTAGGAGATGACATAAAGAGACAAAATGGACAATAGAACTTACAATCTGTTCAAACGCTATGCGGTTCTCCTCATTCCGTGGGAAGCCATCGATGAGAAACTTACCATTATCACAAGATTCCATCCCTTTCTGAATTATTTTCACTGTCACTTCTGAAGGAACTATTTTTCCTTCTTTAATCATGTCAAGAATCATAACCCTGAATAGTAAGTTGTACAAATATTACTAATAGGAAGATATTAGAGTGTTCCCCTCAGGCCCTCGTTAAGCCTTATTAAATGTGCCTCGGGAATTTAAAATTTACTATAATTGAGGTAAGTAAATTTCCCAAAATGTGTAATTGTTCTATTTTCTATGTGCCTTGGAGAGTGTTATTTCCACTATTTGTTAACTTAACTAGCTAGGGGCACTTATAATCAAAGACCATTTCTAATATCAAAACTATATTTTTAACAAGTACATTACCCATCTTCACTGTTTAAAGCAATCTCCTGTCTTAACAGTTCTCCGGCACTTAGATGTGTATATCCAAAGTTCTCGACGATTTTTGCACACTGAGTGCCCTTTCCACTTCCAGGGCCACCTACACAGTACAAAACATACACATCCAATAACTATGTCTGAGCATTTCATTTGGTTTGACAGGATTTCAAACATGCTATAGAAATGATATAGTATCCAAAGTTTTCAAGTTGAATCACCAGGACCCATCTCTAATGTTATGGGACAATAGAAGGAAATCCACTGCAAATGCTGCCACATGATCTAGCTAAAGCCGGTCCTGCTATTACGCTATCGATTCTTCTCCAGTGTTATTCCTTTGAAAAGTATGCCACTTGAGAATGAGAATGACTTACCTCAGATTTCTTCTTACTTTCTCTGTTTTCTTTTTCTTTTTCTTTAGTTCTTTCAACAATGTCCATGTATAAGGTAAAAGAGCAGATATATAAAAGTGAACTCTTCACTGGCTTACCTATGACAAAGGTTATAAATAGATCTTTCTCTTTAGACAGCCCCTGCATCCAAGGAAGAATTGCCATCAGCAATTGGAAAAAATAAGTTTTGAGTCTGTCATGTGAAGATTCTCGGGTATCTCACCCACCTCAGAGGAGTACACTCACAGAAAAGCAATAATCAACAAATCAAGCATATGCATTGACAATACAATAACTGCAAATTCTGTGGCCATTTGATGCTATTTGAGGTCAACCATCAGGCATTTAGAGAAAGAGAGAGAATCCGTTGATTCAACCAGCATTCTCTGTCGATCCTTTTCAAAACCCATGTCCCGTATCTATTAGGCACCAAGAAATTACACCATAGATGTTCCACATACATGAAAAGAAGTTAAAGGTGAAGATGAGAAGAAAGATGGACTAGCCAAGCGACATTGACCGGGAGAAAATCTTTAGGTAATTCAAAGCATTATCTTAAAATCATGGCCACTAATTCCATATGAATTTATGTACCAGTAGTTGACTATCTCAAACGATTAGACAGAGCAAACGAGTACCTTAAAGGGTTCGGCAGAGAAAAACTCCCGGGCCTCCGATGAATATGCTCCCTGCTTAAGGTAGCCAAAGGCAAGTCCAAAAATATATCATATGCAGAATCCATATTCCAAGAGAAGAACAAACTGAGGATGCAAAGTGAAAACGCTTATGCCCCAATTCCACAACTCCGTGCACATCTCAAGCTATCAGCCGCGTGCTGCTGCTGCTACACACATGAATCACATCAAATCCTCACCAAATGCACTAGAAACAACGCCGCGTCTACCGTCCTTACCACCCAAATCCATTCCCAAAAAACTCCAATTTTACAAGCTTTACAGCAAAACGTATTTCCGCAATCCATCGGTGTGGATTGTCAACTGTTCGGCTTGCGGATTTGAAACTGCCGCTTCTTCCATCGCGACAAATCCGAGTCAAATTCGCGAGAAAAGAAAAAATCACAACGTAACACGCGCTCCAGACGGGATGCCAATTATCATCGGGGCAGGTGCGTACGCGCATGCGAACTATCGTTTCCAATTCGGGATCGCGAGACTGAAGCCACTACACGGGGGCTACAGATCCGATGAAATGGCCTGACCGGCGACGCGAAAGATCAAACTGAAGCGTCAGAGGAACGGGAAGTACCCGATCACGGAGGGCCCGTCTAGAGGAGGAGGAGAAGATCAACGAGGAAAGCGAAGCAGCGCGCCTCCACATCTCCTCGGCTGGGCAGGTGAAAATGGCGGTTAAGGGCGTTACTGCTTTTCACTGAGGAATATCGTCGAACATGTGGGGACGGGGGACACTGGACGGTGATTCTCCGGGAATCATTTGGGACCAGGTGCCAGTTTTTAATCAAAGGCAAAGGCTCAGTGAATCGTTTCTCTGGGCCTTTGGTTGCTTTTTGGGCCTAGTTCAAGCATAAATGCCATTAATCGGAAAGTCAGATCTAGTATTTTGGTTCCAAAGCCGAAGTGGGAAAATCGCATAGACTATGACTTTGATGAATAGCTAATCCATTTCGTCTTTACTTTGATGATCTTTCGTAATATCGATGACCAGAGCCTCAATTTACACCGAGAGATTCTCCAGACGAGCTCCTAAGAACCAGTCCACAGTTCAATTATGCAGGAACACTTATTACTCATCTCTATGTTTCAGTCCGTTATGAGAAAACCACATCTAGTTGCTGAAATTGCCGTAACTGCATTGCATCTTGAATCTCGGTCAACCATAACTTTGCGCCTAATAGTTTATCCGCACATTTTGATCTCAATTTTAGCCCGAGACAGCTCTGTCCTTGGACAAAAGAAACTATTAGAAAGTTTAGCAGTCAACAGTACCTAATATTCCGCGTACCCACCAAACCAAAGTGACTGGATGCATGAATCTGCTTTTCTTGTGGCCTTCAATGCATAAATAAACCAAAAATTCTGGTCTTATGCAGCTCAGAGAACGAGAAAACTTCTGGACACAGCTTATTAAGAAGCTCAAAACCGAGGTTCTCACTTTTCCTTGTCTGTAGGGGAATTTCCTTGCCTATACTTGATCCATCCATCATAGACGAATTGAATCTGACGCCAGTGATTACAGGTCCCATATCGACCCACATCATCCAACTGTTATGATCACTCAGTCCATGATGGATTCAGTCAAGGCAAGAATTTGTCATTGTACGAAAGGAAGAAGTATTAACACAAACAGAGCTCTGTTGTATGGCATATTCAACAGAAGCGGAAAACTACAACTGCTATATGATATTAACAATGTCGTTGCAACTTCAAGGTACTCAGTGGAGAACAAAATTTCATTGACTCGGTGGATCATGCCTCTATATATACACAACCATGATGTTGTCACGATCCCATGGCTCGAACATGAGATGTGTACTGCTGTTAGCATCATTGGGAATTCATCCTCAGTCCCTCTACGCATTTAGGAAGAACGCCAGGCAGATAGTGTTGACCTTAACCCTTCACAATATCTAGGTTTCATCTGCATAAGGATTAATCACCTGAGTTTGGGTGAACAACTCATCAAGTGGTTCTGCCAAAACCATCGTCCTCAAGGAAGATCATGCTCTGATGCAGTCCTTAATTCTCCCAGGAGGGCTTCAAGGAACGCATGGTTTGGAAACTTCAGGCGCATCTTTGTTATTCTTCACCATCATATCATAGTTTATGGAAGCTAGCTGAGACAAGTTCTGCAGGTGGAGATGGATAACTTTAAGGATGAATTGTCATTGTAAAATACATTTTTGAGCTTCTGCTGGATAGTGTCCATATTCCATATTATGCCTAAATTTTAAAATCAAAGTAACTCGAGGTAGAACAATGATAACAGTATCGATGATATTGATGATGATAGTCCTAAAACCCTGATGTCAGCAACTTAAAATTGTCGATTGCAAAATTCAAACTTATGGTTAAGTTGAATTAATATCACTTTCCCTTTTTGCTGCTGACATTCATAAAATGCATATTCCAAACATTTGTGATGTCTTGAGCTATTGCACATATTTTTTCAACACTGTTAAGATCTTACCTTAAAAGAGAAGTTGCTGAATGAGTACTGCACAGTGAGAGCGGAACTTTTGAAATCTGCCAAACTTCCACATTCATCTCCCTGATTTACAAGCATAAAACAAAAGGCACAATCAAGAGTCCATGGAACCATATTCAGGGAAGATAGAGAAAACATCACATTATTTGATTTTCAATTCTTGCATATTTAATCCTGGCAATGAAGCTAGACTACTAATACAGTTTAATCCTAATGGTTTCAGGTTAGTTTGACATTGTTTGAGTACTCAGTTCAAACTGAATTGGCACAGAAATTGAGGTACAGATTGGCATGTGCACTTTGATCAGGTTGAGACCTCTCTATACCAAGTCATCTCATCAGTGGAAAATCTCCCACAGTACAATGAGGCTATGTTTCTACTTCTAGTGGCCAAAAAGAAAATTGAGGTTTTTTTTTTTTTGTGGTGCATTGACTGATGACCTCTGTAGATTCAGAAAGGAATATCATGAAAAAGAAAGCATAAGTACATCTTCGTCTGGCATGTTACTGAATGAGCTGCTGCTGCAAGATTCGCTGCAGGTGTCATTCGGTTCGTCAAAGTCACTACCTCCTTGGACATCTTCATTCTCTAGGTTCCATATATAACGACTCATAAAATAACTGGTGTCTTGTGGTTCTGCCAATGGTATGAACATGGCCTGCAGTAAAAGAACAGTCACGTTACTCCTCTGCATATTAGGAATTCTTGACATACAAAAGATACAGGGAACAAACCTTCTGCCTAGCAAGCGTGTCCCAATTTATATCTTTGAAGAAGGGATGTTTCTTCACCTGCCGGAAAATTTTCAGATTCACTCAGTATCCCCTCTCACAAGTACTGCAGTAGAAGGAAAATTTAGATCAACAGTTTCTGAAGACTACCTCCCTGGCTCCAGTTGCACCTAGTCTCTGAACTGGAGTTTCAATGAGCAATCTGACATTTTTAAATAAACTTAAATCAGCAGATCATTGGAGGTAGAAAAATGCCAATGCAAACTAATCCATATCTGTTTGAAAAGTGACCAAAATGGAGTTCATTAGTTAGGGCATCCACCACAACTTTCAATATAGGGACTGAAAGAAAAGTACTTCACTGTATTTATAAAATCCAACACTATTTCCAGCACACTTGTGAATTAGACGCATGTTGGGGAGAGAAGTCCACATGAAATGACCTTCTCAAATGAGAGTTAGAGGTGAAGACATTCTTATGAGATAATTAGAGATGTAGTCCTCAAATGGAGGGTGTCATCTAGATTTGGTGCTCAAATGGTTAGAAGACATAGTGAGCATGATACCCTTCCAACAATAACCTTTTGCTTGAGCAGAAGAAATTTTGATTGACAATTCAGATAAAAGCAGAAGCAGCAGGGAGCCACTTGTAACATGGGACACGCAATCTTACTTATTGATCAAATCGTATGCTTCAAAACTGATCTCCTCTGGGTTCGGCCAGGGAATGTCTCTATTCATGATGTTGTCAAAAATTTTCTGCAACACAATCTAAGCCGTGAGCAAAGGTATCAATTGTACGTTTGTCAATGTCAAGTAATTATAATAGCATCCAATATAGAATCAAGGCACGGAAAAAAGTAAACATCCAGGTAAACAACGTTATTAAATAAAATGACTTACAGATTGCAGTAAATTTGTCCACAAACACAAGATAAGCCTACTAAAACAAATGCAAGTGAATGTTTTCGAAAGTAATGAGAGTTAAAAATTTGTCATAAACAGAGGTAATGATGCAAGTGACTCAGCAGCAATGGTGATATATTCTTAACTCACGAACTCCTCTTTGGAGGTAATCGACAAACTTAGTTATAAGTCCTATAAGGAAGCAATTACAGCATTCCACAAAACTACTATCTATATAACAACTTAAGCTCACCAGCTACCAAATTCATTTAAAGTTCCTCAATGATCAAATGGACATGAACCAAGAACATTAAAATATCATCCTCCTTTATGCCTTGGCAATAAAGGCATTTACAATTACAATCTTGATGGATCTGTGTAGCAGCATATGGATTGGATAGAAATACCAAGAAAACAGTCTAAAATCATCCAGAATTCCCAAAGCCTTTAGCCTAGTAGCATACTTGTGGATGTTCTGCATTGAATGGCGGAATTCCCACAAGCATCTCAAAAAGAATGACCCCTACAGACCACCAATCTGCAGTTGCACCTGGATACACAATAATGTTTGTGAAGGAATAATTAAATTTTCCCCCCTCGGTGACATACATTCTGAACCAGTCAGTTATAATCTCATACCATGTCCCATGCCTAGAAGAATCTCTGGAGCTAGATAATCAGGCGTTCCAACTACCGAGTGTTTCTTTCTCTGTTCTCGTTTAATTGAACGTGGACATTTTGGCTCATCATCACTAAAAAATACTGCATTACAAGCTGGTGGGCCCGAGAAGTCATCGGTGCTATTGATAAGCCCAACCTTCGAAAGCCCAAAGTCTGTCAACTGTAACAAAAGGGTTAGATACAGCAGACTGTCACTGAACAAGGCAGTTTTAAGGGGATGTGTGAAACATTCCCAAACAAGTGGTAACAAAACAATTGCAGAGTATACAAGGACAAAACAGGAGATTGTAAATTGAATGCTGGTAGAGGGATCTGGAACCATTGACAAGCACATTTTCTTGATGTCTAGATGAGACCAGGAGCAAAATCCAAGTGTGTCATGGCAGTAGGAAAAAAAGAATTCAACTTCCGAACTGGCATTAAATCTCAGAAACACCAAAGACAGGCATATATATTCAGAGTCATGTAGAGCTTGCAGATTCAAATTCTGTAAACTAGTGTAAATGCATTTCAGAGCACAATGAAGAAGCTGTTCATGCTGAAGTCAAAGTAAATCAACCATTTGCGGTTTTAAAGTAAAAGGAAAACCACAATCGATCGTTCAAAGTCTACTCCATACTAAGAAGACTAATCCTGTTTTCAGCTGTTCCAACCCTCAACAGATATAATTCTATTAGAAAGTCCAACTCAAAAGCTTAAACTGATAGGTGGAAGGAGACCATGAGAATATAAGCATTTAGGACTCGTTATCAAGCAATGTGGACAATACTTCAATACACTCTCTCACGTGCAAGCCAAATTACAAGTGGCACAATAATTTTGATTACGCACATTCACATGGAATTTTGACCACGCACATTCACAAAAGGGATAATTATTTTGGAGGACCACTGTCAATCGCTCCAAAAGTTTAAGTTATTAGATGAATGCGTGGTTTAATATTTGATTATTCCAACCCTCCCCCTCATGCTTACCCACGACAACACCTTCTCATTGTATTTATTCGCTGGACATCTATGATTAGAGACATACATCCCTAGAGGCGAAAAAAAAAAAATGCCACTTCATGATAATCCACTGGTCCAGCTACGGATTTATTTCCCAGTCAAGCGAGACAAGAAACACAAACTTCATGGAACTTAGGCAATGATGGGATTGCGAGCTCTCAGCATCACACTATCTGGAAAAGTTGAATATGGGAGCTTGTTAAACCTTCTCTAATCTATTGTTTGAAGTCATTAGTTATCTACTGGCATGATTGTGCATAGAATAACTAGCTGAGAAATTATACATTCTATGCGGCCTACTCCAATTTGGACTATGTATGCACAAATGACTGACAGTTTTTTGTGCTATACGAACCAAAGAAGAACAAATTTTGATACAAGGCAGGGACTTCAAACTTCACCAGTAAAATCGAAATATACTGACCTTAATATGTCCATCATGACCGATCAGCAAGTTATCAGGCTTCAAGTCTCTATGAATGACATTTAGTGAGTGCAGATACTCCAAAGCAAGGACCTGAAGAGTGCATTGCTCATCAGACATTTACCTACACAGTAGGCATAGGAAATAGGAGTTGAAGCATGTAACAACATGTTCTTACTAATTCTGCTATATATATACGAGCCATATCTTCGTCTAAGCAGCCTAAGTTTCTCAACAAAGAGTAAAGATCTCCACCATTTAAATACTCCATGACTAAATAAAGATTTTCCCTGCATGTGAAAGAGTAGAAAAAGCGAACCTGCTCAAGAAAAACAATTTGTGCGTTAGAATTTACATGCAGAAAAATATGCATTTTCAGAAAGTGTGACCCAGCACTATGAGAACTGCTCACCACAAAAGGATTCCGAACTGATATGAGGATGTCACGCTCAGCTAATATACTTTCAACAGCATTCTTGCGAATCATGTCAGCCTTTTTAAGAACCTGTCAGAATAGACATGTCTCAAGGCATCTCTAAATTTAATCGTCCTCTTTAGCCATTCAATAAATTAAATGCTTTCTGAGAATCAAATAAGTAAATGCAAACACGAAATATATGCGCATTTCAGGTATCTTCTTTCTCTTTCAGTCATTTCAGATACCTTTTACATCTACTAGGGTAATGAATGTACCGAATGACCAAGAAGATGATAGGTTTACGTGATTTAGCGGACTGAGCTTATTTAAGGATGTCTATGGTGGATTAAAATACGGTTTTTCTTAGATGATGTCATGTAAAAGATATCATTTCCAAAGATTGCAGGGTAAATGCATTGAAGAAAGAGCCAATTTCATGCACTAGCAAGCTAATTATTTGGGCGAATGTTCTCTGTCTATCAAGATAAAGGAGTAGAGCAACAAAGCGCATAACTTTAAATGAGTTAATCTCCTTGACTCCAAGTACACAGGCGGAGGCAACAAGTGACTCACAAAATTCATAGAAACAACCAGCATTTTAGCGACACATGATGCATGGTGTCTCCAATATTCTATTTGTTACACAATTTATGATGTCTCTGCCCAATTCAACAGGCATATATGCAACTTATGCAAAGATATCCTCTTTAAATCGCTAAAAGGATGGCTATATTCTGACCTTTATGGCAAATAAATCACCAGTTGCTCTTTTCTGGGCAAGGAAAACTCGTCCAAATGCACCTCTGCTAATCGGTTTTATAATCTCAAAATCTTCTATGGATGTCCTATCCTTACAACTTGTACCAATGGGGCTTGCACGCAGGCTGCGAACAGGATCATCTTCCAACGAGCTCTCTTCATCATCCATACAGTTATCCACTTTTTCGTCTTCTATTTGTCCACATAGATGTACGTATTTTTCCCTGTACAAGTTGTGGAACAGTAGCTGACATTAAAGTCAGTTTCGGAGTGCAATAAGGGCGAAGGAAAATAATATTTTTTTGGTTGTGTCAAGAAGGTTACAGTCGACCCTTCTCAACCAATTCACAACTTTGCTATAACCAGAAACCCAAAGGAAACATTAAGGGTATACTCACTGAAGTAACTTCTCTATCCGTCTACCAAATGTCTCCAAAACAAGAGCATCAACCTTTCGGTCCTGGATGACGTACTTCAAGTCCTCTAGACGCTCAAGCATATACTCCAATGTACGGTACTCAAGGGTGTTCACATTTGCAACAGAACGAGCAATGTCCACTAGCTTGTTTATCTGTCAAATAATCTCCCAAATAAAGAAAGATAGAATAAGGTTTGCAAAAATTTAGTAGAACAGAATTACTTGGTCTGCAAAGACTAGTACAACTATTGATTAAGGAACATAAGAGCAGAATAATTGGTGTGACTCGGTGTTTATGGGCCAATGCTGTGGTCAGCAAAGTTATTGATAAAAATCCTTCACAAAGCAGGATAGAAGAGCTAAAGAGGCTTCGACTCTGAAATAAGTGTCCATAGTTGAATACCTGCTGAGAATTCTCAAGATCTGACAAGATTTTTCCTCCATTCAGCAGCATTTCAATTTGGCTTGTTAATGTTGTTAATAATGGCGAGCGTGGTGTCAAGCTCCCCCCCGAGGAAGTCTTCGAACCAAGACCAGAAACCATCAAAGAATGAGCTTGACAGGACATGTCACGTGAAGCTTTCAAACCATCCATGACAGAAGCATTAAGAGAGTCAGGGACACACTCGAGCATGTCTTCGGAGTAGCGGGAAGACAGGTCATTCTTTTGAGGTGACAACTGATCTAGCTCCTCATGCATGCATAACGTATCTGCTCTGGCAGCATGGGGACTTCCTTGTGGAGAGACCGCACTTCTAGGTGTGCTTCTAGGTGTCAGAGATTCTAATATCTTCTCGAGTGTCTCTGCAACTCTTTGGAGTCTTTCATTTACAGTTAAACCCTTCAAATCACACCTATCAGCTATTGTACATATACGAGAGTGCTCTTCTACGTGTACTGTAGGTATTTCAACCTCACAAATACGACAGATCATTAGATTCTCATATGTCAATCCCCAAGAAACCTTTTTCACTCCTATGAATCCCTCTGAACTTTCAGGAAGGCCAACTAGAGCATCCAGATTGTCAATATGACAATCGCCGTCAATTGTCGGTTCATTTTTACAATGAAACGGATCAGATTTATCTTTGGAAGGAGTTTCAGCAGCATCAGAGCCTTTATGATTTTTCTCAGCAGCAGAAGGAAGTTTCTTCCAAGAAGACATTCTGTAGCTACCAGTCGATGAAGTAATGCTTTTAGCAGTGCTGACTTCAACACCATCACCCCAGTTACTTAAATTGTTTTCGAGCCCAACATGTCCTGAAGTTAAAACACCTTGTTCCTGACCATGCGACTTCTTCATCTGCTTGCCATTCCCTTCCTTAGCACTTAATGGGCCACTGAAGTCATTCTGTGAAGCTTCCAAAACTTGCTCTGGATAGACTCCGAGATCACTAAGCTGATGAAGACCCAAAATGTGGTCTTCTTCATAGCCACTTTCCTTCTGAAACTGCACGAGCCTTGTGCATCGAGTGAGGATAAAAAGAAGGCGGGTATGGACTTGCTTAAGGATCCCCATTGGCAATTCTTGACGCCGGTCATCTAGATTCTGGACGATGCCTTCACACTTAATCCAAAATTCATTGGGCGACATCTTCGCACATCTGCTTGCTATAACCAACAAATCCTCCAAACTCTCTTTCCGTTCAGGATGAGTTCCTGAAGACTTTTCGAGAATACCCACCAAATCTCCAGCAAAAATACCTAGATCAGAATTAACCTCTTCCTTCATTTTGTCAAACTTAGCACGGATTGCAACCATGATCTCCTGTAGACAGCATAAAAGATATATAATATAAATATGTAAAAAAGCCTACTATCAAGGCAAGTGAAGGCTATAGAAGTATATGACCCAAAAAAAAAGAAAAAAGGCTATAGAAGTAATGAACCAGAAATGCATAGGGAAGTGAAGGACTAAAGAGAACAGAATACCCAAAAGCTGGTGTCGGTACCTCCATGTGTGCAAATGCACGAGGCTTCCAAACAGGGAATGGCTTAACCCCTTTCGAATTGAGCTCGTGAGAGAAGCTCTTGATATGCGGTGGTGCCTTCTTCTTACGGCCGCTTGTGAGCCGCAGTATGGCTTGGAAACGAGGAGACTGTATTTCTTTAGCAAACGCTGCATGATGAGCCTGACGGAAGCAGCAAAGAAAATTGTCGACAAAGTTGAGGTCGTGTTACTCTCCAAGGACGGGCATAAAACGAGAAGAGAAACAAATCATTAGGAGGACTCTTACCTCCAAAGCAGGATTAAGAGCTGGTCGCTTGTCAAACGATTTCGATTGACTCCACACCACCTTTTTCCCTACACCAGCAACTCTTCAACTCAGGCAAATGAGGAACAGACATAAAACTTCCTCCAAGTCAGTCAGAACACGGCCGAACGGAACAGTCGAGCAAAATCACGTAGATATGCCAATGGCCAAACATCGAAGCAAATGTCTCCATCCGCACGACCGAATTTAAACAGTCATCAAGCACTCACCTTCGCCCTCACAAGTCGTCCTGAGTTGCGGAAGAACCGCCCTTTTGGGCCTCGCGTCGACCGCTTTGTGCCCCTTTTCTTTACACCCCTCGCCGCCCACGGACGTCGACGACGAAAACCTGAGGTTCGACGGAGGCGGAGATCTCGTCTTGATCTGATTCAACCCGAGCGACGCCGGGAGAAGCGCACGCATTAACGGATTAGCCTCGCGGTCGCGCGATTTCTCCTCGTCACGATCGTCGCCCCCGCCCCCGCCCCCGCCGTGGCTATCGTCGGCGGCGTCCGAGGCCCTGCGGCGGACGGGGATGGGGGGGATCTTCCGCAGCTTGGCCCTGGCAGAGGACGGGGTGGACGGCGGCGGCGTCGCCGGGGGCTCCTGGTTCTCTAGGGTCGACATGGGAGGAGGAGGAGGAGGCGGAGAGGATCGGCGCGGCGGCCTCGATCTTCATTGATCATGCGCGAGTGGAGGGGAGTGGCGACGACGACGACGGCGACGACGATGATGCTGCGGAAGAAGAGAGGAAGCTCGAGGCGATGCTTCGGGACATTTCGATCCTGGAGAGAGATCGCGCACGGAGAAGAGAGAGAGAGAGAGAGATGGGAAGTGGTGGCTCGAGGAATGGGGGCGTTAGAGGATGACACGACGGTTATTCGGTTTTTTTGAAGGATTCCTTCATTCCGTAACGTGCTTCCCGCGAACCGTACTGAAGCGCGCCTTTCTCTTCGTGATGAGATGCGGGTCCCCCTCCCTTCCGCGCCGGGTGACGGGCCTGTCACCGAATTCCGAGTGACTGACCAATCGCCTTTCGCTTTCACGGGCTGCTCCGCCCCAACGCTCGTGTTGACGGGCCTGGTATTTTTGATAGGGAAAAGAACAGCTCGAGTTTCTAATTTCAGCCCGCTCGAGTTTTTGTGACGTCATGAATAGAGAGTATGAGAAATCAGGAAAGCCAAATCCAATCAATTAAATGGGATGTAGTGAATCGACTCTATTTATTACTCATTTCCATGTGGCAAAATTTTATGGTCCATTTTTTTTTTTTTATACGATCAGTAGATTTCAATAGACGATCATAATATCGTCTTAGTCAATTCAAGATACCTGTTAAAATAATTATTATTATAAATCTAATTAATGTAAATGTGAATTGTCCAACGAGCATTTCTTTATATAGTTTGGCATCAAGAATCACAATGAATAAGGAGTATTTTAATTCAAGAACTTAATTGCTCAAAAGATAGTTCGACAACCTCGAGACATCCGAGACTTTCGAAGGTTAATAGTGCTTTTCTTATCGAGCTTTTATTTAAGACCAAGGGCCTCAAACTTCTGAGATTCACATCATTTACCATAATTTATCCTTTAAAAAATTAAGAAAATTAATCTGATGGGATATCCAAATTGGTTTAACCCAAGGGTCAACAGCCAACGAGGAACAGGAAGTTTAAACAGATCAACCAAATCCACGGACGAAAATCAAAATAAATCGACACGACCATAGAGCTAATGTCATTACCGGATATATGGGGGAGCCCGGCGTAATTATCCGCAACCTTAGCGCCACCCCCATGAAAACTCCCCGGCCAACTGAAAAACCGGAACGAAAATGGCGATAACGCTCCGCTCTCCGCCTTGCTTCGCCACCAGGCTCCACCACCGCTTCCACCTCTCCCTCGCCGCGAGGAGAAGCGTCGCCGTCAAATCTCAGTACCCGTCGAGCGATGAGAATCCGACCGCCGACACCGACGAGCCGCCGTCCCCCGCCGCGGCTCTGCCCCAGAAGCCCGCGTCGCCGGGGCTGGGGTTCGGCCCGAGCCCTCCACCTTCGAGCAAATCGATTTCCGCCGTGGCTACTAGCAAGAAAAAGCCGAGAGGGAAGAGAGAGAGAGCGTCGATCGTTCGGCGGACGCCGGTCGAGAAGCCCGTGTTCATTTCGAAGGAGGACGAGGGAAAAGCGGAGGAGCAGAGGAGGAACGAGAGCGCGTTCCTTCTTACTTGGTTAGGTCTCGGCGGAATCATCCTCGTCGAGGGCATTGCTCTCGCGGCTTCCGGTAATTTCTTCGTGATTTCTCTCCTGATCATTGAATTGAATTTGATCGAGTAAATTGACCCTATAGTTGAAATTAGAGTGGATGCACCAAAGGGAGAAGCAGGCCAGCTTTATGTATCGGTGCAGACTTCTGGATGAAGTCCAATTGGCATAAGCTTAGCTTAGATTCGTACTCAAATGCGACAATCTGTTTTTCATTGAATAAGTAGCATTTGCTTTTATTCAATGAATAAGAAAAACTGGGATCTTTACAAGTGTCCACAGACCCATACGGAATACAGCATTTTCTTTCATACGATGAATATCTCCAAAATGAACGAAAGGAGTGAACACATTGACTGAGATGTTGAGCTGAAGAAAAAGAAAGAGATGGTGAGCAAATGAGTGATTGTTATCGATCAATATTGAGTGTTAAGAATCTGCTAGCTAAGGCTAACCAATGATCTCTTAGTTCATGGTGAATATGCCGGAAGCATAATCTTAGCCCTCTTCAAGAGTTCTTCTGCTCTCAATGGCCGACAAGAGAGTGAAAGTGCAACACATTGATTAGAATCGTTATTTCCCCTTCTACATCTGCTTTGGCCTGTTCAATAAATGGGAAAATTAACACAAGACGTGAGCATGATTGCGTGCTTTTTTGCCTATGTTGCTGAAGCTGGACGACAGCAAAACAGGCTCCAATATATTGCGTGTACCAGCTCCATTGGCTTAATCAATTGGAAAATGATAAAGAATGCTCTTAGAGAACTTGTTTAGACTTAGTAAATGCACTTTGGAAGTGTCACTTTTTCTATCTCGGGTAGATGATCTTCTTGTAATGCGTCCTATTTCAATTTTCAAGTTGTCTTAATCGTTACATTCAAAAAGAAGTTCCTTAATTACAGTCTTGAGGGAACTTCTTACCGGACAATTTCCAAAATCGTGTGCGACAAACATCCAGGCAGCATGATTTGATTAGCATCAGCTTGTTATCAGTGACACCAACCCCTTTCTAGTGTCGGTGACCACCTTTATCCTCTAATTTCTCTGGATATCTTTCTTTTCAACTATCGTGCTTTCGTTGGAATGACAGGAAAGAAGCAATTTGTCATGTTCATGCTGATGATTCTTTAAAAGTTAATGAATATGAGGTGTTTGTAGTGGTTCCTGTCAGTGCGCTTGGCCTGAAGTATATGCTTCCATTGCCTTATTTGGAATGCTGTACCATAATCTTGGTTGGAAGGTTTTAGTAGACATTTCTTGGAGCTTCTCCTTTTTTCTGTTCTTTGCACTCATCAACCTCTGAGCTTGTTCCATGCATTTGGGAATAGTGGATTTTCGGATTTGCATTGATATAGATCTGAAGGAAGAAACTTGGTGACAGTCCAAGCAACTCATAAAAGCCCCTTTCACATTGCCTTTGTCTGTGCCCTATTTCTTGTTTCACCATTTTGGTGTCTTTCTTTCTAAAATTTTTTGCCTGAATATGTGTTTCATCAAAGTGGTTCGTTAAGAATGCGCCTCTCTTGGTGACTTTTGCGTGTAACAAGTGGTCAACCTTTTCCTCTCTAGTTGCTACATGCAACTTTCCCAGTCTTACCAAGATATTGTTCTGAAGCATTCAAATGCAGTTCATGGATCTAACCTTTTGTTTCTCTCTCAACTCTACAGGCTTCTTGCCAGATGAATGGGACAAATTTTTCGTGAAGTATCTGTATCCATCTTTCACCCCAACGGTTGGCCTGTTTGTTGCTGGAACTGTTGTATATGGCGTTCAGAAGTACCTACAGAATGAGGATCTTGAAGCCAAAGAATGAGTTCCAATTGATGCTCGCTGGTTGTACAAATAACTGACAGTAAATAGTAATGACTATGCATCGCCTCATTTTATTTGGAATTCCTCTCTCTAAATGTTAAATACGAGTCTTGTGAGCAAAGAAAGTTTTTTGGGCGGCGCATTAGCAACTTCATTCAGTGGATATGGTACTTCATAAAGTGATTTTGATCCCTAGCCCAGCCATATCATCATCTTGAGTGTTTGTGACTTATGCTATTTGATGATGCCTGAACTCACAATGGCTTGATAGGTCCGTGGCTCTCATTTTTACTGTGGAAGGCGGTTCATGCATATTGTGGAAGAGGTAGGCCTAGTCCACTTGCCTCTCATAAATTATATTCCAGAGCTGACTTATTCAAGGGGCGGGTTAATTGAAGCGACTCTTGCACTTCTTGGGTCATGAGCATTGGGGTATTACTAGCGAGGAAAATGGGTCATCTAGTTGTTTCATTGACACTCTCTGTTAACTGCATGGCCTGTTCACTCTGATAGAAGTACACTTAAAGCACGTTGCATTAACAAATTATCTGGACGTACCCATCTACCTGTGTCATATGCACAGATCATCCTTTTGTTCAGCATGCGTCAGTTACCAAGCCTTGTAATTGTTTCTGAACCTTTGCCATTATTGATTCTGCTTTAATGCGTAGCTCCAGAATGTCCAAGGAGTATATCTGAGTTCAAGCATCAATATGTCGTGAAGCTCCTGTGCTAGTACTCACTCTCGGAATGCATTTAAAAAGATACGGGATCGGTGTCTCTGATAGTTGTAGGAGGACATGATAACATCTGCTGATTCAAGGTGATGTGCTCATACAGAGTCCACTTTATATCCACATTATAGGGGACAATACAGTGTCTTATGTCTAGTCAGTGAATGGTCCGTTTTATTGCTTGGACATACCTGCATTGTACGCAGTACCGTCATGATTGTCTGTTCTATCTTGATCGAAGTCGAGACATAGTTCAAGTTGTTAATGGTGGCATGAATGAGGTATCCGGACCGATCAAAGACGTGCAAATCTAGAACAATGAGATTCCCCTTATGCCGTAGAGAAGCTCCCTACAGCCAAAGAAGCGACAGCTCCGTCACCCCGTACTAGCTTTTCTTCGAAAGATACCAAACCAGCAACAGCACTTGGAGCCAATTTATCAACTGTCCTTAACACATCTGAGAGCTACTGCTGCTAAATCAACGATGCCAATATTCCGGGAACAACCGACAAGTTCCGGGAATAACCGACGGCCGGTCTTAAACCATCGAGGTTTACTTCGGCCTGAACGAAAAATATTGAAGGGGAAACACGCACGCACTTCCAAATGTTGGGATTAAACAACTGAAAAGGTGATTTAACAAGGCAATGATGTTGGGGCAGTGAGGGGAAAAAAGCAAGCGATTCTTTTATTCATAGAAGGGGCTTTCCTAGGTCAAAAGACAAATATTCAGGCGCCGCTGCGGATTTTCAGCTGGTGCCAGCTGCAAACATAATGTTATCATTAGAGAAGATTAAGTAATATTATCTTAAGACAGTTGATTATTATAAGGAGGGAGAGACTCCTATTCCTAATTAGCAGGATCCCACTTGCCATTAGGGATGATTGTCTTTCGAAGGCCGAATTGGTGTCGTCTTGCTCGAATTTGGTATTAAACTCATGCGATGATGCTAACCACCGGGTTCTTTATACAATTTTTTTAAGGAAAAGTCGAGGGGCGGGATTCTTTCCTTCGTGCGCAGTACTGGTGTACAGGCCGCCCTCGGACCTTCTTGTCCATTTAAGACAACAGGTCGGGGAGAGCGTCTTCCCTGTTCTGCAATAAGCGGCATGATGCTATTTCTGATATTCGATGCTCGAGGGTGCAAAGCTAAAGCGAAACACACGCATGAGACATGACTTTGGAGCTTATGATTGTCTTATCTGATTCCAAAAGCATCAAAGCTTGGGTCCTGGTGATGAGCTTTGCAACTTTCCCAATATTAACTCAGCACAGTTCTATGCTCTCTCTCTCTCTCCCCCGGTCCAATAGAAAAGTAGCAACGTCAAACAGCGAAAGTTCAATGCTTTATGCACTACTTTTAATGCCTAAATTCACTCGCCCCGTTTTCCTCCATGGTCTCTCGCCTGAAATTTTCCGGTACAGCCATGTAGGCAGCTTAGGCTTGAAGATTTGTGGAGCTTTTAGAAAGAGCCATGATATTGTTTTTTGTCTCGTTCGAGGACTTCTTTCTACCTTGTTCATTAGGTAGTTCTGCCAAATTCAATTAGCAATGCTGGTGTGAAAACATACTGCCGTTGGAGCTATTCTCAACTCTTAAAAAGCAAGATTGCCATGTTCTTAATTTCTTCTTCGAAAGTCCTTTGGCTTTTCAATTAAGTAATCAAAAACTTGCGCTTGAGCTTGAGAAAGAGCACTCAGCAAGCACAGTTCCATGAAATGGGGGGATTTTTCAAAGCTAGATTTTTTTTTCCAAAGCAAAAGGGGTCCATCAATCACACACCCTTCCGTGGCTGCATTTCCTAAAAAGTGACCGAAGAAAAGAAAAGAGAAAGGACGGTTTTGACAAATGGGTCCATCCTCTCTGATTTTAATCAAACGTACTGCCCAAGGTTTTGCAAATTCAGCCTCAGGGTAGCGTCCCCGCAGTCCCTTTTGTCCTTTTTTCTTTCCCTCCTTTTCCTTCTTTCTTCTTGTGGATATTACATCAGTGTAGACTTAGAAAGAGCTAATTTCGTAGATTAGGTTTTTAATGTCTTATAGATTTCACCGTTCAATGCAATCTTCTTTTCGGTAATTAAAGATCGTTCTACTTCAACTTACTGCCTAGAAAAGAAAAATTGACTCCTATCGATAATCGACAGAGCTAGGCACGGTGGAGCACCCATTTCAGCACGTGACATCTCCTGTGACGAACCCATTTTCATTTTTTAGCCAAACTCGTGACGAACTGCAGGATCCGTACGGATTTTGATAAAATGGCTACATGACAAGACTGGAAAAGTTCACGGTCCATAGGTGATGGCATGCCTGCAGGCTGCCGCTACCGGGTAACATTAGGGCTCTACAGCTTTATAAACGCAACACCCCCTGCTCAATTCAACAAAACAAGACACATTATGTAACCCCGCCGGAAACCCAATTCATTAAAATTATCCGGTGTCGAAGTTCCCCGGCATCATGACGTCGGCGAGGCGCGATTCATTTCAAGGCCGAAATAAAAGCTTGGACATCTCGAAGGGAAGGTTATGTAGAAGGGATTTGTATCGGTCCACTTCACGTATTAAAAGGGGCACAGGGGCATTCACGTGCCTAATTAAACACCCTCCCCAACCGCCGCGCGTTTTAAAGAGACCGCCTTCGGAGCTGGCAAAGGCGGTAAGGCGGTACCAAGTACGTGTAATGTCATTCATTCAATCTGAAGAGGGATCGAATTCGAATTCAATTTGAGGGAGGCGGTTTTGCTTTTGCTGGCTGCTTTTCCCCTGCATCGACTGACCGTCGCCACGCTCCGCTGTCTCTCTCTCTCTCTCTCTCTTCAAATACCAATCGCCATTGAACAGCCGTCCGAACGAAGAAGAAAGAAGGACTCTTTCGTTTTGTATACAAGGACAGTATACGGTTCTTATTACATATTTAACAGACTTAGCGATCACAACTAATCATTCATTACCAGACCAGAGCAGACCAGAGCAGACCAGAGAGACCCGACCCAGAACTTCCCCTCCCACAAGAATCCAAACCAAATGGATAATACCACTTCGGAAACTTTTTTCAAATTTCGAAAGAAGGAAAGAAAGAAAGAGGCACCCTCCAAAAAACCCAGAAGAGAACAAACGAAACAAAAGACCCCAAAAAAAAAGAAAACGAAAGGTGGAAGGAGATTACTGATCGAGGGCGTTCGGGCCGGTGCAGTAGCTGACCACATGGTTCCATACCCACTGGACCAGGAACTTCCGTCGGATCCCCTTCATGTTGTACGTGGTGCCATCGCCGTCCTCCAGCATCTGCCCCGTGTAGGACCCGCCGCCCCCGGTGCCGTAGATCCCCTCGCACAGGTCCGCGATCTCCACCGGGAAGCTCGGGTCCTGGCCCGCGTACCAGGCGTTGGCCAGCGGGTTCGACGCCAGCTCAGCGATCTCGTGCGCGATGACGCTCACCATCCCGTCCACGCCGGCGTCGCCGTTCGGGGCCTTCAGCGGCTTGAGCCCCGGGATGTAGTCCGGGACGGCGAACGGGTAGGCGCACTGGCCCGGGCACAGCTTCGCGCTGTTGCCCACCCACGCGTACGGGAGCGTGTAGCCCACGATGGAGGGGAAGGTGAAGTAGTGGAACCCGCAGACGTTGTTGCAGAAGTCCTGGACGGACACGTCCGGGGCGGTGAGCAGCAGGTAGACCCCGTTCTTGGGATCGATCGGGAGCGGCCGCGTCCTGGCCGTGATGGCGCTCTTGATCACCGACTGCACCGATAGCCTCGTGAGCGACTTGCCGTGGGAGTAGAACCGGTCGTTCTTCTCCTCGCCGAGCCGGACAATCCGGGAGATGTTGTCGCCGGTCTGGTCCGTGTACATCTGGACCGTCCTCCACCACCCGGCCACGGAGGGCCGCTTCACGCCGGTGGCGGAGAGCGAGCTTATGAACTCGCGGATGACCTTCTTTTGGGCCTTGGGCCAGCCGCCGTACCAGATGGTGTGGACGGTGATATTGGCCGTGAGGACGGGACCCATGTGGTACTTGAGCTTCACGAACTCCGACGAGCCCTCGTACTTCTTGGACGGGCCGAAGATGTCGGAGGCGGAGGCGTTGGGCTTCATGTGGGGCCAGGGCCGCCATGCATCGGCGGGAGCAGCGGGGAGGAGGAGCAGGGCGAGGACCGCCGGAAGAAGAAGCAGCACCGGTCGCCGTACATCGTCCGACAGGCGCATTTTTCAGTGAGAGTAGTGGATTTGGTCTCGGGACAAGTAGTGGAAGGGAACTAAAGCGAAGCGGAGTGTCGTTTGAATGAGGGCGAGGGTAGTAGTAGCACTTCAGTGTTTTTATATGTGGGGGTGGAAGGAGTGGGGGCGAAAATAAATAAATAAATAATATCTAGAAACGACATGATTTTCAAATATTTCGGACTCGCTTTTTGTAAGCGAGTGTGTTTTGTGTTTTTTTTTTTTTTATCTTTTTATCTTTTTCTTCTTTTTTGATTTTCTGTTTTGTGGGGGAGGCATTGATTTGCGGGTAATGGAGGACAGATGGATTCTTTAAAAAGAGAGAGTAGGAATAGAATAGAAAGGGTTCGCCGGGTGGGGCCAGGGACGATCGTGACGGCAATCGTCGCCATCGGAGCGATCAATCGGATGATCGTCACGCCCTCGCTTTTCTCGTCTCGTCTTTGAGCGGGAAAAGAGTGACAGGAATTGGGGGGGGGGCAGTTTGGGGAATCCGGGCCGGGCATTTTACCGCTCGCGCTCTGGTTCCATGGGGACCGGCGACGGGGGCGCGCTATGAGGGGTCGGATTCCATGTAATTCGATCGCCCGACACTGTCGATTCCGCGTCGCTGTCGGACCTCCCGCGGCCTCGAAGAGGGCGCGCGCCCCCTGACCCTGTCGCGTAATCTCTCCTTTTCGGAACGGAAGGGACGGTGCGGGCGTCACGACCGGGGAGACAGTTACGAGTCGCTCGCCTCCCCCCTGTTCTGTTGCTCAGCGAGGACAAAGTATAAGGGGAGCCAATCGAAATGGGTAGGAAAAAAGAAGAGGGAATGACAGCAACGGAGGAGCGACCTTCGATTCCGCTTTGCAGAGATCGCATTCCCGTGTTTTGGAGCATGTGGGATCTTGTCTGCCCGGATGTGGCCTGATGGTGAGGTACGACGGTCACATGGGAAACCCACTAGAAATTGATGGGGGCGGGGGCGTAGAGAGCCGTGATTTTACGTGACTCGTGGGTTTGGCTTGGATTTAATGTCGAGCGTGCGCGCTCGGGGAAAGTCTTTCTCCTATTCGTGTCGCCATTAACCGTGAATATCGAAGTCATTGACGAAGAGGTGACTCGGCCAGAAATAAAGAAGATGGTTTTCTGAGTCACGGTTCTTGGCTACGTGCCACTGCTACTAACCATGTCGAATTAGAAGGATCGATGATTTTGAATGTTTTAACTTTGTGAATTACGAACCGAACTGGGACTGTGATGAAGCATGCAAGGTCGTTGATCTACCTTAGATATTCAATGTATTCAAATCATCCATAAGACTTTCATATTAAATTTCTTTATGTTGCACTCCTAGGCTAATAATGGCACGTGTGGCAACCGATCAAATAGTGTTTGATTATGTTTTTTTGTTCCCGGTAGTAGATTTAAAACAAAAATTTATTTGGTAAATTTTTTTGTTCCCGAGAACAAATTTGGAGTTGAATCAATAAGTAAAAAAAACTTGATTCGTTGTTGTTGGGAACAATTTCAAAATCAAGTCAACCAAAATTTTTTTTCATTTCTTTTCTCTTCTTTTTTCCTTCTTGTTTCTCTTCCTTTTCTCTTCTTCTTCCTCCGCCATTACTTTTCACCACCACCGGCATCCGATTAGGCAAGGTCTAGCGAGCTCGCCAAAGGCTCGCAGGTGCTCAGCCAAGCCTTGGCTGGGCTGGGCGAGGCCGCTTAGCTAATGAGGGGCGGCCTCACCGAGGGCTGACGACGCTCTGATGAGGTCGTTGGCCAAAGCTTGAAGAATGGGGGAAAGAAAAGAAAAAAGAAAAGAAGAATAAAAGAAAAAAAGTGATAAAATTATTAAAAAATTTAAAGAAAATGGTTTGGAGTATAAATTTTAAGGATGGTGCCAAACGCAATTATATTCCGGAAATAAAAATTTTGGACAATTACCAAAGCCATAAAATACTTAAAAATTGTTCCCAATAGCTTAATAAAAAAGAATTATTTCTGATAAAAAATTATTCTTAAAAACATAATGATTACTAAACGCATCATGAAAGTCTTTGATTTTTTGTTTGGACTTGCTCCCATAACGAGGTTTTACATCCAACCACCGTTGAAAGTTTGAAATGCGTTACTTCTTACATTTAGTAACTCATGCTCTTGTGTTTACGAAAATGTGTTATTTTTGAAAAAAAAAGTTTTATAGGAAAATGACATTATTTTTTAGTATTTTACTGAAATTTAAAAATAAAATGAAAATGTTTTTTGTCATTTGATATGAAAAATCCAATTTGATTTTCATAAATGACATGTAATATTTAGACACTAATAACTTATGCATGGACAATGGAAATTAGATATGGGTTTGGCCGTGATGAACCCTAACCTAGACACTGAAGATCAAGGTAGGGGCATGCCTTGATGGACTCAAGCATGGGCGCTGGAGATCCAAGCTTGGGTATCGGGATCCCACACTAGTCATTTGTGGATGCTAGTCCCGAGTGTTGGCCATTAGGCATGGGCGTTGAGGCTTTAAGTCCGACCTCCTATGGATTCGGGTGCTAGAGCACGAGCATCAATGTCGCACAAGCATGGATGATGAGCCCAACCTTAATAGACTTAGGATCGAGCACCAAAATATGGTCCTAAACGCTGAGGACTCAGGAATCAGCATTGGGTTTCCATGCTAAAGTGTAGAATTTCGCGCTAGATGTTAATATCGAGTTAGGGAAGAATCCCGATTCAACTATTCCACACACACACCATCATTATGTGTCATTTCATCGATTGCTTTGACGTCTAGGAGGAGCATGACTTGGGAGAATGTGCATTGGACAGCAACAGGCAATAATTTCAGATCAATAAATACAAACCCAACAAAGGTTAAAAGGAATCGGGGGCTGGGACTATAATCCAATCAAAAAAGATTGGTGGAGCTCATTGGCAACGAGTCATCTCAGCTGCAGTCCCTCGTTGCCAATAATTAAAGTTTCCCCCCACTTTTTCGTCGTTCAAATACAGTCCTCCCTTGACCACGGGCCATATATATATATTTTTTATATCCACGAAATCTATTTCATTTATAAATTTATAATTTTTAGAATAATTAATGATTATTTCATGAAATCTCACATGATAATTAAGTAATAGGTATGATATCGAGTTCTCCAAATCATTATTTACGTTCTGACTTATAACTCGCATTAGTCAAATTCCACACCTGACTCCTAATCCGATGAAAGGGATATTGAAATTCTATCCCATGTCGTTTGACAAAGGCATGCTCTTTCACATTCATGCAACCTTCCTTCTGGGTCCCACAAAATCTCACATTCCATAGACAAATGTGTTTGAGGGATGCCGATTATACTAAATTAAATCGATAAAAACAGGTACATTAAGGAATGTGATCATGCGTTCACACGAGTAGACAACGTTTAACAACAATCTGATGATTATGGTACCGATTAACAAACCGATCTTATAAAATCAATTCGAATCTAATTAGCTCTCGTCTTTTAGAAACCGAGGGACGTGAAGATGTGGGGGATCCTCAGGTGCCCTTATTCTTTGGTGCCCCTATTCTTTGGTCTGTTTTGTCAGGAAATGACCCAGAGCCTTTGCATTGCCTGGAATCACACCGACGTCCTTTATTTCGGGCATCTTTCTGCAAGCACGAAAGCGAGAGGGCGAGGGCGACAGAACATTGGGGGACCTTGGTGGGCTGCTTTCTGATGTCCTCCCGCACCAGGACCATCCTCAAAACAAGGGCTGTCCGCCATCCTTTTGTTTCGCATTCCCTTCTAAAAAAGAAAACTTTCTCAAACCCGTATCATCACTGACATATATTAGGTTTCAAACCCAAAAAAAAAGTTAAAATTGATTGTCATATGTCATTCAATCATTCAATTCATTAATTCGACGGTAAAATTGGTCATAAGTATTATGATATTTTTCTTGATATCAACAAAGGAAAAACGTATATTAGGTAACCATCGCGCCCAAATGGACCCTCGAGTCTTTACTGTAGGGTCGTCAGGGGGGACGGGGTATGGAAGTTGACAAACGACGTCCTGGCTTTTACATTTCGCATTTGACCCAATCGAGCCGAACGCTGCCAAACTCCGCTACGAGCCGATGCGTGTGGAGGCCCCTCTATGGAAAAAGGAGGGTTGAAAGACGGGCTTGAAAAAAGTCGTTGACGATCGGGGAGTAGTTGGAGAAACGTCAGAGCTGGTACAGCGCTGGCATCGGTCTCAGCTGTCGCCCATTTATATGGTGCACACCGCACCCTTCGGGGACTAGTATGCACCACTATTTTCACCCTTCCATGCCATGATTGGACCTTGCCTAGGGCCAACAAATAATATTTGCTCAGCTAATCAATGCGAAAAACAACCGCATTACATGCGTCAGAATTCGCATGCCACTTGGTATTATCTTGCATGGCAATTTATTTTTTTTAAAAAATCATTAATATATTATATATTTTTATTAATTCAATTCTAATTTTTTTAATTTAATCAATAGCCATAAACTTTTTAACCGGATATCGCTAATATAGTTCATCTGATCAATTTTAGCAAAATATTACTAATGTAGACATCGACCGATGCTAACGTGAAATTTTTTTGACAATTTTTATGAATTTTTTTCTCTTAGTTCTTTGTTCATCCCTTTTCTTTTTGTCAGCAACTGATCACTAGCTTTGCTTGGGCAAGAGTCGCCCTTGCTTGCCACAGGCAATGCTAACCCTTGGCCAAGCTAGGGCAGCCTAGCCAAGGGTTGTCTAGGTGAAGGCAAGGGCAACTTAGGCTTGTGGCAGCAAGGGTGACCCTGCTTGGGCCTACCATTAGTAGCCATCGCCTATGGCCGATGGCCACCAACGGACTATCGACAAAAAGAAAAGGAAAAGGAAAGAAAGAAAATGTAGAGATATTTCTGAAAAAATTATCTATATTCAGTGTCTACGTCAATGATTTCTGATTTTGAATGGACTATATTGGTGAATCGTCAAATCACTTAGGATTAAATTAATCGAATTGAAAAGTTTATAATCAAATTGGCATAACCGTAACAAGTCGAGTGCTTTCACGTTTCCCGAGATCGGTGCATATGATGGTCAATTGGCAATTTCACTTGATAATCATGTCTATGCGCCCACGTTAACTTGCAATCTTTCCTTTGGCTTTGGACTGTTGTTCCGTATCGAGAATTGGTGCCGTGATTGCGACGCGCTTTGGCACGAATAGCCAACAAAAAAATCAATCTCTAGAAAGAAAAGCCACCGAAAGAACACATCATGTCGTGCCTCCGTCGCTCAAAACAATGCCCGATCCATTATGATTAGCAAAGCAAACATTGCGGATTTTACAATCAACGCGGTCATTCAGGCATTCGCGTTACAGTGCCCCTTTCCACTTTTGTCCCCCCGAGATATTTCGGGCCAACCGACCGGACTTCCCTCTGAATTACAAGAGTAATTCATTCGCCATGGACCCCAATCGACGGTCGAACAAGAACATGCTAGCCATGCATCATTTTTTACGAGAGTTATTAGTTACTGACATGTTGAAATCCCTTTTTCCATTAGGAGTAAGCAATAGCATGAATCGGATCAAACTGGTTAATTTTGGATAATTTTAACTTTTAAGGGGTGCCAATCCAATTTCCGATTCCATAAAATTGAAACCGGTGAAAATCGGTCCAATTCCTGTGCACTAGACCGATTTATATATATTATTTTAAGGAAGCAAGGTGTAAATCTAAACCTTAATTTTTTCTCACCCCTTGCTTATCCCACTTTCGTATTGCTGCATTGATTCATCTAACTTGCTTCTTTTGTCTCTTGCTTTTTTCTTTATTTTACTTATTTCTTTTCTTACAAGGATTCACTGATTTTATTTCCCTCGTTTACTAGCATCTTCCTTAAAATTTGTAAGTCCGTTGTTTATGGAAGAGAATCCACCGTATCCTCTTCCTTTTCTCAAGCGTGCCTCTATAATAACGGTCTCATCATATCTCAATCTTCTTTGTGAATCTTAGATGAAATCCGAGTTTCAAATTGCGATATAGATTGACAATTCAATTAATCCAAAATTTTCAGCTAAAATATATGAATCCACTGGTTTTATCGGACCGTCTAGTCTCAGATTAGATGGTATGATTCCCAATTTTAGATACGGGGAATCGGTCCACTTATTTCGATTCTTGAGTGGGATGGAATTGTATGGGAAATGATTATCCCTATTTTTTTATACGAAAGATTTGCTATCAACATGAAAAAAAAAACAGGTTGAAAGCACGTGTATGGCTTTGGTCAAAGTGAGGAGAGTGATCTGGTCGCTTTCTCATTCGGTGGGAGATCTGCCCAGAACTATTTTGAAGATATTTTCGTTCGTCCTTTGTCTTGGCAAGTAGCCCCGAGCATATGCATCGAATTTCGGCCCCAGAAAAAGCTGCGAAAAAAGTCAAAGATTGAGATCGGTCCCATTATTGCGTCTCCCCTTTCTGAGAATTGCCCCGGAGCGGGGGTGTCTCCGCCAGGACAGGATTCCCTAATTTCTTGGTTCGCTAGAGAAAAGATTCATGGGATCGAACCGAGGTCGGGCACATCGCGTCGCGTCGAGGGACAAGAGTGCGTTTGGGCATGCATTCCGAAGCATCTTTAGGATGCTATTAGGATGATAAAAAGCGCATCATCCGATTCGCCTCTCTTTAAAGAACCTAAACAGAGCATTCGGCGGAGCAGTACGAGCATAACATACATGGCGCTCATTACGTCAACGATGCATGATCACATGTACCGTTTACGTCTGGAATTCTGGTGAGGAAATGAAGATGAGACCGCAGGACATAAATATGTTCGAAGCAAATGTTTCAGCTCTTGCAGCATCGTTCACAATTCATAGCAGAACCCTTCAGGGCTCTTTTGATAGCATCATGCTAACTGCATCTTGAAAAGGGATCGAAATTAGCTGCGCAAGATCTCATTGTAACGCGACAGCCCGCTGAAGAAATCAGGAATAGCATGAAATCGGAACGCTAAAAGCAGATCGATGTATAGAGGTCGCTGAACTAATAATCCTTGTCCCGAACTACATGAATCTGTCAAAGACATGAAAACACAATGCTGATAAAAATGGTCAATGTCGAGCAAACACCGAGACCGAGAGGAGTTACAAGCCTAATGGAAATCCTACCTAATACTCGCAGCTACAACAGGTCACGCCCTAACTTGTCAGAGATAATATGTACTCAGCATTGAAGCTAAAGAGGGCTGAGCAACACGAAGAAATTAAAGAAAGAAGATATGAGGACCCACAATGTGAAGAAGTCACCGGTGAGGATCAGGGAGCCACCGGGAATTAGCTTAACTAAGGCCGTTAGATTCTTCAACAGTGAAAGAGACTCTATTCTCAGTCATTGGATTCCTCACGTCTTGGACAGGAGCCGAATTCTCTCCATTAAAGACAGCAGTTGCCGTGGCGATCGGCTCACCTCCACCATAATTTCCAACTAATTCTTGTCTACTGTTAAGATTCGTAATAGTCGGGGTCATCGTTGGCGGGAGTTCAACTCTTTGCTTCTTAGGCTTCTGTTCCAGCTGGTGACCCGGAAGGAAGCTACCCACAACGACCTGAAAATCAGAGACCATGAGTGAACTTGGATTACAGCGAAACCTCTCGACATAAAGGAGCTCACACATCTACTGTTTAAATGTCTAGAGCCATCCTCAAAATTATGCTTTTTGGAGTGGTTTGAGCAGCCATGAGTTAATAAGGTCGCAACATTATGCAATTCATACTTTGATCTATCCCTCTTGCTATGTACATGCAAGACTGCGAGCGATGCTTATGTTGGTGGATTGGTGGTGGGGTTGGGTACGGAAGGGAATTCTCTATATGCACTATCATATATGTCCACATCTCTGTAAGCCTTTTGCTCCTTTTCCTTTTTCATAGAACTACGCTAGTTAACCGGTGCAGGCCCCTATTTTCCCTCGTTCCTTTCTTAAGTGGTCCTGTCACTCTTTCATATACCTCCAGAAAGAAATTTGTAGTATCTCACCATCGAATGGATTTTCAAAATCAAGACCGTCACTATTATCCGAATCACGTTAATCTAGCAGCGCAGCAAAGATGCTTACTAGGGATGGCATTTACCTGCACAGGACCGGCAGCTACCAGCAAACCAGCCAGCCCACCCCCAACTACGCGACCATCTGGTCCCGCCAAAGAGACGCTCATCCCACCAGATCTGCTCACTGTTCCTCCACTCTCGATTGGCATATATGACCCAGAAAGCGATAGTATCTCAAACCGCCCCTGCAGGTAAAGGACAAGAGCCTGTCAGATCTGTTAAGCAAGGACTGGATTTTCGATCTCTACTTAGAATGTCCAGCAAGATCATTTCAGTTGTTGAAATCCATGAGAGGATTGTTATTTATGACGATCCATCATATGCGGTTCGTTCATTTCCTCCCAAAAATAGTTTTTCTCAGGCGAAAAATTAAACTCCACCATTACCAACAGCTTGTTCATTACAGTGACAGTAGATTGACAAGAAGATATCTACATACTACATATTATAGTCAGAAACATCACGATCACACCCTTAATTCATTCACTTCTATTCTCTTTTTATTTCCCTAAAATTAGAATCTCTGTCTCTGTCTCTTTCTCTGTCTCTGTCTCTCTCTACGCGTCTGTCTGGCGCCATTCAATCTGAGGGTTGCATCAATCTACATGTCTACTCCTTAGCACACGTTATAGGAAGCCAGTTCCATTTCTATCCTTCCCTTTCATTCCAAATGTCTCTATTAAACCTGTTTAGTTTTCCCCAGTTTTCTGACCGTGCCGCTTTTGGATTATAAAGCAGACCATTCAAGTTCCTTCCTAAATAAGTTCCTTTTTGGATATGGTTGTCTCAAAGCAAATGGAATATCGATGCTCAATCATCTCCTTTCAAAAAGATTCCCTGTTGTAGGGCTTGAATGAGATTTGAGTTGATTAAAACTCTTCACAACTCTCAAAATTAGTCCATAACTGATCGCTCTAAAATTCTCAAACAATCTTGAGTCTATAGTTTGCATCATTGGAGTAGTAACTCATTGCCCAACCTTTTCCATTATAAAGAGATCTTGAGACCCCATAAATGCAATGCAAGAAAATCAACTACATGGTAAGCTGCATGAAAAGCACATCTCAATTCACTGCTATCCAAACCTCATATGTCAAAGTGCCCCCGGAGGAAGTTGGCTGACGAAGTGTCACATTTGATATCGTACCATTTGCAGAAAGAATGCAAATAGCTCGAGATCCTTGCTGAGAGAATGACATAATTTTCATAGTAACATCCTGCACAGGTAGATACAGACGTTGACAATAAGTAATGAAAACAAAGCCTAAAGAAAGCCACTGCTACTCTTACTGGAAGTTTCTTATTGAATTAAATTATAGGGTTACACAAGAAAGCAAAAAACCCAACTAAGTAGAATTAGACTCTTAATGCTCAAAGCTCTGATAATTTACTTATGAAGAGTTTCAAAAGATGAATTATGGAAGGTCATTCTTCAAGGAAAAAGGCAATATGCTGGCTAACTGTGAAGATTTGTGTGGTTGAATACCTTGCGTTTGAGTAAACATGTTTAGTAAACAAACTTTTACTCATGAAATCGGCCTTTACATTTTTCGGCATGTCTAAACATGCTGCAATTAAAGCAAAGGTAATAAAATCCAATCATTATCCTTCACAAGGCTCTTTGCTTTCTTCCGAAGCAGAAGAAATATATATAACACAAAGAAGAAGCAAAACCTCTGCAATCACCGTCCTTCTCAGGCATTGCATGATATGTTGCCATTTCAAGCAAAAAAAGATGACCCGAATGTTCGGCCTTTTGCCCATTCACAACTTAATATAGCCAATATTAATGGGTTTCTACTAAAGCACATCTGGCGTACTCGATTGCATCATTAACAATCATAAAAGCACTAAGAGGGAATACCACTTTGCAATTGGATTTGGAGAATAGAAAACCTATCATTGTCAGGTAAATCATAAGAACAGTGCAGAGATTCTTACACAGAAGATATATTCTCATCTGCTAGGAAGATAGAGAATTTGCCATCTAATTTACATGTCTCTTACAAAACCTAAACAGAGCAACAGTCTGCGCTGTAGTGGAACCAGTTACTGTATCTCACTCCAGTCTATTAAACCTTTTTTTTTACAGAACGTACCTCCCCAGGATTGACAGTGAGTACATGCGGTGTGAAATTGGCACCAACAAAGTAAGCAATCTTCTCACCTACAAAATTAGATGCTTTATAGAAATCGCTATCAATCAAATAAATTACATTTATATAGCGGAAATTCATAATATGAGAAGTCACAAGTAATTTTGCAGACGGTTTCTGCCACCATGACAATAAGCTAAACTATCTCCTGCCTTTACGCAATTCACTTATTTACTCATTCATATTTACTTGGCTTGCTCAGATGATTTTCTACATCTGAATACCGTGGAAATTTACTGCCTTCTGACCTCAATCTCCAACAGTAATTCAGAACTAGCTCATTAACAAAATTACAAGAATTCTAAGGCTTAGTTAATACGCTTTGAATGACAAGTGTAGCCTACACCATATTTTTTCTGTCTCCTCCGAAACATACATTAAAGACAGAAATTTAACATTGCTAAAACCTCTAAAGTATTGCATGCTAATAATCTATTTAGCAGCCCCAGATATGAGAAGGAACTTATAATGCACGATATATTGGGTGCTGCTCCTTTAAACTTATTCTTTCGTAAAGTCGAGATCACCCGAACAGACTAAACCAGAACCGTTCGTAGTTGCAAAGAAAAGAAAAGAATCTACAACAGCAGTGATCCTCAACTACTGGTCAACATTCAAAACTCTGCATTAACTTACCTGGGCTCTCAAACTCAAACTTATGCTTCTTCTTCACGGAGTCAATTGGCCGCCCTCTACCCCGTTGCCATGCCGAGTAGTCTCCGGTCAGCGGAATTGAAGCGGAAATCGGCATAGGTGACAACGCCACCCCATCAGGCCCATATTTCCTAGGCCTCCCTCTTTTCTTCTTTCCTTCTGTACTCGGGGTGGCCGTGCTGACAGGCGTCACGGCCGAAGCAGGTGGAGCCACCACCATTGCGGTGGGTCCATCAACTTGCCCTGGACCTTCACTCACCGGAGGAGTTACTCTACAATTTTCTGGAGCTTCGTCCCCCTTCAGTGTAACCCCAGAAGTAACATCCTCTTTACCCTCCATATCACATACAGGAACACTGGACAAGTACCTAAAACCCTAGAAACCCTAAAGCTTGAAACTAAACTAACTACAGTTTGAATTTTTCTTCAGTTTGATCACAACAAGAATAACACATTACCCAAAAGATACCCAGATTAGAAAACAGAGATCTTAAGTCAAAAGATCAAGCTCAATTACAGATTTAACAAAAATCATGCAACCCAAGAAAGAATCACCCTGCTGTAAAAAAGTTTCACCTTCAAATTAACCCAAAAGACCCCTCTCTGAAGCACCTGCTTGCGAAAAGGTTTCTAAAAACAGGGTTTTACTCACTGCAGCAGACACTGCCCAGTGTCCTGGGACTCAAACCTCCACTGCTCCTGGAACCAAAACGGTCTCCCCTGCTGAAGCTTGACTGCAGGAAAATTATCAAAAACGGTACCAGAAAAAAGTGAGAAAAAAATTTCAGACCCCTGTAATGAAATCAGATTTTCCCCAGAAGCTCTGAAAAATTGGGGTTTCAGCATGAACAGAAGCATCAATAAATAAGGTAGAAATTGGGAAAAAAATAAAATTCATTAAAAAAACGGGGTGAGCAAAATTGGTAATTTATTATTGTTTATTTAATTGCAAAATCAAAAGTATAAACTACAGTTAAGAAAATGCTTCACGTCCGTCTTGGAAGTTTAATAAAGGTCATCAATTAAATGGATGGGCTAATAAATTTGAACATTAAATAATATAGCAAATTGGGTAAAGAAATCCCCCTTTTTTAATTTATTTTTTAACTCGCCCTTTATTTATCTATGTACGCTTAAAGAAATATATACAAAGCTGTAAAGCTAACGCCACAGCCATGCCTAGTTTTCCAACTACTGACAACTTCTTTGTCTTTTCGGTTAAACTAAAGTTGACTAGGTTGGCTGTAGCCCCAAAAGCCCTCACATTCCCCAACTATTTACGGTCGGTGCCACTGTGGATTGTCAGTGAGTTGCGTAGCATGCCGTGGATCTTTACAACAAGCTGCAAACTGCACTTCGTCTTAGGTTGTCCACCCTCAGTTTCAGAGCCACCGACGAGGGGACATGCTCGCATGAAGCCGGTGTGCATGGATGGCGTTAAAGGCAACCGTCGAATTCTATGAGCCCCTGAGTGGGGTCACGGATCAACGGCCGATATTCGCCGGGTCCGTCGGGATTTGGATACTGCAAGAACTTCGCCCTTAAGTTGAAGATTTGAATGATCGGGGTTTTGACCGTACCCATTTCTGAACTACCTGTGGAGTGATTATTGCAATTTGCGGACAGAGGTGTGCAATTCCCTTGGAGGACTTCCAAAATGTCATTGAAATTGCCGCGTCATCGCGGTTATATAATAACGAAGAAGATGCAATTCAGGGTTGGTTTCGTGGACAGTCAGTTCTAACCATTACAACTTTTTAGTGACCCCGGAAGGTTCTCAATCAGTCCAGGATCGCTCCTTCTTTACAACGAGGGACTCTCGGCCTTGATTCCCTGATGGGTAAAGTGCGCCTCTGCTCATGTCCCTCCAAAACCTTGTTTTGGCATACGAGAACAGATGAGCAGTTCCGGAAACATTAATCTCGAAAAGGAGCTCCGATTTCTTGATGCATCGAGCAGTTTTTCCGAGCATGTAGTAGAACCTGATGGAAATTGAAAGTTTCCGTGCGAAAAGAATTACAAGCTCGGTGTACACGTCAGTTTTTTTCTAGACAGTACAGCCAATTACAATTGACTTGAATATCCCAGACACCAAAAATAAGAAACAGAAACCAAGTTCAATTCGAAAGCAATGAAACAATCTTAATTACAGTAAACCCCCAAATATTTTCTGTCAGACTTGGATCATTGGCTTTACATATGCTCTTGGAAGCACAAAGCCAGCTCTTCGTTCCTCAAATGAGTATTCTATCTCTTCGGCAATCTCCTTGACTAAGTTTGCAGCCAACGGCTGCGACACCAGTGCTGGTGTCATTGCTGTTTGCATGGGCATTGAAATTGTGGAAGGTGTAGTTGGAACGGGAATTGCCATGACTTTTGGAGTCCAGTTCTCTTCATCGTTCATGTTAATAGTCTTCAATGGGGTACTGAACATGTTGTTACCAGAAAAGATTTTCTGCAATGGTTCATCCTGTCTCGCTGCTGCATTGTCCATCACGTTTGTCAAGCTTATCTTTGTTGATACTGCAGGTGACACAGGCGAGAAGGGTTTCCTTATCATTGGTGAATCTGGCTCACTAGCCAATGCAGCATCAAGTGAGTGCTTTTTTAATGGGAGACCAGCAACATCCAAGCCTCTTCTACCTATTCAAACACCGACAAAAATATATAAATGAATTATATCATGTTACCATGCAGAGACTCTCAAATTTACAGAGAAGACCGGACACTCTCGTTTCTTTGCTAAGATGAATAACCTGTGTGTATGTTGATTTGTTTAATGACTTCGTTTAACTAGCTCTCTTATCTCGTGAGTTTAACATGGAAATTCTCTTCAAGGAATAGTTCACTAGAAAGCAAGAAATCTACTGAGTTTGATGGCTACAAAACAAGAAAGGCAAACATCTTTCGAACTGAGTGCACTTGCGAAAAAGCACGAAGTTTGCATATCTTTCTGTTCAAAAGTCACCTTCATCTAGTTGTCAGGGGGCAGCACACTGGTTGCAGTGGAGTCACATTACTTTACTCACTAACCTTTCCGGAATTATGATCATCTCATCCGATGAGCAAGTGTATCAGTAGAAAGATACTTACTTGCTGATAATGCTGCTTGGCCATTGTCCTTGTAGTGGTTCAGTTGATCGACTTGGTTTACACGGTCGCTCTTACGATGTGGGCGTGCGTTAGGAGTAGCTTTCATCGAATGCAATGGATCTGGTTTGGGAGTATGAAGAGTTGCACCTCCAAGTGAGAGTCTTCTACTGCTTGCACCACCAGTCGACATCCGAGGAGCTTTCTTGACCAATTGAGTCTTTGAGGGGCTTGGCTTCGACCCATAAAGTGCCTCTTGTTCTGCAATTAGCTGGCCCTGAAGTTTCTTTTGATCCTGAAAAATGAAATATTATTTGTAATCACATTATACACCAAGAAGAACACTCAGCCTGAAAGAACCCATTTCTGAGTCCACCATCAATTAAGATGCAGATTAATTCTTAATCTATATAATAAAATAGAATCGTTCATAATCATACTCGTAGTCTACGTCGTTCTTGCTCTCTCTCTTGTCGCAAAATGTTATACTCTTCCAGCATAGAGAGGAGGCGAAGCTGCATGGAAGCATACAACAAGGATGTAAGAATATATAGGTAAGTCTGAAAAGAATGGTAGTTAGGACCAGATTCCTGAAGGCATAAAGTGGAAATTCATACACCATCATATGAGAACTCAATGCCTCTCTCCTTCTCCCAAGCTACTGTCTTTGAAGTCAGTGTCTCTACCATCGCTGTTCCACCATGATAGAAGAGGTGTAGTATGAAGTTAGTTTGAATAAATGTACTTTAAGCAAGGAATGCAGTATGACTCGCGTTAATCCTTGACGCTCTATCATTTACATCTAAAAGATGGAGGCCAAGAACATTGTTGTGCTTGATACCTGGTAGTTTGCTAACCAATGCACGAGCTTTCTCAGCACGCTTCAGAGTAAGATGGGCTCCTCTTCCAGCATTATACCTATTCTCATCCTGAATGTCAAATAACAGTTACAATTAAGGAAGTGCATCTTAAAGAATCAATAACTGACCCAAAAAAAACTGAAGGGATCAATTAAATGATATCCAAAGACAACTCACCCTGTTATACTCTTCAAGCCAGCACTCTTCATCACAAGCAGCCAACCATTTCTCAACTTTTTCCAGCAATTCTTTGCGGTTCAATGCTTCCTCCTTCACTTCAGCAATTTGAAGTTCAATCTGCTCAAGGATGCAAGCAGCATCAACAGCCCCTACACCACATGTTATATGTACAGCCATGAGCCATTGCAAATTGAAGGCACCTGGATTAAATCCAAGAAAATGACATATTACCAGACTCTACAGCTTCAATAGCATATTCCATCCCAGTATCAGCTTCTGGGATTAAATGAGTCTTCCTACATATCTCCTCCAGTTCTGATCTCTTCTTTAAAACAATCTCCTTCATTTTGCTCAACTTAAACTCCTCCAAACGAGCTACTTCTGCTGCAACCTGCAAAATATCTTATTAATCCAGGAACAGATCCATTTGAAACATTAAACAGATGACAAAGCCTAAGATCCGAAGAATTATGTTATTAAAAAAGTGACTCACAAAATTGATGATGTCCTCAGAAAGCATTTTGGGTTCAGTTATTTCATGTTCTGATGCAGCTATGTTGCTGGTAATGCTCTGAAACATCTGCTGCTCTTCAATTGGGGTATCCATCAAGTTCCATAACTCCAGCATGGTAGTTGCAAGATCTTGAAGCTGCCCAAATGTAAAAAATTCTTCAAGCCAAAAGCTAGGGATGAGCAAGATTATTAGTCCAAATAAATAGTTACCCTCTGCATCCTCTGAAGCTTCACTTCTCGAAGTTTGTGTATTGCAGTAGCCAACTTTTCAATTGTACTGTTACTTATATCCTTGGGTCCTTCAGGGTCAGCTAAACCGGCATGGACCTCCGAAGCTATCTGCTTGAAATCCAGATCAAGCACTAAACACAAAGCATTCACCGTAAACAAATGATCTTGAACCAGCCTCAAGCGCTCAGTCTGTGTAAGAGAAAAGGAGGAAAGTTAGAGTATAATCATGTATTATTAAGAAAATGACTGAGGAGATAAACTCAGGGAACCTTCTCTTTTTGAAGTTCATAAAGCTCTCTATGGAGTTCTTCAAGCTTCCTTGATGATAAGTCTGTCTCATCCAATCTTGTTTTAGGAGGAGTGTGGTCGAGGGATCCACATATTTCAGCCTTAACTCTCTGGATTTGCTCCAAAACATCGAGAAACTGATTTCTTCTTTCACATGTCATTCTTCTCATCTCCTCTAATTGTGGAAGAATTCTCTTGAATTCTTCTTTCAAGCTTCCAACATTTTGGTCAGGCTGATGAAAAAGAACGCCATTGAAATTTCTCTTGAATAATAGCAAATTCTATTCCACAATAAAAGCTTGGCAATGATGAAAATCTGACAGAAGCTGCGGTCACTTTCCGACCATACCCAATGAAGATGTCATTAAAAGGGTGACAGATATTTTCTGCCAGAACAATCAGTAAATTGACCTCGATAATTAATTAGCAATTGCTGCAAGTTCTTCAATCATTATTTTCACGTCAGCGGACATTACTCTTAACCTCACTTTCCGAGTTCTGTTGTTCCATCCCAATGAAAGCATGCACAAATTCTGTTGTCTCATTTTCTCATATATTCTTCTTCTACTCAAAATATAACTCTCTGGCTTATCCCTTTCCTTTGTGTTTTGTGTGCAGGCACAGGCAAGAGTGGTGTGTTCCATGGGGTTGGGTTCTTATAATAAGAAATTTTTTGGATGACTGTGTGGTATGGGTAATGCTATGGTTTTAGGCCTCAGAGTCTGAACTGCATGAACAAAAGGTGGGCTTTTATAACTGTCTTCAGATCCTTGCAATGCTTTTCGCTTATGAAAGGAGTATATTCACTGACAGAAAGATTGAATTCCCTGGCTTGTTAGACAAACTACGAGTCTACGATACCTGTGCCGATTCAACCAATACAATGATAAGGAGCTTGCATACATCGGAGAGTACACTTCCTAGCACCACGAACTAGCCATATGCAGAGACTAGAATTAATATCTCAAGGAGAAAACACTTAGTACAACAATTCATGATATCCACCTGCTTTGTATGTAATGGTCTCTCTCCCAATGCCGAACAGATGGCTGCCAGTTCTGCTTCAGAGTCAGCAATTGCCTGTCGTAGTCGGGCTCTGGATTGGTTTGACTTGTCTACCTTTCTTCTGTATACTTCTAGACATTCTTGTTCAAGCTCTTGCAGCATTTTATCCCTATCAGCATCAGATTCTCCAATTTCATCCCAGATTATCTGTGCATTTGGTTTGAGCGAATAAATCAAACTAGTGTATGGGTTGACACAATTTGATCTTTGGAATTCAGATAACGAATGAAAATTAGATGATATCGTTGAAAAACCTGGAGTTCGTATAAAAGTGTTCCGCATGTTGTCTCCTTTTGGAACAGTGGATCATTTAGGAGGTTAGACATTACCAAAGAACTGCACACACAGTTACTGTCTCAGTAATCTTTGAAGCTGAACATTACATCATGATAGGTAAAAAGCCAGCAAGAAGTAGGCGTCATCAACACCAAGTTTGAGCAATAAGCTTTCGACACTATCAATTTTTCAGCTTCTATGCCTCAAGAGATTGAAAGCTTATTCCAGAAGTTTTTCCATAACATTTCCATTTTAGGCTGCAGAGACCATTAACGAAGACAGGCGTTCTGTCATATTTGATTTTATCCCTATCCTGAATATTTGATTGTATCTTCTCAGACTGAATCAGATATTGTTGTATCTACAAACGATAATTCACATTCTCCTGAACGTCATTAAAAAAAAAAAGAAAAAAAGGAAAGAAGTGGAAATATGGACTCTAATACTTTATCTAGTTTCTGCCCTCAGGTCAGGGCTAGAGAAGAAGTATGAGTAATATTGCTCCGAAAAGGAGGAAGATCAAGCTCCAATGATTACTGTCGAAGAGCATGAGCTAGGCAGTTCCTTGCAACCTCATTTTTATCCGGTAAATTGCTAATACATTCATCGATCAACCAATCATTGCCGTCATCCCTGGTACCACAATTTCTAAACATAGAAACTAAAGATGTCGAGCTCCTCAAGTTCGAAATCATCTCGACCTCCACTCTACATCGCACGCGTCACTGCAAATCTCTCGAAAAGCACCGAGTAACAGCCAACACGAGCAATCTCTCCAGCTCAATCGCACGCGACACGCCATTATCTAAACTTAGAACACCAAATCCAAACTCCGCCGCAAGAGTTCGTTCGAATCCTAACGCGCAATGCTTCGTCCGCTCAACCTCCGATCCAGCTTCATCTTCTCTACTCTCGCGACCTAGCGGAGGGCTTCCTACAGCGAGGGGGAAGGCGAAGCGAGTGGAGATCTGGAGACGTACCTGGACCTCGCGACTCTCCGGATCGTCGAATGAGCTCGGGCTTTCCGAAGGGAATCGATCGGCGACTGCGTTGAGCGATTTCTCGGGGAGAAGAAAAGGGACCGTTGAGAGCGGACGAGAGAGAGGGATTTTGTGTGTATTTTAATGGCGATTGAAGGGTGGGGGAGCGAACTGTTAAAGCCGAGCTGCGAGTGATAACCGATTTTGAATTTCAAAAATTGGGCGTGAGGCTCGACTCGACCGTTTCTTGTGCGTCGGGGGCGAATTCGTCCTTTGCGTTTCCACGCTGGCCCAATGAGACGCTGCCAGCTAACGAGAGGGGCGAGGCTCTAGCGGAAAGACGGTGGAATGGAGCGTATGTAAGCACTGTCGTCCAGGAGGAAAATGACGAGACCACGTGCCTGGGCGGGCGGCCTCACCGTACGTAGCGGAAGTAACGGGGCTCGGGCCATCTTTGCTTTCGAACTAGATTTCTTTAGTGATAAAAGTACAAATGGTTCCTAAATTTAGGCTCCGTCTTTGAAAAATATATTTCCTATTTTTCGATGTTTGATGAATTTAGAATAATAAGTCAACCGAAAATATTCTCCTAATCAACCAAAAATCTATCCTTAAAATATGTAAAATAATTTTATCTTTAAAAAAATCAATAATCATTTTTCAAAATATGATTAAATATCGATGCTAGAATCCGAACTCTATTTAAGCACGGAAACATCAATGTTGGTTCCTGATCTTGGGTGTTAAGAATTAAGTCTTCGGCAGCCAAGCCGAGGATCTAGGTGCCCATGCCCAAATCTCCAGCGCCACACCCAATTCCACTGAGGTTGAGCCTAGAACCTCATGCCTCAATATTTAGAGATATGCTGGATTTAATTCAATTGACTTGATAATGATTATATATATCAAAATATATTTAGATATATGTTGGATTAAGTTCAATTCTTGCATTTCTCCCTGAACAAATTCCTCTCACACCTATAAGATCATGGGATTCGGATCAGAACTCATTCTTAGCTCACCATCCAAAAACCGATTATCGTCCATAATACGATCGAGGGATCGGGAGTGCGGTTAAAAATCCCATCCGTTTGCACCCTTGCGGAAATCCCCCTCGTTTAAAAACTACATTCATGAATCCAGTTCATCACGGAGAATTAGATCATATCCATTAGCTAAAACGGGTCTCGTTCGAGATCCATGGCCACACAATAATTTAGATTTAGCTAATCGAGCGTGGACAGATGGCATTATTACCGTCCAATTCTCGAAACCATTAACTGTACCCTTGGAAAAAAAGAAAAAAAGAACTTGGTGCGTAAATCAAAGCAGATTTGAACCGTCAAAACCAGCAGACTCCATAATAATCCCCTCAATTTGGACGGCTCAGATTTAGACAAAACCAACGTGGGGACTTTCGGTTGTGGAAAACACCTCGGACTCGGAGATAGAAAACCGCCCCCCACGCAGCCTTTTGTCGACAACATTTGCCAAACAAAAACCGCTTCTCGCCGCTATCGGAAACTGCAAAAAAAGACATCATCTTTGATAGCGAAAACTCGCCAATCTCCGCTTCGCGTTGGCCTACGAATCCGAAGAAGAAGAAGGAGATCGATGGCCGCTCGCTCGCTCTCCGCCCTCCCAATTTCGCCCTCGAATCCTCAGTCGATCCCTAAGAGCGCGCGCGACTCCCCGGTCTCGCTCGCGTGGAACCGGGGACCGAGCTGCTTGGCGAGCTCCTTCAACGGGAGCAAGCTCTCCGCCGTTCCCCCCCGCTCGAGACGGCTCGTTCGCCGGTTCAATTCCGCCGTGGCGACGGTCCTGCTGAGTCTCCCCACCGGGTATGTCGTGCCTTTGAGTAATTCCGATTGGAGACGTTTCTTGTTGGAATCAATCTAGCGTTTTTTTCATTGGCTTCTGGGTTCCGCAGGAAACCCGACAGAGCATCTACCGACAAGCTCCCAAAGTGAGTTCAAGTCTTTCCAAGTGCGTGCGTGTGTATGTTTGTGTGTGTGTGTTTGACGTGTGATTGTCGATATCGAAGAGAAACGAGTGTGCTGTTGTTTTGTCGATAGTTGATTATAATTTTGGGGTTTTTTGAATGGAGTGATGATTGTTAGATGGGCGGCGAGAGCAATCAAGTCGTTTGCTATGGCGGAGTTGGAAGCGAGGAAACTCAAGTATCCGAATACGGGCACTGAAGCTCTTCTCATGGGGATTTTGGTCGAGGGTTAGTAATCACTGGACTTCAAGCTTACTGCAGTATTTCTTTTAAATGGTTTCTTAGAGCAATTATAGACCTTTGAATTTGTTACTGATCCTTTTGAGCAACCTACGATCGATTGATTGAAGTTCGGGTTTCAAAATTGTGATATCATCTATATGCATGCACCAAAGGTGTAGATTGTACTCAACAACAGATTTGGATGATGAATATAATATTTTTCGTCCTTGAGGGATCTATAAGTTTGTTTTGCAGTGAACGAAATTTTAAGTTAGTCTCTTGACTTTGAGCCTGAATTAAATACAAACTGATGTGACCAACGTGCATGGAAGCTTGGTAAGAGGAGAAGGCTTGAAATATGTTTATGTTCAGGCTTGGCTGTCGGTGCATCAAAATCAGAGGTTCAAAAGACATTAAAAATTGGATATGGACATTAGTCCATAACCCTCCCACAAAACCTCCAACCCCATGCGCACTTTTTCATTATAATAAAGCAGGCAAGAAAGGGGAGTCTAGCCATGTCCATGTTAGCTGCTCGGTTTGACATGAGCTAGGGTAAGTAGAGGTTCAGCAAGAATGTATAGAGAGTTTTTTGTGAGATTGAGTGAATTTATATGAGAACTCAGAGATTAACAGTGAGCTATTAAAAAATGAGTATCAATGGGTGCTAGGCTTTGTTCAAATATTAGACACTAGGACTACGTGATCCATCCATCAGATTATTGGTGGAATTTTGTCATTTTTGCTCGGGGACTAGGTCGAATTGATCATGTAAAATATGAGTTAAAAAAGTCAAAAGAAAAAAAAAAGAAAAAAGAAAAGTTGAATGGTCAAAGGAAAAAGAAATAGGAGAAAGAAGAAGAATGAGGAGGAGAGACCGAGAGTCTTCAGAAGAGAGGAAGAAAAAGAAGAAGAGAGAGAGAAAGAAAGAAAAGAAAGGTTGAAAAGTCAAAGAAGAGAGAAGAAAAATAGAAGGGTGAGCAACCACAGCTAAGTGGGTAATGCATATTTTGGCCACCCACATTTGCTTCTTGTCATTTGGTTCGATCTACCTCATATCAATTTGTTCTAACTTTGTGAGGCAAATTCTGAGGATGATAAGTGATCCTATCATATCTGATATTGTTTAGTAGCAGCCGTCATTGCCCTTGCTGGTCAAGGAGCAAAGTGGCCCCAATGGCGCATGGCATCTTCACTAAGTCGATTAGAATGGTCGAGTTTCTCATTAAAGGTTGTGATACTGGCCTCCTCAAGAATTTGAGGGATGTACAAGATAATGGTGTCAATTCTTGAGGCATTTTGAAATAATTGGATTGATATGGCCAAAATAATCGTATACAATGAATTTGGGTGGCATAAAAGAGAACGCTTGTTGTCAATGCTTTGCACAATGACAACATCCCCATTGAATTAGCTTTTGGGGATTCCAATAACATTGGTGATGTTGGCAAATTGGACTAAAGCTTAGCTTCCTAATTGGAATTGGAGGTCCTGGTGAGGACATTCCTCACATCCTTCAGGCGTCCCTTCATTATTAACCATCGGGGTGATTCTGGCATTACTCGGATCGAGATGGCAATGTAAGGACATGCCATCTCGATCCGAGTAATGCCAGAATCACCCCGATGGCTGATAATGAAGGGACGCCTGAAGGATGCGAGGGGCATCCTCGTTAGGATCTCCATTTCCAATTAGGAAGTTAAAGTCCGATTTGCCAATATTGCTAAAATCCCTGAAAGCCAATTCACTGAGGATGTTGTCATTGTTTTGAGCATTGACAACAACCTGTGGCGGGCTCTTTTACACCACCGGAATTTATTGCATATGATTATCTTGGCCATATTGATCCAATTATTTCAAAAGGCCTTAGGAATTGAATTGACACCATTATCGTGTGCATCCCTTGAATTCTCCCTTGAATTCTTGAGGAGGCTAGTGTCACAATCTCTGGTGAGAAACTCTTTTTGACCATTCTAATCGACTTAGTGAAGATGGCATTCGCCATCTAGACCACTTTGCTCCTTGACTGGCAGGGATGATCGCAATTGCTAATAGGTAGTATCAGCGGTATGATAGGATTGCTTATCACCCTTGGTACTTGCCTCATTAAGTTTAAACAAATTGATAATAGGCATATTGAACCAAATGACAAGAAGCAAATGTGGGTGGCCAAAAAATGCACTATTCATTGAGCTGTGGTTGCCTACACCCCTCTATTTTCCAATTTTTTTCAGGTTCCTCAACTAAGGATGAGTATTAAGAAAGTGATATTGACAAGGAGACTTTTAGGAGTTAGATTTTAGGATGTTTGAGGCTGCGCCCTTTTGGTGAAAGAACGGCCGTGTCATCCCCATTCTTAATGGTTTTGGGGTTTGACAGATCAAATCACGCCATTCATCATTATTTTATTTTATTTTTGTGCTAGAATCATATTTGCTGTGTAGATTGGCAAATTTCATGACAAAGACTTGGTCATACTATATACCATTGTTTTTCCAGTCTTGTTGCTGAAAATTGATGTCACCATTTGTCCAGGTGTGCTCCTTTGCTGCTTCAAACTGTTTAACAAAAAAGGGGGGCATTCCCTTCAGTTTTATAAATTCCCCACTGCTAAATGCTTCCAAAATATGGAGTTCCCTTGGTGAAAATTCGGGACTAACTCTAGTTTATTTGATTCCCACTTCAGGCACTAGCCTAGCTGCAAAGTTTTTGAGGGCTAATGGAATTACACTTTTCAAGGTTCGAGAGGAAACGGTGAACTTGCTAGGGAAATCTGACTTGTACTTTTTCAGCCCTGAGCATCCTCCATTGACCGAGCAAGCACAGCGAGCCCTTGATTGGGCTGTTGACGCAAAACTAAAGTCAGGTATTTTCGATTTCATGTGTCTATTGTAGCTTTAATAGAATGGCATGAGCTGCTTTATCTGTTGGATGGTCTTTGGTCAATTTGAATCCTGGAGGTGGAGTTTAGCGATGGCAACCCTTAGATCATAGAACATTAGGTCTTTGGTTGGGTAAAGAGCGCATAGTTCCTCAGCTTCCCTTGTTGGGACCATGGCAGAAATTTATAGTTCTCAGCTCTAAGTGAGGCAGTCACTGTGTCTGTGGGCGATCCCCTGGTAACCTACTTCTGACTGTGGGCCATGCTATGGAACGTAGGAATCTATGGATGTTGTGATTTCACCAGCTTTTTTCATTTGCATTGAAGACCTATATTGCCTAAAAGTTTATTCTTTTATGAAACGTGCCCAGGATGTATTTCAAGTATATATCTTGACGCTTCCCCTCACCTGGAAGGCAGACCTTACATGTGAAGAATAGGATGTTGACATAACCACATCACACAACATGTGGAGGATAGGAAGGAGTAATGGTGAGATATAGAAAGAGGGAATGCTAATATTGGGAATCTTGACACAAAGCACTGATATGCCATTGAGCGTCCAATTCTTTAAAAAATTTAAGCTGTAAGAAGCACATAATTATATCAAGCATTTGCCCAACCAGGTGTATTCCATGTTGAAGCAATCTAAAATCATCCATTAGCTGCTGCTATCAGTTAATTGTACACATTGTGTGGAGTTAATTTGTTGAGAGAGGCATTATGTAAAGTCAGAGTAGTGATTTGATCAACAGTACCAGATAATCAGGATCTCCTTTTCATTTTCCATGATACATTCGATAGTCCTTTGCCTTTAAGCTCAATGTTCTCTCTTCCATCCAAGTGCAATCCATCAAAATTGAAAGCAACTTTAACATCTTATCCCGACAACAAAAGCTATGTAATGATCCATAGAGAGCTGGATTGAGAAACGAAAACCCCGAGGCATTTACATTTTAAAATCAAACCAGTGTCCGTACTCCGGCTAATTTGATTCTAACCCCCCCCATCTAGAAGATGAACTCCGGCTCATTTCAACACCCATAGCCTTATCCCCAAAGCATTCACGGAACAAGAGAGACGACTACCTTTGCTGTCAATAATTCTACCCAGTTTCTTCTTTTAATAGGTTCTGCATGTCTACTTTGTTGCATACAAATGTTTCTATCCGGCTGTACTTATTGAGTGCCGTGGAAATTCAGGCGAAAGTGGAGAAATAACCACAACACATCTGCTTCTTGGGATTTGGTCTGAAAAGGAGTCAGCAGGTCACCAGATCCTATCTTCCCTGGGTTTTACTGATGAGAAAGCGGACGAACTTGCCAAATCTGTAAGTGAGACATGTTGATGACTGATAGTCCATTCGTTATCATGTATATTACCAACACTTTGTTTTGGTACCTTGCAGATGGATAAGGATGTTATTTTGAGCTACAAGTAAGTCTCAAAATGGTAAAGAGGGATGCTATTTTATAATTTCCTTGGGATCCCTGGGTGTGAGCTTTCTAAGTTCAGAAAGTTTCACAGATGATTGAGGCATGCGTGGAAGTTCAAATGATTCTGCCAAAGCTTTTTCTAGAATCAAAGATAAACATGTCTCATCTCGCTCTTGGTGGGTCTCCTGTTCAATTCTCAACGGCTCTTTGTAGGGATGCAGATTGTTTTTCTCATGAGCATTTTTGCGAAAAAGGGGACAGCCTTTTGTTAATGGAAATGAATTTCATATATCTTTCTCGTCCACCAGAAATTGACTTGTCGCCATGTAGTAGTGATAGGTGTACTACAAATGCTGGACCGAAATGAATGGATCAAACTGGGTTTATTTTCTTTTTAACCCCTCGTGTTTTAATGTTGTTGGATGGCATGGGGGATTACATTTAGGAAGCATGTTTTATGCCTCTGTGAACCATTCTGGTGCAACTTTTGGATTGAGCATTCGAAAATGCTGGTGAATTTTCTTAAAAAAACGTGCAATCTATGAGGCTAAGGTTTTTAGCGGGTGAAAGACCAAATTATGCAGGTTTTGGCATGGAAGATGGTCTAAAAAAAAGATGTATAGGTGCTTCATGCTTGATGAGTGATGACAACGAAAAAGCTAAATGTCCTGTTCCAAGCCCATCTCGGGGGAACATTAGGTGATACAGGGACTTTCAACTGGGTATGTTCTTTTAGCTAATTCCAGTAATTGTAATTGCCTCAAGGCTCCTTTAGGTCACTAGCCATTTCAGGCCAATCATGCTGAGCAACGTATGCGAATTGCATTCTGAGTTCTAAACTGCATTTACGTTAACTAGGCACCCTAATGAGGAACTCAACCAAAGCAGGGGAAACGAAAAGAGAACGGATTATTGGCCCATTCGCACGCAATTAGCTGAATATTGATCTTGTTATTCTGACTTGTTAGTTGAAACTAAGGCTGATTAGAGGGAAAGAGCTCCGACACAGATGCCTCTTATGCAATTAGAATGGTCTTCGATCCACCAGAAGGGATGACCTCCCCGTAATGCACGAAAGAAACAGAACACACCTAAACCCCTTGAATCACTGTACCCTACTTCATCATGAGAAGTTCCTTAAAGTTCCTCCGCTTCCTTTTCCCTTTTCTTCTCCCTTTCGGGTCGAAGATGCGTCTCTCGAAGCGTTGCAAAGCAGAAACTGAATTTCCTCGGGGGCTCGAAAATTTTAAATACACGGACCCCCCTTTCCCTTTGGAACATTCAAGAGACCCCCCACCTCGCATGATATCACCGGCTCTCTTTTTCATGCAACCAAATCATTAAACCCCCCGCCTTGTACCGAGAATCTGAACGCAAAGAGCGGAACATTCCCTGTTCAGTAGTACCCAGAGTGGTGGTCTCCATCCCCGAAATAATGACCCCTCTGGCAACTTTCTCCAAAGTGATCTGACCGGAAACAGCTCAAGTTTTACTCCTTTCCTTTCTTGATTTGGACGTGCGTACGCCACGGCATGAACCCGCTTGCTTTCTCTTTTTTACTTCCCCTCCTCCTTTTTTCAAAGGTGAGAAATTCCCCGTTAATCATGTGACGTCTGACGAGCAATTTCTACCCACCAGGCCAGTTCGCGTCTAATCTATAGTTGTGATGTCGGGCGTGTGTGCTGGGGAGGAAAGGAGGGGGAGGGGGAGGGGAGGGGAGGCGGGGGGCCTCGAGCACGTGCGAGGCGGTGAGCATTATTTGGTCTACCACGGACGTACGATGATGATGACACACGTGCACTTGGTCCGTCAATGTTTATCTCGAAGGGACGACGAATGTGTAATGGAAAAACTGCTGAGGTATCGGGACCATTCTCTTTTCTCGAAGGCTCTGTCGAGCAAAAGAGGGACACGAGCCCCTCCAATTCGATGAAAGCGCGAGGGCATGAGGTGTCTGCTCTCATGCGCAATATCGCCCCTCCCCACTAAAGTTATTTTTCCCCCTATCCCCACTATTTCTCTTTCCACATTGCAAAGCACGGCCACGATCGAATTGGAAGTCCTCGGAGATTTTGGGAAAGAAAAAGCACTCGTCGATAGTGGGATCCAGAGGAGCTGCATACGTATGACCCTTTGGTAAGGCAATGGACAATCGAGAGCGGCTTTGACGTTGGAAGGGAGCCTCACGTTTCCTTTACATCACCCACGAGAGTGTCTTCATTCATGGATATAGTTCCAATCCTGTCTGACAACGACATCCACCACCGTGAATCGGAGTAAGAAGATGCGGTACGAAAGTTCAATTGGTGCACGTTTGTTAAAAGGAATTTCGACTCATCCAGAGCATATCATGTACGACCGAGGAGAACGCCTTAGATAAGCAATCGAGACGAGTCAAACAGACCCCGTTAAGAGATTTGGTTACGTGACTAGATGCGCTATCGAGTGAGCTCAATGCGCGCCGTACTCGTTCTTGGGGCCGCTAGCTAACCCGGCTAAGTGGGTATCGACCGACGTCCGAGTTCGAGCGTGGCTAAGAGATCTGCTCCCAAGTCAAAGATGGTGATGGGAGCTACTGTCCCCACGATCTCCAAGGTTCGTGCGCACGCATCTTCTCCACTCTCGCCAGATGATGCAAATTTGCATATGCAAGGATGTCAATGTCCACAAGCGAGTAGAGCTCGCATGGAGATTGCTACAGAAGCGCAACAGGACGGCGTACGAAATGTGGGGGCGTACCGAATTTTGGATTCGACCCTGAAAACGAAAAACCTATGTACACATGAAAGTGGATGTTTTCTAAGGGAGATAGCGATATGTGGGTACGTAAATCAAGGGTCTGCACTAGCAGTAATCGGCAAAATATTGATGCTAATAGCAAGAATACTAATAATTATGATCAAGTCGACGAAGTGACTAATCGTTTCCTGATTCGATCTTGTTCTACCTAAGAATCGGATTAGTAGGACCTTTTCCCTATTCTGAGACCGGGATCCAAATCGACTAGTCATGGTACTAGACCGATTGGTCCGGTTTGGTTCTTGGGTGGTCCAATGCAACCGGTGAAAGATTGCGGTGATGCACCTAATGCACCGAATTTCAAGAACTTACATTTCATTTGACTGGTCCTACTCTTTTTTTTTTTTAAGTGAGTTTCCCCCATTGTATATTGCAGATTTCCTAGTTTGCACCAAAAGAATACACTATAAAATTGATGCAGAAGCATATAGTTTATGAATATAATGGACTCGGAGTGAGTCAAAATCTTCTTAGATCACGCAATTTGAGAAGTAGGTTCATTGCATGGTATACTAAAAGACATAACATCCTCTACGATTCTTTTCCTTTTATCATCGTACATTACATGTCAATCCAAGCATGGTTTCTTTATATGACAATAATCTCGGCCAAGCAATCGATGGAAACTGCGGCATCGCATCGCACCGCAATTCAGATCTGAACCCCACTTCCTGATCGACGCAGTCTCGACCAATCGCAGCACAACAAGTGTGCGTGCGCCATTGGTGGGTGTCTACTCAATTAGCAACAGGTCGTGGTCCGGCTTCTGCTCCCAACCATTTGTTTGGCGATCTCTGGATTCATCGAAACCAGCATTGCGGTATTCGATTCCTCTTCTGGCTTAAGCGGCTGCAAATCCCGGTGCCTGCGGGGTTCTCTCTTCCGTTGTCTGTCATCCGATCTTTTCACTATTTTTTCTATGTTATATGGATTCACACCTGTGTACATCATTTCGGGGTTGATCTTAGTTCTTGGACAGCAAAGCTGGATTATCAAAAAAAAAAAGGGAACAAGTAAGGGAGGGGGAGAGGGCAATAAATTCCCATCATGATCGATATACTTCATGCAATTGTATCGCTAATTTTTACTTCGGCTACCTTCACAACCGACACCCTCTAAGCTCTCCACTAACCTACGGGGAGAAAATTGACGTAACATCTTCAAAAATTGACATCCGGATCGACATGAGTCGTCATTGATCTTTCGCAATATTTTCACCGGACATACGCTATACTTTGACTATACCATGCGCGTATAGTCTTTGTACGTTTTTTATGAAAGAAATTTGAAAGGGAAAGCAAAGTTGAATGGTGTAATTGCAAGCCGCATCACATCATCAGTACAGTCAAACCAAAAAAAAAAAAACTGTGACAGAGAGATATAGTATTCATAATTGTCATCGCAATTGATATACTTCGATACAATTGTAATCAAATGGCCAAATTTTACTTCAGTCACTTTCACGACTGACATTCTCTAAGCTTTCCACTAACCTATGGGGAAAAACTGATGTGACATCCTCAAAGATTGACACCAGGATCGGCAACGAGGTGATTGATTTTTCACAATCTTTTCACCGCACATTCAATATATTTCGATTGTACTGTGCACGTATAGTATTTGTACGGTGGTCATGTACTAACTCTGAAGGGAAAGCAAAGTTGAATGGCGCAGTTGCAAGCTACATCACATCATCACTACAGTCAAACATTAAAAACAAAAAAAAAATAATCTGTGTGGGAGAGAGAGTATTCATAATGTTCGAGGGATGATATTAGTCAAAAGGCAAGGGAGAGAAGCTGCAGTTGCCTATTCATATCGGGACAAGTAGACAAGGGCACTTGCGGATTGCCGAGTCATTGGTCGGCGGAAAGAAACGAGGGGTTTAGAGGTTAAAAAAAGAGAGGGCTACTGCAGATCCAGCAGGATAAACTAGGAAAAAGAGAGAGAGAAAACCACCAAATATGGAAAAGTCAAATCTTTAAGAAAAGATTATCATGCTTCCACAGCCACATGAACGCTCACTCGATGACGCCAAAATCTATCGAAGACCCAACCAGCCACTTTCCACTGTCCCATGTCCAGTGTCCATGTGAGGTGAATGAGTAAGTGGGGTTTGCTTTTCATCTCTTCTTCTGCTCCTGCTTCTTCTTCTTCTTCTTCTTCTTCTTGGTTATAGTGGGCAAATCATTTTCAGCACCATAACATCATCTGCAGAACCACAGTTCTTGTCAACTTTCGGGGGCACTGTTCCCTCGAACCCTAGACACTGCCCTCCCTCCACTCCTGTCGACCATGTGGTTATCACTTATTCTCGCGAATAGGGCATGAAGTGACGATGACAAGAGATTTCTTATTCTAATGTACTTCGCATCGCTACGGTCTTGCTCTGAAGTGATTTTAAATAGGGTGGACGCAGTGTCGATCTATCTGAACTGACGAATTAAGTAGTTTCATGCGTGATGTGAGTAGACCTCGCATGATTCAATGGTCCAATTATATTGAGATGCACGCACCCAATACATGTAAGTAGATTTTTTAAACTGCATATCGTGTATTAGACCCCCCAAAAGAAAAAAAAAAACTCCATTTCGTGTCATCATATGTATCTAAAATTCAATTACCTTAAGCTAGGTCATCCTTGAAAATGAGTTGAAACAATTCTAAAAACATGTAACGGCATTCCACATCAAAAACAGTACAATAAGATGTGAACCTTTGTTTACCGTTTTGCTAGAGTGAATTTTTTGAAGCATGAGAAAGATATAGATGACTATGAAAAATGACCTGAAAATTAAAGTTTAATTTAAGAGGTAATGACAACATCATTGGTCCTTGAACTTGTACTCGTCATTCAATCTAATCCCAATGGAAATTAAACAGTCTTAGAAGTAGTGGAAATTGGATAATCCGTGTGATTGAAATCGAAAGTGATAGATTTCCAATCGAACGTGATTTGTGTTGTGAGGGCTTCATTGTCCCTAGTGCGTTGTCATCTTAGTGAAACCCTACCATTTTTCATACGCTCAGGGATCATAATCATGGATTCCAAGCTAAGATACCAAAATTATTCAGGACAAAGGAGATCACTCCATTTCCCTTCGCTTCGCGGGGTCACATTATTGACCAGCCAGAACAAGAAAACATGCACCATAATTAGGACTGTTATCTAATAATATCAGGCCTAAAAACGAAAGAATCTCAAGCTAAAACCTCGATCAAGTGGTCCTTGACCGTGCGCGATAAACCCTTTTCCGAGTAGATTAATCGCAGCACTCGATCATGCGAACCGCTCAAATGGATGAGCTCGGCATAGCGGGTCTCCATTTGATATAATTAACTGTTTCTGAATTTTTCCTTTTCCTTTCTTTAGTTTTTGGGGCTCGACCTCATAAAGTGAAAGTATCTGACTGTTCGAACTATATAAGAATCTAAGAGTTCTCGTGCCCGGTCCACCTTATCATTCCACACAATACCCAGGGGGGGCCACTCATACGTATTCAAGATAGAATCTCTCGAATTGATTAGAAAAAAATAGTGCGCGGTCTAAATTTCTTTTTCTTGCTCTCTCTTCCAGAGTCATTATTGCTTATTAGCAACCACAGACGAATGAAGGAAAGATAAAGGGCATTATGAAAGATCAAAAGGAAGAGGACGATAATGGTATGGCCCTCTTGCCTTATTTTAGAATGGAGCAGCATCTAAAGATAAAAAGTGCTTCTTTGCACCCTATAACAAAAGTGCCTCGGCCGCTTTGATTCCTCGAACCTTTATTATAGAAAATAAAAGTACCATTTCAAATTTAAAAAAACATATGAAATTAGGGTCTAGGCCATTCCAAACACCGATCATAGAGAGACTTCGTGTTTTAAGGAAAATAAAATAGAGAGACTTCGTGTGGAAATCTAAGCTAGTCTCTTGATCTATATTTCCCTGCATACTGAAATCGTGTGTATTGATTTGACGGGACTTGTGATAATGCCGACCACTAATAATGGTTACTAAAGGGAATAATGACACAAATGGTTCATGAATTTTGATCCAATATGTAATGTGATCCTTGATTTAATTTGTTTAAAGTGTTTTTTGAACTTTAACCTAACGTTCAATGTGGTCCTTGAATTTTTTTATTTATATTCAATGTAATCCATGAAATGTATGAAAATGTTCGATGTAGTATTTCAATTAATTTAAGATCAGGGATAATATTGAACGTTTTCATATAATTCAGGAACTAAATTAAGCATGTATCAAAAAGTTCATGAACTAAATTAAACAAATTAAGTTTATAAATCATATTACACATTTGATCAAAATTCAGGGATCATTTATGACATTTTCCCTTATCAAAACGGCAGTAGAATATGAATATAAAAATTCCAGGTCAATGAATTGTGTTCATGATTATTGTATAAATCTTGTGTTAAGCTGTTAACAGTTGTATTCATGAAGCATGACCATTACTTTTTTTCTATAGAATATCGATACTCCATGATCTAGGGGAACATCTCTCTCTCTCCCTCTCTCTCTCTCTCTCTATCTCTCTCTCTCTCTCTCTCTCTCTATCTCTCTCTCTCTCTCTCCTATAGAATTTTAAAATGATTAAATGAATGTTAAAAAAAAAAGGAGAGCTTCACACAAAGTCTCATCAAGGCTGAAACATCCCACGAGCGTCTCAGCTGCTTCTCTCTTCAACTTCAACCCCCCTCCGTTATCCTTTTCCTTATCTTCTCCTTCTCCTTCTCCTTCTCCTTCTTATCATTATAGCTTGAGTAACGCAAGCGCATACATATTATACAAACATGGCTCTGGAAACATGGGTGATCAAGGTGAAAACCGCCCTATCCCACGGCTTCGACGCCGTCAAGTCCGGTGCGCCGCACCCAAAGCTGCTCGGCGGCAAGAAGCGTAGCGTCGGCGTCCTGGCCTTCGAGATCGCCGGGCTCATGTCCAGGCTCCTCCACCTGTGGCAGTCCCTCTCGGACAAGAACGTCGTCCGCCTCCGCAACGAGTCCATCTCCCTCGAAGGCGTCCGCAAGATCGTCTCCAACGACGAGGCCTTCCTCCTCGGCCTCGCCTGCGCGGAGATGGTCGAGAGCCTCCGGCACGCGGCGAGAGCCGTCGGCGTCCTCGGCAAGCGTTGCGAATATCCGAACCTTCAGGACTTCGAATGGTTTCTTGGCGAGTTCACGAACACCGGACGCGACTCGAACCATTGGAGCCTGAGCTACAAGGACATGGAGATTCTGACGAAGAAGATGGATCGGTACGTCACCGCGACCACGACGTTGCACCGAGAGATGGAGGAGCTCTCAGTACTGGAGAGCAGCTTGCGAAAATCTCTCCAGCTTCACGAACAGCAACACGACTCGTCTTCGTTGTCGCTGTCGTTGTCGTTGAAAGAACAGAAGATCATCGAACTGCAACAGAAGATAATGCTTCAGAAGCAGGAGATCAAGTGCGTCAGAGAGAAATCTCTGTGGAACCGAAGCTTCGATTCGGCGACTTTGACGTTAGCGAGGTGTATATTCACGAACCTCGCCAGGATCAAGCTCGTCTTCGGGCTCGGAAATCGTTACATCATTGCCAATCCATCATCTCTACCGCGCAGCTTGTCGGCTTCGGCGACCGTTCATCCGACCGAAAATCCTAACCACTTCATATCAGGACCGTTGAGAAGCTCCAAGCAGGAGGATCACCGGAAAAACGATACGGACGATTCTTCGGCCAATGCCTTCTTCGAGTCTTATTCCAAGCTCCTGAAGCCGCCGCCCACGACGCTGGGGGCCGCGGCGCTCGCGCTCCACTACGCGAACCTGATCATCGTGATGGAGAAGATGATCAAGTCGCCGCAGCTGGTCGGCGCGGACGCGAGGGACGACCTCTACGCGATGCTGCCGAGCAGCGTGCGGTCGGCGCTGCGGGCGCGGCTGAGGGGGGTCGGGCTGTGCCGGGCGGGGGACCCGGCGCTGGCCTCGGAGTGGCGGGACGCGCTGACGAGGATCCTCGGGTGGCTGGCCCCGCTGGCGCACAACATGATCAAGTGGCAGAGCGAGAGGAGCATCGAGCAGCAGAACACCGACCTGGTGCAGCGGACGAACGTGTACCTGCTGCAGACGCTCCACTTCGCGAACACGGAGAAGGCGGAGGCGGCGATCACGGAGCTGCTGGTGGGGCTGAACTACATCTGGAGGTTCGAGAGGGAGATGACGGCCAAGGCCTTGTTCGAGTGCACCAACTTGGGTGGCCTGATCAATAATATTCCAATCACATACAGTTAGTTCTCGCCTAATCCCCTCCTAACTTCTTCTCAATTCTCATCTCCCTCGACTCTCCACTTGGTGCGGAGAAATCTGGGTTTGTTTCGATTTCTACTCTTTTTTCTTTTTCTTTTTCCATTTCGAGGTTCAGATCGTCGGGGGTTAGTTTTGTTTCCGGCCACCGATCATCTGTACGTATATGGCGATATATACGATTGGACCCGTGTAAAGAAAGCGACGTGGTTTTTTAGGGATCGAATTATAATCAATCAGAGCTTGGCTTGCCAAATCAAAGCTATAGTTCTACAAACGACGGTGTCGTCAAATCTTTGTAGATAATTGTCATCTTTTCACTTTTGTCCGTTGCGGGTGATTGCCTTTGTCGAAGTAGGATCGACTATAATTCCAAATGAGCACAAAGCAAACTAAGCAGTTGATCTCGCTTGATTCGTATACCCACCGGAGCGCAAAGAGAGAAGTGCCAACTGGCTTAACCATTGGAAGCTTTTTGAGTCCTTGGGCGTGGATGGATGGGGTCGTTTCTCATCTAATCTAATCTCGACTTTGAATATATTTAACTTTTTTCTCTCTCTAACTCGTGTTTGAGCCCTGTTAAAGGAGATGGGGAACATTGCTTGGCTAGTTGCTAGTGGCCCAGTATTATTTTATCGGAGGGTCGGGGACGAGTGCCCATTCCCCATTATTACATTCGCCATGTGCATTAATCCCAGAGACCGAGCCGCGGTCAAGTTTAAAATAATCCGGAAGCATTATCTACAAAGTGTTGTGTCGGCCAGTGCTTCCGTTCTTTGCCGACGCTCTCGTATTTTATAATCCTCGACTCATCATTAGGTTAGGTTTTTGGACCCAGGAAAAAGGTCCTCTTTAGTTATCAATTCCACGCCAACGAATCTGACCAGAGAGTAGTGGAAAAAGCTGGTGGTTCCTAACATTGGAATCGTGTGACCTCATGTATAATATGTGTCATGTGGCCACGACATGGCAGATGTATTTAATGCGACTACTGTGCTGGAACATGATCAATTCCGGTTTTGCTCGAGACTGTAGATGAACTGTTTGTTTTAAAAGGCTCATCTAAAATCCTTACTGACTCAAGATCATATCTACCCTCCATATGAGCTACATACTTATCTATTCACGCCAAATTAATCACGGTCGTAAATTAAGATCCCGTCCCACCATCAAAATGTTATAAAAACTACTCCCACATGCTTACTCCGAAGAAGCACCGCAGCAATCGCCATGTCACTTCGAGTAAGATATCAGACTGATGCCTCGTTATTGACTTCAATTACATCATGACAAGCAAGAACCATTTAAAAGATGCTTCATTTTGGGACTTCCCGAACCAGAATGATCGGGAAAACTGCTTAGAGAGAAGAGAAGATTACCCCGAACCTAAGAATAGTGTTTCACAACACAGCAATAATTAAAGGGAAAGGTACAGTTAAGCTAATCACAGTTGAGAAGCAGGATATCTTCTTGACATTGTCGATACCATGTCAATCAAGGAAAACAGTGGAATTTTCACTGCAAAGGATAACAACTACCACTCCAATATCAACTCCCAATACAATCCATACAAAATCTCATTGCTACACCTTAGTGCTCCCTATGATGCCGGATCTGCATTATGCCATCCCTTGGTACATGGTGGAATAGTCATGAACTCATCAAATTCCTTAACATGAACGTCACAGCATTTCCACTGAGGCGCAAACATGGCAAAATGGTCAAAGATATGATTCAACACAAGAAGCAATATCTATATAAATAGGTACAGTAAGAAGTTCTTCATTGAAGAAAGAGATCATACCCCTCTCATCCTGTCGTGGAAAACAGCAGGCCCAGGATGGTAAGAGCAGGCTGTCTCATAATTATCCTTCTCTTTAAAAGTTTGACCGCATCCTTTATTTTTGCAAGTCTGTGGTTCGTTTATGTCGATTATTCTCTTTTGTGGAACCACAGAGATCTTGGCATCCTTACTGCTTTCAACAGCAGGTTCAGCATTTGCATTTGCCACATCTATGTTTGTTTTTCCAGTTCTCGAACCTGAGATGAAATCACCAGTTCGGATGCATGAAATGTTGAAAGTAGCATGACCTATAATAGCTTCTCAACAACAGAACTTTCAGTAATTATTTATATTATACATAAATGTGACTCACAAGTGATGGCACAATTAATTTCTCTATCTAATGCTCATATTAACCTAAGGCCAAAGAAGATGAGATCAGTAAAGACAAGGAGATTCTTTCGAAGAGATAGCTGCACCATTAACTTCAAATAGCCCACTCATGTGATTTCGTTCTACTTAACAATCAAATCTTAGCTTGAGGCACAACATCAGATATTATCCATTATATGAAAGAATTGTTTCTGAGGGCTGCAAACTTATTCAAGACAACTATCATTTTCCATCCAAAATCTTGGGGAGTAAGCTCTACCTATATTGGCATTGTAAACGAAAAGGTTCAACTTCTACAATAAGTTGTAGTTGATATGAACTTGCATATTATCAAATTAATTAAAGAAATTCCATGTGAAAAATGTACTACGATCAAAACAATATGAGGCTATCAATTAAAATTGAAGAGATTCTTTATGAATTAGGTACCATGATCAGAACAGAAGAAACCCTGCCGACATCTTGCGCAAGACTCTTTTGATGATGCATTAGTTGCAGGTGCAGCACTGATGGCAGCACTTGGAGTCCTAGTAGCTGTAACTGCCTTGGTTGATGGCTTTTCAGTAGTGTGTTTGCCTGTCTTACATCTAAATCAATGAAAAAGGCCCCTACGTCAACATCCAGCTCAAGGAACACCTTCCAAATAAAACGACTACATAAAGTTCACTCATTCGAATAGAACCGCTACATTTATCACATTTCTCTAAAAAGACATACTCTACATATACATCAATAAAATTTATTGATGTCACAAAGATGGCTTTCAGCAAGTGCCACTTTATTTCATTCTGCAGAAATAACTTTAAATGCATGTCTGAGTTCGAGCAAATGAGTATGCATTGACCAACATGAGAGGGCACATGGTAATTCACTCATGTGCATTTGACACCATCTTGCCCAAGTTGGATAATCAAATCAACCGCTGATTCACAGGACTATGAGTACTCTTTTTACATGGTGAAATATTTCTTTGCTCAACATCAAAGAAAGTAGGAAGCAAAGACCTGACTTGGAGGTGCTTGACTTTCTTTGCTATTTAAACCATAAAACGGCAGAGATATTATTGTATTCTAGTTCATGTTCTGAACTAAGCTTGAAAAAGGACCAATTTAAATTGCTTTCAACTTGCTTTTATCAACACTATACGGATAAACATATGCACTATATGTAATATATATATCCCAATTCTCGAAATAAACAACTACTTAGATTTCTTTTTCCACAGGAAACTGTTCTCCCATGAGACTATTTCACGCATACTTCCAACACTCAAAGACGCAAGAAACTTTGTTCCAACGTCCGATTACCCAATAACACCGTCAAACAATGATAAGACTCTCGGCATCGAGAGGATGCATATAAGAGCACGGGTCATCAAACAGAAAACCTCCAAGAGCAAATGACATTCCTATCAAGTCCCAAAACCAGGTAAATTGCAGTTCTACAGCATGCCGACATGCTCACGCTAAGTCATCAGCCTCGCGGAGTTAAGCAATTAACAACACATACATACCCAGGAATTCCCAGAAACTCACTAAAATCATGACTTTTCTTCTTGCAACAGCTCCATTCTTTCATCCCATCGTGAAATATAGGCTGCAGAGATTAGCATGCGGATATAAGTCAAGGCAACGAACGGAGGTACAAAAGGAGCGGAAAAGCAGTCAAGACCAAAACTTACACCCTAACGATGAGAGAGGAACCGCGCCGTCGCGAGTCAGCAGCAGCGATGCACAAAGAAACAGAGATCAGTCAGCAGAGAACAACGCTCGCTCTTTTTACGAGGAATACCCAAATTTAAAGAGCAAGAGAAAGCAAAGCGGGTTTTCATGCATGCTTCGCAACAACCGCAACTCCGAACATCTTCAATTCACGCAAGGCGAGAGGAATATGCAACTACGCGTCTCCGATTGCTCTTCAGCCAGCCAGCTAGCCTCAGTGAGATCAGAATCAAAACCTAGGGAGGGACTAAGCACGCAACTAATGCAAATCCGGCGGAGAGCACGTAATCGATCCGAGGCGCAGAGAGCGTACCGCGGCGTGGTAGCGGCAGGATCCTTCTGGATTGTCGTGCTCGGAGAAGGAGGCCTCGCAGCCGATCCTCTGGCACCGGACCTTCGCCATCCTCGCCTCGCCGGTGCTGTTGGAGTCAATGCGGGCGAGTCAATGCGAGGGAGTGAGTCAAGCTCTACGCCAATCTCGAAGCAAGAAGAAGGGTCGAGAATCAGATTCCACGAGGGAGCTTTAAAGCTCGTTCAGGTAGGGCAGAGTCCAGTCCAGAATTTGATTCCCCCGCAGGACCCTTTTTCTCTTTCCTTGGATGGATTTGCTTCGCTTTCCTTCTGGTTGAAGACGACGCCGACATGCGATGGGCCGCGTCCTGATGAAGCCCAAGCCCACGCGGGAGGACGCAACGATGGGCCTCTACCCGAGCGGAGATGGGCTGGCGACTTTTTAAGTGGCGGGGGGGGCATTTTTGTCCATTCATTATTAAGGGCGTGCCGTTACCTATTTGGAGTCGTGAAAATTGCTTTGACCCTTTGTTTTAGGGAGAATGACACAATATTTTGACCAAAAATATAACGTGGTCAATGAATATTTTAATTTATTCAATACGATTCATAAAATTTAAACTAATGTGCAATATGATCCCTAAAATTTTAATCTATACGATGTAGTCCCTAATTTTTTTAATATATGTTCAATATAGTCCTCAAATTATATGAAAATATTTAATATTTTTCTTAAACTTGAATTAATGAAAAAATAAAATCGGATATTTTTATATAATTTAGAAACTAGATTGAACATTTACCAAAAATTCAAAAAATAAATTGGCAAATGAAAAGTTGATGAACCACTTTACACAATAAACGAAAATTCAATGATCATTTGTGTAATTATTTTTTATTTTATCCTCCATTTTTACAGAAAAATTCTTTGCAAATTACTCCCTCTTCTTCAACTATCTACAACCTACCATTCTGGAATTCGAGCTCCTGCTTGATTCTCACTAACAATGAAATGATTTGCTTTGCAATGGGACACATTTTCCCAAAAAAAAGAAAAAGAAATTATGCCCGTGTTCGTTAACGAACTCGGCATTTCCCATTTTGGTAGGCTCTGCAAATTTCCTACGACTGATTCTGAGAAATAATGTTTCTCTTGTAATCGGTCACCGCATATCATTTCTTCAGCTTTCGGATATAAACTATTATAATCCACTATGAATAAAGTCATAACGAGTAGTAGATATAAAAATGTCAATCTATTCTCCATAAACTTCTTTTCCTTCGCACGCAGGCACAATCCTTTACTTTACGACGTGGAAGTTTTTTTTTTTTTTTTGACAAGAAACGACGTGGAAGTTGATCGGACCGATTTAAGCAGACAATTAAGGTAAAAAGCTAATCCCCAGACATGACAGATCGGCATCAATATGTACACTATAGACGACAAGATCCCTATGTATGTACAAAGAAACTCTGAGCTGGTTCCGATTCTGTTGTGCAACTCGGAGCATCAACTGGACCCTTGCGAATGAATGTATATATGAAAATAAGTGTGGCACTGAAGCCCCCGTATTCACAATTGATTGAGATCAGCGTGCTGTTTTCTCACGGAAATAAAAAATACTTGGTTAACCTTAGAATTATTACAAATGCGCCTCTGGAAACCTTCTCCCGTGAGGGTAAACAATTTATGTGAGTGTTGCAGTAACCAAATGATTACACAAGATGACAACAAAATCAGACAACTATTCAACTGTCACGCTTTAAAATTACAACTTGCTCCTGACATATGAAAGGAGATGAAGATCTGCGAATATTGAAGGAGATGAAGATCTGCGAATATTGAAGCATGAAGAAGGAACAGCTTTTTCTCTATTCACTTCAATGAATAATCTGTACAATTTGCTTGTAAATATAATACAGATTATGTATGAACAAAGGAAATAAATGATTCTATGAATCAATCTATGCCTAGATCTAATCTTAATTGATTATGTAAATGATACTAATCTTCTAAATAAATCAATAATAAGAAAACAGATCTTTGGTTGATTTGCGTGATCCGCATATCTTCCAACACTCCCCCTCAAGCTGATGGTCTGTATATGTCTAAGACACCCAGCTTGCTTAGTAGATATGCGTGTTGCCTTTGACATAGGGGCTTGGTAAAAATATCTGCTGGTTGCTCCATTGTCCCAATCCCTCTTGTCTCAATCACGCCTTCTTGAATCTTTTCTCGAGTGAAGTGACAATCGACTTCAATGTGTTTGGTTCTTTCATGTACTATTGGATTCGCTGCAAGCTTTAGAGCTGCATCGTTATCACAATATAGCCTGGTTGGTCCTTGTACTTCTATCCCGAGATCCTTAAGTAAACCTCGCATCCATACTATTTGACATGTGGTCTTGGCCATAGCTCGATACTCAGCTTCAGCTGAAGATAAAGACACAGTAGGTTGCTTCTTGGTCTTCCATGAAAGAAGTGATTCCCCAATTTTAATGCAATAACCTGTAATTGATCTTCTACTTATGGGACATGTTGCATAATCTGCATCACAGTATGCTGTCATCTTCATGTCGCATTTCTTTGACAGAAGTATCCCAAGTCCTGGGCATTTCTTTAAGTATTTCACAATTTTCAAGGCTGCATCATAATGAGATTGTTTGGGACTATGCATGAACTGGCTCAGTGTCTGTACTGCATAAGAAATATCCGGCCTAGTCATTGTCAGATATATAAGTTTCCCAACGAGTCTTTGATATCCAGATGGATCGCTGAGTATGGGGTCATCATCTTTGGATATGCCCTCATCATAAGCTGCAGAAGTCAACTTATTATTTTGCTCAATGGGAATTACTGCGGGTTTGCATCCTGATAACCCTGCCTTTGATACAATCTCCAATATAAACTTTCGTTGACTGAGGGAAATTCCTAAATCAGATCGAGCAATTTCGATTCCAAGGAAGTATTTAGGTGCTCCTAAATCCTTAATATGAAAGGTGGCATGCAAATATTCCTTGAATCTTTCTATGTCAGCCTTATCATTTCCCATAAGAAGAATATCATCGACATATATCATCAAGTAGATAGATGACATACCTCTGCTTCTTGTAAACAAGTGCATAATCATGCTTTGATTGCTGAAATCCTGCTGTTGTAAGAGCATTTGCAAATTTTGCATACCACTGTCTGGATGCTTGCTTCAGCCCATAAAGGGATTTGCGGAGACGACATACTTTATTCTCCCCCTGTCTCCGTAGATATTGAGGGACATCCATGTATATTTCTTCATCTAAATCACCATGAAGAAAGGCATTATGCACGTCCATTTGGTGTAGATGCCAATCGTTGATAGCAGCTACAGTAAAAAAAGAACGGACTGTGACATCCTTGGCGACTGGAGAGAATGTCTCATGGTAGTCAAAACCTTCCCGCTGGGTAAATCCCTTGGCAACCAAGCGTGCCTTATATCGTTCAATGGATCCATCTGCACGATATTTAATCTTGTAGACCCATTTGCACCCAATTGGTTTTCGATTAGGTGGCAATGAGACAAGATCCCATGTGTGGTTGTCATTCAGAGCCTGTAATTCTGCTGCCATGGCTTGCTGCCATTTAGGGTCAGCAGCTGCCTTATCATAACTAGAGGGTTCTTGTTCCTCTGATAAACGATTGATGCAACATCTATGTTCCTTTGATAATCTATGAAAGGAAGCATAGGAGGATACAGGATATTGAATACCTGGAGAGTTATGAGTGGCACAGACATAATCTTTGGTCCATGTCGGCGGTCGAATTGCTCGCCGAGTGCGTCTTGGATAGTCTTCAACAGGAGTGGGAGTTGCCTCAGTGATTGGTAAGACATCAGGACTGGTGTCTTCTGCAGTGTTACTGGCATCTACAGCTTCTTCTTTTGTCAGATTTGCTGATGATGGTGGAGTCTCTATTGAAGATGGAGTCCTCCCTGGAACATGAGTGGGAATTGGATTCCTTGATGGACCCAGTGGTATGTAACTATGATCTGTAGAAAATATATCATCATGAGAGAAGTGATGAGAATTATAGTTGATGTTGGAATTCTCATTTGTCGACACAATGTTGGAGAAACGGAATATGTCTTCATGGAAAACCACATCACGGCTGATAAGAAATTCCATTGTTGATACATCAAGTAGTCGATAGCCCTTCTGCAAATTGGGGTAGCCCATGAAAATACATTTTCGAGCACGTGGGCTCAATTTGTCACGAGATCCCAATGTTGTAGCATAGCAAAGACAACCGAAGATTCTTAGATGTTGCAAGTCTGGTTTCCTGCCATAGAGTAGCTCAAAAGGAGTTCGTCCATTGAGTACTTTAGTGGACATTCGGTTGATTAGATAAGCTGCGGTGATGACACAATTTCCCCAATAATCATCTGGAACTGAAGCTTGAAACTTCAAGGCACGTGCGACTTCCAAAAGATGCCGATGCTTACGCTCAACCACTCCATTCTGTTGTGGTGTGTAAGTGCATGAACTCTCATGTTGAATGCCATGCGAGGAGAAGAGTATGGAGCAATTTGCGACTGAAAAATTCTGCACCATTATCAATTCGGATCCGCTGGATTGATTTTCCAAACTTATTTTTAGATAAGGCGATAAATGTCTTCAAATAAGAGTAAGCCTGATCCTTTGATTGCATCAAGAAAATCCACGTTGCACGAGAATAATCGTCTACTATTGTGAGGAAATAACGAGATCCATCGTAATTAACCTTATGATAAGGTCCCCAAATATCAACGTGTATCAAAGAAAAAATTTGCCTAGCACGAGAGTCACTAGATGGAAAAGGAGGTCGAGACTACTTTGCTAGAGGACAAATGGGACACTTTGAGTAAGGAAAGGTGGCATTGTGGCCTAATCTCATATGCATGAGAGAATTTTTATCATTCAAGCTCAAATTACATAACGAGGATTTATTCAAAGAAAAGCTGGATGAATTAAAATTACTTGGAAGGCTTGACCAGAAAAAAAGTCCTTCTGAAATACTACCCCATCCCATCGGTTTGCCAGTCAAAAGGTCCTGAAATAAACAGGCATTAGCATTGAATATTACTTGACACGAATTTTCTTGGCAAACTTTCGACACGGAAATGAGATTGAACTGGAATTCTGGGACATATAAGACATTTTTAAGAATAATTTCAGGGCTGAGATTGACTGTTCCTGTCACATTAATATGGCTAATATTTCCATTAAGCAATTGTACGGAAATAGGAAAATTCAGCTCCTCATTTATTCTTGAGAAAAGTCCCTTGTCACATATGATATGGTCACTTGCCCCTGAATTGATAATCCATGCTTTCCTTGATATAGAATTAATCAAGCTATGTGTAATACCTGAAAAACAGCCTCCTTTGTCAGAGAAATCCAATTTCTGTAGGGCTTGCATCAGTTGTTGGTACTGTCCATGAGTAATCGGATGATTCGAATTTGGACCGGTGGATCCATGCAATTGATATGCCGCTGAAATTCTTTTTCCTTTTTCTGATGGTTTCCCGTGCAACTTCCAACAATTATTAATGGAGTGATTAGAACGCTTGCAATACTCACAAAATAATTTACCCTTTCCTTTAAAATTTTGCCCAAAATTTTTTGATGACGTGGCAAAAATCTGTCCGTCGGATCCTTTTGTCGCGAACTCATCTGGGCCGTCAGATTCCTTTGAAAAGGCGATCTCCTGTGAGCCGTCAGATGAACGGGCTCGATCTGAGCCGTCCATCCCTTCGCTTTTATAGGGTTGCATCTCTCCGCGTGAATCGAGCGGCCCCTCTCCGAGGAACCCTAGCGTTCGTCTCTCTCTCCTCTTTGCTAGGGTTTTGCTGGGTCCGGCTCTTCGCTCCCCGCGAATGGCGAGAGCGATACTGTCGCCGCTCTTCGTGTTCTCCGGTGATGCGAATCGTTGGCTTTCCTCTTGTACTGCCAGTTGGTAGATCCGCCCGATTGATGGCATTGGATCCATAGCCAAGATCTGCGAGCGAAAGGTATTAAAGTTTTCGTTCAAAATTAGCAAAAAACGTGTTGCTTTCTCCCTGTTCTTGATCGATTTGTACTGTCGGAGTGTGGATTCGGGACCCTCGAGTTTTTCTTCGACTGCTTCAAGGCTGTTCCATAACGACGATAGCTTGTTGAAGCAAGTAGTGACCGTCGAGTTTCCCTGTTTTAAATCACTAAGTTCCTGCATGAGAGTGAATATTTTTGCTTGATCCAATCTCCCATACATCTCCTTGATATTATCCCACATGTTTTGGGCATCTTCTGTCAGTGGGAGTCCGGCTGCGACCTCTGTGGAGAGACAATTGCTGATCCAAGTCTGGATCAGGCGGTTGCTCTTCCTCCAGAGTCGAGCCGCCGTCGCTCGAGGGGAATCGGGATGGTTCCATCGAGAAATCCATCCTTGTCTTTTGTCGCTAGGGCACGCCGGAATTCTTGTGACCACTTGGGATAACTCTTTGGCCCGGCCGCTTCTTTGACTAATCGGGCCGCAGCTTCGGTCCGTCGGCCGCGGAGATGAACAAGGGATCGCCTGGTTCTAGCCGTCCGGCGAAGGCCGCCGCTGGAAACGGCAGAAAATTGGGCGTATGATTCGGGTAGGGATTTGTCCCGTAACCCGATTCACTCGACCCGAAAGGAAAACCCGCATTCGGAAACCCCGGGTAGGGATTCGTACCCGGACCCGTTTCATTCGACCCGTGCATCCGCTCCATTCCGTCGGTCGGGTTTGCCCCGTTTGTGGTTGGTAGACTCCCGTCGGATTGGACGTGGCTTTGGTGGCCCACGTATCCGGGCGATGATGAACTTGGGCTCGGCCCAACGTAGATTGGATATGGAATCCATTGGAAAGGTTGGCCCGACATGGGCTGCCCCATATTGGACTGAGCCTGTGTGGGCCGCCATTGCACGGGCTGATTCGGAAATAAGGTTTGCTACTCTGTTGTTTGAATCGTAACAGGTGGAGTCGATGTCTGAGGCAAGACTCCAGCAGCAGGGATGATTTCACCAGCGGATCGATTACCGATAGTGGATGCTTCATCTTGCAGATTCGCCATGGTAAGTAAAAATTTTCTGAGTGTGAAACTGTGTCTGAAAAAAAAGGTTTTCTTTGCAGAACAGAGTGTCACAGCAAAGAGAAAGAGATGGCTGAAGCGAAGGGTCTTCGCAAGTCAGAGAAGAGAAATAGCGGAAGCAAGAAATGGGTTCAGAGATTCGACCGCTCTGATACCATGAAAGGAGATGAAGATCTGCGAATATTGAAGCATGAAGAAGGAACAGCTTTTTCTCTATTCACTTCAATGAATAATCTGTACAATTTGCTTGTAAATATAATACAGATTATGTATGAACAAAGGAAATAAATAATTCTATGAATCAATCTATGCCTAGATCTAATCTTAATTGATTATGTAAATGATACTAATCTTCTAAATAAATCAATAATAAGAAGGTTGATTTGCGTGATCCGCATATCTTCCAACAACATATTCATGAGGGAGAGAGCGAGAGAGAGACCCCAGTTTGTTTGCCGCTTTCTGAAAGGAACCAATGCATGAGTACACCCAAGTTCATCACTGCAAGCATCAACTTGAACAGCAGAGGAGTCGTCACCTGCAAGATCATGCTTGATTCAGAAACACGGGATGCATAAACCATGAGATCAGACATTTCGATGACTCGGTTGGCTCATAAACGTTGAAACCTATGCGCTGAATTACAGACTATTGCCAATTGATACTTGCCCAAGAAGTACTTAAATGCTTACTAATCAGGTAAAAAGCTGCTAATTGATTGATAGTTACTTTTATATAATAAGAATTTTTTCCCTGCGCAATAAGTGACTTCCCCATAATGAAAAGTACCCAATAATATAGCTGCGCTTAATTACTTCTCTAACTTTGCAAAAATAAAAAATAAAAAATGTAACATTTGCAACCTATTAGTGACTAATAACTTATCCATGTTGTCAATAGAAACTTACCATATGACAAACTAATTTATCCTTGATCAAAAGTTAGTATTAGTAACTCCCTCATGTTAATAGTTACTTTCTTAAGCAATACAACTTTCAACCTATTAATAGACCGTGACTTTCACAGATGAAAGGAATTTTATATGTTACTCATACAATTGACCAATTACTAATATCTTAGAAGCTCACTAAAACAGCAGACATTATTGTATTCTAGTTCATGTTCTTAACTAGGCCTGAGAAAAAAATGAGAGTATGTGCCGAGCCACTTCTATCTGGTTTTGTTTGAAATTATTTTGCAGCTAATAGCTTGATGGATCTCGTTTGGTATTTACAGTATTATTAGATGCTATAACTTTGAAATCTTAATGGGGATTCAATTGAAGTTGAATCAACTGTGGCCGAATATATATATATATATATAAGTAAGCTGCTGTCGAAGAAAATGAAATAGCGGTTTAAGATTTTGCTGGTGTCCTCGTAGACCCAGCTGCCTAGGCCATTGCACTCTCTCATTCCATTTCCTCTGCCTTCCTTCCTCGATAAAAAATTGGGTTCAGCATGATCCGAGACCAAAATGACCCAACCCATGTCTCGGATGAGGAGGCGAACCTTTTCGCATGCAGCTGGCGACCGCGTCCGTTCTCCCCATGGTCCTCAATGCCGCCATCAAGCTCGACCTCCTCGAGATCATGGCCAAGTGCTTATCTTTCCCAGCGCAAAGTTGCATCCCAGCTCCTAACCGGGAACCTGACGCCTCGGTCATGCTCAACCGGATCTTCCGGCTGCTGGCTAGCTACTCTGTGCTCACGTGCACCCTTCACGACCTCCCCGATGGCAAGTTTGATCGACTTTACGGTTTAGCTCCGTTGTGCAAGTTCTTGGTCAAGAACAAGGATGGGGTCTCTATTACCCCACTCAACTCGTTCAAACCAGGACAGAGTCGTCCTGGAAAGCTGGTCTGCTTCTTTTTAAAACCCTTATTAGGGCTCATCCTTAATGCTAATCATATGTTGATTCAATTCTACACAACAAACTGAAGTAATAGGTGACCGTAATCGAATGTTTGGATCACCGGGAATCTCCTCCCAGTTTCACTTCTCAAGAGCTTACTAATTCCCCATTATCGTGTTCCCCAACTATTGAATTAGGTCGTTCGCCTTTTAACTAGCAGGTACGACTTGAAAGATGTGATTCTCAAAGGCGGAATCCCATTCAACAAGGCACATGGGACGGCCGCATTTAAGTATCCAGGCACGGACCCACAATACAAGAAGATCTTCAATTTGGCAATATCATATCATTCCACCATTATGATAGAAGATACTAGAAATGTACAATAGCTTTGACGGCCTCAAGACAGTGGTTGACATCGGAGGCGGCATCAGCACCCTGCTCAACATGATCGTCGCCAAGTACCCATTGATTAAAGGCATCAACTTTGACTTGCCTCACGTGATTGAAGATGCTCCATCCTATCCCGGTATACAATGTGTATCACTCACTCCCTCTGCAAGATTAGTGTCATATCCTATATGTTGAAGAGAGCACCGCCACTCTCTCTCCTTCTCTCCAGAATTCTCTAGCAAAAATCCATCAAGAAAAGCTGCGCCACTCCTAGACTTCTCCAAAGAAATCTAGTTGTCAGGCTATAATAAAATAATACTTGTAGAATAGTCTAGAAAGCCAGTAAAGTCACTGACTTTCCATCCTATAAATAGGAGCAACTTGCTCCTCATGTATGTGTGAGTAAGAAGTCCAACTAAGAGCGTGTGAGTGGGTGGAGTAGGTGGCGTGAGTGTAGAGTGTAGTGTAAGTGTAGGGTGATAGAGAGTGAGTGGGTGTATGCACAGAGAGTTGTATTCGTGTGTGGTTTGTGAAGTGAGTGGCTGAGCAAGTAAAGTGAGTAGTTGTGAGAGTGTGATAGTATAGAGAGTTTGTAATATTATTTATAAAAAAAAAAGTAATTATTTTACTTGTACATCCACTTGCTTCTCTACAAGTGGTATCAGAGCTAGGTTGTTGGAGACCATGCAAAGACAGTGGTCGGGGACCATTGTAAGTGAGTAGGCAACTGTGTCACTATCTATGACAGAAGCTGAGTATAGAGCAGTAGCAATGGCAGCACAAGAGAGTACATGGCTGGTACAGCTAATGGAGGATCTTCATAAACCAATAAATCAATCTACACGGATATATTGTGATAATCTGTCGGCCATAAGCTTAGCGGAAAATCCAGTTTTCCATGCGAGGACCAAGCATGTAGAAGTGCGGGAAAAAGTATTACAAGGCGAGATAAAGATGGAGTATGCCAAAACAAATGGTCAAGTTGCAAATATTTTCACCTAAGGTCTTGGAGCTGCAAAATTTAGGGAGTTTCGAAGGCAACTTGGTATGATCACGAGGTCCATGCTAAGAGAGAGTAGTTGGTGACAGGGAGTGTTGAAGAGAGCACCGCCACTCTCTCTCCTTCTCTCAAGAATTCTCTAGCAAAAATCCATCAAGAAAAGCTGTGCCACTTCTAGACTTCTCCAAAGAAATCTAGTTGTCATGCTATAATAAAATAATACTTGTATAATAGTGTAGAAAGCCAGCAAAGTCACCAACTTTCCATCCTATAAATAGGAGCACCTTGTTCCTCATGTGTGCGTGAGTAAGAAGTCCAACTAAGAGTGTGTGAGTGGGTGGAGTAGGTGGCGTGAGTGTAGAGTTGTGTTCGTGTGTGGTTTGTGAAGTGAGTAGGTGAGCAAGTAAAGTGAGTAGTTGTGAGAGTGTGATAGTATAGAGAGTTTGTAATATTGTTTATACAAAAAGTAATTATTTTACTTGTACATCCACTTGCTTTTCTACACTATACACTTGAGAGCAACCCAAGATCTAGAAGATTTTCGCATCTCACATTCAATTCATCGTCTCTTAACTAATATGATTCTCCTTGCTGAAAAGAACCCCGAAAAATATAATGATGGGATTAACGAGCACGTTGGAGGCAACATGTTCACCGGCGTTCCTAAAGGAAATGTTGTTTTCATGAAGGTCAAAGTGATCTCTCTGTTCCTGAAGTTGAAATTTTCAGGAGCCCTTGTTTTATTTTGGTCTCTTGGCAAGGCTCAAAAGTAGTCACTGATTAGAGTTAGTACAATTTGCTTCATAAAAGCACATTACTTTCTTGTAGTGGATAAGCCATGATTAAAGCGATGAACATTGCGCAAAGCTCCTCAAAAATTGCTACGATGTGCTTCCAGTTAATGGCAGGGTGATCATTGTAGAATACATACTCCCTGCATACCCGGACTTGAGCCTAGTGACCAAAAGAGTGATCCACATGGACTGCATCATGTTGGCCCACTTCTTGGGCGGGAAAGAAAGGACAGAGAAGGAGTTTGAAGCTTTGGCCAAAGGGGCGGGATTCCATGGCTTCTAAGTCATATGTTGTGCTTTCGTTATTAAAATATATCTCGAGTTTGAGTCCATTAACACGGTCTCAATTGAAGTGTGGACGTATGGCTGTATGAATCCAAGCTGAGATGTCCCTTTTGCAAGTGCGCCGAATGTTGAAAACAGATATACGAAGAAGAAGATTGCGCACGGATTTTTGCATTTGTCTCTCTGCATGCGTGGGAGACAAACAAAGCAGGAAGAATGTGCATGTTTTGTTCAACTCTCCTAAGCAAGGGCACGCAATATTTGACAATACAAAAAGAAGAACAATTATGAGGCCACGAGTATGAGTTGAAAAGTAAAGCATGTGCATGGAACTCTCTGATTGGCTACAACTTGCACAAAGCGATAAACGAAAGGACTCTTTGTACACTTGAAATATATATAGACATTTAATGCATTTGTCTTCTATGTCGTGTACGTGATTTTTTCTCAGAAAGATTGTTCCTGCAATAAATGATGGGAGGTTTGTTCTGATTATAAATGGGGTGGATTCATCGTGGTTGAATAAGCTGGCCAAGAGGGCGCCAAAGTCCTTAGTGACCGAGAGAAGTGATTGCAGAGAGGAGTGTGCAAAGAGTTCTTATCATAAAGGTATGCTTGTTGTAATTACATCCAAGTAATTTAATCAGTTAAATTCTTATGAGTAGAATTTATTTAATATTTTGAGTGAAGTTTCACTAAGAATTGTGAGGAGCTAAATATTGTATAGATTACTGGGTGTCATTGGGGGTTGGGAAAGAGAGTATTTGAATGCTTTAATGATTGTAATCTCCGTTGTATCACTTGGTTTCTATAGTGAAATTTCATAATACTCTCCCTGTGAACATAGGTTTTAATATTCTGATTGAACCATGTAAATTTGGTATCCGATTCCCTTTCATTCATTCGGACTAATTTTATTCGATTCACTTGTCTATATTCTCAACATTCGATACTTACATCATGGAGTTCTTGAAGATGGCTTGAACTGCTCTTCTTGGTGCTAATGCTCATGGTTCTTGGATTTGGAAGGTCGCAATGATTCCCCTTCTCATAGTCGGCTTTTGATTCCATGCTCTAAGTTCTGCTCATAAAAGGAATGAATAAGGAAGTGAGTGTATGATGTGTCGGCATGACACAAGGAAAAGTTACAAGATTTATTGTCTTATGTTAATCTAGTTCAAGTCTGCATATTGATTTTATAGAATGGGTAGCGAAAAAGGGTGCTCAGAAGATATTTAACATCGATTCGGGTTGGACCAAACAACCACTAAAAAACACGTGAGATATAATCCACACGATCAACATGTAGAAGTAAGAGTTATGAAGCATCAACACTTTTCGGGAGTTTTTGTGTCATGTCGGATACTTCAACACGTATCCAATACTCTCCGATACTCTTCGACACTCTCCAATACCTTATCAACTCTCCCAACACTCTTCGACTCACAAATATAGAATTCTGACATGCAAGTTCATGACTCCAACACATGACTCCGACACATGATTCCGATACGCACGAAGTTAATTTTAAATTTTTTTAATAAATGAGGAGTCAAAATATAAATATGTAAAAATAAAATAAAAAATAAAGGGGGAAAGAAGAAAAATCTAATCTTCTCTTTTCTTCTTAAGCTCACTATCGTGAAACACAATTCACTCCCCAAGTTTATTTTTTTCCTCTTTTCTTCTTACACGCTCTTACACACTCGTGAGTACATAATGTGGATTGTTTATTTTTTTCCTCCGAATTTTATGGATTATTGGAACTGAGTTGAAATTGTCAAATTAAAATAATGAATGATATTAACAAATGGTGGATTAATTTTTTTAGTGTAAAATTCATTCTAGGCTTTTTTCATTATTAATTTATTTGTGAATTTGAATCAAATTAATTAATTAAGATAATCATATCATTTGTATATATAAAAATATATATTTAGTGTATAATGTGTTCAACGTGTCGTAATTCTCTATTTTTTTTTTAGAAATGACGCGTCAGCATGTCGTGTCGTATCGCATATCGCATATTGGTGACGGTACTACTTAAAGTAAGAGCGAGGACCACGTGAATGATGTGCAAGTGAAAAAAATAATGCATGTACAATGCCTAGGGGGAAAAATGAGAGCATGTGCCGAGGTCCACGTCTATCTCGTACAGTTTGGAATTATTCCGCAGCCGATCGCATGATGGACCAAATATTGAGACTTCGTCTGGAATTTATAGTACCATTGGATGCTATAACTTTTGAAATCTTAATGAGGATTTAACTGAAGTTGAATTAACCGTGGTCGAAGTAGGATCTTTTTGCTATATAAGTAAACTTCGGTCATTGAAAATGTGATAGCAATTTAAGATTTTGCCGGTGTCCTCGTAGACCCAATTGCCCAGGCCATTGTACTCTCTCATTCCATTTCCTCTGCTTTCCTTCCTCAATACAAAATGGATTCAGCGGGATCCAAGACCCAGATGACTCCTACCCAAGTCTCGGACGAGGAGGCAAACCTCTTCGCCATGCAGCTGGTGACCGCCTCCATTCTCCCTGCAGTCCTCAAGGCCGCCATCGAGCTCGACCTCCTTGAGATCATGGCCAGGGCCGGACCAGGCGCCTACCTTACCCCTGGGGAAGTTGCGTCCCAGCTCCCGACCCAGAACCCCGATGCCGCGGTCATGCTCGACCGGATCTTCCGGCTGCTGGCCAGCTATTCTGTGCTCACGTGCACCCTCCGCGACCTCCCCGAAGGCAAGGTTGAGCGGCTCTACGGTTTAGCTCCATTGTGCAAGTTCTTGGTCAAGAACGAGGATGGGGTCTCTATTGCCCCACTTGGATTGATCAACCAGGACAGAGTCTTGTTGGAAAGCAGGTACGCTTTTCTTGAAAGCCCTTTTTTCCTTCTTTTTCTCTTTTTCTTTGGGATTGTTTTTAGGATTCATCCTGAACGGCAGTCATATTATGCTCAATTTTACACAACAAATTGAAGTAATAGGTGACCGTAACTGAACGTCTGAATCACCCGAAATCTCCTTCCCGTTTCACCACTCAAGAACTTATTAATTCCACATTATTGTTCTCTGAGCATTGAATTGGCTCGTTTGCTTTTTGACTCGCAGGTACTACTTGAAAGATGCAATTCTCGAAGGCGGAACCCCATTCAACAAGGCACACGGGATGACCACATTTGACTATCCAGGCACTGACCCACGATTCAACAAGATCTTCAATTGGGCAATGTCCGATCATTCCACCATTACGATGAAGAAGATACTAGAAACGTACAATGGCTTCGAGGGCCTCAAGATGGTGGTCGATGTTGGAGGCGGCACTGGGGCCGTGCTCAACATGATTGTAGCCAAATACCCGTCAATTAAAGGCATCAACTTTGACTTGCCTCACGTGATTGAAGATGCTCCGTCCTATCGTGGTATATAATGTGTATCGCTCACTCGCATTTTGAGATTAGTGTCATATCCTAGATACTTGAGAGCAACCCAAGAACTAGGAACGTTTTCACATATCACATTCAATTCATTGCCTCTTAATTAATATGAAACACCTTGCTGAAAAGAACACCGAAAAATCTAATGCCTGAACTAACGTAGGTGTCGAGCACATTGGAGGCGACATGTTCGTCAACATTCCAAATGGAGATGCCGTTTTCATGAAGGTCAGAATGATGTCTCTGTTTTTTATGTTGAAATTTTCAGGAAGTACTAGGACAAGGTTGCTTGTTGTTTCTCTTGTTTCATTTTGGTCTCTTGGCAAGGCCAAAAAATAGTTACTGATTAAAGTTAAGTACAGATTGCTTCATAAAAGGCATGTTACTTTCTTGCAGTGGATATGCCATAATTGGAGCGATGAACATTGCGCAAAGCTCCTCAAGAACTGCTACGATGCGCTTCCGGTAAATGGGAGGTTGATCGTTGCAGAATATATACTCCCCGTGTACCCGGACCAGAGCCTATCAACCAAGGGAGTGATCCACATGGACTGCATCATGCTAACCCACTGCTCGGGCGGGAAAGAGAGGACGGAGAAGGAGTTTGAGGCTTTGGCCAAAGGGGCGGGGTTTCAGGACTTCCAAGTCACGTGTCGCGCTTTCAACACTTCCATCATGGAGTTCTTGAAGACCTTTTGAACTATGCTCTTCTGGGCGGTGATATTCATGGTTCCTCGGATTCGATAGGTGGCAAATGAGCCTTTTAACGCAATTGGCGTTCGATTCAGTGTTCTAAGTTGTGCTCATAAAAGGAAAGGATAAGGAAGTGACTATATTATGCTTGGGAATTGTTAACACCTTAATTTTATTTGGGTTTGATTAATTAATTAAGTTTTCAAATAATAAATAAATAATCAACAAAACAAAAAAAAAAAGCAAACAAAAAGAAAGCAAAAAAAGCAGCATCAGTAGCCTCCCCCTCCGCGTGGGCCCTTGCGGCCCATCCTCCTCCGGCCCGGCCCCTTTCGGTCATCTTCTTCCTCCATCCGCCTCTACGGCACACGCGCAGAGAGCGCGGCGATGGATGGGCGGACGGGCAGCAATGGCGTACGTGGAGCAGGGAGGAGTAGACGTCGACGGGACGTGACCGGAGGAGGCGCAGAGGGCGGATAGGACGGCGGTCTAACCGGCGGCTCGACCTTCGCCGACCGCCCCCTCGCCTATAAATAGAGGGGGGCCACCGTCGACGAAGGGAGAGGCGGACCACGGAGAAACAGACCAGCAGAGAGAGAGAGAGAGAGGCAGCGAGCGATCTTGGCTGCAGATCTTCGGGTTCCCCCCTCTGAGAGACTTCGGAACGGGGGCCGAAGACGAGCAAAGCCTGGATCCGCGAGTAGCCGAGGTTGAGAGGGAGGAGGGGTCTCAAGATCCGTGAGGAGAGCCTCGTCGCTGCTACTTGCCTCGACCGCAGCCGCCGTGCCGAGCCCACACCGCGAACAGGTAATGGTCGTGTTGGTTCCGTCCTCCGCTGTTGCCTTCATCGTTGCCATCGCTGCCATAGTCGCCGTCGCCGTCGCCGTTGCAACGCCTTGGATCCTGCCCTCCGCGCCGCAAATTCGCAAACCCTAGGGCTTGTGATTTTCCGGGTCGCGAGGCGGATCCGGGTCTCGAGGTTCGGGTAGGGTTCGCGATTTGGGGGCGGCGGAGGTCGGATCGCGACCCGGATCCGGGTCGTAGGGTTCCGAGGGAACGGGGTCGCGAGCCGGATCCGGGTCGGGGAACCGGGTAGGGTTTGACCGGTTCCCCCAAACAAAGGCCGTTTTAATAAAGTAAAAAAAAAAAAAAAAAAAGAAAAAAGTTCAAAAAAATCCGATTCTGTTGTGCAACTCGGAGCATCAACTGGACCCTTGCGAATGAATGTATATCTGAAAATAAGTGTGGCACTGAAGCCCCCGTATTCACAATTGATTGAGATCAGCGTGCTGTTTTCTCACGGAAATAAAAAATACTTGGTTAACCTTAGAATTATTACAGATGCGCCTCTGGAAACCTTCTCCCGTGAGGGTAAACAATTTATGTGAGTGTTGCAGTAACCAAACGATTACACAAGATGACAACAAAATCAGACAACTATTCAACTGTCACGCTTTAAAATTACAACTTGCTCCTGACATATTCATGAGGGAGAGAGCGGGAGAGAGACCCCAGTTTGTTTGCCGCTTTCTGAAAGGAACCAATGCATGAGTACACCCAAGTTCATCACTGCAGGCATCAACTTGAACAGCAGAGGAGTCGTCACCTGCAAGATCATGCTTGATTCAGAAACACGGGATGCATAAACCATGAGATCATACATTTCGATGACTCGGTTGGCTCATAAACGTTGAAACCTATGCGCTGAATTACAGACTATTGCCAATTGATACTTGCCCAATAAGTACTTAAATGCTTACTAATCAGGTAAAAAGCTGCTAATTGATTGATTGTTACTTTTATATAATAAGATTTTTTTTCCCTGCGCAATAAGTGACTTCCCTAAATGAAAAGTACCCAATAATACAGCCGCGCTTAATTACTTCTCTAACTTTGCCAAAAAAAAATAAAAAATGTAACATTCGCAATTAGTGACTAATAACTTATCCATGTTGTCAATAGAAACTTACCATATGACAAACTAATTTATCCTTTATCAAAAGTTAGTATTAGTAACTCCCTCATGTTAATAGTTACTTTCTTAAGCAATATAACTTTCAACCTATTAATAGACTGTGACTTTCACAGATGAAAGGAATATAAGATGAAAGGAATTTTATATGTTACTCATACAATTGACCAATTCCTAATATCTTAGAAGCTCACTGAAACAGCAGACATTATTCTATTCTAGTTCATGTTCTTTACTAAGCCTGAGAAAAAAATGAGAGCATGTGCCGAGCCATTGCTATCTCGTTTTGTTTGAAATTATTCTGCAGCTAATAGCTTGATGGATCTCGTTTGGTATTTACAGTATTATTAGATGCTATAACTTTGAAATCTTAACGGGGATTCAATTGAAGTTGAATCAATTGTGGCCGAAGTAGAGTTTTATATATATATATATATATATATATATATATATATATATATATATATATATAAAAGTAAGCTACTGTCAAAGAAAATGAAATAGCGGTTTAGGATTTTGCTGGTGTCCTCGTAGACCCAGCTGCCCAGGCCATTGCACTCTCTCATTTCATTTCCTCTGCCTTCCTTCCTCGATAAAAATTGGGTTCAGCATGATCCGAGACCAAAATGACCCCTACCCAAGTCTCGGATGAGGAGGCGAACCTCTTCGCATGCAGCTGGCGACCGCGTCCGTTCTCCCCATGGTCCTCAATGCCGTCATCAAGCTCGACCTCCTCGAGATCATGGCCAAGGCCGGGCCAAGTGCTTATCTTTCCCAGCGCGAAGTTGCATCCCAGCACCTAATCGGGAACCTGATGCCTCGGTCATGCTCGACCGGATCTTCCGGCTGCTGGCTAGCCACTCTGTGCTCACGTGCACCCTTCACGACCTCCCCGATGGCAAGTTTGAGCGACTTTACGGTTTAGCTCCGTTGTGCAAGTTCTTGGTCAAGAACGAGGATGGGGTCTCTTTTACCCCAGTCGACTCGTTCAACCAGGACAGAGTCATCCTGGAAAGTTGGTTTGCTTCTTTTTAAAACCCTTATCAGGGCTCATCCTTAATGCTAATCATATTCTGATTCAATTCTACACAACAAACTTACCGTAATCGAATGTTTGGATCACCTGGAATCTCCTCCCAGTTTCACTTCTCAAGAGCTTACTAATTCCCCATTATTGTGTTCCCCAACTATTAAATTAGGTTGTTCGCCTTTTAACTAGCGGGTACTACTTGAAAGATGTGATTCTCGAAGGCGGAATCCCATTCAACAAGGCACATGGGATGACCGCATTCAAGTATCCAAGCATGGACCCACAATACAAGAAGATCTTCAATCTGGCAATATCTGATCATTCCACCGTTACGTTAGAAGATACCAAAAACGTACAATAGCTTCGACGGCCTCAAGACAGTGGTTGACATCGGAGGCGGCATCGGGCCTTGCTCAACATGATTGTCGCCAAGTACCCATTGATTAAAGGCATCAACTTTGACTTGCCTCACGTGATTGAAGATGCTCTGTCCTATCCCGGTATACAATGTGTATCACTCACTCCCTCTACAAGATTAGTGTCATATCCTATACACTTGAGAGCAACCCAAGATCCGGAAGATTCTCGCATCTCAGGTTCAATTCATTGTCCCTTAACTAATATGATTCTCCTTGCTGAAAAGAACCACGAAAAATCTAATGATGGGATTAACGCAGGTGTTGAGCACGTTGGAGGTAACATGTTCACCGGTGTTCCTAAGGGAGATGTCGTTTTCATGTTGGTCAAAGTGATGTCTCTGTTCCTGAAGTTGAAATTTTCAGGAGCCCTTGTTTTATTTTGGTCTCTTGGCAAGGCTCAAAAGTAGTCACTGATTAGAGTTAGTACAGTTTGCTTCATAAAAGCACATTACTTTCTTGCAGTGGATAATCCATGATTAAAGCGATGAACATTGCACAAAGCTCCTAAAAAACTGCTGCGATGTGTTTCCAATAAACGGCAGGGTGATCGTTGCAGAATACATACTCCCTGCGTACCCGGACCCGAGCCTAGTGACCAAGAGAGTGATCCACATGGACTGCATCATGTTGGCCCACTTCTTGAGCGGGAAAGAGAGAACAAAGAAGGAGTTCGAAGCTTTGGCCAAAGGGGCAGAATTCCAGGGCTTCTGAGTCATATGTTATGCTTTCGATATAAAATATATTTCGAGTTTGAGTCCATCAACATGGTCTCAATTGAAGTGTGGACGTATGGCGGTATGAATCCAAGCTGAGATGTCCCTTTTGCAAGTGCGCCGAACGTTGAAAACAGATATACGGAGAAGAAGATTGCACACGGATTTTTTGCATTCGTCTCTCTGCATGTGTGGGAGACAAACAAAGCGGGAAGAGCGTGCATGTTTTGTTCAACTTTCCTAAGCAAGGGCACACAATATTTGACAATACAAAAAGAAGAACAATTATGAGGCCACAAGTTGAGTGGAAAAGTAAAGCATGTGCATGGAACTCTCTGATTGGCTGCAACTTGCACAAAGCAACAAACGAAAGGACTCAACTTGCACTTAAAATATGTATAGACATTTCATGCAATTGTCTTCTATGCCGTGTAAGTCAAATGGAGCACGTAATCTTTTCTCAGAAAGATTGTTCTTGCAATAAATGATGGGAGGTTTGTCCCGATTATAAATGGGGTGGATTCATCGTGGTTGAATATGCTGGCCGAGAAGGCGCCAAAGTCCTTGGTGACCGAGAGAAGTGACTGCACAGAGGAGTGTGCAAAGAGTTCTTATCATAAAGGTTTGCTTGTTGTAATTACATCCGAGTAATTTAATCAGTTAAATTCTTATGAGTAGAATTTATTTAATTTTTCGAGTGAAGTTTCATTAAGAATTGTGAGGAGCTAAATATATTAGAGATTATTGGGTGTAATTAGAAGTTGGAAAACATCGAGAGAGTATTTGAATGCTCTAATGATTGTAATCTCCATTGTATTACTTGGTTTCTATAGTGAAATTCCATGATACTCTCCCTGTGGACATAGGTTTTAGTATTCGAATTGAACCATGTAAATTCGGTATCCGACTCCCTTTCATTCATTTGGACTAATTTTATTCAATTCATTTGTCTATATTCTCAACATTCGATACTTACATCATGGAGTTCTTGAAGATGGCTTGAACTGCTCTTCTTGGTGCTAATGCTCATGGTTCTTGGATTTGGAAGGTCGCAATGATTCCCCTTCTCGTAGTCGGCTTTCGATTCCGTGCTCTAAGTTCTGCTCATAAAAGGAATGAATAAGGAAGTGAGTGTATGATGTGTCGGCACGAGTGAGTGTATGATGTGTTGGCACGACACAAGGAAAAGTTACAAGATTTATTATCTTATGTTAATCCAGTTCGAGTCTGCATATTGATTCTATAGAATGGGTAACAAAAAGGGTGCTCATAAGATATTTAACATCGATTCGGGTTGGACCCAACAACCACTAAAAAACACATGAGATATAATCCACATGATTAACGTGTAGAAGCAAGAGTTATGAAGCACCAACACTTTTTAGGAACTTTCGTGTCATGTCGGATACTTTAACACGTATCCAATACTCTCCGATACTCTTTGACACTCTCCAATACCTTATCAACTCTCCCAACACTCTTCGACTCACAAGTATAGAATTCCGACATGCAAGTTCATGACTTCGACACATGATTCCGATACGCACGAAGTTAATTTTAAATTTTTTTAATAAATGAGGAGTCAAAATATAAATATGTAAAAATAAAATAAAAAAATAAAGGGGGAAAGAAGAAAAATCTAATCTTCTCTTTTCTCCTTAAGCTCATTATCGTGAAGCACAATTCACTCCCCAAGTTTATTTTTTTCCTCTTTTCTTCTTACATGCTCTTACACACTCGTGAGTACATAATGTGGATTGTTTATTTTTTTCCTCCGAATTTTATGGATTATTGGAACTGAGTTGAAATTGTCAAATTAAAACAGTGAATGATATTAACAAATGATGGATTAATTTATTTAGTGTAAATTCATTCTAGGCTTTTTTCATTATTAATTTATTTGTGAATTTGAATCAAATTAATTAATTAAAATAATCATATCATTTGTATATATAAAAATATAAATTTAGTGTATAATGTGTTTAACGTGTCGTAAAACTCTATTTTTTTTAGAAATGACGCGTGAGCATGTCGTGTTGTATCGTATATTGCGTATTGGTGATGGTACTACTTAAAGTAAGAGCGAGGACCACGTGAATGATGTGCAAGTGAAAAAATAATACATGTACAATGCCTAGGGGGAAAAATGAGAGCATGTGCCGAGGTCCACGTCTATCTCGTACTGTTTGGAATTATTCCGCAGTCGATAGCATGATGGACAAAATACTGAGACTCTGTCTGGAATTTATAGTACCATTGGATGCTATAACTTTTGAAATCTTAATGAGGATTTAACTGAAGTTGAATTAACCGTGGTCGAAGTAGGATCTTTTTGCTATATAAGTAAACTTCGGTCGATGAAAATGTGATAGCAATTTAAGATTTTGCCGGTGTCCTCGTAGACCCAAATGCCCAGGCCATTGTACTCTCTCATTCCATTTCCTCTGCTTTCCTTCCTCAATACAAAATGGATTCAGCAGGATCCAAGACCCAGATGACTCCTACCCAAGTCTCGGACGAGGAGGCAAACCTCTTCGCCATGCAGCTGGTGACCGCCTCCGTTCTCCCTGCAGTCCTCAAGGCCGCCATCGAGCTCGACCTCCTTGAGATCATGGCCAGGGCCGGACCAGGCGCCTACCTTACCCCTGGGGAAGTTGCGTCCCAGCTCCCGACCCAGAACCCCGATGCCCCGGTCATGCTCGACCGGATCTTCCGGCTGCTGGCTAGCTATTCTGTGCTCACGTGCACCCTCCGTGACCTCCCCGAAGGCAAGGTTGAGCGGCTCTACGGTTTATCTCCATTGTGCAAGTTCTTGGTCAAGAACGAGGATGGGGTCACTATTGCCCCACTTGGATTGATCAACCAGGACACAGTCTTGTTGGAAAGCTGGTACGCTTTTCTTGAAAGCCCTTTTTTCCTTCTTTTTCTCTTTTTCTTTGGGATTGTTTTCAGGATTCATCCTTAACGCCAGTAATATTATGCTCAATTTTACACAACAAATTGAAGTAATAGGTGACCGTAACTGAACATCTGAATCACCCGAAATCTCCTCCCTGTTTCACCACTCAAGAACTTATTAATTTCACATTATTGTTCTCTGAGCATTGAATTGGCTCGTTTGCTTTTTAACTCGCAAGTACTACTTGAAAGATGCGATTCTCGAAGGCGGAATCCCGTTCAACAAGGCACACGGGATGACCACATTTGACTATCCAGGCACCGACCCGCGATTCAACAAGATCTTCAATCGGGCAATGTTTGATCATTCCACCATTACGATGAAGAAGATACTGGAAACGTACCTTGGCTTCGAGGGCCTCAAGACGGTGGTCGATGTCGGAGGCGGCACTGGGGCCATGCTCAACATGATTGTAGCCACATACCCGTCAATTAAAGGCATCAACTTTGACTTGCCTCACGTGATTGAAGATGCTCTGTCCTATCGTGGTATATAATGTGTATCGCTCGCTCGCATTTCGAGATTAGTATCATATCCTAGATACTTGAGAGCAACCCAAGAACTAGGAACATTTTCACATATCACATTCAATTCATTGCCTCTTAATTAATATGAAAAACCTTGTTGAAAAGAACACCAAAAAATCTAATGCCTGGACTAATGCAGGTGTCGAGCACATTGGAGGCGACATGTTCGTCAACATTCCAAATGGAAATGCCGTTTTCATGAAAGTCAGAATGATTTCTCTGTTTTTTTATTTGAAATTTTCAGGAAGTACTAGGACAAGGCTGCTTCTTGTTTCTCTTGTTTCATTTTGGTCTCTTGGCAAGGCCAAAAAGTAGTTACTGATTAAAGTTAAGTACAGATTGCTTCATAAAAAGGCATGTTATTTTCTTGCAGTGGATATGCCATAATTGGAGCGATGAACATTGCGCAAAGCTCCTCAAGAACTGCTACGGTGCGCTTCTGGTAAATGGGAGGGTGATCGTTGCAGAATACATACTCCCCGTGTACCCGGACCAGAGCTTATCAACCAAGGGAGTGATCCACATGGACTGCCTCATGTTAACCCACTTCTCGGGCGGGAAAGAGAGGACGGAGAAGGAGTTTGAGGCTTTGGCCAAAGGGGCGGGGTTTCAGGACTTCCAAGTCACGTGTCACGCTTTCAACACTTCCATCATGGAGTTCTTGAAGACCTTTTGAACTATGCTCTTCTGGGCGGTGATATTCATGGTTCCTCGGATTCGATAGGTGGCAAATGAGCCTTTTAACGCAATTGGCGTTCGATTCAGTGTTCTTAGTTGTGCTCATAAAAGGAAAGGGATCAATAGAAATAATTTTGCGGCATCTGATAAGTATTCAAGGCCTCAATTCATATAACTGAAATAATTTTCGAAGTTAGGCCACATATTTAAAGTTATAAGAATTTTTAAATGTGAAATCCGATTTAGTGATTAAGCTATTAAATTTTGTGGAAATGACAATTCAGGATGTTGTAAAACTAAAGGGATCAATAGAAATCAATTCCGAAATACGGTCCGATCGAAGTGAATTTTTGAAGTTTTGGACTCTTCATACGAGTCTTGTTAGCCTGTAAGAGTCATTTTGTCAACAAATAAGCTTAGCTTAGAGGATTCATAGTTATAATTGGTTTTAGTTGATTTTGATATTGTTTTTTTTCACTAAATTGATAGGATTTCGAGTTCACATGTTCGAGATTTGGATTAGGCTATATTAGGTAAATGACGCTTATTTCTTCTATAAATTTATAAACTCATATCTTGGAAGTAATAGAGATTTGATATATTATGAGTTATTAAAAGCATGTTTGTTGAATTAAAGTTTAGATCAAGCATTTACTAAGTTTTGATATTTGTGAATGGTTTGAGAAATATATTACAAAAAGTTATATATATTGATTTGTAAACTTGGTTTTCTTTTTTTCAATGTAAACCCGGTTTAAGAAATGGACTTTAAAATGGTTTGTAAAATGTATTATGATTTATGAAATGGATTCTGAATTTGGTTTGTGGAATATTGGATGATGATGATTTGATGTTCAATATCGTTGTGAACCTAATTAAAGGTTTTTCGGTATGCATATTGGTTTATAAATATCCTTTTAGGCCAAACCACTACCTAATGATAAGCAAAAATCTTGCCAAGCGAATCTTGATCGTCTTGTCACTAGGCATTATGTTGCGATAATAGTTGGATATTAAGTAATAAATTGATTGATGGCATGGATTACTTGGAGGTGCTTGACTTTCTTTGCTATTTAAAACATAAAACAGCAGATATTATTGTATTCTAGTTCATGTTCTGAACTAAGCTTGAAAAAGGACCAATTTTTATTGCTTTCAACTTGCTTTTATCAACACTATACGGAAAAAGATATGCACTATATGCAATAGATATCCCAATTCTCGAAATAAACAGCTACATAGATTTCTTTTTCCACAGGAAACTGTTCTCCCATTAGACTATTTCACGCATACTCCAACGCTCAAAGGCACAAGAAAGTTGTTCCAACGTCCGATTACCCAATAACACCGTCAAACAATGATAGACTCTCGGCATCGAGAGGATGCATATAAGAGCACGGGTCATCGATCAAAAAACCTCTATGAGCAAATGCCATTCCTATCAAGCCCCAAAACCAGGTAAATTGCAGTTCTACAGCATGCTGACATGCTCATGCTACGTCGCCGGCTTCATGGAGTCGAGCAAGTAACAACACGTACATACCCGGGAATTCCAAGAAACTCACTAAAATCATGACTTCTCTTGTTGCAAGTTGCAACAGCTCCATTCTTTCATCCCATCATGAATTATAGGCTGCAGAGATTAGCATTCCGATATAAGTTAAGGCGACGAACGGAAAAGCAGTGAAGACCAAAACCTACACCCTGATGGTGAGAGAGCAACCGCGCCATCGCGAGTCACCAGCAGCGATGCACAAAGAAACAGAGATCAGTCGGCAGAGAACAACGCTCGCTCTTTTTACGAGGAATACCCAAATTTAAAGCGCGAGAGAAAGCAAAGCGGGTTTGCATGCATGCTTCGCAGCAACCGCAACTCCGAACATTTTCAACAAATGCATCCTGCAGAAAGCGCGAAATCGATCCGAGGCGCAGAGAGCGAAGGAGGAGGATTTTCTGAACGTACCGCGGCGTGGTAGCGGCAGGTTCCTTCGGGATTGTCGTCCTCGGAGAAGGAGGCCTCGCAGCCGATCCTCTGGCACCGGACCTTCGCCATCCTCGCCGCGCCGGAGCTGGTCGAAGTCAATGCGGGCGAGTCAATGCGGGAAAGTGAGTCAAGCCTTACGCAAATCTCGAAGCAAGAAGAAGGGTCGAGAATCAGATTCCACGAGGGAGCTTTAAAGCTTGTTCAGGTAGGGCAGAGTCCAGTCCAGAATTTGATTCCCCCCAACAGCTCCTTTTTTCCTTTTCCCTTCGATTCGCGCTTCGTTTTTTCCTTCCGGTTGAAGATGACGCCGACATGCGATGGGCCTCCTCGTGATGAAGCCCAACCCACGTGAGAGGATGCCGCTATGGGCCTCTACCGGAGCGGAGCTGGGCTGGCGACTTTTTAAGTGGGGGGGCATTTTTGTCCATTCGCTATTAAGGGCGTGCCGTCGTTACCTATTTGGAGGCGTGAAAATTGCTTTGACCCTTTGTTTTAGGGAGAATGACACAATATTTTGACCAAAAATATAACGCGGTCCAAGAATTTTTAATTTATTCAATACGATTCATAAAATTTAAACTAATGTGTAATATGATCCCTAAAATTTTAATCTATTCGATGTAGTCCCTAATTTTTTTTTTTTTTTTTTTTATATATGTTCAATATAATCCTCAAATTATATGAAAATATTTAATATTTTTCTTAAACTTGAATTAATGATAAAATAAGATCAGATATTTTCATATAATTTAGAAACTAGATTGAATATTTACCAAAAATTCAAAAGACATATTGGCAAATGAAAAGTTCATGAACCGCTTTATACAATAAACGAAAATTTGATGATCATTTGTGTAATTATTTTTTATTTTGTCCTCCATTTTTACAGAAAAAGTCTTTGCAAATTACTCCCTCTTCTTCAACTATCTACAACCTACCATTCTGGAATTCGAGCTCCCGCTTGATTCTCACTAATAATGAAATGATTTGCTTTGCAATGGGACACATTCCCTTCCCCCCCAAAAAAAAAAAAAATTATTGCCATGTTCGTTAACGCACTCCGCATTTCCCATTTTGGTAGGCTCTGCAAATTTCCTATGACTGATTCTGAGAAATAATGTTTCTCTTGCTATCGATCACCGTGTATCATTTCTTCGGCTCTCGGATATAAACTATTATAATTCACTATGAATAAAGTCATAACGAGTAGTAGATATAAAAATGTCAATCTATTCTCCATAAACTTCTTTTCCTTCACACGCAGGCACAATCCTTTACTTTACGACGTGGAAGTTGATCGGACCGATTTAAGCAGACGATTAAGGTAAAAAGCTAATCCCCAGACATGACAGATCGGCATCAATATGTACACTATAGACGACAAGATCCCTATGTATGTACAAAGAAGCTGTGAGCTGGTTCCGATTCTGTTGTGCAACTCAGAGCATCAACTGGACCCTTGCGAATGAATGTATGTCTGAAAATAAGTGTGGCACTGAAGCCCCCGTATTCACAATTGATTGAGATCAGCGTGCTGTTTTCTCACGGAAATAAAACATACTTGGTTAACCTTAGAATTATTACAGATGCGCCTCTGGAAACCTTCTCCCGTGAGGGTAAACAATTTATGTGAGTGTTGCAGTAACCAAACGATTACACAAGATGACAACAAAATCAGACAACTATTCAACTGTCACGCTTTAAAATTACAACTTGCTCCTGACATATTCATGAGGGAGAGAGCGAGAGAGACCCCAGTCTGTTTGCCGCTTTCTGAAAGGAACCAATGCATGAGTACACCCAAGTTCATCACTGCAGGCATCAACTTGAACAGTAGAGGAGTCGTCACCTGCAAGATCATGCTTGATTCAGAAACACGGGATGCATAAACCATGAGATCAGACATTTCGATGACTCGGTTGGCTCATAAACGTTGAAACCTATGCGCTGAATTACAGACTATTGCCAATTGATACTTGCCCAAGAAGTACTTAAATGCTTACTAATCAGGTAAAAAGCTGCTAATTGATTGATTGTTACTTTTATATAATAAGAATTTTTTCCCTGCGCAATAAGTGACTTCCCCATAATGAAAAGTACCCAATAATATAGCTGCGCTTAATTACTTCTCTAACTTTGCCAAAAAAAAAAAATGTAACATTCGCAACCTATTAGTGACTAATAACTTATCCAGGTTGTCAATAGTAACTTACCCGTATGACAAACATATTAATCTTTTATCAAAAGTTAGTATTAGTAACTCCCTCATGTTAATAGTTACTTTCTTAAGCAATATAACTTTCAACCTATTAATAGACCGTGACTTTCACAGATGAAAGGAATTTTATATGTTACTCATACAATTGACCAATTCCTAATATCTTAGAAGCTCACTGAAACAACAGACATTATTGTATTCTAGTTCATGTTCTTAACTAAGCCCGAGAAAAAAATGAGAGCATGTGCCGAGCCACTGCTATCTCGTTTTGTTTGAAATTATTCTGCAGCTAATAGCTTGATGGATCTCGTTTGGTATTTACAGTATTATTAGATGCTATAACTTTGAAATCTTAACGGGGATTCAATTGAAGTTGAATCAACCGTGGCAGAAGTAGAGTTTATATATATATATATATATTTAAGTAAGCTGCTGTCGAAGAAAATGAAATAGCGGTTTAAGATTTTGCTTGTGTCCTCGTAAACTCAACTGCCCAAGCCATTGCACTCTCTCATTCCATTTCCTTTGCCTTCCTTCCTCGATAAAAATTGGGTTCAGCATGATCCGAGACCAAAATGACCCCTACCGGAATGCTAATCTCTGCAGCCTATACTTCATGATGGGATGAAAGAATGGAGCTGTTGCAACTTGCAACAAGAGAAGTCATGATTTTAGTGAGTTTCTTGGAACTCCCGGGTATGTACGTGTTGTTACTTGCTCGACTCCATGAAGCCGGCGACGTAGCATGAGCATGTCAGCATGCTGTAGAACTGCAATTTACCTGGTTTTGGGGCTTGATAGGAATGGCATTTGCTCATAGAGTATGCATCCTCTCGATGCCGAGAGTCTATCATTGTTTGACGATGTTATTGGGTAATCGGACGTTGGAACAACTTTCTTGTGCCTTTGAGTGTTGGAGTATGCGTGTAATAGTCTAATGGGAGAACAGTTTCCTGTGGAAAAAGAAATCTATGTAGCTGTTTATTTCGAGAATTGGGATATCTATTGCATATAGTGCATATCTTTTTCCGTATAGTGTTGATAAAAGCAAGTTGAAAGCAATATAAATTGGTCCTTTTTCAAGCTTAGTTCAGAACATGAACTAGAATACAATAATATCTGCTGTTTTATGTTTTAAATAGCAAAGAAAGTCAAGCATGATTAGTGTACAATCATAATTTTTTACTTATATAGCAAAAAGATCCTACTTCGACCACAGTTAATTCAACTTAAGTTAAATCCTCATTAAGATTTCAAAAGTTATAGCATCCAATGGTACTATAAATTCCAGACAGAGTCTCAGTATTTTGTCCATCATGCTATCGGTTGCGGAACAATTCCAAACAGTATGAGATAGACGTGGACCTCGGCACATGCTCTCATTTTCCCCCCTAAGCATTGTACATGCATTATTTTTTCACTTGCACATCATTCACGTGGTCCTCGCTCTTACTTTAAGTAGTACCGTCACCAATATGCAATATGCGATATAACACGACATGCCGACGCGTCATTTTTAAAAAAAATAGAGAATTACAACACGTTAAACACATTATACACTAAATTTATATTTTTATATATACAAATGATATGATTATTTTAATTAATTAATTTGATTCAAATTCACAAATAAATTAATAATGAAAAAAAGCCTAGAATGAATTTACACTAAAAAAATTAATCCACCATTTCTTAATATCATTCATTGTTTTAATTTGACAATTTCAACTCAGTTCCAATAATCCATAAAATTCGGAGGAAAAAAAATAAACAATCCACATTATGTACTCACGAGTGTGTAAGAGCATGTAAGAAGAAAAGAGGAAAAAAATAAACTTGGGGAGTGAATTGTGTTTCACGATAATGAGCTTAAGAAGAAAAGAGAAGATTAGATTTTTCTTCTTTCCCCCTTTATTTTTTTATTTTATTTTTACATATTTATATTTTGACTCCTAATTTATTAAAAAAAAATTAAAATTAACTTCGTGCATATCGGAATCATGTGTCGGAGTCATGAACTTGCATGTCAGAATTCTATACTTGTGAGTCGAAGAGTGATGAGAGAGTTGATAAGGTATTGGAGAGTGTCAAAGAGTATCGGAGAGTATTGGATACGTGTTGAAGTATCCAACATGACACGAAAGCTCCTAAAAAGTGTTGGTGTTTCATAACTCTTGCTTCTACACCTTAATCATGTGGATTATATCTCACGTGTTTTTTAGTGGTTGTTGGGTCCAACCCGAATCGATGTTAAATATCTTCTGAGCACCCTTTTTTGTTACCCATTCTATAGAATCAATATGCAGACTCAAACTGGATTAACATAAGATAATAAATCTTGTAACTTTTCCTTGTGTCGTGCCGACACATCATACACTCACTCGTGCTGACACATCATACACTCACTTCCTTATTCATTATTTTTATGAGTAGAACTTAGAGCAGGGAATCGAAAGCCGACTACGAGAAGGGGAATCATTGCGACCTTCCAAATCCAAGAACCATGAGCATTAGCACCAAGAAGAGCTGTTCAAGCCATCTTCAAGAACTCCATGATGTAAGTATCGAATGTTGAGAATATAGACAAATGAATCGAATAAAATTAGTCCGAATGAATGAAAGTGAATTGGATACCAAATTTACATGGTTCAATCCGAATATTAAAACCTATGTTCACAGGGAGAGTATCATGAAATTTCACTATAGAAACCAAGTGATACAACGGAGATTCATAATCATTAGAAAGTTCAAATACTCTCTTTCTCAACCCCCAACGTCCGGTCCAAAGAATCTGATATTTTAGCTCCTCACAATTCTTAGTGAAACTTCACTCAAAAATTAAATAAATTCTACTCATAAGAATTTAACTGATCAAATTACTCGGATGTAATTACAACAAGCAAACCTTTATGATAAGAACTCTTTGCACACTCCTCTGTGCAGTCACTTCTCTCGGTCACCAAGGACTTTGGCGTCCTCTCGACCAGCTTATTCAACCACGATGAATCCACCCCATTTATAATCAGGACAAACCTGCCATCATTTATCGCAGGGACAATCTTTCTGAGAAAAAATCACGTACACGGCATAGAAGACAAATGCATTAAATATCTATATATATTTCAAGTGTACAAAGAGTCCTTTCGTTTATTGCTTTGTGCAAGTTGCAGCCAATCAGAGAGTTCCATGCACATGCTTTACTTTTCAACTCAACCTGTGGCCTCATAATTGTTCTTTTTTTTTTTTTGTATTGTCAAATATTGCGTGCCCTTGCTTAGGAGAGTTGAACAAAACATGCACGTTCTACCAGCTTTGTTTGTCTCCCACGCATGCAGAGAGACAAATGCAAAAAATTCATGCGCAATCTTCTTCTCCGTAGGAAAGATATCTCCCTTAGGAACGCCGGTGAACATGTTGCCTCCAACGTGCTCAATACCTAACCTATGTTAATTCCATCATTAGATTTTTCGGGGTTCTTTTCAGCAAGGAGAATCATATTAGTTAAGGGACCATGAATTGAACGTGAGATGCGAAAATCTTCCAGATCTTGGGTTACTCTCAAGTGTATAGGATATGACACTAATCTTGCAGAGGGGGTGAGTGATATACATTGTATACTGAGATAGGACGAAGCATCTTTGTTGACACCTAAATTTTGGGACAGCCCATTTAGTCATTTATCGCATTAAAAAATTAGGGATTAATTTTTAATCTCTAAAAAAATTAATTGCATAGCATATAATTTTAGATGCATTTATTTATTATTATTGCATTTTTATTGGGTTGGTGACGGATGGATTCGAATCGGTGGTTCTAAGTTTTAAATTGACAGGTGGGTAAGTCAATGAAGCGAAATTGGCTGCAAACCCTTTTTTTTTAATGATCGAAAATTATGTTGTGAGAAAATGGGAATTTGAAATTTTTCGGAATATGATAGGAACTTTTTATATCTTCGGATAGGGCAGGTGTGACAAAAAAAAATATTGCAATCTCAACTTTGCAAGATTTGAAATTTCAGAAAAACTCTTTTGCAATCCTGAATCAATCCTGAATCGTATCATAAACAAATATTGGGTTTGGAAAATGAATCTTTGTGGATATTAATCTGGAAAAATTAAAATCCTAATTTGTGGTTTATATAAAAATTAAACGCGTAGGGTTTTGGGGGATTTTTCTCGGTTTTCTAGATTAAAATTCAACAAAAAAAAAAAAAAAAATTTCTTTCTTTCGTTGAGGCTTTCCTTCGGTTTCTTTTGGGTAGAAAGGTTAACAAAAGAGAAAAGTGAAAGAGGGCCGAAAGGTACAGGGGACAGGTGGGAAAGTGACGTGAGAGCCGAGGAAAAAAAAAAGAAAAAAAAAAAAAATAAAGGGACTGTTCATCTTCTTCGTGGCTCTCCGCTCCGCAGCCGTTCGTCCGTGAGCACCGCGCCACCACCGCCTTGCGGCCGCCGCCGCTCGTCGCTCCGCCGGCTACTGTCGCGCCCCGCCTCGTCTGTAGCCCACGCCGGCTCGCGACGACCTGACGTCTCCGCCCTCGATGACCTGACACCTCCGACCGCCCGAAGCTCTGTCGCCGTCGCCCTTGCCCCCGTGAAGCCGCTGTTGCCCGACGCCACTGCGCTCCGCCCTCTGCCCGCTGGAAGCCCCATCGCCGCCACACCAGCGCCACCCAACGCCGGCAACCCGCGAGCTCCCTGTCCTCGCGCTTCTGCCAGCCCCGCGACACCTGACGCCGTTGTCCCCGACGCCAGCAGATCCCGAGCGGCTGCCGCACCTCCGCGTCTGCTCCGCCGTGCCTCCGCACTCTGCTGCAGCGCCGCCAGCCCGCTCGAACCTGCCGCCGAGCTGCCTTCCATCCGAACACCATCGTCGCTGCCTCTGTTCCGGGTCCCCTACTGCCCGACGCTGGTCACCTTGCCGCCGGTCCGCCTGCCGCCGCTCCTCTTCGGAGCTCCGAACGCCGGCGCCTCTCCGCCCTTGGCGACCCACCACCACAGCAGCCGCTTTGTGGAACCGTCTCCGAGTCACGCCGAGACACGAGCCACCGTTCGTTAAGCAGGATTTGGAAAAAAATCAAATTAGGTAGATTTATTTTATTTTGTTTTGTTTTTTATATTTTGTTTCTTTATTTAAAATATTTTTTGATGCGAAATCCCACGTTCCACTTAATTCATAATTGTATTTTTGTATTCCATCTATAAGACTTTAGATGGAATAATTAATTGAACAAAATTGATATAAGTTTAAGATCAATTTATCGATTTTATTTACAAAATAGTCAAGCTTGATTAGATATTGTTTCCAAATTCAAAAGATGGATGATATCTTTGGTGAATGATTTAGTGCTTATCTTTTAATCGCTTTATTTATTCCAAAAATACAAAAAAAAAATTGCATTTGCATTTCATGTAAATTGGAATTGATTTTCTTAGATAAAATTGCATGATAGAATAGTTAAATTCTTTTTATGCATGTTTAGATGGTATCTAGGTTATTTTGATTTAAATTGTATGACGAGATAATTTTTTAAATTAAGATAAGATTCAGATTAGTCTATTCCTAATTTAAAATAGATAATATCTCACTTTAGTTAAAAAAAAAAATATTATAGCAATTTTAATTACGAATTTTTATATAAAAAATACAAAAAAATCATGTGCATGTCATATAGAATTAGGTTTATAAAATACATGTCATTTAGTATTTGTTGCTAGGTCCATTTAATTAGAAATTGTCCGTCATTGGAATTAGGTCATTTGATCATGTCGCGACCTCCCCGAAGCGGGCTTTGTCACCACCTGAGGGTTCGGCTGGGATTCTTGCTGCTTAAACTTAAACTTCTCGAGCCTCCCAAGCCCCATACCACCGCGACTTAGGGTCTAAGTTCTTACATGCAAATGATTTTCAATTAGGAGTCGCCACTAATCTATTTTTGGTGGGTCGATTAGAAACCCAAGTAAAGTAGTGGGAGATTTACTTTACTCCTACGAACCCAGGAGATTATGGGTACGGGGACTTGTTACACTAGATTTCTCTAATGCCCTTTCGGTACCTTTTCTTTTTGTTTCAAAAATATTTTCTTTGGCGAATTGAATTGATTTTAATTTATCTTCCTAACATATGAGGTGATCGTGCGGGTGCGCAAGAAACCACCAATTTAACACCCATGATAAAACAAAGAATAAATTGCAAAATTTACCTCAAAGCAACGAAAGATCTGCGTGGTTAGATCAAAAACCACATCATCGATCTTAGATGTGATTTCTAATTAACACGCAATTTCTTTTTCTTTTTGGTTTTCACTTTATTTAATGGGAACTTAATCTATATGCAATGCAGGCTAGTAATTTAATATGACATGATATGACATAATAACATGGCCTAAGCTACATGATGCAAATGAGATGTTTTTGTGTTTTCTTAATGAGCATGCAATCTATTCAAAATAATTAATTTATTCAAAGACAATTTTTTAGGTATTTTCCATTAAATTCGAAATTATGATCGTTCCATAATTAAATGTGCAATCTAAACGAACAAAATGACCTAATTCTAATGATAGGTAATTTCCAATTAAATGGGCCTAAAAATGACTAAATGAAGTGCATTTCATGAACCTAGTTCTATATGACAATTCATGACATTTTTTTCTTTTTCAAATGCAATTTATCCTAAAAAATAAAACTAATTTATTCTAAGACATTTTTTTTGTATTTTTTTATGAAATTCGGAATTATAAAAAGTGGAAAATATCTACCTAAGTTAAAATGTCATCTAATTTGAATTAGGAATGAAGTTATGTCAAATCCTGATTTAAACTAGAATGCTATCCTAACTTAGAAATCCCTAACTAAAATGCAATCTATTTAAAAACTATTATCTAGAATTAAATTACGTGCAGTCTTACTCTAAAATGCAATGACATGCAAAGAATGCCTTAATTCTACATGAATTATGCATGATGGTTTTTTTTTGCTTTTCTTTATGAAATTCGAAATTAAAACTAACACATAACTAAACGTGCAATTCAAAGAAAAACTAACAACCTAAATGAATGCATTTTTTGTGTTTTCTAAATTCGAAATAAAATCCATATTCTAGATATGCAAAATAACCAGAAATATTCTAGAATTAATTGAAATCCTAATCCAAACATCTTTTGATTTTTCTTAGTGATTTTCTAAAACAAGCATTAAATCCAACAAGCAAGATATTCAAACAAATAAAGGATTAAAATAAACGAAAAAATAACCCGTTGTCTCACGGGTCAAATTAACGATTATTTTTAACCCTAAACATCGACAAGAAATCAAAATAATTAAAAATCTAATCCGACATCTTACGGATCAAATTAATAAATATATTGATTGAACAGTTAATGTATCATAAACAAACCCCGAGAGTTAATATAATTAAAAAATGACCCGAAATCTTACGGGTCAAATTAATAATTAAATTAAACCTTGGGGACAAATCTACGGATAATGCCTACAGAATTCATGAACTGAAAATCACTTCAAATTCACATAATAACTACTAAACCTAAAAGAAATAAATAACATAAAGTAAAAAGAAAATAAAACTACCTAATTTCTTTTCTTTTTGTTTTGCTTTTTTTTTCCTGCTTTTCTTTTCCACGCACGTTTGTGGATCTCCAAGGGCGAGAGGATCACCACGGGCGGCGGGTCACGGTCGGAGCTCCGGCGAAGGGTCACCGGAGGTGGCTGCTGCCGAGCGTTAGGGGGCGGTGCGACGAGGAAGCCGATGCGCGACGGTAGTGTCACGCGGAGGCGCGCGGGCTGCTTTGCGCGGTGGCGAGCCGGGCCGAGGTGCGGGCGAGGAGCCGCAGACGTCGGCGATGGCGGGCGGTGGGCGGCACGGCGACCGGCGATGGGCGGAGGTGCGGCGGCGAGCAATCGCGGGTCGCGGGCAATGAGCGTCGGTGAGGTTCGGGCGAACGGCAAGGACAAGGGATCGTCGGGCGGTAGGGCGAGACCGGCACCGGACGGAGGTCCGAGGCGGTGCGGCGGGTGCGAGATTCACCAAGCTCGGGCGGAGCGGGCGGATCGGACGGTGAATCGGCTCGTCGCGATTGATTTGGGGCTGCTGGGCGGCGCGTCGGGGCGGATCTCAGGCGGAGACACGGCGGGAATCGGGGGCTCGGGTGCACGCGGGGAGGCGGCACGGTCTTCGCGGATCAACGCGGGAGGCGCGGGCGATCGGAGCGGCTCGGGTGCGGCACGGTGCATCGAGGTCCCGGCAGCGGCTCGTCGTGGCGGTGAGAAACGCCGGCGTTGGCTTCGCGGGACGGCGACCGGCGGGCGCTTGGGCGGAGTAATCACGGCGGGCGGAGCAGCAGGTCTGAACGAGGCGGAGGAGCACCGGGCGTCACCGATGGGGCAGCAATGGCGTCGGGGATGGAGCTCGCGGATGCAGAGGCTTCGGGCGACCAAAGGTGCGGCGAGGTGGCGGCGTTCGGCGGGCAGGGAGCCCAAACAGAGGGCAATCGAGCCTTCCGGGGAAGAAGAACAGTGTTCTTCTTTCCCCTTTTTTTTAACCCTTTCTCTCTCCTCCTGTCTCCTCTCACGTCACTTTCTTTTTGTTTTTCTCTTACAAACTTATTATTTTAATCTCCTCCATTCTCTCTAACGAGCATCTCTCCCATTTTTTAATCTCTTCCCTCACGCTCTCTTTTTTTAATCGCTCCCCTTTCTCTCAATTCGTGTCTCCGTACGAGCTCTCTCTTTTTTAATCGCCCCACTCTTCCTTCGTTCTTTCGTGTATTTATAGGCTTGAAGTAGCGTGAGTAAGAGGCGGCCATCATTTCCTCACTATTCCACGTCGTGCTTCTTCAGATCTGGATGCCACCGCCTGACATTTCCCAACTGCTGATCTTTTCTTCTTGCAGGCAAATTGCAGAACTCCACGTCTCCTATTTCATGCGTGCATGTGCATGTATTAATGAGGGAGAGACAACGGACGTGCAAGACTTCTTCTTTCCTCATTTTTTGTGCGTGTTCAGACCAACGAAGAAAGAGACCGCCTTTTGTGAATATTATCGACCGCGAGCCGCCGCGTCTTGTTGCCTTTTTAATACCGATGCGAAAAAATGCGACTTCATGAAATGCAATTTTACTTTTTCTTTTTATTATTATTTTTTTTTATGCAACTAATTACTAAATGATTAGGTAAAATTTAGGTGTCAACAGATCATATTGCATTGCATATAGTTTAGATTTCATTAAACAAGAAAAAATCCTAAAAATTTGGAGTGACTGTGTATTAAATAGAAATCATATCACGCAATATTTGACAATACAAAAAAAAGAACAATTATGAGGCCACAGGTTGAGTTGAAAAGTAAAGCATGTGCATGGAACTCTCTGATTGGCTGCAACTTGCACAAAGCAATAAACGAAAGGACTCTTTGTACACTTGAAATATATATAGACATTTAATGCATTTGTCTTCTATGCCGTGTACGTGATTTTTTCTCAGAAAGATTGTTCCTGCGATAAATGATGGCGGGTTTGTCCTGATTATAAATGGTGTGGATTCATCATGGTTGAATAAGCTGGCCGAGAGGACGCCAAAGTCCTTGGTGACCGAGAGAAGTGACTGCACAGAGGAGTGTGCAAAGAGTTCTTATCATAAAGGTTTGCTTGTTGTAATTACATCCGAGTAATTTGATCAGTTAAATTCTTATGAGTAGAATTTATTTAATTTTTTGAGTGAAGTTTCACTAAGAATTGTGAGGAGCTAAATATTGTATAGATTACTGGATGTCATTGGGGGTTGAGAAAGAGAGTATTTGAATGCTCTAATGATTGTAATCTCCGTTGTATCACTTGGTTTCTATAGTGAAATTTCATGATACTCTCCCTGTGAACATAGGTTTTAATATTCGGATTGAACCATGTAAATTCGGTATCCAATTCACTTTCATTCATTCGGACTAATTTTATTCGATTCATTTGTCTATATTCTCAACATTCGATACTTACATCATGGAGTTCTTGAAGATGGCTTGAACTGCTCTTCTTGGTGCTAATGCTCATGGTTCTTGGATTTGGAAGGTCGCAATGATTCCCCTTCTCGTAGTCGGCTTTCGATTCCCTGCTCTAAGTTCTGCTCATAAAAATAATGAATAAGGAAGTGAGTGTATGATGTGTCAGCACGAGTGAGTGTATGATGTGTCGGCACGACACAAGGAAAAGTTACAAGATTTATTATCTTATGTTAATCAAGTTTGAGTCTGCATATTGATTCTATAGAATGGGTAACAAAAAAGAGTGCTCAGAAGATATTTAACATCGATTCGGGTTGGGCCCAACAACCACTAAAAAACACGTGAGATATAATCCACATGATTAATGTGTAGAAGCAAGAGTTATGGAACACCAACACTTTTTAGGAGGCCACTTTCGTGTCGTGTTGGATCTTCAACACGTATCCAATACTCTCCGATACTCTTTGACACTCTCCAATACCTTATCAACTCTCTCATCACTCTTCGACTCACAAGTATAGAATTCCGACATGCTAGTTCATGACTCCGACACATGATTCCGATACGCACGAAGTTAATTTTAAATTTTTTTAATAAATTAGGAGTCAAAATATAAATATGTAAAAACAAAATAAAAAAATAAAGGGGGAAAGAAGAAAAATCTAATCTTCTCTTTTCTTCTTAAGCTCATTATCGTGAAACACAATTCACTACCCAAGTTTATTTTTTTCCTCTTTTCTTCTTACATGCTCTTACACACTCGTGAGTACATAATGTGGATTGTTTATTTTTTTTTCCTCCGAATTTTATGGATTATTGGAACTGAGTTGAAATTGTCAAATTAAAACAATGAATGATATTAACAAATGGTGGATTAATTTTTTTTAGTGTAAATTCATTCTAGGCTTTTTTTCATTATTAATTTATTTGTGAATTTGAATCAAATTAATTAATTAAAATAATCATATCATTTGTATATATAAAAATATAAATTTAGTGTATAATGTGTTTAACATGTCGTAATTCTCTATTTTTTTTTAGAAATGACGCGTCGGCATGTCGTGTTGTATCGCATATTGCATATTGGTGACGGTACTACTTAAAGTGAGAGCGAGGACCACGTGAATGATGTGTGCAAGTGAAAAAATAATGCATGTACAATGCTTAGGGGGGAAAATGAGAGCATGTGCCGAGGTCCACGTCTATCTCGTACTGTTTGGAATTGTTCCGCAACCGATAGCATGATGGACAAAATACTGAGACTCTGTCCGGAATTTATAGTACCATTGGATGCTATAACTTTTGAAATCTTAATGAGGATTTAACTGAAGTTGAATTAACCATGGTCGAAGTAGGATCTTTTTGCTATATAAGTAAAAAATTATGATTGTACACTAATCATGCTTGACTTTCTTTGCTATTTAAAACATAAAACAGCATATATTATTTTATTCTAGTTCATGTTCTGAACTAAGCTTGAAAAAGGACCAATTTATATTGCTTTCAACTTGCTTTTATCAACACTATACGGAAAAAGATATGCACTATATGCAATAGATATCCCAATTCTCGAAATAAACAGCTACATAGATTTCTTTTTCCACAGGAAACTATTCTCCCATTAGACGGGAGAAGTGCCAAAAAAGTCCTAAACCTTTTGCCTTTGTGCCAAATTAGTCCTAAACCTTTTTTTGGTGCCGATTCGAGTCCTAAACCTTTTTATGTTGTGCCAATTCAGTCCTTTCCGGTCATTTTGGCCGGATTTTCTTGATTGGCCGCCGGCCGGCGGCGGGCCGGCCGAAGAAAATTTTAATATTATTTTAATATTATTTATTATTTATTATTTATTTATTTTTTATTTTTTTTTTTTTTTTTGTCTTTTCCTTCGGCCGGTCACCGAGGTCCGGCGACCGGCCGAGCCGAAGGCCGGCGAGGGCGAGGCCGACCTCACCGGCCATGGGCGAGGGCCTCGCTCGCCCATGGCCGGCGAGGGCAAGCCTCGCCCATTGCGGATCTGGCGAGGTCGAGCCTCGCCGGCCATGGGCGAGGCTCGCCTCGTCGATCCGGCGAGGGGGAGCCTCGCCCATGGCCGGCGAGGTCGGCCTTGCCGCGAGGTGGCCGGCGAGGTCGGCCTCGCCCTCGCCGACCTTCGGCTCTGGCCGGTCGCCGGACCTCGGTGACCGGCCGGAGGAAAAAGACAAAAAAATAATAAATAATAAATAATAATATTAAAATAATATTAAAATTTTCTTCGGCCGGCACGTCACCGGCCATCAATCAAGAAAAAATCCGGCCAAATTGGCCAGAAAGGACTGAATCGGCACCACATAAAAAGGTTTAGAACTAAATCGGTACCAAAAAAAGGTTTATGACTAATTTGGCACAAAGGCAAAAGGTTTTGGACTTTTTTGGCACTTCTCCCAAACCTCCCCCCATTAGACTATTACACGCATACTCCAACGCTCAAAGGCACAAGAAAGTTGTTCCAACGTCCGATTACCCAATAACATCGTCAAACAATGATAGACTCTCGGCATCGAGAGGATGCATACTCTATGAGCAAATGCCATTCCTATCAAGCCCCAAAACCAGGTAAATTGCAGTTCTACAGCATGCTGACATGCTCATGCTACGTCGCCGGCTTCATGGAGTCGAGTAAGTAACAACACGTACATACCCGGGAGTTCCAAGAAACTCACTAAAATCATGACTTCTCTTGTTGCAAGTTGCAACAGCTCCATTCTTTCATCCCATCATGAAGTATAGGCTGCAGAGATTAGCATTCCGATATAAGTTAAGGCGACGAACGGAAATCATGATCTCTCTGTTCCTGAAGTTGAAATTTTCTGGAGCCCTTGTTTTATTTTGGTCTCTTGGCAAGGCTCAAAAGTAGTCACTGATTAGAGTTAGTACAGTTTGCTTCATAAAAGCACATTACTTTCTTGCAATGGATAAGCCATGATTAAAGCGATGAACATTGCGCAAAGCTCCTAAAAAATTGCTACGATGTGTTTCCAGTTAACGGCAGGGTGATCATTGCAGAATACATACTCCCTGTGTACCCGGACTCGAGCCTAGTGACCAAAAGAGTGATCCACATTTGATCTACATGGACTGCATCATGTTGGCCCACTTCTTGGGAGGGAAAGAAAGGACAGAGAAGGAGTTCGAAGCTTTGGCCAAAGGGGCGGGATTCCATGGCTTCTAAGTCATTGTGCTTTCGTTATTAAAATATATCTCAAGTTTGAGTCCATCAACATGGTCTCAATTGAAGTGTGGACGTATGGCTGTATGAATCCAAGCTGAGATGTCCCTTTTGCAAGTGCGCCGAATGCTGACAATAGATATATGTAGAAGAAGATTGCACACAGATTTTTTGCATTTGTCTCTCTGCATGCGTGGGAAACAAACAAAGCAGGAAGAATGTGCATGTTTTGTTCAACTCTCCTAAGCAAGGGCACGCAATATTTGACAATACAAAAAGAACAATTATGAGGCCACAAGTTGAGTTGAAAAGTAAAGCATGTGCATGGAACTCTCTGATTGGCTGCAACCTGCACAAAGCAATAAACCAAAGGACTCTTTGTACACTTTAAATATATATAGACATTTAATGCATTTGTCTTCTATGCCGCGTACGTGATTTTTTCTCAGAAAGATTGTTCCTGCAATAAATGATGGGAGGTTTGTCCTGATTATAAATGGGATGGATTCATCGTGGTTGAATAAGCTGGTCGAGAGGGCGCCAAAGTCCTTGGTGACCGAGAGAAGTGACTACACAGAGGAGTGTGCAAAGAGTTCTTATCATAAATGTTTGCTTGTTGTAATTACATCCAAGTAATTTAATCAGTTAAATTCTTATGAGTAGAATTTATTTAATATTTTGAGTGAAGTTTCACTAAGAATTGTGAGGAGCTAAATATTGTATAGATTACTGGGTGTCATTGGGGGTTGGGAAAGAGAGTATTTGAATGCTTTAATGAAATAGTGAAATTTCATGATACTCTCCCTGTGGACATAGGTTTTAATATTCCAATTGAACCACATAAATTCGGTATCCGATTCCCTTTCATTCATTTAGACTAATTTTATTCAATTCGTTTGTCTATATTCTCAACATTCGATACTTACATCATGGAGTTCTTGAAGAAGGCTTGAACTACTCTTCTTGGTGCTAATGCTCATGGTTCTTGGATTTGGAAGGTGGCAAATGATTCCCCTTCTCACAGTTGGCTTTCGATTCCGTGCTCTAAGTTCTACTCATAAAAGGAATGAATAAGGAAGTGAGTGTATGATGTGTCGGCACGGCACTAGGAAAAGTTACAAGATTTATTGTTTTATGTTAATCCAGTTTGAGTCTGCATATTGATTTTATAGAATGGGTAACGAAAAAGGGTGCTCAGAAGATATTTAACACCGATTCGGGTTGGACCCGACAACCACTAAAAAACACGTGAGATGTAATCCACATGATCAACGTGTAGAAGCAATAGTTATGAAGCACCAACACTTTTCAGAAGCTTTCGTGTTGTGTCGGATACTTCAACACGTATTCAATGCTCTTCGATACTCTTTGACATTCTCCAATACTTGATCAACTCTCTCAACACTCTTCGACTCACAAGTATAGAATTCCGACATGCAAGTTTATGACTCCGACACATGATTCCGACACGCACGAAGTCAATTTTAAATTTTTTTAATAAATGAGGAGTCGGACTCATCTTGAGAGCCCACCAAAACTTCTTTATACTCGGAATGGTCCAAAGAGTCCATTATTTTCCCATAGAAGGTGAAAACAGGGTCACAAAAATGACTTGGATCCAGTTAATTCAATACGGTATTTTTTTTTTGCTTTGCCATTTTAAATTTATTTATAATCCATTTACTGAATATAATTAATCCATATGAGGACTTAGGGTGCGTTTGGTTGGATTTTGGGAAAAGCCTTTGGGAAAAATGCAAATAACTTTAAGTTAAAGGGGTTTTCCAAAATGCAAACCGTGTTTGGTAAATTATAGTTTGAAAGCCCATTGTGAAGTACCTTTAAGTAAAATAATGTTTGGAATGATTACATTTACAAAGGACTTTGGTGATTAATAAAAAAAAAAAAAAAATTATCAAAAAATAAATAAAAGAGTTCGCCGATGAGGCAGGCCGCTGCCGGCGGCCTCAGGCAGCCCCGGAGACGACCAATGAGGGCCACCTAGGGTCGGGCGACCTCCGGCGAGGGTCGCCTGGGGTCGGGCGACCCTCGACGGCCCTTCACAGAGGTTGCCCAACCCAGATTTGGGTCCACCGAAGGTTGCAGGACCTCGCGGGGACCCAAATCTAGGTCACCGAAGGTCGCAAGACCTCGCAGCGACCGGCGTGACCTAGATTTGGTCGCCGGAGGTCGCATGACCTCACGGCGACGAGATCTGGGTCGCGCAACCTCGCAGCAACCAGATCTAGGTCGCGCCTGAGGTCACGCAACCCAGAGCTGGGTTGCGGCGATGTGACTCGCGAGCGGTCGCCGGGACTCGTGAGCGATCGTCGGGGTCGCGCAACTAGCCAGTGACAGTTGCCACAACCTCGCCGACCTCAGCCGTGACCTCGCCAGCCTCTCGAGCTCGTCTCTGATCAACCACGCCGCTGGAGAAGAAGATGAACAATAGAGATGAATAGTAGACATGAGGCGTTCAGAGAATGCTTTGGCTGGCCAAGCAACCTAGGACCTACCTTGGGTTTTCGGTGTCGATGACTTTCAATAATGACAGTACCTTGTCTATTTTACCGATAAAATGGATCCTCTATCTGGCTTTGATTCTAAGTTTTTAGCGGGAGTTAACCCGTCTAACAGCCACACTTCGAGAATTCCAATGTAACATAACCAAAGTAAGAAGAAAGCATAATTTTTATCACTTTATAAAAATAAGGAGACCAATGTCTCCTACTTGAAAAGTATATATGTAGGTGATCAACAGAGAAAAGGCCTCCCCAAGATAAACCTAAGAAGGAGCACAAGATGGTGTTTGGAACGTTGGATCCAGAGCACTAAAACTATGTTTTTGTCGTTCAAATATAAGCACATTTTAGACTTGAGCAAGTCCTTAAATTATTTCGTCTGAACTCTAGGAGGTAAAAATTCAAGAGTATTCCTAGGTTAGAGGAGAAGAAAAATATTCTCTTACCAACAAGGGGTACAAGGCGTGCGGGTACCAAAACTTTAAAAATAAGGAATGTAACCTGGCTGGGTGCCCTTGCTGAAGGGACTACTGCAGGCAGCCTTCGCAGCCTTCATAGGTGGCAACACCCCTTGGACGAGGATAGGCCAGTGGAATGGCCTTCAACTGCTCTTCACTGCGTGCCCAGAAACCTAAGAAGGAGCAGGGGATGGTGTCTGGAACGTTGGATCCAGAGCACTAAAACTATGTTTTTGTTGTTTAAATATCAGCACATTCAATTATTCTTCTTAAATGGAAATAATCTCACAATTTTTTTGGAAAAACTCAGCTGACTGCATCGATACTCTTGGTAGGGTAACAATGCAATCTGCACCCCACAATTTCCCAATCGGTTGACTTTATTGTCAGATTTCAAAATCCCACTTGTTGGGATTTGATTCCATAAATAAATAAAACGTTACCAAATGTAAGTTTACTGGGAAAAAAATCTAGAATTATTAATGATCAAAATTCAGTCTGATTCCCATTAAGCATCGTGGGACCACAATATCATTTTTGGTGACATCGGTTGTGGGAACAACTATCTCGCCAATGAAGTTTGAGAAGCATTGACTCTTTGGCAATAGTCACATATTAATAAATTGTGAAATGGAAACGGGATGCGATAACTCTCCGGCCAAAAGCTTCTCATTTAGAGATACAACCATATTAGGGTATTGAGTCTATTGCCAACCGTTTGTTGAAAAAAGAATGTTGGAAAAAAAATGGAAGTTGAATCCATCTATATTATTTGCATGTTGGATATAGAATATTATTTGTCCATGACTTCTTAAATGTCATTTGTATTATTTTGGACCGGTAACCCACCATCTAATTGTAGCCAATCACACCATGGATTTCCTTTTCTTGAATGATGTCATTGAGTTTGTTTCTTTAAATGTGATTACACGCATGCAAAACCACTGATTTTTTTACTAATCGGGTCGCCCCTTGTGAGCAAAATAGGGATGAATGGTCCAAGTTGCGCTGTCCCTAATAGAAAGCAATGGTGCCGTCATGCAAAAGCACAGCCCCAAGTTTATTTTCACCTAACTCTTCCAGGCAATGGTAATGGGTTTAAGATGTTTCCTACCAAACCTTCTCTCACAGATGTTTCCTACCAAACCTTCTCTCACTGATCCCCACCTAAATTTCTTACGTTCGACTCCTTTATAATTCATGGGCTAACGAAGAACCTTCGCTTTCAAGCCATTGGGTGGTGCTAGTTCATCCCCCGTGACTTGATGTCTTCGCCTTCCGACAGCGTTCAGTGCCTTGACCCACCTCGTGAAATGAGGATCCCAGGCACGGGCAGCGGCAGCGCCCATGTCGCCCTCCTGGCCTTCCCCTTCGGCACCCACGCCGCTCCCCTCCTCGCCGCCATCCGCCGCCTGGCCTCCGCCACCCCGGACACGCTCTACTCTTTCTTCAGCACCGCCGATTCCATCGCCTCCGTTTTCTCGGCTTACCGCCACTTGCCCAACTTGAGAGCTTACCAAGTGGGAGAGGGAATACCGGAGGGTCATGTGCGGGTGGGGAAGCCAGAGGAGGACATCGAGCTGTTCCTCAGGGCGGCCCCAGCCAACTTCAGGAAGGGGATGGAGCGAGCAGTGGCCGAGACGGGGAGGAGGGTGAGCTGCTTGGTCACCGACGCCTTCTTCTGGTTCGCCGCGGATATGGCCGCGGAGATGGAGTTGCCGTGGGTGGCCTTCTGGACTGCTGGCCCTGCCTCTCTCTCTGCCCATCTCTACACCCAACATATCAGGCAGACTCTCGGCGCCGGCCTAGGTATTGAAGTAATTTTTGGGGCAAGTACTGAATTATAGTTCACTAAACTCCTACGTGATATCATGACGTGATGTGCGATATCATCCAGTCACATACCATTGTCCCTTCGTTTCATACCACTCAGCTAGACAGTGAAGTGAAATTACTTTGGAATTGGCAGGAATGGACGGGCGAGAAGATGAGACCCTGCAATTCATCCCAGGAATGTCGAAAGTACGCATCAGGGACTTGCCAGAGGGAGTCGCGTTCGGAAACTTGGACTCACTCTTCTCCCGCGTGCTTTGCGACATGGGCAGAGCCTTGCCGAGAGCAGCCGCGGTGTTCCTGAACAGCTTCGAGGAGTTGGACCCAACCATAACCGCCGATCTCAAGTCCAAGCTCAACAACTTCCTCAACGTGGGTCCCTTCAACCTCACAGCCACTCAGACACGCGCTCCCGACGAAAGCGAGTGCATGTCGTGGCTGGACGGACAAGGGCGGGCCTCCGTTGCCTACATTAGCTTTGGGTCAGTGACGGTGCCTCCTCGCGAGGAGATTGTGGAACTAGCAGAGGCCTTGGAAGCGAGCCGAGCGCCATTCATATGGTCTCTCAAGGACCATCTAAGAGAGAATCTGCCGGAGGGGTTTCTTAAGAGGAACGAGACAAGAGGGATGATGGTGGCATGGGCACCCCAGGAAGAGATACTGAAGCATGCTGCGGTCGGCGCATTTATAACGCACTGCGGTTGGAACTCTTTGCTGGAGAGCATAGGGGGTGGAGGGGTGGCCCTGATGTGTAGGCCGTTCTTCGGGGATCAGAGGTTGAATGGGCGGATGATGGAGGAGGTGTGGGGGCTTGGAGTGGGAGCTGAGGGTGGTGTGTTCACCAAGAAGGCCGTGCTGAGTTGCTTGCAGCTTCTTCTGTCCCAAGAAAGAGGGGAAATCATGAGGGACAACATGAGAGCCCTCCGACGACAAGCTGAGAAGGCGGTTGGACCGGATGGGTCCTCCACTCGCAACTTTCAACTCCTTTTGGACATTGTATCAAACGCCTAACATGTTCTCCCGTCCAATCTACTTCGAATTTGAAACTTCCCTATATTTCTGGTTCATTGCTTTGGTTGAGCAATGGGTTGCATTTAATTGAAGCTTAGGACCCGTTTAGTAATTGGTTAATTCTGAACTCTTTTTTTTTTTTTCTCAAAACAAAAAATAATAATATAATTTTGTTTGGTAACGTCAGCTAATTATTCTACTCCCAAGAACACAGTTCCCAGAAATAAATTTGGAATAGAATCAAAATACAGAAAAAAAAAAAAAATTACTTATTTATTCTTGAAAACAATCCTAGAATTAAGTCCAAGTTATCTTTTTTTTTTTTTTCCTCTCTTTCATTACTTCTTCTTCCTCTTCTAACCGGCCACCTGACACGGCGATGGCCGGCAACCTCGTCGAAGCCTTGCGGGCTAAGTGAGGTGAGGCTCCCTTGAGAGAGGAAGAAGAAAAAAAAGAAAAGAAAAACTCATAAAATTATTAAAAAATTAAAAGAAATTCAATATTATAAAAAAAAAAAAAAAAAACTGAGAGTCGTACTAAATGCATTTATATTCCTTTTTATTTTAGAAATAGATATTTTATGTAGTTATCAAATATCTTCGAATGCTCACAAACTCATCAAAGAAACGGAAGCAAAAAGAAATATTTCTAAGTATAAATTGTTCTTGGAAACGAAATAGTTACCAGATAGGCCCTTATATTCCTTCTTATCATTCTCTTTTTATTTCTTCAATTCTGGGTGGATTATTATAGCCACCCACCATATATATTTTTGTATATTTTTATCCGTGCGATAATGTTGCAATTTTTTTCATTGAAAAGCGCCGCTGAAATACCTTTCGAATATAGATCGATGAGTAAATACCTTTTGATTATTTGACGGTCCTTTTTACATACAACAATTTGGGTATTTCTACCTATTACTACCATTTAATAACATTTACTAAACTACACAAGCAATATATGGTTTCCATGATCTAGCACTACTTATTTACGATCTCCGAAATCACTGGCTTTACTGCCTAACGGCTGCCGCCTCCACTTCTTCACTAATTATCTTTTTTGACAGTTGCGTCTGAGATCCCTAGCACCATTATGAAGGTTACATCCCTTCCGCTCCTTCGCAATTATCATCACTAATCTAATTGTACCCACAATAATAGGCTCCACTTCTAGCAACCACAACCGAAATAGTTAGGTTCACGACTCGACAATTAACTCATTCCAACTTCCTAGACAATTATATTAGTTGTAGTCAACTAGGCTTGTCAACGAATAGCTTTCAACACTTTGCCTTGCCATTGACAATCTTTGTCGATTAGAACTGGATCCCCTTATCTGCGGATTGCGTTGTATTGACTAGTCTTTAAAACTTTGTCATTTCTGCTTTTATCATTGGTATAACAAGTTCTTATCAATTTGACTACCGACATATAGGGCCGTCAAACAGGTGGGCAGATCAAATTTGGGTTGGGTCAAGAATAGTCCGACTCAAATTAACTCGTACAAATTTAGTGATCCATACCCGTCCCGACTTGTGCCCAATCTATTTATTTAAATACTTCCATATTTAATCTAACCTATGAAAATTTATATCAACCTAGTTAACCCACTTTAAACTTTTTATCTGTATATATGTTATTTGGATAAAATTGCTATCTCGACTACAAGATACTAAAAGTTGGTTTTTAATATTACATAGAATTTTCAAGTTTTGTATTAATTCACAATAAAAACAAGAGAAAGTTAACATTTGGTAGTGAATTTATAAATTACCGCAACAAAAACGCGGAGGAATTGAAATTTTAATTGAATGGAATGCAAGATGTCAAAGAAGATGATTTTTCCTGACCATGGATTGTAGTGACATAAAAATAACAATGCCAAATACAACCAATGAAAGCTAAACTATAATAACTAACGAACAAAGCTTACAAGATTAATAAAAAATAATGGGCAAAAAAGAAGAAGCCATCTTGATATTTTTAATAAAAGTGAAGTCGGACTCATCTTGAGAGCCCACCAAAACTTCTTTATACTCGGAATGGTCCAAAGAGTCCATTATTTTCTCATAGAAGGTGAAAACAGGGTCACAAAAATGACAATACAAAAAGAACAATTATGAGGCCACAAGTTGAGTTGAAAAGTAAAGCATGTGCATGGAACTCTCTGATTGGCTGCAACCTGCACAAAGCAATAAACCAAAGGACTCTTTGTACACTTGAAATATATATAGACATTTAATGCATTTGTCTTCTATGCCGTGTACGTGATTTTTTCTCAGAAAGATTGTTCCTGCAATAAATGATGGGAGGTTTGTCCTGATTATAAATGGGATGGATTCATCGTGGTTGAATAAGCTGGCCGAGAGGGCGCCAAAGTCCTTGGTGACCGAGAGAAGTGACTACACAGAGGAGTGTGCAAAGAGTTCTTATCATAAATGTTTGCTTGTTGTAATTACATCCGAGTAATTTAATCAGTTAAATTCTTATGAGTAGAATTTATTTAATATTTTGAGTGAAGTTTCACTAAGAATTGTGAGGAGCTAAATATTGTATAGATTCTTGGGTGTCATTGGGGGTTGGGAAAGAGAGTATTTGAATCTTTAATGAAATAGTGAAATTTCAATACTCTCCCTGTGGGCATAGGTTTTAATATTCCAATTGAACCACATAAATTCGGTATCCGATTCCCTTTCATTCATTCAGACTAATTTTATTCAATTCGTTTGTCTATATTCTCAACATTCGATACTTACATCATGGAGTTCTTGAAGATGGCTTGAACTACTCTTCTTGGTGCTAATGCTCATGGTTCTTGGATTTGGAAGGTGGCAAATGATTCCCCTTCTCACAGTTGGCTTTCAATTCCGTGCTCTAAGTTCTACTCATAAAAGGAATGAATAAGGAAGTGAGTGTATGATGTGTCGGCACGGCACTAGGAAAAGTTATAAGATTTATTGTTTTATGTTAATCCAGTTCGAGTCTGCATATTGATTTTATAGAATGGGTAACGAAAAAGGGTGCTCAGAAGATATTTAACACCGATTCGGGTTGGACCCGACAACTACTAAAAAACACGTGAGATGTAATCCACATGATCAACGTGTAGAAGCAAGAGTTATGAAGCACCAACACTTTTCAGAAGCTTTCGTGTTGTGTCGGATACTTCAACACGTATTCAATGCTCTTCGATACTCTTTATCATTCTCCAATACTTGATCAACTCTCTCAACACTCTTCGACTCACAAGTATAGAATTCCGACATGCAATTTTATGACTCCGACACATGATTCCGACACGCACGAAGTCAATTTTAAATTTTTTTAATAAATGAGGAATCAAAATATAAATATGTAAAAATAAATAATAATAAATGGGGAAAGAAGAAAAATCTAATCTTCTCTTTTCTTCTTACGCTCACTACCGTGAAACACGATTCACCCCCAAGTTTATTTTTTTCCTCTTTTCTTCTTACACGCTCGTGAATATAGAATGTGGATTATTTTTTTTTTCCTCTGAATTTTATGGATTATTGGAACTGAGTTGAAATTGTCAAATTAAAATAATGAATAATATTAACAAATGGTGGATTATTTTTTTTTAGTGTAAATTCATTCTAGGCTTCTTTTTTTTTTTTGGTGATCGAGGAACCGCCGGAGACTCCCTTACGGGGTCACACTGCCCTCCGATACCCGGTTACACCGTCGACATTGTCGCAAGCCACTATTTAGACATAAAATCTCGTGGGGTTGGCCCAGTAATCCACCCCTAGGCCCCTCACTTAAGTCATGGAATGCAACGAGAGAGTTTGAACCCTCGATCTCAGCGATGAGGGAGAGCACGCACACCATCTACGCTGCCCATGGGTGGGTTTCTAAGATTTTTTTCATTATTAATTTATTTGTGAATTTGAATCAAATTAGTAATCATATCATTTGTATATATAAAAATATACATTTAGTGTACAATGTGCTCAACATGTCGTAATTCTCTATTTTTTTAGAAATGACGTGTCGGCATGTCGTATCGTCTCGTGTCGTGTCATGTCGTGTCGTATCGCATATCGCGTATCGGTGACGGTCCTACTTAAAGTAAGAGTGTATTAACTAATTAGGTTTATACTAAAGGGCATAATTGTCATTATATTGTTTTAGCCCTAAACCCTATGTATATATTGTAAATTATTTCATCAATGCAAGTAAGTTCGCCCAATCTCTAAAGAGTGAGGACCACGTGAATGATGTGCAAGTGAAAAAATAATGCATGTACGATGCCTAGGGAGAAAAAAAGAGAGCATGGTCCATGTCTATCTCGTTCAGTTTGGAATTATTTCGCAGCCAATAGCATGATGGACCAAATACTGAGACTCTGTCTAGAATTTACAGTACCATTGGATGCTATAACTTTTGAAATCTTAATGAGGATTTAACTGAAGTTGAATTAACCGTGGTCGAAGTAGGATCTTTTAACCACTGGGGTTTACCCCAATGGCCACCCTTCCACTATGGAAGGGTGAGGTGGGGTTTAATTTCCACCTTCGGGGGGTTGGGGTGGGGACGAATTAGTTTCGTGAGTGGGTTTTAACTCCCACGCCTGTAGAGAGCGTATGCGAAAAGTCGAGTGAGAGTTAGAGTAGGAATAAAATAAGACTGACAAAAAAAAAAGTAGGATCTTTTTGCTATATAAGTAAACTTCGATCGATGAAAATGTGATAGCAATTTAAGATTTTGCCGGTGTCCTCGTAGACCCAATTGCCTAGGCCATTACACTCTCATTCCATTTCCTTTGCTTTCCTTCCTCAATACAAAATGGATTCAACGGGATCCAAGACCCAGATGACTCCTACCCAAGTCTCAGACGAGGAGGCAAACCTCTTCGCCATGCAGCTGGCGACCACCTCCGTTCTCCCTGCAATCCTCACGACCGCCATCGAGCTCGACCTCCTTGAGATCATGGCCAGGGCTGGACCAGGTGCCTACCTTACCCCTGGGGAAGTTGCGTCCCAGCTCCCGACCCAGAACCCCGATGCCGCGGTCATGCTCGACCGGATCTTCCGGCTGCTGGCCAGCTATTCTGTGCTCACGTGCACCCTCCGCGACCTCCCCGAAGGCAAGGTTGAGCGGCTCTACGGTTTAGCTCCATTGTGCAAGTTCTTGGTCAAGAACGAAGATGGGGTCTCTATTGCCCCACTTAAATTGATCGACCAGGACAGAGTCTTCTTGGAAAGCTGGTACGCTTTTCTTGAAAGCCCTTTTTTCCTTCTTTTTCTCTTTTTCTTTGGGATTGTTTTCAGGATTCATCCTTAAGGCCAGTAATATTATGCTCAATTTTACACAACAAATTGAAGTAATAGGTGACCGTAACTGAACGTCTGAATCACCCAAAATCTCCTCCCTGTTTCACCACTCAAGAACTTATTAATTCCACATTATTGTTCTCAGAGCATTGAATTGGGTCGTTTGCTTTTTAACTCGCAGGTACTACTTGAAAGATGCGATTCTCGAAGGCGGAATCCCGTTCAACAAGGCACACGGGATGACCGCATTTGACTATCCAGGCACCGACCCGCGATTCAACAAGATCTTCAATCGGGCAATGTCTGATCATTCCACCATAACGATGAAGAAGATACTGGAAACGTACAATGGCTTCGAGGGCCTCAAGACAATGGTCGATGTCGGAGGCGGCACTGGGGCTGTGCTCAACATGATCGTAGCCAAATACCCGTCAATTAAAGGCATCAACTTTGACTTGCCTCACGTGATTGAAGATGCTCCGTCCTATCGTGGTATATAATGTGTATCGCTCACTCGCATTTCGAGATTAGTGTCATATCCTAGATACTTGAGAGCAACCCAAGAACCAGGAACATTTTCACATATCACATTCAATTCATTGCCTCTTAATTAATCTGAAACACCTTGTTGAAAAGAACACCAAAAAATCTAATGCCTGGACTAACGCAGGTGTCAAGCACATTGGAGGCGACATGTTCGTCAACATTCCAAATGGAGATGCCGTTTTCATAAAAGTCAGAATGATTTCTCTATTTTTGAAGTTGAAATTTTCAGGAAGTACCAGGACAAGGCTGCTTCTTATTTCTCTTGTTTCATTTTGGTCTCTTGGCAAGGCCAACAAGTAATTACTGATTAAAAGGCATGTTACTTTCTTGCAGTGGATTTGTCATGATTGGAGCGATGAACATTGCGCAAAGCTCCTCAAGAACTGCTACGATGCGCTTCCGGTAAATGGGAGGGTGATCGTTGCAGAATACGTACTCCCCGTGTACCCGGACCAGAGCCTATCAACCAAGGGAGTGATCCAGATGGACTGCGTCATGTTAACCCACTTCTCGGGCGGGAAAGAGAGGACGGAGAAGGAGTTTGAGGCTTTGGCCAAAGGGGCGGGGTTTCAGGACTTCCAAGTCACGTGTCACGCTTTCAACACTTCCATCATGGAGTTCTTGAAGACCGCTTAAACTATGCTAAAAAAAAAAAAAAACATAAGATATAATTCACCCAATCAGCTTGTAGAAGTAGGGGGAGGAAAAATGATCCCACGTGAATGGTGTGCAATTGCAAAAAATAATGCTTGTCTGAGCAAGTTATATATATATATGAATTCTCTGAATAAGCAATTGAAGGCTTATAAAATGTGGGGGGCGTACCATGCATGAGAAAATTACAAAACTTGCCATAATTGGCATGAAATGAGAGCATGTGCCGACGTCCACTTCTCTCTCGTTTCACTTGGAATTATTTATAAGCTATAGCTTGACGGATTTGCATTTGGTTGGATGCTATAACTTTGAAATCTAAATGGCGTTGACCAGTCAAAAGGTGATAAGTCTCAGGAAAACTTAGAGAGGAGAGTAGAAAAAATAGAGAAACATCGGACACCCAACAATCCAGATTAACTACATTTTGCAGCATCCGATAAGTATTCAAGGCCTTAATTCATATAAGTGAAGTAACTTTTGAAGTTAGGCCATATATTTAAAGTTATATGAATATTGAAATGTGAAATATGATTTAGTGATTAAGCTATTAAATTTTGTGGAAATGATAGTTCAAGATGTTATAAAACTAAAGGGTTTAATAGAAATCAATTCTGAAGTACGGTCTAATCGGAATGAATTTTTGAAGTTTTGCACTCTTCAAACAAGAGTTTTGTTAGCCTGTAAGAGTCATTTTGTCCACGAATAAGCTTAGCTTAAAGAATTCATAGTTATAATTGGTTTTAGTTGATTTTGATGACTTTTTTTTTCACTAAATTGATAGGATTTCAAGTTCACATGTTTGAGGTTTGGATTAGGCTATATCAAGTAAATGGCGCTTATTTTTTCTATAAATTTGTGAACACATATATTGGGAGTAATAGAGATTCGATATATTATGAGTTATTAAAAGCATGTTTGTTGAATTAAAATTTAAATCAAGCATTTACTACGTTTTTATATTTGTGAATGGTTTGAGAAATATATTACAAAAAGTTACATATACCGATTGGTAAACTTGGTTTAAGAAATGGATTTTAAAATGGTTTGTGAAATGTATTATGATTTATGAAACGGATTATGAATTTGGTTTGTGGAATATTGGATGATGTTGATTTGATGTTCAATATCATTGTGAACCTAATTAAAGGTTTTTCGGTATGCATATTGGTTTCTAAATATCCTTTTAGGCCAAGCCACTACCTAATGATAAGCAAAGATCTTGCCAAGGGAATCTCGATCGCCTTATCACTAGGCATTATGTTGTGATAATGGTTGGATATTAAGCAATAAAGTGATCGATGGCATGGATTACTTGGAAGTGCTCGACTTTCTTTGCTATTTAAAACATAAAACAGCAGATATTATTGTATTCTAGTTCATGTTCTTAACTAGGCTTGAAAAAGGACCAATTTATATTGCTTTCAACTTGCTTTTATCAACACTATACCGATAAACATATGCACCATACGGAATACATATCCCAATTCTCAAAATAAACAACTAGATAGATTTCTTTTTCCACAGGAAACTATTCTCCCAATAGACTATTTTACGCATACTCCAGCACTCAAAGGTACAAGAAACTTTGTTACAACGTCGGATTACCCAATAACACCGTCAAACCATGATAGACTCTCGGCATCGAGAGGATGCATATAAGAGCACGGGTCATCAAACAGAAAACCTCCAAGAGCAAATGCCATTCCTATCAAGTCCCAAAACCAGGTAAATTGCAGTTCTACAGCGTGCCGACATGCTCACACTAAGTCATTGGCCTCGCGGAGTTAAGCAATTAACAACACATACGTACCCAGGAATTCCCAGAAACTCACTAAAATCATGACTTTTCTTCTTGCAACAGCTCCATTCTTTCATCCCATCGTGAAATATAGGCTGCAGAGATTAGCATGCGGATATAAGTCAAGGCAACGAACGGAGGTACAAAAGGAGCGGAAAAGCAGTCAAGACCAAAACTTACACCCTGATGATGAGAGAGCAACCGCGCCGTCGCGAGTCAGCAGCAGCGATGCACAAAGAAACTGAGATCAGTCAGCAGAGAACAACGCTCGCTCTTTCTACGAGGAATACCCAAATTTAAAGCGCAAGAGAAAGCAAAGCGGGTTTGATGCATGCTTCGCAGCAACCGCAACTCCGAACATCTTCAATTCACGCAAGGCGAGAGGAATATGCAGCAACTCGTCTCCGATTGCTCTTCAGCCAGTCAGCCTCAGTTAGATCATAATAAAAACGTGAGAAGTACACTATTAGTGCCATTAGTTGTGTACGGCACTCACTTTGGTGCCAAAATTTTCCGTTAAATCACTTAAGTGCCAAATCGGAAGAAAAACGATCATTTTGGTGCCACCGGCGAAAGATTCCGGCCAAAATGTTTACGTGCAAGGCCTTCAAACGACGTCGTTTTCGGTCGTCCTTAAGAAAAACGACGTCGTTTTGCTGTCCTACATGGATGGCCTTGCAAAAACAACGCCGTTTAACTCATTTGGAGAATTTTCCAACCTAGCTCGCTTGGCTGTCGTCGCTTGGCCTCCGCCGTCGCTCACTCAACCGAGCACTCGTCAGGGAGATCTGAGATGGAGAGGGAGACATCAATGGCAGCGCACTCATCGGTGGCCTCCTCGAGCACCGGCTAGATCACGGCTTTCGACTTGGCCGCCGAGTGGCCGTCATCAAGATTGGGGTCGAGGTCGAGGTTGGGGTCAGAGCCACGGCTGCCGAGTGGCCATCATCGCGATCGGGGTTGGGGTCAGGGTCGGAGCTGCGGTCGCTGAGTGCGATGGCCGTCGAGGACGGTGATTGGCCGAAGATTTAGGGTTGGGATTGGGGGAGACACCAAACGGCGTCGTTTTGGTGTTAGGATGCTAAAACAACGTCGTTTGAAGGCGTAAGTGATCCAATGGAAACTCCGGCGAGCCACATCAGCATAAGAAATTAATAAAAAAAAAAAAAAAAAAAAAAGCCACGTCGATTTCCGTGATCAAATCGGCGTTGGCACCAAAGTGAGCGTTTTTAAAAATTTTTGGCACTTAAGTGATCTGAAGAAAACTTTTGACACCAAAGTGAGCGTCGTACACAACTCATTGCACCAATAGTGTACTTCTCCCGAATCAAAACCTAGGGAAGGACTAAGCACGCAACTAATGCATCCTGCAGAGCGCACGTAATCAATCCGAGGCCCAAAGAGCAAAGGTGGATTTTTTTAGCGTACCGCGGCGATGGGCCGCGTCCCAATGAAGCCCAAGCCCATACGGGAGGACGCGACGATGGGCCTCTACCCGAGCGGAGATGGGCTGGCGACTTTTTAAGTGGGGGGGCATTTTTGTTCATTCATTATTAAGGGCGTGCCGTTACCTCTTTGGAGGCGTGAAAATTGCTTTGACCCTTTGTTTTAGGGAGAATGACACAATATTTTGACCAAAAATATAACGCGGTCCAAGAATTTTTAATCTATTCAATACTATTCATAAAATTTAATCTAATCTGCAATATAAAAATCCCTAAAATTTTAATCTATTCAATGTAGTCCTAAATTTTTTTATATATGTTCAATACAGTCCTCAAATTATATGAAAATATTTAATATTTTTCTTAAACTTGAATTGATGAAAAAATAAAATTGGATATTTTCATATAATTTAGAAACTAGATTGAATATTTACCAAAAATTCAAAAGACACATTGGCAAATGAAAAGTTCATGAACCACTTTACATAATAAGCGAAAATTCAATGATCATTTGTGTAATTATTTTTTATTTTATCTTCCATTTTTACAGAAATTTTTTTTGCAAATTACTCCCTCTTCTTCAACTATCTACAACCTACATGCGATGGGCCTCCTCGTGATGAAGCCCAACCCACGTGAGAGGATGCCACTATGGGCCTCTACCGGAGCGGAGCTGGGCTGGCGACTTTTTAAGTGGGGGGGCATTTTTGTCCATTCGCTATTAAGGGCGTGCCGTCGTTACCTATTTGGAGGCGTGAAAATTGCTTTGACCCTTTGTTTTAGGGAGAATGACACAATATTTTGACCAAAAATATAACGCGGTCCAAGAATTTTTAATTTATTCAATACGATTCATAAAATTTAAACTAATGTTTAATATGATCCCTAAAATTTTAATCTATTCGATGTAGTCCCTAAATTTTTTATATATGTTCAATATAGTTCTCAAATTATATGAAAATATTTAATATTTTTCTTAAACTTGAATTAATGAAAAAATAAAATCAGATATTTTCATGTGATTTAGAAACTAGATTGAATATTTACCAAAAATTCAAAAGACATATTGGCAAATGAAAAGTTCATGAACCGCTTTATACAATAAACGAAAATTCAATGATCATTTGTGTAATTATTTTTTATTTTATCCTCCATTTTTACAGAAAAAGTCTTTGCAAATTACTCACTCTTCTTCAACTATCTACAACCTACCATTCTGGAATTCGAGCTCCCGCTTGATTCTCACTAATAATGAAATGATTTGCTTTGCAATGGGACACATTTTCCCCAAAAAAAAAAAAAAATTATTGCCATGTTCGTTAACGCACTCCGTATTTCTCATTTTGGTAGGCTCTGCAAATTTCCTATGACTGATTCTGAGAAATAATGTTTCTCTTGGTATCGATCACCGCGTATCATTTCTTCGGCTCTCGGATATAAATTATTATAATTCACTATGAATAAAGTCATAACGAGTAGTAGATATAAAAATGTCAATCTATTCTCCATAAACTTCTTTTCCTTCACATGCAGGCACAATCCTTTACTTTACGACGTGGAAGTCGATCGGACCGATTTAAGCATACGATTAAGGTAAAAAGCTAATCCCCAGACATGACAGATCGGCATCAATATGTACACTATAGACGACAAGATCCCTATGTATGTACAAAGAAGCTGTGAGCTGGTTCCGATTCTGTTGTGCAACTCGGAGCATCAACTGGACCTTTGCGAATGAATGTATATCTGAAAATAAGTGTGGCACTGAAGCCCCCGTATTCACAATTGATTGAGATCAGCGTGCTGTTTTCTCACGGAAATAAAAAATACTTGGTTAACCTTAGAATTATTACAGATGCGCCTCTGGAAACCTTCTCCCGTGAGGGTAAACAATTTATGTGAGTGTTGCAGTAACCAAACGATTACACAAGATGACAACAAAATCAGACAACTATTCAACTGTCACGCTTTAAAATTACAACTTGCTCCTGACATATTCATGAGGGAGAGAGCGAGAGAGACCCCGTCTGTTTGCCGCTTTCTGAAAGGAACCAATGCATGAGTACACCCAAGTTCATCACTGCAGGCATCAACTTGAACAGCAGAGGAGTCGTCACCTGCAAGATCATGCTTGATTCAGAAACACCAGATGCATAAACCATGAGATCAGACATTTCGATGACTCGGTTGGCTCATAAACTTTGAAACCTATGCGCTGAATTACAGACTATTGCCAATTGATACTTGCCCAAGAAGTACTTAAATGCTTACTAATCAGGTAAAAAGCTGCTAATTGATTGATTGTTACTTTTATATAATAAGAATTTTTCCCTGCGCAATAAGTGACTTCCCCATAATGAAAAGTACCCAATAATATAGCTGCGCTTAATTACTTCTCTAACTTTGCCAAAAAAAAAAATGTAACATTCGCAACCTATTAGTGACTAATAACTTATCCATGTTGTCAATAGTAACTTACCCATATGACAAACATATTAATCTTTTATCAAAAGTTAGTATTAGTAACTCCCTCATGTTAATAGTTACTTTCTTAAGCAATATAACTTTCAACTTATTAATAGACCGTGACTTCCACAGATGAAAGGAATTTTATATGTTACTCATACAATTGACCAATTCCTAATATCTTAGAAGCTCACTGAAACAACAGACATTATTGTATTCTAGTTCATGTTCTTAACTAGGCCTGAGAAAAAAATGAGAGTATGTGCCGAGCCACTTCTATCTGGTTTTGTTTGAAATTATTTTGCAGCTAATAGCTTGATGGATCTCGTTTGGTATTTACAGTATTATTAGATGCTATAACTTTGAAATCTTAATGGGGATTCAATTGAAGTTGAATCAACTGTGGCTGAAGTATATATATATATAAGTAAGCTGCTGTCGAAGAAAATGAAATAGCGGTTTAAGATTTTGCTGGTGTCCTCGTAGACCCAGCTGCCCAGGCCATTGCACTCTCTCATTCCATTTCCTCTGCCTTCCTTCCTCGATAAAAATTGGGTTCAGCATGATCCGAGACCAAAATGACCCCAACCCAAGTCTCGGATGAGGAGGCGAACCTTTTCGCATGCAGCTGGCGACCGCGTCCGTTCTCCCCATGGTCCTCAATGCCGCCATCAAGCTCGACCTCCTCGAGATCATGGCCAAGGCCTGGCCAAGTGCTTATCTTTCCCAGCGCAAAGTTGCATCCCAGCTCCTAACCGGGAACCTGACGCCTCGGTCATGCTCAACCGGATCTTCCGGCTACTGGCTAGCTACTCTGTGCTCACGTGCACCCTTCACGACCTCCCCGATGGCAAGTTTGAGCGACTTTACGGTTTAGCTCCGTTGTGCAAGTTCTTGGTCAAGAACGAGGATGGGGTCTCTATTACCCCACTCAACTCGTTCAAACCAGGACAGAGTCATCCTGGAAAGCTGGTTTGCTTCTTTTTAAAACCCTTATTAGGGCTCATCTTTAATGCTAGTCATATTCTGATTCAATTCTACACAACAAACTGAAGTAATAGGTGACCGTAATCGAATGTTTGGATCACCTGGAATCTCCTCCCAGTTTCACTTCTCAAGAGCTTACTAATTCCCCATTATCGTGTTCCCCAACTATTGAATTAGGTCGTTCGCCTTTTAACTAGCAGGTACTACTTGAAAGATGTGATTCTCAAAGGTGGAATCCCATTCAACAAGGCACATGGGACGGCCGCATTTAAGTATCCAGGCACGGACCCACAATACAAGAAGATCTTCAATCTGGCAATATCTTATCATTCCACCATTACGATAGAAGATACTAGAAATGTACAATAGCTTCGATGGCCTCAAGACAGTGGTTGACATCAGAGGCGGCATCAGGACCCTGCTCAACATGATCGTCGCCAAGTACCCATTGATTAAAGGCATCAACTTTGACTTGCCTCACGTGATTGAAGATGCTCCATCCTATCCCGGTATACAATGTGTATCACTCACCTCCCTCTGCAAGATTAGTGTCATATCCTATATGTTGAAGAGAGCACCGCCACTCTCTCTCCTTCTCTCCAGAATTCTCTAGCAAAAATCCATCAAGAAAAGCTGCGCCACTCCTAGACTTCTCCAAAGAAATCTAGTTGTCAGGCTATAATAAAATAATACTTGTAGAATAGTGTAGAAAGCCAGTAAAGTCACTGACTTTCCATCCTATAAATAGGAGCAACTTGCTCCTCATGTATGTGTGAGTAAGAAGTCCAACTAAGAGTGTGTGAGTGGGTGGAGTAGGCGGCGTGAGTGTAGAGTGTAGTGTAAGTGTAGGGTGATAGAGAGTGAGTGGGTGTATGCACAGAGAGTTGTATTCGTGTGTGGTTTGTGAAGTGAGTGGCTGAGCAAGTAAAGTGAGTAGTTGTGAGAGTGTGATAGTATAGAGAGTTTGTAATATTATTTATAAAAAAAAAAAAGTAATTATTTTACTTGTACATCCACTTGCTTCTCTACAAGTGGTAGCAGAGCTAGGTTGTTGGAGACCATGCAAAGACAGTGGTCGGGGACCATTGTAAGTGAGTAGGCAACTGTGTCACTATCTATGACAGAAGCTGAGTATAGAGCAGTAGCAATGGCAGCACAAGAGAGTACATGGCTGGTACAGCTAATGGAGGATCTTCATCAACCAATAAATCAATCTACACGGATATATTGTGATAATCTGTCGGCCATAAGCTTAGCGGAAAATCCAGTTTTCCATGCGAGGACCAAGCATGTAGAAGTGCGGGAAAAAGTATTACAAGGCGAGATAAAGATGGAGTATGCCAAAACAAATGGTCAAGTTGCAGATATTTTCACCTAAGGTCTTGGAGCTACAAAATTTAGGGAGTTTCGAAGGCAACTTAGTATGATCACGAGGTCCATGCTAAGAGAGAGTAGTTGGTGAGGGGGAGTGTTGAAGAGAGCACCGCCACTCTCTCTCCTTCTCTCAAGAATTCTCTAGCAAAAATCCATCAAGAAAAGCTGCGCCACTTCTAGACTTCTCCAAAGAAATCTAGTTGTCATGCTATAATAAAATAATACTTGTATAATAGTGTAGAAAGCTCCAAAGAAATCTAGTTGTCATGCTATAATAAAATAATACTTGTATAATAGTGTAGAAAGCCAGCAAAGTCACCAACTTTCCATCCTATAAATAGGAGCACCTTGTTCCTCATGTGTGCGTGAGTAAGAAGTCCAACTAAGAGTGTGTGAGTGGGTGGAGTAGGTGGCGTGAGTGTAGAGTTGTGTTCGTGTGTGGTTTGTGAAGTGAGTAGGTGAGCAAGTAAAGTGAGTAGTTGTGAGAGTGTGATAGTATAGAGAGTTTGTAATATTGTTTATACAAAAAGTAATTATTACTTGTACATCCACTTGCTTTTCTACACTATACACTTGAGAGCAACCCAAGATCTAGAAGATTTTCGCATCTCACGTTCAATTCATCGTCCCTTAACTAATATGATTCTCCTTGCTGAAAAGAAGCCCGAAAAATATAATGATGGGATTAACGAGCACGTTGGAGGCAACATGTTCACCGGCGTTCCTAAGGGAAATGTTGTTTTCATGAAGGTCAACGTGATCTCTCTGTTCCTGAAGTTGAAATTTTCAGGAGCCCTTGTTTTATTTTGGTCTCTTGGCAAGGCTCAAAAGTAGTCACTGATTAGAGTTAGTACATTTTGCTTCATAAAAGCACATTGCTTTCTTGTAGTGGATAAGCCATGATTAAAGCGATGAACATTGCGCAAAGCTCCTCAAAAATTGCTACGATCTGCTTCCAGTTAACGGCAGGGTGATCATTGTAGAATACATACTCCCTGCATACACGGACTTGAGCCTAGTGACCAAAAGAGTGATCCACATGGACTGCATCATGTTGGCCCACTTCTTGGGCGGGAAAGAAAGGACAGAGAATGAGTTTGAAGCTTTGGCCAAAGGGGCGGGATTCCATGGCTTCTAAGTCATATGTTGTGCTTTCGTTATTAAAATATATCTCGAGTTTGAGTCCATCAACATGGTCTCAATTGAAGTGTGGACGTATGGCTGTATGAATCCAAGCTGAGATGTCCCTTTGGCAAGTGCGCCGAATGTTGAAAACAGATATACGAAGAAGAAGATTGCGCACGGATTTTTTGCATTTGTCTCTCTGCATGCGTGGGAGACAAACAAAGCAGGAAGAATGTGCATGTTTTGTTCAACTCTCCTAAGCAAGGGCACGCAATATTTGACAATACAAAAAGAAGAACAATTATGAGGCCACAAGTATGAGTTGAAAAGTAAAGCATGTGCATGGAACTCTCTGAGTGGCTACAACTTGCACAAAGCGATAAACGAAAGGACTCTTTGTACACTTGAAATATATATAGACATTTAATGCATTTGTCTTCTATGTCATGTACGTGATTTTTTCTCAGAAAGATTGTTCCTGCAATAAATGATGGGAGTTTGTTCTGATTATAAATGGGGTGGATTCATCGTGGTTGAATAAGCTGGCCAAGAGGGCGCCAAAGTCCTTAGTGACCGAGAGAAGTGACTGCAGAGAGGAGTGTGCAAAGAGTTCTTATCATAAAGGTATGCTTGTTGTAATTACATCCAAGTAATTTAATCAGTTAAATTCTTATGAGTAGAATTTATTTAATATTTTGAGTGAAGTTTCACTAAGAATTGTGAGGAGCTAAATATTGTATAGATTACTGGGTGTCATTGGGGGTTGGGAAAGAGAGTATTTGAATGCTTTAATGATTGTAATCTCCGTTGTATCACTTGGTTTCTATAGTGAAATTTCATGATACTCTCCGTGTGGACATAGGTTTTAATATTCGGATTGAACCACGTAAATTCGGTATTCGATTCCCTTTCATTCATTCGGACTAATTTTATTCAATTCATTTGTCTATATTCTCAACATTCGATACTTACATCATGGAGTTCTTGAAGATGGCTTGAACTGCTCTTCTTGGTGCTAATGCTCATAGTTCTTGGATTTGGAAGGTCGCAAATGATTTCCCTTCTCGCAGTTGACTTTCGATTCCGTGCTCTAAGTTCTACTCATAAAAGGAATGAATAAGGAAGTGAGTGTATGATGTGTCGGCACGGCACAAGGAAAAGTTACAAGATTTATTATTTTATGTTAATCCAGTTCGAGTTTGCATATTGATTTTATAGAATGGGTAACGAAAAATGGTGCTCAGAAGATATTTAACACCGATTCGGGTTGGACCTGACAACCACTAAAAAACACGTGAGATATAATCCACATGCTCAATGTGTAGAAGCAAGAGTTATGAGGCACCAACACTTTTCAGCAACTTGCGTGTTGTGTCGGATACTTCAACATGTATTCAATACTCTCCGATACTCTTCGACATTCTCCAATACTTGATCAACTCTCCCAACACTCTTCGACTCACAAGTATAGAATTCCGACATGCAAGTTTATGACTCTGACACATGACTCCGACACATGATTCCGACATGCACGAAGTCAATTTTAAATTTTTTTAATAAATGAGGAGTCAAAATATAAATATGTAAAAAAAAAAATAATAATAAATGGGGAAAGAAGAAAAATCTAATCTTCTCTTTTCTTCTTACGCTCACTACCGTGAAACACGATTCACCCCCAAGTTTATTTTTTTCCTCTTTTCTTCTTACACACTCGTGAGTATAGAATGTGGATTGTTTTTTTTTTTCCTCTAAATTTTATGGATTATTGGAACTGAATTGAAATTGTCAAATTAAAATAATGAATGATATTAACAAATGGTGGATTATTTTTTTTAGTGTAAATTCATTCTAGGCTTTTTTTTTTTTTTTTTTTTGGTGATCGAGGAACCGCCGGAGACTCCCTTACGGGGTCACACCACCCTCTGATACCCGATTACACCGTCAGACGTCGTCGCAAGCCACTATTTAGACATAAAACCTCTTGAGGGTTGGCCCAGTAATCCACCCCTAGGCCCCCCACTTAAGTCATGGAATGCAACGAGAGGGTTTGAACCCTTGACCTTGGCGATAAGAAAGAGAACGCACACCATCTATGTTGCCCATGGGTGGGTTTCTAGGCTTTTTTTCATTATTAATTTATTTGTGAATTTGAATCAAATTAGTAATCATATCATTTGTATATATAAAAATATACCTTTAGTGTACAATGTGTTCAACATGTCGTAATTCTCTATTTTTTTTAGAAATGACATGTTGGCATGTCGTATCGTGTCGTGTCGTATCGTATCGCATATCGCGTATCGGTAACGGTCCTACTTAAAGTAAGAGTGTATTAACAAATTAGGTTTATACTAAAGGGCATAATTGTTATTGTATTGTTTTAGCCCTAAACCCTATGTATATATTGTAAATTATTTCATCAATGCAAGTAAGTTCGCCCAATCTCTAAAGAGTGAGGACACGTGAATGATGTGCAAGCGAAAAAATAATGCATGTATGATGCCTAAGGGGAAAAAAGAGAATGGTTCACGTCTATCTCGTTCTGTTTGGAATTATTCCGCAGCCGATAGCATGATGGACCAAATACTGAGATTTCGTCTGGAATTTACAGTACCATTGGATGCTATAACTTTTGAAATCTTAATGAGAATTTAACTGAAGTTGAATTAACCGTGGTCGAAGTAGAATTTTTTAACCACTGGGGTTTGCCCCAGTGGTCACCCTTCCACTATGAAAGGAGGAGGTGGGGGGTTCGAATCCCCACCTTCTCAGGGGGGGATTGGGGTGAGAACGAATTAGTTTCAGGAGTGGGTTTCGACTCCCACGCCCTGCAAGGAGGTAGGGCAAAAGTCTGAGAGTGAGAGTTAGAGTAGAAATAAAATAGGACTGACAAAAAAAAAAAGTAGGATCTTTTTGCTATATAAGTAAACTTCGGTCGATGAAAATGTGATAGCAATTTAAGATTTTGCCGGTGTCCTCATAGACCCAATTGCCCAGGCCATTACACTCTCTCATTCCATTTCCTCTGCTTTCCTTCCTCAATACAAAATGGATTCAACAGGATCCAAGACCCAGATGACTCCTACCCAAGTCTCAGACGAGGAGGCAAACCTCTTCGCCATGCAGCTGGCGACCGCCTCCGTTCTCCCTGCAGTCCTCACGGCCAGGGCTGGACCAGGTGCCTACCTTACTCCTGGGGAAGTTGCGTCCCAGCTCCCGACCCAGAACCCCGATGCTCCGGTCATGCTCGACCGGATCTTCCGGCTGCTGGCCAGCTATTCTGTGCTCACGTGCACCCTCCGCAACCTCCCCGAAGGCAAGGTTGAGCGGCTCTACGGTTTAGCTCCATTGTGCAAGTTCTTGGTCAAGAACGAGGATGGGGTCTCTATTGCCCCACTTGGATTGATCAACCAGGACAGAGTATACTTGGAAAGCTGGTACGCTTTTCTTGAAAGCCCTTTTTTCCTTCTTTTTCTCTTTTTCTTTGGGATTGTTTTCAGGATTCATCCTTAACGCCAGTAATATTATGCTCAATTTTACACAACAAATTGAAGTAATAGGTGACCGTAACTGAACATCTGAATCACCCGAAATCTCCTCCCTGTTTCACCACTCAAGAACTTATTAATTCCACATTATTGTTCTCTGAGCATTGAATTGGCTCGTTTGCTTTTTAACTCGCAGGTACTACTTGAAAGATGCGATTCTCGAAGGCGGAATCCCGTTCAACAAGGCACACGGGATGACCGCATTTGACTATCCAGGCACCGACCCGCGATTCAACAAGATCTTCAATCGGGCAATGTCTGATCATTCCACCATTACGATGAAGAAGATACTGGAAACGTACCATGGCTTCGAGGGCCTCGATACGGTGGTCAATGTCGGAGGCGGCACTGGGGCCGTGCTCAACATGATTGTAGCCACATACCCGTCGATTAAAGGCATCAACTTTGACTTGCCTCACGTGATTGAAGATGCTCTGTCCTATCGTGGTATATAATGTGTATCGCTCGCTCGCATTTCGAGATTAGTATCATATCCTAGATACTTGAGAGCAACCCAAGAACTAGGAACATTTTCACATATCACATTCAATTCATTGCCTCTTAATTAATATGAAAAACCTTGTTGAAAAGAACACCAAAAAATCTAATGCCTGGACTAATGCAGGTGTCGAGCACATTGGAGGCGACATGTTCGTCAACATTCCAAATGGAAATGCCGTTTTCATGAAAGTCAGAATGATTTCTCTGTTTTTTTAGTTGAAATTTTCAGGAAGTACTAGGACAAGGCTGCTTCTTGTTTCTCTTGTTTCATTTTGGTCTCTTGGCAAGGCCAAAAAGTAGTTACTGATTAAAGTTAAGTACAGATTGCTTCATAAAAAGACATGTTACTTTCTTGCAGTGGATATGCCATAATTGGAGCGATGAACATTGCGCAAAGCTCCTCAAGAACTGCTACGATGCGCTTCCGGTAAATGGGAGGGTGATCGTTGCAGAATACATACTCCCCGTGTACCCGGACCAGAGCTTATCAACCAAGGGAGTGATCCACATGGACTGCCTCATGTTAACCCACTTCTCGGGCGGGAAAGAGAGGACGGAGAAGGAGTTTGAGGCTTTGGCCAAAGGGGCGGGGTTTCAGGACTTCCAAGTCACGTGTCGCGCTTTCAACACTTCCATCATGGAGTTCTTGAAGACCGCTTGAACTATGCTCTTCTGGGTGGTGATATTCATGGTTCCTCAGATTCGATAGGTCGCAAATGAGCCTTTTTTTACGCGATTGGCGTTCGATTCAGTGTTCTAAGTTATGCTCATAAAAGGAAAGAATAAGGAAGTGACTATATGATGCTTGGGATGAGACACAGGAAAAGTTACAGGATCTATTATTTTATGTTAATAAACTTGTAGAAGTAGGGGGAGGAAAAATAATCCCACGTGAATGGTGTGCAATTGCAAAAAATAATGCTTGTCTGAGCAAGTTATATATATATAAATTCTCTGAATAAGCAATTGAAGGCTTATAAAATGTGGGGGCCGTACCATGCATGAGAAAATTACAAAACTTACCACAATTGGCACGAAATGAGAGCATGTGCCGACGTCCACTTCTATATTGTTTCCTCATTTGGAATTATTTCAGAGCTATAGCTTTACGGATTTGCATTTGGTTGATATTTGTGAATGGTTTGAGAAATATATTACAAAAAGTTATATATACTGAATTGTAAACCTGGTTTAAGAAATGGATTTTAAATTGGCTTGTGAAATGTATTATGATTTATGAAACGGATTCTGAATTTGGTTTGTGGAATATTGGATGATGTTGATTTGATGTTCAATATCGTTGTGAACCTAATTAAAGGTTTTTCGGTATGCATATTGATTTCTAAATATCCTTTTAGGGCAAGCCACTACCTAATGATAAGCAAAGATCTTGTCAAGGGAATCTTGATCGCCTTATCACTAGGCATTATGTTGTGATATTGGTTGGATATTAAGCAATAAATTGATCGATGGCATGGATTACTTGGAAGTGCTTGACTTTCTTTGCTATTTAAAACATAAAACAGCAGATATTATTGTATTCTAGTTCATGTTCTTAACTAAGCTTGAAAAAGGACCAATTTAAATTGCTTTCAACTTGCTTTTATCAACAATATACGGATAAACACATGCACCATACGTAATACATATCCCAATTCTCGAAATAAACAACTAGATAGATTTCTTTTTCCACAGAAAATTGTTCTCCCATTAGACTATTTTACGCATACTCTTCAACACTCAAAGGCACAAGAAACTTTGTCCCAACGTCCGATTACCCAATAACACCGTCAAACAATGAAAGACTCTCGGCATCGAGAGGATGCATATAAGAAGAGCACGGGTCACCGAACAGAAAACCTCTATGAGCAAATGCCATTCCTATCAAGTCCAAAAACAAGGTAAATGGCAGTTCTACAGCATGCTGACATGCTCATGCTAAGTCATCGGCTTCATGGAGTCAAGCGAGTAACAACATGTACATACCCGGGAATTCCCAGAAACTCACTAAAATCATGACTTCTCTTCTTGCAACAGCTCCATCCTTTCATCCCATCATGAAATATAGGGTGTAAGGCGACGAACGGAGGCACAAAAGGAGCGGAAAAAGCAGTGAAGACCATAACTTACTCCCTGATGATCAGAGAGGAATGAGTCAATGACGCCATCGCGAGTCACCAGCGGCGACGCGCAAAGAAATAGAGATCAATCAGCAGAGAACAACGCCCGCTCCCTCTACAAAATGAATACCCAAATTCAAAGCGCAAGAGAAAGCAGATCGTGTTTTCATGCATGATTCGCAGCAACCGCAATGCCGGACCTTCAATTCGCGCAAGGTGAGGAGTATGCAACTACTCGTCTCCGATTGCTCTTCAGCCGGTCAGCCTCGGTTAGATCAGAATCAAAACGTAGGGAGGGACTGCACATGCAACTGATGCAATCCGGCGGAAAGCACGGAATCGATCGGACGCGGAGAGCGAAGGAGGAGGATTTTCTGAGCTTACCGTTAGCTATCTTGGGAGGGGGGCATTTTTGTCCATTCATTATTAAGGGCTTTCCCTTAGCTATCTGGCGGCATGAAAATTGCTTTGACCCTTTGTTTTAGGGAGAATAACACGACATTTTGACCAAAAATATAACTTGATCTATGAATTTTCTAATTTATCCATATAAACTTTAAATCAATATGTAATGGAATCCCTAAATTTTTAATCTATTCAATTTGCTCTATAACTTTTTGATATATATTCAATATAGTACTTAGACTATATCAAAATATTTAATATTATCCCTAAATTTGAATTAATAGAAAAATTAAATTAAATATTTTCTTAGAGACTAAATTGAACATTTATGAAAAATTCAAAAAACATATTGGACAAATAAAAAATTCATGGATCACTTTATACATTTAGCTAAAGTTTAAAGATCATTGGTATAATTATCCATTTATTTTATCCTCCATTTTTACAGAAGAAGTCTACGCAAATTAACCCCTCTTATTCAACTGTCTACAACCTACAATTCTGGATTTCGAGCTTGTGCTTGATTCTCACTAATAATGAAATGATTTGCTTTGCAATGGAACACGTTTTTCCAATTTCTTTTTGTGTTGATGTTCGTTAACGTACTCACAATTCCCAATTTGGTAGGCTCAGCGAATTTCCTATGACCGATCCCAAGAAAGAATGTTTCTCTTGGCATTCGATAATCGCATTTCGTTTCTTCGTCTTTCAGATACATCAACTATAATCAACCACCATGAATACTGTTGTAAGAAGTAGCAGATATCAAATTTCAATCTATTCTCCCACGCAAGCACAATCCTTTACTACGTGGAAGTCAATCAGACCGATTTAAGCAGACGATTAAGGTAAAAACCTAGTCCACAGACATGAGATTGGCATCAATATGTACACTACAGACAACAAAATCCCTATGTATGTACAAAGAAGCTGTGAGCTGGTTCCGATTCGGTTGTGCAACTCGGAGCATCAACTGGACCATTGTGAATGAATGTATATCTGAAAATAAGTGGCATTGAAGCCCAGTATTCACAGTTGATTGAGATCACCGTGCTGTTCTCCCACGGAAAAAAAATACTTGGTTAACCTTAGAATTATTACAGAAACCTGTTATGCACCTCTGGAGACCTTCTCCTGTGAGGATAAACAATTTATGTGAGTGTTGCAGTAACCAAACTATTAAACAAGATGACAAAAGAATCAGACAAATATTTCAACCGTCACGCTTTAGAATTGTAACTTGCAGAGAGAGAGAGAGAGAGAGAGAGAGGGAGGGAGGGAGGGAGAGACCTCCGTCTGTGTGCCACTCTCTGCAGGGAACCAATGCATGAGTACACCCAAGTTTATCACTGCAGGTATCAACTTGAACAGCAAAGGAGTCGTTACCTGCAAGATCGTGCTTGATTCAGAAACATGGCATGCAGAAACAACAAGATCAGGCATTTCCATGACTCGGTTGGCTCAAAAAACAGTTAAAATCTATGGGCTAAATTACAGACTCTGGCCAATTAATAATTGCCCACAATGCTTACTAATCAGGTGAAAAGCTGCTAATTGATTGACAGCTCCTTTTCTATAATACGAATTTTTTTCCTACGCAATAACTAACTTCTCCATACTGAAAAGTACCCAATAATATAGCTGCGCTTAATTAACTTCTCTAACTTCACCATAAAAAAAAATGTGACATTTGCAACCTTTTAGTGACTATTAACTTCTCCACATTGTCAATAGTAACCTACCATATGACAGTAATTGCTCATGAATCAATAGTAAATATTAGTAACTTCCTCATGTTAATAAGTACTTTCTTAAGCAATATAACTTTCAACCTATTGATAGATTGTAACTTTCACAAGTGAAGGACTTTCATACGTTACACGTACAATTGACCAATTCCTAATATCTTAGAAACTCACTGAATGATTGCTTCCGTAAGTTACCGGTTTGTGGATTTCATTGATCCAATGGTTCAATGAACTCATTAAACGGTGGAAATTCACCACACGCTTTTACACCATGACATTGTAGAAAAGATCCCGTCAATTATTTGGCTAAAAGGAGACTCACCAGACTCAAGGCTGTCGTTCCAAGAAGAAGAAGATACATTTTCCCCTGCATACCAGGAAATGTTTATTTTAAAACACTATCACAGTGATGAAGGTTCTGCAAAAGAAGCTTAAATAGAGGACACTCGGGACATGTCATAAAACACAGATGTTCAGGATGTTGATTCTTGTTGAAAAGCCAATTAAAGAACTGTGAGGCCGACATTCCATTATTTCACTTCAGAAGCAAATGAGAGCTACTGATAAAAAATTCGGTTATTCATTTCTGAAGGAACAGCCAACAATTCTTTTCCATCTCAGATTAATACGCATCTTTGCTTCCTACTCATTTTGAAAAGCCTACTAATGGAAAACCAGCAATAGAAAGGAAAAAGTTAAACATAGAGAGCAGCACAATGCATCATAAAGAAAGGAATCACCTCAACAAGATTAAGATTGGATGCACGGCTGAGGAGAACAAAGGCAAATTCTCCAATTTGAGCAAGCAACACTCCAACCTACAAATCCTTACACATGGTAAGTGACCCTCATATGATGTTGGTAAGAAATTGATGCTAGGCTAGGCTGAATGCCTTACAAGAAATGACGTCCTGACACTATATCCAAAGGCCTTCGTAACCATTGCAGCAACTGCTGTCTTAATGACAATAACCAACAAAACGGATGCCAGAAGTATATCCACATGATTCCAAAGAAAATGTACATTTATAAGCATTCCGATGCTAGAGAGAAAGAGAGCAGCAAATAAGTTCCGAATAGGTTCCACCTGTAACATAACAAAGTTCATTGTTAAAATAAATTGCCTTGTAAATGGGTCAGCTTATAACACAATGAGGTAGCAAGCTTGGATTTTCCTAACCCAATCTGACCCCAAAATACTAAGATTCTACTCATATGATGCAGTGACAAACTGTAATTTCTGACCAACAGAAACATGTCTCGCCCAGAGAGTGATGAAGATGTACTATCCCTAGCCCCCTTCTTCACAGAGAGAAAGAGAGAGAGAGAGAGAGAGAGAGAGAGAGAGAGAGAGACCTAGTCAAATGTACACAAAAAGAAGCAAAAATAGAAGAAATGTGCACTTGCAGAAAAGCTGAAAGAACCAGGCCCGGGAAGACAATTACCTGATCAAGAGTATGCTGTGCAAAGTCAGTGGTAGATATCATAACTCCAGCAACAAAGGAACCTAGCTCGAGACTGAGGCCCAATTTATCACTGCACTGAGAAAATGACAGCAAATCCATGGATAAGAAGCGATGATACCTTTTCTTTTACTTAATCTTCATAAATCAAAGAACTGAACTACTGGGGATGTGCTATTTAAAGGAAATGAAAACTCCCACCCTCGTTACTCGACATTGTTACACTTACCCATGCAGATAATAAGCAGAAAGCAACAGCAGCGAGCTGGTATAGTTCGTTTGTCTACATAACAAAATAAAATAATATATGAGCCAAAAAATAGCGACACAGCTGCATAACAGCAGAATACTGTTTCAGATGTAAAATACGGCAAAAAAGAGACTTGTGAATTTCATAAAACCTCACCTGAGATGATAACTGTATCATTAGCTTGAGAAAGCGGGGTACAAATGACCAGGATAAAACAGATGCACCAGTGAGATATAAGGACAATACAAGAAGCCTGCATTCAGATATAAGACAGATGTAAGAACAGACAACTTGGGCAAATGATATTAGCTGCCAGAGTATAGCATACATTACACATGTTAATAGTGATTCTCAACAAGGGCACAAAATGCCAAGAAAAATGGTGTGAGTTTCAGTTTCATCAAATCCCTCAGCAACGTACACTTTCATTGTCAAATTATTATGTATTGGACGTAAATTGAACCAGGTAAAGTACTTAGAAGTAGGAAATGAAACCAAACTTACAATTTCCCCATAGACATCATTCCTTGAAGTAGGCCACTATTACCACCTAAAACTGGCAGCAAAGCAAAAAGCAACCCAACAGCACAATCCTAAAGCAAAATAAGGGAGAAATTGCAGAATTTAGAACCACGATCTTTATAGGTAAATTTGAGTCTTGACTCTTTTGTCAGATTAGATTATAATTAAGTACCTGGAAGATTAGAGTTCCTATGGTCACCTGACCATGAAGAGCATTACTACTATTTCGTTCCATAAGAAATTTAACCACCTGCAAACAAGGACAGTTAAGAGGCATAATAGCAGATTTAGATGGACGTGGACACTAGCATCAAGACAATGTCTGGATGAGTACCACTGCCGTTGATGACATTGATAAGAAAGCACCCACAAATACGCCCTCTGACAACTTAGCTCCACATACCTGAAAATTGACAGATAAGATTAGAATCTATTTCACCAGAATGCAATGACGAAAATTATTAAAAAGACGATGCTGCTACTGTACCATGGCACTTATGCCACACAACAACATGAATATCACAATTTGAAGTAGCCCTCCTAGGACAGCAACAGGCCCTACAGCTTTTAACTGCATGGCAATAAGGTAGAACAACCTTTACAATTAGGACGATAGAACTTTTACAATCCATATGCAAAATACTGTTGTCAGAAGCTGCTGATCTGCGTGTGCATCATACCTTTGTCAAGGAGAACTCTAGGCCCAAAGCAAAAAGGAGGAAAACAACACCAAATTGTGCCACAGTCTCGACCTATTAAAAGAAAAGTGATCTGTAAAAGATATTTCAGGTCACCAGCAGGGCGAAGGCTCTTAACAAAATTTAGAAGTACCAAAGCAATTGTTTTTTTTCCTATGGAACAGAAGGATGACACTATGCATGTAAAGGATGTAAATTGACCGTAATAACAAACACCAAGACAAGTGTAAAATTATTGACGCCAAAAAATTGACTTCACATTCTTTATAGTCATAGGAAATGTGGTTTCACCATCAAAAGTAAGAATATCAGCAATGGACACATGGACAAGCTCACTGACTGAGCTTAAATGCTTTTGAGTAGTACGACCATAAGTGCTCTGCTGCAAAAATTCAATGTGTTCTATAGTTAGCCACTCATAGCAATACTAGTTTTACGTATGCCTATATAAAGTAGTGAACAAGCAAAAGAAAGAAGGAGATCTTTTCATAAAATAGATCTTATTCCAATTAACTCATAAAAAATTTCCACTCTGATGAGATGCTAAATAGAATAGAGTAAGGGACTATTCGAAAACAATTTGCATTGCATAATATTTGACCGACACAAAATATTTTGTAATTATGGCATGAGTATCTCCAATGGGAAAACAACAAAGAATGTGGGAGCCGGAATTAAGATAACTCATAATACCAGAGACCAAGATAGAAAGATATGAGAGAACCATTAAGTGTATTTTGAGAATCTTAGTATAATGATGAAGACACCGCAATCAGCAAGAAGAGACTTATGACTCAGATAATGAAAAGAACTGATAATTATTCAGGAAGTGATAATGATTGAGGAAGAAGATTTTCAGCTACTTATGATAACATACCTGAACCAACTCGTGAATGAACTTGAGACCACCAGGTCCTATGATTGAACCAGCAAGAAGATAACCAACAATTACCTAAATCATGCAACCCTAAATTATGATATTCCGCCATTTGTAGGAGGCAGAAAAAAATTGGCTGCAAATGAATAGGTATATTAAGTGCAGTTTTCTAAACTTACTGGCTGTCCCAGGCAAGAACTAATGATTCCACCAATGGCAGCAGAAACTATGACAACCACCAAATCAGATATTAATCTGCAGAATCCACAATCAAAATATAAGGTGAAATCCAATAGGCATGCAAATCAAACTTGCAAGAGATCTCCAAGTCTATGAGCCCGCTTAACAGACAGGTAAGATGCAAAAAGATATGAACCTCAGATCAACTTGAAGTATGGGATATTTGGATTTCTTGTTTGACATCACAAACTCATTATCCTGCCAATGCCCACAATAAGAAAGTTTGTCACAATAACATCCTAAAGAAGAATGATGGCTAAATTTTCCCATGAGTTCCTACACTTTGTGCATACCTTATTGTCAATCAAGGTTGTAGTGTCATCAGAATCTTCATTTTCGAGGGAGAAAACATCTTGAAGCTGAAATGGCTTTGTACCACTGATATTACCCGCATTCAAAAATCGCATTCAAAATTCAGTATTATCGCATGGAAAACAAAGATTATTGAGGAATCTGCTTAAAGAGTTCAATTTAAAAGAAATTTTAAATACTCTAACATACTTCGTTTCTCGCGTATCATTTCTTTTGGCCTTGTCATGAGTAATTTTAGCTACAGTCTCCAGCACTGCCTGTAAGAACATCATGGATATATAAAGTAAAAAAGCAGAAAAAGAGGTGTAAGTGCCTAGAACAAATTACCCAAATCCATGCGCGCGCGCGCGCATGCACATGCACATGCAGGCTCCAGCTTGTGCGCACATGTCATCCAAGCAAGAGGTGCCCAACGCCCAAAAGAAAAAATCTAAGAGAACAATCTACTAGAATTATGTTGAACTGCTTCAGAAATTTCATGCATGAAAGCTTTAAGAGATGCGAGTACTTCTCTCGCAAGTCAAGAGCAAATTAATGCCATCTAAAGCAGTAAACACAACAAAGAACCAACTACTTCTTTCTTTAAAAAAACAGCACAGTCAAAGAAAAAAAAATTGTTCCTTTTTCATCTAAACTAAGCTTCATAAAAAAAAAAAAATTCGCGGTCATAAGCTACTCTGGCCAACCTATGTTGAGTCACGTCAAGCCAAACAAAGATCTCAAGCACAACAGACTTCACTAGGCTGTGATATATAAGATTTGGAAATGTTGATGCAGGGAGATACCATTAGGGACTTTTCAGATAAGAAATCAACTCACTTGCTGACCAGCAACACTGGTGTTGAAGCTGCTTTCTTCGGTTCCTAGAAAGAACATAGAGAACAATTAAACAAACAGCCACATTACATCGCAAACAAACTAAACATAAAAGAACAAAGATCTGAGACCAATCAACAAAAAATTCTAGGAAATCAACAAAAATAGTCGCAATAGCAAATGCTTAACCTCTGGAAGTGCGGGAAGAAATAAAAAAAAAAACAGGATTCCCTAAGTTGAACTCAATCCTCTATATGGAGAAAGATCATCACGTTGCAGTAAAAAGATCGGGAAAACTTTGTGCGGAGGGCCATTCATTGCTATTTTAAAATCATTCCCATCACTAACTTAAGAATGCAACAACCCAAAGACCAATGATTACTTTATCCTCCCGTGCCTTCGTTTGCAGAACTGCCTAGACATATCAATCGCTAATTTCACACATTTTGATCAACAAGTTCAGTCGATCAAACACATCCGAAGCTTCATCGTGAATTACGCAAGAGTCCTTCAACCAACTAAAGAAGGACGCGAATTTCAAAACGGAGCAAAAAGTGAGGAGACGAAGAGGTGAACACCTTCGGGCTGCTCGTTGTCGGAGAACTCCTTCTCGAGGACCCGATCGAACATCTTGGCGATGCTCCCCTCGCTGGACTCCGGCGCGGTCGAGTTGATGAGATTGCCGTAGAACCGCTCCCGTACCTCCTTCTCAGATCTGGCGGCCGCGGCGGCTCCCATGCAGAGCAGGAGCAGCGCAATGCAAAGGCGGAGCCGGCACATTGCCCGCCCCGAGCTGGCGAATCGCATCGCGCCACGCAAGCCAACCCCCCCCCACCCCCTTCCTCTCTCTCTGTGAATTCGATTCACGTCGGGAATCCGAAATTGCAGAGGGACGGAGCGAGGAAGAAGAAGAAGACGACGAAGAAGAAGAAGAAGGAGTGGGGATCTTCGGGAGGAGAGCAGGACGCGAGAAAACGGCGACGTGCGGAGCGAGCAAAGGCGCGGTTTTGCTTTCCTCAAATCTGGCCTCGGCCGAGGAGATCATCGTCGCGTCGACGAGAGGGGGTCGTTGTGGAGAAGGGGGAGGGATACGGTGCGGTCGCGCGCATGTGGGGATCCATGTGGGCGCGACGCTGACGTCCCTCCCGCTCCTAACCACCCGCGTTTAACTTTTCCTATAAGAGCGGCGAGAGAGAGAGAGAGAAAGAGAGGGACTTATCATTGCGGCTAACCGCCCCACATTAATGAAAAGATCATCGGTCTATAGTTTAATATGATTTAATTTAGATTCATTTATTTCATGAAAATAAAAATAACAAAAAATATTTTTAGAAAAGCGTTAACTTGAATCGCTTTAGAAAATGATTTATGCAAAAAATATTTTTATTACACATAAACTATTATCGATAATAAAAATATTTTTTATTGACTTGTTTCAAATTATATGAGGAAAATATTTTTTCGAAATTTGCATTTTCTGTAAAACAATGAAGCCTAAATTACTAATTAAGAAAACTATAGCATGATTTTGTGCATCGGGATGTATCAATGAAATTCTAGGATATACCATTCTTGCTTGTAATTTTCCCAATCCTTCTATCAAAGTGAAATAGAATGCATGATTAACCAAAAAGTGAAAGATGATGGGTCGCCAAACTCCAAAAGAAAAAGGGCGATGGACTACGTATCATTCCCTTACCAATGAAGTCAAATATTTTTCATTCACACCAGACTCGAAGATATTAATCATAAAAGGTTTCTTCAAAAGAGGACATTGTAGTCTCTCATTTGTTATTAGTGTATAGAGCACGCAAAAAGCACGTGATTTTAAATTCATCATTAAGTTTATAGATCTCTAGAACTAGAGAAGTATTGTATATTTATGGTTGCCATGCATACTACTAGCAGTCAACATGGATATCATATATTTATATGGATAGCAAACTTATGAATATCTCTAAAAATTTCTCTTAAACATGTTATCTTTTTTGTGTTAAAAAATCCGAAAGTCGTTGAAAATAGATAATTTGTATATTAAATATGCCATGAATTTCATTTTCGTACTGTTAGTCGGTCATTATTTTCATGCAAAATAAATTAAAGCCCCCAAAAAAATCTAATTTGTCGCATCCCAAGAATACAACTTACTATTTGTTTGTTAGTTGATTTGGTATCGGAATCCAATCGTTGATCTGGATCACTCAGGCCCAGCATTTACAATATCCGGCCGGGTCGAGCAGATGTTCTGGGCCTTCATTTCTACGACAAGGCCGATGAGTAGATGGAGAAGGGCACGTCGCATGATTCGGTTCCAAAGACGTGTCCGATTGCAACCAGGAAGCCCAGTAAACCGAGATTTCTCTCATGGGCTTCATCGGACGATCCCATCTTGGGTCAAACGGATCCTTCGCGTCCCGAAGCACAAAAGCTTTTCTAGCGAGTTGATCAAAAGCGAGAAACCGGGAAGTGAGTAGGCGCCCCTTTAAATTACAAATCGCCCCCCAACTCCAAGTGCGATTTTAGTCAAAAGGCGAGTGGGAACGAAAAGTTTGACGCAGATGCTCTATGGCTAATCATAATTGGACACCACAAAGCAGGAGGAAGCAAAATGATTAGCCCTCATCCCCACTTTCACGAGCACTTTAGCCCCAAAAAAAAAAAACAAAAGATTAAAGGGATTCGACGATATCTTCCGCTCCCCAAAAAGACGAAGAAAACGCAGCGTAGCTTCGTCCGATAGGCCCTCGCCCATTATTCCAAACGTGGGTTGGCGAGCTTGGAATTTTTTTTTGGCCGCTGATGACCGTCTTGAACGAGGCGTAACCTGTCGTATGCGAACACGAGCCGCGCGAGTAATCCACGCGTTTCTTTTTTAGCAAAGCGTTGACCGGGGTGCATCGCACGCCGTCCATCTGACGATGAAGGCTCGAATAGGGGCACGTGCGAACCCATCGAAGGGGCCTCATTAATTTCCCGGGTTCGCTCCATGTGCATCGTGCGGCTGGTTCGCTTCGCTCGATGCACAGGGGGCGTGGATCGAGTCCACTAGCCTGACATCGTCAGAAATGTGCGGTCAACGGCAATTGAACACGAATCTTTCCTTTAGTTTAGCTACTATAACGGGGGGGCTGCTGAATCAGAACAATAAACGTACGTGGGATTCGCCGGTACTCTGCCGTATTAGAAGCTTTGCGGCGAAAAATTATATGGGAGTGTAATTATGCGCTACGAAACCCGATAACTGTTTGCACCAACAATCCTTCAATGCTGCTCCAGAGGATGGTCCTTCAGCCGTTGCATAAATTAGTCCATACCTTGCCATCATTGCTTGCATTTAATTACAATTTAGTGGATCTGAAATGGTCCATTTCCTGAACTCTAGACTGGACGAGAAATATTGAGCTTTTAAATTATATGCGGATCGATGTATACTGAAATGGTCGATAAAATGTCATTCTGTCTAAAATTCGGTGAATGTGGACTTTATTTATATAATAAAAGATTTCATGAGGCGCGTCAATTGTGCATAATGTGATTGATTGTACGACTAGGAATTCCATTTCTCTTTGCCTAATGACGGAATGATTTTTCGTACTCTGCATATGTGGAAGTCTCGATCCCATGAGCTATCATTATCAATCTTCAAATTCCAGCGGGAATAGTCGGCGGTGCCGATCCGTCCTTTATCGGTGACAACTAAGATCGGAATGAATGGACGACAGCAGTCACGACTCGAATCCAGCTTGCTCGCAACGCGCAGTTGCGTCCGCCACGGTTGACTCCCTCGACAACCACCGCCGGGTTCGGCCTGGAAAGGAAACGAACGAAAAAAGCGACGGGCGCGGAGTGCGCAGGCGTCGTCCTCGCGGGCCCGCACATCACGGCCCACGTCTCGGCTTCGCGTCATGTTAGATGTCCGCTCCCTGCGCCCCCTTTGAATTCACCTCCCCGCGTCATGTTTTTGATTAACATCATTTTTAACTCTGAAACAGTTTGATTTTGCATCATTTCATTGCTCAAAGCTTGTTTGGTATAGTTTTCCTACAATAGTTTACACCGTGAAAATGACATGCTGCAACTTATATCATATATTTGATGAGATTCATACAGCACGGCGATTTACAGATTTTTTTTTTTTTTTATTTCACCCAATTTTAAAGTACTGCATGCCATCAATGCGTTATAATTAGATTATGATCACGACGCATCAAGTAGACATTTAGTAAATTATTAATAATAGAAAAATATATATATATATTAATGTAACGATTAATTGTTCCTGAACAAAAGCAGAAAAATATATAGATGTGGCAATTAAAATTATCTCCCGAGAGGATAGAATGTTACTAAACTCGCTCCCGTATATAGTAGGGGTGTCAACGGTTCGGTTCAGTTCAGTTTTTTTGAAAAACCGAACCGAACCGAACCGTTAGAAATAACTTCCGAACCGAACCGAATACGAACCGAACCGAAGTTTCGGTTCGGTTTTTCGGTTTTTGATTTTTAGCTTTTGATTTTTGGTTTTCGCTTTTTGGTTACTCTGTCCGTCGACGAACCAAACGATGACCTTCTTGGCGACGCCCGTGAGTTGAAGTTGAACAGGTAAGCTCGCCCCTGCTCTTGCCCTGTTTTGGGCGCGCCGGGCCAGAGCTCCTGGCCGTCCGATTCCCTCGAGCTATGGCCGGCGTCGCCCCGTGTTTTGTTTCCAATGTCTTCTTCCTCGTCGCGTGTCGAGAGTCCTAGTGTGGGTCGAGCTTCGGTTGACCCAAAAATCCCTCATTATAGCAGCGCGCCCCAATTGTTTGATATAATGCCTGAACTGGATCTGAAAGTTTGTGTGGGGAATATTCGTTCTCGTTGTGTTGCTTCATTCGTGGCTGTCGTTGCCCCTTTCTTTGATCGAGCAAACGGAGGCAAGCATCGCTGAGGCGTGGTTTTCGGATGGTAGGGGTGTGTCGAAACCTTAGATTGGGTCTCCGTTTGGGTGTTCTGGGCAAAGTTTGGCTTCCACTGTGAGGAGGCCAGCGAGGGCAAGGGGGTTTCGGCGACGGCCGAGGTTGTCGGCTATGACTCGCTGAGCACCAGGTGTGGTTGGACGTGGAGGTCGGGGCGCCAGTAATGCTTCTCGGCTGGTCTAGGTGGTGGGGCTTGGTGGAGGCTCGGGCGTGGAAGAGAAGCTTGTTCGGGAGATGAGTCCATCGTGGACTCAAGGCCGGTGAGGGGCTCGTCGTAGCAGTGGCGATGGTTCGAGCAGGAGGGTTGCAGGCGAGTGTTCGGTGAAGAGAGAGAGGGGAGTCGTCGAGGAAGAAGTAACTGAACTGAAATAAGGTTTTAGGATTTTATCGGTTTATCGGTTCGGTTCGGTTCGGTTAACCGATAAAAACCGAACCGATAAAAAAATTTCGGTTTTTAATGAGAACCGAAAACCGAACCGAACCGAACCGAAAAATTTCGATTTTTTCGGTTCGGTTCGGTTCGGTTTTCGGGACGGTTTTTGACGCCCCTGGTATACGGTACATAGTCCAACTAATAATTCCCATATTACTAAGTACGGGACCTATCGGAGCAGGAGACATGCGTTAAGGGGACCGATATCCACGTGTCCGTCCTCGGACAGACCGCAAAGTGTCGGTTGCTCTCGCAGACGGTAAAGCGCAACCTACACGTGGCGATCCTTCCGTCCTCGGTTACCTCCACCCAAAGGACCAAAATAAAACCAAACAAAACCCAAGCGAGCGAACTAACCGAAAAGAAGCCGAACCATCCCCTTTATACGCACCTCTCTCTGCATCCGCGTTGGTATATCTTATCGCTCGCCACGAAATCGCCATTTTTTCCGGTGAGCCAGTCGTCGGAAAATTGGCCCTCCGCTCACTCTCTAAAGCCCCTCTCCCCATCCGGGATGCTTCCCATTTCCGATCAGCCCCCGCCGGAACCGTACAAGAAGAAGACCGCCGCCGCCTTCGCCGCCAAGGCCGCCTCCGACCCGTTACTCGTCCGCAAGAACTCGTTCAACTCGCTCGCCTTGGCGCTCCAGCCCTACCTCTCCCTCCAACACCCCCGCACATGCCTCTTCCTCGCCATCGTCTCCCTCCAGATCTTGATCCTCCTCGTGGCTCGCTCCGTCCCCCTCCCGCCCTCCTTCCGCCACGCCCGCCGCCACTTTCCGGCGCCCATCACCGCCGCCGCTCGGCTCCCCTCCTCCTCCTCCTCCTCCTCCGCCGCCGCCGCAGCCTCGCCGACTGATCCTCCGTCCGCGGACCACGACCAATGCGGCTCAGGTAGTTCTCCGAATTTACGCCTCTCTGTCCGTGTTTTGTCAAAATTATTGCGCGGTGCGAAATTTAATTTCTGTAGACGCGAGGGTTTAATTAATAGTGTTCGGCTCATAAATGTCGATCTCGTAATTGCGGCGGTGGCTTCTTGTCTGGGCAGGGAAAATTTACGTGTACGAGGTCCCGGGTTTCTTCAACGCAGAGATTCTCAAGCAGTGCGACAACTTGAATCCTTGGAGCTCGCGATGCGACGCGCTGGCCAACCGAGGGTTCGGGCAACCCGCCGCCGGGCGGTTGGCCGGGATCGTGCCGGAGAAGCTGGCGCCGGCGTGGTTCTGGACTGACCAGTTCGTCTCGGAGATACTCTTCCACAACCGGATGCTGAAGCACCCGTGCCGGACGACGGAGCCCGGATCGGCTGCGGCGTTCTACATCCCGTTCTACGCTGGGCTCGCGGTGGGCAAGTACCTGTGGTCGAATTCCAGCGCCAAGGAGCGCGATCGCCACTGCGAGATGATGCTGCGGTGGGTCCAGGATCAGGCGCCCTACAAGAGATCCAACGGCTGGGATCACTTCATCACGATGGGGCGCATCACGTGGGATTTCCGCCGGACCAAGGACGACGACTGGGGCTCCAGCTGCATCTACACGCCGGGGATGCGGAACATCACCCGCCTCGTGATCGAGCGCAACTCCTGGGACTACTTCGACGTCGGCGTGCCCTACCCCACCGGATTCCACCCCCGCTCCGACGCCGACGTGGCGGAGTGGCAGGAGTTCGTCCGCGCGCGGCCGCGGCCCGCGCTGTTCTGCTTCGCGGGGGCCAAGCGCGGCGCGATCAGGAACGATTTCCGGGGCATCCTGCTGAGCCAGTGCCGCGCCGAGCCGGACGCGTGCCGGGCCGTGGACTGCGGCGGGTCGCGGTGCTCCAACGGCACGTCCGAGATCCTGGAGACCTTCCTGGGCTCCAAGTTCTGCCTCCAGCCGAGGGGGGACAGCTTCACCCGCCGCTCCATCTTCGACTGCATGGTGGCCGGCTCGATCCCGGTCTTCTTCTGGAAGCGGACCGCGTACTACCAGTACGAGTGGTTCTTGCCGGCCGAACCGGGGAGCTACTCGGTCTTCATAGACCGGAAGGCCGTGGAGAACGGGACGTCCATCAGGAAAGTCCTCGAGAGGTACAGCGAGGAGGACGTGCGCAGGATGAGAGAAAAAGTGATCGAGTACATACCCAAGTTCCTGTACGCGATGCCGGAAGATGGGTTGGAGAGCGTGAAGGACGCCTTCGATGTGGCCATCGACGGGGTTTTGAGGAGGTTTAAGGAGCAAGAAGAGTGGGGTTTTAAGTGGAGGTGAGTTGCTGTACTTAGCCACAATAAAGAGGTGATGAGGGGAAGTACATACATACATATTCTCATCCGAGGTATGCAAAGGATTTCTCGAAGCCCGCTTCGCGATTGTTACTAGGATTAGCAAGCTTATTAGGTTATAGAGATTTTATAACCATCATACTCAAAGATTTTCAACCGGGTTCTTCGGCTCGCGTTTCATTCTTTTGGTTTTCTTCTGCAGCGGAGTGCGAAAGTGACCTCCTTTCCTTTCGTGTATTCTTTTCTTCTTTTTCCTGTCAAGTTTGCCTTTTTCTCAGGCTACTGTATCCTTTTAGCCGCTTGTTGTAGAGAATAAAATGAAAACTTGGGCGATGCGGTGCGATGCAGCCTCGGTTGTCGATGAATTCATACAATATTTTATTCCGTCGAGAAAAGATTGTTCTGGTTCTGATCTTTGTTGTTGGGACCATCCTGAGCCGTGGCATGTGGAATCTGGTAAAGTCAGTAAAAAGGTCTCGAAGTCGGTAAACGGGAAATGGTCATGTTTTGTCTCTTCTGGTTGACAGGCTCGTCATCATCATCACCTCCTTCGGTTGTTTTTTTCGAATGGCCATTTCAGAGGCTCAAGCGATGATCTTCCCTGCAACGTAGTCATCTGTTTCCGGGGATTTTTTTTTTCCTTCTTTTTTGGTGGTAGGAGCATCTGGATCTATGGAAAGATCCAATTCAATCGAATTGAAGTTGCCTGGACGCGAATCAATAATTCCGATTGGTTGGCTACGCAATAATAATCAAAATAATTCATCCTTTGATGGAGAATGCACGTGCTCCCATTTGTGGCGCAAGTTTTCCGACCAGCAACTGAGGCCTACAGAGACTGTAGGGAGGGGACGATGGCTGCTATTGGCGACGACGGGGACAGCGTACCATATTTGCTGTGCGGTCCCAAAGTTCGTTGAATTTGAATTTTTTCGAAAGGGGAAATTGTCCGGTTCCTCGACCGATTTTGGGTAGAACGTAAATTACGACCGATTAGCGTACTTGCTTTGCAGATGTTATAAAGAACAAACGTTGGACTATAGTGTTTGGCTTCTACCGGAGCGGCATCATCTTAATTCCACGCTTTGTGTCGCAAGGTTCTGTTAACTCGCATGTCTCTCTAATCCTAAGTTACAATGGCTGATCTTATGATAATTGATCGAGCTCTTGCGAGCAAGTTTATGTCGCATGTAAAGTGGACTCATCTGTATGAAATCCATAATTATGTGAGAAGAGAACCGGTGTGGGAGGGAAGGAGATGGACTTAAGCTCATTAGCTTACTAATGAAACATGGCCTGATTCCAATGGAACGAGCGCTAGACATTTGGGCAACCCCACCAGAGCAAGCCCAAAAATATTCAGTCAAAGACTGTCCAGAATAACTCAAAATTATGCCATAATAATACTAAACCGTGCACATCAAGAGTACATTGCCACTGCATTCAATTCGTATTCTCACGATTTTCGCCACTAAGAAATAAGAATTTTCCATCTTCACTGATCAAAGTATGTTTCGTGGAAAATGAGCAAAATTCAATCGGTCCCCCTGTTTTTCATAAAGATGGGGAGTCAGCCCGTTTCTTGGAAACCGTGGATTTTCTGTACGAATGAAGCGGACAGCGGATTTTACTGGGGTCAGACAATCTTTCACTTGTGCAGATGATTTCACGTGGGAAGCTGATCTTCTTTCTCTCTGAGGCCGAATCCAAGTTTATGGGCTTTGTTGATCTCTCTTTGGCCCATTGCAGTTGGATTGTGAATCGGGCTGCTGACTGGCCGGCTAAGGCCCGAAACAAAAGCCTAGCTCATGACTGGCTGGCCAATCCCCCGGAGCCCGTTTTGGATTTTACTTTAAGAAAATTATTTCTTCTTTGAAAAATTGGAAAATATCTCCTAAAATATGATTAGATATCAGTGCTTAGACCTGAAACTCTATGCTGGTTCTTGGGTCATTGGCGTTTCGGACTAGATCTTCGACGCTTCGGCCTCGATCCATTGAGGTCGAGCCCCTGAGCCAGAAGCATTGGTGTCCTATGCCTAATGCCTCGAACTTGAGTTTAGGTCTATAAATGCCATGCTCAAGTCTCTTGAGCTTTGGTCCTCAACACTTAGGCCTAGGTTTATAAGGGCTATGCACGGGACCTTAATGCATGGGCTCTAGTCTTTAGTTAATAAAAGATATGTTCTTATAAAAATGTTTTTTAAACAATTTGAATTTTGAATTATTTTTTAGGAAAAAAGCCACCAAAAACCCCAAATTTTACATAAAGTGACACATTTACTCCAAACTTTTTTTTGTGATATGAAAAACCCTGAAGTTTGTTAACCGTGACACATTTACCCTGAACTTTCATTTGTGACACTAAACCCTGAACTTTCATTTGTGTGACACATTTACCCTAAATCATAACGGCATTTTGGTCTTATTTCTTTTTTTAAAAAAATTCTTTTTTTTTCTTTTTCTTATTTCTTCCCTCTGCCGCCATGGTGGAGCCTGGCGGAGGGAAGCCGGTGTCGAGCAAGGGCCACCCTCGCCGGATCCGGCGAGGGCACACCCGCCGGCCGGGCGAGGGCCGCCAACAAGGGGTGCTCTCACCAGACCCTCGCCGATCTGGCAAAGGAGGCCCTCTCCCAACGCCAGTGAGGGCAGCCCTCACCGGCGCCGACTTCCCCCTGCCGGGGCCGGTGGAGAGAAGAAGAAAAAAAAAACATAAAGAATAAGACAAAATGCCCTTAACGAGGTAAATGTATCACAGTTTGCAAAGTTTGGGGTTTTTCGTGTCACAAAAATAGTTTTTGGTAAATTTGTCACTTTTGGCAAAGTTTTGGGTTTTTGGTGGTCTTTTTCCTATTTTTTTAATATTTACTATTTCTTTTTCTTTCCTCAATTGGTCACGCCGGCCAAGCTCGCCCTCGCGAGTTGTGAGTTGCGAGTCAGCGGCTCGCTCGCTCGCCGGATGCAGGGACAAGAAACTAAGGAATCAGAGAAGTTAGTCTTCAAACATTAATAATAATTCTCGGGACACGTGTACTCGGTGCCTCACAAGAAAACGAAAAATCAAAGCGTTCGTAACCAAACATATTCTAAGAGATTCCCTAAAACAACTCGTTAGCGTAATCGACACAAGACAGTGCTAGCTTAATGCATCGGCAATGTCGAAGTCCTGGCAGGACAAAACTGTTAAAAGAAAAAAAAATCAAAAAAGGTCGTGCGATGTCCAAGTCCATGGCCGCCCCGGGCCCCACATACCTTCTTTTTTTTTTTTTTTTTTTTTTTGGTAATTTTGCGCATAAATCCTCTTTAATATTCTTTCTCCTTTTCTCCTCCTCCAATCGTCGGGAGGAGCCGATCGGACATTTCCGTGCTCGACTCGCGGGCGGTCGATCCAGCAGCTGCTTCGCTTGGCGATCTCCGGATGAGACCATGATGACCGCCGTCTCCTCCCTCCTCCTGCTCGCCTCCTTCTTCCTCGTCCTCTCGGGAGCCCAGTCGAGCGTCCTCCTGCAGCAACCCCACGCGCTGCCGTCGTTCAATCTGAGTTACATCCAGGTAATCGGGACTCGTTTCCGTTTCCGTTTCCGTTTCCGTTTCCACTTCCTTTTCCTTCCTTCGCGATTGCTGACGATGATGATGATGGTTCTGTTCCGTGGGTATCGATTGAAGAAACTGGGGAGCTGCTCCTACAACGTCGTCATCACCACGAGCTGCTCTTCACCCTCGTACACGCGCGACCAGATCAGCATAGCCTTCGGCGATGCTTATGGCAATCAGGTTCGTCCGTCCGCGTCCGTTCGTGTCCGTTGCAAGCGTGTCGCGTCGCGAAGCAGGCCTTACCCTTGCTGTTTTATCGCGTTCTGTACATTGAAAAATTGGATTCTAGGCATTTTGCGAGGTGCTTGATGAGAAAAGTTGGGTTTTTGAGGCAATCGTTTATATGGGAATTCGATTCGGGGAAGGCTCTAGGCCTCTGCCGGTGTCAAACGAAGTAGTAATTTTTCGAAGCAGTCGGAATTTAGATACTCGTGAATTGCCAGCAAGTTCCTGCCCCTGTTTTCGTTTCTTTCTGGCGATTTTGTTTTTTGTCCTTGGATTTTCCACGTTTTTACTCACTGTTTATTCTTAGATATGACAATTTTTTTGCCAAATTATGGATGACTAGGTATATGCCCCGAGGCTGGACGATCCATCAACTAGGACGTTCGAAGGATGTTCCTCGGATACATTCGAGATAACTGGGCCCTGTGCATACCAGATATGCTATGTATATTTCTACAGAAGCGGACCGGACGGCTGGAAACCCGATAGCGTGCAAATCTACGGGTACAATTCGAAGGCAGTTACGTTTTACTACCGCACCTTCATTCCGGGTGAAACTTGGTACGGATTCAATCTCTGCAACAGTGCTGCTTCTTCAAGTGGACAACCCAAGTACAGATTCTTTATGTATGTGGTGTATGGATTCTTAATCAGTGCCTTCTTGAACTTTCTGTAGTTAAGACTTCTCTGTGTTCCCTTTGGACTTTGCTTATGTGCATGTCTATGTATAGTTCACAAATCAATTGGGAACCATGTTTCTGAAATGATACCCTTAGACTGAAGTTATCTATAGTAATTATGTTGAACTAGTCATCTTTGGTATTGGAAACCCAGTAGAGAGTCGCTGTCGATCCTTCTCTTAGCACAGGAAATGTTACGATGGTCATGGACTCGTCGTTGACCGCAATGTCGACATTCGAAACATTGTGGTTGTGGTTCTCTTGGCGATGTCTTTTGGTGGTTACATATATGTAGTTAAGGGCAAATTTCACTTCTTCACGGTTTTGCTGTCATTGATATGGGTTACTGAATTCTGACAGAAAAAAAATAAAAAGGTCTGGGTTACTGACTGACTCCTCTGTAAGGTTCCACCTTCATCAATCATACTCTACAAGGATGGTTTAGATCCTATTCTCCAATTTCGTGGCGGGTTATGTTCAGTGAAACAAGAGAGTTCATTGAAAAACATTTTTGGTCAGATACATTCTTTCATATAGCTAACAAGGATTTAAACACAGATATAGGGGCAATCCAAAACAATTCCAGAGGTAAATTGAATGAGATAGAAGTTCATGGGAAATTATTTCAAGATACTTTAATTCAGGATGTGTGATTACCTTGATTCATAGCGAATATGACCCAAAACCGGAAGCCCGATTAGGTTTGATGTTTTGGTTCTCCCTTTTCTTTAGAGTGGCCTCCTCCTCAGAGGATAAAGTTTAGCTTTACTAATTAAAAAAGATCAGATTTTCGCCAAATGCACGAATGATTGCCTCTTTCTTATCACTAAAAATTAGACTTCGTTTCTAGGGTCAATTCTTCATTTGGCAAAAGTTGGTACTTGCTAAATTTTCTAAATGAAAATGCATATATTAAGCGGACCCAATTAATTAAAGGGGAAGTATAAATGGCGAAGAACAAAAACTTGGAGAGGAAGGCATGGGAGGGGACTATTCACCACCGTCTCTCCATACTTCATCGAGGAGTCGATACCTCATAGCCTTATTGTTGTCCCTTTTTTGTGCATCCAGTTCGGCAGTGGTGGAGTGGGCGAAACTCGGCCACCATCATGGATGATTGAACCTATCGGCGAGTTCGATTCGTCCAGCTTGTCGTCACCAGTGTAGGATTTTCTAAGGGCCAATGACTCTCATCTAGACAAGGTTTGATTTCCCATCTCTCCGATGACAGCGCCGAGTGAAGATGCTGGAGGTTTTGTATGTGAGATCGGTGATGCAAAGTACAGGATACTCGTTAGATTTCAGGCGAAAACTAAGAAATATTGTAATTTTCTTGAAAATAATACTTCTTGAAATATATTTTCCAAAAACAAATGGACGCTTATTTTTTAAAAAAAATTAAAAAATTATCCATTAAATTTGTATTGTCTAAAAGTGTTTCAGCAAAGACATTTAAAAAAAATCATAAAAAAATGAAATTTCTTAGATTTAGTTAAATGGATTGGATATGAATTGATAATGAAATTGAATTGGGTATATACATTATATGGATCATAAACAAGTTAAATATATTGATTTTGATTGGATTATTTTATGACCTAACTCACCCGTTCCACACGTCTGAGCCCAAGAAATGTATGTCAGAATGCGAAACGGATCCGAACCTGGAAAGGGGAGAGGCGAACGACCAGAGAAGAGATTGGCGACAAGGGCTTCATTTCAGCATATGGGCAAAATTGGAAAAGCACAATTCCCACCCGTTCCTTCCTTCCTCCCTTCCTTCGGTTGCAGCTCGCGACTGACGTCCGGCGTCTCCGCGGAATCAATCCCCTGGTGGAGAGTCTAGACCTTCTTCTTCCTCTTCTTCTCCTCCTCCTCGCTTCTCTCCTCCAAGTTCGTAGCCACAAACCCAAGCCACCCCGATGGATCCGACGCATTGATGATGATTTGAGATAAGCCGGTTGGCTTGGAGACGAATGGCGTTCTTCAACAAGGGAGCCAAGTCCGCCGCCCTCCACGCCTTTCGCAATCTCACGTCGAGACGCGCTCTCGGAGCCGCTCCGTGTCCTCCGGTTCTCCGCCGATTCAGCCGTTGCGGCGTGATCAGCGGGAACCGGCGCGATCCGTTTCCGGACGGAGCGAAGCGATTCCACCCCGCGGATCGATCCCAGGCGGCGCCGCAGCAGCATTTCAAGCCGCGGCGAGGGTCGAGCCAGTGGTTTCGGAAACCTGGGAAAGTGCTGACCTTGCTGGTTCCTGGGGTTTTCGTCGTACTGTACCTGGCGTTCTCGGAGGACGTGCCGTACACGAAGCGGAGGCGTCTCGTGCTCTGGACCAGAGACGTCGAGGGGACATTCGGGGAGAAGCTTTTTGAGCGGACTAAGGCTTCCTACGAGGGCAAGATATTGCCGCCGACGCACCCGAAGAGCGTCAGGGCCAGATTGATCGCCCAAGATATCATCGAGGCGCTGCAGAGAGGTGTGAGGAATGAACAGGTTTGTCCGAAAAGAAGAACTAATTGAACATTTTAAGTTCAATTGAAATGTATTTCCTATCTTCTGTTAAAAGATGGAGATTTTCGTTTTAGTTGTAAGTTCTCCGAGGAATTTCACTGAAGTCAAGTGTTTCGGTCACTTCTTATCTCTGAATCTATGATCGAGGAGACGGGCAAGTATTCTGTTCGGATGTTGATGATAATCAGGGAAGTTGTGTCTTTGTAGATATCTGATAGGATTAGGAGACATCCGGTGAAGTTATATCGAGTTAATTACCTTACTGAATCCATAAAGAATATACATTACGCAGGTTGTTCTACGATTTCGTTTCCCGGTGAAACTGTGGTATATAAATCGATGCAGGGTTGGCATGATATACATAATGCCTTGCCGGACACTTTTGAGGGCGGTGAGAGATCGAAGCCCACGACCTCACATCTGGAGGGCTATAATTTTGAGATCTTGGTGGTAAATGAGCCCGTTGTTAATGCAAGCGCCTTCTTAGGTGGGAAGATTGTTGTGTTCACAGGACTAATGGAACATTTCAGGAAAGATGCAGAGATAGCAACAATAATTGCACATGAGGTACTAGATTTGTGGAATAGGGAATCCCCCTGGGTAGATTGAATTTGCAGTATCAAATTGAGAGAAACTATCTTTGCTGCTGAATCAGATGGCGCATGTGGTGGCTAGACATGATGCTGAGAAGGCTACAAAGGGTGTCGGGCTTAAGATCATAGAGTGGATACTTCTTATGTTCGCCAAGCCTGACCGTGTCGATACACTGTCATCTCATTATCTATGGCTTCCATTGTGTAGGAGGTACGTATTTACCATCTATCCTCTCTTTTATATTGGCTGTTTAGCTGGAGTCTCTCTCTCTCTCTCTTCCTCCTCCTCCTTTCTTTTTGCAAACGCCTTCTTCTTTTCTTCTCTGGAAGGGTGGTAAGTCTCTTGTTCGGATTTCGCATGGTAATTATGTTACACGTGTGAACCTCCGCTTCAGTAGTCGGGTTTTGGATGGTCAAATGCAACATGTGTGGACATCCTTTGATTGTTTAAAATTCCTGCTAGAATTGAGACATCAAAATTTTGCACACATGGCCGCTTGCTATGAGTTGAACTTTTTTTTAGAAGTGATTGGTTGACTGAGCCAGTGCCATCTAATTTCTCTGTGGTTACTGAAGTCAGTCTGTTGGGAAATATTATTCTGCCAAAAATTGGCCTGGGATTTACTTTTCACGGACTCTTGGCCGCCCGAGAAACAAGGAGGAAAATGAAGTGTGCTGTTTGATCAAGGGATTACTAACCTTTGATGAGATTGTATTCTGAAGTCCCGGTCTCCCGTGACCACTTCTCCCTTTGTCACTAAAACTTTGCCACCATTAATATAAGATTGATTGCAGTTTGCTTTTGGCTGCAGAATGGAGAATCTGTTTTTTTTTTTTTTTTGCGGGGGTGGTGGTGGGTTTGGGGCAGAAATAGAGCATATGACCATGGGTTACCCTTTTCTTTTACTTTGAATATTTGAAATTTGGTAGATGGTATTTAGTAAATTGCTTTCCGCCTCCTCTTTAGAAGTAAAGTATATGCTGGATATGCTTTATCCCAGTACAGGCATTCACAAGTCCTGCGAAGCCGATCTCATCCAAACCTTGTTTATCTTTCTATGATAGAGTATTACTTGTCATCAGTGACTGTGAGTAGCAGTGTTCTGATGCTCTTTTGTGGAGTCCTTGGGGGAGTCTCCCGTTTGTGATGTCTTAATGTAATTCGAACGGTGTACCTACTTATGATCTTCTATCTAATTCAGTTACTCCAGCATTCTAGTTAAACCTCTAGTTTGATGTGGTTTTCTCACGGTGATTGTGATGCCGAGCAAACTGACATACTGGGTTTTGTTAGCTCTTGGTGCCTAATATTCTGAAGATTCTTCCTACTTCCAAATTGTTAGGTTGGAGATCGAAGCAGATTATATTGGTTTGCTGCTAATGGCTTCTGCTGGGTACAATCCTTGTGTGGCGCCTAGAGTATATGAGGAGTTGGACAAGGCGAATGGTTACGCGGCGGGGGGTGATCTTTCTCCTCATCCATCCGGGAAAAAGAGAGCGCAGTTGCTGGCTCAATCGACTGTCTTGGAAGAAGCTCTCACTTTGTATAGGAATAGTACCCCAAGCAACGGACACGCATACAAGCAAAAGTTGCAAGTTGCTGATAAGTCTCAAGATCTTTTATTAGCCTCTTCCTCAAGGAAATGACATGGCAGTTTTCCTTCCTCTGTTTATAATTTTTTTTTTTTAAACATCAATGTTTTTTACTAGGTTTGGACACTCAACTTATTGATTCGACCATCCATGTGATGTGCCGAAAGAAACCATTATTTTTGACATTTCTCTTTCCTTCTTTGTCTCATTGCTTTTTCCTATTCATTTTTCCATAGTGGTCTTTGTTTTTTCTTTTTATGTCCATTGCCAATGTAAAAAATGATTGGGTTGATGACATGCGGAAGAATTTAGTTACAAAATTAATTTCTTAAGCATTATCTTTCATTCATCGCTTGAAAATGTAAAATAATTTGTTTTGGCGGCACTGACGATAATCTGCTTTTCTTTTTCTTCCTATGGGCGTAAAGAGGGGCCCAAAGAGGCCGAGCGGAATGGGCCAAAGTTACCCATGAACACATTTGGGTCCAGTCATTTGAGTCACCAATTGTTTAGACGCATTTCAGCTCAATTGAATTTTTTTTTTGCGAAAGTTCAGACTTTTTTGTTTACTGGTTACTTTCGATTCCTTCTTTTTTCCGTTTGATGCATTTCGAAAGTTCACACTATTAAATGGTTGATCAGTAACACCTTTTTGAAGATGCGTAGAGTTCCTTGTGAAGCTCATGCGAAAAGACAAGACGGTATGATAAGCTTTATGCTCAGTTGATCCTCATCAAATTATGAATATCAAAACTAGGTTGGTGCTCTTGTCACATTGGTTAACGTTTGTTTCTACCAAAAATATGGCAAAGTCTTTACAATCGACATGAATCGACATGATGCCGATTCAAGTAAGCCAGTAACTCGGCATCAGCAGCTTTATGATCATTGATAGGTTGCCAATCATGGAATTGTTTGTCAATGACCATACCTATATATGATTGTTGCATAAGGCCATCAAATGGGTGGGTTAGGTTTGGTTTAGATTGGGTAAAAAATGATCTAATCCAAATTGGCCCATTTATATGTAATATAAATCTAGTGATCCATATTCAACTTGAACCATTTCAACTTGAACCATTTACTAAAATATTTCCATATTTCATTCAACCTATGAAAATCCATATCCACCTAGTTTACCCATTTTAAGCTCTTCATGTATATACGTTGTTTGGATAAAATTGCTATTTTAACTATAAGATGCTAAAGAATTGGTTTTCAACATTGCGTAGAATTTTTAATTTTTATATTGATTCACAATAAAGAATAAGAAAAAGTTAATACTTGGTAGCAAATTTTATAATATTACAACAACAAATAACATGGGGGAATTAAAATTCTAATTAAATGGAATCTAAGATATTGAAGAAAATGATTTAATGTTACCCATTGATAGCGATGACAACAACTAAAATTAGAATTTTACATAAAAGTAACAATGCCAAATGCAACCAAGGAAATATATACTCCAATAACTAACATAAGAAACTTGCAAGATTAACAAACTAAAAAATAATGGGAAAAAAAACCGTCTCGATATTTTTAATAAGGGTGAAGTTAGACTCATCTTGTAGGCCCATTAAGACTTCTCTGAACTTGGAATAGTCTAAGCAGTACATTATTTTCTAATAGTGGAGAGTCACAAAGTTGGCTTAGATTTGGGTAAACTGTGAGCGCATTTAATATCCATATAGTGATAAAATTGGGCTTAGGGGCAATTAAAAGTGTAACTGCTTGCAGGTAGGGAAGGTAGGGAGGATCAGACACTTGAGAAGGATGATGTTGAGAGGATAGTGGTCATTTGAAGTCGAGATCGAGGTGCGACTTTGGAGGAGTAACTGCTTGGAGATGAGGCGGCTTGGGGATGTGCAATTATAGAACTTAAACTCGTGGAGACTCTGCGATAGCCCATAATGTCAAGCGCACGTGTCTTTTCCCCACTACATCTTCTAAGTATTAGTAGCATTTGGAAGCATGATAAAATTTTCACAACGTTCCATACAATAAGTCGCACGAGTTTAATAAATATACATACCTTTATTAACATGAGCATCACTAGTTACCGACTTGATACTGTATTCAAACAAATGCAATGCATTCACAAAGTCCTGAAAAGAAGGTTGGGTCGACCAATGCAATGCTTCGCTCCTATGCCTCAAACTTGTATTGATACTACAAAAATAATCCTCGCCTACTAAAAAAATAAAATCTCTAAATTTGTAACACCAATACTTCTAATTTCGTTTTATATAAATGTGAAGTTTTTCTGGGTATTTATATTGTAGTAACATAATTTAGAGTTTTTAATGACATAAACCTTTTTAGATGCAGAATTTAAAAATTACAGTGAAAGTTGAGTGTCTATTTTCGTGATTCAAATTAATGCAAAGGTGAATGTCCTCGATATAAAAGCTGAAATGACATCCAAGGAGCTCAATTCGAAAGATTTGAACCGACCCTTAACCGATGAAAACGAATTATACGACCATCGAATCAAGACATCACACACGATTGTCGTTGGTCTGTCATGTTACGAGTGACATTACACACGCTGTCTCCACCGATCAGGTTCCGGTAGACTCTAGAACTTGACCCCTCCTTCTTAGTTCTTGCTTCTCCTCCAAGTTCGCAGCAGCAGCAGCCGCCACGAAGCCAAGCCGGTCGCCGGATTCGACGTCGATGATCTGAGAGACGCCGGTCGCCGGAGATCGATGGGGTTCTTCAAGGGCGCCAGGTCCGCGCTCGACGCCTTCCGCAATCTCGCTCGGACCTCGGCGCGATTCCAGCAAGGCCCGAGGATCCGCCGGGCCGGGCCGTCGGGTCTCGCTTCCGGCGCGCCGAGACTCGCTCCCGACGTCGCTCCGTGCCTGCCTCTGGTTCCTCGCCGGTTCGGCTGCTACGGCGGGATCGGCAGGAGCCAGGGGAATCCGTTTTCGAGCGGGGCGAGGCGATTCTACTACGTGGACCGATACCAGGTGCAGCATTTCCAGCCGCGGGGGCCGAAGCGGTGGTTCCGGAACCCTAGGACCGTGCTGATCGTGGTCCTGGTGGGGTCGGGGGCTTTCGTCACGGTGTACTTCGGGAACTTGGAGGACGTGCCGTACACGAAGCGGAGGCATTTCGTGCTCTTGTCCCGGGACCTGGAGAGGAGGCTCGGGGAGGCGCAGTTCGAGCAGATTAAGGCTTCCTTCAAGGGCAAAATACTGCCGCCGATCCACCCGGAGAGCGTCCGGGTCAGATTGATCGCCAAAGATATCATCGAGGCGCTGCAGAGAGGCTTGAGGCACGAACAGGTTCGTCCAGAAGGAAGAATTAATCGGCTGACAATTGATCATTTGAATGCACTGCTTCGCCTCTTTCAGCCGTTTTCTTTAATTTATTTCCTATCTTCTGTTGCAGATCGATGTTTTGAGTGTTTTGGTCACCTCTAATCTCTGAATCTATGATGAAGGAGACCGACAAATATTCGAATGTTAATGATAATCGGTAAAGTTGTCTCTTTGTAGACATCTGATGAGATTGGGAGATAACCAGTGAAGTTCTATGCTTTAATTATCCTAATGAATTTCATGAGTATTACTGAACTTAAAGACTAAACCTTTTCACAGTAGGAGATGTGCTAGTGGAGTCCTATAGTTGATCAATCTTCTCTGGGGTTCTGCAATAATTTTCATAAGTGTCTCCTGTGGAAGATGCCATACGCTTTTTCTAATTAATGGCTGCTGCCTGTTCTACCATTTTGGTTTCCGTTGAAACTTTGGTATTTATATGGATGCAGGTTTGGCATGATATACATTATGCCTCCCCAGAAGCTTTTGAGGGCAATGAGAGAGGTGCTCAAGATACTCTGATGGCACTGAGTGATAAAACATCAGAAAAGCTGGGGGAGACTTGGTCCCGGGAGGAGGAGCTTCTTGATGATAGGTGGGTTGACCAAAGCAGGAAGAAGGGTCATGAGCGCGGATCGAAGCCCACGACCTCACATCTGGAGGGCCTCAATTGGGAGGTCTTGGTGGTGAATGAGCCTGTGGTGAATGCATTCTGCCTGCCGGGTGGGAAGATTGTTGTGTTCACAGGACTATTGGAACATTTTAAGACTGATGCAGAGATAGCAACAATAATTGGACATGAGGTATCTAACTTGATTCATGGAATATTGAACCTCATCGGATAGATTGAATTTGCAGTATCCATCCAATAATTGAGAGAAATTCTCTTTATTGCTGAATCAGGTGGCGCATGCTGTGGCCAGACACTCAGCTGAGACGATTACAAAGAATCTTTGGTTTGCGATCATACAGCTGATACTTTATCAGTTCGTCATGCCTGACATTGTCAACACAATGTCGTCTCTTTTCTTAAGGCTCCCATTCTCAAGGAAGTATGTATTCACCATCTACCCTCTATTTTTGTTGGCTGTTTAGCTGGAGCCTCTCTCTCTCTCTCTCTTCCCCAACCCCCTTTCTTCTGGCAAATAAATTCTTCTTTTCTTCTCTGGATGGGCGGTAAGTCCCTTCTTCTGATTTTGCATGGTAATGGGAACCTTGGTTTGACTTTAAATAGTCAGGTTTTGGATGGTCATATGCAGCATTTGTGGACCTCCGATGATTGTTTCAAATTCCTGCTAGACTTGAGACATCAAAGTTTTGCACATAAGGCCACTTCGGTTTTCCTTTTCAGGGGCTCTTGGCCATACAAGAAATACGTAGGAAAATGAAGTGTGGTGTATAATCAAGGGACTGCCACCCTTTAATGAGTTTGTATACTCAAGTCCCAGTCTCCTGTGACCCCTCCTGTTGCTAAAAAAACTTTGCAACTGTAAATATGGGATTGATTGCCTTTGCTTTGGGGGCAGAATGGAGAATCTGTTTATGTAAAATAGAGTATATAACCATGGGTTGGCCCTTGCTTTTACTTTGAATGTTTGAAATTTGGGAGTCGGCTTTTAGTAATTGCTTTTGGTCCCTGTCGACGTAAAGTATTTGCTGCATATGCTCTACTATTATAGGCATTCACAGGTCCTGCAAACCCGATCTCATCCAAACCTGGTTTTTGCTGTCTGTAATAGAGTATTACTTGTCGCCAGTGACTCTGAGTAACGCTGTTTATCATGCCGTTTTGTGGAGTCTCTGGGGAAGATCTGGGAAAATTTGCATATGTACAATGGACGGTCTCCTGTTTATGATGTCTTAATGTGATTTAGTGCAACTTCTTATGATCTTCTATTTAATTTAGTTAATCCAGCAGTCTAATTAAACCTCTTCTGTAAGCAATGAGGCCATGATGCGGTTTTCTCATGGTGATTATGATGCCTAGCAAACTGACATACTGGTTTTATTAGCTATTGATGCTTAATTTTCTAAAGATTTTCCTACTTCTGAATTGTTAGGATGGAGATGGAAGCAGATTATATTGGCTTGCTGGTAATTGCTTCTGCTGGGTATGATCCTCGAGTGGCACCTAAAGTATTTGAGAAGTTGGGTAAGGTGACTGGAGACTCGGCGCTTAGAGACTATCTTTCTACTCATCCATCTGGGAAAAAGAGAGCGCAATTGCTGGCTCAAGCACCGGTCATGGAAGAAGCTCTCAGTTTGTACAGGGAGGCTATAGCAGGGCGCGGAATTGAAGGGTTCTTGTAGGGTATCATTGGCATGTACAGGAATAATACCCCCGAAAGAGAGGAACAGAGAGCATGTACAAGAATAATTGTTGTTTATGGTTGCTTTGGGTTATTTTCAACTGTTTCCCATTTTACTTCAACTGTAAAAACTATTTTCTTTTGTCGTTTCGTTGTTCTATTTTCTTTTTCGCCAAATACCTCTTCATTTTCTGGGTGCTTAAGCTTTTGGGCTGTGCTTATAGAACACCTCGACAAGGTCGAGGCCAATTCAGCTGAACGAACTATCTGAATGCGAAGGTCTTTTAGGTCATTCAACACAATAGATTCGTATAGGCACAGCCAGCTTTATGCGTGGTTAATTTTGATCGATGTCCAAATTATGAAAAGATAATGACACAAATAATTCGTGAATTAATGTGCAATTTAATTCTTAAAATTTTTGGTGCATGTTAAATTTAATCTTTGAACTGTATAAAATATTCAAATATATGATCAAATTGCACATTAAGTCAAAATTTATTGATTATTTGTGTTAATTTTTGTGTTGGTACTTACATCACATTGCTCAACATGTTAACCGATCGTGCACAAACCAGAACGACAGATCCAGACACGGTCGTTGGACGTTGGACAGCCTTTTCCGAAGACACGGAGCCTTCGTTGCACAGACAAGATCCTCGATATCCTTTTGACTCGTCGACGACACCTCAAATGGCTCGACAAGTAGGGTAGTCTCCCCGTGGCGTCTCGTGATAGTCAACTCTAGCAGCGGTAACGGGCGCAGATGCTCGAACTCCGATGTCCGAGTTTCGCGGCTGCAATCTCGCGGTTGATCGATGGATGCTCAAACATGAGAGAGCTCAAACAAATCCATGCCCAGCTGACCAAATCGCCGTGCATTCCCAGCCACGACGCTCATTCCCTCCTCGCCCGCCTCCTCTCCTTCTGCGCTCTCTCTCCTTCCGGCTCTTTCAGCTACGCCGCCTCTGTTTTCAGGTGCATAAAGAACCCGAACATCTATGTCTACAACGTCATGATCAGAGCTTATTCGTCCAAGGCATATGCTCGCGACAGTGAGAGAGGGTCGTGCCGTTCTCTTGGTTTGTATAAGCGGATGGTTGGCGACGGCATTTCGCCTGACTGCCTCACTTTTCCGTTCCTTCTGAAGGAATGCGCGAGACGAGTCGACACTGACGCAGGACAGGCCGTCCATGGCCAAGTCGTGAAGTTCGGATTCGGTTGCGATGTTTACATTAACAATTCCATGATTTCTATGTATTCCGCGCGGTGTTCTCTAGCACACTGCGCTCGCAAGTTGTTCGATGAAATGTTGGATAAGGATGTCGTTTCGTGGAACTCGATGATTATGGGGTATTTGAGAAGTGGAAACCTGGATGCTGCATTGGAACTGTATAGGAGGATGGAGCAAAGGAATATTGTGACTTGGAATTCAATCATTACGGGTTTTGCTCAGGGGGGTAGGCCAAGGGAGGCTTTGCAGTTTTTCCATGAAATGCAAAGTGCTGGCAGTGGTGTTGTTAGACCTGATAAGATTACCATTGCGAGCGTCCTCTCAGCTTGTGCTTCTCTCGGTGCACTTGATCATGGGAAATGGGTGCATACCTACTTGAGTAGAAGTGGCATAGAGTGCGACATGGTAATTCGAACAGCTCTGATTGACATGTATGGTAAATGCGGAGCTGTAGACAGAGCACTTGAGATCTTCAGAAAAATGCCCAATAGGGACAGCTTGGCATTTACAGCTATGATATCCGTGTTTGCACTTCACGGATTTTGTGAAGAGGCTTCTAGTCTTTTTAAAGAGATGGAAAAATTAGGAATGAAGCCCAACCATGTGACCTTTGTTGCGCTTTTGTCAGCTTGTGCTCATTCCGGTTTGGTCCAGAAAGGCCGATGGTATTTTGATGTGATGAATTGTGTTTACTCAATAGAGCCTCGGGTTTATCACTATGCTTGCATGGTTGATATGCTTGGCAGAGCAGGACTTTTTGAAGAGGCTGAACGGCTCATTGAAAGCATGCCCATGGAGCCTGATGTGTTTGTTTGGGGTGCACTGCTTGCTGGCTGTCGAATGCATGGTAATTTCGAGTTAGGAGAAAGGGTGGCAAAATACTTAATTGATTTGGATCCTCTGAACCATGTATTCTATGTGAGCTTGCGAGATATGTATGCCAAAGCTGGTAGACTCAAGGATTTAAAGGCCATCAAGTCCCTTATGAAAGGAAGACAAATAAGGAAAGAAGTTCCTGGACATAGCATGATAGAGATTGATGGGATTGTTCATGAATTCTCAGTGAGAGGATCATCTGAAGTGAGGATTGAGGAATTGCTCTTTGTTTTGACTTGTCTAGGTGATCAGTGCTGATGTATATGTGGATGGTTTAAGTGACAGCTGGATGCCTGTCCTCTAAAGATCAAAACAACATTCATTTTCCTCTACATTAATCAAATGTCAGCACAATAGAAGCGTTTCCAGGACTTAAGAAGTGCCATAAGTTTCTGGGAAACTGCTTCTGTAAATATGGGTTGAAAGGTCTTAGTGTTCATAGATTCAGCATTGTCAGAAGACTCAGAACTAAGATGTGTCAAGGCATCATTAAGAAATACAAAGCCTTTCAAGGTATATTCTCTTTTCTGCAATAACTGTACTTTGTTACAAATCTATATTAGTGCTTATTAGTTTCACCGCAAAATCCAGATATTTGTATGTCCTCCCATTAGTTTCATGTTTCTTGGGCTTGTGGATGTTGCTAAGCCAATAATTCATCAAGATTTTGCTGATCAAAGATCAAGACCGTGAAGCAACCTGAAATTGACTGGGGCTTTTTTAACTTATATCGTTGTTACTTAGTGGCTAACATTAATTGAAAAACACTTCTATTGAAGCTTGATTTTGTAGAAGGCTTGCACTTTTCTAGATTGTAAGAGACTGACTCGTGTTGGTTTGAGTCTTTCCCAGCCTCCAGGCATTCTAATCAAGATGCATTTCCAGTGCAGTGTTCACTGTCGACCATAGCCATCCTTATATCTCTGTGTTCTGTTGGATGAATTGAATTTGATTATTGGGTCTGTCCAGACTGAGTTTTACTTATTTTTGTTTTGTTAATCAAAGTTTTGTGGCTCACATATTTTGACTTTTTAAAAAAATCCAAAACATTTGAAACTTTCACAAAGTGTATATTAATACGTAGATTCGCATATAATCTTTTCACAATTTTTGAAATTACGAAATTATTTTAAACTTTGGCAGTAAAACAAAAAATTGTTTATCGCTTTCGCTTAAGGTGAAACAATCAAGCTGTAAGCAAAATTTAATTCCATCATTTCCTTGGACTGAAAAATAAGGCATGGTTTTGTAGGTCTTATCCAGTTGGAGGGACCAGCATAAATGATGTTTTTGCACTAAAATAACCATTTGATTCCCCTTTAAATATGATAGATCTGAATGTGTGGGAAACAGTGGAGTATATTATGTCAACTTTAGAATAGAATACTTAAGGCTGATCCAAAAACGTGCACATTCCCTATCAATATAAAAAGCTTTCCTTTGTCTTTAATGGTTAAATGCATCCATAATAGCTATGAATAAAACAAAGCTGGGGTCTTTAATGGCAGAAACTTCTGTCACTGTATGAAACAATTATCTGGTCAAGTTTTCAGGTCCTTCACAGAAAAGATAACAATGACGCGATGAGAAAACGACATTTCGCCTTTGCTCAAGACACCATAGGGGTACAAAATAAAGCCTGATTAAGCAGTATAAATGATGGTTAAAAGCTTTTCATAAATTGTGCATCCTTTGTTTACAGAATCACCATTCATCACTTGTCATGATTCGTGCCCTCTATCTTCTTTCTGTCATGTTCTTCCTTGTTGCTGGACTACTCCAGGCAGCTAATATTGTTTTAGCTGTGCTTGGAGGATGTCTTCTTCTTGTGTTGATATATGTTATTAAATATTCATTCATCTACATAAGAGAGTTCTTGTCAAATAATCGAAGGCCTCCAATCGGAGGTCCAATCTTTAATCAACTAATACACTTCAATGATCTCTTTGATTACCAAACATTGCTTGCACGGAGATACAGCACTTACAGGCTGATTGTGCCAACGCACAGTGAAATTTACACTGCTGATCCAGTGAATATTGAGTACATTCTGAAAACTAACTTCTCTAATTATGGCAAGGTACTGAAAGCCTTTATTGTCTGTTAGCTTGATCATTGCTGTTGTTCTGACAGCTCCTTTGCCATTTCAGGGGGAATACAATTGTGGAATCATGAGAGATCTATTTGGTGATGGTATTTTTGCTGTGGATGGAGAAAAATGGCGCCAGCAACGAAAGCTTGCAAGCTATGAGTTCTCTACAAAAAATTTGAAATACTTCAGTACTTCAATATTCCTGAGAAATGCTGTTAAATTAATTATGAAGATATCGGCAGCAGCAGGAGCAAAGCAAATAATAGACATGCAGGTTTTGTGGCATGTATAAACTACATATATAGGGTTCTGATGTCATGGTTGCAAAAAATCTAATTGAAGATCTCTAGAGGGATGTCACATCAAAATTTGCTCCCAATTGCATGTTGCAGATGGGAAGAGCATACACGCATAGAATTAAGATGGTTTCTCACATAGATTCTTGCACTTACTTTTTATGTCTATCCATTCAGCCAAATATAAATCAATCATTCCTTGAAGTTGATATACAAATATTTACCATGGTGTATGGCTATCGCTCAGACAGTTCCTCTTTTCCAATTCCTTTTTGTTGGCAGGATTTGCTGATGAAATCAACTTTAGACTCGATATTCAAGGTTGGATTTGGAGTGGAACTAAATACTTTATCTGGCTTAGATGATTCTGGGAGCAGTTTTACCAAGGCTTTTGATGATTCTAATGCGATTGTGTACTGGCGATATGTTGATATCCTGTGGAAAGTCAAAAGGTTCTTGAATGTTGGTCTGGAAGCTTCTCTCAAGCGAAATCTCAGAACTATTGATGAATTCATCTTTGAATTAATCTGCCACAAGAAGGAGCAGTTGAGAACTGGAATGATTGATGTGAGTACACTTCTGTTAATTATCAATTATCTGTTCTTCCGCTTTCAGTTACTAGATTTGCTTCTGGCCGCAGAGTGGTAAAGAAGACATACTGTCAAGATTTTTGATTGAGAGTGAGAATGATCCCGAGAAAATGACTGACAAATACTTGAGGGATATAACTCTCAATTTTATCATCGCTGGTCGAGATACATCCGCCAACACTCTCACTTGGTTCTTTTACACTCTCTGTAAACATCTTTACCTTCAAGATAAGGTTGCCCATGATGTTAGAAGGGCGACTGGATCAGAGGATAATATCTCTGCTGAGGAATTTGTGGAATCGATGACGGAAGAGGCCTTAGACAGGATGCATTATCTGCACGCAGCTCTAACTGAGACTCTCAGACTATACCCGGCTGTGCCAGTGGTAAGCTGTGGTTGGTTCCTCTGTGAAAATCTGGCAACTGGAATGCTGGCAGTCCTTAGTTGATGAGAGTTAAATCGTTGACTACTTCCTTTTTGCTCCTTTTTTTCTCACTAACCTTCCATGCAGCACTTGATGAGTTACAGCTGATACCTTAGAAGGCATAGACCCAGATTGATATACTGTCTTTTGGACTTCTAATTGACTACCTACCTTAGAAAAGAGTCAGATCCATACTCTACACTCTCTTGCTCATCCAGCTAGGAAGTCAGTGCTATAACAGAAACTTAAGTTGGGAAATGAAAAGCCGAAGGGATTAAATTTTGACCTTTGCTTGATGAAAGAAGATTTGACATTGGTATCCCATTCTCATGTATTAGTGATACCATCAGAAATGAATTGTGACATAGCATCCTAGAAATGTAGTTATTTTAGTTCAAAACTTTGGGGCTTACCCGCTTTTAGCAATTTAGGATGGCAAGTGTGCATCAGCGGATGATATTCTACCTGATGGCTTCAAAGTCAAGAAGGGAGATGGTGTCAACTACCTGACTTATGCCATGGGAAGGATGACCTACATATGGGGAGATGATGCAGAGACGTTTCATCCTGAGCGGTGGCTGGAAGACGGAGTCTTCCGACCAGAAAGTCCTTTCAAGTTCACTGCATTTCAGGTTATTGAATTATTTTGAGTTTGAGGTCGCTTGGAAATTCACTGTGTTCCCAAGTGTCGATCTTAAGTTGAACAACAAATTAGCTTTCCAGTTTTGAACTTTAAAACTCGAAATGCTTGTACTCTTATCAGGCCGGGCCCAGGATTTGCCTGGGTAAAGAGTTTGCTTACAGACAAATGAAGATCTTGGCTGCCCTTCTGGTGTACTTTTTCAAGTTCAACCTTGTCGATGAGAAGGACGCGACATATCGGACTATGTTCACCCTTCACATGGATGGGGGGCTTCATTTGCACGCACTTCCTAGGTTCTGAAGATATTTAAGGTCAATTTTCGCTGGTCGTTTCCTTTCTCGCGTGTATATGTATTGCTTGAAAACCTTTGCTCCGTAGATGTATGATTCCAGCTGATGGTACTTCTATGTTCTTTTTATGAAATCAAATACCTACTTCATCTTGTTGCGGGAGTAACCTTTAAATAAAAGTTTTTGATGTCTGACGTGTATTAGGGTGACTGAGTTAGCTCCTCAGCTGTGCAGTAGTAAGACATCTCGCTTCCTATAATGTCACATGACAGATAAGGACAGGGCAACTCACATGTCTCAATAGGTCTTTTCAATGTGCACATGCGTGCGCTGACACGTGCAAACCGATTTCATTCCTTCCATTTCTCTTTCTTGCTTTTACATTTTTCAGCTTTGGAGAAAAAGAGGGCACCTTACATTTTCTCTTTATTATGGTGCGTCTGCTAAGCTAAGGGACCTTCCCATCCTTGGGTTGCCAAAACGGGTCAAGATGCAGGCCGATGGAAGAGACCAGAGGCAAGCCCTTCGATTCAGTGATCCTGACCCTCACCACACTACCTTGGACCACGCCTCCTTTGAGCCTGTGAAGCCTCTTGTGCCCCACCGTGGTCCCTTGAGCTACCTTCTTGCCATCCACGTAGATCTCGTGCCGCTTGATCCGTTGACCAAGCCCCACTGCTTCTTGAATCCTGACCACGTTGAATCTGAGCCCTCCGTCCGTCCCCCGCATCTCGATCCAGTGGTCCTGAGCATCGTCTTCATCCCCTGGAGCCCAATAGGTCCACAAGTGGTCGCTGTCCAGCACATTCTCAGGCCCGAACCCACCGTCCTTGCCTCCTCTCTGGCTGCTCGCTTTAACGGAGCATTTCTCTACTAAATTGACTGAGAAGATGGTGTCCAAGGCCTTCCTCAACTCTTTCAATCTGTGCACGTCCGTCTCTGGTAGAAGGCCTGTTGTGTTTGGTGGCACGTTGAGAAGTAGCACGCAATTTCGTCCCACCGAATTGTAATATATTTGGAGCAATTTGCTTAGCTTTTTTGGAGATTCTGACTTGTGCCAGAACCATCCGTCTCTAATCGTGACGTCACATTCTGCCGGTAGATAATGGGTCCCCCTTGGATCACCAACGTTAAGATACCTGACCAATCAGCAAGAGAATCAAAATCCATCATCTTTCTTCTTATTAGAAAAGAAAAATAAAGTGAAAGGAGATCAAAGAGAAAAATGATTAAGAGCTTATCTTATCTTGTTATATTTAACTAGACCAATTTGTAGTCTTAAAAACAATTGAGCGAGACCATACTTTTGATAGCCGGATGATTACTTGCTTTAGTTTAGCTAAGTTTAATTCGACTATTCTCGTTTAGGTTTCTCGAAAGATCAAACAGGGGAAAAGCCCTCCCTAAATTTAATTCGACTATCTACTTCCGACAAGCTGAAATCAGGCCGACCATGACCTTCCGAAGAGGGGAAAAAGCCCTTCTCCCTGTATCTGGTTGGGTATGAGGTGTTGCGATTCGTTTTTGGTGTATGTACATGTAGCATGCATCGCTAATTATGGTTGAAGAAAGGGACATTAGAGAGGCTTACCCTTCAATGCTGGCATTCCCAATGGAGAGAGAGGTCCTGTTGATGGTGGCCCAACAGGTGGTCCCTGCAATTCCATCCTCATTCCCGACCCACCTCACATCAGGACCTGCATCCGAGAATATGTTGATCGAGCTCTGCAACTCCTTCACCATCGAGAACCACTCCGTGAAGTAGTAGGTCATGTTTAGTGTTGAATTCTTGAATCCGTCAAACCATATCTCCCTCAAACTCCCGTACCTAGGCCCACAAAACACATTCAAAAAAGAAAAAAAAATCACGGCATGCGTTGCCGTATTGAACAATATTCGCTATTCGATTAAACGTTATCTTGTTTTTTATCTTACTTGGTGAGAAGCTCTTGTAATTGAGCCAAGTAATACTCATTGTACTCTTGGATGTGTCCATATCTTGGTTCGTGCCTATCCCACGGGGACAAGTACAGCCCGACATCGACCCCGCGAGCCTTAGCCGCATCCACAAACTCTCGGACCACGTCCCCCTTTCCGTCTTTCCAACGGCTCCTCTCCACGGAGTGATCGGTGTACTTTGAAGGCCACAAGCAAAACCCATCGTGGTGCTTAGCAGTCAAGATCATGAGGGAGATCCCGGCATCCACGGCCGTGCTCACCCACTGGTTCGCGTTGAGGCCGACCGGGTTGAATATGGCCGGGTCCTCGCGCCCGGTCCCCCGCTCATAGCCGGTGAAGGTGTTGACGCCGAAGTGGAGGAACATGATGATCTCTCTCTGTTGCCATTTGAGCTGCGAGTACGACGGGAGAGGGAGAATCGGCAGCGGGGGAGTCGGGACTCGGCCTCTCGCCGAAATGGCCAATGCGAACGATAAGTGAAGGACTAATGTTGTTAGGAACAAAGCATGCGGAAGCTTAACCATGATTGACAAGCGTGTTTGCTTTCTGTTTAGTGATGATTAACGTTAGTACTATATAATAGGCATGTAATGAACGGACACGAGATGAGTTAGCGAACCGGACAGAAGTCGGAAGTTGAGATTCTCGGAATGGAGTCAGGCCAAAAGAGAAGCAAAAGACGAGGAGTGATTCGATTTGGATTGGCATGTTGCTTTGGATGGTTTAACATTATGGTGACTTACGTTGTCACGTTCGGTTTTGGATTTGTCGGTCGCTATCGTTCACGGGTTTGATTGATTTTGGCTCTTCGCCTTGAGCTTCAAAGAGGACCCCGAAAAGATGATTGGGTATGATTTACTCTTGATTTTTTTTTTCTCCCTGCCCAATGTGGAAATTCGGAAAAGGGAACAAAAAGACAGCAAAATTAAGAATAAATTAACTGGTGGGGCTTAATTTGGTGCACAATCGAATGTCTTGAATTAGTGACGTATGGCATCTGTAACCACTTCTTGAAAGGTTTGAAGGATTTCTTGTTGGTTCGTAGACAAGAAAGTCGATGACAAGAAGCTTAGATATGCGAAGTACTTTAATCGATTGATTGGTCGTACTTTTACAAATGATACACTTAAAGTATTTATAACACACCATCAATGGTTGCGTGCAACTGATTACACGTGCCATACATTAAGGTTGTCGAAGACACCCAAACCGAATTGGAATTTTTGGGTCTTTTCAGTTCAGGTCTCATTTGGCTTGGGTTTTGGTATTTTTTTCTTCTTCCTTTCTCATACGCATTCTCAAGAATCTCAAAAAAGCACTATAATTCATCAAAAGAGAATATTAAAAAATTCAATTAAAAAATTAACCAAAATGCTGTCTCACTAGGGGAAGGTGTTGCTGGTGTAAGAGATCGGCAAGCAAATTTTATCATTCTCTCTATAGCTTGATTGTTGAATGATGGGATAAGTGTGCTGAAAATCCTAAAAAATGTTATGAAAGTGCAATTCGATTATAAAATTTTCAAAAATTGCGATTAATTCCTAAATTTTTTTATGAAAGTGTAATCGCGTGTTTTAAAACTTTCAAAATGTACAATTAACGAAAAGACTTAATTGGATGAATTTGATAAGTTTTAGAGTTTGATTATAAAAAAAAGCATCGTACCACACATCCGTGATGCCTAATTGTTCTCGATGTGGTAGATATTAAGCATGCCATAAATTGCTAGATATCATATTCGATAACATGCAGGTGCACCACAAAGCACGAATTAAGGTACAGCGCCATGTCTAACAAAGTATTCAAGTCCACGAGAAATCGAAACTATTTGACTATTCTAGTAAAAAAAATTATCCTTCACATTTGTAATATATCAAAAGAGATTGTGTTGAAGAATAACATGGATAAGATGTCAGGTAGATCAAGCTTTGATGGTACACTCGAAAAGGCGTGACTTTCCACTCTGTTCTTTTAAGGACAAATTCAATTCACAATTACCTTCATCGCATGCGCCGATCCCGCTCCACGGCCAATTTCATTTCATCAGAACCAGTTCCCAGCCTTGGGTTGCCAGAACGGGTCGAGATGCAGGCCGACGGAAGAGACGAGGGGCAAGCCCTTCGACTCCGTGATCCTGACCCTCACCACGCTGCCGCTGACCACGCCTCCCTCGAGCCTGTGAAGCCTCTTGTACCCCACCGTCGTCCCTTGAACCACCTTCTTGCCATCCACGTAGATCTCGTGCCGTCCGATCCGCTGACCGAGCCCCACCGCCTCCTGGATCCTGACCACGTTGAATCTGAGCCCGCCGGTCGCCCCCCTAATCTCGATCCAGTGGTCCTTGCCGTCGTCTTTGTCCCCTGGTGCCCAATACGTCCACAGGTGGTCGCTGTCCAGGACGTTCTCGGGCCCGAACCCCCCGTCCTTGCCTCCTCTCCGGCTGCTCGCTTTCACGGAGCATCTCTCCGCTAAATTGACGGAGAAGATGGTGTCCAGCGCATTCCTCAGCTCTTTCAATCTGTGCACGTCCGTCTCGGATATGAGGCCCGTCGTGTTCGGCGGCACGTTGAGAAGCATCACGCAGTTCCGTCCCACCGAGTTGTAATATATCTGGAGCAGCTCGCTTAGCTTTTTCGGGGACTGTGACTTGTGCCAAAACCATCCGTCTCTGATTGAGACGTCGCACTCTGGGGGAATATAATCAGTCCCCCTTGGATCGCCAGTACTTAGATACCTAGCCAATCAACAAGAGAACCGGGATCCATCAAGCGAAAGGAAAGACGGAGAAAAATCATTAGGAGCTTTATCTTTTCCTAATGTGTTGAACCGGACGAATCGATAGTTCTAAAAACAAGCGAGCGAGCCCGTACTTTTGACAGCTGGATGATTTCCTCCTCTTCGTTTAGCTAAGTTTAACCTAGCCTCGCTTGTCAAAGCCCGAGAAAAGGGCAAGTCGGCGCTCCTTTTTATGACATTTTTGTCACGAATGTTTGAATTTGCTTCTGCACAACTACAGCATCAATCAATGATAGAACAGACCCATGATTTTTCGGAACAGCAGGCTTTGGTACTAGAACAAGTTTTGGTCTTTTGATTATGACGAGTCGTCACTCCATTATGGTCTCTCTCTACTCAGTACTTCCTCTTTGTTCATAATATATTCCATGTCGGTACCTAATTTAATTAGTTCTCCACTTCTTTCTGCAAGGAATTTATGATTGCGGATCCGCCACCGACAAAGCTGAAATAAACAACCCTCAACCTCGGCTTTCGTTACATCCAATGCCACCATGTCCGGGTCGGGATCGAGGGTCGTGATTGATTTTCGGGGTATATACATGTCGCATCTAAGGGGAAAACAGGGCGGGAGGAAAGATAATGGAAGGAAAGGTTGCGCACTGGGAGAGGGATCGAATAGGCTTACTCTTCGATGCTGGCATTCCCGATGGAGAGAGCAGTCCCGTTGATGGTGGCCCAAGAAGTAGTCCCTGCAGATCCGTTCTCATTCCCGATCCACCTCACATCAGGGCCTGCATCCGAGAATATGTTGATCGAGCTCTGCAACTCCTTCACCATCGAGAACCACTCCGTGAAGTAATAGGTCATGTTCGGTGCATTGGAACCCTTCGCTCCGTCGAACCATATCTCCCTCACGCTCTCGTACCTAAGCAAGACGAAAATCATGGCACGATGCATTGCGCTACTAGATGATATTCACATCCGATCAAAAGTCATCATGATTTGAATCTTACTTGGTGAGAAGCTCTTGTAGTTGCGCCAAGTAAAACTCATTGTACTCCAAGGAGTGACCATATCTCGGTTCGTGCCTATCCCACGGGGACAAGTACAGCCCGGCATCGACCCTGTGAGCCTTAGCCGCATCCACAAACTCTCGAACCACGTCCCCCTTCCCGCCCTTCCAATGGCTGCTCTCCACGGAGTGATCGGTGTACTTGGAAGGCCACAAGCAGAACCCGTCGTGGTGCTTCGCAGTCAAGATCACTAGCGAGATCCCAGCATCCGCGGCCGCGCTCACCCACTGGTTCGCATCGAGGCCGACCGGCTCGAATATAGCCGGGTCCTCGTGCCCGGTCCCCCACTCGGAGTCGGTGAAGGTGTTGACGCCGAAGTGGAAGAACATGATGATCTCTCTCTGCTGCCATTTGAGCTGGGAGTACGAGGGGAGAGGGAGGATTGGCAACGGGGGAGTCGGGACTCGCTCTCTCGTCGAAACGGCGAATGCGAACGAGGAGAGCAAGAACAATGATGTAAGGCACGAAGAACGTGGAAGCTTAACCATAATTGGCAAAATGGTCGTTTCTCGAGTGCGTTTGTTTGTTCTCTCTGCTTTTGTGAATGATTAATGTGGGGGCAATGTAAGGAATGGAGAGGAGAGATAGAGTTAAAAGGGACCGAATAGCAAGTCGGCAGTTGAGCCAGGCCAAAAGAGAAGCAAAAAGATAGAGTGAAATTGATTGTGATTTTGATTTTGATGGGAACTTTGCTTATGATGCTTTCTCATTAGTGCGGCTCAAGTTAATTGATGTTGTCGGTTCTGATTTTGGATTGATAGTGTTACAAATAATTGGGAATTTCTTTAAGATAATTCTCATTTGTTAAGGATTTTTTTGATGATTTTGTTGATTATTTATATATCACAGGATTGCATCCTTGATTATCAAACAAAGTCTAAAATGATGTATTCTCCATTATTATATATATTGAGATACACTAAAAATTCCACAATTCTTTCTTCTGCTTTATTATTCTAAACTGTGATGATTAATGTGGGGAGTACATAAGCAATGTGATGAACGGAGACAGGAGATGAGTTAGGAGACCGAACAGAAGTTGGGTGTTGAGATTTTCGGTATTGAGCCTGGCCAAAAGGGAAGCAAAAGATTGGGAGTGAAACTAGTTTTGATTGGAAAGTTTTTTGATTGGAAAGTTGCTTAGGATGCTTTCTCAATAGTACAACTCGAGTTGTTGTTGTCGAGTCTAATTTAATCGATAGCGTCAAAGATAAGTAGGGATTGCTCTGACATAATTTTATTTGCCAAAGATATTACGATGATTTTGTTGATTTTTTATATTTCTCAATATTGCACGTATATCTCTTCCTTTTTTATATAGGTTTACATGATCTTCATTAAAATAGATATTATGATGATTTTGTTGAATTTTTTATATTTCTCAAGATTGCACGTATATCACCTCCTTTTTTATATAGGTTTATATGATCTTCATTAAAATAGATATTATGATGATTTTGTTGAATTTTTTATATTTCTCAAGATTGCACGTATATCTCCTCCTTTTTTATATAGGTTTATATGATCTTCATTAAAATAGATATTATGATGATTTTATTGAATTTTTTATATTTCTCAAGATTGCACGTACATATCCTCCTTTTTTATATAGGTTTATATGATCTTCATTAAAATAGATATTATGATGATTTTGTTGAATTTTTTATATTTCTCAAGATTGCACGTACATATCCTCCTTTTTTTTATATAGGTTTATATGTTCTTCATTAATATATATTATGTTCCTGGTTCTCCTGTAGCTGGATCCTCCAGAACCACAAGAATTCTTAGTTAGAATAGGATTTCAATTCAGCACCATTTGCGATTTTGAGAAGAGTTGCTCTTTGGAAAGCACAGTACAATGAAAGTTGTAAGCTGTGTTTGGGGGGAAATATTGTCTATGATTGGCCTCTATGGTAGAATCAGCCGGGGGGCCGGAGAGGCGGTATATATATATATATAGAAAATTCCACAATTTTTCCTTCTGCTTTATTATTCTCAACTGTGATGATTAATGTGGGGACTATACAGGCAATGTAATGAACAGAGAGAAGAGATGAGTTAGGGGACCGAACGTAAGTTGGGGTTTGGGATATAGATTCTGGAATAGAAGAGATGAGTTTGGGATTGAACGTAAGTTGGGGAGTGGGGTCGAGATTCTTGGAGAGAAGAGATGAGTTTGGGGACCGAACGTAAGTTAAGGGGTCGGGGTCGATATTCTCGAGGTCGAGCCAAGCCAAAAGAGCCAAGACCGAAAGAGAAGCAAAAGATGCAGACTGAAATCGATTTTGATTGGGACGTTTGCTGGAGATGCTTTCTCAAAAGCGTTGTTGTCGTCGTCGTCGCGTCTGGTTTTGGACTGGCAGGTTGGTATCGTTCACGGGTCGATTGATTTTGGCTCTTCACCTCAAGCTTAAAAAAGGACCCTGAAAAAGGTCTCAAAGTGGGTGCGCTTTGGGCTGGAGAGCAGTTGTCGTATTGACTTACTCCTCTCTTCATTGCTTGGGGTAATGATCTACTCCTCATTTAATTTTTCAATGACATTAACTTTTGGGGCTTTAGTTTCGTGCACAATCATTGAAATTGTTCTGAATCCGTGATCTATGTCATCCGCAACATCTTTTTGAATCCATGGTTCCATATCATGCATCTAACAAAGATTACACGGTAAGTTCTTTTTGGGCAAGAATATATATTAATCATTGTGCCATAATATCATGATCGCAGATAAAGGAGCTCTATATATTTTAAGCAAAAGCCACTCTTTATCTCACTTTTTTCCATTTCGATAGATTAAGGTTATGCATTGATCCTGGTCCAACATTGAAATTGAATTGGACGAACTTGTTCTTGGTGGTTCCCTCAGGGAGGGTGGAAGAATCAATCCGGTTCCTAATTTCTTGTGAGAAACATGACCGAACCAGTGGAATTGGCCTAGAGTATATTATTATTCTTTTATCTAGAAAGGAGAAAAGGTACAAATTAATTGTTGGAGTAATCTTTTAGTTTACTAGTAACTTAGTTATGATTAGTAATTCATTTTACACTAAAGTAAATTTTAACATCTTTAAGAACTTTTGAGAAAGAAAATAAAAGATTTTTCAAAATATAACACCGTCGATTCTCGAGACAACTTGGGGACCAAATCGGATCCGGTTTGGTCCTAGGGTGGATAGGGTAGTTTCTTGGTTTCACAAACTAGGAATTGGCCTTGTCTAGTCTAGTTACCGACTTTAGGATGGAAATTGACTCATTTTGAAATTGATCACTCTTACGATAAATTATATTGATGTTAGCCATGACGCGTGGTTAAAAATGAATCTATTCCCAAATTACTCCCGAATTAAATGATAATATAAGATGTAACCCTTAAGATGGATACTCCACCAAGTGAGGCTTGTTGAATCGACTCAACTATATGCAACATCTTTTATAGTAGAAGAAAATTAATGAAATGAATTTAGTGTTTATATTCTCAACAGAATGGTTGAGTTATCAAGGGCGTTTGAATGCGGTAGATCAGGGGTCACATTTGTCAAGCCAAGCCTTATCAATACAAGTACATGGGGCAATTTGCCAACTACCATACTTTACAAAAGAAGAGAGGTTAGCATTTAAGAAAGGTTTATCAATACAAATTGATTTGTGAATTTTTAATGATCTTATGACAGGAAAAAAGAAATCTGAGGGTCCTTTTGTTACTTAAAAAAACACTTGTCATAAATTTCATTAATATTGAAAAGGTATTGGAGTAATTTACCACACTTTAAATAAGTATGGAGATGGTTTGCCCCAGTGGCCACCCTTCCAACATGGAAGGAGGAGGTGAAGGGTTCGAATCTCCACCTTCTCAAGGGGGTTGGGTGGGGACAATATAGTTTCAGGAGTTAGTTTCGACTTCCACGCCTCTAGGATGCGTAAAAGTCGAAAGTACGAGTGAGAGTTAAAATAGAAATAGAATATGATCGACAAAAAAAAAAAAAAAAAAAAACAAGTACGGAGATTTTTTTATACACGAGCACAAAACAACGAAAAAGTTAAATATTGTTAAATAATAATTAATTCTCACTAAAGTATCGTGATAAAAGCATTCTCCGATTAAAAAACTATTTCATTGAAATAACCCCTACGTTATGTTATAGGGGATCGCTTGGCTTGTACGTGCCGTTCGAAACGTGTAGCACATTGATAGGTTAATCAATTCCAGCAATAATTGGCTTTTTGCTTTTGCCATTCTTTCTTGCCTTAGTCGAGTCACGCGACGATCTCCCTTTTGTCCATTAGTCCTTACGGATGCAGCAAACGATGTTGCTTGAGCTGTTGCTGTAACTTTGCCGATAAGTTCCGAGGCTGAGGACAACGGATGATCGTCCCCGCCCGTGGATGTTCGCATTTCGTGGTACTTGGCAACCAGAGATCGAATGTGTCAGTATCAGGCTTACTCCCTTCATTAAGTGGTAGTGGTACTCGCGCGGGACACGCAGGCTTCCCTGATATTCTCTTTGGGGTTTGCGAGTTGACTGATGTTAGGATGATTAAGTGGACTCAGTGCCTTAGAAACGTGTGAAAACTCGTCGAATATGAGATTGAAGCAACACGGATCCAAGTGTGTGAGCGGTTGAAGGTTTCATTTCGATGGTTGATGATGACATTACTCTAAGCAGTGCCTGATCGAGGTGGTCCTAGCAAGCACATTGAGAGCTGGCAAAATCAAATCCTACGATCTGAGCTGAAAGATCCCGTTGGGAAAACATTAAATTGCTTTTCGGCGGATTTTGAATGATTAGTATCTTGAAATTAGAACCTTTGTCGTATTATTGAAAAATATCTTCCATATATCGTATTTTCGATTCTCTCAATAGCTTCCCCCATGGAAAATGGAAAAAAAATGTATCGACTCCCTAATTTGTCCCTTGTATTAAGTAATAAGAAGATAAAAAGGTACATAGTCGGTACATGACTTCTCATTTCATCCTATCTCTCTTGAAAACCACCCACATGTTTCCTATTGACATTTTTGCTCAACCTCAAGCTTGCCCAAACCTTCAAAATTCAAATATTTGAATACTGTAATTAGGGGTGTGCAAAATACCCGGAACCGCCCGGACCGCCGGAGCCGGACCGGAACCGCCCGGAACCGGCGGTTCTTGAGGGAACCGGTCCGGTTCCCGGTTCCAATTTTTCGAACCGGTGCGTACCGGTCCGGTTCCCGGTTCCATGGGCGGATCCGCCCACCGGACCGGACCGGAACCTTTTTAATATTAAAAAAAAAAAATTACTAAAAAAACCCTAGATTAGATCTCATCTCCTCATTCCCTTCGTCTTCGATTCTCTCTCTCTTTGTCTCTTCCTCGGTTCCTCCTAATCCTATCACCATTTCGATTCCTCCCCGAGTGTCGACGCCACCGCCGTTGCTCCTCCGCCACCACTGTTCGCCCCCTCGCGTCGGCCGCCACCCGCCACAACCGCGGAAAATTGTTTCATGACCGTTCTATGTTGAAAACCCGACCATAGACCTCCTCCCCTCCTTCCCAACTCATAGACCCGACCGTTCTATGTTGAAAACCAAAATTGTTTCGCGTCAAGATCGGTTCCATGGATCCACCCGGAAACCGGACCGGACCGGCGGTCCGGTTCCGGGTGGATCCATGCAACAAACAGTGGATCCCGGTTCCAATTTTTGGAACCGGTCCTTAGCGGGCGGTTCCCGGTTCTAGGTCGAGAACCGCCCGCCCGGACCATGCACACCCTTAACTGTAATGAAGATATTATCCAATATTAAGCACAAAAAGTGTTGTTACATTGATCGTGACACTTAATCTCCAATCAATTATTTTGTGACAGGGAATATATTTGTAAAATATAAATAGACAAAAAGATTAAAATCGGATCGGGCTTCAGGCCCGACACAATTAGATGAGTCGGGTTTGCACTATCGTCGTTGAAAGGAAAGGGAGGCTGCAGGCCCGCAAGCACTCTAAGGCCCATAGGCCAAGAGACACCTTTGGACCATAATCAAACATCTCAAGATTAGGGGTGAGCATTGGTCCAAGGTGGACCGGCCCAACCCTATTAGTCTTGGTCCGGTTCCTAGGAGACTAGGTTGGTCCTTGGTCCTAGAATTTCTGGACCAGCATTGTGCGGGTCGGTTCTCGGTCTTGAGAATTTCGGGTCGGTCCAACCCGGACCAACCTTAACTATATATATCTATAATATATTATTTATAATTTTTTTATATAGAGAAAATCTTAAAATAAACGGCATCAACAACATTAAACAGCTCTTTAGTGAGGAATTCAAGTTATTTTACATTATTATTTAATAACTTAGGTCTTTAATATCTTTTACTGTGACATTCCGAATTTCTAATTTTATTTTCAATAAATTGAGACGGGCATTTCATCTGCACGTATATAGTTCTTTTCCCTGAGTCGGCCACTCATGTGAAAACTAGTATATCAGGTACAACCGTTAAGAGATTATAATGCATCGGACTTGAGAATTTGATCAGGAAACGACCTATCGACCGAGCGGATCTACAAGGGTCAGTACGACACAATTAAAAATCGATTAGAGACCGGAGATAGGTTGACTCAACAAAGACATGTGATCAAGTGTGGGTGATTCCACAAGGTCGCACAATTCTTATCGATCAGCACTGGATCGACTTTTTTGTCGATTGGGTATCCTGTGTCCATATTTGAAACCTTAAGATTAACCCGACAACCGAGAGTCACCAATGTGTCAAAGCTGTACATTGTGGCTTGAATTGATCAACCATAGGTCAAATGCACAAAAATTTTTAAAAGCTACTCGGTAGATCATGACGCGCTAGTATCGTGCCAGAGTGAAGTTAACCGTGAAATTGAAATCGAATTATGAAATTGGAAATCCTAGTGTATCACAAATCATTTTAGAAACATTGACTCATCTTCGAAAGATTTTTCATGCAAATCGAGTTTTTCAACAAAATAATCAAAGTATGATTAATTTGGTCGGGAATTTGGTAGGCCCGACTTCGGTCGTACTTTTGGGACCCAAGATAGTTCTATGTTCAAGTGAATATGTGAATTGAAGTGTGGTGACATTGAATTTAATTTTATGGACTTCAATTTAGTTCAATTAAAAGAGAATTGAAGAATTGGATGTACAAGATTTTGAATTTCATGCCATAGCGGAAAATGAAATTGGACCCATTGAAGATAGTTGTGGAGGATTTAAGTTAGTGGAAGATGGCCTCATGTGATGTCATGGTGGTTGGGGCCAAAGTGAAGGAGAACTTGACAAGTGGAGGGTGGGGATTTGCTCTAAAAAAAGGTGGGTTTTCACTTCCACCTATCACCATCATCTTCAACCTTTGGCTTCTTGGATTTTAAAAAGAGGAGAGAGGGAGGAGCTGCAATCGTGTGACTAGCCAAGCTTCCGCCTGACTGGCCGCTCCTTCGCCACTCGCCGTTCGTCGCCGGTGCCGTTGTTACCGCTGCCGCCGCGCATTCGCGCGCAAAGCCCCATGCGCCCGCGCGCCCGCTCATCGGCCAGTTGCTGCCTCACCTTCGTCCGCCGTCCAGCACCTTCGTCCAGCTGCTGCCGCTGTCATCGGAGGTCTCACCTGGCTGCCGGAGCCACCGCTGGTCACCGCCCGAACTATCGCCGCCCCTCTCCGCCATTTCTGCACCTGACCAGCCGCCGAGCTGCCTCCGTTCAGCCAAGGTCAGCCACTGGAGAACCAGCCCAGGCTCCGGTCTTCAAGGCCCGTTTTAGGCTCCTTCTGGTCCTTGTTTGGCGTCGCCCCGAGGAGGTTTTCCAACCACCTCGCTGTTAGCTTCGCCAGGAACTCATCGAAAAACGATTCCAGTGAGTTTAGCTTAGGGTTAATTATGCTTTAGGTGTGCTTAGTTTATGTTAAGTAAGTTTAAGTGGTTAGTTTAATTTCTTTAAGTGTAGATTAGATTAAGGTGATGTTTAATCTAAAGCGTGTTTAATTAAGGATGAGTAGGTTTATTTTAGAATAAGTCTTGATTGGACATAAATGGTTTATTTTTTATTTAAATAAATATTTCGAAATAATTTAATTATTTAATAATATATTATTATTCGAAATTATTAAAATATTATTATTTAATTGATTTTCGGAATAAATTTAATTATTTATTAAATTCCAAAAATTATTTCCGGACCCTAAATTTTCAGAATTTTGTGTTGATCGCTGCTGTATATTCAGATTTTGAAATTGATGGTTGAATATTATAAATTGAGTGTGGATTGTGAAAAATATGGATATTATTATTTAATTAATTTTCGGAATAAATTTAATTATTTAATAAATTTCGAAAATTATTTCGGAACCCTAAATTCTCAGAATTTCGCGCTAATCGCTGCTGTGTAGTTAGATTATGGATTTGATGAGTGGATATTGCAAATTAAGTGTTGATTGTGAAAAATATGGATTCTATTCAGAAAATCCCAAGTGTTGGGTTTTGACACCGAAAATAGATTTTATGTATAATATCAAACAGTGGGGTTTGAAAAAAGGAATATATTGGCTTTCTAGTTTGAATTGATGTGTACCCACGCACGACTACTTTCTAAGATGTTTTTAATATGAAGGAAAGAGGCTAGGATTACTATTTTAATCGAGGCATTTGAGTGAAATGCATGGTATCCAGGGCCGACCTTGAATTGTCGTGTGTTGGTTAATGTGAACCCGTCCTAAGCTATTGAGCTGAACGTACCCTTTATGGAATACCCCTATATGGGAGGCCCCACATCAACGGGCTTGGGTCGCAGTTGATTCTAGGCCTATACTCCTTCGGGAACGCCGTCGACATAGTGACGAAGCCGCGCTCCAAGGTGGGGAGGCGATGCCTGGCATTAATGTCAGTAGATAGTTGAACTGCGAGTAGGCTATGCCCTTGTGTGGCAGTGAATACTAATTGGAACGCATACTGAGTATTATTGACATGTAGGATTATGGGACGGAATCATGTGGCATGGTATGGGACGTGTCATAATAGTTTAGTCTTATAATCCGGACTCCTATGGTCGTTTGAAATGATATTGTTGGCGTTCTAGTTATTTAAGTTCTTATTATTATCTATGATTGAGTGATATGAACATGATTGAGTGATTTGAATTGTGCTAACCTGCAGGAAGGAACTGAGGCGAGGTAAGTCCTCTGTGTGGTGTGGCTAGGTCATGCTTAGGTGTATTTTCTTTCTAATAGGGGTTTAGGGGGGTGAACTTGCTGAGACAATGTCTCACCTCGTTGTGGGCTCACATTTTCAGGTCCCTAGTGGGCGAAGCGGCCCGTTCGTTATGGTTGGCCTTGTGGAGTTACAGAGGTGAAGTTGAAGGATTGGAGATCGTGTTCGACTTGTAGGTCGTAGGATAGTCCTTTTTTATGTGCCAGCCTTTTGTAGACTTTTGGTTGTAGACCTCTGTTTGTAAACTCCGTTGGTTTATGTAAATGATTAGTTGTGAAATTGCTTCCTGCTTTTCTATCCCATATTTCATTGTCATGGGTTTTATAGTACGCTTCCGCATGTGCATTAATAATGAATTGGGTAGGCGACGCGTCCTGGGAACGTCGCATTTGCATGATCATGGCGGGTTGTTCGCGTGCTCGGGGTTCGAGGCGTGACATTTATGGCGTCAATAGTCATAATTTACAAATGAGAAAAATGTTTTTGTGAGGAGTCCTCACGGCGTCCAAAAAGGCACTTTATGGCATACTTCTCTAGTATTCGTTCTTTTCGGTCTTATTTGTCATTTTAGTCTTCAATTTGCTAAAATAAAAAAAGACAACTTCTCCGCTCGCCACTCGACACTTGCCTCGCTTGCTTTGGGTCACTCGTGCCACTCGCCGCTCGATGCATCGTGCCACTCACCGCTTGATGCTCGCTTGGCTTGTTGCTCTCCGCTCGACATTCGATGCTTATTCTGTTCAACGCTCACCCCACTTGATCCTCACTGCTTGCCTTTCTTAACTGACCTTACTCATCATCGAACCTATTGGGTCAGTACAGTACTCGGTTACCATTTCAAGGAGTACAAAAAATGAAATAAAAAATTATTAATTAATCCTGGGTTGACTTTGAAACCAGACCGAACTTATTGGGTCAGTCCAATTCTCAATCGTTTTTTTAAAGAGTGCAAAAAAATGAAATAAAAAATTATCAGTTAGTCCCGGGTTGACCCTAAAACTGGACCAAACTCATTGGGTCGGTCCGGTCCTTGGTCTCAAGCTTAATAGGGTCGGTCATCGGTCCCAAAAATTAAGAACCAATATTGTGTGGATTGTAGAGTCGGCAATATGGGTCAAAAACCATATTATGACTCATTTTTAGTTAAATAAGTCATATATGGGTCAAGTGAAAAAGTTAAATATAGGTCAAAAATGGGTCAAGTGAAAGTTAAATATGGGTCAGAAATGGGTTAGTGGATGTAAAACACAAAAAGAAATAGTCTAAATGGGTTATAAGGAAACTCATTTTAAAGTTTAAACCCTTGGCTTTTTTAAATTTATAAAAATGTTTTTTAATAAAAAATCAAAATTATAATTATTTTTCATATTTCAATTTTTTTTTTTTCTTATTTTATTTCATTTTTCTTTCTTTTTCTTCATTCCTTACCGGCGACCGGCAGGGGGACGGCTGGCGGCTGGTCGGCGACAAGCCTCGCCAGATCGACGAGGTCGAGGCCCCGCCCGATGCCGGCGAGCTCGAGCCTCGCCGGATCCGGCCGGATCCGGCGAGTCTCGGCCTCGCCCAGTTCGCAAGTCTCGGCCTCGCCGACGGCGGCGAGGCTCGAGACTCGCCGGATCTGGCGAGGCTCGAGCTCGGCGGCGTCGGGTGAAGCCTCGGCCTTGCCGGATCGGCAAGATCGAGCCTCACTCGACGCCGGCAAGCTCGATCTCGCCCGTGGTCGGCTGAAGGAGAAGAAAAAAAAAAGAGAAAAGAAAAAAGAAAAAATAATTATTAAGAATAAAAATTATATTTTTAAAAATAAAAAAATAAAAAATATATTTAAAAAAATTAAAATTTTGATTTTTTAATAATATTTTTAAAAGAACTATAAAAAGTTGCCATTAAATTTGTATTGCATAAAAATTGTTAAAAAATTTGTATTACATAAAAATGCTTTAATAATAAATAGGTTTTGGCAATACGGGTCGGGTCGGGTATGGGTCGGATACGGATCGGGTCGAGTATGAGTCACTAGATTTACATTATAAGAATATGAGTCAAAACGGGTTAAATGAATCAAATATGGATCGACCCATTTTCGACCCGACTCACTCATTTGCCACCTCTAGAGGTGGCAATATGGGTCATAAACCCATATCATAACCCATTTTTAGTTAAATGGGTCATATATGGGTCAAGTGAAAGTTAAATATGGGTCAAAAATGGGTTTGAAAAAATAAAGCACAAAACTAAATGGGTCTAAATGGGTTATTACTAATAACTCATTAATAACCCATTTAGACCTACTTTCAAGTTTCAACTCATGGCCATGGCCATGACTTCTTTAATTTTATAGAATGTATTTTTATAAAAAAATCCAACTTATATTATTTTTTATATTTCAATGTTTTTTCTTTTCTTTTTTTCTTTTTCTTTTTTTTTTTTCTTCCTCCCTTAGCCGATCGCCGGCAAGGCGACGGCCGACCGCCGCCGACCGGCGACGGCCGAGCGAGATTGAGCTCGCCGGCGTCGGGCGAGGCTCGATCTCGCCAAACCGGCGAGGCCGAGGCCCCGCCCGATGCCGACGAGCTCGAGCCTCGCCGACGGCGGGCGAGGCTCGAGCTCGCCGGCATCGGGCGGGGCCTCGGCCTCGCCGGTTCGGCGAGATCGAGCCCCACCCGACGCCGGCGAGCTCGATCTCGCTGTGGTCGGTCGCCGGCCATCGTCGTGGCCGGCGGCCGGCCGAAGAAAAAAAAAAAAAAAGAGAAAAAAATAATAATTAAAAAATAAAATTTATATTTAAAATAAAAATATTTTAAAAAATAAAAATAAAAATTAAATTTTAAAAAATAAAATCGAAAATATATATTTTTTTAAAATAAAAATTATATTTTAAAAAATAAAAATTCGATTTTTTAAAAATATTTTAAAAAGAATTATAAAAAATTTCATTAAAATTGTATTGCATAAAAATGTTTTAATAATACTTTTTTATACTTTTTTTTAAAAAAAAAAATCATAGAAATGAGCTTTTTAGGTTTAGTTAAAAAATTTTCATATTATAGTTTTTAGTTATTCAATAGTATGTTGACTTCAAATAAGAGAAGTATGTGCATAGTCTAATTATTTATAAATATTTCAATTTATAGGTTTTTTTTTAACTTTTTATTTTTATTTTATTTACTATTTTGAATTTAATTTGAAGGTTTAATCCAATTAGCATATAGTAGAAGTGAGTTTTCCTAGAATATTAATAGGTTTTAGCAATACGGGTCGGGTCGGGTATGGGTCGGGTACGGGTCGGGTTGGGTATGGGTCACTAAATTTACGCTACTGATAATATGGGTGAAAACGGGTTAAATGGGTCAAATATGGGTCGACCCATTTTCGACCTGACCCATACCCGACCCGACCCACCCATTTGCCACATCTAGCCACCTCTAGTAGATTGTTTCTAGAGTTAGGGGATAGATTGACCCAACCTGGATTATGCTCACCCCTACTCAAGATGGCAATCGTTTGTCCAGCCAGCCTTTGGGCCCGATTGAAACTTTACGAGCTTTTCGCAAACCCTACATGAAAATCGGCATAAATACACAGAAATTTAGAGGAATTACGATCAATATGATTTACTTTTCTTTTGATCCGACGGTTATCGGTGGATTGAGACCTAAAACCTCCCTCGGAGACCGTGTGATCCGGATCGATGTCACTGCACAAACCAGTCCAGCCAGCTGATCGCATTTATGCTTTCTCCATGTGAACAACGCTGTACAGGTCCTCATTTAAAGCGTGATTCTCTGCCGTGTCCGTCACGCTGAGTTCCTAATTTGTGTTTCAAGAATCAATTAAACGTGCACCATCGGCGAATCTTTGCAGGAGACTTCGTCCTCTACCATCGATTTGGTATATAATAAAAGATTCGACGTCAACAACCACCAAGCAAATGGTAGATGAGACCTGCTATGGCAGATCCGAAGATTTTAAAATATGGGTCCTATACCCATTTCGGTAACCCTACAAACAACCAATAAGCGGGGTGCATGCCCATGCAGCATGAACTCCACCTAAATTTGATTTAATGCATCGGCAGTGAGAAATAGTAGGGGTAAGCTTGAATCGGGTGGGCAATTCCTATACTAGAATCAGGAAATGCTTACTGAGGATTGGTTTTGAAAAATTACATCCATTGGTTCCATGAACTCACCCAGGAACCAATCTAAATGTCCCCAACAAAACCACGATTTGCAAAACCCTTTTGAATTATTGAAAATGTTCAATTGAACTTGAAAAACCAGATGTGTAAAAAAAATATTTCAAAATGTGTGAAATCAATGAAATGAACTCACATGAAACCAAATTGATCTTAACATAAAACATGCCATGCCGGTTCAAATACATCGCCTCTTCAAATTGTTTATGTGTTTGGCTAAAAGATGAGGAAACACATTAATGAAATCAGATTCGACACAAATTTCATGCTAAATTGATCCAAGTTGTTCCCAATGCATAGGATAATCTCAAATCACCATTGAAATGTATATTGGTCTAGTCCTGGTGGGCGGTTCCACCATTGGAACTAGGAATCGGACCGTTATTCATTGGCTCCAATTGGAATCGGGAATCGGATCGAGCCCTATGGGAACAACTTGTTTTGGGCCAACTAATTCGGTTCTGGTTTCTAATTCTTTTGCACACCTCTTAAGAAATAGACTTTTATATTATAACCGGACGTACTATACTAGAAAATGAGGGCTAAGACGCACAAAACACCAGCTCCGACGGCGCTTCCAAGGTGTAGCTTTTCAGTTATTCTGCAGGACAAATTCAATCCAAAATCACCTTCATCACGAGGACAACTCCCCTAGCTTCCTCCGCAAAGCTCTCCCCGCCCCGTATCATGTCCTACGTCGCCTTCCTCGACACATGCATGCTCATTGTAGCTTAGCCGAAAAACGTCTCGGATACGCCGTACTGTTTTAAGTTAAGGGAAAATATAATACAGATTTTCCGCGTAAAGTGCGATATGATCAGAGTCTGGCGTTGGGTGGCGCTGCAGGTGGGGGACGAGGGTGGGCATACATCGATTGCGTCCAGTCATCCGCCCATCAATTCATCCAGCAAGGATCGTGCATGGTGAAGGAACGGTCGACTCCGGGGGCCACGCGCAGCAGGGAACCAACTGTAAAATTCATGACATCGGGGCTCGTGCATGCGGACGATTCCTAGTAAAAGCCACATTCAGTATCATTCATGGCGAAGAACGGAAAAAGAGAAGACTGAAAGTCAAAGCTCAGATGCATTGGTATTCGCGGCCTACAAAGACATGCCACCTGCATTATCGGTCAACTAATTCCCAACGGTACGTTGTAAATTCCAACCAAACCCCCCTGCGCTGTCTGGCAATGCTGCACTCAATTCTGTCACCCATTATATTTTCTAATCGAATATATTTTTAGAGATTAGAGATTTCCCTATTATTAGAAAAATTATTTGATATTTCGTTATTTTTTAAAATAGTTAATTTCATTTTGTATGCATATTTATTTGTCGGGTATAAATACCCTCTTCTAACAAGGAGCAAAGTTAACCCAATTGAGCAAAGATGCTCATTCTCTCTCACTCTCTTTTGGAGATCCTAAAATACCTACATTTTCACCATTTGATAAATGCACATTATACAACATTCAATCGGGTATTGTTGACGACAATCTCCAGGATGCTTGATTAAGGATCTAATTATGGATATAAAAATTTCTAAGGAACATTAAAAATGACTTTGAGCACTGAAAATATATTCTTCTTTTTAGATGTTATAGTAAGAAGACAACTTTCAAAGCATACTTAGGGACACTTTCTAGCTTATTCCTAGTATTTTCTCATCGTGATAACGTAAAGCTTATTGAGGTAACGCTTCGCAATCTTCTGCGAGGTGTCCATACCAAGGTCGACAATGATTCTCTGCATCGTGACTTTCTTTTCACGGATATCTTAAAAATAAAAACGATGTGTACTCGGCAGGACATGTTTGGAAAGCGGAATCAATCGTTAACGCATGCAACCGAAACAATCTTGACCATCTGCGTTAGGTTTGTCTTTGACGGGCTGAATTTAATGTTGACAGCTGCTGTGCGGTCCACGATATACTATGTCATCTCGCTTTGCAATAAGTGAGTTCTACCAATAGCATCATCCCTTTTGATTTGGTTGACTTCTTTATACATATTCAACATCATCTCGCCCCATCATGCTTGCTAAGCAAGTTGGAAAAAGAGATTTGAAATTTCTTAACACGATCATTTTAGTGGAAGAGTAAATCATGATGCATGCTCCTAGATTGATCCATGGCGTGGCTTCTCATGTTCTTCTTTTACCTATTTCATTGTCTGTACGCTAGAAACTATTCTGTCCTCCATATTACCTGCGTCTTAAGCTTTTGGGATCAAGCTTAGACCTCTCTCTATTTTCTCATGATGTAATTCATCAGTCTTCGTTAAACAGAAGGGAGCCTTGAAAAGAACATTCATAAGCTTTTGGTGGTTGAAGATATTGAATCGGCAACAGTTGGGGCGATTCTGCCAACCACAATAATTCGGGAAAAAGGGAAAATAAAATAAAAATAAAGAAATGATGATTCAATAGGTAATAGTCAACACGCAGAGAACTCATCATTTAAACCTATATGAGAAAATTCAAAATGGAAAAGTCTTCTCTGTCCATGCACTGCATGGCATTAAATCCTTCAATCCCTCGGGTAATAACCAGTCTCAGTGGAAGCCGCCACCACCACTCGTTCTTCTCTCAGTCATATCTCTGAGTCTGATCTGATGAACTCTCTCACCAAGCTTAGTGATGATGATGACCATGGCCGCGACCTTCTTTGGCCGTCAATCTGGAAGCACTTCGTTTCCATGTTTCTTGATCTTGTCGGACTCTCCTTCCCTTTAGCCCTGCTTGCGCTCGAAACCCTCTTTCTCCTCCAAAAATGGACGCCCACCTCCCATTTCCTCTTCTTCTCTTGCTTCCCCGTCTTCTTCATCCTAAAACGGTTCATTTCGAGCCCCGACCAAGTCTACATCGTGGACTTCTCGTGCCTGAAGCCTCCAAGCTCTTGCAGAGTCCCGTTCGCTTCCTTCTTGGAACATGCATCGATGATGAACATCTTCGACCGGGAGAGCATCGACTTCATGGCCAAGATCCTCACTTCTTCGGGCCAAAGCGAGGAGACGTACCTCCCTCCGCCACTGCACCACATTCCTCCCAAGACCGAGTTCCAAGAGTCCATCAAAGAAGTCTACATGGCGCTCTTCCCGGTCTTCGACGACCTCCTGGAGAAAACCAACGTCCACCCTCGTGACATCGACATACTCATTGTGAACTGCAGTGGCTTCTGCCCCTCGCCGTCTCTCTCGTCCATCATCGTCAACCGGTACTCCATGAGAAGCGATGTGAAGAGCTTCAACATCTCGGGCATGGGCTGTACCGCCTCGGCTATCGGCATTGACATGGCGAAGAGCCTCCTCAAAGTCCACAAGGACTCGTACGCCGTCGTCTTGAGCACCGAGATCTTGTCGACCGGCTGGTACTCAGGCCGAGAGCGGCCCAAGTTGCTCCTCAACTGCCTCTTCCGCATGGGAAGCGCCGCCATCTTGCTCACGAACAAGCCAACAGCCAAGAATGCCTCCAAGTACAAGCTCGTCCACTCTCTGAGGACCCAAACAGCCTTCGAGGACAAAGCTCATTATGCGGCGTACATCGACGAGGATGCCGAAGGCAAACTCGGGGTCACCCTCAAGCGGGACTTGTTGCAAGTCGCGGGAGAGGCGCTCCGGTCCCATGCGACCATCCTCGGGTCGAGAGTCCTGCCGTTCACGGAGAAATTCTGGCACGGCCTGTCGGTCTTCCGGAAGAGGTTCGTCCACAAGTCCTGCGATATTTACGTGCCCAACTTCAAGACCGTGGTGCAACACTTTTGCTTGCCGACCTCGGGGCGGCCTGTGATAAGGGAGATCGGGAGGGGGCTGAAGCTCGGAGAGGTGGACACGGAGGCTGCTTTGATGACGCTGTACAGGTTCGGGAATCAATCGTCGTCGTCGCTGTGGTACGAGTTGGCTTACATGGAGGCTAAGCAGAGAGTGAAGAAAGGGGACAAAGTGTGGCTGCTTGGGATGGGGACTGGGACCAAGTGCATCAGCCACATCCTGGAACGTGTCCGACCGATTCTCGGGGAGTCCGAGAAGGGTCCTTGGGCTTCTTGCATTCATGACTACCCGGTCGCCATCGATGAAGTTGTTGTTGCTTGACCGTCAACTTTCAAGTCAGTCGAGTACACGTTTATTAAATTCTGTCATTTTCAGGGAGATTTTCTCGATGATTTTTGGAATTAAAGTCAGAAGGATGGTTTCCTTCTCACATCGGATCGATTGTTTAGGGAACGAATGTCCTGATGGAAGAGTTTATTTCTATATGACGTACATGTTAATGAAGATAATAAATGTTTGGTGACTGCAAGAGAGACTACATTTCCACTTTGTTACAATCATGTCACTGTTCAGTGTTCACATTATTGTCTATTTAGGATCTAATCTCCCCTCGGACATGCTTAGGATGCCAAAACTAAATCGAACCGAATTTTCTTGCATTTTTAGTTCAGTTTGAATTTTTGTTCGAACGATGAAAAAACAAATATGTTTTAATCCAGTTCGGATAGTTTTGGTTTGGTTAATCGAATCGAATTGAAAATTGTCCATCTTCTTAATATTATAATTTACACAATCTCTTTTCTCTATCATTAAGCCTCCTCTTAATATTACTAGGAAAAAAAAGAGAACCAAGTCTTCGGTTTGGATTATATTTGGATCGAGATTTGGTTCAAAGTTTATACACGCCCAAACAGTTTGATTCGATTGGGGTTTTCTAAAAATCCGAATTGAATCAATCCGTTGACACCCTTAAATATGCTTATGCATAAACGTGATTTAGACTAGGCTAAAGTTAAAGTTAAACTTAGCGGGTCCTATGCGAATCAACAAATCAAGATGTTGTGTGGAAAGACGAATCGATTCAATTCTTCCAGAACTCATTAAAGCCTCTCAATTTCTCGATGATCAATAAAGTTGATAGGACACGACACCACTTTAGATATAGAGGATCACGAACCATCAGTCGAAATTTACTCATACCATATGGTGACTGTACGAACAAGCGATTTTTTTATGGGAAAATTGACGATTGACCAGCCATGATCAAATTGCTCAAGTAGAATGGACCCGTATCTTAATTGCCGTGACCGCCGGTGGTGGCGATTGGGCTTGAGCCTTTGCTATCTAGCTATAGTGGATTGTGCAGTGACGTTAGATACTCCCCCTAAACGCTCTGATCTCCAGTTCAGCAACAGGGCCCGAACAGGGACAGAAAAACTTTTTAAAAGGTATCTCCATATCTCCTCTTTTAGTACAGAAAGGAGATAAGAGATCGATTTTTTTTTTACAAGATTTTAACTTGTCAAGAGGGCCCCGTGCTTGTGGCTATCGCATTGTTAATCAATCTCGATAAGGGTCATGTCATCTCAGCATTACTTTTAAAACAAATAGGCATAGTGGCAGGAGTGGAATTCGAGTGGAGTTGAGTAGATACGATTCAATACGTGAGCCCATTTTGCTATGCTTACTACTTGAGTCAAGTATTTTAAAATTCAAGCTCGACTTGGTTAGGTATTTGGGCTATTTGAACTCGAAAATAATTGACCCGAGTTTGAGTAACCTGATCATTGAACTAGAGTAGATCATAAGCAACTGCACTCGGTTACGCGGCTCCTATTAGGTTAAAATTTTCTTGAAAAACTAAGCGTGAGATTTGGATAATAGAGATGTTGATATTCAGCAATCGATGTGCATTCCCTTCAGACTTGAAGCTTATATCTTTTGGGACAAATGTAAATCTTCAAAGAGATTTTGCAAACCACCGAACTACTTTCCCATGATGAAAAGACGTTTTGTCCTAAGTATATCTATTAATGTAACTTCATACGACTTTAGCGGGGGCTAAAGGTGCTTTTGCCTGGACCAACTGCCAGCATAACTCGCAAGGAATGGTGGAAACCACATCACACGACCCTACCGATTACAAAAACAGTTAATTAGCTGGTTACCTTGGAGTCGAATCTTACCAATAAAGCGTACTAAAAAACGAAAGATACGGACGGAGCACGTTTAACATACATGGACAAAGCAATTGCCTTGTTCACGAGAATAAGGCAAGGAACAGTATATTGATTTACTAAGCAATAGGCTGTGATTTTATTGAGTGCTTGAATATGATCCGTTTAGGTTATTAGTTGGATTACGGAATGCTCACTCCTTTATCAGCTACGAGAAGGAACTAGGAAGCTTCTGCAGTTGCGCAATAGGGACCATTCTAGCTTGTACGAAGGAGAAAAAATAAGGTTCTACATTGATTGTTTAGCTAGAACATGACTTCCTTGCTTCAGTATTTTGCCTAATTTGGTCAAGCCAGTCCACCGCACTTGTGCGTATGTTGCTGCTACTTGTGTTGTTCCAGGAAACCAAGTCCTCTTTTGAAGGGTTAACTAGACTAATCGGGAGATATCCTTTTAAGTAAAGTAATCGTCGATCAGCCCCTCAATCCACTCATTTTAAGACTCGATTGCAATTTGCTGTATCATTTAGTAAATACTATTGCTCTTTTGGCAAATAAGTCATTCAATTGAGAAAGAAAAGAGATTTGCTCCCAAGAGGCGATTCCAAGCAGTAATCTTTATGTCCTTGACCTAAAAATTGTGAGAAAAGGAAGATATGATACTTTTGCGTCACTTCGATACTATGGAATTTCACATGACCAACCGTCGGTTATTTTAAATTCAAAGCAAATTTGAAATTGAATTTTTTTTTTTTTTTGGGAAACTGGAGGAACTGCCTCACAGCGAGCGCTCAGCGTAAACTTTCACGGAGCACTGGCGCGGAGACCCACCTCCCACGGTACTCCGCTTAAGTTGTGCTAATGTGCACGCGGTGACTCGAACCTCCCCCTTTTGCAATTAGACGGGGAAATGCCCAAACTAATTCGCCCACAGCGGGGTGAGTCAAGCTGGATTTGATGCAGGGGTATCAAGTGAACCGGAAGATGTTAGATCGAAGGGCCCTTTTTCTCTCGCGGGTGATTGGCAGAAATCACGGATAGAGCAAACCCACCGCAACTACAATGCAAAGTGCAGAATCGATGCATCGGCAACCAACGGGAGGATGCTTTATGTCTGCTTCATGGAATGGCGGGACTGACAGAGACTACGTGCATCCTATGAATTCTGGGGGGCCCCAACTGTCCTAACCTTTGAATAAATGTTCGTCCACATGTTTTCTTGTTGGACCAACCATCATTTACGATCGTCAACTCAAACGGGCCCTTTTCTAAGGAACATGGTAAAATATATCGAGACAGGTGAATTTTTTAAAAATCCAATTTAAAAACTTGAGTTTATAGATGAAATGAGATCGTGTGTATGTGTGTATATATATAAAACTAACATGGTAAAATATATCGAGATAAAACTTAACTTTCATATTATATTTGATGTTCCAAGAGATCACATGTATATAAAAATACCTATAAACCCTATAAAGAAGGAATGCAGTCTTCGCTCGATAGCCAGAGATCGAAAGCCGTACCAACTAAGAAATGCATGTTCTTCCACATTTTTTTATATATATAAATTGAGATAAAGTTATCGAAAGTCCTAATACTTATTGCGAAAGTACAATTGAATTTTAAAATTTTCAAAAATACAATCAAATTTTAAAACTTATCTAAAAATGTAATTAAATTTTAAAACTTTCAAAAAGTAAAATAAAGTTCTCAAACTTGTCACGTAATTATAGTTTGAATTCTAAAATTTAAAAAAAAAATACAACTAAAGGAAGGATTTGATTAAATCAATTTTATATATTTTAGGATTCGATTGCACTTTTTGATAGTTTATGACTTAATTACATATTATGATAATTTTTAGAACTTAATTGTACTTTTAAAAAAAAATTGAAACTCAACGATAGTTTTATAATAAATTTTAATACTTTACAATATAATTATCTTTTTAAATTTTTTTCGCAATGACATTATAATGAGCTCCTGTTCAGTGTTCACCACGTTGTAATAAAACGAACTTTTACCGTCCTCCATTATTTTAGCCCTCCCTTTTTAAACTTTCGAGGGAGCTTGACAGGACACAGGGACCATATCCCCCAATAAATTTTCACCGGCAGGCCAGGCAGTCCGTCCCCTTCCAAAAACTGCTACAGAAAATTGGCATTCATGAAACGAACCAACCCGCTTTTAATATCTCTGCAAACTGCAAAAAAGGTAGACATCGTAGCAAGGTACCGCCCACCTCCACCATCGCCATCATCACTCCCAGCACTAAAATCCCCCATCCCCATCCGCACCGCAACCCTCCACATGCCTCCCTCCTTAAACTCGATTCCTCTTCCTCTTCATCGCACCTTCATCTCTTGCAAAATCATGACTCCAATGCCAATGCCGGTGCAATGGCTCCTCCTCGTTCTAGTCCTAGTGACTTCTCTGCGCTTCGACCCTGTCGTTTGCACCGCAAAGACTACTTATATTGTCCAGATGGATAAGTCGGCGATGCCCGGAACGTTCTCCGATCACCTCGACTGGTACTCGTCGAAAATTAAGTCGGTGGCCTCCGGCTCCGACCTGCAGGATATCCGTGGCGTTGCGGAGGATGAGGAGAGGATCATCTACAACTACCGGACGGCTTTTCATGGAGTCGCGGCTCGGCTGACCGGCGACGAAGCCAAGAAGCTGGAGCAGGAAGATGGGGTGCTCGCTGTTTTCCCGGAGGAGAAGTACGAGCTGCACACCACGAGGAGTCCCATGTTCCTCGGCCTCGACCGCGAGGACAGCTCCGACGTTTGGTCGCAGAAGAATTTGGACCATGACGTCGTGGTGGGAGTCCTGGACACTGGGATTTGGCCGGAGAGCGAGAGCTTCAACGACACGGGCATGGCGCCGGTGCCTGCTCGCTGGAAAGGAGCATGCGAGACCGGAAAGGCCTTCGAGAAGCGCCACTGCAACCGGAAGATTGTCGGGGCGAGGATCTTTTACCGCGGATACGAATCTGCCACCGGCAAAATCAATGAGCGGACCGAGTACAAGTCGCCGAGGGACCAGGACGGGCACGGCACTCACACCTCGGCTACGGTCGCGGGCTCGCCGGTACGGGGCGCAAATCTGCTCGGCTATGCTTACGGGACGGCTCGCGGGATGGCTCCTGGAGCTAGAGTCGCTTCTTACAAGGTTTGTTGGACCGGAGGGTGCTTCAGCTCCGATATTCTGTCGGCAATCGATCAAGCCGTGGCGGACGGAGTCAACATTCTGTCGATCTCGCTCGGCGGTGGGGTGTCTCCTTACTACCGTGACAGCTTGGCTATAGCAGCTTTTGGGGCGATGGAGATGGGGGTTCTCGTCTCGTGCTCGGCCGGGAACGGCGGGCCTGACCCGGTGAGCCTTACCAATGTGTCCCCTTGGATCACGACCGTCGGGGCGAGCACGATGGACCGCGATTTCCCGGCGACAGTGAATCTGGGAGCCGGGATCTCTGTTACTGGTGCTTCTCTGTATAAAGGCAGGAGGAACCTGTCCGTGAACAAGCAGTATCCTCTGGTTTATCTTGGGTCCAATTCGAGCGGTCCTAATCCGAGCTCACTGTGCTTGGAAGGAACCCTGAATCCCCACACCGTCGCCGGCAAAATCGTGATCTGTGACCGCGGAATCAGCCCTCGCGTGCAAAAAGGTCAGGTGGTGAAAGACGCCGGAGGCACCGGCATGATCCTGCTGAACACCGCCGCCAACGGAGAAGAGCTTGTCGCGGACTGCCACCTCCTTCCAGCGGTAGCAGTTGGAGAGAAGGAAGGCAGGGCGATCAAGCATTACCTGCTGACGAGCCAGAACGCCACCGCTACTCTGGCGTTCGGCGGAACAAGATTGGGCATCCGGCCATCTCCGGTTGTGGCCGCATTTTCATCAAGAGGCCCGAATTTCCTGTCCCTCGAGATCCTGAAACCCGACATGGTGGCACCGGGAGTAAACATCCTCGCAGCATGGATTGGCGACATGGGCCCGTCCAGCTTACCCACGGACCACCGGAAGGTTAAATTCAACATCCTGTCGGGCACTTCGATGTCGTGCCCGCATGTGAGCGGGGTCGCCGCATTGCTCAAGGCGAGGCACCCAGATTGGAGCCCCGCGGCAATCAAATCGGCCCTCATGACCACAGCTTATGTCCACGACAACACTCGTAAACCTATCCAGGATGCGTCCACTGCCACAGCTTCCTCTCCTTATGATCACGGGGCCGGCCACATAAACCCATCGAAGGCCATCGATCCGGGCTTGGTCTATGACATCCAGGCGCAGGACTACTTCGAGTTCCTCTGCGCGCAGAAGCTAACATCGACGCAGCTCAAGGTCTTCGCCAAATACGCAAACCGATCTTGCCATCACTCACTCGCCAGAGCCGGGGACCTGAATTACCCGGCCATTTCAGTCGTGTTCCCAGAGAAGGCATCCGTCACTTCCCTGACGGTCCAAAGAACCGTCACCAACGTCGGTCCTCCAGTCTCCAATTATCACTCGGTGGTGTCGCCGATCAAAGGCGTGTCGGTCCGAGTCGAGCCAAGCACCCTGAAGTTCACGCAGAGGCATCAGAAGCTAACGTACAAGATGACGTTCAAGACGACGGCTCGGCGGAACAGCCCGGAGTTCGGAGGATTGGTGTGGAAGGATGGGGTTCACAAGGTGCGGAGCCCCATCGTGGTCACGTGGCTGCAGTCAGCATAAGAAGCTCTAGGACTTGTAGCGGAGAGCGTCGGCGGTTTCCTAATTTGCAATAAGCAATCGATTGTCGGGACTTCATTTTGTCATCGCCTAAGTTTCTGTTCACCCTCTCGGGCTGTTTCCTTAACCAGATCAATGCGACAACGACTGTATCAATTAGGTTTTGCAATGCGAATCTGAAGTCAAGTGTAGTTTTTCGGTTGATCCATGTAGACTTAGTCAGCATTTTCCAAATCAAATGGGGCATTAGTGGGAAAATTCTTCTAATCAGTTCGAAATCATGAATTTTTCTGTGATTGATTGGTAACTTTAATCGAATTTTTTAGTGATCTTATGTAATAACTTTCGTTATGGACCATGGTCATACATTGGCCCGATTCCTATGGGCTGGGCAATGCATACGGCCCGTGACCAATACCTTTTCTTTTGCCCCTTCGATTTTTTCCAATTTTATATGCTTAGCGTGTAGCTCCTGTCTTTTGTTATAATGCATAGCGACATCCTAATTCGGCCAGAAAAATAGGGCTCTATCAACTTTAGGTTGGGTTTTTAATTCAAACCCCAACTTTTTTCCCCCGTTTCATAAGAAAACATATACTTTAGGTCGGCTCTCATGGCATGAACTTTTTATTGTATCATAAGAAAGCACTTACTTTTAATCGGTACCCAAAATGACCCCTATTGAGTTTGTTTCCATCCAACGATGTAGCCTAACGCTTATGTTTTTTAATGAGACAAGCGATGTTGTCATTAAATGGCTTGAAATTGGTACTCTTTAAAGAACCTGGATTACAAAAGTAGAGACCAGATGGGCAAACATTACTAAGGATCATCCCATTCTTTTTTTTTTTTTTTTTTTTTAGTCCTATTCAATTCCTACTCTAACTCTCATTCTCTCCTTTTTTAATAAGGCAAATTATGGCCAAATTCGGCACTCGGTACTTTATACCTCTTTAAAATCCACCATTAAGTTTGGAAAAAAAGGACAAAAGCCAACCGGGAGGGCTTCACGCGAGACGACAAAGATTTATCATTTCATAATATTCCAAAAGATTTGGTAAAGATTTTATTTTGCTTTTATAATTAAGTAGGCTTCTTCCCCCTCCCCGCGCAAGGGCTAAAAAAGTGGGGCAAAACCCTGAAAGGTGGAACTTCATAAGTGATAACGAATATTTAAATTAAAATCAGTAGCCCGTTCTGGCCAATCGATTTGCAAGACAGCCTTTGACAATGTCAGTGCGTTCCCCCAAAACACAAATATCTCCATACTTGATAACATTATCTCTCCCTCCATAATTATAAAGTGTAGCGATTTGATTTGAACAGGTCTTTAGAAAGAAGAAACAGGTGAAAGATCCACTCTGGGGTCGAAGATCTCCCAATATCACCTCCCGTATTATCACTCATTTGGGAAGAAAAGTTCAAATGAGAATCGAGAGTTAACATCTCGGTATTGGCTATTATTGAGTAAGGAAGTATAGTAGCTCTCGAAACTTAAGGTGCGTATGATTTGCAAGTCAGCATCTCCACACTTGATTACATTATCTCTCCCTCCTAGATTATAGTTTCCATAATTAAAAAATGTACAATTATAATTACATTTAGGGGAGTCCTCATCCATCCAGGAGATAAAACCCCCTCAAAAAGGCCAGAAAAGAAAAAAGCAGTGGGAACACGTGGCGCGAGCTTCGTTCCTTCGGGGCCACGATCGTGGTACCAACAAGTATTTTCTCTCGTTGCTTTACTTTTCATGTTTTATTAATCTACAGGAAAGAGTCAACCTTCTTGGAGTCATCGCGAGATAATATATACATTAGACACCTTCGTGGAAATTCCAGTAATTTTACGCCATGTGGCTCTTTTAAGGTGGTATCGCGGGTTTGCACGAGAATATTACCTAAGATGATGCGTACCGGTCCAAGGTGCCTCCCATTATCTCTGATTTGATGATCTTAACCAAGTCCTGACGAGGGTGAGGAATTGTTAAAGATCAGAATTGTTTAAGAGTGGAATAAGGAACTTGAGAATCGGTCCTTTTCAAGTTTTAGGATATGTAAGATTTTAAATTTGAAAAATTGGAGAACATGCTCTTACGGGTATATGGGACTTATACCTTTGAACGAATCTTTGGGTTTTTTCTTATTCTATATTTTCGCGCTATCTTACAACATTTTATGGCGTTCAATAATGAGTGAGCAATTTGAAACTATTAGTCTGAGTTTTTATTTTCGGTGATATCCATGATTTTGACTTTGACTTTGTTAATATTTTAGAATTTTGTGTGTCTAAATATGAATTGCGAAGTGTATTGTAGCAAATGGTGAACATTAGAAATGATGATTCGTTGCAATCGTTTAATTAAAAGAACAAGTGGAACCTAAGTAAACCTTTAAACTTATGATAGGATAGTTATAAATTTTTAAGTATGCATGGTAAAATCTAAATTCAAATAATTAAAGAACCTATTCTAACAAATAATTTCTAGATTCCAAGTGAAATTTGGACAAAATCTTTAACCGCCCGCCCTTAGTTCCTAAGGTAAAAAACCATAAGTATATTGCTTCATTTGGCCTTTCGATTCGAAACATCACAATTCTTTTATGCCTCAAGAAGTGGAAGATCCTAAATTGGATTTTCATTGCACGTAAATTTGTGTAATGTAGAATTACTCCATTTGGCGAGGCGAGAGACTCCTACTCTCAATGGAGATTTGTCTATTGCCGAATTAGCACAAGACACTAAAAATAAAATAAAAAAATGTAAAAATAGTCAAATGCCACGCCTTTGAATTCATAGCAATCTGTGTGACGTTAATTCAAATAATCCAAAAATCCGTATTTATTTTTAAAATAAGAATCAAATGCAAATCGAGCGAATGCCGTGAGGCGGAGCTCGCGCTGATCAGTCAATTAAGAACGAGTCCATATTTTTAACTTGCGCAGGGGGCAAAGCCAAATGACCCACGTGTGAATGGAGACAGCCACACGCGGCCGTAAAACAAATCATAATTTCCAACGTGTCAACCGCCTCAACGTTGGACCGCATCTTTCCCGTCGACACGTGGTCGCCTCTCCATCTCCCCACGAGTCTTCTGCCCCGACAGCGATACCTCGGTCAGACAAGATTAAAAAAAAAATAAAAGGAAGAGAGAGGGGGAGAAAAATAGAGTCGTAAAAACGAAAGCGATTTCAAAGAGTTGGAAAAGGAACAGAACATCATGGTACCGTTGGGCCCGCCACCCTTCGCGAAAATGTCAACGTGGAGGCTCGGAGGCGCGACACGTGTGCGCTGCTCGTGCTCCGGACGCCCCACTATGTCAAAATGCCCCCACCACGTGTCGCGCCCTCCAGGCTTCGTGAGATGGTGTTCCGTCTCGCGGGCTCCGGGAAATTGACTGGGGAAGAAAGGGGTGGGAACGAGACAGGACTCGTTCGCGGAGGTGAGGTGAGGCGCCATGCTGCACACGTGTCGCCCCGGCGTCGGACCAGCCTGTGGCGGTCAGCCCGGTCAGCCCCCTACCCGTCTCCTTTTGGGGCCTGCCCCCTGCCCCCTGCCCCCTGGATTCTCAAGAGGATACCCAAGACGACAAGCTCCTTCTCCCATCGCGAGCCTCTCGACTCGAAAACGCACGCCAATACTCTCTCTCTCTCTCTCGCTCTCGCTCGCTTGAATTTCGATCTTTGATGTTCGTTTTTCATGGTTATTGGTGCGAGGCTGTGTGTAGTAGATCAGCCGAGGCGCTTTGATACGATCGGATTCGAAGTGAAGACGCGGCCGGAGGCCATGCGAACATGGTGGTGAATGATAGATTTCGTTCGTCCGAGGATGCCGAACGAAGAAGATGACGGTTCCCCGGCCAAATGCCGCGAGAGGCGTCGCCGGAGGATAGAGATGAGGCGGCTCGCCGCCCTCTCCGCCGCCGGGTCGTCGCCGCAACCTGGTCACGGCTCGGGGGACGGCCGCGTCGAGGGCCCCCGCGCCTCGGGAGCGAAGCGGATCCGCGCGTCGGACGGGAGCTGCCTCCCTTCTTCCTCCTCAACATCGTCCGGCGACGATGCGGAGGCACCGGTGGCGGCGCCGCAGCAGCAGCCGGACGTGGTTGCAGCGGCGACGTCGGTCGAGTGGTACGGGGTGATGTCGGTGTCTGGAAGGTCGCGCGAGATGGAGGACGCGATATCTGTGAGGACGGGGCTCTGCCGGCCGGAGCTAAGCCGGCGGCGACCGGTTCACTTCTTCGCCGTGTTCGACGGCCACGGAGGTCATCATGTACGTGCGGTTTGACAAACGTAAAAATCATTTAGCTAAAGCGTGGAAAAGCCTGGTCGGACGATTTTCTGTTAGTTGTTATTGAGTTTTATGCACGTGAGGCTGACGGGGAAACAGCTAGTCGAGCGTCGAGCTGAATGATTTCTTGGAATTGAATAATTCATTTTTTTCCTTATGAAGGTTTCAAGATTATGTAGGGAGAAGATGCACGTGTTCTTGGAGGAGGAGTTGACGCGGCCGAGAGAGCAGCGACCGGCCGATGAAGACGATGCGTGGAGGGAGGTGATGCGGGCGAGTTTCCGGAGGATGGACGAGGCGGCGATGAACACGTGCGCTTGCGGCAGCCTCGGGTCCCAGTGCGGCTGCCACCCCATGGAGGTGGCGATCGGAGGCTCGACCGCCGTGGCCGCCGTCCTGACGCCCGACCGGATCGTCGTCGCCAACTGCGGGGACTCGCGCGCCGTCCTGTGCCGGGGCGGGAAGGCCATTCCCCTCTCGCGCGATCACAAGGTTGGTTCCCCTTTCTCCTTTCGCTTTTTCAATGAACAGGGGACAGCTCAGCTTCCAAAAGGGGCAAATGGGAGTTAGCTTTTGGTTGGATAAGGGGCATTTTAGGGGGGCCCGGTCGGGGCAGGGGCAATTCATTGATGGATATGTGTCGTGTGAACCGCTCATTTCATCGAACAGAGTCTTTAGAATTTAGAAGGAATCGACACGTGTTTCCGCCAGCGGTCGACAGATGTTGCAAGTTGCTTCTCTCGCGTTAGATGAGATTCTTGACGTGAGCATCATCTGCCGCCGGCCCTTTGTTTTGGAGTTTGTCCAATTCATTCTCTGCCTACTGCCTTTCAATGAAATCTTCTTTTCGGCTGAAATGTGATGGCGGAGTGGAATGACACGATAGAGTGGAATTGATAAATTATAATCTGTGCTGTATGTTGGATTGTCATACACATGAATAAGGAGATGAGGAAATTAGGATTTATTCCCTCACTTAGTTTGGATAAATCGGAGTGCGGATTAGAGAGAGATGGATGTCGCTAAGGTCGATGACACCATGGCTCTAGTAGCATCGATGCTCGTTTCGCTTGGAAATGCTATTCTACTATGCTCGGCTCGACCTTTATTGGAACTTGAGAAAGGAAATCAGATCCGGAACTTACACTGACCGCCCTTCAGCAAACATGCCTTGCATTTGTTTGTGAAACTCTCGGCATGCTTAGGTTGGTCAATGTCTTACTATGTGATTGTAGAAGATAGGTTGTGGATTGATTGCGTAGCTTCTGTCTTACTATGCTCTAGTAGCATCAATGCTCGTTAAGATAGGTTGTTGATTGATTGCAAAGGTCAATGACACTACGTTCTTTAGTAAGGAAAGTCGCTACACTTTTGGTATGTAAGGTATGACACATAATTATCTACTCTATGGGTTCATAAAATACTTCTTAGCAATCTGTCGCTTTGGTTAATCTCCTTTTTGGCCTCTGTGTCAAGAAAGTTAGCTATTCGTCTAGGCAAGAAAGTTTTGTAGAGAACGACCGTTATGACTCTGCTCCTCCTCCTTACTTCCACATAGGAAATCCATGCCTTCTCATGTCATTAGAAGGCTGCAGTGAGAATGAGCTGATTTCAAGGAAAGTAGGCATTTTAGGGGCATGTCTGGCGTTAATGAATGATCTCAAATATTAATTGGAGTATTACACTGTAACTCTTGAGGTCTAACGCTTTGAATCTTATTAACAACTGCATTATGTGATCTGGTTCAAGCAAGCCATTCTCTAGTTACTGAATTGCATCTAACAAGAAGTTATCTTCCAGCAGGCAAACCAACGTCTACATTTTCTTTGCATATCTTCCAGTGATTTTCATACTATGGTTAAGTGTATGAATGCCTTATTCTTGTGCTTACAGCCAGATAGACCGGATGAACTTGCAAGAATTGAAGCTGCTGGGGGACGGGTGATCCGTGTGAATGGAGCTAGAGTTGAAGGAATTCTGGCTATGTCCCGAGCCATAGGTAAAAATCCTTGCAACATGAGCAATTCATTAGGCCCATCTTAATTAATGGAGTTTATTTTGGGTGATTGCAGGCCCAAGCTGTTATGAAACGTTGAAAAGTCTCACTTTTGCTTAAGATAGTATTGTTCACCAAAACGATTTATTCCCAGATAGTCCACACTAGAGATTGCTATGTTGTGGGCAGGGACTTCTCCTACATGGTTATTGATACGTCACGAATATGGTCTTCAGAGTGAACCTTCTGGCATAAGTTCACTTAAGCACGCAAATTGCAAATCCGCATGGACCAGAACGAGAGAATGTAACTTCAATAGAGCATGCATTATGTGCTATTCTACACAAGGGTGGTCATCAAATACTTTTAAAGGGAGCATGAGGCACCAACCTCTTCAGGTCCAAAAAATAAAAAACTTAAAAGCTGTGCTTTGCTTTCCCAATTGAACCTGGCATAAATAAATTAAAAAGAAAAACAAAGAGTTAAAGAAAGGAAACAGCTACTGCCATTTCTTTACCTAGTAACTAGTTGCGTCACTGGTGGCTGATGATGTAATTTATTCTTTACAGATTTAAATGTCTGGTAAAAAGGTCGTCGTTGCAGTGCAGTCGAAGTCTATATCTATTGTTGTTTCTTCTGGAACTCTGCAGATGCAAAATACCAATTTCGTGTTCCCTTGGTTTTGGCATTGTCTGAACTGGTATCACCTACAGGGTTGATTCTTGTAGCTGAAACATGGGCTAGGTCTGGATATTAGCATTTGTCTGACTTTTGATGGATGGATTTTATGGATAGAAATAGTAGCAAGGTGCTCAATGGGTCCCTGTAGAGCGAAACTCATTAGTGGTGCTAACTTTAATAAGGGTAAGTAGATGTTTGGGTTGCTGAGTCACTCCAAATAGACTTTGTTTTCGTCACTGTAGTCGCCTAGATTAATTTTTCATTTGGCTTCTCTTTCACTTGTGGGATCCTTCAAGGACGAAAGGCACATAGATGATCCTGTTGCTTAGGATACTTGTAACCTTTGTCTGCTGCCATCTAACTTCTGTTGTAAGCTATAGAAAGTAATAGATGTCTCTTTACTGTGGCCTGAGGAGTAACTGATCATTAGAAACTTTTGGTGTTTCAGGAGATAAGTACTTAAAGCCAGTCGTAACATCAGAGCCTGAGATAACTTTTACAGCGAGACAAGCCGAAGACGATTGCTTGATTCTGGCAAGTGATGGCTTGTGGGACGTCCTGTCGAGCGAGTTGGCCTGTGAAGTGGCCTTCGAATGCCTTAGTGGGGAAGGAAGCCCTCCAGCAATGGACCTCAACTCTGGAGCAGGGGCTGAAGACAAAGGGAACCGTGCCTTGTTTCCTTCGCGTAGCGTGTTGGCTGCTGCTCTCCTCACTCGCCTCGCTCTGGGGCGCAAGAGTTGGGATAACATCAGTGTCATTGTAGTCGATTTGAAGAAGAGCTGAGCGGAAAGGAAACCGTCAATGGAGAAGGTACATCATGTTGATGCAGCAAACTGTACAGGTTCTGCTAATGAGAGCTTGGGCGTCCCCCCAATTCATTGAGGAAATAACTAAAATGGCCTTAGCCTTGCAGAATGATTAGGTTGGCACGCCGATATTGTCGATGTTCAATTTTGGTTAGGCTCAAGTTCTTTTCGTGGGACCTTGATTGGTTTGCATCACGATCAAGCGGAGGGACATAGTACCCGCAATTGATTTTGGAGTGATTCCGAGGATGATCTGGGTTCAATGAACACTTCATTTAGTGCACATCATGCCGTATGAGCAATTGGACGAACGATAAGATAATGATTCTGAGGATGATCTGGGTTCAATGAACACTTCATTTAGTGCACATCATCCCGTGTGAGCAATTGCACGAACGACAAATAAGTAGAACAAAGAAAGAAACAGAACATTGAATCTACAGCGGTTCGATAAATGCGACTTGTTTTATCAAGACACAGCAACAGCAAAAATGATGACCCCACTTGAGTCATAATGGATCATGTCATACAACAAAAATGACGACTTCGGTCTAGTCATTTAAACGTTTTTAGTGCATCCACGTCTGTAATTACACATGATAAAGGTATCCTGAGTTTAGTCTTTTCTCGATCGATACAATTCATCACAATTGTTAGCTCGAACGCTTGTGTCAGGAGCTCGGATGCAATTCCCTAAGTGAAGTCAGAATTATGGACGGCGATACCTTCTAAGGACGCCAAACGAGGAGCCGCCAACTCAAAAGGAATCCGAGTCGGCTACCGCAGCACTTTTGGATCGGGCTGTTTCATTGTTCACGGGCATATTTTTAACAACCTTCACTTTGACTTGACGCTTGGCCAAATAGCAACTCAACCACCACAAATATATTTTTAAGTATGCAAGCCATGACAGGAATGTCAATTCCTCCCGCACTTTTAGCCACCTTATAAGGACTGTAAAACACAATTTTATATATCACATATAAACCAAAACCACCGTCGTGTACATATTTTTATTAAGTGATCGGACACACACTTTAACTTCGTTTGTTTTTTTTTTTTTTTCCTTTTTTTGACTTGAAATGTAAGTATCATTTATAAGATGATGTATAGAAACTTAAAGACATTTCCTAACATTACAAAGATAGCTAAGAAGGTGAAAAAAAATTGGAGTGGGGGAGTCTCCATAAAATAGCCAATATTACATTTTTTTGGGAAGGTCCGAAATTTTTGTAATACAAGCTCGCCCTCCAACAATTTTATAAACTTTAGCCATGATAATGGGGGTATCGTTTGACTTGTTTTGGAAATATCCACGGTTACGTTCCATTCATATGCAATACATGGTTTCATTAACTTTGTTTGTTTCATGGAAAATTAATGATTTGGAAAGCATTTTCTTAAAAATAATTGCTTGCATTACTTGAAATAATTAATCAATGAAAAATAATTTCATTATCAACAAAAAATTAAGTCTAAATATTTTCATGAACAATTTTGAGATCATCGTTTTGAAATTGTTGTCCAAGTTATTCATTTTCCATTAAATAAATAGAGCCTTTATGAAACGTAATAGATACAACAATTGTTGGCTTAATAATCTCTACATCGATACACGCATCGTCTATGTCGATTACTGCAATCAAGAGTTCCTAGTTGTAACTGCACCTTGAAGTGGACATCATCTGAATTTATATAAACACTGCTACAATCAATCCCGCCCACAAATATTGGAGACTCGTGAAATAGAATTTCTCTATTGACAATGACTAGATTTAATTCTGGACACACAATCGATAGCCTTGCCCAAGTTGTGCATAATCTATGAATGTGCACTTTCTTGCGCTCTCATTAGGTTTACGATTCACTCATTTGAAATCAACACGTCAAATATTCTAAAAAGAAAATAATAAGCAATGTTACCTTACTATGCTCCCTTGAGAGACAAACATCCGATCGTAATTAATGGGTCTGTCATTGGGAAGCTTGTCGTACCAAGCGTATTTACCAGGAATTCCTTAACTATACCAACGCTAGAGACATTATATGGATCCTCTTCAGTAGCATTATAGCTTTGCAATCTGCTGTGTTCACTAGCACTAGTACAATGACTCACTATGCCCTCTTCCTTGTGGAATTTGTTGAACGGCTTGGGGACTCATGTTACTGTTAGATCGCACATACTTAATCGTTTATCAATCTACCTTTTGATCAAACCTATCAATTATCCAATCTGATAACAAAACATTAACCTTGCGCTTCAACACAAACACCCAAGTCCTCCTTAAGTAATTGTCCACACTTGTTAGTGTAAATCTTGCGTTTTTCTTTGAAGGAAATTGTGATGGTCGGTGAATATCCAAGTGAATGAATTCCACAAGCTCCATAATTTCTCTAAGAGTCGTACCAAATTGCACTTTCCATTGTTTGTTTAAATCATAACACTCGCATACATTTATTTTCTTAGTCATATAACCACGTAGCAGATGTCTTTCACTCAGAAACTTTAGTCTACTTATACTGTCATAATTCAGATCTTTGAACAAATGCATCTTATGTGTCCATGGCGAAGAAGTCCTTCACTATCACCCTTCGAAGCTCATACAGGCCATGGTAATAGATTCCTTTCATTATCACCAAGCACCTGAAAAGACCTTATGAAATCCACATTCTAAAGCATATTGATACCCAACTAAATCCGAAATATCTAAGGAAATCAATTCTTCTTCAATTCCGGAATATCCCTTAATTAGTCATTATCCTCACAATGCCATAATTCATTCTAAAGTAGTTATGAGATATATTCTCGCCTCCATTTGATGAGAAAAGTAAAAGTTCTCAGGGAGAAAATGATTTTATTTGATCGTTGAACATTGTTAACGTAGAGAACAGAATAATTGAGGGTGTTGGATGAAATAGTTACTGGTATCTGCTTGAATGATGAGTTATTGGTTTCAATTTTAAGTGATTAACCAAATCAATAAATAAATTTGTCTTCCTGTCTCAGGTTGGAAGATTTTTCTCATATGAATAGATTTTATTTGATCGAATTTAATTCTAATTATTTCGTGCCAAAGCAGAAATATCCATGTAGATTGTCTTTATTAGGTACAACTAGGTTGATACTTAACTGGGAACTCATTCGAGACGTGGAAGTATGCAATATTAATATATATATTTTGGATTAATGAAAAGAGGAAGGTTTTGGACTCTATTTATTACGCGGAAAATAAATAATTTCAAAAATATTTTTCTAAGAAATATTGCTTGTATTATTTAAAATAATTAATCAATGAAAAAGTTATTATGATTAACAATGTATATCTAAATATTTTTATGGACAGTAAAAATATTTTTCGTTTGTTCATTTCTATAGACGATTCAAATGATTAGTTCTTGATAAATATTATTCAAATTATCTATCTTTTGTTACATTAAAAAGTTGACATGTATTATAGATAGATTTGTTAATATATTGAAGGTTAAAAAGAAAGAAGAGAAGAAACATGCGTCCAAGCCATGATTCCCACAGCTGTAATTCCTAGATCATTTGCCATTATAAAAAGACTTTGACTGAATCGTATCTTTCACGGGGCTTCAATTATTGACATCCCTTTAGTGGAAAAATATGGTCTTCGTCGTGCTTGGCGTGACTCACGAGGGTGACCCATGCCCCCATGACCATCAGCCTTCAATTCCATTTCCCGTCGTATGGGAAAAGTCATCAGCTTCTTCATTGGCATCGAAGGAAGATGTTCACCTTCTTCCCGTTTAAATTCTTTCAGTTTACCTCGTTACGGAGGTCTGAATTTTCTCCTTCACGGGCACAACTTCTCATTTAAAAAATGAATAAATTACGATGACTCGAGGTTCTATCACTTGATTTTATATTATAAATTAATGCAAATGATATAAATGGTTTCTGAATTTTGGTCCAGTATGTAGTATTGTCTCTTAACTTTTGATTTATTCAATACCACCACCGATCCATTGGTAATGTTCGATCTAATCTTTAAATTATATGAAAATATTTATTATTTATTCTTCCATTGATTCAAGTTTGGGAATCTGCCGTGTGGCTTTCAATCATTAAGTTCGAACAATGGACGAACAAAAATGAAATTTCCACATGAAATATTTCGAGTTCCCAATTTGTTTATTTCCTTTTCTAAAATAGATGGAAAAAGAATGGATACATTGACTTGTCATTTTTAAAAATCAAACTCAATATATAATAATTTACGTTAATAAATAACATCTAATTTGTCATTTAAGCAAATAGAAATGCTATATTGAAAAATTAAAATTTAGGGATTATATTAAATATCAAATTATTAAGAATTTAGGGACAATATTAGATATTGAATCAAAATTTAAGAATTGTTCATCTTATTTTCTCTCGCAAAATATTATTAGAAATACAGTGCTGAAAATCTTCGAATAGACTTTGTGGGTCGAGAACTTTGTAGCAAAGAAAAAACCCCATTCAATTTGACATAGTGTTAAGGTCCCAGTTAGTCGGAATGACACGTGAAAATTTTGAGAAATGTCTCCCATATTAGTTGGAAGGCAGCATTGTCCAGTTTTTTAAAATTAAAAAAAGAAGCAGCAAATCACATCATCAATAATCACCGCATTAAGATGGTTCTATTTATCATAACAGCTCATTTACTGTCTTAATGGCACATATATTGACTATATTATATCTTATCAATAGTCTGGGAAAACCATGTGACTTTACCACTTAAGTCTTAACGCCACATATATTGACTTTAGCATCTATTATTAGCGTGAAGCTTCTAGATATAAGAGGTGGAATAACAATGTGAACTGTCCTATTCGCTATGAATGTTTCCTTACTTTTGGACTTGTAATCTCGATTGTCATGAATTTTTTGGTGCACATGTTGATAGTCATACTGGATCGAGACACATCTCCATTAATTAGCATGTGGGAATGACGGTCCCTCAAATGTGAATTCATATGTCAGGCCATGCTTTCGTACAAATATACAGTGCCCATATGAAAAAGAAAGCTCTAGATAACATTCTTAATTAATTTGATTAGGAGTCCATTCAGAGGTCCTGACAATAATGCAATTCCGGGCTATTCAATTCTGCTTGCCCTTTGGTTCAAAAAAAAAAATTCTGCTTGCCCTTTTGCCAATGAAGGAAAGAGACTAGAAAACGAAGCATCTTAGGCCCATAATCACATACCCTAGCAAACATATCTCCGTCAATAATACTCAAGTATTTAAAAAGCCTCTGCATAATGTCCCCTTTACACAGTAGCAATGAGCTGTTCTTCCAACCCCCACCAACAACACAAGATCCCTGAAGATCTTATCCTGGGACGCTCTTCATGGAAAGTAGCAGTTCCATTTTTAAAGTGGTGAGGAACCGCCGACGAAAGTTCTCCGTCACTAACTACCATGAGAGGGCCGGTCAAGATGGCGATCACGGCGATAGGAAGAAAAAGCATAGAGAGGTTGAGAGGCAAAGACGGCAAGAAATGGCTTCGCTTTGCGCAAGCCTTCGATCCAAATTGCCCCTCGAATTCATCAAGGTGAAAGACCTAATTACCTTTCGAGTCTTTGCTCTCTTCTTCTGTGCCTGCGCAAGCGTGAGTGTGCTTAATTATGTGATGATAAAAAGAGGCGAGACAATACACAAGAATGTAATTTAGGGTTTTGTTTTACTCCTTTTTTTTTTTTCCAGGGGAAGCGTTCGACGTCGGATCACATGAACGAGGCCGTGAATTACATCAAACACCTGCAGGCGAAGGTTAGAGAGCTGGGCTTCAAGAGGGACGAGCTCAAGAGCATTCATAGTTTGGCTGCCCTCGGCTCTCCTAGCTCCAATTCTTCATGCCTAACCACATTTACGGTCAATTCATGCCGCGAGAGTGTGGAAATCGTGATGAGCCAAAGCATCAGGGAAAAGGATTTTATGTTATCTACCGTACTAGATCTACTGCTTCGACAAGGACTTGATGTCGTTAGCTGTTTTTCCAGTCAAGCGTATGAAAAGATAGTTCACACAATCCGCTGCGAGCTGGTAATTAACCTAAGTTATATTTATTCTAAATATGCAGGTTTACAAAGTTCTTGTCAGTCATTTGTATTTCTTTTGAATTTTTTCTGGGTTGAGCCATTTATACAACATGATTTGTAGGCCTATGGGAACGGAAGTTTCGATTTAACTCACTTGAAGGGGGAACTCAAGGAACTGCTCATTCGAATGTGGAACTCGTGATTGCAATTCCCAAGTAATCTAACATGTGACTACCAAAACTCTTGTAATCCTATAGAAGGTTTGTGACCCTCATGGAAATTATTTCTCTAGAGCAACGCATCTGGAAGGATGAGGCCTCCTGCTTGTTTTTAACTCATTTCTGATATCGGAAGAGGTATGAGATTTTCGTTGTAGTAGCTTTAGCATGTTGGAAATTTGCAAAATAGAACCTTCCACGCAAAAAAGAACAGGAAGAATCATGGCTAAAACAAACAAATCACAACGACTGATGAGCTTCTTGGTAGAAAGCGAACGGCACGAATTTTCCTAGCTAACTGGAATGCACTGCTTGTAAGTTGTGCGTAGTTGAAATATCCATTATGTTTGTCTTTGCACAATCTACCAAAGAGCTCTTATGCTTTCCCCAAGATCTCCAACTCAGTTTCTGTGTGAAATCATGCATTTCAGTGGGCCAAAGTGAGGATGCTATAGGGTTGACTTCTAACCAAAATTAGATAAAAAAAATTGACTATCTACATGCACCTGTTGAGTTGTATTGAACTCAATTTCTTGGACAGGGAGTTGTTGGCCCCATTGGAAGTTAGATCCAGAAACAGGGATGCCAGCAATTCGATCTCCGTATAACTCGATACTTTTCTACTTAGATAATGATTAACTAATTATTCTTTTGCTATAGTTGATATGAAATAGTGTTCTCGTTTTTTTGTCAGATTTAGCAAGTTTGCGAGACTCTTCTGTGGCTCGCATCATGCATTGATAAGCAAGAATGTTTTATCAAGATGATGCTTTTTGACCAGGGAGATGATGTTCACACTTAATTGTATTCATTCACAGCGTGGCCAGTCTTTCATTTCATATTCCCTCTTTTTCTCCATATTTACAGGCAATATCAATTGCACATAGCAAAATAAGGGAATCAAATATTGCATTGTGGTAATAAATTTCAATTGCACATGACTCATAGTTTGAGTACCACTCGTAGAAGATTCAAATTCATTGCCCCATGATAGCAAGCTGTTCAAGGAAAGTAGAATATTTGAAAACTCGTTTGTTCTTTTCCTCAAAATTGTGTGCAACGAAAAGCTGGTATTGTGAAAGATGAACCATCTTGAACAGGCTGGATTATTTTCATGTTTGGAAGTAGAATCTAACTATAAACGTTTTCAGAAAGAAATGATGTTGCGGATTGTTGTTGAATGTCGAATAGATCTCACTAACTTACGTTCCATCACATCTTATAGTAAACTAATTTTTGGTATATCTAGCATTCCTCACAGGAACTATCCTTTCCTTTATGTCACACTTGTAATCCAGCTTTCGAATACATGCAACATTAATCATTTGATTATGCTTTACTTTGCTCGCGAATTGAACCACTTTCAGTGGTGTAGCTTACTTTGTAGAATGGAAAATGCCTCCACGGTTTTGTTCTCTATTGTTTGATGTCTTTAGTCTTTAGGAGCAAATGCACAATGCGCCTGGTTTAGTTGTTTTCATTCGTGCAGAATCCATCCTTAACATGTCTCCCTGTGCAAACGATATACTGCGCGGCTATTACCATGTTTCCCTACGTTTTTTCTTCTTTTTCACCAAATGAGGAGAAAGAATTAGTAAAAGCACTTTACTCGAGTGTTCTTTCCATATGATATTGACTTTGATTGAAAGAGAACGCTCTTTTTCGTGATTAGCAAAAGAGTACATGTTGATGCGCGTGAACATAGTGAGTTAAAGTTTTGAAGGTATAAACGCACGTGATAATTGGGGTTATGAATTATTTGAGGGGAATGAGATCAAATAATTATAAGATGAGTAAGATTCATATATTCAAATGTAGAATTTGAGAGACTGATCCTGAGATTGTTTGACAGTTAGTTTGATAATTTTAAATGAGAGTTCTGTACATCTATAAAAATAAAAATAAAAATGCAAGATTAGATATAAATGTATGTTAATGATAAGGATGAGCTTTTATGGAAAGTTTTCCCGCAATAAGGTCAAGGTTACAAAGCACCTTTGAGTTTTTCCCTTTTATGTATAGAAAGATTAGCCACGCCTTACAATATGTTGAGAAAACAAACACAAGATGTATCAGACGATGTTCAAACACTTACATGTGACGTTATTAAATGAAAGAAACATGTTGAAACATTTTTGAGATTTCACTGACGATGCAGGTTTCCATGGAAGGGATAGAAATTTTTACTCAGATATCAAATAAGCGATGGCATAAATCTTTTTAGAGTGAGTCCAAGTTGGAAATTTCTATGCCAATAAATTGAATAAAATGACACACTTATCGGAAATATTATAATTTCCACTTGTTACATTGCTGCTAGATGCTCTCAACTCCAAAAACACATGTTGTCCAACGATGAATTTGTGAATATATTGGTTATGTATTAGGAATCGAGTCTATTTCAGGATAAAGGTCTCCAAAACTAAGCTATTATATAAAGTGGTTTTGTGTAGAAAAAATCATATGTCGGAACATTAGGAACTATGTGATCTCCTAATCAAGAGTTGGAAAGTGAAATCAGTTTGATTAGTGTTATATATATGACAGCTAAAGTGAAATCGGTTTGATTAGTGTAGAAGATATGACAGCTAAGCGAAATCAATGGGATTTGAAGAAGATATGACAGCTAGGGTTCTCTTTCTCTCCTTAGAACGAAGCACCTTGTAGTATTGAAAACAAAAGCTGCGACAAATTAATAATGGAGCAGGCTGCCTCCCCGCCCTGCCTAAATGGCTCTCGCACAAGCTTTTTTTACCACATGATGGGAAATCAGTGAACAAACTGTTAAAATTGAATTTGATTCTGTTTTTCAGCTATCGCGACAGAATAGGGTCAGATATACTTAATAGTACTTACTTAGTACAATGATAAAAATTGACTTAAAATATCACTCGAAACCAATGCTTCAGGATGTGATTGGGTGCATCTGCACTACGATAATTCTTTTATATTAAAGACAAAGGACGATGTTATATATTCCCTTAATTAAAACGTAGCCTGTCAAATAATAAATAAGTTTCATTGAGCTCTCACTCATGCGAGTATCCACATAGTATATAAGTACACACTAGTATTCTATTGAATAAATTGCTCTACTTTTGTTACGTGATGGCTTGAGTGGTCTAAATCATGGAGTATAATTAAATATATACAATGATTACAAACCAAATGAAGTCCTGGCCACCCCTTCCACGTGTCTAAAGAAAAATCAGTGGTCCAATTTCCATTATATTAAAAAAAGCTGAACATTATCTGTCAACTGGCACTGTTGTTGTTGTTTTTATTATTATTATTATTTTTATATCACGGATTGACACACGTTTGTCCTAATATCTTCAATTCTTGGACCTTCCCGTTGAGCCTAGGGTATTAGGTGAGTCAGCATTACGCAATGCGATATTAACTTATTAAGGAGGGAAATGTTAAGATATATAGCCCATATATATAAGTTTCTTGACATAGCCACTATTGTAAAAGATATCGGACCTAACAAAGCGGTCATAGTTTATTGACTAGTTATGTAGTAAGCAGTTGAAGGGGGTGAAAACTCTTACTCTTAAGGCCTTAAGCACTTTATCCAACCCAAATCCGACGGTCCTAGAAAAATCAGATGATGAAGCTTGGATCTGCCAAACGTGAGCAAGCCCGCAATTGCATCACTATTAGTATGGAAAATTGTCCAAAAAGTTTTGAATATATTATACGGTGACTAATTCACTTTTGAATATTCAATTGTAATGATTTAATCCTAAACATTTTAATAACTCGCAAAAGTAATTTTCTGGCTAATTTTGATAGAAAATTGCTGATGTGGATAATTTTTTCAAATGCTTTTATATTTAATATAATATATTTTTCTTTTCTTTCTTTTTTTGGTGACCTAGTCAGCCTTAATAGTTAAAATAAAAGAAAAAAGAAATTGAAAGGTGTATGACTTAATTGATAGCCATACAATAAGTTTAGGATTTTGACTAATGTAATTCTAAATCATTTTGACAATCTTTTAATGTAGTCCATGCAGGCTAATCTAGATAGGGAAATTCTGATGTGGAGCTTTGCTAGTCATTTTGCGTGACATGACCGATGCTTATGTGAATCATTGACTTTTGAAGCAATGCCTTTTTGCATGAGGAAAACAAATTTAACTGAAAAAAAAAAATCAAACTGAAGCCCCCAACCGACGTCATCCAATGACGTCACACTCAAGCCAAGTCCTTCCGAAATCGACCATAAATGACTCCTCCATTTCGTCCGATATATTTGTTTATCGCAATCCCAGATTTGCCCATCCAAATTATAAAGATTCAATACGCTCATAACCTTATTGATGCCCGATTCGACTTCAAGATTTTGCAGTGAACATAGCAAAGTGTCGTGGCCTTGATTTTCTTACCACTCAAGCTGGTGCACAAAATAACATGAATTTCTGACAAGTACAAAATGATTATAAAAGGTGAATGAACGAGTAAATGTCAATGCAGTATCTTTTCTATTATGATATGCTGATGAAAACCACCACACAACGTTGCATAAAATTATTCACTCAAATGCAAGCAAAAGGCATAATAATTTCTAAGGCTCACTACCACAAACTTGACTAACAGGGTATCCTGACTTATAGGGCATCTCGACACCTCGACTAATGAGATACCCGACTAAGAGGGCATCACAACATCGTCACCACTAATATATAAGAGGCTGAATTATAACATGGTAGTTTCCATATATAATCAAATAGCAGCAGTCTAGATATTATGTCACCATAGTCTTGTGGTATTTATTGTATCAACACAGGAACCAACACCCATTCATTATCTCTTGCACACCTACTCTAAAAAATCAACATTTAACGTAGCATTATTTTATGCAGTTCATTACAACAAATGCCACGTATTTTTTATCAGTAATGTTCACAAATAATAACACAATAATTGCTTGTTATTTTTCATATAAACAATGGCAATTAAATATATATGTACGTATCAACACATCAACTTTCATCCTCTTTTCACCATGTCATCGTCATTCAATAGAGTACCTTAGCAAATTTATAGATTATTGGGATGAATTAACCATAACTGTAAAATTTAAGTAACTCTCAAATTTTTCATTTCTAAGAAATAAGACTATTGAATTTATATTCTTGTTAACACAAACAATGGCCATTTTGGACAATTAATTGGTAACTAAATCAGAAATCGGCAAGTTAATCAATTAGCCAACACTCAGTCAAAATTGACATGTTGGTCAGTTTTACACTTACTCTCAAACTCGGCATATTGGTCATTTTTAACACTTGGTTTTACACTCGGTCTCAAAATTGGCATCTTAGTTTTACACTCGGTGTCAAAATTGGCATCTTGGTCGGTTTTAGCACTTAGTCTCAAATCGATAACTTAGATGGTTTTAATGCTTAGTCTCAAAATCAACATCTTGATCAATGTTTATCACTTGTCACGCTCGTTTAAGTTTAGAATAGTGGTTATGTGAAAGAAAGTTTTGGAGAATTGGTATAAGTGGAGAGTTGAGGATTTTTGTGGTAGAGAGAAAGTACTTTTGGTCACACTCGTACAATTTTGGGGGTTTGATCATATAAAAAAATTGAAGTATCGATATTGCACCGACTATAATTTAAGGTTGTTTTTTGTGGTTTTTTCTCTCTTACCAATAGCCTAGGGAATAGGATTTCATTGGATGGCATCTATAGTTAGTGGTGAAGTAACCTTGTGAGCCGACCTATTATTGTTTTCTCACTTTTTGGACTTGTAATCTTGATGGTCAAGAATTTAGCATATATGATGAAATTCATACGGGATAGAGACAAAATTTTCTTAATTAGCCTGTGGGAATGATGGTCGCTCAAATGTGAATTCAGACGTTAGGCCTTACTTTCGTACAAATGTACAGTGGCCATAAGAAAAAGGAAACCCTATATAACATTCTTAATTATGAGTCCATATAAAGGTCCTCCCAATAATGCAATTCCCCATTATTTAATTCAGCTTGCCCTTTGCCAATGAAGGAAAAGACTTGTAAACGAAGCATCTTAGGCCCATAATCACATCCCTAACAAACATATCTCCATCTATTATACTTAATTGAGTATTCAAGCTGCTCCATCTAGAATTAAGGTACCCTTTACACAGTTGCCATGAGCTGTTCTTTCAACACTCACCAGAAACACAAGATCCTCAAAGATCTTTTCTTGGTGCACTTATATGGAAACTAGTAGTGCCATTTTTAAAGTGGTGGAGGACCAACGACGAAGGTTCTCTGTCACTAACTACAACAAGAGGACCGGTGAAGATGATGACCATGGCGGTAGGAAGAAAAAGCATAGAGAGATCGAGAGGCAAAGACGGCAAGAAATGGCCTCGCTTTTCACGAGTCTTAGATCCAAACTGCCCCTCGAATTCATTAAGGTGAGAAGCCTAATTACCTTTCGAGTTTTTTCTCTTCGTCTTCTGTTACTGCGCAACTGTGAGTGTGCTTATGTGTTAATGAAAAGAGGCAAGATATTTCATGACAATGTAATTTAGGGTTTTGTTTCATTGGTTTTTTTAGGGAAAGCGTTCTATGTCAGATTACATGAATGAGGCCGTGAATTACATCAAACACCTGCAGACGAAGATCAGAGAGCTGAGCTTCAAGAGAGACGAGCTCAAAAGCATTCGTAGTTTGGCTAACCTTGACTCTCCTAGCTCCGATTCTTCAGGCTTGACCATATTTACGGTCAATTCATGCTGCGAGAGTGTGGAAATTGTGATCAGCCGAAGCATCAGGGAAAAGGATTTGCTGTTATCTACTGTACTAGAGCTACTGCTTCAACACGGACTTGATGTTGTTAGCTGTTTTTCCTGTCAAGTCAATGATAGGGTAGTCCACACAATCCACTGCGAACTGGTAAGTAACCTAAGTAATATTTATTTTAGATGTGCAGATTCACATGGTTATTGTCAATCTCTTTACGTCTCTTTTGCATTTTTTGGGTTGAGCCATTTATTCAATATGATTTGTAGGCTGATGGAAATGGAAGTATCAATTTAACTTTGTTGGAGGGGGAACTCAACGAACTGCTTATTCCGGCGTTGAACCCTTGATTGTAGTTTGCAAGTAAATTAACATATGACTACCGACTGTTGGTACTACTAAAGAGGTTGTGACCCTTATGGAAGGATGAGGCCTCGTGCTTGGTTTGAACTCAGTTTCTGATAGTGGAAGAGGTATGAGATTTTGATTGTTGTAGTTTTTGCATACCGGAAATATTGCAAAATAGTGCGTTCCATGCAAAAAGGAAAAAAAGAAATGTATTGCGACAACTGATGAGCTTCTTTGTAGAAAGCAAACAGCAAGAAGTTTCCTAGCTAATCGGTATGGACTGCTCGTAAGTTGTGTGTAATTGATATATCTAATATGTTTGTCCTTGCACAATCTACCAAGAGCTTTCATGCTTTCCCCGTGCATTTCAATGGGCCAAAGAGAGGAGGCTATAAGGTCGATTTCTTACAAAAAAACAGATCAAATAATTTGACTTTTTATATGCTTTTGTTGAGTAGAACTGAACTCAAGTTCTTGGACAGGGGTACTATTAGCCCCATTGAAATTTAGATCCATAAACATGGACGCCGGAAATTCGTTCTCCTAATAACTCGATAATTTTCTGTGTGAATAACCAGTAACTAGTTTTTCTTTTGCCATACTTGGCAATAAGTAGTATTCTTGTTTTGTGTCACCAGTTTGCGAGACTCTTTTATGTGTACCTTTAACGAAAGTAGAAGAGTGATATGACTCAGCATCATTCATTGATGAGCAACAATGGTTTCATGAAGACCTTGATTTTTAACCAGGGGAAAAAATATGATGCTTTATTCATTTCAAATTATACTTTTTCATTACATGGCCAGTCTATTTTTTCGTTTCCTTTTCTTTCCATGTTTTCAGGCAGTATTATCAGATGTACATAGCAAAATAAGGGAATCATATATTGCATTGTGGTAAAAAGTTTCAAATGCACAATGTTCACGGTTTGAGTACCCCTCATGGAAGATGTTTTGAAGTTTCAGTTGTTCTTTTCCTTTAAATTATATGTGGAATGAAAAGAAGGATCATCTCGATGCGGGATGCAAAGATCTTCGAATTCTGAAGTTGAATCTAACTATCATCTTGTTAAGAAAGAAACGATATGGTGAATTGTTATTGGATGGTGAATATGGTCTACTAGCTTGCCATCCGTCACATTATTTATTAAATTATTTTTTATTAGTCATTTTTCGTAAATCCTTTCATCAACATAATATTGGAATCCAGCTTTTGAATACATACGACATTAACCATTTGATTATGCTGTAATTTGCTTGCAGAGCAAATCACTTTGGTTGTGTAGCTTATTGGAATCAACATTACTGTTAAAAATGCGTGCACGGTCTTGTACTCTATTTTTTGAGTTCTCTCTAGTCTTGAAGAGCAAATGTACGAATGATGCATTTCAGAATCCATTCTTAACATGTCTACTTGTGCAAACGATACCGTTCTGCTGCTATTCTTAAGGTTTTTTGTTCACCGAAGGAGGAGAGAGAATGAGCAGAGCACCTAACCCCGAGTGTTCTTTCCATACGATATTGACCTTGATTCAAAGAGAACGCTGTTTTTAATGATGGGAAAAAACCACCAAAACCCTCAATTTTTTATTTTTTTTTTGTGAATGAAAAACCCCAAAGTTTGCCAATCGTGACACATTTATCCCAAACTTTTTTTCGTGACATAAAAAACCTTAAACTTCTATCCGTGTGACACATTTACCCTAAACTATAGGTCATTTTGGTCTTTTTTACTTTTTATTTATTTTTTCTTTTTTTCTTCTTCTTCTCTCTTCCCTCTGTCGGCCATGGTGGAGGGAAGCTGGCATCTGGCGAGGGCTGCCCTCGCCTGAGTCCGACGAGGGCACCCCTCGCTAGGCCCTCGCCGGCGTCGGGCGAGGGGTGCCCTCGCCAGATTTGGGGAGGGAGGCCCTCGCCAGATTTGGGGAGGGAGGCCCTCGCCCGACTTAGCCGATGGCCGCCCTCGCTTGATGCCGGCGAGGGTGGCCCTAGCTAGCCTAGGCAAGGGCGACCCTTGCCGGACGCCGGCGAGGGAAGCCATGGCCGGCGGAGGGAAGAGAGAAGAAGAAGAAAAAAAGAAAGAAGAAAAAGGAAAAACAAAAAAAATAAGACGAAAATGCCCTTGGTGGGGGTAAATGTGTCACAATTGCAAAGTTAGGGTTTTTTCATGTCACAAAAAATAAAAATTTGGTAAATTTGTCACTTTGGGCAAAGTTTGGGGTTTTTGGTGGCATTTTCATTTTAATGATTAGCAAAAGAGCACATGCTTTTACGTGTGAACGTAGTGAGTAAAAGTTTTCCACGTGGAAATTAGAGTGTTAAAAGATTTCAGGCGAATGACATCCAATAATTATAAGATGCGGAAGATTCCTCTGTTCAAACTCAAAATGTGAGAGATTGATCCTTTGGCAGTTAGTTTGATAATTTCAAGAGAATTTTGTAGACTATGTATTGTTGCGAAAAGCAAGCGATCAAATAATATAGATTCAACAAGAAAATAAATTGAACACTAAATTCACGTGGTTCGATCGTAGTAACCTACTTTCATGGGGAGAGCAGCGATAAATTTCACTATAAATTAAGCGATACAATAGACATTACACGCTTGAGTCACTTAAACACGTTCACTATTTCCCTACTATTTCCCTAGCCCTAATTACATCCAATAACATACGCATAGTGTTTAGCCCCGAAATTTCTCACAAAATAATCTTTCCATTTCATTGAATAAATTTGCAAATGTTATCACAAGATTTCACGACTACAGATATTAATCTTTCTTGGATATAATTACACGAAGAAAGACCCACCTACGAAGAAATATCCAATATCAAGCACTCGATGGCACTTCAAGGACTCTTCTTACGGCCACCATAAAACCCATGATGAAGTCGCCTCTGCACAGTAAAAACGCCTTTTTGGAGTACTCATGGCATCACTTGCAACTTCAATGCAAGGCAAGGCAAGTCACACAAGAGGACAAATCCCTAATTATGCATATATAGCCATCACCAAAGAAGTCCAACTTCGGTCAACACAATCCAATTTTAGTTGACAGAATATTATCCAATTCAAATCTACTTCGGCCTTTCCAATATTAATCCATAAACTGTAGTGATCTGAATATAAGTCTATCAATGTATTTCCTTCTCTATTTTGCCAATTCCAATTTGATATCAAGACAAAATAGGAACTATCAATTAAGAGTTTAACATTGAACATGAAATATATATTTTCATGGCACATACTCAGGTGTTCACAAGTAACACTTCATCTTGGGTCGGGTTTCGTTTGTGGGCTTAAACTCAAGACATAATTCAATAATTTACATCTTGACTCGATGTTTGAGCTAAGTTCCAATTGCTTTGCAAAAGTTTGAACTCTGCCGCTACTCTTCCATGGCCCCCAATGAGCTCAATCGCCACAGATTTTATCCAAGTCGAAGCCTTGCTTGAACTTCACCATAACCAAGGACCTCATTAGAATACCAACTCCACAATGCACCTTTAATTGCTCCATAAGGATTTTCTAACTCAACCTCCTTAATCACGGATAAAGTAAAAACATAGTTGCATCCATATTTGTCAAGTCAAGAGATCAAATATGTACCTTATCAGTAGTTATAACAATCATTGACTTTATAGGCTCCACGTTGCTACAAACATCATCTGTGTCAATTACTTTGCTCATACTTATACACACTACCTCAGAAGTTTCTAGTTGCAACTCCTCTCATTCGAAAAAAAATAGATTTGCCTCCTTTCATTTGACTTGCCGGATGAATTGATTGATCTTAAAGATAATTTCTAGTCCTCGGGAGTGCTAACCATGTTAACCATGTTCTTTTGAAATAGCAATAAAAGTGTTTACACTAGTATCCAAAAAAAAAAAAAAAAAAAAAAAAAAAAATCTTTTAGTTTGAATTTCACTAGTATTAGAAAAAAGAAGGACAAAAAATAACTTCTTTACTGATAACATGTGAATTTGATTTCAGGCAACACAATTGATAACTCCACTCACCTTGTGCATAACCTAGGAACATGCACTTTTGTACTCTTCCATTGAGCTTACCATCACTAGCTCGAATTTAACATGAGCAATGAAATATATTAAGAATAGAATAATAAGCACCGTTACCTGACCACACTTCTTCGAAAGCTTGATATTCAATCACAGTTGATGGGGATCTATTCATTAGGTAGCTCATCATACTAAGCGCATCCACTAGGAATCTTTTAACTATACCAGTACCAAAGAGCATTTTATGAGTTGTCTCTAATAAATAATGTTTTCCTCATCAATTCTACAACATGTTGTGCTTCATTGGCATTAATGTGGTGTTTCACTATGTTTTCCTTTATGCAGAATTCATTTAATAGTTTTGAGCAAAACTCCATGAAACTGTCAATCCGCACATGTTTGATAGCCCTACCAGTCTCTTTTTCGATCAAAGCTCTCAACCATATGATTTTGACAATAACATCAAACTTGTACCTAAGCACAAACACCAACGCCTTCATCGATTAGTCATCAACAACTATTAGCATATATCTAACACGTTTCCTCAAAGGATACTACGACAACTTGCAAACATTCAAGTGAATTAACTTTGCAATTTCTGTAGTTTTTTTTTTTTTTTATATATATAGTTGTACTAAACCGTACTTTCTGCTGATGATATAAATCACAGCATTTGCACACATTTAATCTATTAGGAACATAACCACATAATACATTTCTTTCACTTAAAACTTTCAAGTTTCTCTCGTCAATGTGTCCTAGACAAATATGCCACAATTCACACTCTAGAACAGATGCATCCGATGTCTCCGTAACGAAATTTGTCACTATCTCATATTGAAGTTTATACAAGCCACTATGCTTTATTCCTTTTATTATCATCAAAGTACCTCGAACAATTTTTATAATTCCACATTCTAAAATATATTGGTACTCAGCTGAATCCAAGGTATTTAAAGAAATCAAGTTCTTCTTCAACTTTAGAATATGCCTCACTCTAGTCAATGTCCTCACAATACCATCATACATTTTGATTCTAACATTGCCAACATCGATAACATTGCATTTAACGTTGTTTCCCAATTGCACTTCACTACCATTGGTGCACTAATAAATAATAAATTGGTTTTTATTTGGTGTAGTATGAAAAAAAAAATCAAAATCCATAATCCATCCATCAAACGATGAATCGTTAATGATAGGCCAGACAAAATCAACACTATCCAAATTACCATTAGCTACAGTTGTAACATCATCTGCAAAATCAACTATAATTTCCTTACCCTTCTCATTCTTCAGCTTTAGCAATTCCTTCTAAGATGCTCCCTTTTGCCACAATCCAACAGATAGCACCATCAGTCTTAGACTGACTGCATCTATTCATGTTCATACTACTCTTGCTAACATGTGTTATAGATTGTCTTCTATTTTCACCTACTAAAGATAGGTTCGCTAAATTCTCTTTTACGGATATCTTTGCTTAGAATCAAATCCTGAACCCCATCAAATGTCAAATTTATTGACTCAAAGGAATTATTAATAGTAATTACAGTAATACTCCAACTATCAAGCAAAGAAGATAATAAAATCAAAGCACATACCTCATTTTCAAAAGTCAATCTTAACTAAACTCAATTTGATGCAAGCCAAGGTTAGGCTTTCTCAAACAGTAGGATCGGGAGAGTGACTCGCACACGGGAAACAGGATGAACAGAAATTTCAGCACTGCAGAAGCTCAGGAGAACAGTTGTATCTCTGTCGATACAGATCGAATCGACTTGATTCCAAAGCCAAATGAACAAAGACTTCTGGATATACAATTTCTCTGTTTTGGGTTTTCTGGAATAAGCACTGTAGGATGGTCGAATTTGGGTTGGAAATAACGAACAAAACATGAAAAGAAAGAAACTTCGTTGGTTGCTCTTCTAGGCCTCCAAGGAAGTTGAGAGGGCACCGATTCTTCTAGATCGATGATAGCAACTCTTCAAGGATGCAAGTTTCAAAAAGCTCCGACTCTTCAAGGACGGAGCGAAAACTCTTCTAGGTTTTCAAGGGTATGAACTCTGCAAGGTTCACAATACTTGCTTGAAAGCAAAGTTTTCATTCATCAAAAGTCGTCTATCTCATACAAGGAATTGGATGGCTTATATTGTCAAAGAAATAAAGACAGAGCATTGAAACTTGAAAGCATTAAAGAACTTTGAAACTAGAAAAATAGGGACAAAGTAACCTCAAGTGCCAAAACTTGGCACAGAGGGACACTTAAGTACCAAAACTTTGAAAATGTACACTTAAGTGTCACTTTAAAAAAAAAATGGGACACTTATGTGCCATCTTCGGCGAACCCTACCGGAAATCCTACATGGCAATTTTTTATTATTTTTTTCGTCTACGTGGCTTGTTGGAATGTTGATTCAACAAACAAAGCCAAAAACGACTTCGTTTTTAAGCGGATTCAAATGTTAATATAAAAATTAATTAATTAAAGTATAAAAATAAATTATTGTTATTATTATTTTAATAAAATAATATAAAATGAAAAATTAATTTAAAAGAAAAAGGTGGGGAAAGGAGGTAGCGGCTAAGGGCTGAGCTCTCATCGCCGCCGCCTCCTAGCCTTCGCCAGCCCCCGGTCGATCGACGACGAGGGCTTGTGGGCCCTCGCCGTCTCCCCGCCGTCGCCGGGAAGGGCCAGCGACGAAGGGGGAGGGTCGGCCGGGGTTGCTAGCCCCCGGCCGACTAACAGCGAGGGCCGTGAGCCCTCGGCGAGATCCGGGGCGAGGATCGTGAGCCCTCGCCGAGATCGTGGCGAGGATCGCGAGCCCTCGCCGAGATCTGTGGCAAGGGCCGCGAGTCCTCGCCGCTTCCCTGCCGTTGCCGGGAAGGGCCGGTGACGAGAGGGGGAGGGTCGGCTGGGGTCACCGGCCCCCGGCCGACCCGGCGGCGAGGGCTCATGAGCCCTCGCCGGATTTGGGCGAGGGCCGCGAGTCCTCGCCGAGATTTGGGGCGAGGGTCACGGCCCCCGCCCAGATCCAGCGAGGGCTCGCGTGCCCTTGTTGCCTCCTCGCTGTCGCCGGCCCTTCCTAGCGGCGGTAGGGAGGCGGCGGTGGCGAGGGCTCACTGTCTCCTTCCCCTCCTTTTATTTTATTTTATTTTTAATAATAATAATTATTATTTAAATATTTGAATTGTATTTTTAAATGTTTTAAATAAATTTTGTTTTAAATTAAATTAAATTAATTTTTTTATATTAATTATTTATACATCGTAGACAAAACAACATCGTTTTTACATTTTCTTGCCACGTTAGCATGCAAAACGACGTCGTTTTGTACTCACCTCACTGAAAAATTGCCACGTCAGCAATTTGGTTGGACTGACATTTAAGTGATTCATTTTACTCCGATTTTGGCACTTAAGTGTACATTTTCAAAGTTTTGACACTTAAGTGTCCCTCCGTGCCAAGTTTTGGCACTTGGGGTGTACTTTGTCCAGAAATAATAAAGAGCATAAAAACTAGAAACTAGTAAAAGTGTCTTCATGGTTCCCAAGGTGTCTTTCAAGCTTCCGGGATGGACTCAATATATCAATACGGCTTTTTCATCGATTAGAGGTTTCGTCGAGCTTGAATGTGGGCCGATCTTCTTGGTCGAGAGAGCTAGTCTTCAATGCGAGCTGCATTACAATTGACTAACAATCACATTGAATTCATTGATATGGTTTACAACTGACGCACCTTCACTCATCTTTGAATTAAATAGACATCGCATCAAATAAACCTTATTGATCGCAGAGGGCTTCTCGTATATATCTGACAGGGCTTTCATCAATTAGCAGCGGTCTTCTCCTTCAGGATATTAAGCGCAACCTTATGAGCAAACGTTAGCCAAATAACACCCATAGCTCGTCTATCAAGTAAATACCAGTCAGCTTACTTCAACTTCTGCAAGCCTAGATCTAATACCAATTGTGGCGAAAAGCAAGCGATTGAACAAGAATATAGATAGAACAAGAAAATAAATTGAACACTAGATTTATGTGGTTCGATTGTAGTGAAAATGTTCACAGGGAAGGCAACGACAAATTCCATTATAGATCAAATGATACAACGGAGATTACACGTCATTTAAACACGCTCAATATTTCCTAAGCCCCAATTACATCTAATAACGCACATAGTGTTTAGCCTCGAAATTCCTCACGAAATAATCTTTCAATCTCAATGAAGAAATTTATAAATCTTACCACAAGACTTCATGATTATAAACACTAATCTTTCTTGGATATAATTACACGAAGAAAGACTCACGTATGAAGAAGTATCCAATATCAAGCTCTTGATGGCACTTTAAGGACTCTTCTTGTGGTCACCACAAAACCCATGATGAAGTCGCCTATGCACAATAATAGCGGTTCCTTTTAGGAGCACTCATGGCGTCACTTGCAACTTCAATGCAAGGCAAGACATACTAGAGGAAAAATCCCTAATTATGCAAATGTTGCCATTGCGAAAGAAGTCCAACTTCGGTCAATACAATCCAATTTCAGTTGACCAAATATTAATCCATAAACTGTAGCAATCTGAATATAAGTCTGTCAATATATTTCCTTCTCTATTTTGTCGATTCCAATTTGATATCAAGACAAACTAGGAAATATCAATTAAGACTTTAACACTGAACAGGAAATACATATTTTCATGGCACATACTCGGATGTTCACAAATAACACTTCATCTTGGGTTGGATTCCATTTGTAGGCTTAAACTCGAGACATAATTCAATATATATGATTTAGGTTCATGACAGGAATGGACTTTTAAAAAAAGTTCCCGCAAAAAGATTTAAACTCGAGTTTTTCTTTTTCTTTTTTTGCATAAAAAGATAGATTAATTTGCGTCTTACAATATGTCAAGAAAACAAGAGACGCATCAGAGGAAGTTCAAACACTTACATGTGATGTTAATAAAAAAGAAAAAAGAAAAATATCAAACACTTTTGAGATTTCACTGATGATGCAGGTTTTCGTACAAGGGATAGAAAGTTCTACTCAGGTATCAAATAAATTTGAGCGAGGGCTGACTTTCATTTGGTTGGCCAAAAGAGCTTAAACATACTTGAGCCCTCAAACTAATTTAAAATTTGCAACATCACTCGACACACAATAGCCTAATTTTTCTAAAAGTCATTCGCCCTTAGCATTTTTCTGCTCTATTCCGACGTTATGTATGTTTTCAGCTTCATGAGGAACATGTCCTATTTGTTGTATCTCTCTTCTTTCTTAAAAACCATTAGTTTGGCGTATTGAGTTGAAAATAATGTTAAAAGCTAAAATGTAGGTAAAAGAGTTATTTTCCAAACGAGGTTAAAACAGTAAAAAAAAACATTTTCTGCAGGCTTTTGGCAGCTGTACATTCCTTGTGATTTAGAGTTATGATTACTTGCGTAATATGATGAGAAAAACTACTGGTGCTTTTCTTCATTTTCTTCATAGATTGAAGAACCAAATGCCCCAAAAAAATCGGAAATTTCCATGCAAAACACTGATTTAAACACCCATATATTAGAAAGAAAAACACTCGTCGGAAGAATTATAATTGCCATCTTCAACTTTTGGCGGCTTGTCGTTTGATTACAACATAAACTCTGTCATTCAATGATGAATGTGTATAAATTTTTAACACCGGCAATAAACCTGATGATAGTCCATTGGAGGTTACATAATATGAATAGAGTGTATTTTAGGATATCCTATATTAAAAGTTGGAAATGAAATCAAAATGATTAGTGTAGAACATATGATGACAGTTAAAGTGAAATCAATTTGATTCGCCTAGAAGATATGACAGCTCGGGTTCTTTTCTTTCTCTACCTAAACGGAGCATCTTGTAGCGTTGAAAACAAAAGCTACGACAAATTAATGGAGCATGCCGCCTCCCCTGCCGACCTAAATGGATCAAGCATGATTTGTAATCTGACAAGTTTACTTTTATCACGCGATGAAAAATCAGAGAACAAATTGCTAAAGTTTAAATTTGATTCTTTCTTTTGCTATATCAATAGAATAGAGTCAGATATACGTATTATTATGATAAAATCCAACTCGAAATATTACTTAACTACAAAGTCTACATGACGTGATTTATACATTTGCACAACAATGGTGTATTTATATTTAAGACAAAAGATAATATTATTTATTCTATCGGTCAAAACTTAACATTTTATATAAAGAATACATCTCATCAAACTTTTTACATGAGAGTACACGCAATATAAATAGTAGTATTCTAATGAGTGTCGCGACCTCTTTTTTTCCGGCGCCCGATCGGGCGGCCGCCTAGCGGAGGCTAATGGCTCGGCTGGATTAATTAAGCCCGGACTCTCCCAAGTCCACCAATTCACGACTTTAATAGTCTAAGTTTTTAACCTGTAAGTTAATTTTTAAAACGGAGTCGCCACTAATCAATTTGGGGTGGGTTGATTAGAAACCCATGCGAAATATTGGGAGAATTATTCGCTCCTGCGCAACAAGAGAAATTAGGATCGGGGACTTGATTACACTAGTTAATCACTAATGCCCTTTCGGTACCTAACCTTGTTTAAACCCTGAGGTTTTTTGGATGTTTTAGGGATTTTCCACGCATTTTTGGGAAAAACATATTTTTTGGGGTCCTCTTCTATTTTTGGACATAAAAGGGATTTTTGGATTTTTGGTATTTTTTGGAAAAATACAAGTTTTTTTGGCTTTTTCTGGATTTTTGGCATTTTTTTTTGAAAATATGGAATTTTTTGATTTTTTTGATTTTTTTTTTTTGGAAAATAAAATATTTTTTAATATATTTTGGAAAATAAAGTATTTTTTGATTTTTCTTGATTTTCTCGAAAATAAAATATTTTTTTATATTTTCTGTTTTTTTTTTAAATTAAAATATTTTTAAATATTTTTTGAAAATAAAATATTTTTTGATTTTTTTTAAAGCCGAGCGCACTCGGGCCCGCAACGCGGGCCCGGCTCGGATTTTTCAACATTTAAAAAAAAAAAAAAAAAAAAGAAAAACGGCGCCGTTTAAGGGAGGGGGAACCGGTGAAACCCTACCCGGTTCCCGACCCGGTCCGACCCAACGACCCGGGTCGAGATTTTTTTTTTTTTTTTTTTAAAACAAACGGAGCTGCGTCGTTTTGAGAAGGGGGAAACCCTACCCGGTTCCCCCGACCCGGTCCGACCCAACGACCCGGGTCGCGACCCGGAAAAATCGGGAACCCTAGGGTTCCCGATTCGCGGCGCCGAGGAGGAGGACGCGGCGACGGTGACGACGGTGGCGGCGACAACAACAACGGAAGGAGGGGGTGGCGACGGCGGCGGCTACCTGGCGGGGTGGTGGCTGTGAGCGGCGGCAACGCGATCTCTCCCTCCCTCTTTCTCTCTCTCTCTCTGCGAGCCCGCGGATCCGGGTTTCGCTCGCCGCCGGTCTCCCCCGAAGTCTCTCGGAGGGAGATCGGCGAGCTCGCAACCCGACTCGCCTTGCCCTTGCTCGCTCCGAGTTCCCGAAGTCTCTCGGGGGCTCGGAGCTTCGCCGCGGCTGCTCGTGCTTCAACGGAGGCGGGGACGGGGGGTATTTATAGGCGAGGGGGTGGCCGGTCGACGGAGCTTCAACCGTCGGTCCCCCTCGCGCGCCGAGCGGCTCCGGGCGGCCAGACCGGCGTCCCATCCGACGCCAGCTGCTCCCTGCGAACGTCCCGTCGCCGTCTGCGATCTTCCTTCGGCGTCGCGCCCTAGCGCGAGTGTTGCAGAGACGTGAGGGAGAAGAAGAGATGACCGGGCCGGGCTGAGGAGGAGGATGGGCCGTGGAGGCCCATGCGGAGGCCTCCTCCCTTCCTTTCTCGCTTTTCTTTGTTTTGTTTTTTTGTTTTTGTTTTTGTTGTTTATTTTTTTGTCTTTATTATTTATTATCCGAAAAAAAGGAAAAAAAGATAATTAATAAAAAACCTAATTTAAGGAGACGAAATTTAGGCGTCAACAGCTGCCCCTCTTTGAAGGTGAGTTCGCAGAGGTTACATTCAAAGACAAACTGATGCCTAAATTTTATCCACATGCGTAGCAGGTTATATTTTATTTGGGACCTACTATTCTATGCAGAAAAAGAGCAATATAACATTACATATACTAAGACAGCTAAGAAGATACCTGTAATTACTTACCGAGAGTGAGTGAGATAGGGTGTGAACCCCGAGTTTTGGCAAGTATCAAGGTGTCATCTTACCTGGTGATATGAGAGGGTTGCTTCTCTAGGACCCGAACTATTCTTCGGTCGCTGTTAGAGCAATCAACGATTTATCTAGGACCCGAACCTCTCTTCGGTCGCCTTGACAGAAATTGCTTCTCCCGGACTCGAACCATTCTTCGGTCGCCTGTTAAAACAATCAATGATTTGTCTAGGACTCGAACCTTTCTTCGGTCGCCTTGACGGTAAACTCGATGTTTCTCCGGGACTCGAACCATTCTTCGGTCGCCCGTTAAAACAATCAATGATTTGTCTAGGACTCGAACCTTTCTTCGGTCGCCTTGACGGGAGATGCACCGACCTTTCTCAGGGCATCTCATTTGTGGGTGTCTGATTTGTATCGAGGACACCAGTTGGTACCCGACCTTTCTCGGGAGATGCGCCGACCTTTCTCAGGGCATCGATTTTGTGGGGATGTCTGACCCCTGTCAAAGACACCAGTTGGTACCCGACCTTTCTCGGGAGATGCGCCGACCTTTCTCAGGGCATCGATTTTTTGGGGTGTCTGACTTCTGTCAAAGACACTTGTTGGTACCCGACCTTTCTCGGGAGATGCGCCGACCTTTCTCAGGGCATCATATTTGTTGGGGTGTCTGATCTTCTGTCAAAGACACCAGTTGGTACCCGACCTTTCTCGGGGATGCGCCGACCTCTCTCACGGCATCATATTTGTTGGGGTGTCTGATCTTCTGTCAAAGACACCGGTTGGAACCCGACCTTTCTCGGGAGATGCACCGACCTTTCTCAGGGCGTCAATTTGTGGGGTGCCTGATCTTAGTCAAGGACACCTGTTGGACCCGACCTTTCTCGGGAGATGCGTTGACCTTTCTCAGGGCATCGGTTTGTGAGGTGCCTGATCTTCGTCAAAGACACCAGTTGGAACCCGACCTTTCTCGGGAGATGCACCGACCTTTCGCAGGGCATCGATTTGTTGAGGATACCTGGACATTCACAGGCATTGAAAGAGTACCTGGATATTCGCAAGTACGAACCTGGAGGATATTTGGGCCTTTGCAGGCGTTGAAGGGGTACTTTGATGATCACAAGTACAAACTCTTGGAGGATACCTGGATGTTCGCAGATATCGAAGGGGTACCTGTATGCTCACAAGTACTAGATACTGGAAAATACCTAATTGATTGCAAGTGTCAAAAGAGTACTTGAATGTTAACAATTACGGACTTTAAAGGATGCCTGAACGTTCGCAGGCGTTGGATGATCACAAGTACGAATTTCTAAAAATACCTGGCAAACGGGATATCGAGGATGGGTTTTGCATATTCATGGAGGTCTCTCACCTTTTGATAATTGGGGAATATCGAGGACGTACCTGAGATATTCGTGAAGGTCTCTCACCTTCTAGTATTTGGGAATATCGAGGACGTACCTGAGATATTCGTGAAGGTCTCTTACCTTCTGGTAGTTGAGAATATCAATGACGTACCTGAGATATTCGTGAAGGTCTCTCACCTTCTGGTAATGGGAATATCGAGGACGCACCTGAGATATTCGTGAAGGTCTCTCACCTCCTGGTAGTTGGGAATATCGAGGACGTACCTTAGATATTCGTGAAGGTCTCTCACCTTCTGGTTATGGGGAATATCGAGGGGGTACCTTGGATATTCGTGAAGGTCTCTCACCTTCTGGAAATGGGGAATATCGAGGACGTGCCTTGCATATTCGTGAAGGTCTCTCACCTCCTGGTTATGGGGAATATCGAGGGCGTACCTGAGATATTCGTGAAGGTCTCTCACCTCCTGGTAGTTGAGAATATCGAGGACGTACCTTGGATATTCATGAAGGTCTCTCACCTCCTGGTAAGGGGGAATATCGAGGACGTACCTCGCATATTCGTGAAGGTCTCTTACCTTCTGGAAATTGGGAATATCAAGGACGTACCTCGCATATTCATGAAGGTCTCCTACCTCCTGGCAATTAGGGAATATCGAGGACATACCTGAGATATTCGTGAAGGTCTCTCACCTCCTGGTTATGGGGAATATCGAGGATGTACCTCGCATATTCGTGAAGGTCTCTTACCTTCTGGAAATTGTGAATATCAAGGACGTACCTCGCATATTCATGAAGGTCTCCTACCTCCTGGCAATTAGGGAATATCGAGGACATACCTGAGATATTCGTGAAGGTCTCTCACCTCCTGGTTATGGGGAATATCGAGGACGTACCTCGCATATTCGTGAAGGTCTCTTACCTTCTGGAAATTGTGAATATCAAGGACGTACCTCGCATATTCATGAAGGTCTCCTACCTCCTGGCAATTAGGGAATATTGAGGACATACCTGGGATATTCGTGAAGGTCTCTCACCTTCTGGTAGTTGGGAATATCGAGGACGTACCTGGATATTCGTGAAGGTCTCTTACCTTCTGGAAATTGGGGAATATCGAGGACGTACCTGAGATATTCGTGAAGGTCTCTCACCTCCTGGTAATGGGAATATCGAGGGCGTACCTCGCGTATTCATGAAGGTCTCCCACCTCCTGGCAATTAGGGAATATCGAGGACGTACCTGAGATATTCGTGAAGGTCTCTCATCTCCTGGTAATTGAGAATTTGAATGTAGCACAAGGCTTACCTGGATGGCTGCCGGCACACAGGTGTACAAAGTAGAGAAATATTTGGATGAACACAAATATTTAATGATATAATCAGGGACCACTCAACCGGTCCAAGTGTAAGAAAGCATACCAGGTGATTGCAGGCGCATAATGTGGTGGAATACTTGAGTAGCTGCTAGTATTCAAAGATACAATTTGGAGGACAACTCGGACAAGTCGAGTGTCACGGAAAGGGAGTATTCGAACGGTGGTCGGTACTCAAAGACAAGAGGATACTTGGACAGTCAAGAGTATCCAAACTTTAAGGACAACTCGAACAGATCGAGTGTCAACAGAGGGAGTACCTGGGTAGCGGCATGCATTCAAAACAGGGGATTTCTCGACAGTTGCAAATATTAATATTTTGGGGACAACTCGAACAGGTCGAGTGTCGACAAGAGGGAGTACCCGGCAAATGGTAAGTACTCAAAGACAAGGGGATACTCAGACTGCTGCAAGCACCCAAACTCAGGGGATGACTTGAACAGGTCGAGTGACAAGAAGAGAGTACCAGGACAGTGGTAGGTACTCTAAGACAGATGGGGGCAGGGATATGCTTACCTGGCAATATCTCTGATCACTGAGAGTATGTTTGCTATTTACACAATATGCAGACATGTATACAATGATTGTATATGCTATAAATTCAAATGCGATTTATGCATGACAACTTTGTCAATTTTGTATCATCCGAATTCCACTGGGGAAGATTTTGAAAGACAACCCTCATTTAGAATGTAGATGTCTTGAGCATGCCAGGTGAGGGACTTTCAGTCTGAAAGGACTTTTCACTCACTCTCATGGAAAGGCTGTTTTATCCTGACCATTGATGCAGGATTTATAAGGATCATACTTCTCACTGTCATCATGTCAGCAGGGGTCCGAGTATTCTCGCAAGTGGTACGACTTTACCAATGTGAGAGGTCTTTGTTGAAATTGTGATGAAGACTTGGTTAGCAGCTCATCGAAGGGGATCATCAAGGTTGAAGTCGATGGATGAAAATGTTGCACGATTCTCTCCGGGTTTACAAGTCGGGAACCCCGCGAAAAGAGATAGAGTAATCTTGCTCGTACTTCTTCGAGCGATGTTTATGCACATATGAAATCTTACATTAATTGAAGTGCCCCTAGTCTGAAGAGACTTTTTACAATGGGAATATAACGTAGACTCGGCTCACATGTAGAAGGGTGAGAGTTGGTGACTGTCTCAGCATTTGTCACTGGTCTTTCTTCTTATTATCAAATGGAGATTTTACAACCACAATTTTTTCTTGGCTGCATTTTTTGACTGGGGGGCATTGGCCTTGTTTTTACCGGCACACTTGCTTTTTTATGCCCCTGCTTTTATTCCAGTTCCTCATTTATGGGCATTGACCTTGCTTTTACCAGGTACACTGCTTTTTTATGCCCCTGCTTTTTCATTTTTGTTGCTTGAGGAACTGATCTAGGCGAGTTCAAATCGAAGCACCATTATTTAGACCTTGAGTCTTCATCTTCGGCCAACGCTCTAGGCTATGGCAATAACTTCTGCTTTGTCTCAATGTGAGGGTAAAATTACAGACTCACTTGGGTTGTACAATGTTTACAAATGCATAGAAAAAGAATTGCTCTTCGTCATTCTAAGGCACTTAAATTAACGCGAGTGTTCATATGCAATAAAGACACTCGAAGATTGATGCAAGTGCAAGCAAGAGAATTTCTATCCCTCTTCTCACCTTGTGATGCTGATTTGCCTTGTCTTTGACATGCTCCAATGTGGGGGTGATTCTTGATGAGAGAAGCTTCACCAGTGTATGGGGGCTCAATAGGGGGTGAGCAATGAAATGCCTCTCACTATTTTGGTTATCGTATCATTCGCGAGAGAACTCTTTACCTTGCAGTCATGGAATTTTCTGCGCTCATCTCACAAGTGTATAGATGGGGGACTGTGTGTAGGATATGGCTTGCCCGTCATCATCCCGACGCACCTCATCCAGCATGCTCAACTAATCTTGTATTCTTCACTTAGCTGTCTATTCTAGTAATCCTTAATGGAATCAGTGATTTAGACAGACAAAATCATCATGCAAAAATCCATTTGGAGAAAGGTATGTAACATTTTTTGAAGTATGAGAGAGTTTGTACTCTCAAAACAAATGAATGATTTTCTACTCAAGAGACCCCATTGACAATTTTAGGGGTGTTTACTTGGTGGAATTGTATTTACAAATGTGTCGAATTTTGAATATCAAAAGAGCTATTCACAAATGGGGTGTCAATGGATTATCCTAATTAAGTAGGGAAATGACACACGAAGGATCAGCTGGGATTGGGGATTTGATCATTGATTTGACGGCCTTTCTGCTTTTGCCCCTGCAGAAGAGAAGATGTGGAAATAGATCAATTAGTAGGGTCAATATCACACATGATCTGAGGCCTGAAAGGTTTCTGTCATTTGCTTTGGCGATACTTGAGACGCCATTTGGCTTGGGAGAGCTTATCACGGTCTGACATGACTCTCATTGATTTGTTTTCTGCATCTTTGACGATCAGGTGATCCTGCAACCGACGAGAGAGATCATGTTAGTTTGAAGCTCTTTCAAGAGTCGAATAACTTGCAAGTGATACAACATTACCCTTCACTGGTTTACAGATGTTTGAATAGACCTGTAGTACGAGGAGGATATAAGTTCCTATAATTTTTACTCAGTTAGGTCATTTGCTCGCTTGTAATTTGCGGGTGCAAGAGAAGCAATTTTTATTTATTTCTTCAAGCGGCTAACTGTTGCATCGGGGAATCGAACCCTCGACTTTGGACCATTTTGCTTCCTCCCGGGTAGCACTCGACCAGAGGTGCTGACGGTGTCCGTAGGGGGCACTTCTTTTTCCATTTAACCGAATCGGCTTCTGGACGACACGTCTTTTCATACCAAGCCAGGTAAATCGATATGGGCTACACGAATTAACCACTAAGCTTGTGCTCTTGAATTCTAGGATTCCTGTCAATAGGAGAAAATGTGTCAAAAATGAGTTCAGATACTGAGAGTATTGGAAACGATACCAAATTACTCTTCCCCAGAGTTCTTATTTGTTGACTCCTAGGGATGTTTGAGTGTCAATGACGGCCTTTTGTCTTTGACACAGTTCAATGTCTTTTGATTGGCCCTCCTCATTTGTGGCCCTGCATGCATGATTGCTGGTTGTTGATTTATCTTCAACGCCTTCCTTCTGTGGAATTTTTCTTCTGTTTTTGACTATAGTTGCATTGAGCAAAAAGTCACATACCTCAAGCTTGTATGGAATTTGAGATGGACAATCAAAAACCTCCAGCTTTCTGATAGCAATTATTTTTGGAAGAATACATGTCTGGAACACGGAGTGAAGCTTCCGGACTCTAAAGTCATTGTCTGGAGTGGGGGCTATAAATCGCCTTGACTGTCTAGATTTTCTCCCGTTTAATTGTTCGGGCACGTCAAGGGGAGAAGATATTACTCCGTCTTGAAAAGGAATTGGACAGGAGTGAGGTGGAATGCACAGAGCTCCTGAGGACGGCCTGCAAACATGGGAAGGTTGAAAGCAGCCTGAAGGAGGTTATCCTGCCTCGAGCTACCATGGTGTGCGTGCGTCGAATTTAACCGCATGCCTATGCCTTTTATGTCCGATCTTTTGTCTCATGTAAGTAGAAGAAATGGGATGTTATTCTCAACACTATGCTCAGGGAATAAGATTTACCTTTTTTTTGAAACAGGATGATCCTTTTTGTTTGCCCCTGCTTCCTTGAAAGGGTGTCTTTGAATTTGGCCTGTTCACATGATGTGCCAGTTTTAAATGCTTTCTGTTATACTAAGTCAAAGGGGATGATATTCTGAGACATAAAGTGAGAGAGTCAGAAAGACAAACATAGTTAAATTTATCATCTTGTTTTGACGAAAGCTTTTGGTGATGAAATATTTTTATTTTTATTTTCAGAACATGTCTTTGGGGGAGAAAAAGCATGAGGAAGCCTAGCCCTCAGTATTCTCCTTGGATGATATTTTCTTTTCATGGTTGTATAGCATCACTGGGCTGGTTTGGAATACCGCCTCATGCTTTCAAAACAAAATATTATAACCATACATTAAAGTACTGGAAATACAACAGTAGCACACTAGATAATAAACATAAAGACAAGCAAAACTAACGAAAACTCCTATGAAAAGGAGCGTTTTGAAAGTGTTGGTCCTGAAGTCAAGCGTCTTTGAATTCCTCGCCTCCAGTAGACTCGAAGTATTCGCACGCGATGACTATTTCGTTGAAGCTACGGAAGCGTAACCCATGCAGCCAACATCGATGTTCGTGGGGCAAAGTTTCCATGAACTGCTTTATCAATTCTTCTTCAGTCAGTTGAGGGTAGGTTTGCATCATAAAAGCCCTCCACCTTCCTGCATATGCTCGGCAATCCTCCATTGGTCTTCTTCTGAAGTGGGCCGAACTCTCGCAAGGCAGCTCAGTTCCAATCTGGTTTTGGTACTGATGCAAGAATGTGGAAGACAGCTCATTCCAATCCTTTATGAGGTTAATACTTGCTGTGACGAACCATTGCAATGCAGACCCCGTAAAAGTTTCTTGGAACGCCTGAGTTGTGAATGTCATCGGGCCATGGTACTGACTCATCTCAGTATGGAGATATTGCAAATGAGCCACGGGGCAAGTCGTGCCGTTGTACTTGCGGAAATTAGGTATCCATACTTCATTGGGGGTCAAGATCATATGAGGGCAAGGCGGTCTTGACATGTCTTGGTTAGGCCACCGGTTTTCCCACTTTGCATATTCGTTGAAGTGGTGAATTTTTCTGTTTCGAGAAGTTGGACTCTACCGAGATCACTCCGTTGCCTTCTTCGGGTCAAAATTTCCGAATGAGGATGAAGTATTGAAGCTATCCTCATGGTCGGAGGACGAGTTTAGTAGCTCGTTAGGATCGTAGCGGATAAGGACGTACGTTTCTTCTTCGACGGGCCTTCATCCCCGGGTGACGGTAGGAAACAGTTATATGATGAGTGATCAGTTCCATCGAAATAACGCTGGAAATCCTTGGGTTTGTATTCTAGGGACTGGAAGTCATCAGAGTCATATTCTAGAGGAAGGTAGCCTTCAGAGTTGTATTCCAGAGAATGCTCGGAGTTTTGATGCAGTGGTTCGCCAGTTATCAAAATTCGCCTATACTCAGCGGTAGATGTTGAATTGATTGGTTTAGGCTTTCTTTTCTTGGCTCCCGGTCCGGACCTTTTGAGTAAGGCCCTTCGTCTTGCCGCCGATTTTGTCAACGGGAACGAGAGATATTAAGGCTTCACTCTCTGTTTCACTTTCTATGTCGATAGGGGTTGGTATTCTTTGAACCCTAGCTCTTGCAGTAAGCTTGGGGAGTTGTCCTGTCGTGCCCCGGTCTTGAACAGGCTCCGTGCCTGTGATCTCGTACATAGGTTCCTTACCTTTCCGAGTGGGAAACTTTTCAATAATATGATGTTGCTCAGTTGCCCATTTATCATGCAAGGCTTCATTGACATTTGACGTCTCCTCGTGCTCCGGAATCATCGGTTTTTCGTAGGGCAAGGCAATGTCAGGGCTGATGTCAATATCATATTCTTGGTGGAAAACATGAATTAGTTCCTTCCAGGTTTTAAGGGAACTAATCTTCCCGACAATGTACCATCGCAAGGCGGGGCCGGTCGGGTTTGATTGGTATGATTGAATCATCCTTTGGACCGGTAGGCTTGTAAGTAGGTCTCTGGGCGGAAGGTATCAGCATACCTTTCGCATTTAGGCGTTCTGAGTTCTTCAGGGATCTCAAAACTGACATAATTAGACAAGTCAACGGGATTCGGCTCTTGCAGTTGTCTCAACCTTTTCATGATCTTTTCAAACTGTTTATCTTGTTGGTCATTATCTGGCATATTTGCGGGTGCCGGGAGTGTGCTTAAAGCAGTTATGGAGTTGGGTTTAGCTTGAGTGGATTCCATTTGCCTTGAGAGTTGTTAAAGGACAATGGACATCTGTCCTACGCCATCTTCAATGTTGGTGAGGCGATTTTGTACCTCATTCTGATCGGGTCCTATCACATGAGGCCATTCGCGGGTGGCTGATAGTTGACGATTCATAATTACCTGTGGCGCAAAAAATCATAAATGAGCACGAAAGTAAACAAGGATTGACCCATGGCAATGGTCTAACTGCTTCTCTATTTATCAAAAGAGGACTTTAGAGACCACAGACTTCTGACATTTAAAACTTGAAATGACAGAAGGAAATACTATATATTAAACAAAAGTCCCTAAACAATGGGACGAAAATTTTCATTATATCAACACTAGGAAACACATGACTGTTAATCTATATGCGACGGGGAGCCTTGTTCTTGCGCCGATGCTTGTTTTCTTGGACCGGCTCTGAGACATGTATCCTGTTCATTCCCAAATCCCCTTGCACAGGCTCTGCTTGTTCATGCCGGCTGATCTCGCTGATTGGGTGAGGGATCGATGCCTTCCACTTTGTCGGGATACGATGGTTGAGGATGTAGGATTCAGAGGCGTGGTGGGCTTTTTCTCGTCCCTCAAGCCCTTCAGGTATCACAATTCTTTTGCGATGGCACCTGCTCCATGTTTCCTCGACAATGTCAATCCCGAATGTGTATTCACGACTTTGCTGGGTGAAGAAGAGTGGAGGAGCCTTCCTCCTGAAAGGCGGTGGGATCTCTTGAAGGGCTCCATACTGTCGTGTCACCCGATATGGGAAATAAGAAATGGCGCCGGTGAAACCAAGCAACGGAATTGGATGGCGGCGTCTGTAAGAAAAGTAAGCTCTCTTTTCATGGAACCAACCAGCACACCATTGGAATGCCTCAGGAGCTGGGTCTCTTAGAAAGTTTATCCAAGTTAAACAGCTTTGGTTAGGAATGTATGGTCCTAAAACCATAAATTTCTGAAATGGATTTTCGAAATCATTTATTTCAGACGATCGCATGAAGCCTCGAAATTCGCTTAGGTGAGAAAAGAACCAGACTTGTAAAATTTCCGGGAGACCCGCATGACCTTTTCCGTGTTTTCTTTAAAACGTTTGAGGGACAAGAATGTTTCGGCTAAAATCATGTTGACATAATTTTGCCCCCTTGAGATTTGGTCAACTATCCATGCCATCCTTGGACTTATGACATTTCTTTGATGGGGGAAAATGATGAGCCCGAAAAGGCCAAGAGGAAAATCTCGCTTTTCGAGTCATGGGTTGATTTTCGAAACAAAAGTCAAAAATGTTAGGGGGCAGGTATTATGATTGTTTTCAAGAATTTGCCTCATAACATGGACTTCGGTTCTAAGAGTCGTGCTAACCCACGCAACGGGATAATGCCCGTTGATGGCCTAACAAGCCTTTTCTCGAGAGGCATTCCAGTGATGATGATGCTTTGTATTCTTCCGAGTTGGGGTTAGCTCGAACCCCCAAATATAAAAGTAGTCGTCTTCGGGCACCAGAAATGTGCCATGGCCTGCATGACTTCGGGATGAACACGGATTCGAATCAACGATAGAAGATGACCGACTTTGGCTTTCACTCGTTCTTGGGCATACCGGGTCCAATTGACCCCACCATCTGAAGAGCTCTGCTTTGGGAGTGGGAATAAACTGGATGTCATCTTCTCCCATCGCATATAAACTGTGACTCAAAAAAAACTTTCCTAAATTGCCATGGATCAATAAAAGGACTAAGTAAAAGTAAATAAATTACTTTGCTTTTAAAGAAAATGACAAGTACAAAGACATGCACATGAGATGTGCGGCTCGATTTCTAGCTGAGAAGGATTGTTGAAATTAAAAGGGTATCCGCCAGTCGCAGTCTCGCGTTAGCAGCATACCCTCCTAACATCGGCTAGAGAAATTCGGGGAAAAGAAAGGCAACCTCTACATCGCGGTCTCGCGTTCAAGGTCGTATCTTTCTTGACACCATCCTAAACATCCTATGGCGGCCCAGGTCCGGTGGCCGGGTTGTGTGTGCCATGTGTAGTGCTGAAACAGTAAAGCATGCACCACAATTCATAATCCCAAGACAATCTATTTTAAGCAAAGTTAAAATAAATTTCTAAGCTAATGACCTGCATAAAAAAAAACCTAAGTCAGTAAAGAATTTAAACAAGATAAAAAAGGCCTAAGTCCTCAGATTCCCCAGCGGAGTCGCCAAGCTGTCGCGACCTCTTTTTTTCCGGCGCCCGATCGGGGCGGGCGCCTAGCGGAGGCTAATGGCTCGGCTGGATTAATTAAGCCCGGACTCTCCCAAGTCCACCAATTCACGACTTTAATAGTCTAAGTTTTTAACCTGTAAGTTAATTTTTAAAACGGAGTCGCCACTAATCAATTTGGGGTGGGTTGATTAGAAACCCATGCGAAATATTAGGAGAAATATTCGCTCCTGCGCAACCAGAGAAATTAGGATCGGGGACTTGATTACACTAGTTAATCACTAATGCCCTTTCGGTACCTAACATTGTTTAAACCCTGAGGTTTTTTTTGGATGTTTTAGGGATTTTCCACGCATTTTTGGGAAAAACATATTTTTTGGGGTCCTCTTCTATTTTTGGACATAAAAGGGATTTTTGGATTTTTGGTATTTTTGGAAAAATACAAGTTTTTTGGCTTTTTCTGGATTTTTGGCATTTTTTTTTGAAAATATGGAATTTTTTGATTTTTTTGATTTTTTTTTGGAAAATAAAATATTTTTTAATATATTTTGGAAAATAAAGTATTTTTTGATTTTTCTTGATTTTCTCGAAAATAAAATATTTTTTATATTTTCTGTTTTTTTAAATTAAAATATTTTTAAATATTTTTTGAAAATAAAATATTTTTTGATTTTTTTTTTTTTTAAAGCCGATAGCACTCGGGCCCGCAACGCGGGCCCGGCTCGGATTTTTTCAACATTTAAAAAAAAAAAAAAAAAAACGGCGCCGTTTAAGGGAGGGGGAACCGGTGAAACCCTACCCGGTTCCCCGACCCGGTTCGACCCAACGACCCGGGTCGAGATTTTTTTTTTTTTTTTTTTTTAAACAAACGGAGCTGCGTCGTTTTGAGAAGGGGGAAACCCTACCCGGTTCCCCCCGACCCGGGTCCGACCCAACGACCCGGGTCGCGACCCGGAAAAAATCGGGAACCCTAGGGTTCCCGATTCGCGGCGCTGAGGAGGAGGACGCGGCGACGGCGACGACGGCGGCGGCGACAGCAACAACGGAAGGAGGGGGTGGCGACGGCGGCGGCTACCTGGCGGGGTGGTGGCTGTGAGCGGCGGCGACGGCGGTGCGGCGGCGGCAACGCGATCTCTCCCTCCCTCTTTCTCTCTCTCTCTCTGCGAGCCCGCGGATCCGGGTTTCGCTCGCCACCGGTCTCCCCCGAAGTCTCTTGGAGGGAGATCGGCGAGCTCGCGACCCGACTCGCCTTGCCCTTGCTCTGCTCTGAGTTCCCCGAAGTCTCTCAGCGGGGCTCGGAGCTTCGCTGGCGGCTGCTCGTGCTTCAACGGAGGCGGGGACGGGGGGTATTTATAGGCGAGGGGGTGGCCGGTCGACGGAGCTTCGACCGCCGGTCCCCCTCGCGCGCCGAGCGGCTCCGGGCGGCCAGACCGGCGTCCCATCCGACGCCGAGTGCTCCCCCGCGAACGTCCCGTCGCCGTCTCGCGATCTTCCTCCGGCGTCGCGCCCTAGCGCGCGTGTTGCAGAGACGTGAGGGAGAAGAAGAGATGACCGGGCCGGGCTGAGGAGGAGGATGGGCCGTGGAGGCCCATGCGGAGGCCTCCTCCCTTCCTTTCTGCTTTTTCTTTGTTTTGTTTTTTTGTTTTTGTTTTTGTTGTTTATTTTTTTGTCTTTATTATTTATTATCCGAAAAAAAGGAAAAAAAGATAATTAATAAAAAACCTAATTTAAGGAGACGAAATTTAGGCGTCAACAATGAGTTGATTGCTCTACTTTGATTGCGTGATGGGTCAAGCGGTCTGAATTATGGAGTTCAATTAAATATAAACTATGATTACAAACCAAATGAAGCCCTGGTCACCCCTTCCACATATATAAAGGGAAAAAACCAGTGGTCAAGTCTCCGTTGCAAGAAAACAAAGAAGATTAATTGTCTACAAAAGTTTTTTGTGGCCTAGGGTATTAGGTGAGTCAGCATTACGCAATGCTAACATTGTTTTAAAGATATCAGACCAAAGAAAGGGGTTCTAATTAATTAACTCTCTACATAGTAAGAGTTGCACACTCTTTAATATTTTTTTTTTCTTTGCTAGGGTAGATTCACAAGAACTGTTCTAAATATCTACGGAAATCAGTCGTTCTCCTTCTACCAACTTAGTAATTTTGGTCCATTTATTGTCAGACTAGAGTCGGATATACATAGTATCGTGATGACAATTGACTCAATATATCACTTGAAAACTATGCTTACATAATTTGATTGGGCGTATTTACACTAAAATAATTTATTAATATTCAAGAAAAAGGATGACATTATACCATCCGTCGATCAATACTTGGCCCGTATACATCAAAAGGTTTTATTGAATTTTTACTCATGGGAGATACAGGAGAGTACACAGCCAATGTAGATATACATACGCTAGCTAATGAATAAATTACTATACTTAGATAGCGTGTTGGCTCCAGTGGTCTGAATTATGAAGTCTAATTACTATAAATTATGATTAAAAACCAAATGAAACCCTGGCCACCCCTTTGGCGTGTATAAAAAGAAACCAGGGGTCCAGTCTCTGTTGCAAGAATTTAAGGAATATTATCTGTCTACAGGCATCATAGTATACTTTTCTAGATCATGGGTAAACACACGTTGTCCTAATCCTTCAATTCTTAGACCTTTCCTTAGAGCCTAGGGCAATATTTAAATCAGCATTATGTAATGCTTCATTAACTTATAAAGGAGGGAAACGATATGCTACAGATATATGCAAGTTTTTTGACATAGACACGCTTTTTTTTTTTGGTGAGACATAGACACGATCAAAAGATATCATAAACCAAACAAAAGGGTCATAATTAGTTAACTAGCTATACAACAATAATTTGCACGCCCTTTAATAGTCTAACAAATTTTGATTGGGCGAATTTAAAAGAATCACAAGATATCCTCAGAATTCAGTCTTCTCCTTCAGCCAACTTTGCAAATTTGGTCCATTTATTTGTCAGTTGGGACCCAGTTTTCATTTTAAATTTTAATCTCGGCTTACTAACTTTTTGAGGCCAAATTCAAATTTGTTTCTTATAATTTGAATACATAAATACTACGCATTTACACTTTTGAAAGATGACTTTTGCCTCTTTTGAATCAATTAGAAAATCGAGATTTTTTTCCTTATTCGTGCGCTTTGTGCGTGTGCCCATATTAATGCGATGAAAAATCTGGATTCCTTTTTAACATGTGGGTGTATAAAGTATAGAGAAAGTGGCCTTTCATCTTCATGGATCCTCTATCGGAGAACGAGGCATCTGAATGGGGTGAACTCTTATTCTTAAGGCCTTAAGTACTTTATCTGACCCAAACCCAACAGTTTTAGCATAATCAGATTATGAAGTTTGGATCCACCAAACATGAGCAAGCCCACAATCGCAACACCAACAGTCAATGGCGTGCAATATTTTCAAGAGCTTCACGGCTTTATATAAGTTTAAGCATGTTTGTTCTTCTCGCTTGAGTTTTCAGTTCAAGTCAGCACACCAGTGTACATCATTTAGATGCTAATTTTTTTTTTTGACGCCCATTGATATAAAGAAACTTTTGTTGTCAATCCTTCTCGATACAATACTTATAATATCTATCGAAGAATTTAGCTAGATCTTTTCTCAGCCAGGCCATTTGAGCGTTGAGACGTTGATTAGAAACTGATTAAACCCATTAAGAAGGCATCACAAATGTTATTAATATTATCAAGTTGGGAAAATATGACACAAACAGTCTCTAAATTTTGGTCTAATATGTAATATCATTCCTAAATTTTTAAATTTTTCAATGTGGCCCATGGACTATCGATAAATGTTTAATGTAATTCTTCCATTTGCTCAAATGACAAATGAGACTTTATTTGATGACATGGCTTATTATATCATGAGTTGGATTTTTAAAAAAGATAAGTCAACATGTTCATTTTTTTTATCCATTTACTTTAGAAAAGGAAAAAATTTAAGGTTTTAACATGGTCATCATTAATTTATTCCGATTAGAGATGAATAACTTACTTGAATAATCCACGTATAACCTCTTTTTTGTCCATCGTTCAAATTTAAACAAATCAGAAGTTACATCAGCAAGTTTCATCAACTTGAATTAATAGAAAGAGGTCATTGAACATTTTTTGTATAGTTTAGGGACTAAATTAAATACTTATTAATAGTTCAAGGACTATATTGAATAAATCAAAAGTCGGAGGATGACATTGCACGTTAAACAGACTGGAACATTCATGTCATTTTCCTTATCAAGTTTGTATCCCCATTTTCACTGGTATAAAGTATGATTTGTAAGTGAAGATGAAGTGTTACAAAAACGACTTGAGGATAATTATAGAGAATGAAGTCGTGAGATTTATGTAGAGTAGAAAACCCGAAGTCACTTCTGAATTGGCCGATCAAGGGAAAAGCAAACTTTATTTGTTTTGTCCCCAAAAAGTATAGATTCTTTTCATGTTTTTAACTTTTAATTAGGGTTGGTGAGTGTCAAAAATTCTTGGTAGAAACAAAAGACTCGTGACAAATTTTCAGATAAATTATTGGTAAATTACAAATGCTTATATGAAATAAAATTTCTTCGATGATTGGCAAATTACCAATCTCTATTATCGTTTACGAACTTTTAGTCACATTCCTTAGTAAAAGTTTAAATTTTTGTTAATTAAACTATTCACCCCCACTAAGTGGAAAGTATGTTGGACGCAAATTGCGCAACCCAAGATCTCCATAACCAGAACAAGAACATGCATGAATGAGTAGAAAGATTAACGCACCTGTTTTGGGATTCATCAAATATAAAGCGGAAGTAGAAAAGGGATTTCCCACATATCAAGGGGATCCACGCATAAAGTCCTTCTCCTCTATTGCCCTCCGTATCACTGGCTCAATGAGGCGGCCCCCTCACGTTTAGCGTTAGGTAAACGCCCCTTAGGTGAGGATACATGTGAGAATTAGGGTTAGAGGAGAGACTTTAGCACTATTTATAGAGTTTCCAACTAGGCCCCCTCATTACGGGCCAAGCTCAACTCGGCCCACACTAGCCAGCCCATATTAGACTAATTAAGAAACCTTCTATCTCACCTTAGACCAATCCCCGTAAACGGTAAACGTTAAACGGTAAATTACAATATCAATTAATGTAGTCCACATTTAGGAAAACTCTTACATTCTCCCACTTGGACTATATTAATTGAAATCGTACTGTATGTGCGCACATTGGTCTAGAGATAAGTCTTAATAGTCAATCCTATCCCATAAAGTCTTAAACACCGAATCATGGCGGTAACTGCATGTATACACACAGAGCCTTCCATGGTCACGAGTGTTCTCAACTCTATTGATATGGATCCAATATGGTAGTGTGTCAAATGGATAACATCTCTCATAGAGAGATCTCATTTGTCGATCACCATTCTCTTACCTTAAGCGTCACAAAAACTTGTGCACTAGAGAATGTCCATTCTCTTACCTTAAGCGTCACAAAAAAAACTTGTGCCACTAGAGAATGCATTTATGGTTCCATGAACCCACATATGTCTTGTCCTTACGGTTAACCATTCTTTTATGTATAACAAGACATATGGACAAGGCTAATAATCGGATGCCCCTAGCCTTCACTCAAGGTTTATACAATACCTTGAGACTTTAATAATATATATATTTTCAACATAATAACAAACCATTCAAAAACATTTTATTGAATGCAAAAGTTGATACATATATATATCAAAATGTTACTAAATTGTAACAAAAAACAGATGTAAACATTATTAAAAAAAAAATAAAACAGCTCCCACTAAATAACAGCATCCCAAGATGCTCCTAAGCCCATGCTAATGACATGTCGCTTAAAATACACATGGGCGTAGACCTTTAGTTAGTGGATCTACAACCATATCATCTGTGGAAATATGTTATATTAAAACGTCACCTTTCTGTACCGTTTCCTTTTGGTCAAAAGTTTTGACCACTATATATTTAGGGTGCGTTTGGATGGGCATTTAGAAAGCCCATCCAGCCCCCAAAGCCCCTTCAGCCAAAATGTGGGTGTTTGGCAACCCATCTGAAGGAGCTTTCATTTGAAAGCCGAGCCTTGGAAATCTTTGAAAGCTCAAGGCTCGGTAGGGACTGACCTTGAGCTTTCAGCTTTCAACCAAATGCTGAAAACAATTTTCTTTTCCTAAATTACCCTCAATAATTTTTTATATTTCCTTTCTTACCCTTGTATTTATTCATTTTTTAATTGAAAATTCAGCGGTCCGGCCGCCGACCGGCGAAGGGCGACGGCCGCCGGCGAGCCAGATCTGGCGCCGACGGCCGTCGGCTGAGGTCGCCCGAGGTCGGGCGACCTCCGGCGAGGGTCGCGCGACCCAGCCGAGGGCCGCCGGAGGTCGCCCGACCTCGGGCGACCCTCGGCGAGGGTCGCTCGACCCAGGGGCCGCGCGACCCAGGCGACCGCCGCCTGGGTCTCGCGGCCGCAGGCGGCCCTCGCCTGGGTCTCGCGAGGGTCGCGCGACGGTGTCGGGTCGTGCGACCCTCGCGAGACCCAGGCGAGGGCCGCCGCGGCCGCGAGACCCGGCGGCGGTCGCCCGGGTCGCGCGGCCCCGGGTCGAGCGACCCCGGTCGCCCGAGGTCGGGCGACCTCCGGTGGCCCTCGGGCTGGGTCGCGCGACCCTCGCCGAGGGTCGCCCGAGGCTCGGGCGACCTCCGGCGTCCCTCGGGCTGGGTCGCGCGACCCTCGCCGGAGGTCGCCCGACCTCGGGCGACCTCATCCGACGGCCGCCGGCGGCAGCAGCCCTCGCCGGTCCGGCGAAGGGCTTAGCTAAATTTTCAAAAAAAAAAAAGAAAAAAATAAAATAAAATAAAATATATATATACCCATCAAAGCCCCTTGCCAAAGTATTTTTTACCAAACACACATTCATCTCAAAGCCCATTTGGAAATTTTTTTTACCAAACACAATTGCATTTTCCCCAAGTAGCTTTAGGCTTTCAGCCTTTGCATTGGACTGGATGGGCTTTCTAAATGCCCATCCAAACTCACCCTTAGACCCCTTGAGACCTTTGTAGTAAATAAATAATACTACAAATTTGTTATCTCAATACAACCGTATAGGTCTATCCATAAAGTTTAAAACGGTCAACTCCTTCATGAGGTTCCGGAGCCTAATAGCCCAAGTAACAACCTAAAAGAATGTTACTAACACTGCTTTCATAGTAGAAGATGATATAGAACTTTATTTACTGCACTTCCTACTAACATAAATATGTATTTTGTTATTGATCTCATGTCATCATAACAGCTAGCAAAGTTTACATCTAAATACCCTACTAACTGCAAGAATTGAACATATCCACATATTAACATATAATCTCTTATCATCTTTAAGTACTTTAAAACCTTCTTGGCAGCAACGCAATAATCGCGTCCTGAATTTGATTGATGTCTGCCTAGAAGTCCCGTCACAAAGACGATATTTAGTCTAGTGCAAATTCGAGCATACATTATACTTTTAAGTGCACTGACACAAGGTACACATTTTAATTAGATTTTCTCAATATTTAAATAAGGACAGTGTGATAGATACAATCCATCACCTTTAACAACAGGAGCAATTCCTGACTTACACCGATGTATATTGAATATTTCCAATATACAATCAGCAAATGTCCTCCGAGAAAATCTAATATAATATGGCAAAAACAATCCTTACAAACCTTAGTACAAAATATATAAGATGCCTCAAGGTCATTACTTGTAAACAAAATATCATGTACAGAGAGTATGAGAAAAATAAATTTCCTCCCACCGACCTTGCAGTATATAGAATTACTTTGTTCTTAATTGAACAAAATAACAACACTATGAAACTTTAATAATATTGTCTGGAAACTTGCTTAAGACCATGAATTAAGACTTTTCAGTCTACATACAAATTTACTTGAATCTATTGCAAAATTCTCCAGTTACACTTATATATATTTTGTATCTCTTTGACGTAACTCCATATAAAAAATAAATTATCAATGCCACGTTCACTCTGAAAGAATCTATAAAGAAATAATTATTTCTTCACTAACTATCCACCCCTCTTTCAGAGTAAAAATATTATTATCCTTTTTTTTTTATGGCGTTTAATCACATACTTAATTAAGAACAAGAAACGACATTTATATAAGTTGCTAAAACAACCATGTAATGGATATTGTAATCATGCTCTCACAAATAGACTATATAGTATGATGGTATAAGTAATTGTCTTTCTCTAACAAATCTCCTTAATAAAACTGCAACCACTTCATTCTACACTTGAGAGGTTTAAGAAATTTCATCATAACATAGAAGCAAGCATCTCTTGTGCACCCCGATTATTGATAACTAGAACAACATTAAAGAATGCTAATCTAGAATATCTCTCACAAATTAACATCAATAGCAATACAGGATACCCCAAATCGACAAGCTTGACAGCTGATCCATTATCACTCATGAGTTCATAAGGCAAAACATGACTCCAAGGCCAACAGCTAATTTATTAGCCAATTTTTAAGTAACAATTATCATTGTAATCAACCAGTGGCCTATTAATTGAGTCAAACCAGAGAACCAAATATCTAAAATTTAACAGTAGATACTATTGCTCTGCGTAAATGTTGTCATACTCCTTATACATAAAAAATATTCAACTTGATAGACATTAACAAGTGACCAGATGAATTCATGTACAATATGCAGTAACTTAATTGACATGCATTACCCACATTCAACAAATGTGTTAATCAGTACAATCAGTTTGGTCACGAGTTCTTAAGACGTCCATCATTCAAAGATTACCAGTGTGTAAAGGAGTATGCTTAAACAACAAAAATTTTATAATCAATACATAGCTCAATTACCATCCCATAATGGTTATATCTCATTAAGCCAACTTCAGTTCACAATAAAGTTTAATTTTTTTATTAATGAATCACACCATTATAATATTTATGTGATAACATACCTGTAACCCAATACTTATATTTCCAAAATCACAGAAAATATAAGAAAAATACGCAAAAATACACTAAAAATACACGTATTTAGGGTTCCATATGTATTTTCACATCCATAAAAATTATCAAACATGTAATATAAATACACCATGATGTAGATGATGAAGATACGAGTCCAACACTACCGACCACGCGCGAAATATATATATAAATACAAATCTTCACAAACCCCATCATCCTCGTCGCGAACGAATTCGATATTGACTAGCAACTGCGGGCAAACTTACCACGGTAATAGAACAAAACCGCCAAGAGGAGAAAGTCAATTCCGAAATCAGAGACGGACGAGCAAAAGAGTGCGCGCGATGATCGACAATTCATAATTCAAACGACACGACGTGATGCAAAGAGTGGACAAGAAAAACGAAGGTAACGCTAGAATGTAACTTAAAATTCTAGAACTTTTCTATGTATAAACCCTAGAATTTCAAATTTAAAATTCTCACTCAATTCTCAACAAAATTATACAAATTATATATGGTTGGAAAGATCTCGACATGTAGAACAAAAACCCCATGGTTTCAGGGATCATCCGAATTTGTGATTTTATTTTATTTTTATTGAACAAAAAATCTCGAAAATCACAAATTAGGGCAAAAAACTTATGCGTTCGAGTTCTAGGGTTATGGATGCTCTGATACCACATGTTGGACGCAAATTGCGCAACCCAAGATCTCCATAACCAGAACAAGAACATGCATGAATGAGTAGAAAGATTAACGCACCTGTTTTGAGATTCATCAAATATAAAGCGGAAGTAGAAAAGGGATTTCCCACATATCAAGGGGATCCACGCATAAAGTCCTTCTCCTCTATTGCCCTCCGTATCACTGGCTCAATGAAGCGGCCCCCCAAACGTTTAGCGTTAGGTAAACTCCCCTTAGGTGAGGATACATGTGAGAATTAGGGTTAGAGGAGAGACTTTAGCACTATTTATAGAGTTTCCAGCTAGGCTCCCTCATTACGGGCCAGGCTCAACTCGGCCCACACTAGCCAGCCCATATTAGACTAATTAAGAAACCTTCTATCTCACCTTAGACCAATCCCCGTAAAACGGTAAACGTTAAACGGTAAATTACAATATCAATTAATGTAGTCCACATTTAGGAAAACTCTTACAAAGTACACATATGAACATGTTACGTGCATCTACTTTCCACGTCCATGCTGAGGTTCCACGTGATTGGGACAAATGGAGTCATAAAAAAGAACTAAAGCTTGGGAAATTTCAAAAGCCAATTAAAGCTTTTTGCAATGGAAGCCAAGTATTTTTTTTAAAGGTAAAAAATGTGTAGGGAATTGACTTGTCCTGCATGCTTAGTTATCAATTAAAAGTCAAGGATGACAACATTATTGGATGCAAATCGCGCAATCCCAAGATCTTCATAACCAGAATAAGGATATGCATAATTGAGTAGAAAGATTAACACACATGTTTTGGGATCCATTGTTCTTGAAGCGGAAGTGGAAAACCGATGTTCCATGCGCAAGTCATTCTCTTCTATTGCCCTCTGTATCACTGGCTCAATGAGACGGCCCCCTCACCCTTTAGCGCTAAGTTAACACTCCTTATGTGAGGATGCATGTGATAATTAGGGTTAGAGGAGAGACTTGAGCACTATTTATAGAGTTTCCAACCAGGCCCTCTTATTACGGGTCAGGCTTAACTCAGTCCACACTAACCAGCCCTATATTAAACTAATTAAGAAACTTTCTATCTCACCTTAGACCAACCCCGTAAAAACAGTAAACGTAAAACGGTAAATTATAATATTAATTAATGTAGTCCACATTAGAAAAACTCTTACAAGCATCATTAAAAACAAAGCATTATGGACAATTTTTGCAATACCTCGGATCCACCGAATGGTTGCGGACCCATGTGGATTCAGTCAGTAGACGTTAGATAGGTCATTTGATATGAATTAAGCCCGAGAAAAGTACAATGGCGAAGGTATGTGTTAGAACTAGTATTAGCACCTAGAGGGGGGTGAATAGGTGTTTATCGCAATTTTAACAATTCAAATCAAATAAGATGTGAATAATTTAAAGTCAACGATTGCAGCAAATGAAAGCAAATAACAATATAAATGATAAAGGATAGAGAATCAAGACTTCAGATTTATAGTGGTTCGGCTTAGATCAAGCCTACGTCCACTCTCCCGCACGGACAGCCCTTCAGCTGGATTTCACTAAGAATCAATAAGAGTGATTACAATCTCACGCTCTTGAGTCCACAAAGTGTAGATTACTCTACTACACTTCCTCAAGATCTACAATATGATCTCTCTTTTTGATTACATGTAATGCTCAAAGAATGATATCGCAAAGTGATAGAGGAGATTTCAGACTTTGGAATTTTTCTATCCGCACCCTTCAACAACTAGAGCATCTCTCTTATATACTTCTTCATGCCTTCAGATACCGTTGGCACCTTCCAAAGAAGTTCTTCCAATCAACCCGTTGGACAAAATCAATTAGAGAGATCTCGAGCTCTTTAAGGTAAGTGTTGATAGCCCATCAATCCTGCTCGCCCATACAATCAGGATCTCGGTTTCCATAAGTAGATCCTTCCAAATATAAGTTGCGAAGTCGTCAAAGAATCTGAACATATTCCATATAAAACTTAGATCGTTTAGTGCTGAATCCAAAGAAAGATATCCATCGACGTTAGAAGACAGGATCGTATAAGATCGAATAAACGTCGTCCCGGAAACTGTCCTTGTGAGTAGACTTCAAAATATAAGTCTTGAGTCTTGCTAGCTTCGACTTTAATCTTCGACTTTGTCAATAGAATCTGTAAGTCTTCGGACTTTGATCTTCGACTTTGATCTTCGACTTTGATCTTCGACTTTGTCAATAGAATCTGTAAGTCTTCGGACTAGACCGATAAACTTGTTTTGTCAACTTCAAAATACTTTAAGGGATTTCATCCAACAATCTCCCCCTTTTTGATGGTGACAAAACTTTCCTGCAGATTTGAATATTATCGCCCGCAATACAACTTTTAAGCAAGCATCATAAAAGATTTAAATAAGATAGTAGAAGTTATCCCGTACATACGATATCCCGTACTCGACTTTCCCCGTACATAGATCCGCATTCACGAAACCTCATTAGTCATAAACAGACAAGGTACTATCAAATTTACGAAGCTTAAAGTATTGCCATAGAGAATACTTTCCAAAAAACTGCAAGTTTAAGTTAAAGTCAAGATAGCAAGCAATAAAAGAAAAAGATTGGGTTTGGATATTGGGTTTGGATCAAAAATCATCAAAAAATCTGCAAGGTCTTCTCCCCCTTTTTGTCAGCATTAAAAAATTAAGGAGCTCGAGGAATGCGAACAAGTTGAAAGTCTTCCATAGACTTTACAGTGTCTTCCAGCTTCCTCAAATCTGCCTGTACTTGGGTGAGAGTAGTGCCCTTTGCGGTTTCTTGAATCTGGCGCTGAACATCTTTAATCTGATCATGCAAAGTGATGAACATTGCATGATTTTCATTCTGCAAGGTCTGAAATTCATATCCCATTGCATAAATTTGACCTTTTAGATCCAAGATGATCTCAAGCAGCCTTCGAAAATCTCCAGAGTTGTCAGTCTGAGTGCTTGTTTCAGCTCGGTCTGACGGTGGAGTCAAGCCGATAGGAATATCGAAGGAGGTTCATTGTGTGGAGATGATGCCTCTCCTTCAGAAACTTTGCAGCATGAATATCCTCAGCATCTGGAGGTGATCGACTAACACTGTTTGATCATCCTCTTCTCTCGAAAGTCAGCCGAAGAGGTGTGTGTTCGCTTTCTTTATCTCCCCCTGTCTCCATGTCTTCGGTGGAGAAAAGAATTCTTCTTTTTGAGGCGATTCCTCGATTACGGGATGTTGTAAATCCTCCTTTTCGCTGGAGAATCTGTTCTTTCGGGTTCATCTCGCTTTCTCTTCTTTTCTTTCTTCCTTTTCCTCTCGCTCTTCCTTTCTTTCTTCCTCTGTCTTCTCTTCCTCTTTCTTCTCTTTCTCTTTCTCCTCTTTCTCTTTCTCTTCCTCTTTCTCCTCTTCCTTCTCTTCATCTTTCTTCTCTTCCTTCTCTTCTTCTTTCTTCTCTTCCTCTCGCAACTTTATGTTCTGGAACAGTTGGAATAGATGCAGCAAATTGAGAGATTAGAGTAGAGATAGGAATCATATCCTCATCATCTTCATCTTCCAGGATGATTGCCCTTCGCTTCTTGGTGGAACTAGCCACGCTTCTTTCCCTTTCCTTTTAGCCGCCGATGAGTCTGGTCCGAGCTTGGCAGGAGTCTTTTCCTTGAATTTTTCCAGCTTCTTGCTAAGCTCCTTCAAACGCATCTTGGTAATCATCCCCAAACCGATGACCATTTTATCAATGGTCTTCACTGTGAAAATGTGAGGAGGTTGAATGTGTAGATGTTTGAAGAGACGAGTGATAAGAGCAGCATAAGGAAGCTTTCCTTTGTCCTTAACCATGCATCTATACATGTGAAAGATGATGGTATGTGGTAAAGAGAAGTTCACACCTATCTTGATGGCAAACATCAACTTTGCTTCAAATTGAAACATCTGTCTTGGACGTCGATTTGGGTCTTAGACAGGTTGATTACAATTTTATGCAGCAAAGTATTTGTTGCATTCATTCTGAATAAGACAGTCTTCCTTCGCAATTCTGTCCTTTGCTAGCTCAAGAGTAGCGAACTTACAGACACCCGATTGGTTGGAAAGCTCTTCTTTCCACACCAAGCACATCAGCCAAAATATCACAATCAATGACATACTCCTTATCTCTCACACTTTGAAGGTAAAACTGTTTGCATCAATGAAGCTGATATTGGAGTAGAAATAGGCAATCAATTCAGAATGTGCTTTGTGTCACGCTATGCAGAATTGATAGAGTTGGAGCTTTTCGAATTTCTCTCGCAGATTTATACTCAACAAATCCAGAAAGTCAAAATCAACAGTTCTTGGGTTCATCACCCCACGCTTCAGCTTTTCATATTTCTTCCTGTGTCCGTCTGAGCGGAACAATTCATTCTTCTTCCCTCTTAGGCTCGCAGCCACACCCATCCATGGTTTAAAATGCATGAACATCTTTTCATCATCATCCTTGCCCTCAGGCTGATTCATGCTACTAAACCTAGGGTCACTCGGGAAATTTGCAAACGCTCTTGCAGCCGTTCCCTCAGGCACAACTCCAGACCTTTCCATCACAGTAAGAAAGTGCGTCTCGTTTCTATACCCCTTCTCTTTCAGAAACTCATCCACAAAAGTCATAGCACCCTTCCTTTAATGCGAGTAGAGTTTATAAACAAAGGCGGGTTTTAGAGTTCTTCTTGGTTCGATGTCTTCATAAACCATTTCATCTTGAGGTCTAGTTGGAGATGACTGCTTTTGAGACTGCTCGAAGGAATGTCGCTTTCCTCAGTGAGAGATCAAAATGCGTAGGCCCCTCACCAGAGCCTTGTGGTCCCTTGTTTGCTATTCGGAAGATTTCCTCGATACGACATTGTGCTTTTCTTTGGAAAGACTTTCTCACTTGTTTCGCAAGAAAGTTGAGAACTTTGAAACAATGAAGTTTGGGAGGAAAAAATTGCAGAGCGGTGAAAAAAGCTTTTGATCTAGGGTTTCGAGTAAAGTGAAAACGAAGGAGAGAAGATGTATAAAAGATAACAGGCACGGGAATAACCAAGCGTCGTATATTTTGGAAATTTTGAATTTTCCTTTTTGAAAAAAAATAACTGCCTTAATAAAACGAAAACCACTTCTTTTGAAAATAATAACCAATTTAAAATTAGACAGATTATCTTACCTTATTAATAAGACAGTTTAAGTAAAGAAACTTACGGACGTGTCGATTCATATTCTCGATCCTTTGAGTCGATGCTCGTCGGACTTTAGTTACGAGTCCGAACTCTAGTATTCTTCAAGAGATAATATATTGAGTCTTGAGCGAATAGACTCAAACAAGCTTTTCTCAAGAGGCTTTGTAAAGATGTACGCAATTGATTCTTTGAGTCTATGAATTGTATCAAGACTTCTTTGTTCTGAACATGATCTCTTATAAAGTGATGTCGGATCTCAATATGTTTTGCTCTTGAATGTAGAATAGGATTCTTTGTAAGATTGATTGCACCGGTGTTGTCACACCTAATTTCGTGCAAGAGTCTTCAATGCCAAAGTCTTGCAGTTGTTGTTTTATCCACAAGATTTGAGAACAGCAACTTCCAAGAGCAACGTATTACGCTTCAGTGTTGAAAGAGCCACAAGACTGCTTTTCCTCGAAAACCGGGATACCGTCCCCGTTTCCTAGTAGTTGACAAGTACCTGAAGTGCTTTTCCTTTCAACTCTACAACCTCGCAAGATCTGCGTCGAATAGCCAAGAAGTGTAAAGTCTCCTTCTTTGGGATACCAAAGACCGATCTTAGCAGTAGTAGCAACATATTTAATAATACGTTTAACGCGCTTAAGTGAGATTCTCTGGGATCGATTGAAATCTAGCACATATGCAAACACTAAATAATATGTCGAATCCGGATGCGGTAAGATAAAGGAGTGAGCCAATGATACTCCCGTATAATTTTTGATCAATTTTCTTCCCCGCTTCATCTTTGTCTATCTTCAAGGAACTTGACATTGGTATGTCGGTCTTCTTGCAATTTTCCAGACCGAACTTTTTAACAAGTTCTTTTGCATATTTCTCTTGATGAATGAATATTCCCTCCTTTAGTTGTTTGACTTGTAGACCAAGGAAAAAGGATAGTTCACCCATCATGCTCATTTCGAATTCATCCCGCATAGACTTAGAAAATTTCTTACACAAAGTCTCATTAGATGATCCAAATATGATGTCATCTACATAAATCTGAACAAGTAGAAAACTTTTACCTTCCTTTTTAATGAACGAGTAGTGTCTACATTACCTTTAGAAAAGCCACTATGAATTAAGAAATTGCTTAGCCTTTCATACCAAGCTCGAGGAGCTTGTTTTAGTCCATATAAAGCTTTCTTCGATCTGAATACGAGTCCGGTTTCTTTGAATCTTCAAAACCAGGAGGTTGTTCTACGTAGACCTCTTCTTGAATAATTCCATTCAGGAATGCACTTTTGACATCCATTTGAAACAACCTGAAATTCTTATAGCAAGCAAAAGCAAGTAATAATCGATTGCTTCTAACCTTGCTACTTTGGAGCGTAAGTCTCATCGTAGTCAATCCCTTCTTCTTGCGTGTATCCTTTAGCTACGAGTCTTGCTTTGTTTCTCGTTACTTTGCCTTTTCATCAACTTTGTTCCCGAAAACCCATTTAGCTCCAATAACTGATTTACCTTTTGGTTTGGGAGTTAATTCCCATACGTCATTAATACTTGAATTGTCTCGAGTTCTTCTTGCATTGCTTCAATCCAGCTTTCATCAGCTAAGGCTTCTTCGATATTTTTGGGTTCTATTTCGAAATAAGAGCAACAGCACTAGACTCCTCTCGCCTTTTGGATCTTGTTCGAATTCCCTCATTAATATTTCCAATAATGAGTTCTTCAGGGATGACTAGACTTGTGCTTCCGATTCTTGTTCGAGTCGATAGATTGTTGATCTTCTTCTTGAGTAGATTCTTCATCAGTAGCTTGTTGTACTGATCTTGAATTAGCAACTGCTTCAGTGGAGTCAGCTTTAACAATTTCTGGAGCAGTTTCTGAATCTTCGATGCCAGATTCTCTGAACTTGTGAAGAGTCTTGAAATTTTACATTCATTGATTCTTCCACAAATCCCGAGTCTTTTTGTTGAACACTCTAAAGGCTTTGCTTGTTGTAGAGTATCCAAGAAAGAATCCTTCATCTGATTTTTCTTCAAACTTACCAACACGATCATTAGCATTTTTTTAGAATAAAACATTTGCAACCAAATATTTGAAAATAAGAAACTATTGGTTTCTTCCCTTTAAAAATTTCATAAGGAGTTTTCTCAAGAATTGGTCTTAGAAACACACGGTTTATAATATAGCAAGCGTTGAAACAGCTTTCGCCCAAAACCTTGAAGAAACTTGATTTCCAATTAAAAGAGTTCTTGCCATTTCTTGTAAAGATCTATTCTTCCTTTCCACAACCCCATTCTGTTCTCCGTGTATATGGAGAAGAGAATTTATGTTGAAAACCAAATTCATCACACAAGTTAGCAAATTCTTGATTTTCGAACTCACCTCCATGGTCTGTACGAATGCTTGTAATAGTATGACCTTTCTCATTCTGCACCTTTTAGCAAATTTTGAAAAAGAGAGAAAGTCTCGACTTACTTGAAAGAAAGTAGACCCAAGTAAATCGTGAATAATCATCCACTATTACCGATTTAACCTTTTACCACCAACGCTTTTCGTTCGGTAGGTCCAAACAAATCCATATGCAAAAGCTGCAATACATGATTAGTGGAAACTTTATTTATAGATTTGTAAGAATTTCTAACTGTTTACCCAGTACACATGGTGTACATAGATCAGATTTTGAATAATTCAAAGTAGGCAATCCTCGAACAAGTTTCTTTGTAGAGATCTTGTTGATTTGCTTCATGTTGATATGGCCTAGCTTTTTGTGCCATAGATTTGCTTCATCTTGTACTGATATTAAACATTGTGATCTTTCTTGATTCACATCCGGAAGATAGATATTTCCATGTCTTCGACCGCAAAAGATTGAGTAAGGTCTTTACCGATTCCGAGCACGTTTCTTCCCGAAAGTTGATCTTGAAACCCCGAATCACACAACCGACTTATGCTAAGCAAGTTGTAATTTAATCCTTCAACTAATGAAACATTATTGATTGACAAGCTCCCAATCTTCACTTTGTTCCTCGACCGGTAATCTTCCCTCTATTGTTACCACCAAAGGAAACTTTTCCTCCGTCTATCTGGATAAGTTTTATGAAGCGGTTTGAATCTCCCCGTCATATGTCTTGAGCAGCCACTATCAAGATACCATTTTATCTTCTTTTTGATAGTAACCTACAATTAACAAAAATTCAAGCTCTTTTTGGTACCCATACCATCTTGGGTCCAGAAGTGTTAGTACAATAGACAGTTTTAGCCCAACTCCTTTTAACAGGTCTCCAAACTAAAGGACATTCTTTCTCGAAGTGTTCTGAGCTTTTACACTTGGAACATCTTAGAGCACTTCTACCAACAGGTTTTACAAAGACTTTCTGAAAATGATTTTTGTAAACAGTTCTAGCTGGTCTTTGTTTAATTCTTTCTTTTACCTTTGGAAAATCAATTAGTGGAATAGTTTCGAAGTCATACCAAGACCCAACTTGTCAAAATATGGTCTTTGTATCGAAAGAATCTTGTCCAGTTTTTCAGAACCATTTGAAAATCTCTTTGATATGTTAGTCATATCATTTTTCAAAAGATTATTTTCATTTAAAATATTGTCTAAGTTTTCTTTTACAACAACAACATCTTTTTCAAGTTTTTCAACCTTTTCTTTCATAAGTTTATCCTTATGTTTCAAAGTAGAATTTTCCTTTTAATTCGGAGATCCTCTTAAGAGAGGTTTTCAGACTAAGACACAATTCATCAATGTATTTAGAAACTTTAACAGGAATTTTCAAGTTACTTACCTCGAGTTCACCGTCCGAGTCCGAATCAAGGTCCGAGTCCGAGTCCGATCGTGCCATTAAACAAATATTGGCATAATCATTGTCACTATCTTCACATTCGATCACTCCAAGTCTCGCCTTGAGTGCCTTCTTGTTTTTCTCGGACTTCCCTTTTCTCTTCTTTAACGAGAGGGACGGTTAGGTCGATGTGTCCCTTTTCTTGCATTCAAAGCAAGTCACTTCTTTATTCGTATCATCTTCCTCTCGTTGACTGTTTTGAAACCTTTGAGAATTTTGTTTCTTCCAATTGAATTTCCTTCCTTTTTTGTTCAGCTTTCGAATCTCTTTATCATCAATGCCAGTTCTTCATCATCTAGATCTTCTTCGAATCAGTAACATCGAATAGTCATTAGACTTTAAGGCAATAGATTTCTTACCTTTTGAATCTTCCTCTTCGTTGTTCTGTTCTACTTCATAGGATTGAAGAGTTCCAACTAATTCATCTACGAAAAGTGGAGCAATCCTCTCGTGTCTCTCTTATTGAGGTTTTTATGTGATTCCGAGTCTTTTGAGAGTCCACGAAGAAGTTTGTTGACCTTCATATGTCCCGAGATTGGATGTCCCCGATATTCAAGACCATTCACAATTTCAGTAAAGCGACTAAACATGTCGGTAATTAATTCTCCCGATCTCATCTTAAAAACTTCATATTGTCCCAAGAGAATGTTGATCCTTGTTTCTTTCACACGATCGCTCCTTCATAGGTAATGTGAAGCCTGTCCCATACTTCTTTTGCTGTATCACAAGAAGATATTCTATTATATTCGGTAGGGGATAAAGCACAATATAAAGAGTAAATAGCTTTGGCGTCGAGAGTCTCTTTTTGGTAATTTCTTCTTGAGTCAAAAGAATAGGAACAGCGGGTTCTTTTCCTCTCTCTCGAGTCTCGATTCAGCAAACAGAATAATTCCTTTATCAACAACTTCCCATTCCAAAGGATCTTTCGATCTTAGGAATGCCTTCATCTTATTTTTCCATATGCTGTAATCTTTTCCATCAAAGTATGGAGGTCCGGTATTGCTTTGTCCTTCAACCAACCCCGTAGGCAGCATACTAGCCATAGATCTTTTACTTAGAAGTAAAGACACTTCTTATAAACAAGTACACAAGCTCGATACCAATTGTTAGAACTAGTATTAGCACCTAGAGGGGGGTGAATAGGTGTTTATCGCAATTTTAACAATTCAAATCAAATAAGATGTGAATAATTTAAAGTCAACGATTGCAGCAAATGAAAGCAAATAACAATATAAAGGATAAAGGATAGAGAATCAAGACTTCAGATTTATAGTGGTTCGGCTTAGATCAAGCCTACGTCCACTCTCCCGCACGGACAGCCCTTCAGCTGGATTTCACTAAGAATCAATAAGAGTGATTACAATCTCACGCTCTTGAGTCCACAGTGTAGATTACTCTACTACACTTCCTCAAGATCTACAATATGATCTCTCTTTTTGATTACATGTAATGCTCAAAGAATGATATCGCAAAGTGATAGAGGAGATTTCAGACTTTGGAATTTTTCTATCCGCACCCTTCAACAACTAGAGCATCTCTCTTATATACTTCTTCATGCCTTCGCACCGTTGGCACCTTCCAAAGAAGTTCTTCCAATCAACCCGTTGGACAAAATCAATTAGAGAGATCTCGAGCTCTTTAAGGTAAGTGTTGATAGCCCATCAATCCTGCCGCCCATACAATCGGGATCTCGGTTTCCATAAGTAGATCCTTCCAAATATAAGTTGCGAAGTCGTCAAAGAATCTAAACATATTCCATATAAAACTTAGATCGTTTAGTGCTGAATCCAAAGTAGAAAGATATCCATCGGACGTTAGAAGACAGATCGTATAAGATCGAATAAACGTCGTCCCGGAAACTGTCCTTGTGAGTAGACTTCAAAATATAAGTCTTGAGTCTTGCTAGCTTCAGACTTTAATCTTCAAACTTTGTCAATAGAATCTGTAAGTCTTCAGACTTTGATCTTCAGACTTTGATCTTCAGACTTTGATCTTCAGACTTTGTCAATAGAATCTGTAAGTCTTCAAACTAGACTGATAAACTTGTTTTGTCAACTTCAAAATACTTTAAGGGATTTCATCCAACAGTATGCACAAGATTAAAAGGTATAAGGGATTCAAAAAAATATAGGCATCGAAGGAGTTGCATTATTTTATTTCTATCCCAGCCATCTTTCCTTCTTTTCGATGCATCCTTGACCTTAACTTTTTTGGAGAATCGCTTTTCCACTACGGACTGCCCAATGTTAACTAGGTACAACTCGGTCTTATGATATGCAACATCCTTTTGTTTCCACACTCAGATGTGACAAAATAATATTAGATGAGTGATTTTTTTTTAGGTCTAAAATAGGGAAAAAAATTCTTATATCTATTGTACGATGGCCAATGCAATCTTAAACTTTTTCATTTGACTAAATTAGTCATAAATTTTTTAATGGTTTTCCAATGTAGTCCTTTTAATCAATTTTAGTCTGAAATCGCCAATGTGGACAATTTTTATAATTTTTTTATAATTTTCCTTCACCGGTTGCCAGACCTTGGTAATGGCTCATGACCTTAGTTGGCCACAAACTAGGACCACAACGTCCTTGTCCATGGCCAACGACCGGTGGTGGAAGAAAAAATTGGTCGGATAGACTACATTGGATAGTCATGAAAATGTTTAGGATTAAATTGATTGAATTGGAAAGTTAAAAAATAAATTGGCCACATTACAAAAATTTTCGGACTTTTTGGATAATTATTACCTAAAAATAGTATTAGTAGGTATAAATTTGGTCCTATAATGTGCTAAATCCGTTTGTTTTCATATTGACATGTGACAAAAGAATATTAGTTGAATGAATCTTAGGTCTAAAGATAGAAAAATACTGCCCCAAAAATCATAAACTTACTAAATGACAACCAATTCAATCCTAAATTTTTCTATTTGGCCTTTGTCCTAAATTTTTTACAAATTTTCAATTTAGTATTTTCGGCCAATTTAAATAGAATATTGCTCACGTGGTAGTCTAGTTAATGCTGACCATCTTACGAGGCATAACCGACACTGATATGGACAATTTTTGCAATTTTTTAAAAATGTTTAGAAAATTTTCCTATTCTTTTGTTTGTTTTTTCTGTCTTCATTCACTAATTGCCAAACCTTGATGATGGCTTGCGATCTTTGCCCACCACAAGCGAGGGTGACCATCTCCAGAGGTAGGCAAGGGTATTGCGGCCCTCACTTACACCCATCGATCGACCAAGGAAGAAGAAAAGCAAAGGAAAAATAGAAGAAAACTTGGGAAATTAAAAAGAATTGTAAAAATTGTCCAAATTAGTGCCCGTTGTACCACCTAAAACAATTGGTGCTCATGGGTGATTTTATATCAAAATTGGCCAGATGGACTACGTTGAAAAATTGTCAAAAGATTTATGATTAAATTAATCAAATTAGAAAATTTGGGATTGAATTGGCCACCATATAATGGGTTTAGACTTTTTGGACAATTATCTCCTAAAAATAGGATTAGTGGGTTATAAACTGGTCTTATAATATGCAACATCCTTCTGTTTCCACATTCCCATGTGAAAAAACAATATTAGTTGAGTGATTTCTTATGTCTAAAAATAGAAGCTACAAGGGATTTTCATGTGCATATGAGATCAACATCGTAACTCCAAGAGTCATGCGTAAGCCCATCATTTGGCGGATATTTGCTAGATTGTAACGTCAATTAATTGCGTCTAATTGCAATTGTTTACTGGGATTTCGTCCTGCACAGAATTTCGTGAATTTACAAGCTAAATTGTCAATATGTTGAAAGATTTTATTTGATTTATAAATTTTCTCAGATCATGTAAATTTCAAATATATTGAGTGGAGAAGAAACGAGGATAGGAAAATGAAAAGAGATTGAGAGGAGGAAATTAATAAAATAGGTGGCAACTGTATGGAGTCTTTAGAATCTTTTAAACTTGCAATTCTGTCAACGGTTAATGTATACCTATCTAAAAATATAAAAAAGAGGGAAGCAGTTATCTGAGAAGCAGGAACCTCTCTACCCTTTGTATAAAAGCATAGATAAAGATAGATAAAACTGAGTCCATGGAACATAATAATCAATTATTTTCTCAGGAAAAAAAAATCTCTTATCTTAATTATCAATTATTTTCTTGGGAAAAAAAAACCTCTTATCTTAATTATCAATTATTTATAACGTAATCAGTATGCAATCAAAACTCTTAGATAAGCATGGTACGAAAAAAACCATTTGCACAATATATTCAACTAAAATGATATTTATTTTTATTAAATGATGACTTTAATCTTAAAATTATTTTATTTGGGTAATTCATTAGTCATTAATTACTAGCGATTTATCAAATTTTTTTTTTTTTTTGGTTGTAAGCGATTTATCAATTTAAGGGCGTTAGCATTGCACTGTGTTCCTGTTTATCACATGCCGACTTTTTTTCCCTTTCCAAAACAAAGACAGGAGGAGGAGAATCTTGAAGGGGTTTCGACTTTCTTTTAACAAAATTATTTAATTCCTTAAAAAACACAAACTTCATATATATATATATATATATATATATATATATATATATATATATATATATATAATTTGTGTGTTTTTCCCAAAATGATTTCACTTCGTACTATCAAAATCTGTAAGAAACTGAGGGAAATTGTGATAATTTGTTTTCTGTATATTTGTTGTACATGTATGATCCTCCACTTATAGTACAGGAGGAAGGAAATAATATAGGAAAGAAAGATAAGGAAATATACACCGATTTACATAATGATTCTATGTCCTATTTTACCAAGCTAATTACCGATTAACTGAATCATTAATTGATACTCAGAATCGGTGCTTCTATATTTCCAATACTCCCCCTCAAGCTGGTGGCCTGTATATGTTGAGGACACCTAGCTTGCTCAATAGATATGCATGTTGTCTTTGGCATAATGGCTTGGTAAAAACATCCGCAGGCTTCTCAACAGTTCTAATTCCTTTCGTTGTCACGATTCCTTCCCGAATCTTGTCCCGAGTAAAATGACAATCAACCTCTATATGCTTGGTCCTCTCATGAAAAACAGGATTAGCTGCTAACTTGAGTGCAGCATCATTATCACAGAATAATTCGCTGGATCCATTGACATGTACTCCGAAATCTGAAAGTAGTCCTCGTATCCAGATTATTTCACAAACAGTCTTTGCCATAGCTCGATACTCTGATTCTGCTGATGACAGTGATACGGTTGACTGCTTCTTTGTTTTCCATGAGATAAGTGATTTTCCCAATTTGATACAAAAACCAGTAATGGACCTTCTTGTCATTAGACAAGTAGCATAGTCCGTGTCACAATACGCTGTCATTCTCATGTCACAATCTCGAGACAGAAAAATGCCAAGTCCTGGACATCCCTTCAAGTATTTCACGACTTTCAATGCCGCATCCATATGGGATTGCTTCGGCATGTGCATGAATTGACTAAGTATCTGCACTGCATAACATATATCAGGTCTTGTCATTATGAGATAAATCCATTTCCCAACAAGCCGTTGATATCCTAATGGATTTTTGAGTAATTGATCCTCAATAGGTGAAGACGAGCTCACATCATACTCATGTGTTGTCAACTTTACATTCTGTTCAATTGGTATAACTGCTGGTTTACAACTCGACAATCTTGCTTCGGAGACTATTTCTAGAATGAACTTCCGTTGACTGAGATATATTCCCTTGTCAGATCGAGCTATTTCAATGCCAAGAAAATACTTAGGAGGCCCTAAGTCTTTTATGTGAAAAGTGGCACTCAAGTAGTTTTTGAATTTTGCAATAGCCAGCTCATTATTTCCCATGATAAAAATATCATCAACATATTGTCGCGACCTATTTTTTTTGGGGAATCAATCACCTAAAACTAGGTTAATGGATTGTTAAGTCCGAAGACTTGGCACGGACTCTCCCAAGTCCTACCAATCGCGATTAAGAAATTAACCCATTTAACATGCATTTATACTCAAGTTGGAGCCGCCACTAACCAATTAGAGTTGATTAGAAACCCAAATAAAGTATGGGAGAATACTTTATTTTTGCGAAACAGAGATTCAAAGTCCGGGGACATGGTTACGCTAGATTAGTTTAACGCCCTTTCGGTACCTTTTATTTTAAAATTTATTTTTTGTAGGAAGTGTTGATCAATTTTAACCTAAGTTACTAACATGCAAATGGTGGTCATGCGGGTGCACAATCAATTAAATAACATTCAATAAATCAAGATGCTAAGAAATTAAAAACTACAACATTATTGAAGTCTAAAAAAAAACTTCTCAAAAATGTTAATAAAAATGCATGCCCTAAACATGATTTTTCTAAATTACATGATATCTAATTAGATGCAATCTTAATCTAAAATTAATATGCATGAATTTTACTTTAATGACATGTGAAATGCAATTCATATGGCCTAATTTGAACTATAGGTATGCAATCTAATTTATATAATCCTAAATATGCATGGATTTCATGATATGGGATGAATGATATAATAATTCTATATGCATGTTCTTTTTGTGATTTTTTTTTAATGATGTAACCCTAATAAATTAGACTTTATATATATGCAACCTATATTAAAAAATAATGATATGAAATGGGATTAATTATAAACTAACCTATTAATTAACCAAGTAAATGACCTTTGTTTTTTATTTTTTTATTTTTTGTTTTGAAATGACCTAATAATTTTTATTAAAAAGAAAGTAACGTAATGATGCAATGCTAATTTTTGGCATTTTTTAATTTTTTTATATTTAAAAAAAACTACATGATGGGAATACTAAAAAAAAAAAAAAAAACATTAAACTATGACCCGTTAATTAAAACGCAACATGTAATGTGCACATTATGAAATCTATATAACCTAAATAACATTTTTTTTTTTTGGTTTTGTTTTTATTTTTTTGGTTTTTGGTTTTATTAAAGAAAAATCATCCTAATTTTACATGAATCTTAGAAAGCTAAAATACGTTGCTTCAAATATGAAATGTGTATGGACCTAAATACCTAATATGATGTATGACATGCGATGAGCAAATAACAATAACACGCCAAATAAAAAAATCGATACATGGAAATCAATGGCATATTATTTTAATATGAATCAATGATGCAAAGCAATTCATGAATATTGCCATAAAAAGTCGAAATAATCAAAAATCTAACCCGACGTCTCGCGGCTTAAATTTTTTTATTATCATGACTTAATATGACCAATTTCCTAAATCGGATAATGATAAAATATGACAAAACAAATCAAGTCAAGACTACGAACTAAGAATCCAAATACTAAATGAATTTAATCTAAACATTTACCTGGTTCAACGCACGGCTGTCTCGAGAGGGCGACGGCAAGGCTTGTGGATCGAGGAAAGAGGTATTGCTGAGACTTCACGGGAGCTTGTTGATAGTCTAATGACAATTCTACCTCCGCGAGGCCCAGCCAAAAAAAAAAAAAACTGCAAAAATAAAAGACTTCCGAGAGATGGAAGGTTAACGCTTAGTGATGATGAAACCCATTATGGACGCTTGATAGTGGCGTTCATTGGGTGTCCACGAAATAGAAGATAGTCATAGCACAACTCGGCAAAGGCGTCTTAAGAGCGTCAACGCGAAGACCACAGTAGCATCGAGTAAACAACAGGGAGGTCACTCGGGCGTGCAGAGCAGCAAGGGCGGAGACGCGTAGCAGTGGATGCAGAGGAGTTGCGGCAATGGCTGATGGAGCTCGGACGAGGGTGGCGTCGGCAGCAGGGTGAGCAAGAGCGAGGTGCGGCGCAGAGGTGCGATGTGGAGGTGCGGTGGCCGGCGTGAGGTGGTGCTGGTGTGGCGAGATCTTATGCGGCAGGGGGCTCGGCTAGCGTCGGGTTCGAGTCGCGCGGTGAGGGGAGCTCCGGTGGTGGCGCGGGTGTGGCAGCTTCTGGCGTCGTGGTGCGAGTTCGCCGACTTCGAGGACTATTCTTCAATCGTCGTCACCGGCGCTGGTGTGATTCTCGTGGATGGAAGCCCGCGGGGGAAAGAAGACCCACGCGAAGAAGACAACTTTTGGGTTTCCTTTTCTCTTTTTTTCTTTCTTTTTTTTCCTTTTCCCCTGCTGGCCGGTCACCTCCTCGCAGACTTCTTCTCTGTCCTTTCTCTGGTCACTTCTCTCTTCCTCTGCAGCAAATCAACGAAAGGGAAAGAAACCTGCTCCCTTTTTCCCTTTTCCAAAACTCTTTTTCTCTGTTTTGTTGCCGAAGTGTACGAAGGCTTTTGATTTTTTTTGATTTTTTCGAGTTCACCCAAAGAGAAGCTCTCCCCTCTTCATCGACCTTCGTGCTCTTCATTTATAGAGCCAAAACGAATCAAGTTTGTTTTTTTTAGGTCGAGATTTTCACTCAACCTCTCAACAGCAAAATGGCTCTTAAATCGCACGGCCGTTTAATTTTTGAATTCAATTTTTTTTTTAAAGTTTCCCTCTAAACTCAGATTATCCTTTATTTCTAAAACTAATTTTAAATTAGGTGTCAACAGCTGCCCCTCTTTGAAGGGAAGCTTGTAGAGGTTTCTTTCAAAGATATATGACACCTAAAACTAAACCATGCAAAATGAAATATGAAATGCATATGCAAATGTTAATGACCTTTTTTTTTTTTAAGAAATGGACTCAAATAAATTTAACCCCTAAAGAATGACATGTAAATGCAATGATTTGGCTAGGAACATAGATCTCAATGTGTCTATTTCCAATGCGAATGCAAAGAAGAACACGTACCTGTCGTACTTATGAAATGATTCTTATGAGACTTGACAAACATCTAGAACTCTCTTCAGATAATTGAAAGGTTCAAAAGTCTTCGAGGATCTGGAACTCTCATTAGATTTTAAGCACCTGGAAATTGCATCAAGTATTTGAAATTTAAAAAAAAAATCTGATTTTTATGTCAAACGTTTGAAAACATTTACTAAACATCTGGAAATCACGTCAGATGTTTGGAAACATTTTATAAATAGGTACTTGGAATTCTCATCAAGTACAAAGGTGATTGAACAAACTCAGGGTTTCAAAGACAATTTTTTTTTTTTTTTGAGAAAAAATTCGATGAAGGTCCATGCATGATGGCTTTATCAAGCTTTCATTGGAAAAATTATCACTGGGACAATTTTCAGTTATAGCGTGAATCTCTTGAACATGCTAAATGAGACATTTTTAGTGTGAAAAGGCTCTTTACTCGCTCTCATTTAGGAGGGGTTATTTGTCCCGACCATTGATGCGGGAACATATCACACAATCTTATCATCATCTTGTTGACAAGAGTTCGAATTTTCTTGCAAGCAGTACGCCCTTACCAATCTGAGAGGTCTTTGTCAAGGACTGTAATGCGGGCTTTGTCAATGGCTTAACAAAGGGACTCTTTGAGTCAAAGCAATTGAAAGAACAATTCAGTAATCATCTCTGGGTTTACAAGTCAAGAACCCTGCAAAATGAGAAAGAAATAATCTTGCTCGCACTTCTTCGAGCAATGCTTAAAACATGTGAATTCCTATGTTAATTCAAGTGCCCTAATCTGAAGAGACTTTGTAAGGGATGTAACATAGGCTAGGTTTATGGGTTGAGAAACGAAAAGATCGTTAGGCTCAAAGATGTGTATAAGGGTCAAAGTTGGTGATCATCTTGACATTGCCACCAGTTTTCTTCGCCACGGATTGTCTTCTTGACAGATTTCTTTATTGGCTCAAGAGTTTATCACCTGATGCCAATGATTATTCAACTGGAGATCTTTTCTCAACATTTTTTTTTCAAAGTCATTTTCTTTGATGATGGACATTGGTCAGGCACACTGTTTTTATTTTATTTTATTTTATATGCCTCCAATTCGTCAGTCATTTCTCTCTTCTTTTCACGGGCATTGGCCTTGCTTTTACCAGGCACACTGCTTTTTTAATGCCCCTTAGTTCTATTTTGATTTCAGTTCTTGCGCACAATGCATATGTCAAGTATACTTTAAATGACACTCGAACCTTCAAGGGTCTTCATTTGTCTCTTGCCTTGCCCCAGTGTGGGGGATGATCATCAACTAGGCTTAAAAGAAACGAAATCACAGGCTCAAGCGGGCTATACAAAGGATATAAGTGTGTAGGATAGTGAAAGAAATGCTCTTCGTCATCCTAAGGAACTTAAATTACCATATGAATTCAATGTAATAGCACGACTTGAAGATTGATGCAAGTGAGAGCAAGAAAATTTCAATTCATTTTCCTCACTTCATGATGTCATTTTTATCTCCCAGTTGCCTCGATGTGGGGTGATTCTTGACAGGGGTAATTTGAAAAGAACATCCATAAGTGTATGGGCTCAAAATGGTTAAGCAATGGAACACCTGTAGTGTTTGGGATAGAGAAATGAACTGCCTCTCATCATTTCAGCTGTCGTACTTTTCGCAAGAAAATTCTTCACCTTGAAATACAAAATGCTTCCATACTCACCTCACAATATATAGACAGGGGACGGTGTATGGGATTAGGCTTGCCTTTCACACCTCATTTAGCATGCTCAAGTATCTCGACATCTTTTACTGAATTATCCATTTTGATAAATTTCAAGAGTAATTGACGAATTACACAATATCATGTGAAAGCATTCTAGAATGACAAAGAAGGCATGCTCATAAAGTCAAAACTATTATGTGTCCATGTCTTCCCCTTCCTTTGTAAAGGAGGTCATAGAGATTCCTTACAAAAATAAGACACCATCGTTCACATCCATTCTTTGCCCCTGCAAAAATAAAATATGCAACATTATACATTAAAGATTTGACCAACTTTGAGCGAGGAAAAGGTTTTTACGAGCCCTTTTATTCATGGATAGTATTTCTTTACAGCATCATAATTTATAGGATTTGTGAATTCCTGCCCATCCATTTCTGCCAAAATTAAAGCACCTCCAGGAAGTACTTTCTTCACAATGTATGGCCCACTGTAATTTGGAGTGAATTTGCCACGAGGATCAAGGTTAATTGGTAGCATCTTGCGTAGCACCAAATCATGGACCTTGAAATGCCTTGGGCGAACCTTCCGGTTAAAGGACTTGGCCACCCGCTGTTGATAACATTGACCATGACATACGGCCTTCAATCGTTTTTCTTTAATCAAATTGAGTTGGTCATACCTCTGTTGTGCCCATTTAGCTTCTGTCAGTTTTGACTGAGACAATACTCTTAGAGAAGGGATTTCTACTTCAACTGGCAGGACTGCTTCCATGCCGTACACCAGAGAAAAAGGAGTTGCCCCAGTAGAAGTGCGAACTGAAGTCCTATACGCCATCAGAGCGTAAGGAAGCCTCTCATGCCAGTCACGATAATTATCAGTTGTTTTTGCCAGGATCTTCTTGATGTTCTTATTCACTATTTCAACCGCACCATTCATCTGAGGTCGATAGGGCGATGAATTCAAATGATGAATTTTGAACTCCTTGAACAAATCATTGACAAGCTTGTTGTTTAGGTTTGTCCCGTTATCTGTGATGATGGCTTCAGGCACACCATAACGGGCAATAATATCCCGTCGCACAAACTTCACTACATTCTTTGTGGTAACAACTGCATAGGATGCTACTTCTATCCATTTTGTGAAATAATCAATAGCGACCAAGATGAAACGATGGCCATTCGAGGCTTTCGGATTAATTGGGCCGATTACATCGATGCCCCACATTGAAAAAGGCCATGACTCTGATAGTTGATGCAGCTCATTTGGAGGAACATTTATCTTGTCTCCATAAATCTGACAATGGTGACAACTTCTGACATGTTGAATGCAATCAGTCTCCAAGGTCAGCCAAAAGTAACCTAGTCTTATAATCTTCTTTGCTAACATGTGGCCACTCATATGAGGACCACACACTCCTTCATGTATTTCTTCCATCAACTGAGTGGCTTCCTTAGCATTGACACATCTAAGTAGGACGGTGTCAAAAGACCGTTTGTATAATGTATCTCCACTAATAAAGAATTTGGAGGCAAGTTTCATGAGATGCTTTCGGTCAGCTGGATTGCTACCTTCTGGGAACTCTCGCTTTTGAATATAGGTCATGATGTTATGGTACCATGGTTTTCCATCCGGTTCCTCTATCACTACCATGCAATAAGCTGGCTTCGGCAACACCTCTATTTTCAGAGGCTCGACCTCTAACCCATCAGTGACCTGCAGCATAGAAGACAACGTCGCAAGTGCGTCTGCAAATTGATTATGAGACCTTGGCAAGTATTCAAATGAAACTTCCTCGAACTTTTCCATCAGATCTTCTAAATACTTGTGGTATGGGAGCAACTTGGCCTCCTTGGTCTTCCATTCACCTACGGTCTGCATAATGATTAATGTGGAATCCCTGAACACTTTTAACTTGGCCACACCTATCTCAATTGCAGCCTGAAGCCCAAGGATGCAAGCTTCATACTCAGCCACGTTGTTAGTGCATGGGAATACCAATTTTGCAGCCACTGGATGGTGCTGTCCATCTGGGGATATCAGAACTGCCCCAGTACCAGAGCTAGACAAGTTTACAGCTCTATCAAAGAACATCTTTCCACGAGCCTTCATTTATACTCAAGACGCGGTCATCAAGGAAACTGTCATTGTCATTAGAGACTCCCGAATTCTCGGCCAATAGGTCAGTGATCACTCGACCCTTAACCGACTTTTGTGGCATGAATTGTACATCAAATTCGGAAATTAAAATTTGCCATTTGGCCAACTTACCCACCAAAGCTGGTCGCTCAAGTAAGTACTTGATGGGGTCGCTCTCAGTCACGAGGAATGTCTAGTAATGCAGTGTGTATTGTTGCAATCTATGTAATACCCATACCAAAGCTGCACAAGTCTTTTCAACATCAGGATACTTCAACTCTTATGATACAGTGAACTTCTTGCTCAGGTAATAAATGGCTCGTTCTTTTCTGTCGACGGGACTTTCTTGAGCCAACATTGCATCTAGTGACTCACTATGAATAGTGAGGTAGAGAATTAAAGGATGACCCGGCGATGGTGGGACAAGCATCGGTGGATTCATCAAATAACTCTTCAACTTGTCGAACGCTTCTCGACATTCATCATCCCAATTGACTCGTGCATTCTTCTTTAGGAGCTTGAAGAATGGCTTGGCGGTTTCAGAAAGTTGGGAAATGAATCGAGCAATGTAATTCAACCTCCCCAAAAGGCTCCGGACTTCTTTCACTGTTGACGGAGGTCGTAGCTCACAAATGGCTTTAGCTTTAGCTGGGTCGATTTCAATCCCTTTACTGCTCACAATGAATCCGAGCAATTTATCGGATGTTGCTCCAAACACGCACTTAGCGGGATTTAGTCGAAGCTTGATCTCACGGAGTCGCTCAAATAGCTTCTTCAAGGTTTCGATGTGGCTTTTTCCAGGTCGAGTCTTTGCAATCATATCATCGACATAGACCTCAATCTCTTGATGCATCATGTCATGAAACAATGCTATCATGGCTCGCTGGTAAGTTGCCCCTGCATTTTTGAGTCCGAAGGGCATAACCTTATAATGAAAGGTTCCCCACGGGGTGATAAATGCAGTCTTCTTCTTGTCTTCTTCCTTCATCCTTATCTTATTGTAACCATCCATAAATGAGAATAGTTCAAAACCAGCGGTACTATCCACAAGGACATCTATGTGCGGTAACGGAAAATCATCTTTTGGACTGGCCTTGTTCAGATCCCGATAATCAACACAAACTCGAACCCGACTGTCTTTCTTCATTACTGGTACAATGTTGGCCACTCATTCGGGGTACTGTGAGACTTCAATGAATCCCACCTTCAAGAGCTTCATCACTTCCTCCTCTATCTTCTTTGAGAGTTCGGGCTTGGTTCTCCGTAGCCTCTGTTTCTTAGGTGGCACATCCAGATTAGTAGGTAGGCAATGCTCCACATCTAGATGAGGCCGACCTATTTTTTTTGGGGAATCAATCACCTAAAACTAGGTTAATGGATTGCTAAGTCCGAAGACTTGGCATGGACTCTCCCAAGTCCTACCAATCGCGATTAAGAAATTAACCCATTTAACATGCAATTATACTCAAGTTGGAGCCGCCACTAACCAATTAGGGTTGATTAGAAACCCAAATAAAGTATGGGAGAATACTTTATTTTTGCGAACTAGAGATTCAAAATCCAGGGACATGGTTACGCTAGATTAGTCTAACACCCTTTCGGTACCTTTTATTTCAAAATTTATTTTTTGCAGGCAGTGTTGATCAATTTTAACCTAAGTTACTAACATGCAAATGGTGGTCATACGGGTGCATAATCAATTAAATAACATTCAATAAATCAAGATGCTAAGAAATTGAAAACTACAACCTTATTGAAGTCTAAAAAAAAACTTCTCAAAAATGTTAATAAAAATGCATGCCCTAAACATGATTTTTCTAAATTACATGATATCTAAATAAATGCATGATATCTAATTAGATGCAATCTTAATCTAAAATTAATATGCATGAAATTTACTTTAATGACATGTGAAATGCAATTCATATGGCCTAATTTGAACTATAGGTATGCAATCTAATTTATATAATCATAAATATGCATGCATTTCATGATATGGGATGAATGACATAATAATTCTATATGCATGTTCTTTTTGTGATTTTTTTTAATGATGTAACCCTAATAAATTAGACTTTATATATATGCAACCTATATTAAAAAATAATGATATGAAATGGGATTAATTATAAACTAACCTATTAATTAACCAAGTAAATGACCTTTGTGTTTTATTTTTTTATTTTTTGTTTTGAAATGACCTAATAATTTTTATTAAAAAGAAAGTAACGTAATGATGCAATGCTAATTTTTTGCATTTTTTAATTTTTTTTTATATTTTAAAAAAACTACATGATGGGAATACTAAAAAAAAAAAAAAAAACATTAAACTATGACCCGTTAATTAAAACGCAACATGTAATGTGCACATTATGAAATCTATATAACCTAAATAACATTTTTTTTTTTGTTTTTACTTTTATTTTTTGGTTTTTGGTTTTATTAAAGAAAAATCATCCTAATTTTACATGAATCTTAGAAAGCTAAAATGTGTTGCTTCAAATATGAAATGTGTATGGACCTAAATACCTAATATGATGTATGACATGCGATGAGCAAATAACAATAACACGCCAAATAAAAAAATCAATACATGGAAATCAATGGCATATTATTTTAATATGAATCAATGATGCAAAACAATTCATGAATATTGCCATAAAAAGTCGAAATAATCAAAAATCTAACCCGACGTCTCGCGGCTTAAAATTTTTGATTATCATGACTTAATATGACCAATTTCCTAAATCGGATAATGATAAAATATGACAAAACAAATCAAGTCAAGACTACAAACTAAGAATCCAAATACTAAATGAATTTAATCTAAACATTTACTTGGTTCAACGCACGGCTGTCTCGAGAGGGCGACGGCAAGGCTTGCGGATCGAGGAAAGAGGTATTGCTAAGACTTCACGGGAGCTTGTTGATAGTCTAATGACAATTCTACCTCCGCGAGGCCCAGCCAAAAAAAAAAAAAAAAACTGCAAAAATAAAAGACTTCCGAGAGATGGAAGGTTAACGCTCAGTGATGATGAAACCCACTATGGACGCTTGATAGTGGCGTTCATCAGGTGTCCACGAAATAGAAGATAGTCACAACACAACTCGGCAAAGGCGTCTCAAGAGCGTCAACGGGAAGACCACAGTAGCATCGAGTAAACAATAGGGAGGTCACTCGGGTGTGCAGAGCAGCAAGGGCGGAGACGCGCAGCAGCGGATGCGGAGGAGTTGCGGCAATGGCTGATGGAGCTCGGACAAGGGTGGCGTCGGCGGCGGGGTGAGCGAGAGCGAGGCGCGGCGCGGAGGTGCGATGTGGAGGTGCGGTGGCCGGCGCGAGGTGGTGCTGGTGCGGCGAGATCTGATGCGGCAGGGGGCTCAGCTAGCGTCGGGTTCGAGTCGCGTGGTGAGGGGAGCTCCAGTGGTGGCGTGGGTGTGGCGGCTTCTGGCGTCGTGGTGCGAGTTCGCCGACTTCGAGGACTATTCTTCAATTGTCGTCACCAGCGCTGGTGTGATTCTCGCGGACGGAAGCCCGCGGGGGAAAGAAGACCCACACAAAGAAGACAACTTTTGGGTTTCCTTTTCTCTTTTTTTTCTTTTTTTTTCCTTTTCCCTTGCTGGCCGGTCACCTCCTCGCAGACTTCTTCTCTGTACTTTCTCTGGTCACTTCTCTCTTCCTCTGCAGCAAATCAACGAAAGGGAAAGAAACCTGCTCCCTTTTTCCCTTTTCCAAAACTCTTTTTCTCTGTTTTGTTGCCGAAGTGTACGAAGGCTTTTGAATTTTTTTGATTTTTCCGAGTTCGCCCGAAGAGAAGCTCCCCCCTCTTCATCGACCTTCGTGCTCTTCATTTATAGAGCCAAAACGAATCAAGTTTGTTTATTTTAGGTCGAGATTTTCACTCAACCTCTCAACAGCAAAATGGCTCCTAAATCGCACGGCCGTTTAATTTTTGAATTCAAAATTTTTTTTTAAAGTTTCCCTCTGAACTTAGATTATCCTTTATTTCTAAAACTAATTTTAAATTAGGTGTCAACACATATATTAAGAGGAAAATGGACGAAGTACCTTTAGTCCATGTGAACAGGGCATAATCATGTCTGGAATGCTGAAATCCTGCGTTGGTTAGTGTAGTAGTGAACTTGGCATACCGTTGCCTAGAAGCTTGTTTAAGTCCATACAGGGATTTACGGAGACGACATACACGATACTCCCCCTGGCTGCGTAATCCCTGTTGAAGCTCCATATAAATTTCTTCATCCAGATCTCCATGTAAAAAAGGCATTATGAACATCCATTTGATGGAGCGGCCAATTGTGAAATGCAGCAATAGATAAGAAGGAACGAACAGTGACTTCTTTAGCTACGGGAGAGAATGTTTCATGATAATCAAAACCTTCCCGTTGCGTGAACCCCTTCACTACTAAATGAGCCTTATATCGCTCAATGGATCCATCTACCTTGAACTTGATTTTATAAACCCATTTGCAGCCAATAGGTTTTCTTTTGACAGGTAGTGGAACAATATCCCAAGTATGATTTTCATGAAGAGCCTTCAATTCTAGCTCCATTGCGTTTCGCCATTTGAGATTACGTGCTGCCTCAAAATAAGAAGACAGTTCCTGCTCTTCAGAAACTCTACTGATGCAGCACATATGTTCTGGTGATAACCGACTGAACGAAACATAAGAAGATACATGATATTGTGTACTTGAAGACTCCAGCGTAGGACATATATAATCTTTTGTGGTCGAGTAGAATGTCCAGAATGTCGAGGTTGCTCACTTCTTGGCTCTACTGATATCTTTGGAGACAACCTCTGATGAATCGTCGGTGAAGAAGTCACTGAAGAATCTTCTCTAGGTGAAAAAACTGGTGTATCATTAGTTGAGTTTGAATCACCTGGTGGGATTGAAATATGTTCCTCTGGTGCAATGAGTACATACTGAGGTTGGACAGATAAATCTTCTTCTGATAAGAAGGGTTGGTGATTAGTTTGTGAGCTTGAGGATGACAATGCTGCTTTTTGAAATGAAAAAACGTCTTCGTGAAATATAACATCTCTGCTCACAAAGAAATGTCCTGTAGAAATCTCCATGACTCTATAGCCTTTTTGCATAGGAGAATATCCCATAAAAATACACTACATAGCATGAGGATCCATCTTACTTTGTGCCCCTAGGACTGCCGCATAGCACAAACACCCAAAAACTCGAAGATGATCAATCGCTGGTTGCTTTCCATAGAGCAATTCAAAAGGAGTCCATCCTTCGAGAATTCTAGTTGGCATGCGATTGATCAGATAAGCTGCTGTGACCACACAATCGCCCCAAAATTTTTCTGGTATAGAAGCTTGATATTTTAGGGCTCTAGCTACTTCTAAGAGATGACGCTGTTTGCGTTCAACAATCCCATTTTGTTGGGGCGTGTAAGTACACAAACTCTCATGTATAATTCCTCGAGAGGATAGAAAAGAAGCACATTCCCCAGAAAAAAATTTTTGTCCATTATCTGTGCGAATCCTTTGGACTAATTTATCAAATTGATTTTTAATGATAGATAAAAATTTCGACAAAGTAGAGAATGTTTGACTCTTGGATTGCATGAGGAAAACTCAAGTAGCACGAGTATAATCATCAACAATGGTCAAGAAGAATCGAGACCCGTCACAATGTGGAGTATGATATGGTCCCCAAATGTCCATATGAAGTAAAGAAAAGGCAGTAGTAGCTCTCGATGTGCTGACAGGAAATTTTGTTCGAGACTGTTTTGCTAATGGACATATTGGACATTTAGGGTAAGGAAAACGTGCAGTATGACCCAATCGTTGATGAAAAATAATATCTTTATTGCTAGCAATGGCATTACAAGAAATGTTTTGATCAAGATCTTTTTGAAGATTGGCCCAAAAATACAACCCTTCGGCGACACTACCCAAGCCCATCAGTTTGCCAGTCAAAAGGTCCTGAAAGAAGCAACTTTTGGAATTGAATATGACACGGCAAGAATTGTCATCACAAGCTTTTGAGACTGATAAGAGATTGAACTCAAAATCAGGAATGAAAAGGACATTTTTGAGAACAAAATTTGGACTGAGATGGACAGTTCCAATCTTGCTAACATGAATAATATTTCCATTGGGCAGACGTACAGATACTAAATGTGGCCTTTCTTGAATATTAGAAAATAAATGTTCATTGCATATTACGTGATCACTAGCACCTGAATCAATTATCCATGCATCAACTGATATTGAATTCGTCTTGCATAGAAAAGTACCTGAGAAACTTGCAGTTTTGTCATTAGTTGACAGCTGATTTAATGCCTTCATAATATCCTGTTACTGATCTTGGGTGATTATTTGATTTGCACCATCAGTCCTTCATGCTAAGACCTGGTTAACATCAATTTCCTTCTCCTTTTTTTCTTTATTGCCTGGCTTTCCATGTAATTTCTAGCATGTGTCAATAGTATGATGAGGGCATTTACAATATTCACAATATTTACCCTTATTTTTGAAATTTTGCCCATTAGCCCTTATGGATGACGTGGCATGACGTGGGCCACCCGATGCGCTATATGCAGGTGCAGATGTGGCCAAATATGGGCCGTTTGATTCGGCCGAATGGGTGGATAGATGGTAGCCGTCCGATCGTCTCTGTTGTTGGCCGTTGGATTCGGCTGAATAAGTGAGAGATTGAGGACCGTCGGATCTTCTTCCAGCATCCCAACCGTTCATCCTTAGATTAGGATTAGGGTTTCCTCCGTCTGCCCCAAATCGACCTCCCCCTCTCTGCTCGATCGTCTCTGTTCCTCCGACGAAATTGCAACCTCCATAGATGCCCTGCAATGCCTCAGTCAAGTCGAGATTTCTTTGAACAGTAGCAAGGGTGACTCCTTTGCCGGTTCTTCAGTGCTCGGTCGTGGCTTGCCGCTGGCTTTCCTCTTGGACGGCCAGTTGGTAGATCCGGCCAAGTGAGGGCATCGGGTCCATTGCCAAGATCTGTGATCGGAAAGGTGAGTATGTTTCATTTAAAATCAGTAAGAAACGAGTTACTTTCTCTCTCTCTTTGATTGCTTGGTACTATTGCAGTATCGTCTCCGGGCCCTTGAGGTGTTCTTTGGCCGCTTCAAGCTCGTTCCAGAGGGCTGAGAGGCGATTGAAGCAAGCGGCAACTGATAAGTTCCCTTGCTTCAATTTCAAGATGGCTTGTGTAATGGTGAAGAGTTTCGCCGAATTGAGCCGTCCGTACATCTCCCGAATGCTCGCCCAGATTGTCCTTGAGTCATCGGTCGGTGGAAGCCCAGCCGCAACATTTGGAGCAAGACAATTCCCAATCCAAGTACGAACAAGTTGATTACATTTTCGCCAAAGGCGTTGTAGCCGCTCTTCGGTCGGATAAGGGACGGCTCCGTCTAGGAAGCCGTCATTGTCCTTTGTCATGAGCGCGCGCCGAAAATCGCGAGCCCACGTGTTATAATTGTCCGGACCGGTGAAAGGTATGTTGATAAGTCGCAGCTTCGGTCCGTCGGCCGACGACGTGTAGAGGGGGTTGCCGGGTTCGAGATGGCCACCTTGAAAGGGAAACGCATAGGGCAAGAAACCGGGTTGAGGAACTGGGTAGGGATTCGTCCCCTGACCCGGTGGAATGAGTCCGGATCCGAAACCTGTTCCGCCACTTCCAAAGCCCGATATATTTTCTTCTTTAGGAAAACCTTGCTGAGTTGACGTATGGCTATGTCTAGTAGCCTTGACCATGAATCGGATACCAGCTGATGTGTGGCCATTGGATCGGACCCTGGGTTTGAATCATAGAAGGTTGAACAGTTGTAGGTAATGAGGTCGAGAGTGCTTGCTGCAAAATCTGAGTTTGAGCAATCTGGTTCGATGCCAGATTCTCAGGAGTGTTGTTGGAAGTGTTGTGTCGAAAGATTCCTCCATAGGTGAGGTCATCCCTTGGTTGTTGTTACTGCTGCTTTGATTTCTTTGGACGAATGGATTCCTAATGGTCTGTCGATGTGTTTTGCAGGAAGAAGTTTGCAACAACAATCGAAAAACTACCGAAGGCAATTCAAGGTATTTGCGGAAGCTAGATCAGAACACGTTGCTCTGATACCATGTAAGAAACAGAGGGAAATTGTGATAATTTGTTTTCTGTATATTTGTTGTACATGTATGATCCTCCACTTATAGTACAAGAGGAAGGAAATAATATAGGAAAGAAAGAATAAGGAAATATACACTGATTTACTTAATGATTCTATGTCCTATTTTACCAAGCTAATTACCAATTAACTGAATCATTAATTGATACTCAGAATCGGTGCTTCTATATTTCCAACAAAATCTTAGCATTTTCTCCTGAATTTCATGCATAAAGGTCAGAGGAAGTTCTCAAGCATAAATTGGATTAGTTATTCGAAACACGGCTCCTGTTTGAGCAAGATGGAACAAGAAGTTGATATATAAATAAGGAATTAGTGCCGGAAATCTTAAAACTTGTCACGAAAGAATAATTAAGTTTTAAAACTCACAAAAAGTAATATTAAGTTATTGAACTTATTAAATTGATGTGATCAATCATTCCGTAACTACATCCAATTTGACTAATGGAAAACGTTGACGTGACTATTTTAAATTGTTTTTTTCTCTATTTCGTGGTGATTAACAAGTCCTATTTGAGCTCTCGACCTTATCGACCACCGCCCTCCACAGAAGTTCCAGCATCTTCATCATAAGACGAAGGTTGATTCAGGCTTTAGATTGAGCACGAGTAAGCCGAGCTTTGATGGGTTTCGAGGAACTGGAGATTTCATCATCTAAGAAGGTGGCTAGCAGCAATAACCCCAATTTGACTTCTCGTGACTAAGACTAGCAATAGTCTATGTGACAATGCGAAGCTCATGGACTCGCTGCTTGAGCCTATGATGGCGTTGAAGATGGAGGTGATGTAGAGCAAAGGAGGAGCTGTGAGGAAGATGAAGAAAGAGATGAAGAAGAAAGGAAAAAATATAAAGAAAAAATGTACTTGGACAAAAATGCCCCTACTGAAAATGAGATTGGAAGTTTGGATCCTTATTTGAAGCTAAGTTAGCCATTTCGAATATTTATTTAAGACAATATCCACTTTGATTATTTTTTCTTTTTTTTTTTGAGAAAAATGCTTCACTTTGCGCTCTTATTTAAAATTTTCACTATTCTCTTAACCATTCTCATGTGTCAAAAGGAATTTAGGGCGCATTTGTTAACGTGTCTGTTCCGGGAAACAATTTTTGCTGAGAAATGATTTTTTTTTTTTTTGTTTCTATTCTCGGGATAGAAATACGTTTGGTAAAATTCTTAGATTTTTTTCTTTCTTTTAATTTTTTAATTCTTTTATTATTTTTCCTTTTTCTTTTTCTCTTTGGCTGGTTGCCGAACCATGGCCAGTGACCGGCTGGGTGATGTCTGGCGAGCTCATCGAAGCCTTGCCTAGCCCCCACGAGGCTCAACCTCGCCTAGGCGGCTCGAGGCTCGGCCTCGCCTTGCTTAAGCAAGCTCGAGCTCGCCTAGGTTTGGCGAGGCCAAGCTTGCCTAGCCACTAGCGAGGCTCGGCCTCATCGGGCCATTGCTGGGCAACGCCGACCTCGCCTGTGGCTGGGCGAGCTCGGCCTTGCTAGATCTGGGCGAGGTCGAGCCTCGCCATGCTTCGCCTAGCCACGGCAAGGCTCGGCGTCTTCGCAGGCCGGCGACGCTTTAGCGAGGTCGCCGGCCCTCGTCTGGCCAGTCGCCGGTGCCGGCCATGGCCATGGTCGGCGACCAACCAAAAGGAAGAAGAAAAGAAAGAGAAGAAGAAAAAAGAAGAGAGAGAAAAATAGATTCTAGAAATTGTTCATGGGAACAAGAAACTATTTTTTTCTACTTCTTGTTTTTATTCAAAATCTATTCCCGAGAACAAACAAAAGTTTTACCAAACATGTTTCTATTCTTTTTTTGTTTCTCGAAACAAAAGAACAAAAAAAGTTACTCCAGGGAACATAAATAGATTTTAACAAACAGACCCTTAATAGCTATTCTCAAGGCCTAAAATTGTGAAAAGAAAATCGGAGATAAATTAATGGTTTATCACCAAATTCGGAGGTATGGATTATTACCAAGTCTGACAAACTTTATTTAGGAAAACTTCATAATTACCAAAAGAATTGATTGTATGAGTAACCCGAACTCCGGTGATGATGCCTATTAATTCCAACAGCTATTTGATCCTCTTTAATATCCACCCGTCGCTCCTACTGATTGAATGGTCCAGTGAAGTGTTCGGATCGCGGCGACGCGGGCGGTTCGCCGCCGATGACGTCGCGAGAAGTCCACTGAACCTTATCATTTAGAGGAATGAGAAGTTGTAACAAGGTTTCCGTAGGTGAACCTCCAAAGCTAATTTGAAGATCGAATTCTATGTGAGAGAATCAATATGAAGGGAATAAAAGTTATAGTCATATTATCTTTAATCACTGCATCGTGTTTACATCCAGTTTTTATTGCTGACTGCAATATGTGATTTGAGGAGTATACAAGTGTTTTAATTGTGCTTGATTATTGGTTGTGTCATCTGTCAAGTTTGGATAGAAACAACACGTGCTATGTTGTGACTACTCAAGGGTTACAAGTGGAACCTAGTCTTGTTGGTGGCCGTTAGTTTAGCAAAGTGAACGTAGGTTTATTTTAAGCCAAAATACTACAAGGACCTGCGTGCATCTTCTTCTATCTTTTTATTTCTATCTATCTGATAGAGATATTGCACTTGATATAATTAATTTGTTCTTGTGTATATTAACTACTATGCATATATTAAACTTGATTATTATAATTCCATATAAATATATTAGCTTTTTTATAATTAACTTATTACTCTCTTTACATGGAAAGTACATGCGTGCAACATTTTGCATGCATGTACTTTCCATGTGGATGCTATGGTACCCTATGAAGCATCGATATGGGCATGCGACACGCGACACGACATGGCACATTATTTCTAAAAAAATAGAGAATTCGAACATGTTTTGACATGTTTTAACACGTTATATGTTAAATATATATTTTTATATATAAATGAAAAAATAAATAAATGAAAATAAAAAGAGCATATAATTAATTTATACTAGAGAAATTAATTCAACATTTGTTAATATTATTCATTTTTTTAATTTGACAGAAACTAAACGAGAAATTCAAAAATTGCAAACACAAAGGAGTAAACTTGAAGGAACATGTCCTGTTTTCTTACATTTGTTGGAGATTAGTGAGATTTCTTATAGTCCTACATAGAGTTCAAAGTTCCTGATAAATATTGGCTTGGAGCTTCTCTGCAAAACAAGGTTCGAGAAAAATGAAAATCCAGGACAAGAACTCTCGAAATAGGACCAAAAGAAAAGGAAATCACTAAATTCGCCATGGAAAATGTGAGAGATAACTCACAAGCCAATGATATAGACCAAAATAGATAATTCGCAAACAACGCCTATGAGAGGCGGAAAGAAGCAAAAAAAATCACAACTTTAAGGGCCCGTTTGGTAATGTTTCTTATTTATGTTTATAAACAAAATTTCTGTTTTTTTTTTTTTTGTTCCGGGAACAAAAAAAAAGAACAGAAACGCGTTTGTTTGCATTTTTGTTCCAAATCTATTTTTTTGTTCCTAGAAACACTTTTGGAACAGAAACAAGAAACAAGAAAAATGTGTTTCTTGTTTAAACAAAATTTAAGAATATATTTTCTCCCTCCTCTCTTTTTCTTCTCTTTTTTTTTTTCCTCTTTTCTTTTTCTTTTTCTTTGGTTGGTCACCGGCCTCAGCCATGGCCGGCGACCGGCCGTCGGGGGCCAGCGACCTCGCCGGAGCGTCGCCGACCCTCGGCAAGGCCGAGCGTCGCCGGCCCCCTCGGCGAGGCTTGGCCTCGCCTTGGCCGGGCGAGCCCACTGGGGGCTAGCGAGCCTCGCCATGGCTGGGCGAGGCCGCCGGCCCTCGTCGGCCGGTCGCTGGCCATGGCCGAGGTCGGCAACCGGCCAAAAGAAGAAAAAAAGAAAAAAGAAAAAAAGAAAGAAAGAAAAAATTAAAAGAAAATAAAAAATTAAAAAATTAAAAGAAACAAAAAAGAATACAAATTTACCAAACGTGTTTCCGTTCATTTTTATTCCCAAAACAAGTTTACCAAAAGCGTTTTTTTGTTCAAAAATTGTTCCTCGGAACAGAAACACTTTTCTCTATTTCTATTCCCTTGAATAGTTTTTAAACAGAAATATTACCAAACGCACCCTAAGTCTACTTTCACGAATCTATGAATCATACAAGTACTGGTCCTCTTGTGCTTCATCCTTATCAATCTTTATGACCACGAATCAACTACCCATAATTGGATCATGAAATCACTAATCCCAAACCAGCAAAAAGATGGAATTTCCTAGAAAGGGAATTAACCTGTCGTACACGTTTAGGTTTTATTGATGCTATCATCTTTCACTTTTAACGATAAATGAGCCTGTATGACTGCACTTTTTTACATTTAGGGTCCGTTCGTTTTGCGGAAAATAATTTCCAGGAAAACGTTTTCTTGATTTTCCGGCATTCGTTTCACGAAAAATGAATTCCATAAGAAAAATGTTTTCCATCAAAGGAAAAAAGTCTTCTAAAGTAGGGGAAAATGTTTTCCACTTTTGAAAAGTGGAAAACATTTTCCTCACTTGATCTCTCTTATCTCACACCACTACAAATCCTCACTTCCTCCTCCCCTTTATTTTTCTTTTTTTCTTTTTTCATTAGAATTATTTTTTAATTTGAATTATTTTTAATTTCCTTTTTCTTTCCTTTTTTTTTTTATTTCCCATCTTCTTCTTTCTTGGCTAGTCGTCATACCAAGTGAACCTCAAGCTCGTCGATCTCAAATTCGCGCTTGTCGATCTGGCGAGCCTCGAGCTTGACGTTTGTGCTCGCCAATTTGGTGAGTGGAAAATATTTTCCTTACCGAACACCGAAAAATATTTTCCGAAACATTTTCAGGTTTTAGCCGAACACCATAAAATATTGTCATTTTCTTGGAAAATGACTTATGGGAAAATATTTTCCGGAAATAGCTCATTTTCCGCGAAACGAACGGACCCTTAAAGCATTCTTGGCTTCCATTATAAAGAAAACTTTAATTCGCTTTTGAAAATTCCCAAGCTTCTTTTTAATGACTCCGTTTGTCCCAATCACATGGTATCACAGCATGCACATGGAAAGTATGTGCATCTCCAGCTAAAGGCGTGAATAGATTAATTATTGAAAATTAATATATTTATGAGAAATTATAAAAATTGAGTTTAATATATGTAGAGGCGGTTAATATGTACGAGAACAAATTGATTATATCAAGTGCAATGCATCTATCAAATAAATAAATAAAAATGAAGCAACCAATAGAAGAAAATGCACACAGATTTTTATAATGATTCGACTTAAACCAAGTATACATCCACTCTTCCAAACTAACCACCACCGATAAGGCTGGAATCTGTTAATAATTATTGAATAGTTACACCATGGCACGTGTTGCTTCTACTTGAAGTTGATAGATGACACTATCAATAATCAAGCATTGCTAACACACTTATACACTCCTCAAATCACAGTCAGCAACGAAAACTGTTGGAAGAGTATAACAGAAGTTGGACATAAATGCGATCGTAATAGTTAGAAAGAATATGACTATATCATTCATTTCCTCTAGTTAATTCTATTATATAGTATTCAATCTTCAAACTCCATTGGAGGATCTTAAAGAAGACCTATTAAGTGTTTGAATTGACGGACTCGGAGCTTTGGTCACTCATACAATCAAATCTTTCGATAATTGGGAAACTTCCCTAAATAGAGTTGGCCACACTTGGTAATAATCCATTCCTCCGAATTTGGTAATAAACCAATTGATTTATCTCCAATCTTCTTTCCACAATTTAAGGCCCTAAAAATACCTATTAAAACCAGTTTCACACGTAGTGTTAGTAAAAAAAAAAAAACAAAAACGTTGGTCTTCTTATCCAAATGATAAACACATTATAAGCATGTTCTTCATAAATTGATCTAGTCAGCTACCTATATCAACAATCCAGTGACTGTCCAAGCTGCTCATTGGAATTCGACTTACAAAAGGCTATCCAGTAGTCTTCTCGAGGATATTAGTGATCAAGACTTTACCATTTTCGTTCACCTTGTCATGGTAGCTCCAAGTCCTCGCAAACTTTCCAATATTCTTGACTTCTTCACCTTGTATCAAGGTCCATCCAACTTCCAACTATCTTTTTACTATATACTTCACATGCCTTCGACATTGGCAAATTATTCCTCGTATCAACTTCACTTGAGCTTCTATCACTAAGCATACTAGTGATCATTATTCTACCTAGCCATTTACCTTTCAACAGTCCTTCCAAACTTTATCGAACTTTATATTCTAAGCTTGTTCATCTTCTATTTTGGGTCCCTCCAACTTGTTTGCACCTCAGCACTCAATACATTGTTCACCCTACATAGAGAACTCCTAACCTTTGGAGGATTCTATTAGGACACCATTGACATACTAATTTATGCTTCTCTCACCTAGTTCTAATCCAATACACACATTAATAATTTTTTATTGTTTTGTAATCTTCAAAACACACATAATGGATTCTCCTAACAAAAGTAACCTAACCTACTATTCCATTGCTATCTCTTACCCAATTTACCTTTAAATAAAGCCAATGTTGATAAAAATGTGTCATTTCTTATCATTGCTATGAGTTATATGATCATCCAAAATCAACAAATAGGACATACTACATAAGTTTTTATGTCATTTTTCACGATGAATTGTGAAGTGTGTTCATATTGATCTGATCCCCCTCTAATTAAACGTTCCAATTCTACTCACCTAATGATTTATACTACGTAAACGTATAATTATTATATAAGATAGCTATTTTAAATTCAGTGTCAATAGAAATGAGATTTTCGAGAAAAGCCTATATTAAATAGGGTAAGACAAAAGCAAAACAATCAAGTTGAGTGTTCGCAAATGTAATTATTTGCACTTGCTAATAGTAATTGAATAGATCTCATATATTACCGGCATCTAAACATGTCCTTAACCACGTATTAATCATTTTGAGAGAGACATTGGCTTTGAGGCATTGATCACATCGAGCAAGTTATTGACTTCATAATTATATTTTGTTATGACAATTTTCCCAATCAAGTTATGATTGGTATAAGGTTTGGCTAGATTTTGGGATGCAAGAGGACCACCTAACATTAGTATCAGAGGCTAGGTTGCCAATAAGTCTGGACAAAAAATTAAAAAAGTCACACGAGAGAGTTACGGATTGTTGCATCTCCGACCTAAGCCCGATGTGTGAGGGGGAGATTATTGCGGTTATTCCATATCGGTTATGGAAGGGGTTGGTGGTCAGTTCATAAGTGTGAGGGAAAACCTCATTCTTTGAGCTAGTTTTTGAGGTGAGAGAGGTCTAAGACCACCTAACAATTTTACATGGGAAATTGATATTAGCCAAAAAAGACAAGTAGAGGGCGTTAGCCATTTGTGAATATGTCAACATGGAAAAAGACAAGTAGAGGCAGTTAGCCGTTTGTGACCATGTTAACATGGAAAAAGACGAGTAGAGGCAGCTAGGCCACGACCAAGAATCTCACGACGTGGAATTCATGAGCACCCTTTCACACCTCAATTAACAAACTACGAAATCGGCGACAAAACAGCCGGTAGATAATAATATATTTCAATGAGGGTTGCACTCAATTTTTAAGAGTATCTATTGACTATAATTGAAGTCCACCTTAAAAAGCAATTGAGATGCAGCGATCACAGTAGCTTCCCGTTATATAAGTCATGCGTCCCCGCTTTCAACTTGCATAGATCCTTCAGCCAAAGTCTCTTTAAGCTCTCCAGTTCCTTTCTTTATTTTCCTCCATAACATCCTTACAGAATTGCAGTCATCTTCACCACACTTGCCTCCTCGCTTCTCTCCTCTGTTCTCACAGCTTCTACTCAGAAATGGCTACAGGTCTGTTGTTGGTCATGTTCTGGTTGGTTCTAGTTTCTTCGCCATCGTGGAAATATATAATAGGAGAGTTAAATATGGGCTCAAAAGAGATTAGAACTAAGGATCTTTTTCTTTGATATCACATGAGATCTTGTGGGACAATAGCCGACTGTTCTAAAATCTTGTTAGATGAATGCATTGTAAGAGTTTTCCTAATGTGGACTACATTAATTGATATTGTAATTTACCGTTTAACGTTCACCGTTTTACGGGGATTGGTCTAAGGTGAGATAGAAGGTTTTTTAATTAGTCTAATATGGGCTGGCTAGTGTGGGCCAAGTTGAGCCTGGCCCGTAATGAGGGGGCCTAGCTGGAAACTCTATAAATAGCACTAAGTCTCTCCTCTAACCCTAATTCTCACATGTATCCTCACCTAAGGGGCGTTTACCTAACGCCAAACGTGAGGGGGGCCGCCTCATTGAGCCAGTGATACGGAGGGCAATAGAGGAGAATGACTTGCGCGTGGAACATTGTGTTTCCGCTTCCGCTTCAAGATCGATGGATTCCAAAACATGTGCGTTAATTCTCCTACTCAATAATGCATGTTCTTGTTCTGGTTATGGAGATCTTGGGGTTGCGCAATTTGCGTCCAACACGAAACGTGGTATCAGAGCCTCCATAACCCTAGAACACGTGGTATTAGAGCATAGTTAGTGAAGAAATAAATAATTATTTCTTTACTACTAATTCTTTCAGAGTGAACGTGGCATTGATAGTTTATTTTTTATATGGAGTTACGTCAAAGAGATACAAAATCTATATAAGTGCAACTGGAGAATTTTGCAGCAGATTCAAGTAAACTTGTGTATAGACTGAAAAGTCTTAATTCATGGTCTTAAGCAAGTTTCCAGACAATATTATTAAAGTTTCATAGTGTTGTTATTTTGTTCAATTGGGAACAAAGTAATTCAATATACTACAAAGGTCTCAAGGGGTCTAAATATATGGTGGTCAAATCTTTTGACCAAAAGGAAACGGTACAGAAATGTGATGTTTTAATATAACATTTTTCCACAGATGATATGATTGCAGATCCACTAACTAAAGGTCTACGCCCATGTGTATTTTAAGCGACATGTCATTAGCATGGGTCTAAGAGCATCATGAGATGCTGCTGTTTAGTGGGAGCTATTTTGGCTTTACTCTGATAAATGTTTCATTTGTGTTCGTTACATTTTGTAACGGTTTGATATGTATCAACTTTCGCATTCAATAAAGTATTTTTGAATGTGTTGTTATTACGTTGAATACATATTGATAAAGTCTCAAGGTATTATATAAACCTTGAGTGAAGGCTAGGGGCATCCGGTTATTAGCCTTGTCCATATGTCTTGTTATACATAAAGAATGGTTAACTGTAAGGACAAGACATATGTGGGTTCATGGAACCATAAATGCATTCTCTAGTGGCACAAGTTTTTTGTGACGCTTAAGGTAAGAGAATGGACATTCTCTAGTGGCACAAGTTTTTGTGACGCTTAAGGTAAGAGAATGGTGACTGACAATGAGATCTCTCTATGAGAGATGTTATCCATTTGACACACTATCATATTGGATCCATGTCAATAGAGTTGAGAACACTCGTGACCATGGAAGGCTCTGTGTGTATACATGCGATTACCGCCATGATTCGGTGTTTGAGACTTTATGGGATAGGATTGACTATTAAGAATTATCTCTAGACCAATGTGCGCACATACAGATACGATTTCAATTAATATAGTCCAAGTGGGAGAATGTAAGAGTTTTCCTAATGTGGACTACATTAATTGATATTGTAATTTACCGTTTAACGTTTACCGTTTTACGGGGATTGGTCTAAGGTGAGATAGAAGGTTTCTTAATTAGTCTAATATGGGCTGGCTAGTGTGGGCCGAGTTGAGCCTAGCCCGTAATGAGGGGGCCTAGCTGGAAACTCTATAAATAGCGCTAAGTCTCTCCTCTAACCCTAATTCTCACATGTATCCTCACCTAAGGGGCGTTTACCTAACGCCAAACGTGAGGGGGGCCGCCTCATTGAGCTAGTGATACGGAGGGCAATAGAGGAGAATGACTTGCGCGTGGAACATTGTGTTTCCGCTTCCGCTTCAAGATCGATGGATTCCAAAACAGGTGCGTTAATTCTCCTACTCAATAATGCATGTTCTTGTTCTGGTTATGGAGATCTTGGGGTTGCGCAATTTGCGTCCACCATGCATAATTTAATATTTAAATATTCTGCTACTTACAACTCCTCTACAAGTTCATAAATCATCTTTTTGTGTATTATCAGTTATGAGTTTCAATGAATACCCCGTGATGAACGCTCTGATCTAGGGTTCGGTTGTGTATCAGAACGTTCTCGGTTACGTGAACTTGAAAGTGGAAACTGATGTTTGACCCCTAGTCACCATTACCAATCATGGACTAGCTTTCCCCAGTTTTCTAGTTAGCAATAACAGTGGGTTGGTGCCAGTCCAAGGGTGACACAAAGACTTACTGTCATTCTCTTCTCTTCATTTAGTGTAAGAGTTGGGTTGAGAGGTCGGCGATGCTTTGATCTAGGAGACAGAAATGGGATATTGAGGAATCTTTCAAATTTTCTCAAACGAAGCTTGTATTTCAGGAATTGTCGAACACAGCGAAGTGTAGCTACTTAAGAATATGGGGTATCGGTGCTCCTATGAAGTTTGATCCTTTTTCCCGATGAGCATGTCATGCGATGCTCATTTGGGAGTATGCTTTTTGTTAATTTCAAACCGCAGCTAAATTTGATGAGTGCGCAGAGTATTGACACCAACTTATGCCTTCATGCAGGTTACTCTGAAGATGCATCCTCCTATTCAAATGGGCGGCATCTGGTTAATAGTTGTTGTTACTGATCAAAACAGTAAACAAGAAAATAGAAAACCAGAAGCTATATTTTTGTGATGAGGAAGAGAAGCGCAGAGAAACAGAACACAAACTTACATACGTCTGTTCTTTAGGAAACTGTCAAGTACATGACAACTTAAACAAAGCAAAAAACTGCTCACGTACGTACAACACATAACTGCACATAAACGTGCTATTAACTTCCTAGAAAATAGCAAAAACACTAAATAAATAACTAAATTGAACTTGGCTGTTTTTTAATAAAAAAAACAGAGTAAAACAGAGCAGAAAACAGAACAGAAAACAGAGTAAAAAAAAAAAAAACAGAAAACAGCAACTTGAGACATCATAATCCAACAAACTCCTCCTTGGATCGATTCTTTCTGCATACTCCAATTTTCTTTCTTAATACTTCAAATCTTCCAGCTTGAAGTGGTTTTGTGAACATGTCTGCAAGCTGATCTTCAGATCTGCAATAGACCAACTTAACTTCGCCACTTTGTTGCACCTCACGCAGAAAGAAAAATTTGACTTTGAAATGCTTGGTTTTGCCATGGAAAACTGGATTCTGTGATATTGCTAAAGCAGCCTGATTATCCACATTAACTTCAATGCAATCACTAGAATTCAACCACAGATTCTTCATTATCTTCTTCAGCCATAAAGCTTGATTTGCAGCTGCAGTAGCTGCTATAAACTCAGCCTCTGCAGTAGACTGAGCTACAATTTCTTGCTTTTTAGAACACCAGGAGAAACAAGCGGAACCAAGACCGAAACAATACCCGGACGTACTTTTCATGTCATCCACCGAACCAGCCCAGTCACTATCGAAAAATCCTTGTAAATTAAACTTCGACCTTTCTTAAACTTCACACCAAAGAACAATGTTCCTTTGAGATACCTCAAGACCCTTTTTGCTGCAATCAAATGTAACCGACTAGGACTACTCATAAACCTGGATAAAACACTCACAAAGCAAATAGAATATCTGGTCAGTTCTTTGTAAAGATACATGAGACACCCAATCGGACTTCTATACATAGAAGCATCTACTGCATCTGTTCCATCATTCTTCTGCAACTTTTCTTTAGCAGCCATAGGAGTGCTTACACTTCGACAATCTTCCATCTGAAACTTCTTTAGAATTTCTTTCATGTATTTTTTCTGACAGATGAAGATCTCATATGAAGCCTGTTTGACTTCCAAACCCAAAAAATAAGCCATCTTTCCCAAGTCGACATCTCAAAAACGCAAATAGATCTTGCTTCACCTTCTCTATCAATTCCATATCATTCCCCGTCACTAATAGATCATCTACATAAAGTGACAGAATTACAACACTGTGATTCACCTTCTTGACATAAAGAGTGAACTCACTTAAGCTTTTCACAAAACCAAAATCTTGCAAATATCGATCTATCTTCCCATACCAAGCTCTTAGAGCCTGCTTCAGTCCATATAGAGCTTTCTTCAACCTGTATACACTCTCTTCTTGCCCTTTGATACTAAAGCCTTCGGGTTGTTCAACAAAAATCTCCTCCTCAAGCTCTCCATTCGAAATGCAGACTTGACATCTAACTGAAATATAGGCCACCCCTTCTCTGCTGCAATAGCTAACAGTAACCTTATTGTATCAAGTCGTGCAACGGGAGCAAATGTTTCAGAATAGTCTACTCCCCATATTTGTGCATAGCCTTTCACTACCAGTCTAGCTTTGTGCTTATTGACAACCATCGGGATTAAGTTTTGTTCTAAACACCCACTTAACCCCAATCACATTCTTATCGGATGGTCTCGTCAACAAGCTCCCATGTGTGGTTTTTCCGGATCATTGCAATCTCCTCCCCGCATTGCTGCAATCCACCTCTGATCCTCCTTAGCTTCCACAAAGTTAGATGGTTCAAGCATTGCCACATTGCTTCTTTCATAGATTTCAGCAAGTGACCTTGTGCTCCTCATTGGTAAATCATCCACACTGTCTTCCAATCCATCTATAACTTCATCAACCTCTACATCTCATTGCAGGTTGTTTTTCGAACCGCTGCTTTTCTGCACTCTTTCCTTCCATCCAATTCCACTCATCTTCCTCTAGAAAAACAACATCTCGCTTCACGTCACCTTCCCCGTCATAGGGTGAAAAATCCTATAAGCCTTTGATTGGAGACTGTACCCAATGAAGATTCCAAGCTCGGCTCTTTTATCCAACTTGTCCCTCTTGACCTCAGGAACATGAGTGTAACACAAACACCCAAAAACCTTCAAATTTTTCATAGAAGGTTTAACACCATACCAGACTTCAAAAGGTGTTGACCTCTCTAAGGCCTTTGTGGGCAATCTGTTCAACAAGAACACTTTGCAAAGTATTAGCCGCCTCGGCCCGAACTTCTTAGGCAACATCTTCTCCCGCATCATACATCCGGCCATCTCCATAATACTTCTATTTTTCCTCTCACCGACCCCATTCTTTGAGGTGAATAGGGAGCAGTGAACTTGCTGCACAATTCCCGCTTGCTCACAATTCAACTTAAACTTGTGAGCGGTATACTCGAACCATTATCAGACCTAAGCATTTTAATTTTCTTCCCACTCGATTCTCAACTAAGGCTTTAAACTTCGCAAACACATCAGCAACTTCAGACTTGGCTCGCAAAAATAAATCCAACTCATCCTAGTCATATCATCGGTGAAGGTAATGAAATACCGCTACCATTGAGAGAAGACTCGGACATAGGTCCACATAAATCTGTGTGGACCAATTGCAGCTTCTCACATGCTCTCCAGCCTCCTCCTTTGAAAGGAAATCTGGCTTGCTTGCCAAGAAGACAAGTTTTGCACTGTGGAAATTCCTCCTCCAAACTTGGCAAGTCATCTGCCAAGCTATTTCTCTGCATAAACGACATGCTCTTCCCGTGAACATGCCCAAGTCTTTTATGCCATATCTCGCATTTTCTTCTTTGCACTTTAAAGCCATTTGTTGCATCTCTTGTGGCTTGAACATGAAACTTTTGTCCTCCATTGGAATTCTTAGCACTTCTTTGCTATCTGCATTATTAATAAGACATTCCTTCCCTTCGAACTTCACTTTATAGCCCTTCTCAACTAATTGACCAACACTTAACAGTTATGGTCAATATTTGGCACAAAGAGAACATCACCGATCGCTTCACCTCCCGATTTCCTTCAATAGCCACTTTGTACCCTTCCCTTGCACTTCGATATACTTTGTCCATTGCCAATTCGACTGGGACCCGACTGACCTGTCTAGACTCCTAAATAGCTTCGAATTGCCGGTCATATGATTGGTACAGCCACTATCCACCAGCCACGCATCATTCCCAACGGAAGATTCGAAAAAGAAGCTACAAACAAGTGCTCTTCCTCGGTTTCATTCACTTTGCTACACGGCTTTTCCCGCTTGCTGGTAATTTTTTTCTTTGCGAGATGGCTTCCATATGACCCAACTTGTGACATCTTCTGCATCTAGCATCAGGCTTTCTCCAACATCTAAAAAACCGATGATTAGTTCCACCACAGTATTGACAAGGCTTTTTGTTCATCTTCCATTTGCTAGACCCACCGGAATTTCCTTCTTTTGCTACAAACTTAGAGTCACCAGCATTTTCTCGGACTGAATCCATTTCTTCCCTTTGCCTCCATCATTTGATTTCACTCTAGCTTGCAGCGCACCCTCCTCTACAAACTCTTCTCTTCTCATCGCCTTACGTGCTCCCGTGCTGCAGAGCATTTAACAATTCTGCAAGCTTTATATCGGGTAAGTCTCTTGTATTTTCCGAGACGCTATGGTGGCTTCGAACTTCTCTCGGAAGAGACACCGAGAATCTTCGAACAAGCCTTTCATCCTTCAAGTCGGTCCCTAAAACTCTGATTTTTCAGCTATCCCAACCAACCTATCGAGTACTCCTTCACCGACTCGAATCCTTCATCTGCTGTCTCTCAAACTCCCTCAAGAGATTCAGCACCTTCATGCCTCTTATCTTCTCATCTCCCTCGTATTCATCCTTCAAGAAATCCCATATTGCCTTTGCAGAATCACATCTCATGATCATTGTGAAGATAGTGGGTGAAACAGCAGCGTACAGGCATGACTTTGCCTTGGCCTTCCTTGTGATTCTCTCTTTATGGTACTTTATCTGATTCAAGGTTGGATTGTCTAGAAGTGGAGCAACCTCATAATCATCCTCCACAGCCTCCCACAAATCATGACCCTCCAAAAATGCCGTCATCTTGACAGCCCATGCTTGATAATTCTCTCCAAGAAATACTTTGGAGAAGCCATTGCAGAGAAACCACTCGACCCTGTCTCCATCACCCTTTAACTTCTTTACACTTCGATACTTGCTTCACTTCACAGTCCCTCAAGATCATACACGCTCTGATACCACTGTTGTTACTGATCAAAACAGTAAACAAGAAAATAGAAAACCAGAAGCTATATTTTTGTGATGAGGAAGAGAAGCGCAGAGAAACAGAACACAAACTTACATACGTCTGTTCTTTAGGAAACTGTCAAGTACAGGACAACTTAAACAAAGCAAAAAACTGCTCACGTACGTGCAACACATAACTGCACATAAACGTGCTATTAACTTCCTAGAAAATAGCAAAAACACTAAATAAATAACTAAATTGAACTTGGCTGTTTTTTAATAAAAAAACAGAGTAAAACAGAGCAGAAAACAGAACAGAAAACAGAGTAAAAAAAAAACAAAACAGAAAACAGCAACTTGAGACATCATAATCCAACAATAGTTCGCTTGTGGTTTGTTTTGGGGAAATATTGGTAGACTTTGTCCCAATTGTCCCCAAAGATCCATTCGCTGAAGAACCTGCGTTTAAAGCAGCTCCTGGTGGTGCTCCTGCTAATGTGGCTGTTGGTATATCCAAATTGGGTGGTTCTGCTGCTTTTATAGGAAAGGTGCAATCAGTTCTTATTAAACTTCTCATCAACTGTCAAAACGTCAACACATTAACGCTTCCTCTAAAAGCATTGGTTATGATATAATTAATATCTTCCGAAAACATGAAAAGATAAGTTCTGATGTCTGATTTTCTCGTGATTTGCACCAAGTAGAGATAAAAAAAATTCCAATCCCTTGAAAGTATTACTTTACTCTTTGCAGTTGGCTTAACCAGTGTCATGTCACTTGTTAACTAGACCTCTTAAGAATACCACTTGTTACTGGAGTTAAATTTTGTTTGGGGATTCTTTGCTTCTTTCATGGGTGCCTTATATTTGGCAACTGCATTTACACCATCTTATGCATGGGCATCGCCAATTAGAGATGCACTGCAGCAAATGTCTCATCCTATAAATCTGTAGCCCGGAATTTTGGTTCCTGCTGGACATTTGCCAGCTCATTATTGCTTCCTAACACCACCAAAGCTCATTATTGCTTCCTAACACCGCCAAAACTCATTATACGTTTGTGTCACAGGTGGGTGAAGATGCATTTGGAAATATGCTGGCTAACATTCTAAAGAAACATAATGTTGACAATTCTGGTGTGCGGTTTGATCACAATGCAAGAACTGCATTGGCTTTTGTTACCAATGGAGCTGATGGGGAGCGAGAGTTCCTATTTTATCATCATCAAACTGCCGACATGCTTTTACATGAATCAGAGCTACATGTTGAACTTATCAGCAAGGTTTGCTTTCTTTTCTCTCTATCCCTTTTCACGGATCATGGAATTATATAAGTTGATCATTTCGGGGGTTTCCACATGGGCAGATTTGCCATTCTGTTCTTTTGGCCGAACACGGTTATCGTCATTCGGAATTATCACTTATTGCAGGCAAGAATCTTCCATTATGGTTCTCTCAGTTTGATTGATGAACCCTGCAAATCAGCTCATCTTGCAGCGATGAAAATTGCCAAAAACTCAGGGGCCATCCTCTCTTACGATCCAAATTTGAGAGAGGCATTGTGGCCAACACCTGAGGCTGCCTGTGAGGGAATAATGAGTGTATGGGATCAGTCCGACATCATTAAGGTAGTTGCTCATCATGCATTGGATTCATATAAAAGGAATCGATGCATTACTGCTAGATCCAATTCTTCATATTCGTTGGTGATAGATGATGCAGGCACAATGAGAGTCTCATTTAGATTCACTTCTAAATTGGCAGATAAGCGAGGAAGAAATTAAATTCTTGACTGGAGATAATGATCCCAATGACAACGTGGTCTTTGAGAAGTTCTTTCATCCTAATCTTAAGCTTCTGATTGTTACGGAAGGACCAAAGGGCTGCAGATATTTCACAAAGGTAAGCTACCGTAGTATACCGTGTAACATTTTCTTTGACAATAATCTTAGTGGAAACAAACTTTCCTGAATGCAAGTTGGTCATTGTATTTGAACTATTTTGGTCGAAGCTGCTTTCTTATTGATTTCACAAGTACATCCCCAGAAAGTCAATTGCTTGAAATGAATGTTAAGGGATATTCTGGCTGAATATGTGGTTCGGGTAAGATATCTTAAAAACCCAGAAAAAAAAGGTCAACATTTTGGGATATTCGGTACCATGGTACATTACCATTGATGAATATATCCTTTTTAACTGGATCAAACCTTCTTCTTTTTGGGGCTCCAGCTTATAAAATAATTTTGTTTTGGCAAAGCTCATTCAGTCATCATCTTTTTTGGCCAGAATGTTCCTAAAGGTAATTGACAAAACCAGATTTCTGCACAGGAATTCAGAGGCCGGGTTCCTGGTTTTAAAGAAAAGCCAGTTGACACAACTGGGGCAGGCGATGCTTTTGTTGGTGGGATGCTATATTGCCTGGCTTTTGACCTAAATCTTTACAAGGTACCGATGGTTTGTACTGGAACTGGCCGGGTTATAGCTATTTATCTGATTTCCTTGATGAATAAGAGCTTCTGAAGAATAAAATTTAAGTGGAACGTAACGGATGGAGGGTTCGTTCACAAACATAAACAAACATAATTACAAGGAAGATGTCAAATCCCAATTAATAATGTAACTAATCGAGGCAAATGGAAGCAGTAGAAATGCATGACGAGCAAACATTGCTGTCTAGTAAATCCCTCGAAAGCTGCATGGTGCGAATATATGATAACTCGTTTTGGTTTCTGTTGAAATTCCAGCTTCAATGCTAAACTGGCTGTATCCTATCCATATGTCAGAAGTCAATTGTTTCGAATTAGGCATGCGATGCAAGTGAATCTGAGCTCTTTAAGTAATTGACGCTAACCACCGTTCTCAGCATTATTTGTGATCTCGAGGTTGAATGATAATAACAATAATATGCTCTTCATTAAGTCAGTAAGTCAGTTCTCCGCATTTCTTCCCTGTCATGGTAAAAATTTGGGCGCAGGATGAGGAACGGCTGAAGGAAGCGTTGGTCTTTGCGAATGCCTGCGGCGCATTCACAGTGACCAAGCAAGGAGCTATCAGTGCACTGCCCACAAAAGAAGAGGCCCTCAGGGTGCGAGTAAAAGCTAATTTTTGAAGGAAACGCAAGGACCATATCTCATCAACTTTACTATTTATTGTAATTCTTCCCGGGAAAAATAGGCGAGTGTGGAGTTCCATTTCCTGCACGAGCCTGTGTGCAAGGGTCATGTTTTCTGCAATCTGTGTCTGCCTCAGCTAATAAGAGCATTCAGGACCAAACATCAAGAATCTCCGATTTGGTGCGATTCATTTGAATTTGGTCTTGGATTACGTGAAATTTGTGGCTTGTCATTGCTTTTCTTTGTAGCTGGATTTCCTCATGTAAACGTGACATCTATGTTTTGTACCTCCGATAGTGTCATATCTTGCAATTACAATCGAAGGGCTACGGCATGACAATCCAAACAGTGCCTTTTTTGGATCAAGGGATCAAGATAATTCCATACAATTAATTAATACTTCCCACATGACAATACCGCAGAGATGAAGGATGACTAGCTACAGGAATTGAAGCAAACCACCACCTGAAGTAAAGCCTTAGGGAGCTGCTTCAATTTCTTTTCTTTAAAAGATTAGTAGAAGAACGCGCGCATGTGCCTAGAACATGCGCATAATACTACATCAGCCTAGCATTATATGTACTTGGATCGTTCTCACGGAAGGTCTATCATATATGATGATGGTCCAAATTCAGTTAGTATGTGTAGTGGGTTTCATTGAATGGTATCTGCATGTGCATGCGATGAAAATGGAAGAGCGAGAAATTAGGGGTCCGACCTGTGTCATGGAGGAGGACATTTGGCGATAGAATGGTGACTTGCAAATGGCTCTTCCATGTGCGAGCTTTCAACTTCTTCTTGTTTTGTGGCTTAGTTCTAGTGGACTCTTTCTCCAAGCTTTCTCACAGGCTTTTCCGAAAATGAGAGAAGGGGGATTTTATTCGCGATTTCATCATTTTATCCTTTTTCCAATCAAATTTTCAACTTTTTTTTTTCTTAATGTGGAGCTTAGATGGTGCCACATCAACGTCCCTTATCTTAAGAAAAAATAAAAAATAAAAACAATTTCAACATGTTTTGTTAATCAAATCAGACGGAGTGAACGTATGAATTTTCCCACCCCAAAAAAATAAAAATCAGGGGGTTTTAATTGCACAAATTTGACAAGTTTTAGGGTTTAATTACATTTTCTGAAAATTTAGGACTCAGGTGCGATTTTGAGGTAAGTTGTGGGACTTTTAATATACTTATTTCTTGTTATAATGTGCCTTTTGTTTTAACGTTTAAAAAGTTCTATGTACAGCTACAAAACTAAGCTATTTTGTGTAGTACGTTAAATGGATGTCGTTTGAGTCGTAATTTGGTAAGTCTATGGATCAAGTGATGGAAAAACACAGAATAAAGCCAAAACTTGTTAGTATGTTAATTGGAGAAAAGTTGGTAAATCACTTAAATAATTTAATATAGTAATTGGCAAATTCAAGACTTCCATGAGAGAGGTAAACAAGATTTTGTAAAAAATAAGAGAAGCTTTTACTTAATAGAGATAAGAGAAGTTCGTAAATTTAATTAAATAAAATCAAATAAAAATCGACAACTAATTTTAAATAAGAGTAGGGAACGAAAACTTGGCCACCTAATAAGAAAAAAATTTGGTAAATCACTATGATTAAGGTTGGTAATGTCTAACAAGTCGATAAGTAAAATAACTAAAGGTCGGTAACTTTATAGAGAATTTGGAAATTCTATATAAAAGATAAACAAACGTGGATGACACGAATCAAATTACAGCTGGTATATTTATATGGAGTAATCGTTGAAAGCATGCTACTATTCTACTCAAATTAAGGTTAAATCAAGGTCAATATACATAATTGACATGGCTATTTGACTCAAAGAGGATAAGTTCAGCCTCAAACAGGCAAGACCATACCCGCAATGGTGATTGGAAGCCATAGCCCGCGATCTCATGTTGGATAAGGATGAAACCGATACTTGTATATAATATATATAGTTGGGGCCTATTTGTCAATTTATTGGCAGCAATTACGCTGTCAAATTCGATATAGGTACCAACCAAAAAAAATAAAAAAATAATCCGATATAGGAAATTGTTGCGGACACGTAATATCTTAAACGTTTCTGGCACGCTGAACAAGTTTCTGCTTCGCTGCATTTATCTGACAATCTTGTCTTTGTCTCTCTAAGGCAAGGCGATTTTTTTTCGAGTACGAAGAGAAACTAAGCCAGAAAGTCACCAACATTGGAGCAGCGCAGGACATGGATGGATCAAACTAGACACCGATGGAGCTATGGATCCTGAGCCTAGAATGGCGAGAGGAGGAGGAATTTGTTATGCAAAGACCGCGATGGCTTGGAAAAATAGGGGAAAACTAATGTCTGGGCGACGCAAAAGTTGGGCTCGAGGTAGCAAAGTTGATGACTATCGAGAAGGGAAATGAGAGGGCGAGTCGACAGCGCCTGTACCCATGAGTAATGGTACGGTATACATCACATTTTTTTCCAACGAAAGTGACTTGTGGGCCCACTAAGTGGGTTTTTTTTTTTTGGTCGTCACTACTCTTTCCTATTCTATACTCACTCTCGACTTTCGCCCGCTTCGTTGCGGGCGTGGAAACCCACTCTTGAAACTTACGCGTCCCCACCCCATTCCCCCCTGAGAAGGTGGGGATTTGAACCCCTCACCTCCCCCTTCCATATTGGAAGGGTGGCCACTAAGTGGGTTTGCTAGCCCACCAAGTGGGATTTCTTATATTAGAAAAAAAATCAGCCAAAATAAAAATAAGGGAATACAAAAGAAACATTCAACATTGTCGGTGTTAGATTTCTTTACATTAAGTGCACAAAAAAAAAACAATTTAAACATTTTTATATTAAGAGATAATAAATGTAGAGTTACTGTTAGCAACAACACGGGTGCAAAATATTTTTCACACTTACTGTTTTTTCAATCAAGAACTTGCCTGCTTTAACTAGAAAAAAAAAAAAAATGTAGCCAAAATTGAAAGACGTAGGGCTAGTGAATAAAGTTCTTTCTCTCCCAAACCAAAAGTTAGCATTGCAAATGATTGATTTTCAAATAATTTATAAATTTGTAGGGATGGAAACTCAATGGTAGGCTGTTTTATTCCTTAAGTAATTCATGAATTTTTTGGATCATTTAAAAGTGAGAATTTTTTTGTCCTATATGTAATTCTTGCAATGTTTTTTTTTTTTTGTTGGGATTTAGCTGTAAGCATTGTAAGGGAAAACATTTTTCATGCCATTAAATAGAACTATCTAACATTTGGTTGGACAAAGATAGAGGAATTTCTTCCTCTAAAAACACCTAAGCCCTCCCATCCACAATTCTCCAATCCAGTTGCTCACCTTTCACAAAGTGAAAAATGTGGTCAACGTGTAACCATTGAAAATTCAGCACGATCGCACCGTCATGCTAGCAGGGCCCCGGTTCCGTCATCGTCTTCTTTTTGGCATCTACTCCAAGTAGGGTCACCTTCGACACGTGATATGAATCATTTTATATCCTCCTTGGTCACTTGGAAATGCAAAGATATTTATCCAACTTTACTAACATAATAATCCTTAATAATCTATCATGAGCCATAAATTTTTGAAAAAATTAATTTCACAATAATTTATAATTATTTATAATTAATTTTTTATAATTCAGAATAAACTGTTATTTTCACAATATATAAAAACTAAATTAATTTTTTATAATTCAGAATAAACTGTTATTTTCACAATATATAAAAACTGTCACAAAATCTTTTGTCGTAGGACACTTTTCTTGACTTACCAAATTCGATTTTCTCACCAACCAAAAGAAAAAAAAGTTCGACTTTTCTCTGGACAGCTCGTTCTGTCGTCTTCTCCAACTAGGGTCACCCTCTAGACGTGACATGAACCGCTTTGGGCAGTTGGAAATGAGAAAATATCTATCAGTTGCGCAAATTTGGCCACACCGAAGGGCTGCAACCACACACGCTGCAAGACACGAGGCTATAAGTATACCCCTTTCGCCTCGTCCCTCCCATGCAATGCTTTGTGCTTTAATACCATGTCGGCAGAAACTGCTTCCTCCAATCTCACCGTCAACCCCTTGGCATATCTCCAGGTCACCCTCAATCCCGACGGCTCCCTCAACCGTGACCGCTTCGTCTTTCCGGACACCTCCGCCTCACCCGACCCGATTCCGTCCGCTGGTCCAGTCCTCTCCAAGGACGTCCCGATCAACCCTTCCCACAACACTTGGGCCAGGATCTTCCTGCCCCACCACCATGCACGGTCGTGCTCGGAGGAGAAACTCCCCCTCATAGTTTACTACCATGGCGGGGGATTCATCCTCGGCAGCCCGGCATCAAATATATTCCACGAGCTGTGCATCACCCTGGCGCGCGAGCTCTCCGCTGTTGTAGTGTCGGTGAAGTACCGCCTCGCCCCGGAGCACCGGCTCCCCATGGCGTACGACGATGCTGTGGAGGCGTTGCACTGGGTTAAAACCGCCCGAGACGAGTGGCTTGTGGAGCATGCGGATCTCTCCACGTGCTACCTCATGGGCTCCAGTGCGGGCGGCAACTTGGCCTTCCATACAGGGCTTCGCACATCCACGTCGCCCGAAGACCTCGAGCCGTTGAAGATCCGAGGGCTGATACTTCACCAACCCTTCTTCGGCGGGACCCAGCGGACGCCGTCGGAGCTGAGGCTGGCAAACAACCATATACTGCCGCTGGCGGCCATCGATCTTATGTGGGAGCTGTCGCTGCCGCTTGGCGTTGACCGCGACCACGAGTACTGTAATTCAGCGGCAGACGGTAGCTCCAAGCTGTCGGAAGGGGTGGATAAGATGAGGTCGCTCGGGTGGAGGTTCCTGGTCACCGGCTGCGATGGAGACCCGCTGATCGATCGACAGGTGGAGATGGTGAAACTGTTGAAAGAGAAGGGATCGAGAGTGGTGAGCGATTTCACGGAGGGTGGATATCATATAATCGAGGCCATTGAACCGGACAAGAGCAAGCCTCTGGTCCTAACCTTGAAGAGTTTCATGTCGACGACTGTGGCTGGTCAGGGCGCGTTCGGTCCTCCGAATGGAACTGAAAGGTTCATGACGGTTCCGGCCTGACCACTCGATCACGCATGCAGTTGTTTCTCCTCTAAATTGGTTTCTCGTTGGTTTGAGATAGTATCCGTCCGATGCATAATGTGGTTTCCCGTCGGTTTGCCATTTTTACTTCCCTTGAAAATTGATATACTCTATCTTTATGTAATCGTCAGGGTGTTGTGTGGGTGGAAAGCTTCATTGCTGTTTTTTTTTTTTTTTTTGGTCAATTTCATTGCTGTTCTGAAGTTGATTTTTAGTCTATTTAGTTTCGGCTGACGATATCCATCCAGGCATATTATGATAACGTGACATCTTTCTTATTCGTTGCTTGGTCACTAAACGTGATCACATGTCACTTCATTAATTGACATGTTCGATAACTGCCATTTATGATGGGTTTTTCGTGCCATCCAACCGAAAGTGGATGACTATTACTTTTTGTTGTACTCAAACACGACCAAAAGTCATATGATTAAAACACAAACTAAGATAACGACAGTAGCCGAATCCATTTCTTCCGACATTGCTTCAGATCATAGTGCTAGTAGTATTATGCAGCTTCTTCCGGCTTAATATTCTGTTAAGAACACCATATAAAGAATTTTTGGACCGAGCGTCCTCTATTCCCTGTGTTTATGGAGAAGCACTGCCTCTTTCCCTCTCTACCCTTTGCCAGATTTCTTTGAAGAAAAATCAGCGACGGTAGTTTGGCAACTTGTCGACTTGCCAAACTTGCTGAATCCTAGTCTGCTATCACATGGAATTTAGCGAGAAAGCTGATAATTATTCTAAAAATTTAAATTGTTAGATGACGAGTGAGTGCAAAATTAATATGTTTATCTGCAATAAAACTCGAGGCCTCAAGTTCTGATATAATATGAGATTTAGTGAAACTACCATTAACTATTCCAAAACCGTTAATTATTCTAAAAACTTAAACTGTTAGATGAAAATATATTTTTATTAGGTGTGCTGCGGGAGTGATGTGAGGAATGAGTGACAAGTGAGTGTAAAATTAGTGTGTATTTGCAATAAATATTTTATTTAATGATGAAGGTATTTTTCAATTGTTATTTTGAGGAATATCGAGTGCATGCATGCTCAACAAGTGGTATCAAATCAAGCTTCCGCACCCAGCAGTGTTGTGAAAAATTCTTGAAGCCAATCTGCTTTTCATGGGCAAAAATCTCACTTACCTTACTGCAATTAGAGTTTAAGTCGACCGATGCTCCTAAGGCTTTGTCGCCGGAGGCTACTGGTCATGGGCTGCGACGGAGGCCCGCTAATCCATCGACAGGTGGAGTTAGCGAAAATAATGCAAGGTCGTGAGGGACTCCACCTACCAACTTTCTTGTTGACGATGGGACTGGTCGGGGCGGGGTTGGTTCACCGGATGGGATCTCCACGCAAAATGTGGCCTGAGATTTTTCTTTGTTTATCATGTCGTGTGAAATTGAAAGGGTCATGGGTTTTGGACACCTTAGTCGGCATGGTATTTTTATTTTTTATTTTTTATGTCTAAATTGGAGCCCTATCACCTTTAGAAAATATCGTGATATATTCTTTCTTGTTCGGTGCTTATTCATTAAACATGATCTTTTGCTCACAATATCCATTTAACTATCGCTTTTTAATTTGATTTTCCGAACTTCTATTTAGGGATTTTTCTTGTCATCCAATTGAAAGTCGATGATTATTACTTCTTTTTTTTTTTTTTTTACTTACAAACCCGAAATCTAATCATTAAAATACCCAATTCAAGACATAAAAAGCATTCTCGTAATATCAATTCTAGAAGAACTTCTAGTCAAGTTCGAGATGTGCGAAGCATGCTCGGAAGATTAGGAAAATGGATCAAGGAAGAGAGTTGAATGTTGTGATCCATTTTCCAAATTCGATAAATCTTTCCTCAACTAAGTCAGAAAATGCGGAGGGAAAAAAATTCTGGATCAGCGTTGCTTGAGAAGCTCCCAGCTGGATCTCTCCTATATTGACCCGGCAATACCAGATCTATCCTCAACCCATATACTTTGATAAAGACAAAAGTACTGCCGTGGTTAGCAAGGGTCCTGTGTTGACCAGGCAAATACTAAAAGCAGGATCTATGGATTCAAGGAATGATTATTATATTTTCTTTCGCGGTCAATAGCTCCAACTGGACCAATTTCCACCTCTTTTTATTTTATTTTATTTTTTATCGCTTGTTTCCTGTCTTCTTTTTCAGAACTTATTTTGAAGATCTCTTTTGGGCCAAAAGTTTTGGCCGAGTGCCGGAGGCCGATCGGACGATGGAGCAGGTGTTTAAGGAAGCTTGCTATCATTTTGATGTGCTTTGAAGAAATAATAACCTTTTAAACCATTTTAAAGTGTGTCTAGCATTTCTACAAATATAAAGCAACGGGTCAAATAGAAAAATAATGTATTTCTCTATCCATAAATTTTGGGAAGAGCAACAAAACGCTTCGTGCTTAGCGAAGTTCCTACTGCCAGGACCTGGCTAGCATCCGGAGCCATAGTTTTCTTTCTTTTTTTCTTTTTTTCCTTAATCATTTCATTTTCATCCATAGACAATTATCAACCATCACCAAGACAAGGTTACCGACAACAACGTCGTGGCCCTCATTGGCCATTGGGCAAAGGGACCAATGCAGGCTGCGACGCTCTTGCCTAGTCAACGAGCATAACTACGACAGGTCATAGGCTAAAAAGAAAAGAAAATTGAAGGGAAAAAAAAAAAAGGAAAGAGAAAATTTATAATTTTTTAAGAATAATTATAAAGGCCATCATGTAGGACCACCGGCATTGGTTAGACCATTACATTAGTGATTTCTAGTAAAAAAATGACTAAAATGATTACATTGAAAAATCGTTAAAAAGTTTAGTATTAAATTGGCTAAATTAAAAAGCTTAGGGTTGAATTAATTTAAAAAAAAAAAATAGACAATGCTCGTTTTTTTTTTTTTTTTTTGTCGGTTCTACTCTATTCCTATTTAAACGTTCACTCTCAGACTTTTGCCTTGACTCCTTACAGGGCGTGAGAGTCGAAACCCACTCCTGAAACTACAGCGTCCCCACCCCAACCTCCCTGAGAAAGTGGAGATTCGAACCCCCCACCTCCCCCTTCCAAGTTGGAATGGTGGCCACTGAAACAAACCCCAGTGGTTGACAATGCTCGTTTAGAAAGTACGATCTTTGACTCTGGAATTGAATCATTTTCTCTTGCACAACACATCCATGTCATCCATCTTCAATCCCTTGGCAAGCAACATGAGCAGCTCAAGGCACCCCCAATTCAATGTTTGTAGGGATGTGCAAAAGAACCGAGAATCGTAAAAATCGCCCAAAATGGGACCGTAGCAGATCGGATCAGAACCAGCGATTACCATGGGGGTGGTCCAATTCCCAGTTCTAATTTAGTGGAATTGGTGAGTACCTTTGATTCCTAATTTTTGGCTTGGAACTGCCCACCAAAATCGAACCGGTATATATATTCCATTATTACAATTACTTAATTATTTTGTAGTATGTTGACCATATATATATATATTTGTATAAATATTATTGACTAATTTTATTTTTTGGGTGCGTAATAAAACTTAAACCCTTACTCTCTCTTTTTTTCATTTTTTAATAATTCATTTACTTGTTTTCTCAATCAAAATAAAATAAATGAATGAAGAGGAAGGAGAAGATAAATTAAAGATATCCATAAATGTTGTGGTGCTTTGACATCATGATACGAAATTATTCGGGTGCCCTTGAAAATTTTGGTTCCTTTCTTATTTGTTCACTAGATTCTTGGTTTTTGTGGAGTTCTTGATTTTGCTGGGTTGTTGCATGATCTTTCAAAGTTTTGATTTTTTTGGTCAAATCAGTCTCCTATTTCCCTCTATTAAAATTGTGGCTGGCGTCAGTACCTTCAGAAATCTATTATTACGGCTCCGTGATGCTAGCCGGGGGCCCGTGCTCATTTCTCTATTATATTTGTCTCTACTAAGCCAAATTCAAACCGCCCAAAAAAGAAAAAAAGAATCAAATTCAGACCGTTTTTTAATCTGCCCTGTCCTGACTTCAATCACGTCACCTTCTCCACGTTATCCGACCGTTTTTTAATCTGCTTTCCTTAGCCGCGGCACTTGAAAAACGAGAAAACGTCATTCGATACGACGAATTTATAGCTGCCCACAAGGCCGGCGTCACGGACCGCTACGAGCCGAGAGGATATAAGAATCCCCTTTCCCCTCGTCCCCTCCCGTGCAATTCTCTGTGCTTTAACACCATGTCGACCGAAAATGCATCCTCCAATCTCACCGTCAGCACTTTGGATTCTCTCCGGGCCGCCCTCAATCCCGATGGCACCCTCGACCGCGACCGCTTCAACATACCGGTCACCTCCGCTACACTTAATCCCACCTCTCCCGCCAGTCCAGTCCTCTCCAAGGACGTCCCAATCAACCCTTCCCACAACACCTGGGCCAGGATCTTCCTACCCACCCGTGCTCTGTCGTGCTCGGAGGAGAAACTCCCCGTCATAGTTTATTACCACGGCGGGGGATTCATCCTCTACAGCGCTGCTTCGACGTTGTTCCACGAGTTCTGTGTCAGTCTGGCGCGCGAGCTCTCCGCTGTGGTCGTGTCGGTGGAGTATCGCATCGCCCCCGAGCACCGGCTCCCCATGGCGTACGACGACGCGGTGGAGGCGCTGCACTGGGTTAAAACCGCCCGAGACGAGTGGCTCGCGGGCCACGCGGATCTCTCCACGTGTTACCTCATGGGCACCAGCGCTGGCGGCAACTTGGCCTTCTTTGCAGGGCTACGCGCATCCGCGTCGCACGACGAACTCGATTCCCTGAAGATCCGTGGGGTGATACTGCACCACCCCTTCTTCGGCGGCATCCAGCGGACGCCGTCGGAGCTGAGGCTGGTGAACGACCAGATGCTGGCGCTGGCGAAAGGCGATTTCATGTGGGAGCTATCGCTGCCGCTTGGGGCTACTCGCGACCACGTGTACTGTAATCCAATAGTGGACGGTGGCTCCAAGATCTCGGAAGGGGTGGATAAGATGAGGTCGCTGGGGTGGAGGCTACTGGTCGCCGGCTGCGACGGAGACCCGCTATTCGATCGACAGGTGGAGTTTGCGCAAATGATGCAGGAGAAGGGGGTGAGTGTGGTGAGGGTTTTCACGGAGGGTGGACATCATGGGATCGAGGTCAGGGAGCCGGACAAGAGCAAGCCTCTGCTCCAAACCTTAAAGACTTTCATGTCGACGACTGTAACTAGTTAGGGCGGGGTCGGTCCACCGGATGGGATCTCCACGCAAAAATGAAGCCTGAAATTTCTCTTTATTTATCACGTCGTGTGAAATTTATAGGGTCTTGACGGTTTCGGACTCCTCGATCGTCCGTGGTGGCTTTTTGTTTTTAAGTATGTAAATCGGAGCCCTATCGTCTTTAGGACTCCAGTATACATTTAATAAATAACATGGTTTCTCGATAGTTCGCTACTTTCATCTTTACAAGCTTTGAAGTTGATTATTGCTCTCGATTCCACTCGATGGCAACTATGATAATAGGGATACTATAATTAATTGATAAGTTAGAAAATACCGTGACATATTCTTTCTTGTTTGGTGCTTATTTATCAAACATGTTCCTTCTGCTCATAATATCCAATAATATATCACTTTATAATTGATCTTTGGATTCCTAGCATTTACCGTGGATTTTTCTTGCCTTCCAATTGAAATTCAATGATTACTACTTGGCCTTTTACTCCAACACAGCCGAAAGTCTAATCATTGAAACACCCGAATTCAAGACTATGAAGCATGCTCGAAATATCTCGAAAAAGGAGCAAAGACTTCCAAAAAGGCATGCGGTACACTTCAAGAAGAACTTCCGTTCAAGTTCGAGAGGTGCGAAGCATGCTCAGAATATTGACCGGGCAATACTTGATCCCTCCTCAACCCATATAATTTGATAAGGACAAAAGCGTCGCCGTGCTTAGCAAGGGACCGCTATTGACCAGGGAATATTAAAATCAGGGTCCATGGATTCAAGCAACGTATATTTTATTGTTTTTTGTGGTCAATAGCTCCAGTTGGACCAAATTCCTCCCTTTTTTTTTGCCACAATTTGTTTCCGGTCCTTTTCCAGAACTTATTTTGAAGATCTCTTTTGGCCAAGTGCAGGAGGCCGATCGAACGATAGAGGTAGCCCACTATCATGTTGATGCGCTTGCTATCGTTATTTAAAGATTTCTCAACCTTCAAACCATTTTTAAGTGTGTCTTCTACAAGTACAAAGCAACGGATCAAATGGAAAAATCATGAATTTCTCCGTCCATACATTTTGCGAAGAGCAACAAAACTTTTCGAGCCTAGCAAAGGTCTCCGTCACTTTATCATTTCTCTATTACATTCATACACTATCGATTCAACTATAGCTTATTTCTCTCTTCTTGCCAAATTTAACTTCGCTTCTAACTACTTGTTCCTGTGGATGCCTTCTATAGGGATGTACTTCAATCAGGTCACGTTTGACACACTATCAGACCGTTTTCACCGGCTCTTTTCAACTCTTGAAAAATGAGAAAACATCATTCAAATCAAAACAAATTTAGCTACCCATAGGGCCGCTACCTTGAATAATGGAAAATGTTGACGTAACTGTTTTAAAATATTTTCTTTCTCTTACATGGCAATTAACAAGTCCTATTTGAGCTCTCGACCTTATTGACCACCGCCCTCGAAAGAAATTCCAGCATTTTCTTCATCAAACGGAGGTCGATTCTAGCCTTAAATTGAGCACAAGTGAGCCAAGATTTGATGGGTCTCGAGGAATTGGGGATTTCATCATCTGAGAGGGTGGCTAGTAGCAATAACCCCAATTTGACTACTCATGACCAAGACTAACGAAAGTCTATGTGACAACGCACGTGAAGCTCACGAAGTCATTGCTTGGTGTCATGACCTACCCCTCGGGGAAGGGAATAAGTTTAGGGGCATACCTAAAAGATAGGCCTATGGGTCATGATTAGGCATAGGCTCTCCTAAACCCATACCTCACGCGACATTAGAGGATTCATAGGAATTTGTAACAAAGAGTCGCCACTAGCCTATTAGGGTCGGTTGGAAACCAAGTGAGGCATGAGAGTATATCTCACTTTCTACGCAATCAAATAATCTAGGTTCGGGGACTTATTTAATTAATTAACCAATTAGTGCCATTTCAGTGTCTAATCTTGTTCATTTGAAAAAAATTATTTTTGTCAAGCAATCTAGACTGATTTTATACCTATCCACTAACATGTGAGGTGATCATATGGGTGCACAATCATTAAAATAATAATTAGCAGCCAAGGAAAGCGATTGAATAAGTTGCATGGTAGAGCAAAAATTTAATATCAAAGAAAAGATAAATATTAATCCTAACTAAACTAAAAGAAAGCCAAAATCAACATACCAATTGCACAATTAAGGATATTCGGCTTTAAGGACAACTAAAACCTTTTGAGTAGGATTTTAAATTGAAATACTTTCATTTATTAAGGAGAAAATAAACTAAGAGATTAATTTTAACCTTTTGGAAGATTTTTTTTTAAATAATTTTTTTTTTTTTTTGGATTTTTTGGAAAATTTGAATTTTTGAATTTTCCAAAACCTTTTTTTTTTTGGGTGTCTTTCTAATTACTACTGAAATTTTTATACTTTTCTGAATTTCGGAATTTTCTGAGAATTTGTGAATTTTCCTTAATTTTATAAATTTTCTTTTTTTTTAATTAATTTTTAAAAAAACTCTAATTTTCAATATTTTCTGAAATTTTTTTGAACTTTTTTAATGTACTTTGAAAGTTGTTGAATTTTCGAAAATATTTTGAATTTTTATTATTTTCGAAATTTTTTGATTTTTTTGAAATTTTTTGATTTTTTTTTTTGGAATTTTTAATATTTAATATTATTTTATTCGTAAAAAGGGTTAAGACCGAGTAGGACCGATCCAAGCCCAGGTCTGACCGAATCGGTTTCAGGAAAGAAAGAAATTTTTGAAATTTTTTGTTCTTTAATAATTTTTTTTTTTTCCTTTTCTGCTTTGTCTTTCCTCTCTTTGTCCTTTTCCCCTGCACCCCTTCTTCACGCATTCTTCACCGAGCATCCCCATCTATTATCATTTCTTCCTTTTGTGACATGAAAAACCCCAAACTGGTACACATGTGATAAAGGGAAAAGCCACCAAAAACTCCAAACTTTGCCCAAAATGACAAATTTAGCCCAAACTTTTTTGTGGCATTTAAAACCCCAAACTTCTCATGACACATTTACCCCATTAAGGGCATTTTCGTCTTATTTTTTTTTTGTTTTTTATTTTTTTCTTCTCTCTTCCCTCCACCGGCCATGGCGGAGCCCTCGCCCGATGCTGGTGAGGGCGGCCCTTGCCGGACGCCGGCGGAGGGAAGAAAAAACAAATAAAAAAATAAAAAAAGTTTTAAAAAAGTAAAAAAGACCAAAATGCCCCTATGATTTGAGGTAAATGTGTCATACAAATGAAAGTTCAAGGTTTTTTGTGTCACAAATAAAAGTTTGGGATAAATGTGTCATGGTTAGAAAATTTCATGGTTTTTCATGTCACAAAAAAAAAATTTTTGGGGTAAATTTGTCACTTTGGGTAAAGTTTGGGGTTTTTAGTGGCTTTTTCCCCGTGATAAATTTACCAAAAACTATTTTTTTTACCACAAAAAATTCCAAACTGATATACATTTGACAAGTGTACCAATAAATTTACCATAAATTGGTACACTTGTGACAAATTTACCCATTATTAATTTTCGTTAAATTTTACTGTCAAATTATTAAGTTAAATGACACGTGACAGTTGACTGGTATACCAATTTGGGATTTTACGCTCCGTTTGTTACAGTTTATAGTTTTGTGATTTTTTTGTGATATTAATTTAATTTAGTAGATGGTATATTTGTCACAAATTTAGTAGTTTTGGGTTTTTTGACGTCAAATAAATTAGTTTTGGGTAAATTTGTCATAAATGTACCAGTTTATGGTTTTTTATAATCAGTCGGGATAAATTTGTCACAAGTATACTGGTCTGGAGTTTTTCAGGGTATTAACCTTTTTTTTTTTTTTTTTTTTTTTATCCTTTCCCTTTTGCAAGTCGTCTCCTTCCTTGGGCGCTCTTCCTCAACAAGCTCCTGCCCTCACTGAAGCTCCTACGTTTCTAGAGAAACCTCGTCCGAATCTCAAGCCGTCGCCAAGCTACTACCCTTCACCGGTCGTACACCCCGATCACCACTCGTCGGCTGACCTCCCCGTCGATTTCCTCTTATTATCAGACGGCCATTTATCAGCCACAAAGCATGAAACACAAAACAACATAAATGATGACAAGGGCGGTGGCAGCAAAACGACCGAACGACCAACGCATGGGGAATGTTGGAAGATATGATTTAGCAGATTTGTATCAATTAAAAAATTGATAGGGAATCATGTTTATTTTAGGATTAGAAATATTAGAGAATATTTACTTTCCTTTTATTGATTCTTCTTTTGTAATTAAATACAATATTGTACAAAGATTACAAAGTAATAGATGCATACAATTTTTTCCTCTACAGAATTCTTTCCTTCGATTCCAGAATCGTCCTTCTGCTTCACCTACTTTTGTGACATGGTATCAGAGCCTCCTGCGGTTCTGACCTACATTTTTTGCTTCTGCTCCGATTGCCTCACAAGGAACTCTCATTTGCAAAGAAGAGTTGCCGTAGGAATCAACTTTTGTAGGAATTTTTTTTTTCACCATGACCAAACCACAAGATCTTACCTCAACTTCAGGCGACCAACCTGCGGGAGAAGCAATGCCACGAACTTCGGACAACCAAGACTCATCTGTTGTGATCCCTGTATCTGAACAGTAGCAGAGCCAGGTCCAAGCCCAAGCCCAACGCGCGCAGTGGCAACAACTTCAGGCTTAGTTTAATCTGGGGCAGCCCTTCTCGGGCCATCCTTACCAGTGGATACCTTATTCATGGTACCATGGGCCGGACCCAAATACATCATTGTCGGGCTACCAGAGCAACGCACAGGCCGATGGAGGCCCACCAACCAAAAATGAGGCAAGCCCAACCATTGGCCCGAAGCAAACAGGCGGGTCGGGTGGACTAGGTATGGGAACAAATCCCTACCTAGGATTTCACAATGTGGGTCATGGAATTGGGTCGAGTGGTTCGGGTTTGGGCGCAAATCCCTACCCGAATCTCGCACCCGGAATTTTTCTGTACCAAATCCTCGCTACCAGCGGCCGGCCAGAACTCGACGACCCTCTTTACATGACAAACGGTGACGATTTGGAACTGAAACTTATCGGTCAACAATTAACCGGTGCCGACAATTATTCGAGCCGGTCGTGAGAGTTCCGGCAACCACTGGTAACGAAGGACAAGGAGGTTTTCATTAACAGAACGTTCTCGATACCGTCTGACGAGCGAATGGCACGACTTTGGAAGAGATGCAACCAACTAGTCAAAACATGGATCGAGAATTGCATCGTACCCGAAGTCGCGACCAGACTTCCTCCAATGGAGGATTCGAAAAAATGTGGGAAATATTAAGGAGATGTATGGAAAACTAGATTAGGTGAAGATTTTTTCTCTAACACAATAGATCTCATATCTGAAACAAGGGAACATGACTGTCGTAGCCGTTTATAACAAGCTTTCGACTATGTGGAACAAATTAGAAGCAGCCGAAGAAAAATTTGACTGACCCGACCACATTCTACAGCAATACAAGAGCATGTGAGAAAGGGAGAAGGCGACGAGGTTTCTCCTCATCCTCAACGAGACTTACCTCTCGTTCCACTCCCAGATCTTGACCATGGAGCCCATGCCGAGCCTCGGCCACATCTATCAACTCGTTATTCAGGAAGAGAGTTAATAGAGGACGACGGACCACGGGAAGGGAGGAGATGGAATGGTCCTAGCGGCAATGAACCATCTCCGCTCTTTGCAGAGGAACACAAGGGGCAGAGGAAGAGAGGCACATCTAGGGTTCCCTGACGAAAACCCCAGACGTTTCAAGAAAACCACCGACGGTCCCGATTTCATTGAACGATCGGACAGCCCACATTTGCTTCTAGCAACAACTGGATCCGATGGTCCACGGAGCATCAATCTCATTGAATCAGATGATCCACGAGGAGTGAATTTCCATGGGCCGGATAGCTCACACGGCAATTTCTTCGATGGATCCGATGACCCATATGGCCCAAGTTTTTCAGCCCACAAATAGGACCTCCTCAGCTGCAAAAAATAATGGCCAAAAAGGGAAAGGTAAATTGTATTGTGATTATTGTAAGTGCCCGTACCATACAATTGAAAAATGTTGGAAATTACATGGAAAACCAGGAGAAAAGGAAAAAAGGGAAATTTTCAACAATTTATTGGGTATCGGGCCAATCAATGGGGAAATTAATTACCCATGAACAATATTACGAGCTGATGGAAGCATGAAGGAAATTGGATGCTTCTGAAAAGACTGGAAGCTTCATAGGTATATCCTACTGTCCGATGAACTCAATTTCGAAGGATGCATGGATTATTGATTCAGGTGCTAGTGACCACATAGTCTGTGATAAGGTTTTCTCTTCCACTATTAAGAAGTTATTCTTTCCCATATCAGTATAACTTCCAAATGGAAACACCACAAAAGTCACCATGTCTGGCACCATGAATCTTAGTTCTCTCATTACACTTCAAAATGTGTTTTATGTCCCTGATTTTCATTTCAACCTCATATAAGTTTCTCAAGCTTGTGAAGAAAATTCATGTCGCATCCTATTCCATTATGATAAATGTTTCTTTTAGGCCCTTTCGACTGGCAAACTCATGAGCTTGGGTAGAGTCGATCAAGGGCTGTATTTTTGGATGGATTTTTCGCACAATTTTAAATTACCTCCTATTGAATTCAATAAATCATCGTGTAACACTACTACCAATGATAAGAATTTTCTTAATCATCAAATATTGGGTCATACTGCATCGTTTCCTTGTCCTCAGTGCCCTATTTACCCTATAACAAAACAAACACGTGCTCCTTTCCAAAATAGTACTTCCCGAGCAGATAATATTTTTTCACTAATCCATGTTGATGTTTGGGGGCCCTATTATACTTTGAATTATGATATCTCTTGGTTTTTTCTCATAATCGTAGATGATTTCTCCCATGTGACATGGATATTTCTCATGCAATAAAAAAATCAAGTCCTTTCTCATCTAAGGACTTTTCTTTCCCTGTCCAAAACTCAATTTGGGAAAACAATCCGTCGGATTCGAACTAATAATGGAAGAGAGTTCTTCAATGGTGAATGTGCTTCTTTATTTTCCTTGAATGGAATTTTGCATGAGAGTTCTTGCACTTATACACCATAGCAAAATGGACTTGTTGAGAGAAAACATCGTCACCTCGTAGAAGTAGCACGTGCCCTTAAGTTTCGAGCATCTATTCCTGAGAACTTTTGGGGAGATTGTGTGGTCATAACAGCATATCTGATTAATTGCATGCCATCACGCATTCTAAAAGGGAAGACGCCATTTGAGATATTGTATGGAAGGAAACCGGATCTAAGTCATCTAAGAGTTTTTGGGTGTTTATGTTATATGACTATAGTAGGGCACAAGGATAAAATGACACCTCGTACCCATCAATGCATATTCATGGGATATCCAACCCTAAAATAGGGATATCGGATTTATGCACCATCCATAGGAGAATTTTTTGTGAGCAGGGATGTTGTTTTTCATGAAGATATTTTTCCCTTCCAAAATCTCACTTCCTTATCTGAAGACAAGAAGACAACTAATAAGCACTTCTTATTGGAAGAGGATTTATCTTCTGGAGGAACATTTATTGTTACTTCTCCTCCAAGACCAACCGGTGTATTGTCTCCAATGCCTACTAAGACCTCTATGGGTCATTCAATTGAAGATCCTCCTGTAGTAGAGCAACCACAAATGACAGCTCCCTAAGAAGCAAGCCTTACTGAAGAATCATCCTTGATGCAACATGAGCCACCATGGCGTTCTAGTCAAGTTACTTGTCCACCGACCTAGACAAAGGATTATATATGTGGTTCCTCAAGATCATCAGGTACTCGTTACCCTATCTCACCTTATATTTCATTTGATCGGCTATCATCAGAACATCTATGTTGCATAAGCCGTATCTCTGAAGAACGAGATCCCTCTAGATATAACGAGGCAAGAGATGATTCTCGTTGGTAAAGGGCTATGGAGGCAGAATTACACGCTCTGATAGAAAAATCATACTTGGGATGTTGTACCATTGCCTACTCATCACAAACCAATTAGATGCAAGTGGGTATATAAAATTAAATACAGAGCAGATGGTTTTATAGAAAGGTACAAGGCCTAGTTGATGGCCAAAGGTTTTACACAACGAGAAGGTTTTGACTACCACGAAACTTTTTCGTCGATGGCAAAGGATGTCACAGTTCGCTCCTTTTTATCAGTTGTTTTTCGTGACTAGCCATTGCATCAAATGGATGTCCATATTGCCTTCTTACATGGTGATCTGGACGAAGAAATTTATATGGATCTTCCACCAGGATTACAGAAACAGGGGGAGTCTAGGGTATGTCGTCTTTGCAAATCTCTTTATGGACTAAAACAAGCCTCTCGACAATGGTACACCAAGTTTACTAATGCACTTATGGCCGCTGGATTCAAACAGTCCAAATATGACTATGCTTTATTCACTTGGACAAAAGATATGTCATCTATTTACTTGACGATTTATGTTGATGACATACTTATCATGGGAAATCATGATTCTGTTGTGAAGAAACTTAAAGAGTATCTACATTCCACTTTTCATATAAAAGATTTAGGCTTGCCTAAGTATTTTCTTGGAATTGAGATAGCTCGTTTAGATCAGGGAATCGCTCGTAGCCAACGAAAATTCGTAATGGAGATTATATCAGAAGCAGGACTGTTAGGTTGCAAACTAGCCATTATTCCTATCGAGCAAAATGCCAAGCTGACTTTTGTCGACTATGATGCTGGCATATCTTCTTCTTCTGATGATCCGTTATTAAAAATTCCGTCAGGATATCAGAGACTCGTAGGGAAACTTATATATCTCACCATGACTAGGCTAGACATCTGTTATGCAGTACAGACTCTTAGTCAATTCATGCACAATGCAAAACAATCTCACATGAATGCAGCTTTTGTCGAGACCAAATTTTCGGTGAACCACCTAATGTTTGGCTAATGGATTGCTAAGCCTATACTTAGCTCGGGCTCTCCCAAGCCCATACCAATTCGCAACTTAGGTTCAAGTTTTTATCATGCAAGTGGATTTTATCTAGGAGTCGCCACTAATAAGTTGATGGTAGGTCGATTAGATACCTAAGTAAAATAATGGGAGAATTATTTTACTCCTACGAACAAGAGACTATGGGTATGGGGACTTGGTTACACTAGATTTCTCTAATGCCCTTTCGGTACCATTCTTTTATTTTCAAAAATGTTTTTTCGCAGGCAACTTAAATTGATTTTAAATCTATTTCCTTAACATGTGAGGCGATCATGCGAGTGCGCAAACTATCAATTTAACACCCAAGAAAGCAATGAATAAATTGCAAAACTTACCTCAAAGCAACGAAAGCATCTGCAATGTTACATTAGAATCCACATCAACAACCTTAGATATGAATTTCTAATTAACACGCAATTTCTTTTTTTTTTCACTTAATTAATGAAAATCATGCAATATGCAATGCAATATTAACTAAATGACCTAATTCTAGTGACATGCAATTTCTAATTAAACGGACCTAGCAATGATCACTAAATGGCATGAAATTCATGAATCTAATTCTAAATGACATGCAATGACATTTTTTTTTTAAGAAATGCAATCTATCCTAGAGATTGAAACTAATTTATTCTAAGACATTTTTTTTTTTTTTTTTGTATTTTTCATGAAATTTGAAATTGGAAAAAATGTGAAAATTATCTAACTAGATTAAGATTCTATCCAATTTGCATTAGGAATTAGGTTAAGGCAAATCCTAATTTAAACTAAAATATTATCTTAACCCAAGTAATCTTAAAATGCAATCTATTTAAGAAAATACCTAGACTTATAATAAATTAAGAAAGATATTATCTAAGATTAAACTAAGTGTAATTTTACCCTAATATGCAATCTCGTACAAAATATGCCCTAATTCTACATGACATATGCATGATGATTTTTTTTGTGTTTTTTTATTTATTTCCTAATTAATAATTGCCAAATAATTAAACATGCAATCCAAGTTAAAAAACTAGCAGCCTAAATTGATTGATTTGATTTTTGATTTTTTTTTAATTTTTGATTTTTTGGTTTTTATTTTTTGAAATTCGAAATAAAATTCCTATTCTAAATATGTAAACCCTAAAACATGCAATATTCTAACTCAAACGTATCTCAAGATAAATAAGGGAATCAAGACGAGACAGCTCATTCGAAATCATCAAAAATATCACACATCGTTCAGATCAAGGGATAATATTTCGCTAATAAAATCGATAAATTGATCTTAAGCCTTAAAGATTAAAATATCAATTTTATTCCCACTTGATTAATTATTTCATCTAAAGCCTATAAATGAAATAAAAAACCCTGGCGCAGTTGCGAATCAAGTGATATATTGAGATTTCCAATTATGCATAGGGGAAATATTTCAAATAAGTAAACAAGACACACACACACACACACACACACACACACACACACACACACATAAAATAAACTTGCCTAATAAAATAAAGCAACTATACCTAATTTGATTTTTTTTTCCTTTTTTTTTAAAAGGAAAAAGCTTGGCAGCCTGTCGGAGCTTCGATGAGGGGGGATGCTGGCGAGCATTTCCGGTGAGAGCACGGTGTGTCAAGGCACCGGCGAGAGGCGAGCAACAGCGGTGTGGGCTCCGATGACATTGGGTCGCGACACAACAACGGTTGAGCGTCGGACGGAGGTGACCAGGGATGCTCGGGTCACAGATGCTGTGAGGGATCTCGGGTTTGTCGGCGTCTAGTCACGATTGGAGTAAGGTAGAAAGTGGCGGGGGGTGGCGTCGACCTACTGGGTCGCGAGCAGCTACGGCGTCGCGAGCGGATCCGGGAGCAGCAGGCGTCGGGCGACGGCTCTCGGGTGCGGTAGATCAGGTGTCGGCGATAGGTGGAGATGAGCTCAAATCTGTGGTCGTCGAGCGAGATTGCCGCGACTGAAGTAGGGGAATTGAGCGTTGGTTGCGGATGGGTCTCAATCGGCGAGGGCTAAGGGGGGTTGCGGCTATGTGGCTGGATTTGGGGTGATAGCAGATGGTCGAGGAATGGCGAGGGGCTTCACGAGCCGCAAGATCGACGGTGGAAGCGGCATCGAGGCTGGGCCGCATCAGCAGGGGGCGAAGCAGCTAGGGGTGTCGCCGGCGTTGACGGCTTCGACGACGTGCTGGGCGCGAGTTCCCGCTGGCGTTGGGGCTGGACTCAACAGCAGCGGCGGTGGCCGAGAGGAACGGACGGAGCGGCGAGGTCGACTGTAGCAGAGATGCGGCGACCGGCATGAGGCAGTGCCGGCGCGGCAGCCGGTGCAATGGCCGACGCGAACGAGCAAGGGACACCGGGGGAGACGGACGGACGCGCGTTTTTTTTTTTTTTTACGTGCCCCTGCATGTCTTTTCACAGACCAGTCACTTCGCACCTTTTTTTACTTTTCTTCTTTTCTCTTTTTTTGCTCGAATTTTCTCACGAAATTTTTTTTCCTCTCTAAATTTTGCTCTCAATTTTTCGAAAAATCTCTCTCAAGCTTTTCTTCCCTGAATTCACTCTGAATTTTTCGAAAAATCGCTCCCCCCTTTGCCCGTACATGCATGACACCATTTATAGGGAAAAACTTAAATTTTTGTGACATATTTTGTTTCCAATTTTGCTTGTGCAAAATACCACTAAATATATCGTTGCACCGTATGCAATATTCCCTTTTGTATTTTTCGCATATTCCATCCAAAATTTTCCTTTTTGCTCGAAAATACATCCTTTGGTATATATTGCCTAGATATGTGAAAAATCTCAGCAGAATATGTGAAAAATCTCGCGTTTGCCGACGGTCTAGTAAAATAAGATAAAATAAATAACTAAATGTCATATGATTTTTTTTAGGGTAAAAATTAACCCATTTTTTAATGCAAAAATTTAGGTGTCAACAGCTGCCCCTCTTTGAAAGTGAGCTCGTAAAGGTTTTCTTCAAAGACAAATTGAGACCTAAATTTTGGTTATGCACATGCAATGAATGATTTTTTTTTTTTAAATGAATTCCATTTTGGTATAATGCATGGAAATGCTAATGCAAATGATAAATGAACTTACCTGAAATAACTTACCTTCAAGGAGGGTAGAGTAATTCAGGATAGTGGATGTTACATGTCCAGGACCCGTACTATTTTACGGTTGCCCAGAATAGTAACATGGCTTTGGAAAGAGACTACTTTCCTAGGACCCATACCATTCTACGGTCGCCCAATATGGCAATGTTTGGTTGTGTTTAGGACCTGTATCTTTCTACGGTCGCCTAAACGGAGATTCGCCTTCCAAGACCCGTACTATTCTATGGTCGCCTAAACAGGGATTCATTTTCCAAAACCCATACCATTCTATAGTCGCCTTGACGAAAAATGATTTTCCAGGACCTGTACCATTCTATGGTCGCTTGAATGTTGTCTAGGATCCGTACCATTCTATGGTTGCCTTGACGAGATAAAATGATTTTTCAGGACCTGTACCATTCTACGGTTGCCTGAATGTTGTCTAGGACTCGTACTATTCTACGGTCGCCCGAATAGGGAAATAAATTTCCAGGACCCGTACCTTTCTATGGTCACATGTTAGAGCAATGAATATCGTCTAGGACCCGTACCATTCTACGGTTGCCTAAACTGAGGTTTTATTTGGCTAGGATCCGAACCTTTCTTCGGTCGCCTAGCGTTGCAACATAGATCATCTGACCAGGACCCGAACCTTTCTTCGATCGCCTTAATCAGATTGAGTCTTGGAGAAAAAATCTTGGGGGACAGCTCAATCGAGTGTCGATGAAAAGGACTCTGAGTTACGAAAGCACGCCAAGTTGATAAAAGAAATCCGGGCTACAAAAGCATGCTTGCTCAATAAAAGAGACTCTAGGCTACGAAAGTACGCTAGGTCAATATAAATGGACACCGAGCTACGAAAGCACGCCGGGTCGATAAATAGGGACTTTGGGCTGCGAAAGCACGCTAGATCAATATAAATGGACACCGGGCTACGAAAACACGCTAGGTCAATAAAGAGGGACTCTAGGCTACAACAGCACGCCATGTCAGGAACTCCGGGCTACGAAAGCACGCCAGGTCTATTAAAAGGGACATCGGACTATGGAAGCACGCCGAGTCAATAAAGAGGGGCACTGGGCTACGAAAGCACGCTAGGTCAAAAACTCCAGGCCACAGAAGCACGCCGGGTCTATTAAAAGGGACATCGGGCTACGGAAGCACGCTGAGTCAATGAAAAGGGACACTGGGCTACGGAAGCACGCCGGGTCTATTAAAAGGGACATCAGGCTACGGAAGCACGCCGAGTCAATGAAAAAGGACACTTGGCTACGGAAACACACCGGATCAATATAAAGGGACATCAGGCTACAAAAGCACGCCGGGTCAGCATAGATGATAGCTTGACTAAGTCAAGTGTCGATGCACTTGAGAGAGAATACTTGCACAATGACAAGTATTTATCGTACGTGTAGAGATATACTTACCTGGTGATATCTCTGATTCTTGGGAATATGTATTCTGGAATTTAGATATCCTGTGAAGGTCTCTCACCTCCCAATAAAAATAAATTTTTGGAACATCAAGGATGCACCTTGAATGTTCGTAAAGGTTTCTCATCTCCTAATATCATGAGGCATTCTGAAAGGAACCTGAATGTCAGGAGTTCTTGGGTCTTTGAGAAAACATTACCCGTCAGACATGATTTAGAGCAAAAAATGCATTTACCAAAGAAATAAGCAATTAAGGCTATTCTGGAATGCACACTTCAAAATCCACTGAAGTTTTTATTAATTCAATCGGGGTTCATGCATAATGGCATTTGCATCACCCAAATTTCCATTGGAGAGAATCATCGTTCAAGACAATTTTCATGACATGGATTTTCTAAGAATACTAAATGAGAGACTTTCAATTAGAAAGGACTTTTACTCCATCTCATTCAGAATAGCTATTTTATGATAATTACTCAATCTCACTATCATCATACCAACAAGGGTCCGAGTATTCTCGCAAGCGGTACGACCTTACCAGTCTGAGAGGTCTTTAACATGGACCATAATGTGGGCTTGGTCAATGACTTAACAATTGGACTATTTGAGTCAAGGCTATTCAAAGAACAGCTTCGCAATCATCTCCAGGTTTACAAGTCAAGAACCCTGCAAAATGAGAAAGAAATAATATTGCCCGCACTTCTTCAAGCGATGCTTAAAAACATATGAACTCCTACGTTAATTCAAGTGCCATAATTTGAAGAGACTTTGCAAGGAATGTAATGTAGGCTGGGCTCTTGAGTTGAAAAACGAAAGAATCAGTAGGCTCAAAATATGTGTAAAGGGTGAGAGCTGATGATCATCTTGACATTGCCACCGGTTTTCTTTTTCACCATCAGGGATTGTCCTCATGAAGTGCCCTATTGATTGTAAAAACTCAGCATTTGAGTTCTTTGAGTATTGCTTCATTGGGATTCAATCCTTGCAATTGACAGTCACCTATCTTGACTCTCTTTTTTCATCTATGGGTATCGGTCTTGCTTTTACCAAGCATACTGCTTTTTCATGCCCCTAGTTCTATTCATTTTTTTTTCATGGGCATTGGCCTTACTTTTACCAGGCACACTGCTTTTTCATGCTCCTTAGTTCTATTTTGAATTCAATTCTTGTGCATAATGCATGCGTCAAGCAATTACACTTTGAATGACATTCGAACTTTTTAAGAGTCTTCATCTACCTTTTGCCTTGCCCCAGTGTGGGGGATGATCATCAACTAGGTTTAAAGAAATGAAATTGCAGACTCAAGTGGGCTATGCAAAGGATATAAGTGTATAGGATAGATAAAGAAATACTCTTCGTCATCCTAAAGCACTTAAATTATCACATGAATTCAATGTAATAGCATGACTAGAAGATTGATGCAAGTGAAAGCAAGAAAATTTCAATCCATTTTCTTCACCTTATAGTGCTATCTTACCCTCCAATTTGCCCCAATGTGGGGTGGTTCTTGACAGTGGTAATTTGAAAGAATTTCCACAAGTATATAGGGCTCAAAGAAGTTAAGCAATGGATCACATGTAGTATTTAGGATAGAGAAATGAATTGCCCCTCATCATTTCGGTCATCGTACCTTTTGCAAAAGAACTCTTTTCTTTGCAGATATGGAACTTTCTATACTCATCTCACAAATGTATAAGTAAGGGACTGTGTATAAGATAAGGTTTGTCTTTCATCATCCCGACTTGTCTCATTCAGCATTCTTAAACATTTTATATCACTCCATTGAATTGTCCATCTTGACAAATCTCCACATGAAATTGGTGAGCTAAATGGGTAAAATTAATATGGAAATTCTCTTTTCAAAAGAGTCTAGCAACTTTAAGTATGAAAAGCTTTTATGACTTCAAACAGACAATTTACACTACACTCAAAAATGCTCTCATAAGTATGAAAAACATGATTTCAAGTTTTCTGATAACTCTATAAAAATAGAGTTATTTTACCTATTTTAGGCAACAATTAATGCAATATCTATGAGAAAATATTTGGATTTCCATCTGATTATTTGAATTTTCCTTATTTATGCAGAATAATGATATATGGAGAAGATAAGAAAAAAAGATGGCAAAATCGAGGAATTTAAATCAAGCAAAGAAGTGGGAGATAGATATCAAATCAAAATCCTCGATTTACTCCCTGATTTTGTGCGCAATTGCTTAGAGATAAGGATCTTGGATATATCCTATGAAGAGGAGAATAAAGAGAGAGAGAGAGAGAGAGAGAGAGAGAGAGAGAGAGAGAGAGAGAGAGAGGTTTTAGTTAGTTTTTTTTGCTAGATTGTTTTTTTCATTGTTCTGAGAGATTTTCAAGTATTTTGAAGAGAAGACAAAAGTGGTGACAAAATTCTTGTTCTTTGATTCAAGATGCTGAGTTTAATTTATATTTATATTTCTTCATCTACTATGTTCTAATTTTCTTTTGTTAGGGCTACGATGTAGCCTAACCATGATGATGTGAATTTCATGATTTTTATGTTTTACAATTGATTTCATTCATGTGAGTTATATATTATTGTGCTTAATGCTTTTGAGTGACTGGCCACCACTTGAATGATTTGATGTGCATGTTTGAGACTGAGAAGTGATAACATGCAATTGCTCATTATAATATATAACCATGAATTAAACGTGGATAGAAATATACTGCGTTATTTGTGTAGCTTTCGGTGATAAGGTGATCCAAAAGACTCATTGTAAGCCGGGAATATTCATAGTTTTTAATGCACTCATGTTTATTTTAATTCACATAGAGATATAGTGGATTAATAAACTGAGTAGGTTTGCTATACCTAGAGATAGGATAGTAAATAGGTTAGGAAATTCCGCTATCACATGTTTGATATCGTTCTTGTATTCACAACAATATGAAATTCATATCTAGTGGTTGTGGTGAAATCGGATGCTCTAACATATTTATCAGATCGATTTACTGCATTTAGTCTACAAATTTTGTTTTTAATTTATTCTCAATTATATTTTGATCTGTTAGATAAATTTTAGAATTAATCTATTTTAGTAGTTAATTAGTTTATTAATCATCGATCTCCGTGAGACGATACTTTTTCTCATCATTATATTACTTGTTCGACACGTTCACTTGCGTTTAGAATTTTATGAACATTTTCATTCAAAGAATCGTCCCACGAAGGGACTGTCTCAGCAATGGGTGTCCTTGGATTGTCCCTATCAAAGGGGAACACAGAAATTGATCAATTAATGCTGAAAATTCGATCTTTGATTTGATGAAATCTTGCTTTTGCCCCTACACAAAACAATGTGCATGAATAGGATACTATGTAACATCAAAGTAAATGCACATGAAATATCCATTTTGGTTTGGGTGGAGATTTTGTCTCAAAATTTGTCATGCCCCCCAATTTGTCATTTGCAAGGAAAAGAACAGAGTGTCATTTCCCAAAATTTATTATGTTCAAGGACGAGACATACCTCTTCCAAGAAGATGAACAGAAACGTGTACAGATGGGTGAGCGAGATAGCTCCATAATCACCTAAATCAAATGAACGGGAATATGTAACCATGAGAGTAAATAGAATGTCAATCCATGACAATGATCTAATTTTTCCATTTTTTTTTTATTTATTCATGAAAAGTTCGTACAAGAAGGGCATTTCCTAAAACTGGACTAGGAAAATAAAGATAGGCACCCTAACAAGACCAAATCTCCTAGACATGAATTGAAAACAAATTCTCCAAAGTTTTTTTTTTAAATGATTTATTGCATGGCAATTTCCTCATTTCATTCCTAATTGACGAATGAATTAGATCAAACGACTAACCTAGATTGTCATGGACGGACCAAAAGTAAATTGCGTAGCATAAGGGTAGAAGACTTACTTCACCAAGGAGAATCAATGGCAATCACATAGACATGCGCATGGAATGTGGGGTTCGATTTCTACTCTAGACAGGTTTAGCAAAGTGAAGTTAGCAGGGAGGGATGACTAGTTGCAGCCTCACATACTAAGTCAAGTCCTCCTAACTCCGGCTTAGTCAAGAATGATACCCCAATGCGACGCAGTCTCGCGGGCAGAGGTAAACATTCTTGACACCAAGAAAGAAACTTTCAGGATTGAGTTGGGCAACCTGTACTACGTGGCCTCGCGGTCGAAGTCGTATCTAACTCAATACCATCCTAAATATCCTAGTGCGGCCCAAGTCCGATGGCAGGTTGTGTGTGCAAAAGTGTAGTGCAAATGTAAGGCATGCACAATAGTTTAAATCAAGCAACACTTCAATAACTTGAATTTAAAACATTCATCCCTAACTCCAACTTGTAAGACAAGGGTTAGCAAAGACTACTCCCCTTATATCTCCCCATCTGCAAGAATATTCAACACCTTAAATGTTAGGGACGTACCTGGGATCATCGCTGCTAAATAAAAAAAAATTCAAAAAAGAAAATTGGCCTAAGTCCACTAAGAGTTTCAACTCAGGTCTCCAGCGGAGTCGCCAAGCTGTCACGACCAAATTTTCGGTGAACCACCTAAGGTTTGGCTAATAGATTGCTAAGCCTATACTTAGCTCGGGCTCTTCCAAGCCCATACCAATTCGCGGCTTAGGTTCAAGTTTTTATCATGCAAGTGGATTTTATCTAGGAGTCGCCACTAATCAGTTTATGGTAGGTCGATTAGACACCTAAGTAAAATAATGGAAGAATTATTTTACTCCTACGAACGAGAGACTATAGGTAAGGGGACTTGGTTACACTAGATTTCTCTAATGCCCTTTCGGTACCGTTCTTTTATTTTCAAAAATGTTTTTTCCGCAGGCAGCTTAAATTGATTTTAAATCTATTTCCCTAACATGTGAGGCAATCATGCGAGTGCGCAATCCATCAATTTAACACCCAAGAAAGCAATGAATAAATTGCAAAACTTACCTCAAAACAACGAAAGCATCTGCAATGTTAAATTAGAATCCACATCAACAACCTTAGATATGATTTCTAATTAACACGCAATTTTTTTTTTTCACTTAATTAATGAAAATCATGCAATATGCAATGCAATATTAACTAAATGACCTAATTCTAGTGATAGGCAATTTCTAATTAAACGAACCTAGCAATGATCACTAAATGGCATGCAATTCATGAATCTAATTCTAAATGACATGCAATGACATTTTTTATTTTTATTTTTAGAAATGCAATCTATCCTAGAGATTGAAACTAATTTATTCTAAGACATTTTTTTTTTTTTGTATTTTTCATGAAATTTGAAATTGGAAAAAATGTGAAAATTATCTAACTAGATTAAGATTCTATCCAATTTGCATTAGGAATTAGGTTAAGCCAAATCCTAATTTAAACTAAAATATTATCTTAACCCAAGTAATCTTAAAATGCAATCTATTTAAGAAAATACCTAGACTTATAATAAATTAAGATATTATCTAAGATTAAACTAAGTGTAATTTTACCCTAATATGCAATCTCGTACAAAATATGCCATAATTCTACATGACATATGCATGATGATTCTTTTTGTGTTTTTTTTTTTTAATTTCCTAATTAATAATTGCCAAATAATTAAACATGCAATCCAAGTTAAAAATCTAGCAGCCTAAATTGATTGATTTGATTTTTGATTTTTTTTTAAATTTTTCATTTTTTTATTTTTATTTTTGAAATTCGAAATAAAATTCCTATTCTAAATATGTAAACCATAAAATATGCAATATTCTAAGTCAAACGTATCTCAAGATAAATAAGGGAATCAAGACGAGACAGCTCATTCGAAATCATCAAAAATATCACACATCGTTCAGATCAAGGGATAATATTTCGCTAATAAAATCGATAAATTGATCTTAAGCCTTAAAGATCAAAATATCAATTTTATCCCCACTTGATTAATTATTTCATCTAAAGCCTTATAGATGAAATAAAAAACCCCGCGATTGCGCGAATCGGGTGATATATTGAGATTTCCAATTATGCATAGGGGAAATATTTCAAATAAGTAAACAAGAAATATATATATATATAATAAACTTGCCTAATAAAATAAAGTAACTATACCTAATTTGATTTTTTTTCTTTTTTTTTATTAAAAAAGGAAAAAGCTTGCGATCGATTAAAGCTCCGGTGAGGGGGGGGTCGCCGATGAGCGTTTCGGCGAGAGCACGGCGTGTCGGGGCAGCGGCGAGAGGCGAGCAGCAGCGGTGTGGGCTCCGACGGCGTTAGGTCACGGCACGACAACGGCTGAGCGTCGGGTGGAGGTGACCAAAGGTGCTCGGGTCACAGCCGCTGCGAGGGATCTCGGGTTTGCCGGCGTCTAGTCACGGTTAGAGCAAGGCGGAAAGCGGCGGGGGGTGGCGTTGGCCTACTGGGTCGCGAGCAGCTGCAGCATCATGGGCAGATCTGGAGCAGTGGCGTCGGGCGGCGGCTCAGGTGCGATAGATCAGGCGTCGGCGATAGGTGGAGATGAGCTTAGATCTGTGGTTGTCGAGTGAGATTGCCGCGACTGAAGTAGGGGACGCTGAGCATTGGTCGCGGATGGGTCTCGGTTTGGCGAGGGCTAAGGGGGGCTGCAGCTGTGTGGCTGGATCTCGGGGCGATAACAGTTGTCGAGGAATGGCGAGGGGCTTCACGAGCCGCAAGATCGACGGCGGAGGCGGCGTCAGGGCTGGGCCGCGTCGGCAGGGGGCGAAGCAGCTAGGGGCATCACCGGCGTCGACGGCTTTGGCGACGAGCTGGGTGCGAGTTCCCGCTGGCGTTGGGGCTGGACTCGATAGCAGCGGCGGTGGCCGAGAGGAGTAGACGGAACGGCGAGGCCGGCGGTAGCAAAAGTGCGGCGACCGGCGTGAGGCAACGCCAGCGAGGGACGCTGGGGAAGACGGACGAACGCGCATTTTTTTTTTTTACACGCCCCTGCACGTCTTTTCATAGACCAGTAACTTCACACCTTTTTTGACTTTTCTTCTTTTCTCTTTTTTTGCTCGAATTTTCTCACAAATTTTTTTTCCTCTCTGAATTTTGCTCTCAATTTTTCGAAAAATCTCTCTCAAGCTTTTCTTCCCTAAATTCACTCTGAATTTTTCGAAAATCGCCCCCGCTTTGCTCATACGTGCACGGCACCATTTATAGGGAAAAACTTAAATTTTTGTGGCATATTTTGTTTCCAATTTTGCTCGTGCAAAATACCACTAAATATATCGTTGCACCCTGCTTAATATTTCCTTTTGTATTTTTCGCATATTCCATCCAAAATTTTCCTTTTGGCTCGAAAATACATCCTTACTTTTATGATGGTATTACATAACACGCCTTTAACTAGATTGGAAAGTTGCTGTGAAAATCTAATAACCTCTCCAATTGTAATACAATACTATATATTTGAATCTCTTATACCTGATTCTCCATTTGGTTAGGTCATTTGATATGAATTAAGCCCGAGAAAAGTACAATGGAGAACATCATATCAAATGACCTAACCAACGTCTATTGACTGAATCCACATGGGTCCCAAACCAATCGGTGGATCCATGGTATTGCAAAAAAATGGATTAACAATTTTGGAGCGCACAGATCTCGATAAAATTGAGGGAGTTGGCCCAGTCTCGACTTGCTAGTCTTCTTAATTTCATTTAATATTTGTAAGGGAATTAACCTGTCATACACGTTTAGGTTTTATTGATGCTGTCATCCTTCACTTTTAATGATAAATGAGCCTGTATGACCGCACTTTTTTACATTTAAAGCATTCTTGGCTTCCATTATAGAGAAAGCTTTAATTTGCTTTTGAAAATTCCCAAGCTTCTTTTTAATGACTCCGTTTGTCCCAATCACGTGCTACCACAGCATGCACATGGAAACGACGTGCATTTCCAGCTAAAGGGGTGAATAGATTAATTATAAAAAATTAATATGTTTATGCGAAATTATAAAAATCGAGTTTAATAAATGTAGAGGCGGTTAATATGTACGATAACAAATTGATTATATCAAGTGCAATGCATCTATCAAATAAATAAATAAAAATGAAGCAATCGATAGAAGAAAATGCACACAGATTTTTATAATGGTTCAGCATAAATCAAGTATACATCCACTCTTCCATACTAACCACCACCGATAAGGCTGGAATCCACTAATAATTATTGAATAGTTGCACCATAGCACGTGTTGCTTCTACTTGAAATTGATAGATGACACTATCAATAATCAAGCATTGCTAACACACTTATACACTCCTCAAATCACAGTCAGCAACAAATTTTTTTGAAAGAGTATAATAGAAACTAGAAATAAATGTGATTGCAGTAGTTAGAAAGAATATGACTATATCATTCATTTCCTTTGGTTAATTCTATTATATAGTATTCAATCTTCAAACTCCATTGGAGGACCTTAAAGAAGACCTATTAGGTGTTTGAATTGATGGACTCGATCACCGGAGCTCTGGTCACTCATACAATCAAATCTTTCGGTAATTGGGAAACTTCCCTAGATAGAGTTGGCCTCATTTGGTAATAATCCATTCCTCCGAATTTGGTAATAAACCGGTTGATTCATCTCCAATCTTCTTTCCACAATTTAAGGCCCCAAAAATACCTATTAAAACCCTTTTGACGCATAATGTTAGTATATATATATATATATATACATTGGTCTTCTTATCCAAATGATAAACACATTAAAAGCATGTTCATAATTGATCTAGTCAACTACCTATATCAACAATCCAGTGACTGTCCAAGCTGCTCATTGGAATTCGACTTACAAAAGGCTATCCAGTAGTCTTCTCGAGGATATTAGTGATCAAGACTTTACCATTTTTGTTCACCTTGTCATGGTAGCTCCAAGTCCTCGCAAACTTTCCAATATTCCCGACTTGTTCACCTTGTATCAAAGTCCATCCAACTTCCAACTGTCTTTTTACTATATACTTCACATGCCTTCGACATTGGCAAATTATTCCTCGTATCGACTTCACTTGAGCTTCTATCACTAAGCATACTAGTGATCATTATTCTACCTAGCCATTTACCTTTCAACAGTCCTTCCAAACTTTATCGAACTTTATATTCTAAGCTTGTTCATCTTCTATTTTGGGTCCCTCCAACTTGTTTGCACCTCAGCACTCAATACATTGTTCACCCTACATAGAGAACTCCTAACCTTTGGAGGATCCTATTAGGACACCATTGACATACTAATTTATGCTTCTCTCACCTAATTCTAATTGTCACGACCTCTTTTTTCCGTCCGGGGGAAAAGAAAGAAAGGTTTAGGGGTATTTGCCTAAAGAGGCGGACCAATGGCCCTAAATTAGGCCCGGGCTCTCCCAAGCCCATACCTCACGCGACGTTGGATTTTGTTTTTTAGTTCTTAACAACATATGTATTTCTAGGAGTCGCCACTAGCTTATTGGGGTCGGCTAGAAACCAATCAAGACACGGGAGTGTTGTCTCAATTCCTACGCAACCAGAGATTTCTAGGAACGGGGACTTGTTTACGCTAATGTTTCTATTACCGCCCTTGCGGTACCACTAACTTGAAAAGTTATTTATCTAAATGGCCACACAATCTTGATTATCAATTATAATCCTTACAAAACCGCTAAGCGTCCATGCAAATGTTTTTGTAGGTTTTTTTTAATATCTAGATTAATCCTAACATAATCTAGAAAAGAAATTTACACTCAAATTAATGAAAAGCGGTGCATAAGTAAACATCCAAGAAATTGAAAGGACTTGAAAGTAATGCGGAAAAGAAAGACCCGAAACAAGTCGGGCAAATAATATTACATGGCTTTGTTATCACGCCCCGGGACAGGACCCCCGTGAGCAAAATGGGAATTTAAATATGCATGAAATTACTCTAGCATGCAATTACTCTAATTAATTTTAATCTACGCATAATAGATTGTTTACAAAAATGGTTCTAAAATACCAAAATATCATTTAATTAGGAAAAATGACCTTATAAAATTAGGAAAATCTTCTAGATGTCATTTTTGGCTTAATTTGATAACATCCAACATTTTTTGATATTTTTGAAAATTTCATATTTTTCTTTTTTTATATATATATTTTAAATATTAATAATAATTCCTTAAACCGATCTACGCTAACATGGAGTAGCACAGCACATGAATATCACAATAATCAAGCTCAAATCGACCGTTTCAAGATCGAAACTTGGTTTTCGCATTTTATCGAACAGTTGGCGTGCATTAAATCACCCCAAAACAGCTTCGCGGGCCATGTTTGCGGCCTTCAATCTTCACCCATGAGCAATATTATGTGGAACTAAAGTATCAAGATTATACTACCACATGCAAGGAGCAAGATTAGACAGAAATCATAGCTTAAAACACAAAATAACTAAGCTAAAATCATCATCAAATATGCGGGTTTGATCTGATTTCACAAATCTGGGTTTGAACCCAAGTCAAACAAACAGGTTATATGCCCATATTCAAGCCCCGACACTCACCACATGCAAGATCTACGGAAAACACTACTTAGTCCCAGTGAAAGTAGGTAACATGAGCTTTCAAAGGCAACAAACATCACAGAGAATGATCAACCGAACACATCATAAACGACCTCTCCAAGAAGCACACTTGCAAAACTCTTGAACAGATTCCAACACTTAGAAAAATTTCCGCCTCGAAAATCAGTCCTCCGGACTAGTTTTCCTCTTGATTTTCGTGATCAAACCATGTTCAAAATTAAACCAAAATACATCTAGGATGCTTACCTTGCTTCCTAGTTTCCCCTTCCAGTGATTCTTGGCCAAGGAAACCAAGAAATTGTCCTCTGGGAGCACGTGGAAGTTGGTTCCTTCAAACTGAAAGTGAGATCTGCAGAAGAAAAAAATGACAACGAAGGTTTTTGTCGACCTCTAAAATTAGACTTCAAGACCTCTTTTGTTGGAAAAATTAACACCAAACCAAACAAAATATATTCTACTTTGGGGGTAAAAGTCAATCTTTTCCTCATTTGTCTCTCAGTTTTCTCAAAAACACCTGCTTTCTCTCACTCGTGACCAACCGGGCTCAACACTTAGAAAAATTCAGGCTTTCTTTGGCCCGCCAGGAGGGTAGTTTTTCGGGGGCTTTAGGAGGTCTTCCCGATCTCCATTTTGGACGTGTGACCTATGGTTGGAAAGATATTTGAGTGAAGTTTCACTCTCTAGTTGAAGGTTTTGGCTAATTTTGGCCGCAGGTGTGTGAAAATCTCACTTTTCTCTCTCAATGTCGGTCTGGAATTTCTGGGTTTTCTTTTCTGGAGTTGCTTCTGAGGGCCTCTTTGGGGGACGACCGTGAGCTCTCTCCTCTCCCTCTCGTCTTCTCTCTCTCCTTTTCTGAAAGATCTTGCTTCCCAGATGTTATCCACCGAAATCATCAATCCCTTGGTCGGCTTTTTGTCCACCTGCCAAGCCCACCAACTGAGCAGTCTACCCACTTTCTGACTTAGCCAAAATTTTGAAATTTTGCAGCTGTTGAGTGTGCGGGTTTTGCTGCGACTTTCCCGTGCATTCAGCGTCTTATCCCTGGCCGATTTCCTTCCACTGGCACTACTCATTATGGTCTTCAATTACGTGCAAAGATCAGGCTGGATGGGCGGCTGAGGAGGATATGGTGGGGCCACCAAGTTGCTTACTCAGCAACTCCGAAATCAGACCAACTTGTGGACTGAGGTTTGTCAGCTGGTTTAGGTGCGTTAATTCATCAATTTGGCTGCGTTTTTTGATCAATTAGCAAGCTCATGTATAGTAGTTTAAGATCTTGGCCATTTTTCACAATTGTACTCACTCAATTTTGCAAGAAAGTCCCTCAAAGTTGGCCATTTTCTTATCCAAAAATACCCATTTCAATACAAACTTGGTCTTTTTGGCCCGATTTAATTGATTCGAGTTGGCCCAAGTTCAATTTCAACTTAATTGGTGACCAAGATGATGATTTAAGGGTTCGGGCAAAATTTTGCAAAATTTGCGAATTGGTCTCTCAACTTTTAGAAATTGCATTTTGGCCCCAATTTGCCATTTTAATTCCAATCTGACCTCCCGGGCTTGGCTAGTCACATTTAGATCATTGGCCCCAACTTTTTTTTTTTAATCTTTTTTTATTTATTTAATTTAATTTTTTTTTGAAGGAAAACCATATTCCATTTAAAAAACTATATTAAATGCCTAGATAATCTATATGCAAGAATTTAATTTGAAATATTTTTGTGGAAAAACAAGTTCCCATTTTTTTAAAAATGATTTTTGGGCAAAAATTTAAGTGTCAACAGCTGCCCCTCTTTGGAAGGAAGCTCCAAGAGATTTCTTTCAAAGATAAGGTAACACCTAATTTTTTGTTTTTTTGTTTTTTGTTTTTTTTTTAATAGTAAAATGAAAATTCAAGTGAGCTTAATGTAAAGAGCGTAGTTTAGGGATGTACCTATGAATACTTTGAAAAGTGTGGTTTAAGGATACACCCACGAACCTTGTGGTTTAAGGCAGTCCCACGAACCTTGTGGTTTAAGGCAGTCCCACTAACCGTGTGGTTTAAGGCAGTCCCACTAACCTTGTGGTTTAAGGCAGTCCCACGAACCACGTGGTTTAAGGCAATCCCACTAATCGTGTGGTTTAAGGCAGTCCCAAGAACCTTGTGGTTTAAGGCAGTCCCACTAACCTTGTGGTTTAAGACAGTCCCACGAACCACGTGGTTTAAGGCAATCCCACTAACCGTGTGGTTTAAGGCAGTCCCACTAACCTTGTGGTTTAAGGCAGTCCCACGAACCTTGTGGTTTACGGCAGTCCCACTAACCGTGTGGTTTAAGGCAGTCCCACTAACCTTGTGGTTTAAGGCAGTCCCACGAACCTCGTGAAATTGCAAGGTTTAAGGATAACCAATAACCTTTTGAAAATGCATGGTTTAAGGCTAACTCATGAACCTTTTAAAATTGCAAGGTTTAAGGAATAACCAAGAACCTTTTGAAAATGCATGGTTTAAGGCTAACTCATGAACCTTTTAAAATTGCAAGGTTTAAGGAATAACCAAGAACCTTTTGAAAATGCATGGTTTAAGGCTAACCCATGAACCCTTTGAAATTGCAAGGTTTAAGGATAACCAATAACCTTTTGAAAATATATGGTTTAAGGCTAACTCATAAACCCTTTGAAATTGCAAGGTTTAAGGAATAACCAAGAACCTTTTGAAAATGCATGGTTTAAGGCTAACCCATGAACCCTTTGAAATTGCAAGGTTTAAGGATAACCAAGAACCTTTTGAAAATGTATGGTTTACTTGGAGGAACCTGTCATTCGAGAATATTCTGAAATAGGTACTGCACATCAAATAGTATTCATTATAACAAGTTTTCTAGTAGCGAAAGCATACTAGATGAAATCGATTTCAGCACATGTCATCAGAAACAATATCAAAAGTGTATCGGTAATGAGAAGGCAATGATTGCATAAACAAATCAAACTAATCCCGACCACTTGACAAACTCACAAAACTATTATCACACTCGGATGATATCATTAATCGTCAAATTCCCTTGGGAGAAAAGTCCTTGTCGAAATGACCTCGACTTATGAGAAATGTTTGTTAAGTATGCCAAGCAAAGACCCCTAGTCAGAAAGGGCTTCTCGCATATTCTCAAGAAAAGGGCTATTTGATCCCATCTATTCATGTGGGAAATAAACTGATCACCCAATCTCACTCTTCCAGTGTGCAAGGCTTTGAATCATTCGCAATAAGTACACATTGACCAATCTAAGAGGTCTTTTAGAAGGACCGTAGTGTAGGTTTGGTAATGGTTTTAGCAATGGATAAGCATCATTGGCTATGAAATGAATTAATCACCGATCGACATCTTCGCTAGGTTTATAAGTCAAGAAACCTTAAGATGAGATAAGACAACCTTGCCCTCACTTCTTCAAGCGGCATCTTCTTTAGAAATCCTAATTTCCCCTCGAATTATCCCAATCTGAAGAGACTTTGGGAATAGGTTGTAATGTTGGTTCGGTGAAAGGCTCAAAAGGCTTAGCTCAAAAGGCTTAGATCTTTTTGTTGATGGGGGATTTGAGAGTTGGTGATTATCATGGCATCATTACCATATCATCCATTTTTTTTTTAAAAGCACTCAACTTTTAAAATTCAAATTGTTTCGATAGTCCTTTGACTAATCATCTTAACATAATGGCTTTTGCATTTGCAATGATTTTCTTTTCAATGCAAGTATTTTTTTTTTTTGCCATTTTTGCTTTCACAGAGATATTCCTCTTGATGCAATTGTTTTTCTTCCTCTTTTTTTTTTTTTTCTTTTTTCAGGCATTGGCCTTGCTTTTACCAGGCACACCGCTTTTTCATGCCCCTTAATTTTCACTTGACTTTTGCTCCTTTGAACTTTTTGAGCTCTTAGGACTCTCAAGATGCTTTTCAGATTCTCATGTAAGCATCACTTGCCTTGGCAAATCATATGCCTTGCCCCAAATGTGGGGAGATAATCACCACTCGGGTTTTAGAAATGAATAGTTAGGCTCAATACGGTTTAAGCAAAGGGTATCGGTGTTTGGGTAGAGAAAAGAATGCTCTTCTTCACTTTGGGATGCTTCGAGCTTCCATAAGAATTCACCTGAAGTTACCACAAAAAGATTTATGCAAGTGAGAGCAAAGAAACCTTTCTCATCTTTCCTCTCCAAATAATATCAACCCAAACCTCCATAATTGCCCCATCGTGGGGTGGTTCTTGACAGGGGTATTTTGTAGAAAATTCTTCACATTAAAAGGCTCAAATGGGCTAACTATTGTCACCTGTAGTGTGTATGATAAAGGAAAGAAATGCCTCTTATCATCTTGATCTATGTACCACTTGCGAATGAATTCATTGACCTCAAACGACATGGGTTTTCTTTTTCACTCGAAATCAAGAGTGCTTAAAGGACATGTTTGGAAATGGGTTGCCTTTCCTCATCCTAAGTGTTTCTCGCTTGGCATAAGTAACATCACCTTTTCATTTTTGTTGAGATCATCTGAGTGGATTAATCTCCACAGAGAACTTTGATTCGAAATGAGTGATCCGTCAAGTGGATGGACAATTTAAAGGTAAAGAAGATTTTTGCAAACTTTGTGGAAAACTTGTTTCTTCATTTTCCATTTTTTGTGCTTGTTTCTAGAAAAACACTAAATGTTCTTTTTTTTGCGATGGAAATTCTCCATTTATTTTCCATTTGATTTTGAGAAGAAGGGTACTTACCTGTGCCTTAGTAGTCAGGCGACCCTACACAGAACAAAAGGGAATGTGTTAGTATATGAATCCTCGGGGATCGTAAACCGGAGACGATACAACATTACCCTTGGTCGGTTTCACCATTTGGCGGCAAACAGCAGCATGAACCTATTGTTTTAAGACTTGAAGAGATTCTCAGGTCTTTGGTCTCATTAGTTCAAGCATTTTCCTCATTTTGCAAAAGTAAGAGATGCAAAAAGTTTTTTTTTATTATTTTTTTACATGGCAACCTTGTTGCCGTTTCCGAGGATCGAACCCCGGACCTCTCGGACCTGTTCATTCATTCCCTATACCACCAGACCGAAGCGCCGGTAGTGTCCATGGGGCGCTTCCTTTTTTATTTAATTGAACTGGCTCTTGAACTCCACCAAGTTAGGTGAATTTGACATGTGTTACCTCCATATGCTTGCTTGGTCCATATAGATTATGCTTCAATCAATTTCTCGAGTTTGTTCCTCGAATAGCGACGCTTCCTGTCAAACAAGGGAACTACGTCAAAAATGAAGTTAGACGAGACATTTTGGAAACGATACCGAATACCCTTCTCCTATATCTGACTTTAAATGTCTTGTGTTTCATCTTCATGTGCCTTTGCTCCTCAGGTGTTAACATTTCATGTGAGGGCATTGCTCCTTGTATGTTTTACTCCATTTATTCCATCAAAATGGATGGTTGGGCCTTAGCATGCCTTCTTGGTATAAGGTGTTGCTTCAGTGGTCAATGTATACCTTTTCCTACAAGAGATGGGGCATGTTACTTATATTCCAAAATTGAATTGGACTAATTTAGGAACGATACTCCCTTTTTGTGCTGAATCAATTGACTATGTTTCATCTTGCTCATGGGTGAGAGTTACTCTACTTTAAGTGATTTGCCCCATTCATCAACTGCAAGGAAAAAGAGACGAATATGTTATTTTCATACTCGACATAATTCATTTTAGGAACGGTATACTCCCTTTACGGCATATCTGATGACATTGTTCCATCCCGTTTCCTTGGCTATGGAGAGGGATTTGCTCTCATGATTGACAGTAATTCATTTGACAAATGTCTATTCCATTTGAATCTTTCCCTTTTTAGAAGTCGAGTGACTCAGGCATTGCGTGCACCCGATCCATTTTGTGGCCATCTGCCCCAATTAAAATTTCCCCTTTTAGGCTAGGTGATCTTTCGCCATTTTTGTTGTGTCAATGCATTTCCCACTTCACAATCTGTAAGCATGGATGGCTATGTCAGTTTATAAATGAGTTATTTTGACTTTTGGAACGAACACACCCTTTTCTTTTAGAGATCGTATGATTCTGAACCAAGTTGTTCTCCCCCTGTAGTCTTATTGCTTGCCGTAATTTGCCTCACTAAAATCTACACAAAGTGCGGGGACAAGTCATTCTTAAAATAAATTGAATTTAACTTGAAACGATTACCACCTTTTATTCGATGGCAACATTTGATGACCGATTCTTGTTTGTGCACGTCTACATCTTGAAGTGTTGTTTTGCAGACCACCAATAATCATCTCCATATAGGATTGGATGCCAAGAAACCGTTGCAAGTGTAGGGATTGCAGTTGCTTCTTGTTTGCAACCGATGAAATAGTTTGATGGCAAAGAATGTCTATAGATTTCTTTTTCCACAAAGAATGTCAAATTAATATAAGGTCGTCTAGGATGTGGAACTTCTGTGGAAGCCACTTTCGAAGCAGTAAAGATTGACATTAGGCTGGTAGATTTGTGATCTTCGAGGCTTTGACGGTTCTTTTCACACTTAATCGCAATGTTTGAATTCATATGCTGCGAAAATATTCCTATAATTCATGGCTCAACCAAATATGCCCATAAATGAGCATGAATTGGTGCATTTCATGACTTGCTCTATTAGGAAAAGGCCCACGCTTTTGTCTTTTCAGAGAAAGTAAATGTCAATCTTGAACAAAACCGTCATTTTACCTGTTTGACAAAAATGGATGGTCAAGTTAGTGGTTGCATAAGAAATCCCTATTAGAACGATTACAACCTTACCCCTTCGAAGCATCATCCTGTGGATCAACCTACAAAAGCGATTAAGTGAAGAGATAAACTATTTTGCAAGTTCTTGAAACTCTTTTTCAAACATGTTGAAGCTAAGGCATAAAAAGCCCAAATGGTCCGTTTAAAACACTTCAAGTGTTTTAAAGGATATGATTTTTACGAACTCTAACTTCATTATTAAAAAATGTGAGTTGTATGATTTACAAAAGCATTCGATTGGGTCCACAATCAAAACCCAAAACGCAAAACATGGTTCCTAATAGGAATAATGACGAGGACAAAGTACAAGAAGCTCTTTCATAGAGGAGCGTAATAAGCACAATTCTCATCCTAGCTTTAAAGTCCACTTTTGGCATGGTCAAGCAAGAGGAGTTCAAGGAATGGTTGTCACGCATGACCTGCGAAAGGAAAATAATGTCAGTACATGAATGAAAAATTGATCTTTCAATAAAGCCGCCTCTTACAATGAAATCAAGGCGACGATACCTTCTCCGTAGTATCCACTTACGAGAATTTGGTATTTAGTCAAGATTTTATTAGTAAGAGGAGATTTCATTAAAAGATCGATCCGCGGCTATCAATTGAATGCCCACTTTGTTCCAAAACTTTCATACACAAATGGGGCATTGATTCTGAAAGATTAATTTGTAATTTCACTCATGCAAAGGTGAGGTGATTTTTATTTTGAGAAATCAATACACAAAATGTGATTTGAATTTCAAAATGCGACCAAGAATTTTCTTGAAAATTTGATTTTAATTCTATGTCCCAAAATGTAATCTTGACTTGGAAGAATTTCTATACAAAATGTGACTTTGAGTTTGTAATTGAAAATTTAAACAAAAACATATGTTCTGATCTAGGCCAGATCAGATGCATTTGAAATGTTTGTTTATCAAGAGTGAGTGCTAAACCTATATTTTCAAGGGCATTCCATTGATTTCCGTGAATCTCAAAAAATGAAAATTTCAATCCGAAGTGAGCAAGTAGATGGAGAAATCGTACTTACAGTGGGTGAAGAGACATTTTTTTTTAATCACATAGACATGCGGATGTAAACTTGTGAGGTTTGACGCATCAAGGTGGAATTCTAAAGGCTTAAAGTCCCCATTTTGATTAGATCAAAAGAGTTTTCCCCACTCCGCACTTACGTCGGATAGTTCTCTTTATCATTAATCATAATGAGCGGGACCAAAAGTGGATAACCATGGGTCATTCCCCGCACGGGTTCCATCTTTTGGCACCTCCTATGGGCTTCCTAGTGCAATCGGGGTTTTAGATCGCGGGTTATGTGTGTAAATGTGTAGTGCAAGTATGAAGGCATGCACAACAATTGATATCCAAACAACACTTCAATTTCATCCATATAGACATACATTCCTACACCTCCCTGCAAAAGAAATGGGTCAACAGACACTCCACCCCTTATTACTCCAAACCTACAAAAACATTTAACACATTGTTAGCGGACTAACCTTATTCTCCACGCGACTTTGACACGCGCTATCAAATGAAGACCATGTTAGTGAGCAACCAATCAAGTTATTACGGCCTAAGTCCTCTAAGGTTTGCAACCACTTCCCCAGCGGAGTCGCCAAGCTGTCACGACCTCTTTTTTCCGTCCGGGGGAAAAGAAAGAAAGGTTTAGGGGTATTTGCCTAAAGAGGCGGACCAATGGCCTTAAATTAGGCGCAGGCTCTCCCAAGCCCATACCTCGCGCGACGTTGGATTTTGTTTTTTAGTTCTTAACAACCTATGTATTTCTAGGAGTCGCCACTAGCCTATTGGGGTCGGCTAGAAACCAATCAAGACACGGGAGTGTTGTCTCAATTCCTACGCAACCAGAGATTTCTAGGAACGGGGACTTGTTTACGCTAATGTTTCTATTACCGCCCTTGCGGTACCACTAACTTGAAAAGTTATTTATCTAAATGGCCACACAATCTTGATTATCAATTATAATCCTTACAAAACCGCTAAGCGTCCATGCAAATGTTTTTGTAGGTTTTTTTTAATAACTAGACTAATCCTAACATAATCTAGAAAAGAAATTTATACTCAAATTAATGAAAAGCGGTGCATAAGTAAACATCCAAGAAATTGAAAGGACTTGAAAGTAATGCGGAAAAGAAAGACCCGATACAAGTCGGGCAAATAATATTACATGGCTTTGTTATCACGCCCCGGGACAAGACCCCCGTGAGCAAAATGGGAATTTAAATATGCATGAAATTACTCTAGCATGCATTTACTCTAATTAATTTTAATCTACGCATAATAGATTGTTTACAAAAATGGTTCTAAAATACCAAAATATCATTTAATTAGGAAAAATGACCTTATAAAATTAGGAAAATCTTCTAGATGTCATTTTTGGCTTAATTTGATAACATCCAACATTTTTTGATATTTTTGAAAATTTCATATTTTTCTTTTTATATATATATTTTAAATATTAATAATAATTCCTTAAACCGATATATGCTAACATGGAGTAACACAGCACATGAATATCACAATAATCAAGCTCAAATCGACCGTTTCAAGATCGAAACTTGGTTTTCGCATTTCATCGAACACTTGGCGTGCATTAAATCACCCCAAAACAGCTTCGCGGGCCATGTTTGCGGCCTTCAATTTTCACCCATGAGCAATATTATGTGGAACTAAAGCATCAAGATTATACTACCACATGCAAGGAGCAAGATTAGACAGAAATCATAGCTTAAAACACAAAATAACTAAGCTAAAATCATCATCAAATATGCGGGTTTGATCTGATTTCACAAATCTGGGTTTGAACCCAAGTCAAACAAACAGGTTATATGCCCATATTCAAGCCCCGACACTCACCACATGCAAGATCTACGGAAAACACTACTTGGTCCGAGTGAAATTAGGTAACATGAGCTTTCAAAGGCAACAAACATCACAGAGAATGATCAACCGAACACATAAAAAACGACCTCTCTAAGAAGCACACTTGCAAAACTCTTGAACAGATTCCAACACTTAGAAAAATTTCCGCCTCGAAAATCAGTCCTCCGGACTAGTTTTCCTCTTGATTTTCGTGATCAAATCATGTTCAAAATTAAACCAAAATACATCTAGGATGCTTACATTACTTCCTAGTTTCCCCTTCCAGTGATTTTTGGCCAAGGAAACCAAGAAATTGTCCTCTGGGAGCACGTGGAAGTTGGTTCCTTCAAACTGAAAGTGAGATCTGCAAAAGAAAAAAATGACAACGAAGGTTTTTGTCGACCTCTAAAATTAGACTTCAAGACCTCTTTTGTTGGAAAACTTAACACCAAACCAAACAAAATATATTCTAGTTTGGGGTAAAAGTCAAGCTTTGCCTCATTTTTCTCTCAGTTTTCTCAAAAACACCCGCTTTCTCTCACTCGTGACCAACCGGGCTCAACACAGAAAAATTCAGGCTTTCTTTGGCCCGCCAGGAGGGTAGTTTTTCGGGGGGCTTTAGGAGGTCTTCCCGATCTCCATTTTGGACGTGTGACCTATGGTTGGAAAGATATTTGAGTGAAGTTTTACTCTCTAGTTGAAGGTTTTGGCTAATTTTGGCCGCAGGTGTGTGAAAATCTCACTTTTCTCTCTCAAGGTCGGTCTGGAATTTCTGGGTTTTCTTTTCTGGAGTTGCTTCTGAGGGCCTCTTTGGGGGACGACCGTGAGCTCTCTCCTCTCCCTCTCGTCTTCTCTCTCTCCTTTTATGAAAGAGCTTGCTTCCCAAATTGTATTGTGATTATTGTAAGTACCCGCACCATACAATTGAAAACTGTTGGAAATTACATGGAAAACCAAGAGAAAAGGAAAAAAGGGAAATTTTCAACAATTTTTCAGGTATCGGGCCAACCAATGGGGAAATTAATTACCCATGAACAATATTAGGAGCAGATGGAGGCATTAAGGAAATTGGATGCTTCTGAAAAGACTGGAAGCTTCACAGGTACATCCTACTGTCCGATGAACTCAATTTCAAATAATGCATGGATTATTGATTCAAGTGCTAGTGACCACATAGTCTGTGATAAGGTTTTCTTTTCCACTATTAAGAAGTTACTCTTTCCCATATCAGTACAACTTCCAAATGGAAACACCACAAAAGTCACCATGTCTGGCACCGTGAATTTTAGTTCTCTCATTACACTTCAAAATGTGCTTTATGTCCCTGATTTTCATTTCAACCTCATATCAGTTTCTCGAGCTTGTGAAGAAAATTCATGTCACATCCTATTCCATTCTGATAAATGTTTCTTTCAGGCCCTTACGACTGGCAAACTCATGGACTTGGGTAAAGTCGATCAGGGGCTGTATTTTTGGATGGATTTTCCGCACAATTTTAAATTACCTCCTATTGAATTCAATAAATCATTGTGTAACACTACTACCAATGATAAGAATTTTCTTAATCATCAAATATTGGGTCATACTGCATCGTTTCCTTGTCCTCAGTGCCCTATCTACTCTATGACAAAACAAACACGTGCTCCTTTCCAAAATAGTACTTCCCGAGTAGATGATATTTTTTCATTAATCCATGTTGATGTTTGGGGGCCCTATCATACTTTGAATCATGATAGCTCTCGATTTTTTCTCACAATTGTAGATGATTTCTCCCATGCGACATGGATATTTCTCATGCAATCAAAAAATCAAGTCCTTTCTTATATAAGGACTTTTCTTTCCCTGTCCAAAACTTAATTTAGGAAAACAATCTGTCGAATTCGAAACTGATAATGGAAGAGAGTTCTTCAATGGTGAATGTGCTTCTTTATTTTCCTTGAATGGAATTTTGCATGAGAGTTCTTGCACTTATACACCACCGTAAAATGGACTTGTTGAGAGAAAACATCGTCACCTCTTAGAAGTAGCACGTGCTCTTAAGTTTTGAGCATCTATTCCTGAGAATTTTTGGGGAGATTGTGTGATCACAACAGCATATCTGATTAATCGCATGTCATCATGCATTCTAAAAGGGAAGACGCCATTTGAGATATTGTATGAAAGGAAACCGGATCTGAGTCATCTCAGAGTTTTTAGGTGTTTATGTTATATGACTACAGTAGGGCACAAGGATAAAATGACACCTCGTACCCGTCAATGCATATTCATGGGATATCCAACCCTGAAAAAAGGGATATCGGATTTATGCACCATCCATAGGAGAATTTTTTGTGAGCAGGGATGTTTTTCATGAAGATATTTTTCCCTTCCAAAATCTCACTTCCTTATCTGAAGACGAGAAGACAACTAATAAGCACTTCTTATTGGAAGAGGATTTATCTTCTAGAGGAACATTTATTGTTACTTCTCCTCCAAGACCAACTGGTGTATTGCCTCCAATGCCTACTGAGACCTCTACGGGTCATTCAATTGAAGATCCTCCTGTAGAAGAGCAACCGCAGATGACAGCTCCCTCAGAAGCAAGCCTTATTGAAGAATCATCCTTGATGCAACATGAGCTACCATGGCGTTCTAGTCGAGTTACTCGTCCACCGACCTGGACAAAGGATTATATATGTGGTTCCTCAAGATCATCAGGTACTCGTTACCCTATCTCGTCTTATATTTCATTTGATCGGCTATCATCAGAACATCTATGTTGCATAAGCCGTATCTCTGAAGAATGAGAGCCCTCTAGATATAACGAGGCAAGAGATGATCCTCATTGGCAAAGGGCTATGGAGGCCGAATTACATGCTCTGATAGAAAATCATACTTGGGATGTTGTACCATTCCCTACTCATCACAAACCAATTAGATGCAAGTGGGTATATAAAATTAAATACAAAGCATATGGTTCTATAGAAAGGTACAAGGCTCGGTTGATGGCCAAAGGTTTTACACAACGAGAAGGTTTTGACTACCACGAAACTTTTTCGCCGGTGGCAAAGGATGTCACAGTTCGCTCCTTTTTATCGATTGTTGTTTTTTGTGACTGGCCATTGCATCAAATGGATGTCCATAATGCCTTCTTACATGGTGATCTGGACGAAGAAATTTACGTGGACCTTCCACTAGGATTACAGAAACAGGGGGAGTCTAAGGTATGTCGTCTCCGCAAATCTCTTTATGGACTAAAACAAACCTATCGACAATGGTACGCCAAGTTTACTAATGCACTTATGGCCGCTGGATTCAAACAGTCCAAATATGACTATGCTTTATTCACATGGACAAAAGATATGCCATCTATTTACTTGACGATTTATGTTGATGACATACTTATCATGAGAAATCATGATTCTGTTGTGAAGAAACTTAAAGAGTATCTACATTTCACTTTTCATATCAAAGATTTAGGGTTGCCTAAGTATTTTCTTGGAATTGAGATAGCTCGTTCAAGTCAGGGAATCGCTCATAGCCAGCGAAAATTCGTAATGGAGATTATATCAGAAGCAGGACTGTCAGGTTGCAAACCAGCCATTATTCCTATCGAGCAAAATGCCAAGCTGACTTTTGTCGACTATGATGGTGGCATATCTTCTTCTTTTGATGATCCGTTATTAAAGGATCCGTCGGGATATCAGAGACTCGTAGGGAAACTTATATATCTCACCATGACTAGGCTAGACATCTGTTATGCAGTACAGACTCTTAGTCAATTCATGCACAATGCAAAACAATCTCACATGAATGCAGCTTTTGTCACGACTAAATTTTCGGTGAACCACCTAAGGTTTGGCTAATGGATTGCTAAGCCTATACTTAGCTCGAGCTCTCCCAAGCCCATACCAATTCGCAACTTAGATTCAAGTTTTTGTCATGCAAGTGGATTTTATCTAGGAGTCGCCACTAATCAGTTTATGGTAGGTCGATTAGACACCTAAGTAAAATAATGGGAGAATTATTTTACTCCTACGAACAAGAGACTATGGGTATCGGGACTTGATTACACTAGATTTCTCTAATGCCCTTTCGGTACCGTTCTTTTATTTTCAAAAATGTTTTTTTTTTTTTTGCAGGCAGCTTAAATTGATTTTAAATCTATTTCCCTAACATGTGAGGCGATCATTCGAGTGCGCAATCCATCAATTTAACACCCAAGAAAGCAATGAATAAATTGCAAAACTTACCTCAAAGCAACGAAAGCATCTGCAATGTTAAATTAGAATCCACATCAACAACCTTAGATATGATTTATAATTAACACGCAATTTTTTTTTTTCACTTAATTAATGAAAACCATGCAATATGTAATGCAATATTAACTAAATGACCTAATTCTAGTGACAGGCAATTTCTAATTAAACGGACCTAGCAATGATCACTAAATGGCATGCAATTCATGAATCTAATTCTAAATGACATGCAATGACATTTTTTATTTTTATTTTTAGAAATGCGATCTATCCTAGAGATTGAAACTAATTTATTCTAAGACAATTTTTTTTGTATTTTTCATGATATTTGAAATTGAAAAAAATGTGAAAATTATCTAACTAGATTAAGATCCTATCCAATTTGCATTAGGAATTAGGTTAAGCCAAATCCTAATTTAAACTAAAATATTATCTTAACCCAAGTAATCTTAAAATGCAATCTATTTAAGAAAATACCTAGACTTATAATTAATTAAGAAAGATATTATCTAAGATTAAACTAAGTGTAATTTTACCCTAATATGCAATCTCATACAAAATATGCCCTAATTCTATATGACATATGCATGATGATTTTTTTGTTTTTTTTTTTAATTTCCAAATTAGTAATTGCCAAATAATTAAACATGCAATCCAAGTTAAAAATCTAGCAGCCTAAATTGATTGATTTGATTTTTGATTTTTTTAATTTTGATTTTTTTATTTTTATTTTTGAACTTCGAAATAAAATTCCTATTCTAAATATGTAAACCCTAAAACATGCAATATTCTAACTCAAACATATCTCAAGAGAAATAAGGGAATCGAGACAAGACAGCTCATTTGAAATCATCAAAAATATCACACATCGTTTAGATCAAGGGATAATATTTCGCTAATAAAATCGATAAATTGATCTTAAGCCTTAAAGATCAAAATATCAATTTTATTCCCACTTGATTAATTATTTCATCTAAAGCCTTATAGATGAAATAAAAAACCCTAGCGCGGTTGCGAATTAGCTGATATATTGAGATTTCCAATTATGCATAGGGGAAATATTTCAAATAAGTAAACAAGAAATATATATAAAAAAATAAAAAAAATAAACTTGCCTAATAAAATAAAGCAACTATACCTAATTTGATTTAAAAAAAAAAAAAAAGAAGGAAAAAGCTTGGTAGCCGGTCGGAGCTCCAGTGAGGGGGGTCGCCGGCGAGCATTTTCGATGAGAGCACGGCGTGTCAAGGCACCGGCGAGAGGCGAGCAGCAGCGGTGTGGGCTCCGACGGCGTTGGGTTGCGACACGGCAACGGCTGAGCGTCGGGCGGGGCGACCAAGGGTGCTCGGGTCACAGCTACTACGAGGGATCTCAGGTTTGCCGGCATCTAGTCACGGTTGGAGTAAGGCGAAAAGCGACGGGGGGTGGCGTCGGCCTACTGGGTCACGAGCAGCTGCGGCATTGCGGGGAAATTTGGAGCAGCGGCTCGGGTGCGGTAGATCAGGCGTTGGCGATAGGTGGAGATGAGCTCAGATCTGTGGTCGTCGAGCGAGATCGCCGCGACTAAAGTAGGGGACGCCAAGCGTTGGTCACGGATGGGTCTCGGTCGACGAGGGCTAAGGGGGGTTGCGGCTGTGTGGCTGGATTTGGGGCGCTAGCAGATCGACGAGGAATGGCGAGGGGCTTCACGAGCCGCAAGATCGACTGCGGAGGCGGCGTCGGGGCTGGGCCGCGTCGACAGGGGCGAAGCAGCTAGGGGCGTTGCCGGCGTCAACGGCTTCGACGACGGGCTCAGTGCGAGTTCCCATTGGCGTCAGGGCTGGACTCGACAGCAGCAGCGGTGGCCAAGAGGAGCGGACGGAGGGATGAGGCTGGCGGCAACAAAGATGCGGCGACCGGCGTGAGGCAGCGCTGGCACGATAGCCGATGCAATAGCCGATGCGAACAGGCGAGGGACTCCAGGGAAGACGAACGGACGCGCGTTTTTTTTTTTTTTACGCGCCCCTGCACTTCTTTTCACAGACCAGTCACTTCATACCTTCTTTTTTTTTTGTGTCCCAAGGAACCTCGCACAACTGGTAGCTAGAGGTAAACCACTGGGGGCGACACGTGCTAGCCACCACACACGTGCCACCGGGCAAGTCACCAAGAGCCTCAAGCTAGCCTTCCTGCAACTTGCGTTGCAGGAGCTTCGAACACTAGACCTCCTCGATGGAAGTCTAGCACCTACCCAGCTGAGCCACCGCGGCGGGTGGTTTTTTTTACTTTTCTTCTTTTCTCTTTTTTTGCTTGAATTTTCTCACGAAATTTCTTTTCCTCTCTCAATTTTTCGAAAAATCTCTCTCAAGCTTTTCTTCCCCGAATTCACTCTGAATTTTTTGAAAATTGCCCCCCCATTGCCCGTACGTGCACAACACCATTTATAGGGAAAAACTTAAATTTTTGTCGCATATTTTGTTTCCAACTTTGCTCATGCAAAATACCACTAAATATATCGTTGCACCATGCGCAATATTCCCTTTTGTATTTTTCGCATATTCCATCCAAAATTTTCCTTTTTGCTCGAAAATACATCCTTTGGTGTATATTGCCTAGATATGTGAAAAATCTCACGTTCGCTGACGATCTAGTAAAATAAGATAAAATAAATAAATGTTTCTAAACTAAATGTCATTTGATATTTTTTAGGGTAAAAATTAACCCATTTTTTAATTCAAAAATTTAGATGTCAACAAGTGCCCCTCTTTGAAGGTGAGCTCGTAGAGGTTTCCTTCAAAGACAAATTGAGACCTAAATTTTGGTTATGCACATGCAATGAATGATTATTATTATTATTATTATTATTATTATTATTATTATTATTATTATTATTATTATTATTATTATTATTATTATTATTATTATTATTATTATTATTATTATTATTATTATTATTATTTGAAAATGAATTCCATTTTGGTATGATGCATGGAAATGCTAATGCAAATAATAAATGAACTTACTTGAAATAACTTACCTTCAATGAGGGTAGAGTAATTCAGGATAGTGGGACCCGTACCATTTTACGGTTGCCCAAAATAGTAACATGACTTTGCAAAGAGACTGCTTTCCCAGGACCCGTACCATTCTACAATCGCCCAGTATGGCAGTGTTTTGTTGTGTTTAGGACCTGTATCTTTCTACGGTCGCCTAAACGGAGATTCGCCTTCCAAGACCCATACCATTCTACAGTCGCCTAAACGGGGATTCATTTTCCAGAACCCGTACCATTCTACGGTCGCCTTGACGAAAAATGATTTTCCAGGACCCGTATCATTCTACGGTCGCCTGAATGTTGTCTAGGACCTATACCATTCTATAGTCGCCTTGACAGGGATTCACTTTCCAAGACCCGTACCATTCTACGGTCGCCCGAATAGGGAAATAGATTTCCAAGACCTGTACCTTTCTACGGTCGCCTAAATGGGGAAATTGCTTTTCCAGGACCCGTACCTTTCTACGGTCGCTTATTAGAGCAATGAATATCGTCTAGGACCTGTACCATTCTACGGTTACCTAAACTGAGATTTTGCTTGGCTAGGATCCGAACCTTTCTTCGATCACCCAACGTTGCAACATAGATCATCTGACCAAGACCCGAACCTTTCTTCGATCGCCTTAATCAGATTGAGTCTTCGAGAAAAAATCTTGGGGGACAGCTCAATCGAGTATCGATGAAAATGACTCTGGGCTATGAAAGCACGCCAGGTTGATAAAAGAAATCCGGGCTACAAAAGCATGCCGGCTCAATAAAAGAGACTCTGGGTTACGAAAGCACGCTAGGTCAATATAAATGGACACTAGGTTACAAAAACACGCCAGGTCGATAAAGAGGGACTCTGGGCTACGAAAGCACGCTAGATCAATATAAATGGACACTGGGCTACGAAAGCATGTCGGGTCAATAAAGAAGGACTCTAGGCCATAACAACACACCAGGTCAGGAACTCCCGGCTACGGAAGCACGCCGAGTCAATAAAAAGGGACACTAGGCTACGAAAGCACGCCAGGTCAAAAACTCCAGGCCACAGAAGCACGCCTGGTCTATTAAAAGAGACATCGGGCTACGGAAGTACGCCGAGTCAAAGAAAATGGACACTGGGCTACGGAAGCACGCCAGGCTACGAACTCCAGGCTACAGAAGCACGCCAGGTCTATTAAAAGGGACATTGGGCTATGGAAGCACGCTGAGTCAATGAAAATGGACACTAGGCTACGGAAACACGCCAGGTCAATATAAAGGGACACCGGGCTACAAAAGCACGCCGGGTCAGCATAGAGGACAGCTTGACTAAGTCAAGTGTCGATGCACTTGAGAAAGAATACTTGCACAATGACAAGTATTTATAGTATGGGTAGAGATATACTTACCTGGTGATATCTCTGATTCTTGGAAATATGTCTTCTGGAATTTAGATATCCTGTGAAGGTCTCTCACCTCCTGGTAAAAATAAATTTTTGGAACATCAAGGATACACCTTGAATGTTCGTGAATGTTTCTCATCTCCTAATATCATGAGGCATTCTTAAAGGAACCTGAATGTCATGAGCTCTTGAGTCTTTGAGAAAACATTACCTGTTAGACATGATTTAGAGCAAAAAATGCATTTACCAAATAAATAATTAAGGCTATTCTGAAATGCACACTTCAAAATCCACTGAAGTTTTTATTAATTCAATCGGGATTCATGCATAATGGCATTTGCATCAACCAAATTTTCATTGGAGAGAATCATCGTTCAAGACAATTTTCATGACATGGATTTTCTAAGAATACTAAATGAGAGACTTTCAATTAGAAAGCACTTTCACTCCCTCTCATTCAGAATGGTTATTTTATGATAATCACTCAATCTCACTATCATCATACCAACAAGGGTCCGAGTATTCTCGCAAGCGGTACGACCTTACCAATCTAAGATATCTTTAATAGGGATTGTAATGTGGGCTTGGTCAATGGCTTAACAATTGGACTATTTGAGTCAAGGCTATTGAAAGAACAGCTTCGCAATCATCTCCAGGTTTATAAGTCAAGAACCCCGCAAAATGAAAAAGAAATAATCTTGCTCACACTTCTTCAAGCGATGCTTAAAAACATATGAACTCCTATGTTAATTCAAGTGCCCTAATTTGAAGAGACTTTGCAATGAATGTAACGTAGGCTGGGCTCTTGGGTTGAGAAACGAAAAGATCAGTAGGCTCAAAATATGTGTAAAGGGTGAGAGCTGATGATCATCTTGGCATTGCCACCAGTTTTCTTTTTCACCATTGGGGATTGTCTTCATGAAATGCCCCATTGATTGTAAAAACTTAGCATTTAAGTTCTTTGAGTATTGCTCCATTGGGATTCAATCCTTGCAATTGACAGTCACATATCTTGACTCTCTTTTTTCATCTATGGGTATCGGCCTTACTTTTACCAGGCATACTACTTTTTCATGCCCTTAGTTCTTATTCCTTTTTTTTTCACTTTTTTTTTTCATGTGTATTGGCATTGCTTTTACTAGGCACACTGCTTTTTCATGCCCCTTAGTTTTATTTTGAATTCAATTCTTGCGCACAATGCATGCGTCAAGCAATTACATTTTGAATGACATTCAAACTTTTCAAAAGTCTTCATCTGCCTTTTGCCTTACCCCAATGTGAGGGATGATCATCAACTAGGTTTAAAGAAATGAAATTGCAGGCTCAAGTGGGCTATGCAAAAGATATAAGTGTATAGGATAGATAAAGAAATGCTCTTTGTCATCCTAAGACACTTAAATTATCACATACATTCAATGTAATAGCATGATTAGTGTATAGGATAGATAAAGAAATGCTCTTCGTCATCCTAAGGCACTTAAATTATTACATGAATTCAATGTAATAGCATGACTAGAAGATTGATGCAAGTGAAAGCAAGAAAATTTCAATCCATTTTCTTCACCTTATAATGCTGTCTTACCCTCCAATTTGCCCCAATGTGGGGTGGTTCTTGACAGAGGTAATTTGAAAGAATTTCCACAAGTATATTGGGCTCAAAGAAGTTAAGCAATGGATCACCTGTAGTGTTTAGGATAGAGAAATGAATTGCCCCTCATCATTTCGGTCATCGTACCTTTTGCGAAAGAACTCTTTTCTTTGCAGATATGGAACTTTCTATACTCATCTCACAAATGTATAAGTAAGGGATTGTGTATAGGATAAGGTTTGCCTTTCATCATCCCGACTCGTCTCATTCAGCATTCTTAAACATTTTATATTACTCCATTGAATTGTCCATCTTGACAAATCTCCACATGAAATTGGTGAGCTAAATGGGTAAAATCAATATGGAAATGATCTTTTCAAAAGAGTCTAGCAACTTTAAGCATGAAAAGCTTTTGTGACTTCAAATAGACAATTTACACTACACTAAAAAATGCTCTCATAAGTATGAAAAACATGATTTCAAGTTTTCATTCAAGGAATCGTCCCACGAAGGGACTGTCTCAGCAATGGGTGTCCTTGGATTGTCCCTATCAAAGGGGAACGCAGAAATTGATCAATCAATGCTGAAAATTCGATCTTTGATTTGATGAAATCTTGCTTTTGCCCCTGCACAAAACAATGTGCATGAATAGGATACTATGTAATATCAAAGTAAATGCACATGAAATATCCATTTTGGTTTGGGTGGAGATTTTGTCTCAAAATCTGTCATGCCCTCCAATTTGTCATCTGCAAGGAAAAGCACAGAATGTCATTTCCCAAAATTTATTATGTTTAAGGACGAGACGTACCTCTTCCAAGAAGATGAACAGGAACCTGTACAGATGGCTGAGTGGGATAGCTCCATAATCACCTAAATCAAATGAACGAGAATATGTAAGCATGAGGGTAAATAGAAAGTCAATCCATGACAATGATCTAATCAAGTTTTCCATTTTTTTATTTATTCATGAAAAGTTCGTATAAGAAGGGCATTTCCTAAAACTGGACTAGGAAAATAAAGATAGACACCCTAACAAGACCAAATCTCCTAGACATAAATTGAAAACAAATTCTCCAAAGTTTTTTTTTTTAAATAATTTATTGCATGGCAATTTCCTCATTTCATTCTTAATTGATGAATGAATTAAATCAAACGACTAACCTAGATTGTCATGGATGGACCAAAAGTAAATTGCATAGCATAAGAGTAGAAGACTTACTTCACCAAGAAGAATCAATGGCAATCACATAGACATGCGCATGGAATGTGGGGTTCAATTTCTACTCTAGACAGGTTTAGCAAAGTGAAGTTAGCAGGGTGAGATGACTAGTTGCAGCCTCGCATACTAAGTCAAGTCCTCCTAACTCCGGCTTAGTCAAGAATGATACCCCAATGTGACGCAGTCTCGCGGGCAGAGGTAAACATTCTTGACACCAAGAAAGAAACTTTCGGGATTGAATTGGGCAACCTGTACTACACGGCCTCACGGTCGAAGTCGTATCCAACTCAATACCATCCTAAAAGTAAGGATGTATTTTCGAGCAAAAAGGAAAATTTTGGATGGAATATGCGAAAAATACAAAAGGCCTAAGACAATTTTGTTATGACAATTTTCCCAATCAAGTTATGATTGGTATAAGGTTCGGCTAGATTTTGAGATGCAAGAGGCCTAAGACCACCTAACATTAGTATCAGAGGCTAGGTTGCCAATAAGTCTGGATAAAAAATAAAAAAAAGTCACGCGGAGAGTTACGGATTGTTGCATCTCCGACCTAAGCCCGATGTGTGAGGGGGAGATTATTGCGGTTATTCCATATCGGTTATGGAAGGGGTTGGTGGTCGGTTCATAAGTGTGAGGGAAAACCTCATTCTTTGAGCTAGTTTTTGAGGTGAGAGAGGTCTAAGACCACCTAACAATTTTACATGGGAAATTGATATTAGCCAAAAAAGACAAGTAGAGGGCAGTTAGCCATTTGTGAATATGTCAACATGGAAAAAGACAAGTAGAGGCAGTTAGCCGTTTGTGACGATGTTAACATGGAAAAAGACGAGTAGAGGCAGCTAGGCCACGATCAAGAATCTCACGACGTGGAATTCATGAACACCCTTTCACACCTCAATTAACAAACTACGAAATCGGCAACAAAACAGCCGGTAGATAATAATATATTTCAATGAGGGTTGCACTCAATTTTTAAGAGTATCTATTGACTATAATTGAAGTCCACCTTAAAAGCAATTGAGATGCAGCGATCACAGTAGCTTCCCGTTATATAAGTCCTGCGTCCCCGCTTTCAACTTGCATAGATCCTTCAGCCAAAGTCTCTTTAAGCTCTCCAGTTCCTTTCTCTATTTTCCTCCATAACATCCTTACAGAATTGCAGTCATCTTCACCACACTTGCCTCCTCGCTTCTTGCTTCTCGCCTCCGTTCTCACAGCTTCTACTCAGAAATGGCTACAGGTCTGTTGTTGGTCATGTTCGGGTTGGTTCTAGTTTCTTCACCATTGTGGAAATATATAATAGGAGAGCTAAATAGAGGCTCAGAAGAGATTTGAACTAAGGATCTTTTACTTTGATATCACATGGGATCTTGTGGGACAATAGTCAACTGTTCTAAAATACTTGTTAGATGAATGCATAATTTAATATTTAAATATTTTGCTACTTACAACTCCTCTACGAGTTCATAAATCATCTTTTTGTGTATTATCAGTTATGAGTTTCAATGAATACCCCGTGATGAACGCTCTGATGCAGGGTTCGGTTGTGTATCAGAACGTTCTCGGTTACGTGAACTTGAAAGTGGAAACTGATGTTTGACCCCTAGTCACCATTACCAATCATGGACTAGCTTTCCCCAGTTTTCTAGTCAGCAATAACAGTGGCGTTGGTGCCAGTCCAAGGGTGACCCAAAGACTTATTGTCATTCTCTTCTCTTCATTTAGTGTAAGAAAAGGGTGATAATGGATTGGGTTGAGAGGTCGGTGGTGCTTTGATCTAAGAGACAGAAATGGGGTATTGAGGAATCTTTCAAATTTTCTCAAACGAAGCTTGTATTTCAGGTGTCGAACACAGCAAAGTGTAGCTACTTAAGAATATGGGGTATCGGTGCTCCTATGAAGTTTGATCCTTTTTCCCAATGAGCATGTCATGCGATGCTCATTTGGGAGTATGCTTTTTGTTAATTTCAACCCGCAGCTGAATTTGATGAGTGCGCAGAGTATTGACACCAACTTATGCCTTCATGCAGGTTACTCTGAAGATGCATCCTCCTATTCAAATGGGCGGCATCTGGTTAATAGTTCGCTTGTGGTCTGTTTTGGGGAAATATTGGTAGACTTTGTCCCAATTGTCCCCAAAGATCCATTCGCTGAAGAACCTGCGTTTAAAGCAGCTCCTGGTGGTGCTCCTGCTAATGTGGCTGTTGGTATATCCAAATTGGGTGGTTCTGCTGCTTTTATAGGAAAGGTGAAATCAATTCTTATTAAACTTCTCATCAACTGTCAAAACGTCAACACATTAACGCTTCCTCTAAAAGCATTGGTTATGATATAATTAATATCTTCCGAAAACATGAAAAGATAAGTTCTGATGTCTGATTTTCTCGTGATTTGCACCAAGTAGAGATAAAAAAAAATTCCAATTCCTTGAAAGTATTACTTTACTCTTTGCAGTTGGCTTAACCAGTGTCATGTCACTTGTTAACTAGACCTCTTAAGAATACCACTTGTTACTGGAGTTAAATTTTGTTTGGGGATTATTTGCTTCTTTCATGGGTGCCTTATATTTGGCAACTGCATTTACACCATCTTATGCATGGGCATCGCCAATTAGAGATGCACTGCAGCAAATGTCTCATCCTATAAATCTGTAGCCCGGAATTTCGGTTCCTGCTGGACATTTGCCAGCTCACTATTGCTTCCTAACACCACCAAAACTCATTATACGTTTGTGTCACAGGTGGGTGAAGATGCATTTGGAAATATGCTGGCTAACATTCTAAAGAAACATAATGTTGACAATTCTGGTGTGCGGTTTGATCACAATGCAAGAACTGCATTGGCTTTTGTTACCAATGGAGCTGATGGGGAGCGAGAGTTCCTATTTTATCATCATCAAACTGCCGACATGCTTTTACATGAATCAGAGCTACATGTTGAACTTACCAGCAAGGTTTGCTTTCTTTTCTCTCTATCCCTTCTCACGGATCATGGAATTAGATAAGTCGATCATTTCAGGGGTTTCCACATGGGCAGATTTGCCATTCTGTTCTTTTGGCCAAACACGGTTATTGTCATTCAGAATTATCACTTATTGCAGGCAAGGATCTTCCATTATGGTTCTCTCAGTTTGATTGATGAACCCTGCAAATCAGCTCATCTTGCAGCGATGAAAATTGCCAAAAACTCGGGCCATCCTCTCTTACGATCCAAATTTGAGAGAAGCATTGTGGCCAACACCTGAGGCTGCCCGTGAGGGAATAATGAGTGTATGGGATCAGTCCAACATCATTAAGGTAGTTGCTCATCATGCATCGGATCCATATAAAAGGAATAGATGCATTACTGCTTGATCCAATTCTTCATATTCGTTGGTGATAGATGATGCAGGCACAATGAGAGTCTCATTTAGATTCACTTCTAAACTGGCAGATAAGCGAGGAAGAAATTAAATTCTTGACTGGAGATAATGATCCCAATGACAACGTGGTCTTTGAGAAGCTCTTTCATCCTAATCTTAAGCTTCTGATTGTTACAGAAGGACCAAAGGGCTGCAGATATTTCACAAAGGTAGGCTACCGTAGTATACCGTATAACATTTTCTTTGACAATAATCTTAGTGGAAGCAAACTTTCCTGAATGCAAGTTGGTCATTGTATTTGAACTATTTTGGTCGGAGCTGCTTTCTTATTGATGTCACAAGTACATCCCCAGAAAGTCAATTGCTTGAAATGAATGTTAAGGGATGTTCTGGCTGAATATGTGGTTTGGGTAAGATATCTTAAAAACCCGGAAAAAAAAGGTCGACATTTTGGGATATTCAGTACCATGGTACATTACCATTGATGAATAGATCCCTTTTAACTGGATCAAACCTTCTTCTTTTTGGGGCTCCAGCTTATAAAATAAGTTTTTTTTGGCAAAGCTCATTCAGTCATCCCTAAAGGTAATTGACAAAACCAAATTTCTGCACAGGAATTCAGAGGCCGGGTTCCTGGTATTAAAGAAAAGCCAGTTGACACAACTGGGGCAGGCGATGCTTTTGTTGGTGGGATGCTATATTGCCTGGCTTTTGACCTAAATCTTTACAAGGTACCGATGGTTTGTACTGGAACTGGCCGGGTTATAGCTATTTATCTGATTTCCTTGATGAATAAGAGCTTCTGAAGAATAAAATTTAAGTGGAACGTAACGGATGGAGGGGTCGTTCACAAACATAAACAAACATAATTACAAGGAAGATGTCAAATCCCAATTAATAATGTAACTCATCGAGGCAAATGGAAGCAGTAGAAATGCATGACGAGCAAACATTGCTGTCTAGTAAATCCCTCGAAAGCTGCATGGTGCGAATATATGATAACTGGTTTTGGTTTCTGTTGAAATTCCAGCTTCAATGCTAAACTGGCTGTATCCTATCTATACGTCAGAAGTCAATTGTTTCGTAGTAGGCATGCAATGCAAGTGAATCTGAGCTCTTTAAGTAATTGACGCTAACCACCGTTCTCAGCATTATTTGTGATCTCGAGGTTGACTGATAATAACAATAATATGCTCTTCATTAAGTCAGTAAGTCAGTACTCCGCATTTCTTCCCTGTCATGGTAAAAATTTGGGCGCAGGATGAGGAACGGCTGAAGGAAGCGTTGGTCTTTGCGAATGCCTGCGGCGCATTCACAGTGACCAAGCAAGGAGCTATCAGTGCCCTGCCCACAAAAGAAGAGGCCCTCAGGGTGCGAGTAAAAGCTGATTTTTGAAGGAAACGCAAGGACCATATCTCATCAACTTTACTATTTATTGTAATTCTTCCCAAGAAAATAGGCGAGTGTGGAATTCCATTTCCTGCACGAGCCTGTGTGCAAGGGTCATGTTTTCTGCAATCTGTGTCTGCCTCATCTAATAAGAGCATTCAGGACCAAACATCAAGAATCTCCGATTTGGTGCGATCCATTTGAATTTGGTCTTGGATTACTTGAAATTTGTGGCTTGTCATTGCTTTTTTTTTGTAGCTGGATTTCCTCATTTAAGCGTGACATCTATGTTTTGTACCTCCGATGGTGTCATATCTTGCAATTACAATCGAAGGGCTACGGCATGACAATCCAAACAGTGCCTTTTTTGGATCAAGGGATCAAGATAATTCCATACAATTAATTAATACTTCCCACATGACAATACCGCAGAGATGAAGGATGACTAGCTACAGAAATTGAAGCAAACCACCACCTGAAGTAAAGCCTTAGGGACCTGCTTCAATTTCTTTTCTTTAAAAGATTAGTAGAAGAACACGCACATGTGCCTAGAACATGCGCATAATACTTCATCAGCCTAGCATTATATGTACTTGGATCGTTCTCACGGAAGGTCTATCATGTGTGATGATGGTCCAAATTCAGTTAGTATGTGTAGTCGGTTTCACTGAATGGTATCTGCACGTGCATGCAATGAAAATGGAAGAGCGAAAAATTAAGGGTCCGACCTGTGTCATGGTCATGGAGGAGACATTTGGCGATAGAATGGTGACTTGCAAATGGCTCTTCCATGTGCGAGCTTTCAACTTCTTCTTGTTTCGTGGCTTAGTTCTAGTGGACTCTTTCTCCAAGCTTTCTCACAAGCTTTTTCCAAAATGAGAGAAGGGGGATTTTATTCGCGATTTCATCATTTTATCCTTTTTCCAATCAAATTTTCAACTTTTTTTCTTAATGTGGAGCTTAGATGGTGCCACATCAACGTCCCTTATCTTAAGGAAAAATTAAAAATAAAAACAATTCAACATGTTTTGTTAATCAAATCAGGCGGAGTGAACATATGAATTTTTCCACCCCCAAGAAAAAAAATCAGAGGGTTTTAATTGCACAAATTTAACAAATTTTAGGGTTTAATTATATTTTCTGAAAATTTAGGACTCAAGTGCGATTTCAGGGCAAGTTGTGGGACTTTTAATATATTTATTTGTTGTTATAATGTGCCTTTTGTTTTAACATTTAAAAAGTTCTATGTACAGCTACAAAACTAAGCTATTTTGTGTAGTGGTTTGTGAAGGGAACATCCCACTTGATAACGTTAAATGGGTGCCGTTTGAGTCGTAATTTGGTAAGTCTATGGATCAAGTGACGGAAAAAGTCACAGAATAAAGCCAAAACTTGTTAGTATGTTAATTGGAGAAAAGTTGGTAAATCACTTAAATAATTTAATATAGTAATTGGTAAATTCAAGACTTCCATGAGAGAGATAAACAAGATTTTGTAAAAAATAAGAGAAGCTTTTACTTAATAGAGATAAGAGAAGTTCGTAAATTTAATTAAATAAAATCAAACAAAAATTGACAACTAATTTTAAATAAGAGTAGGGAACGAAAACTCGGTCACCTAATAAGACAAAATTTGGTAAATCACTATGACTAAGGTTGGTAATGTCTAACAAGTCGATAAGTAAAATAACTAAAGATTGGTAACTTTATAGAGAATGTGGAAATTCTATATAAAAGATAAACAAACGTGGATAACACGAATCAAATTACAGTTGGTATATTTATATGGAGTAATCGTTGAAAGCATGCTACTATTCTACTCAAATTAAGGTTAAATCAAGGTCAGTATACATAAATTGACATGGCTATTTGACTCAAAGAGGATAAGTTCAGCCTCAAACAGGCAAGACCGTACCCGCAATGGTGATTGGAAGCTGTTGGGAATTACTGATTCCCTAAAATCGGATTCGACACTAAATCGAACTCCTAAAACGAATGCGGAAGACGAGCCCGGGAAAATCACATGTATCACCGATCCTAAGGCACATCAAAGAATCGAACGTACCTTGTTAGCCACAGATTAAACACTGACGCTAATATGAAGAAGAAAAACTGATCTCGTTCGATCCGATAACGTCAATTCGCCTTGAAGGTAAAAGAGTGTTGTCTCTTTAATTACTGTATTTTCTTTTGGAGGGAGAGAGGGAGGAGGAACGCGTGGCACCCCCAAACCCGATAGGGTCGCCACAGATACTAAGCGTTAAATCAAAAGCAATTACTAATTCTTTGATGTTAGAAAAAGGGGAGTCGTAATTAAGGGCCGAGGTTTAGGCGTAATTTTTTTTTTTTTTAAACAACTTAGGGATTAGCGCAGCTCACAGCGGAAATTAGAGGCGAGTCTCACCATCTCTCAACTTCCTTAGCGATAGCACAATGCACACCAACTACACAGTGAAAGAAAAACACAAGGCCGAACCACTTTTATTTACATTTTAAGATGGACATCTTTGGGTAGGTATAGCCAAAAAGGAAAACCGAGACTTTTCACTAAACTCGGTTGTATCTCTAATGAGATCATCGACCCCCTATAATAAAACATGAAAGACCTTCCATCTAAGTGTCGGCTCTAACTCCCAGAAAGTGTCGTCCCCCTCTCTCTCTCGCTCATGGGCCGTCACACCCAGTCAGGTGCATCGGGTGGTGGCGGTGGCAGCATCCCTAGCATTTGCCCATCACGCCAAACGTGGACGGACAGAAACTCCTGGATGACGGGACCCCCAGCCAGGCCCATGTCGTACATAACCAGCACCCGGACCCTCAGGAACACCAGTCCAGGGATAGTGACGTAGATGTGCTCCATACATTCCACCTCCACGTCGAATGGAATGCCATAAAACGTGCCCCGTGAAACAGGAGGGAGAGGCATCTTTTCTCTAATCTGAAATGTTGGTCCCCGAAAGGGTGAGTACAACCACTCAACAAGTAAAGGTCCAATGACCACTCAAAGCACCATACAATACAATCATAGCACGACATGTCATTTAAGTATACATACATAACTTACCTTGACATCATACACATGTCATCATATCTCACATACACGCACCATCATATAGTCATCATCCTCATCATGCATTCATGCATTCATCATTATCACATCACATGTCATCATATCTCACATACATGCACCATCATATAGTCATCATCCTCATCATTATCACATCACATGTGCCATCATGCCATAAGTGCACATACATCGTACACTCATCATCCATGCTATCAAGCATACACCACCATGAGATCCATAGCATGTCATTTAAGTATGCATACATAACTTACCTTGATATCATACACATGTCATCATATCTCACATACTTGCATCTATTTACATGCAATATGCCACATGCATACATCATGCACATGATCCACTTTCAATTCTTAGCTTTCACAAGGATCTCATCAATTTTCTTCTTAGGGACCAATGTTTGCATCCCAAAATTTATCGCTCGCACCCAACTTGGCATCACGAGGAACCTCCGGCACACACCTCCGAGCATCCGGCTCACACCTCCAGGCATCCCGACACTCCCGGGGCATCGTCGGCTCACACCTCTGACGGTCATTCATATCCTCATACCTTTCTTTTCCAATTTCACACTTGAAATTTCCAATGCAATTGTTTCAAATTGTTCTTTTGAAAACATGTAGTATGCATTAAAGAAATTTCCCTTTGATTAAATAAAATCTTTCTTTGAAATCATGGAAAATTTATCATTTTCTTGAATGACATACGAAATGCATGAAAGCCGTTACACCATTATATGAAAAAGATCCAAAATCTCATAATTCACATGACAATTCATACGGACCACACATCACTACATAGAAGTGGCCATACAATCCAATATCATAATTTCGAAAATGTACAGCATGCACAGTTTTCATATCACAGTCAATTAAATAGGTAAACGACCTTCAAAAATCATGAAATTTAACTATGTTGCAGTCAAGACATAGATAAAGATATCATATGAAGGAAATTTCTCCAAAAGAAATTTTCACAGAAAGTTATAGGTCATGCATGTCAATATTCTCATGTCCGAAACACACAGTTTGCACGGTTTTCAAATCACAGTCAATTAAATAAGCCAATGACTTTCAAAAATCATGAAATTTGAGTATGTTATATTTAACACATAGAAAAGGATGTTTCATGAAGAACATTTCTTCAAATAAAGCTTGTACAGAAAGTTATAGGTCATGCATGTCAAGATTCTCATGTCCGAAACACACAGTTTGCACGGTTTTCACATCACAGTTCATTAAATAGGCAAATGACCTTCAAAAATCATGAAATTTTAGTATGTTATAGTTAACACATAGGCAAAGATGTTTCATGAAGAACATTTCTTCAAATAAATCTTGTACAGAAAGTTATAGGTCATGCATGTCAAGATTCTCATGTCCGAAATACACAGTTTGCACGGTTTTCATGGTCGGTTTAGTATGAAAATGGCCATCAAAACTCATGAAATTTGAGTATGTTATATTTAACACATAGATAAAGATGTTTCATGCAGAAGTCAAAGAGAGATTCTTGATAAAAATCAACATGCAACCACAAATCTACCACAAAGTCAGCAAAAACAATTCCAGATCTAGTGTCTCCGTAGGATGAGAGTTTGACCCCTTAAATCTCCATCATTTTGTACGAAATTTTAGTATGTTGTATTTTAAGATGCTGGCTACAACTTTCATGAAGAAATAAAAGTCAAAATCGAACTCAAAACATGCATGCAAGCTCTCACAAGATTCTGACTCAGGCGGTTCATGCGAAAACAGCAACATCACTCAAGAACAAGTCATTCTAGCTTCGGTTTCTTAGACTCTAAACACCCCAAATCCATCACCACTCCATAACACACATGCAAAAGCATCAAAGGATCCTAACTTGCCTCAAAAGAACGAATCAACACCGGCACACGGACGGCGAAGGGGGGACGACGGGCGGCGATGTGCGGCTCCTTCCTTCTCCTTTCTTCCTTGGTTTCTCTCAAAATCTCTCTCTCCCTTTCTCCTTCTCTCTTTGCACGCACCCCCTCCCCCTAAACCGGTTACCTTTTCCCCTTTTTGCTTTTCTTTCCCCTAATCATTGCTTAATTGACTTAAATGCATGAGTGCCAAATGGCCTTCACACTAGGACACATGGGGGGAGGCATGCATCCGAATTTCCCTCCCCCTCTTTGCTCGGTCGAATGGCCCATATGGGCCTGGCCAAAATGGCCCACTTTAGGCCCTCTATCCATGGGCCTAAAGTCCAATCCAAAAATTTACCCTTTTACCTTTTTACTTTTTAGCAAAAACCACTAAATTCCCTCTCTTAGTTGATTCCAATTTCCAATTTCACTAAGTCAAAAACTTGAAACTTTTAATCTATAGGAAAACAAATCAATGAGAAGCATAGCCAAGCATAAATTTGTCTTATTTAAAATAACCTATAGTACCAATCTTAAAAATTCAAGAACATAGGCGTATAACACTTAGTTTTAAGGGAAAGGTTAATAGTTAAAGCATAAACCATAGGTAAATTCATTACCTAATATAGGCCTTAATACATCTTAGGGCTTGTCTCAAATATTTGGGATGCCACAGAACGTACGTACTGCCAAAAGGTGTGTTCCTCCCTCTCTTTTTCCCCTTAAATACGTCATCTCCAAAGGAAGTGTCCTTTCAGTAAAAGACGTTCCCCCAAAAGTTACAACTCTTCAATGTATCCCTCCATCCATGGGCCCTAAACTTGTGGGCCAGGCTTTTAGGCCCAACATGGGCGGACGGGCTAACTTAGGTCCATCACATTAATTAATAAATAAAACCATCATCTCCCACTCGCACATGGTGAGCCAAACAGGATCCTCTTTACCTCTCTTCAACATTCATACCGGTGAATAATCCGTGCGACCAGCATACTTTGAGAGCTCGTTGCCATACATATGTTAGGAATATATAGTAGCTCATAATGGGCATCACATTCCGAGTAGATTTAGTATGCAGTACCCTAGATCGATCGATCACATTTATATATCTCTTGATCTCTTTTATATGATTATATATCGATCATATATATATATATGATTATCACATCACAGCTCATAATGTATTCACAATTATGATTATCCTAAAGACAGTCATAATTGGTCGATCAGTGAATACAAAACTACAATGTGATTCTCCAAATTCGATCTTCCTATTTCTTTCAAACTCTCAATTTCAGTTCAGCTTGCTTTTTTAGAAATGCCCCATTAGATCGAATCAACCCATGACCATTGGCAACATCCTAAGATAGCAAACACTAAATAGAAATCTTGAGAATAAGTAAAAGTCTTGAGGGCACTAAATTGAGGAACTCTTTTCCTCAAGAGTCTCATACGGCATAAAAGTTGAGATCAAACTTTTACCACTCTTATTGGTCGTCTCATGCATACGTAGTATGAAATATGTATTACGGTATTAACTCATTTTCCATGGAGCGTATGTCTACACCATCAATACCGTACAGATGATAGTTTAGACGTACATAATGTCTAACTTGAGTTCACATATCTACTCGTTCACAGAATTCATTAGAACTCACATATGGCATCATAGACAAATAAAGTAAAATATGTAGGTTATTTTACTTTCGGACATAGTAAATATTATGTCATCATCTCAACACTCAGTTAAGGTGATATATATAATTTAAGCTTGAGCTCTTGATTATCACCTATATAATAAGCTTAAAAACCGTCTTATCTCTATTTATCATACAGTAAATAGAGACGATTACCCGTGTGAGTGGGCTAATCTTTTATCTGTCCGACATACTTTATCAACTTAATATAATGCACTGAGCCTTAAGATGCATAAATGTCAAACAAAGAATTCATAAGCATTAATAATGAAAAAACGCAAATTCATTAAATGTGAACACTTCAGGGAAATTACAATATTCAGTACATCAGCCTCTACGCAGTCCTAGAGATTTTACATGACCACAAAACACATCTCTAGGTATTAGCTTTGTCATAGGATCTGCTACCATTCTATGCGTAGATATGTACTGTAAGTTCACATCTTTTCGTGCAACCATATTCTTGACAAAATTATACTTTGTATCTATATGTTTGGTCTTACCATGATATTTTGGATCTTTGGTGTATGCTATAACTGCTTGGCTATCACAATTAACCAAAAAAGGATTTGCAGCATACCCAATAACACCTAAATGATCCAAAAATCTCTTAAGCCAAACTCTTTCTTGTACTGCTGCTGATAATGCCACGAACTCAGCTTCCATCGTGGACAAGGCTATACACGTTTGTTTCTTACTGCTCCATGATATAGCGCCATTATTCAGTAGGAAAGGAAATCCAGAGGTAGATTTCCTTTCATCTAAATCTCCTCCCCAATCAGCATCCGAATAGCCTTCAAGTTGCAGATCATTTCCTTGGTAATTCAGCTTGTAATCAGCAGTTCCCTTCAGATACCTCAGTATTCTTTTAACGGCCTTCCAATGTGCTTGATCTGGATTGGATTGGTATCTACTCACCATTCCAACTGCAAAATATATGTCGGGTCTTGTACACATCATAGCGTACATCAAGCTCCCAACAGCACTAGCGTAAGAAACATGTTTCATTTGTTCATTCTCTTGTAGAGTCCTTGGATACAATCTATGGCTCAATCCTTCACCTTTTGCAATAGGAGTATCAATGGGTTTACAATCTTGCATACGAAATCGTTCAAGAACTTTATTTATGTATGTTTCTTGCGAAAGAGATAATGATCTCTTCAAACGATCTCTTGAAATCTTAACTCCAAGGATGTATGTAGCCTCACTCATATCTTTCATCTCAAAGTTGGAAGATAACCAACTCTTAACAGTATTAACAAACTCCATATTGCTTCCAGCAATTAGTATATCATCAACATATAATGATATGATCACAAATTGATCTTTGGATCTTTTGATATATACACAATGATCCTCATCTATCATTGTAAAATCATATGCCATTATGGCATTATGAAAACGTATATACCATTGTCTCGATGATTGCTTTAGGCCATATATCGATCTCAAAAGTCGACATACTTTTCCTTCTTGGCCTTTCATAATGAAACCCGTAGGTTGTTCCATATATATTTCTTCCTTTAATTCTCCATTGAGGAAAGCAGTCTTTACATCCATTTGATGTAACTCAAGATCCATACTAGCCACTATTGCCAGAATAATGCGAATCGAGGTAAATTTCACCACAGGAGAAAATGTTTATTCATAATCAATTCCTTCATGTTGATTATACCCCTTTGCCACAAGGCAAGCCTTATGCCTTTCTATCGAGCCATCAGCTTTACGCTTTATTTTGAGAACCCACTTGTTCCCAATAGCTTTACGTCCTTTTGGAATGTCAACAAGTTCCCAAATATGGTTTGACTTCATTGACTCCATTTCCTCTTCCATTGCATGCATCCATTTTTCCTTACTAGGGCAATTTAGAGCCTCATTAAGATTTCTTGGCTCATCTTCATCTTGTGGAGCAACCATAAAAGTTTCCCCTTCAATGTCAAAACGTCGACGGGGAATACTTTTGCGACTTGTTCACCGTATAGGAAATTGTGCACTTTGTACATCATTCCCCATCATGCTCCCACTCGGATTAGATAATGACAATATCATCTCATCATGTGGTTGTAATTGAGAGTGAGTTGAATCAAATTCATTACTTCTCATGTTACTCCCACTTGGACGAACTCCACTAAGTTCATTATCTTGATCCAAGGTTTCAAATAGGGAGTATTCCTCACATATTTCGCCATTCTTAGGAAATTCATTCTCTAAGAATGTGACGTCCTGTGATTCGAATTCAGTTATACTTCCACTTTCCTACTCACCTATGAACACATATCCTTTCGAGTGTTCAGAGTATCTTATGAAAATACTCTTCTTTCCTATGGGACCCAATTTCCTAAACTTGTGAGAAGACTCATGAGTATAGGCAGCACAACCCCAAGGCTTAAGAAAACTTAAGTTCGGTTTTCTATCTGTCCATAACTCATATGGAGTGGAAGTAACTAATTTGGAAGGCACCCGGTTAACTATATAGGTAGCACTTAATAACGCATCACTCCAAAAGGTGATAGGTAAATTAGCATGCGCCATCATCGACCTAACCATTTCCAGTAGGGTTCTGTTCCTTCTCTCCGCAACACCATTTTGTTGAGGAGTATATGGAATAGACAACTGTCTTTCTATTCCTTTTTCATCACATAATTTTCTAAACTCATCAGATAAATATTCTCGACCTCGATCGGATCTTAATACTTTTATTTTCTTGTCTAATTGATTTTCTGCCAAGTTCATAAACTTTTTGAAACAACTCAATGCTTCGGATTTATGAGAAATCAAATAGACATATCCGAATCGAGTATAATCATCTATAAATGTGATGAAATAAACAGCCACGTGCCTTCCTCTCACATTCATCGGACCACAAACATCAGTATAAATTAAATGCAAAGGAAATTCAGCTCTTTTACCTTTTCCAAATGGTTTCCTTGTCGTTTCCCCTACTAGGCAATACTCACATATAGGCAAATCGACTTTTTCAATGTTGCCCAACAAGCCCTCTTTGGCTAGTCTATTCATACGTTGTTGGCCAATATGACCAAGTCTAGCATGCCACACATTCATATCATTATCATATGAATTAGGAGACGTGAGAATGGAATAACAAACATTTGCATTAACATAGTCAATATCTAATACAATGAAACCATCTAGAAAATAACCACAACCATAGAAATTTGTATCCAAAAACAAATCCACACCTCTATTATGGAAGTTCATATTAAAACCTAGCTTGACCAACACTAAAACAGACACTAAATTTCGACGAATCTCTGGAGCATACAATACATCATGTAGGAATAAAGTGCGTCAACCACGCATGTTCAGTTGGCAGGTGCCAATTCCTTTTACTTCAGCTCTGGAGTTGTTTCCTACATAGATCCACTTAGTTCCAGTTGGTACTCGTCAAAATTCCACGAAGGATTCTCTATCCTTCGCTACATGGTCTGTCACTCCTAAATCTACAGTCCACAAAGAATTAGACTCAGTCAAAAATATAGAACGTGACACATAGGCAAAGTTCTCAAAAGCACAAGGGGTGTATACCTTCTTTGGCTCACGACAATCGCGAGCATAATGACCTTTCTTGTCACAATTGTAACACTTCACCCTTGTCAGCTTCTTCATTCGAGGACGTTTTCCTCTGTCATGTTGGTCAACATTTGGCTTCTTCCCTGAAGGACCTGCTCCCTTGCCTTTCCTTTTATCGAACTAGTTAGGATGTTTGCACTTGGAGCTCGAAGCTCTATGTGAGCTAGAACTAGCATGATAAATTTCAGCTTCCGGCTTAACCGCCAAGAGGCGGTCCTCTTCCAGCTCAAGATGACGCATTGCATCCTCAAAGGTTTTGATATTCTCATTATGGGTCAGGTGCACCTTCATATGCTTCCAACTCTGAGGCAAGGAACGAATCACTGCTTGCACTTGCTGCTCATCAGTCAGGACATGGCCAGCATCTTTCAACTCATTTATCATGTTTGACATCTTTCTAAGGTGTTGCTTCATGGTCTGACCATGAGGCTTCTTATAAGAGTCAAATCTAATAGTGAGTTGTCTCAGTCTGATCACCGAAGTATGACCAAACCTTGCTGCCAACGCTTCCCACATTTCCTTGGCATTCTCAAAACGCCCGAACTCTCACATGACGTCATTTTCCATGCTACTCAGCAACGTAATGCGAGCAAGGGAGTTCTTTCTTTTCCATGCAGCAAAAGCATCATTATCTCTCTTATGCTGCGTAGTGTTTCCTTCTTCAAGTTCTACCATGGTCATGTTAAGAGCTTCTAGTACCTCTTGCTCTTCCAGCACATATTGGATTTTCATGTGCCAGATTTCATAGTTATCGCCATTGAGCTTTTCACCTTTGTTTAGCTCAGCAATTATGCTCTTTGTGGTTGAAGCCATTGATATGAACACATCATACATATATGCACGAATAATTAATGCCTATCATTCATGCATCCATTTTGCACAGACCCATCATATTAATGAACAATTTCAAGTAAGGTTTCAAAATCAAAAGGTCACTATGTTTCCAATCATCTTCCAAAAAATCCTAACTTAAAACTATCATTAATATAATTGTTTTATGCAAAATGAATTCTATGAAGCCACAAAAACTTCTATGAACTACCCACAGCAGTCAACAATAACAGAAAGCAAATAATATTTGACATCCAATAGAATAATAATGCTTTCACATAATACAACTTATATATTTGTTGGTACATCAACAACAACCAGGTAGAAAACATTACATAAGATGTCCACAAAGCACACTAAATAAAGACCAGACAAAACATCTAACACCAAGTCAATATGTGAACTGGGAAAAATCATTTTTTCTTCAATTTCTTGATCTTTTCTTTTGTAACAATCAGGTAATAATCATCTATAAAAGCCATCACAATACTCTTATATGAAGCGGCTTTGTTGACATCCCATATGCGATTCAACACTCCTTTCCATTCTTGTGGAAGAGTGTTCATGAAAAATCGCACTATCTTAGACTGTGGCATGGGACGACCATTCCATATGACCTTTTGTATCTTCCCGTTGACTTCAAGAACATGATCAATTAAGTCACCATTCTCACATCGATAATCAGTCAGCTCAGCTATCAACTTAAAAAGCATTTCCTTTTATTTATCGGTAAATACGCGAATAGGCGTGCGTAACTGAAGGGAATGCATTGTTCCTGCAACAAATGCAGAACAAATAAGGGATTACATATAATCCACATAGACTTAATTGAAAAAAAAAAACAAGTTTTTTTTTACGGTCAACGGTCGCGATCAACGGTCAGCCGGGTCGGAGTCAACGGGCAGTCGGGTCGGACTAGTCGGGCCGGTCAGACGAACCGACCGGCACGCGCCACGCGCGTGCCTGGCTGACGTCACAGTGACGTCAGCCGGCGCGTGCATGGCATGCGCCCGGGGCCGAAACAGCGCATCCGACGCGCTAGTTGCGCGCGCGTGCGTTGCAGGCGCCTGGGCCGAAACGGCGCAATCGACGCGCGCGCCTGCGGGGGACCGAATCAGCGCGTGCAACGCACGCCCCGATGACCCCCGTTCGTTCCGGCTACGCGTGGCAGCGCGTCCGGCAGCAATCCGTGACTCGTTTTTCTCGTATCAACGAGAGCTTCATCCCTGCACTATCAAAAACGAATTTTGACTTGCATAAAATCACGAAACAGGGCGAACAGTACGCGGGTGTAGGGTTTTTCCATCCTCGATCGACCGACAGCGGCTTTTCTCGAATTTCGACCAAAAATTAATCAAAAACAATAAAAAGGGGGTCAGGAAACATGAACTAGGGCTCTGATATCAATGTTGGGAATTACCGATTCTCTAAAATCGGATTTGACACTAAATCGAACCCCTAAAACGAATGCGGAAGACGAGCCCGGGAAAATCACATGTATCACAGATCCTAAGGCACATCACAGAATCGAACGTACCTTGTTAGCCACAGATTAAACATCGATGCTGATATGAAGAAGAACAACTGATCTCGTTTGATCCGATGACGTCAATTCGCCTTGAAGGTAAGAGAGTGTTGTCTCTTTAGTTACTATGTTTTCTTTTGGAGGGAGAGAGGGAGGAGGAACGTACGTATTGCCAAAAGGTGTGTTCCTCCCTCTCTTTTTCCCCTTAAATACGTCCTCTCCAAAGGACGTGTCCCTTCGATAAAAGACGTTCCCCCAAAAGTTACAACTCTTCAATGTATCCCTCCATCCATGGGCCCTAAACTTGTGGGCCAGGCTTTTAGGCCCAACATGGGCGGACGGGCCAACTTAGGCCCATCACATTAATTAATAAATAAAACCATCATAAGCCATAGCCCGCGATCTCATGTTGGATAAGGATGAAACCGATACTTGTATATAATATATAGTTAATCGTCCACACAACCGGCTCAGAAAAATCAAGAACATCTGATCGACTTAGGGCCTATTTGCCAATTTATTGGCAGCAGTTACGCTGTCAAATCCGATATAGGAAATTGTTGCCGACACGTAATATCTAAAACGTTTCTGGCACGTTGAACACGTTTCTACTTCGCTGCATTTATCTAACAATCTTGTCTTTGTCTCTCTAAGGCAAGGCGATTTTTTTTCAAGTGCGAAGAGAAACTGAGCCAGAAAGTCACCAACATTGGAGCAGCGCAAGACATGCATGGATCAAACTAGACACTGATGGAGCTAGGGATCCTGAGCCTAGAATGGCGAGAGGGGGAGGACTTTGTTATGCAAAGACCACGATGGCTTGGAAAAATAGGGGAAAACTAGGCTGCGCATGATAAAATTTCTACTTCTCTATTTCTCTTTTCCCCGGAACAGGTTTGGAACAAAAATCCGTTTGGTAATGCAATTTGATTTTTCTATTTCTAGATCAAATTTCTATTCCATAAATTGATTTGAAGAAAAAATCAGAAGCTAAAATTTTTAACTTCTCGGTTTCTAAAATAGAAATTGAGAAATCAATTTATGTTCCATAAATTTTGTCATGCGCACCCCAATATCTGGACGACACAAAATTCAGGTAGCAAAGTTGATGTATATCGAGAAGGGAAATGAGAGGGCGACAGCGCCTGTACCCATGAGTAATGATACGGTATACATCACATTTTTTTCCAACGAAACAGTGACTTGTGGGCCCACTAAGTGGGTTTGCTAGCCCAGCAAGTGGGATTTCTTATATTAGAAAACAAATCAGCCAAAATAAAAATAAGGGAATACAAAAGAAACATTCAACATTGTCGGTGTTAGATTCTTTTACATTAAGTGCACAAAAAAAAATTTAAACAATTTTATATTATTTTTTGGATTATTTAAAAGTGAGATTTTTTTGTCCTATGTGTAATTCTTGCAAATTTTTTTTTTTTTTTTTTTTTTTTTTTTGGATTTAGCTGCAAGCATTGTAAGGGAAAACATTTTTCATGCCATTAAATAGAACTATCTAACATTTGGTTGGACAAAGATAGAGGAAGAGATTATTCCTCAAATAAAATAAAAACACCTAAGCCCTCCCATCCACCATTCTTCAATCCAGTTGCTCACCTTTCACAAAGTGAAAAATGTGGTCAACGTGTAACCATTGGAAATTCAGCACGATCGCACCGTCATGCTAGCAGGGCCCCGGTTCCGTCATCGTCTTCTTTTTGGGATCTACTCCAATTAAGGTCACCTTCTACACGTGATATGAACCACTTTATATCCTCCTTGGGCACTTGGAAATGCAAGGATACTTATCCAACTTTGCTAACATGATAGTTCTTAATAATCTATCATGAGCCATAATTTTTTGAAGAAATTAGTCTCACAATAATTTATAATTATTTATGATTTAATTTTTTATAATTCAGAATAAACTGTTATTTTCACAATATCAATCTTTTGTCCTAGGACACTTTTCTTGATTTATCAAATTCGACTTTTCTCTAGATAGCTCGTTCTGTCGACGTCTTCTCCAACTTGGGTCACCCTCTAGACGTGATATGAACAGCTTTTTGTCCGCTTTGGGCAGTTGGAAATGAGAAAATATCTATCACTTGGGCAAATTTGGCCACCCCGAAGGGCTGCAACCACACACGCTGCAAGACACGAGGCTATAAGTATACCCCTTTCGCCTCGTCCCTCCCATGCAATGCTTTGTGCTTTAATACCATGTCGATAGAAACTGCTTCCTCCAATCTCACCGTCAACCCCTTGGCATATCTCCAGGTCACCCTCAATCCCGACGGCACCCTCAACCGTGACCGCTTCGTCTTTCCGGACACCTCCGCCTCACCCGACCCGATTCCGTCCGCTGGTCCAGTCCTCTCCAAGGACGTCCCGATCAACCCTTCCCACAACACTTGGACCAGGATCTTCCTGCCCCACCACCATGCACGGTCGTGCTCGGAGGAGAAACTCCCCCTCATAGTTTACTACCATGGCGGGGGATTCGTCCTCGGCAGCCCGGCATCAAATATATTCCACGAGCTGTGCATCACCCTGGCGCGCGAGCTCTCCGCTGTTGTAGTGTCGGTGAAGTACCGCCTCGCCCCGGAGCACCGGCTCCCCATGGCGTACGACGATGCTGTGGAGGCGCTGCACTGGGTTAAAACCGCCCGAGACGAGTGGCTTGTGGAGCATGCGGATGTCTCCACGTGCTATCTCATGGGCTCCAGTGCGGGCGGCAACTTGGCCTTCCATACAGGGCTTCGCACATCCACGTCGCCCGAAGACCTCGAGCCGTTGAAGATCCGAGGGCTGATACTTCACCAACCCTTCTTCGGCGGGACCCAGCGGACGCCGTCGGAGCTGAGGCTGGCAAACAACCATATACTGCCGCTGGCGGCCATCGATCTTATGTGGGAGCTGTCGCTGCCGCTTGGCGTTGACCGCGACCACGAGTACTGTAATTCAGCGGCAGACGGTAGCTCCAAGCTGTCGGAAGGGGTGGATAAGATGAGGTCGCTCGGGTGGAGGCTCCTGGTCACCGGCTGTGATGGAGACCCGCTGATCGATCGACAGGTTGAGCTGGTGAAACTGTTGAAAGAGAAGGGATCGAGAGTGGTGAGCGATTTCACGGAGGGTGGATATCATATAATCGAGGCCATTGAACCGGACAAGAGCCAGCCTCTGGTCCTAACCTTGAAGAGTTTCATGTCGACGACTGTGGCTGGTCAGGACGCGGTCGGTCCTCCGAATGGAATCTCCATGCAAATTGCGGCCTGACCTTTCTCTTTGTTCATCGCACCATGTGAAACTGAAACGGTCATGACGGTTCCGGCCCAACCACTCGATCACGTATGCAGTTGTTTCTCCTCTAAATTGGTTTCTCGTTGGTTTGAGATAGTATCCATCCAACGCATTATGTGGTTTCTCGTCGGTTCGCCATTTTTACTTCCCTTGAGAATTGATATACTCTATCTTTATGTAATCGTCAGGGTGTTGTGTGGGTGGAAAGCTTCATTGCTGTTCTGAAGTTGATTTTTAGTCTATTTAGTTTCGGCTGACGATATCCATCTAGGCATATTACGATAACGTGACATCTTTCTTATTAGGTGCTTGTTCACTAAACGTGATCATATGTCACTTCATTAATTGACATGTTCGATAACTGGCATTTATGATGGGTTATGATTAAAACACATAAACTAAGATAACGACAGTAGCCGAATCCATTTCTTCCAACATTGTTTCAGATCATAGTGCTAGTAGTATTATGCAGCTTCTTCCGGCTTAAGATTCTTGAAGCCAATCTGCTTTTCATGGGCAAAAATCTCACTTACCTTACTGCAATTAGAGTTTAAGTCGACCGATGCTCCTAAGGCTTTGTCGCCGGAGGCTACTGGTCATGGGCTGCGACGGAGGCCCGCTAATCCATCGACAGGTGGAGTTAGCGAAAATAATGCAAGGTCGTGAGGGACTCCACCTACCAACTTTCTTGTTGACGATGGGGACTGGTCGGGGCGGGGTTGGTTCACCGGATGGGATCTCCACGCAAAATGTGGCCTGAGATTTTTCTTTGTTTATCATGTCGTGTGAAATTGAAAGGGTCATGACGGTTTTGGACCCCTTAATCGGCATGGTATTTTTTTTTTATGTCTAAATTAAAGCCCTGTCACCTTTAGAAAATATCATGATATATTGTTTCTTGTTCGGTGCTTATTCATTAAACATGATCCTTTTGCTCACAATATCCATTTAACTATCACTTTTTAATTTGATTTTCTGGACTTCTATTGGGGATTTTTCTTGTCATCCAATTGAAAGTCGATGATTATTACTTCTTTTTATTTTTACTCACAAACGGAATTCTAATCATTAAAATACCCAATTCAAGACATAAAAAGCATACTCCTAATATCAATTCTAGAAGAACTTCTAGTCAAGTTCGAGATGTGCGAAGCATGCTCGGAAGATTAGGAAAGTGGATCAAGGAAGAGAGTTGAATGTTGTGATCCATTTTCCAAATTCTCTAAATCTTTCCTCGACTAAGTCAGAAAATGCGGAGGGAAAAAAATTCTGGATCAGCGTTGCTTGAGAAGCTCCCGGCTGGCTATATTGACCTGGCAAATACCAGATCTCTCACCGACCAAAAATAAAAATAAAAATAAAAATACCAGATCTCTCCTCGACCCATATACTTTGACAAAGACAAAAGTATTGCCGTGGTTAGCAAGGGTCCTGTGTTGACCAGGCAATACTAAAAGCAGGATATATGGACTCAAGGAATGAATATTCTATTTTCTATCGCAGTCGATAACTCCAATTGGACCAATTTCCACCTCTTTTTTATTTTCTTTTTTTTTAATTGCTTGTTTCCTGTCTTCTTTTTCAGAACTTATTTTGAAGATCTCTTTTGGCCGAGTGCCGGAGGCTGATCGGACGATGGAACAGGTGTTTAAGGAAGCTTGCTATCATTTTGATGTGCTTTGAAGAAATAATAACCTTTTAAACCATTTTTAAAAATGTAATTATTTGCACTTGCTAATAGTAATTGAATAGATCTCATAAATTACCGACATCTAAACATGTCCTTAACCACGTATTAATCATTTTGAGAGAGACATTGGCTTTGAGGCATTGATCACATCAAGCAAGTTATTGACTTCATAATTATATTTTTTTATGACAATTTTCCCAATCAAGTTATCATTGGTATAGGTTCGGCTAGATTTTGGGATGCAATAGGCCTAAGACCACCTAACATTAGTATTAGAGGCTAGGTTGCCAATAAGTCTGGACAAAAAAAAAAAGTCACACGGGAGAGTTACGGATTGTTGCATCTCTGACCTAAGCCCGATGTGTGAGGGGGAGATTATTGAGATTATTCCATATCGGTTATGGAAGGGGTTGGTGGTCAGTTCATAAGTGTGAGGGAAAACCTCATTCTTTGAGCTAGTTTTTGAGGTGAGAGAGATCCGAGACCACCTAACAATTTGACATGGAAATCGATATTAGCCAAAAAAGACAAGTAGAGGGCAGTTAGCCATTTGTGAATATGTCAACATGGAAAAAGACAAGTAGAGGCAGTTAGTCGTTTGTGACGATGTTAACATGGAAAAAGACGAGTAGAGGCAGCTAGGCCACGACCAAGAATCTCACGACGTGGAATTCATGAACACCCTTTCACACCTCAATTAACAAACTACAAAATCGGCAACAAAACAGCCGATAGATAATAATATATTTCAAAGAGGGTTGCACTCAATTTTTAAGAGTATCTATTGAATATAATTGAAGTCCACGTTAAAAGCAATTAAGATGCAGCGATCATAGTAGCTTCCCGTTATATAAGTCCTGCGTCCTCGCTTTCAACTTGCATAGATCCTTCAGCCAAAGTCTCTTTAAGCTCTCCAGTTCCTTTCTCTATTTTCCTCCATAACATCCTTATAGAATTGCAATCATCTTCACCACACTTGCCTCCTAGCTTCTCGCCTCTGTTCTCACAGCTTCTACTCAGAAATGGCTACAGGTCTGTTGTTGGTCATGTTCTTGTTGGTTCTAGTTTCTTCGCCATTGTAGAAATATTTATTAGGAGAGCTAAGTAGGGGCTCGAAAGAGATTTGAACTCAGGATCTTTTACTTTGGTGTCACGTGAGATTTTGTAGGACAATAGCCAACTGTTCTAAAATACTTGTTAGATAAAGGCATAATTTAATATTTAAATAATCTGCTACTTACAACTCCTCTATGAGTTCATAAATCATCTTTTTGTGTATTATCAATTATGAGTTTCAATAAATACCCTGTGATGAACGCTCTGATGTAGGGTTCGGTTATGTATCAGAACGTTCTCGGTTACGTGAACTTGAAAGTGGAAACTGATATTTGATCCCTAGTCACCATTACCAATCATGGAATAGCTTTCCCCAGTTTTCTCGTCAGCAATAACAGTGGCGTTGGTGCCAGTCCAAGGGTGACCCAAAGACTTATTGTCATTCTCTTCTCTTCATTTAGTGTAAGAAAAGGGTGCTAATGGATTGGGTTGAGAGGTCGGTGGTGCTTTGATCTAGGAGACAGAAATGGGGTATTGAGGAATCTTTCTAATTTTCTCAAACGAAGTTTATATTTCATGAATTGTCGAACACAGCGAAGTGTAGCTACTTAAGAATATGGGGTATCGGTGCTCCTATGAAGTTTGATCCTTTTTCCCGATGAGCATGTCATGAGATGCTCATTTGGGAGTATGCTCTTGTTAATTTCAACCCGCAGCTGAATTTGATGAGTTCACAGAGTATTGACACCAACTTATGCCCTCTATTCACTTGTGGTCTGTTTTGGGGAAATATTGGTAGACTTTGTCCCAATTGTCCCCAAAGATCCATTCGCTGAAGAAGCTGCGTTTAAAGCAGCTCCCGGTGGTGCTCCTGCTAATGTGGCTGTTGGTATATCCAAATTGGGTGGTTCTGCTGCTTTTATAGGAAAGGTGCAATCAGTTCTTATTAAACTTCTCATCAACTGTCAAAACGTCAAAACATTAACGCTTCCTCTAAGAGCATTGGTTATGATATAATTAATATCTTCCGAAAACATGAAAAGATAAGTTCTGATGTCTGATTTTCTCATGATTTGCACCGAGTAGAGATAAAAAAAAATTCCAATCCCTTGAAAGTATTAGTTTACTCTGTGCAGTTGGCTTAACCAGTGTCATGTCACTTGTTAACTAGACCTCTTAAGAATACCACTTGTTACTGGAGTTAAATTTTGTTTGGGGATTATTTGCTTCTTTCATGGGTGCCTTATATTTGGCAACTGCATTTACACCATCTTATGCATGGGCATCGCCAATTAGAGATGTACTGCAGCAAATGTCTCATCCTATAAATCTGTAGCCTAGAATTTCGGTTCCTGCTGGACATTTGCCAGCTCATTATTGCTTCCTAACACCACCAAAACTCATTATACGTTTGTGTCACAGGTGGGTGAAGATGCATTTGGAGATATGCTGGCTAACATACTAAAAAAATATAATGTTGACAATTCTGGTGTGCGGTTTGATCACAATGCAAGAACTGCATTGGCTTTTGTTACCAATGGAGCTGATGGGGAGCGAGAGTTCCTATTTTATCATCATCAAACTGCTGACATGCTTTTGCATGAATCAGAGCTACATGTTGAACTTATCAGCAAGGTTTGCTTTCTTTTCTCTCTTTCCCTTTTCACGGATCATGGAATTAGATAAGTTGATTGTTTCAGGGGTTTCCACATGGGCAGATTTGCCACTGTTCTTTTGGCCAAACACGGTTATCGTCATTCAGAATTATCACTTATTGCAGGCAAGGATCTTCCATTATGGTTCTCTCAGTTTGATTGATGAACCCTGCAAATCAGCTCATCTTGCAGCGATGAAAATTGCCAAAAACTCAGGGGCCATCCTCTGTTACGATCCAAATTTGAGAATGGCATAGTGGCCAACACCTGAGGCTGCCCGTGAGGGAATAATGAGTGTATGGGATCAGTCCAACATCATTAAGGTAGTTGCTCATCATGCATCGGATTCATATAAAAGGAATAGATGCATTGCTGCTAGATCCAATTCTTCATATTCGTCGGTGATAGATGATGCAGGCACAACAAGAGTCTCATTTAGATTCACTTCTAAACTGGCAGATAAGCGAGGAAGAAATTAAATTCTTGACTGGAGATAATGATCCCAATGACAACGTGGTACTTGAGAAGTTCTTTCATCCTAATCTTAAGCTTCTGATTGTTACAGAAGGACCAAAGGGCTGCAGATATTTCACAAACGTAAGCTACCGTAGTATACCGTGTAACATTTTCTTTGACAATAATCTTAGTGGAAGCAAACTTTCCATAATGCAAGTTGGTCATTGTATTTGAACTATTTGGGTCGAAGCTGCTTTCTTATTGATTTCACAAGTACATCCCCAGAAAGTCAATTGCTTGAAATGAATGTTAAGGGATGTTCTGGCTGAATATGTGGTTCGGGTAAGATATCTTAAAAACCCAGAAAAGAAAAGAAAAGAAAAAAAAAAAAAAAAAAAAAAAAAAAAAAAAAAAAAGGTCGACATTTTGGGATATTCAGTACCGTGGTACATTACCAGTGATGAATAGATCCTTTTAAACCAAATCAAACCTTCTTCTTTTTGGGGCTCCAGCTTATAAAATAAGTTTGTTTTGGCAAAGCTTATTCAGTCATCATATTTTTTGGCCAGAAAGTTCCTAAAGGTAATTGACAAAACCAAATTTCTGCACAGGAATTCAGAGGCCGGGTTCCTGGTATTAAAGAAAAGCCAGTTGACACAACTGGGGCAGGCGATGCTTTTGTTGGTGGGATGCTATATTGCCTGGCTTTTGACCTTAATCTTTACAAGGTACCGATGGTTTATACTGGAACTGGCCGAGTTTAGCTATTTATCTGATTTCCTTGATGAATAAGAGCTTCTGAAGAATAAAATTTAAGTGGAACGTAACAGATGGAGGGGTCGTTCGCAAACATAATTACAAGGAAGATGTCAAATCCCAATTAGTAATGTAACTCATCGAGGCAAATGGAAGTAGTAGAAATGCATGACGAGCAAACATTGCTGTCTAGTAAATCCCTCGAAAGCTGCATGGTGCAAATATATGATAACTCGTTCAGCTTCAATGCTAAATTGGCCGTATCCTCTCTATACGTCAGAAGTCAATTGTTTCGTATTGGGCATGCGATGCAAGTGAGCTCTTTAAGTAATTGACGCCAACTACCGTTCTCAGCATTATTTGTGATCTCGAGGTTGACTGATAATAACAATAATATGCTCTTCATTAAGTCAGTAAGTCAGTACTCCGCATTTCTTCCCTGTCATGGTAAAAATTTGGGCGCAGGATGAGGAACGGCTGAAGGAAGCGTTGGTCTTTGCGAATGCCTGCGGCGCATTCACAGTGACCAAGCAAGGAGCTATCAGTGCACTGCCCACAAAAGAAGAGGCCCTCAGGCTGCGAGTAAAAGCTGATTTTTGAAGGAAACGCAAGGACCATATCTCATCAACTTTACTATTTATTGTAATTCTTCCCAAGAAAATAGGCGAGTCTGGAATTCCATTTCCTGCACGAGCCTGTGTGCAAGGGTCATGTTTTCTGCAATCTGTGTCTGCCTCAGCTAATAAGAGCATTAAGGACCAAACATCAAGAATCTCCGATTTGGTGCGATTCATTTGAATGTAGTCTTGGATTACGTGAAATTTGTGGCTTGTCATTGCTTTTCTTTGTAGCTGGATTTCCTCATGTAAGCATGACACCTATGTTTTGTACCTCCGATAGTGTCATATTTTGCAATTACAATCAAAGAGCTACGGCATGACAATCCAAACATTGCTTTTGGATCAAAGGATCAAGATAATTCCTTAGGGAGCTACGGAAATTGAAGCAAACCATCACCTGAAGTAATGGAATGAACTATGGACCAAAGATCATCTAAAGATAGCATGACGGAGGAACTGTTAGAGGAATTCTCTATGGCAGAAGCAGCAGTGGATGGGCGGCATGCAGGTGAACCTCTAAAACAGGATCGGTTGTTTGTTCATGTGGGTTGCTTAGATTGTAATTGAAAACAATTTGATGCGCGATGACCAGGTCGCAGATAGTGCGTACAATAAGATTTGCGCCATGAGGATGAGCCAGAAGTGGCAAGCACTGCATCTGTAGGAGTGGAAACTAGTGGAGTAGCACATTGTTCCTTTAAAGTCATAAGATGAGTTTCCTCAGTTAATAACTCCGAAACAACTACCTCAAGATGAGGTAAAGGATCCCGATGCAAAAGTGAGGCTTGCACAAGTTCATACTCATCATTGAGAGCCATCAGAAATTGCATAACCTGCCTACGATCACGATATTCAGCAAACTTACAAGCATCAGCAGTCAAATCCCATGTTGGTTTAGATAAAGCAAGCTGGTCCCATATAGCATGCATTGAAGAAAGAAAGTCATTAATAGATTGACTTGTCTCCCGACGCATGCGATGTAAGTTCCCTAACAGTTGATATCGATGAGTAATGTCTAATGTGGAATAATGACTAGCAAGAAGATCCCAGGCTTCCTTTGCTGTATTTAGACGACCGAACTAAAGTTTGATAGATGGAATTGAAATGTTTCGAAACCACGTGAGTATTTGGTGATTCTTGCTCTCCCACTCCTCCAATCGTTCAGCAAATGTATCATCATCCTCTTCAACAACCTGACTAGGCTTGTGAAGACTTCCAGTGACATAACGCCAAAGTTTACATCCCCTTAGAAAACTGGACATTTCTTGTGCCCATAAAATATAATTTGATCCATTTAAGATGGTCTGAATGGGCATTGAGACTTCTAACTTGTCCATGATATGCAATATACTAGTAAATTCAACAGATTCTTTAATGAATTTGAGAAAAAAACTAATACTTATAGAGCTAATATGAAGAAAATAAGGCTGAAAATAAACTGAGGCCGTGAAAATACCTTAAGAACTAGTCTGGAAATGCCAAGAATCGGTCGGAATCAAGCCGAACCGATCAGAAAACCCTAAGAACCAGTCGGAATATGGCTGAACCAGTCGGAAAACCCTGAGAACCGATCGGAATCCGGCTGAACCGATAAAAAAATCAAGCAAATCGATCAGAAACTAGACGAACCGGCCTGAAAAAGAAGCGAACCGGTCGGAATTTCTCCGAACCGATCGGAACACATCGAGAATTGGTTTGAATTAAGCTGAACCGATTGGAAAACCCCTCAAACCTGTCTGAACCAATTGGGTCAACGTCGGTCAATGATGATCAACGGCTATCGGCGATGGAGGATAACGTGATGCTAACGTCACTGCTTGAGCATGAACGGAGCACGTGCGAGGATGACGTCAGTGATGACGTCACTGCTACACGCACGGATCACGTGTGAAGCTTTGGCATGTGAATCTCACGCACAGAGGGTTTGGCTAACACGTGAGGGCGCGTGGCTGACTTTCCGGTGACGGTCTTTGCTGTGGCGTGTGGATCTCATGCACAAAGGGTTTGGACGGCTCATGAGGGCGTGTGGATAACTTTCCGTTGACGATCGTTGCTATTCTGGACTCATCGGAGAATGTAGAACTTGTCTATGGTAAAAGTTCCACCTACAGTTGACGGCGTCGATGGTCGTCGATGGTCTCGTAGCGTGGCGAAGCGTGGTGCGTGCGGCTTCTCTCCGTGGCATATGACGAATTTTCGAGGTGTTGTGACAATGGCGACCACTTCCTCAGACAAAACCTCGCTCTAATAGTGATGATGTCACTGTTGCATGCACAAATCATGTGCGAAGCTTTGGCACGTGGATCTCACGCGCAAAAGGTTTGGCCAGCACATGAGGGCGCGAGGCTGACTTTCCGATGACGGTCTTTGCTGTGGCGCGTGGATCTCACGCACAAAGGGTTTGGGCAACGCGTGAGGGCGCATGGATAACTTTTCGGTGACAATCATTGTTGTTCTGGACTCACTGGAGAATGTAGAACCTGTCTTTGGTGGTTTTCAGTTGGAAATTCTGAGGATTGTCTTCAAAAGTTCCACCTATAGTTGACAGCGTCGGTGGTCGTCGATGGTCCCGTAGCGCGGTGGAGCATGGTGGCACGTGCAGCTTCTCTCCGTGGCAGATGACGAGCAACAATGGCGACCACTTTCTCAGACAAAACCTCACTTTGATACCATGATAGAATAAAGTGGAAAAATGAATTTCTGTCTATGTTAATGTGTGTAATACTAATGATACAAGAGCCTATTTATAGGCTGTTCTAAACAATTATCTAAAGTAATAAAATATTACAATATCAAAATGAGATCAATTATAATTAATATGAAATCAATTATAATCAATCAGAAAGATAAATATCTCTAGTCGATAAATTTTGGCACCCCACAACAATACGAGAATCCCCTTTAGCCTCGTCCCTCCCATGCAATGCTGAATACTGAACACCATGTCAACAGAAACTGCATCCTCCAATCTCACCGCCAGACCCTTGGAACACTCCAGGTCATCCTCAATCCCTACGGCACCCTCAACTGCGACCGCTTCATCTTTCCGGACATCTCCGCCACACCTGATCCCACCCCGGCCGCCCGTCCAGTCCAAGGATCTTCCTACCCCACCACCATTCACGGTCGTGCTCGGAGGAGAAACTCCCCCTCATAGTTTACTACCACTGAGGTGCCGGGGGGAGGGGGGTGGGGAAGGAATTCATCCTCTGCAGCTTGGCCTCGAATATATTCCACGAGTTCTGCATCACTCTGGCATGTGAGCTCTCCGCTGTTGTTGTGTCTGTGAAATACCACCTCGCTCGCGCACCGGCTCCCCATGGTGTACGACGACGCGGTGGAGGCGCTGCACTGGGTTAAAACCGCCCCAGACAAATGGCTGGCGAACCACGCTGATCTCTCCATGTGCTATCTCATGGGCACCAGCGCGGGCGGCAACTTGGCCTTCCATGGAGGGCTTCACGCATTCGCGTTGCATGAAGACCTCAAGTCGTTGAAGATCCGAGGGCTGATACAGCACCAACCTTTCTTCGATGGCACCTAGCGGACTTCATCGGAGCTGAGGCTGGCGAATAACCAGACGCTGCCGCTAGCGGCCAACGATTTCATGTGGGAGTTGTTGGATAAATTCTCTTCAGATATTTTGAAGTTGACAAAACATTTTCATCAGTCTAGTCTGAAGACTTGCAGACTCTACTAGCAAAGTCTGAATATCAAAGTCTGACAATAACAAGACTCAAGTTTCAAAGTATACTCTCATGGACAATTTCCAAACCATCAAGTTAAAAACTTCTATTCTGATTCTATCTAATATGGTTTTTACTCCAACGGCTATGGAATATCTTTCGACTAGAATCAGCACCACAAGATCTTATATTCGTATCCAAATTGATATAGATTCTCTAAAATTCGCAACTTATATTTGAAAAGTTCTACTTATGGAAAGCAAGATCCTGATTGTATGGGCAAGCAGGATTGATGGACTATATACACTTACCTTAAAGAGCTCGAGATCTCTCTAAATTGATTATGTCCAACGGGTTGATTGGAAGAACTTCTTTGAAAGGTGCCAACGGTAATGAAGGCATGAAGAAGTATATAAGAAAGACGCTCAAGTTGTTGAAGTGTGGCAGATAGAAGAATTTCAAAGTCTGAATCTTCTTATTATTTTATGATCTTATTCTTCGAGCAATACATGTAATCAAAAGAGAGACCAAAGTGTGGTGAGACCTTGAGGAAGTGTAGTAGAGTTTTTACACTGTGGATTCAAGGGCGTGAGATTGTAAACACTCTTTTTGATTCTTAATGAAATCCAGCCAGAAGGGCTGTCCGTGCGGGAGAGTGGCCGTAGGCTTGGTCTAAGCCGAACCACTATAAATCTGGAGTCTTGATTCTCTATCCCTAATCATTTTATCTTTCATTACTTTCATTTGCAGTGATTGTTGTTTTTAATTCATTAATCTCTCATTCAGATTAAATTGTTAAAATCGCTTTAGTCACCTATTCACCCCCCTCTAGGTGCTAATTTTAGTTCTAACAGGAGTTGGCGCTGCCGATTGGGGTTAACCGGGACCATGAGAACTGTAATCCAGTGGTAGACGGGGACTCCAAGCTGTCGGAAGGGGTGGACAAGATGAAGTCGCTGGAGTTGAGGCTACTGGTCACCGGCTGCAACGAAGACCCGTTGATCGATCGACAGGTGGAGCTAGCTAAACTGTTGAAAGAGAAGGGAGTGAGCGTGGTGAGTGATTTCGCGGAGGGCGGATTTCACGGGATCGACCTCCTGGAGCCGGACAAGAGCAAGCTTCTGGTCCAAACCTTAAAGATTTCATGTAGACGACGGTCACATGTCAGGTCGTGATTGGTTCTCTATCCACCCAAAATGTAGCCTGAGCTATCTCTTTGTTTAGGATCATGACGGTTCTGGATTCCTCAATCTTGCGTGCAGTCACTTCTTGTCTAAATTGATCCCTATTGCCTTTAAGACTCGGTGCCCATTAAATGAATTATGTAGTTTCTCTTATGTTCAATTTTTGGCCCTTGAGAATTAATACTTTATCATTATTTAATCTCAGTGCTTTGTGTGGGTGAAAAGTTTTGTTGCTTTTCTGAAGTTGATTCTTGTTCTTTTTGGTTAGAAAATTCCGTGACATATTCTTTCTTGTCCCGTACGTGTTCATAAAAAATGATCATTTTGCTCAAAATATTCATTTATATATATATATATATATATTAATTGATTGTTGGATTCCTAACATCTTCCATGGATTTTTCTCGCCATCCAATCGAAAGTCGATGATTGTAGTCTTATCGTTAAAATGCCCAAACAAAGATAACGCCCGTAGTCGAATCCATTTATCCTGACAATGTTCCTAATCGTGGTGCTAGTATCGTGCAGCTTCCTCCTTCTTCGGATTCCGTTAAAAACCATTCAAAGTTTCTAGTTTTTGGACGGGGCATCCTCCATTTTCTGATGTTGTGAAAAATTCTTGGAGTCAATGGTGTTCCTATGTATATACCGTGCAGCTTTGGAAGCATTGGCATGGAAGCTCAAGGAGTTTAATAAAGAGCACCGTGGGAATATTTTTTACGAGAGTTAAAACTAAGGAGATTGAGCTTGGTGTCCTTCGAAATTACCTACTTTCTCTTATAGCTGTGGTTATTTGCAATGCTTTTATCTACTAAGCTTTTTGATGTAGCCCAAGGTCATCTACTCAAACAAGAGGATCAGGAGTGTGACTTACACCCATGGGAAGTTAGTCACAAAATCGAGCAGAAATTTCTGTTCTGCACTAGCTCAGGAAAATGAACATAACTTTGTCGTATCAAATTAAAATGACCCAATTCCAAAGCCAAACAAATGGAGACTCGGAGATTTACAACTTTCGTGTCTTGAATTTTCTCAGATAAGCGCTGCTGGCTTCTTGATTTTTTCATGGAAGTGGGCAAAATGGGATTGGACAAAATAAAAAAAGGATAGGAACTTCAATAGTTGCTCTTCTAGGCTTCCAAGGAAGTTGAAACGGCATCAATTCTTTTGAGATTGATGGCTGCAACTCTTTAAAAATGCAGGCTTTAAAAACCCCGACTCTTCAAGGACGAAGTAAAAACTCTTCTAGATTTTCAAGGGATTTTAATTCTTCAAGGTTCAAGACAATTAAAATAAGCAAATTTCATTAATTAAATTCGATCTCCATTTTACAGAGATTACAAAAAAAAAAAAAAAAAAAAAAAAAAGAGCAAGAGTCTAAAGTCAAGTCTAGAAACTATCGGTTACATGGAAATTAGAAGTTATTAAATGTACAACATTTTCAATATTTGTGGCCATCCGAAAGTGTCTTGATGCAAGCTTCGATACATGGGAATTGATAGTCTTTGTCTTTGTGACAAAGTCAAAGATGAAGCCTTATTGATGAGAGTGTTATTGATCTTGAATGCATGCTCATCTTCTTAATTGAACGAATTGGTCCTGAACACGGGTTGCATCGTTCTTTGACTTAAGGCTAGTAAAGCGGCTTTCCATTGGCAGAAATCTTGCATATCTTGGCTGCAATTGGGAGACCAGAATACTGGTTTCTTTCTTAGATCTTTGAACGCAAAAATTCTTCGGAAGCACTATTCGAGTTCTTTATGATTCATCTGGATATAGGAGAATTTCTGTACGGGTGGTTCAGCTCAAGAGCTTTAATCTATTTTAGATTTTAAGTTGACCGATGCTCCTAAGGCTTTGTCTTTTGAGCCAGCCACTCAAACTGAGGTCGAAAGCACTATTTGGGCTGTGAAAGGAGGACAGGGCCCTGGGCCTAATGATTATACTGTTCGTTTCTTTAAAAAGATGGAATACTATTTGTGTTGACGTGGGCCGCTGTCTTCTAACTTCTTTCACTAATCAAGGCTAGTTGGTGCTGGAAATTCCACTGTCATTTCTTAGTTCCTAAAGGGCCTAATCCTGGAAAAATGGGGAATTTCAGGCCTATTTCTTGTTGTAATATCATGTTGAGAAGATCACCGCCTCTCTCTCCTGGAGCTAGGGGTGTGCAAAATACCCGGGAACCGCCCAGACCGCCCGGAACCGGACCGGAACCGCCCGGAACCGGCGGTTCTTGAGGGAACCGGTCCGGTTCCCGGTTCCAATTTTTCGGAACCGGTGGGTACCGGTCCGATTCCCGGTTCCATGGGCGGATCTGCCCACCCGGACCGGACCGGAACCTTTTTAATATTAAAAAAAAAAAAAAATTACTAAAAGAAACCCTAGATTAGATCTCATCTCCTCACTCCCTTCGTCTTTGGTTCTCTCTCTCTCTTTGTCTCTTCCTTGGTTCCTCCTAATTCTCTATCGCCATTTTGATCCCTCCCTGAGCGTCGACGCCGCCGCCGCTGTTCGCCCCCTCGCGTCGGCCACCACCCGCCACAGCCCGCAGAAAATTGTTTCACGACCGTTCTATGTTGAAAACCAAAATTGTTTCGCGTCAAGATCGGTTCCATGGATCCACCCGGGAACCAGACCGGACCGGCGGTCCGGTTCCCGGGTGGATCCATGCAACAAACGGGTGGATCCCGGTTCCAATTTTTCGGAACCGGTCCTTAGCGGGTGGTTCCCGGTTCTAGGTCGGGAACCGCCCGCCCGGACCATGCACACCCCTACCTGGAGCTCTCCAGATCTCTCTCTTTCTACTCCTCCAGATTTTTCTCTCTCTCCAGACAATTCCAAGCCGCAATCTACGGTCAATTTCCCTATCCAAAGAGAAGCCGCAATTGTTGACAAATGGGTCAACAAGTTGCAATAAAATAATAGGAAGAAGAGATATTTGGTGTGGGAAGTCGGTGAATGTGCTGACTTTGCCTCCTATAAATAGGGGCTCTTGCCCCTTGAGTGTGTGTGTGAAGTGCTGTGGAGTGCATGCGTGAGGTGTGTGTAGTGTAAGTGTAGAGAAATAAAGAGTGAGTGGGTGTGTGTGCAAGGGTCTTGAGAGTGTGTTGTGTGCTATGTATGCACGTGAGTGTGAGAGAAATTGTGTAGAGTTGTCCGAGTATTGTATGTGGTGTGAGAAAATATTGTAATAGTGAAAGTCATATTTCGTGAATTATATTTGTATCACGTTTCCACAAGATTCAACATATCATTTGTTAATGCATCGCTAGCAGCGTGGCTAAAAGGTTGAAGAGCGTTTTATTTGATTTTGTCAGCTTGAACCAAACAGCTTTAATTAGTGGGAGAAGTGTTGATTATGTGATGCTGGCTTGTGAACTTGTTCATAATTACCATAGGAAAGGGATCTCTCCTAGGAGCGTTGTCTCGGCGACATTATGAAGGCTTTTGATTCTGTCAACAGGAACTTCATTTCTAATATTTTCAAGGCTATTAGGGCTCCTTCCCAATTCACTAGGTGGATCGAGACGTGCATGACCTTGCCTAGATTTTCTGTCAGTGTGAAGGTGAGCTAGCAGTACATTTTCGTAGAGGTTGTTTTATACCTGAATTTTATTGAATAGCGGAATAAGGCTCGCATTCTGAGATGCATATGGTGACTCTTTGCTCAAGCAGGATGCTGAGGATGCAAAGGTCAGTCTGGATAGCATTTGCTTGCCTAAAAAGGAGGGTGGTTTCGGCCTGAAGAGGATTGAATAGCGGAACAAGGCTTGCATTATGAAATGCAGATGGTGACTCTTTGCTCAAGCAGGATCTATTTCGGTGACTTGGTTAAAAATTATAAGCTGAAAGTTTGTCTTTTTGGGATTTCAAGGTCCATGCTGATTCCGCTTTTGTTTAGAGGAAGATTTTGAAGCTTTGGGACATTATAAGACCTCATCTGAAGCACGTAATTGGTGATGGTTCCTCTGTTCTTCTTCGGCCAGATGATTGGCGCCCTGTGGGACCTCTGTCGAACCATTCCAATCGCAGAATTACATAGGATTCTGCTCTTTCTTTTCACGCCAAAGCCCCAGCAGTTACGCAAGGCTCTTCGTGGCATTGCCGATGATCTTGCTAGGATCCAAGCTGATTGATGTGGCTACCCCGCTCCTAACTCCTCTGTCCCTAGTAGAGCGACTCGGAAGCTGTCGCTTTCCAGTGTCTTCACTGTGGGAAGAATGCTTGGAACTCGACGGGACTGAAAGGTTTAAAAGTGCCATGGTGTGAGCTTGTCTGGTTGAACCCCTTGCATTCCCGAGCATCGTTTCATATCTTGGTTGACCATGCATAATCGTTTAGCCACAAAAGGCAGGCAGTCAAAGTGTAAGGTCGCAAGTTTCCCCTCTCTGCCGCTTGTGTAATTCTGCAAAAATGAAGATGGAAACAAACTTATTCTTTGGATGCTCCATTTCTCTGTAAGAATGAAAGGATATTCTTCGACTTCATCTCATGGATGGAGTTCCTTGTGGCTGTGCTTGGATGCTTGGAGAGATGGAGAGATTGATACAGATCTTTCAGGGGAAAAAGAAAGAAAATGATGGATACATGATGTGTTGTGCAGACCTCATTGCGCACCTCACCCAAGTGGATGTTGGGCCCACGAGTTTGAAGTCAACCCGACTGCTGGTGATGTCATCGGTACCTTTTATAATTATTATTATTTGAGTCACCGAGCGTGCCATGTCCTCAGATATAGTTCGTTCTAATTTCTAACATGAAGAGAGAAACGCAAAGGAAAAAGTTGCTTTTGAATTTAATATTTTCCATTCAAGGGCGTGCATGTTTGTGTTCATTTTTTTTTTGTTTATGAACACAATTCCTGTTTTTTTTTTGTTCCTAAACAAAAAAAAGAACAAAAACGCGTTTATTTGGGTTTTTGTTCAAAATATATTTTTTGTTAGAACAAATTTGGAACAGAAACAAGAAAACAAGAAAAATTTGTTTCTTGTTTCTTGAACACTTCCGAGAAACAATTTTTCTCTCTCCTCATTTTTTTTTCTCTTTCTTTTCTTTTTTTTTCTTCTTTTTTCTTTGGCCGGTGGCCAGCGACTGACCGTCGAGGGCCGGCGACCTTGCCGGAGCGTCGCCAGCCCCCGACGAGACTCAGGCTCGCCCAAATCCGGCGAGGCCAAGCTCGCCCAGCTACTAGCAACGCTCGGCCTCGCTGGGCCACCGCCAGTTGGCGTCGCCTAATAGTGGGCCGGCGAGGCCGAGCTTCGGCTGGGGCCGGCAAACCTCGCCGTGGTTGGGCGAGGCCGGCAGCCATGGCCAAGGCCGGCGACCGGCCAAAAGGAAGAAAAATAAAAGAAAAATAAAATAAAAGAAAAATAAAATAAAATAAAATAAAAATAAAAATAAAAATATTAAAAAATTAAAAGAAACAAAAAAAGAACACAAATTTACCAAATCAAGCTTCTGTTCTTTTTTATTCTAGGAACAAGTTTACTAAACGCGTTCTTCTGTTCAAAAATTATTCCCAAAACAAAAATAGTTTTTTCTATTTCTATTCCCTAAAACAATTTTTTAACGAAAACGTTACCAAACGCACCCTAAGTGTCTAAGCCAAGCTGAATACCCATATTTGTTTCAGATTTTAACCAAATGCATAAAAGAAATTAGTGTATTAGAGAAGAAATAGAATCAAAGAATGCCCATTCTCTACATTGTAAAATTGTCTTTGCGTTACTTAACAATAGATCTTATGTGATCTCCCTCTACCTAATAATTTAAAATTTCTATATCAAAGTCAATTCTTATCTTTTCCACATATGTGCATCCAATCCCCGTTTGTCAAATTTCACATGTCGTAATAGTGTTGAAATATTATTTTACATCACTTGATAACATATTTTATATATTCTTTATATACATGTGATCTCTCTCCATTAATCTCTCTCTTTTCTTGTGGAAGCTCCTCCATGAACCTATGAATAAGGCCAAAGATCCATAGTTCCCTTCCCTCTTGGTTTTGGCAGCATTAACATAGGGAAAATCTACTTCCTTAACCTCCCTCTAATCCTACTTTTTTTTCACTAAGCTCAAGATTTAAATACTCATGGCATCTCCAGCTGTCTTCTCTCCATCTCATTTTATTTACAGCCGGGCCGGGTTTGCTTCTTTGGAGGCATCCTTGACCTTAATTTCCTTGGAGAATCCACTTTCCCCTACGGACCACCCAATATTAGCTAATGTACAAAGTCTTATAAATATGCAAACATCCTATTTCTTTTAAAATTCACATGTGCAAAAAAAAAAAGAAGACAGAGAGACTCCACCCCCAACTCAATTGAGTGATTTTCTAGACCTTAAAATTCGAAGTCACGAGTAATTTTCACGGGCATATGAAATCACCATGTCAATCGATTGTGCCTGCTCATAAATTTTGAGACTAGAAGTGCGCAAAAATCACATATATTCCCAAGCTAAATTGTCAAATTCTTAAAGGGTCTTATTTGATTCATAAATCTATTAGATCATGTAAGATTAGTTATATGGAATCGAGAAGAAATGAGGATAAGGAAAATGAAAACAGATCGAAAGGTGGAAATAATAAAATAAGTGCCAACAGTATGGAGTCTTCTGCAATCTTCTGAACTTGCAATTTTGTCCACAGTTACTATATACTTGTCTAAATTAAGATTACATGATGGGATATTTAAAGGGAAAAAAAAAAGGAAGGGAAGCAATTATCCTAAAAGTAGGAGTCTCTCTTCCTTCAATATAAGAGCATATATGACAGAATAAATCTATTTTATGTAGATAAATTCGAATCCACAAAATAAAATAATAATAAAAATACTCGACATGGGTGAGTGGGGAACTAAAAATCTCTTATTTTTAGTCGGTCCTACTCTATTCCTACTCTAACGCTCACTCTCAGACTTTTGTCATACCTCCTTATAGAGCATGAAAGTCGAAACTCAATTCTGAAACTAAATTGTCCCCTTCCCAACCTACTCTATGTTGGAAGGGTAGCCACTGGGACAAAAAAAAAAAAAAAACTCTTTACGTCACTGAAGAAGTAACTTTTCACCTATCTTCTCGTGCTAAAATGAGCTTCTTTTAATTGACAACGTGTGAAATTAGCTGAAATTGGACTTTCTTTAGACTCGGTCACAAATTCAAATTCGACTTCTCTGCTGTGGGGACGTCTTAGAGCATGTGACGTCATTCTCCACGCCAAATCTCAAGTATTCCAATTCAAGAGATCATTCGTAAAAAAAAAAATTCAAGAGATCATATTTTATTTAATTCCTTCTTTAAATATTTTCCTCACTGAAAAATAAATAGGTTAGGCAATCTTCTGGTTTAGGATTAAAATGAACTAGATGTGCACTTGGGGGATGAGGCACGCCCGCACGGATTCCATCTTCCATAGGCCACAAAGTATGTAGCCAATCATGATTGAGTCGCACGAAGCCGGCATTGATCTTGAAATTTGTGTTCAGAAAGAGTGGGGAATCTTTGAAGGCAAAAGGAAGGACCCTGTTGTCTTTTGGCAAGGAAGAGGAAGTACCACGAGAAGACGCAAACGCATGGAAACATATTCCTCCATGGCCCGCCGGAAAAGAGGATATGCATAGGCGGAATTCAGCAGCCCACTTTAGCACACAGATTTCAGGCCCTAATCTTCATTTCATTTTGGCTGACAAGGGTGAAAAAGGTGGCATCTTTTTTAACTCCTTTTGAAAATTTTAAATACTAATAGTTACTTCAAGTCGGCAAAGGCCTGCTAAACTATATTACAAAAAGATAATGTGGATATATAAAATTTCGATATTCTATATAAAATGGGTTGCCCGGGACTCGAACCCGGAACTAATCGGATGGAGTAGATAATTTCTTTGTTAAAATACATAACAAAAATCCATTTTCAAATCGTGCTTGCAATTTCATTGCACACGGCTTTCCCTATGTATATATCGAGAAACCCAATGTCTTCTGTCTTCCCTAGAAAGGACTCTAATATAATTTAGAAAAATTCACCTTATCTCGGGTAATTTGATTGGGAGGGGTTGCCGTAGTTACATTTTTATTGGCGAATTTCTCTAGGCAGAACGACAAGAAACCGGAAACACCCATTGGCACCCGAGATAAACAAATTGGGAAATTAGCGACAAAAAAGTAATTACTGTCTAAAATAGAACTTGGACCAGAAAAAGAATCCTCGTGAAGCGCGAGCGGGATGCAGCGATTCCCGTAGCCTCCTCCCCCTGTTTTTATAGAGCCCCATGTCTCTCCATTGGCGACTTTACATAGATCCTGCAGGATCGGAATATCCAGCCATCATCGTCTTCAACCCACGACAAGAGCCGAACGGACCCGCGAGCGTCTCCCCCGCAGCTTCGCTTCCTCGCCTCCGTTCCTCTCGGCTTCAGCTCGAAGATGGCTACAGGTCCGTTCTTGGTCGCGTTCTTGGTCGCGTTCATGTCGATTCGTTCGCTTCCCGCCGTGGACGCATTAGTTTTCTTCGCCTTTCTTGGTTTTTTTCTGCACCTCTGTTTCGAGATTTGATTGCCCGGTTGACCCATTTTCACGCGCATCCCGTCGATGATCATTCTTACTGCTCCTCTGCGAGTTCGGAAATCATCCTTTCCGCGTGTTATCGATCGTGAGTTTGGATGGGATATCGCGTAATGAACGCTCTGATTTGGGGTTCGATCGGGCATCGGTTTAGTGAACTCGGAAGTCGAGGCTGGTGTTTGATCTTTTTTAACCAAACATGCAACCAGCTTTCCCCTGTTATCTCCCCGGCAACAACGGTGGGATTAGTTGGCTCGTTGTTGAAGGGCCGGTTGCATTCATGATGTAGATATTAATGGGTTCGGTCAACAGTGACCCGACGGCTTATCGTAATTTTCTTCTCTTCATTTAGTGGAGAAGAAAGGGTGGTAATTGATCGGGTTGAGAGGTCAGCAAGTTCTTGGTGCCTTTGATCAGGGAGACCGAAACGGGGTATTGATGAAATCTTTCGATTTTTCTCAAACGAAGGTTCGATTTCAGAAATTGTCGAACATGGTGAACTGCAGCTAGTAGGAATATATGGTACCGATGCTCCTATGAAGTTTGATCTATTTTCTGATGAGCATGTCGTGCAATCATCATTTAGGACTATGTTGTTTGTTTGTTAATTTCAATCTGCAGCTGAATTTGATGAGTGCACAGACTATTGACACCGACTTATGGCTTTATGCAGATGATTCTAATGATGCATCCTCCTGTGCAAATGGGCAGCCTCCAGTTAATAGTTCGCCTGTGGTATGTTTTGGGGAAATGTTGATTGACTTTGTCCCAACCGTTGCCGGAGTTTCGCTCGCTGAAGCACCTGCTTTTGAGAAAGCTCCTGGCGGTGCTCCTGCTAATGTGGCTGTTGGTATATCCAGATTGGGAGGTTCTGCTGCGTTTGTAGGAAAGGTGCCATAACTTCTTTTGAACTTCTCATCAACTGCTAAAAGGACTACATTAATGCTTCCTCTAAGAGCATTAGTTAAGATATAATTAACATGTATTGCAAATATGAAAAGATAAATTCTCATGTCTGATCTTCTTGTGATTTGTGCATTGATTACACTTAATTTTTGTCCAATCCTCTTGAAAGTATCAATTTACTATGCACAGTTGGCTTAACGAGAGTCCAAGCATTTGTTAACTAGACACCTTATAAATACCATATGTTGCGGGCATTAAATTTCTATGGCGGTTAGCTTCTTCTTTTATGATTGCCTTATATGGAGCAACTGCATGTGTACGCCATCTTATGTCTGGGCATATCCAATTACAGATATAGTGCAGCAAATGCCTTGTCCTAAAAATCTCTGGCCCTGAATTTTAGTTCCTGCTGATAGACATCTGCTAGCTTAGTATCACTTTCCCAACGCCACCGACAACTCATTAAAAGTTTGTGTCACAGGTGGGTGATGATGAATTTGGATATATGCTGGCTAACATTTTAAAGCAAGATAATGTTGACAATTCTGGTGTGCGGTATGATCACAATGCAAGAACTGCATTGGCTTTTGTTACCAATAGAGCTGACGGGGAGCGAGAGTTCCTATTTTTTCGTCATCCAAGTGCGGACATGCTTTTACATGAATCGGAACTAGATGTTGAACTTATCAGCAAGGTTTGCTTTCTTTTCTCTCTTTTCCCTTTTTACGTGTTATAAAATTTCTTGTTTTTCATTTCCATTCCTATAAGAATGAATCCTATTAGTTGATTGTTCCGGGGGTGTCTATCTGGACAAATATTGCCATTTTTTCTTTGGGCCAGACATGGTTATTGTAATTCACAATTACCACTTATTGCAGGCAAAGATCTTCCATTATGGTTCTATCAGTTTGATTGATGAACCCTGCAAATCGGCTCATCTTGCAGCGATGAAAATTGCCAAAAACTCAGGGAGCGTCCTCTCTTACGATCCAAATTTAAGATTGCCATTGTGGCCATCTGCTGAGGCTGCCCGTGAGGGAATAATGAGTATATGGGATCAGGCTGACCTTATTAAGGTAGTTGCTCATAATGCATGGATTGCATATAAAGGGAAATGATGAATTACTGCTAGGTGTAATTCTTCATATTCATTGATGATAAATGATGCAGGCCCAATGAGAGTCTCATTTAGATTCACTTCTAAACTGGCAGATAAGTGAGGAAGAAATTGCATTCTTGACTGGAGGCATGGATCCTAATGATGATAACGTGGTCTTGGACAATCTCTTTCATCCTAATCTTAAACTTCTGGTCGTTACTGAAGGATCAGCGGGCTGCAGATATTTCACAAAGGTAAGCTACCCTGGTATATTATGTGACATTTTCATTCTGTGACAAAAATCTTAGTGGAAGAAAAATTTCCTGAATCCTAATTGGTCATTGTATATGAACACCTTCAATTGAAGCTGCTTTCTTAACTAATTTCATAAGTACATCCCTGAAAGTTAACTGCTCAACTTGAATGTAATGGATATTCTAGCTCAATGTGTAGTTAGGGTAAGATATCTTAGTAACCTGGAAAAAGGGGTTGACATTTTGGGAAATTCAGTATCATGGCACGTTATCATTGCTGAATAGTTCCTTATTAACTGGATCAAACCTTCTTCTTTTTGGACCGAAACTTATAAACTAAATTTGTTTTGGCAAAGCTCATTAGGTAATTTTCATTTTTGGCCAGAAAGCTCATAGGTTAATTGACAAAACCAAATTTCTGCACAGGAATTCAAAGGCAAGGTTGCTGGTGTTAAAGTAAAGCCAGTTGACACAACTGGGGCAGGCGATGCTTTTGTTGGTGGGATACTATATTGCCTGGCTTCTAACCCTGATCTTTACAAGGTACCAATGGTTTGTACTAGAATTGGCTGACTTATAGCTACTTGTCTGGTTTCCTTGATACATAAGAGCTTCCAACGAATTAAATCTAAGTCGAATGTAACTGATGGAGGTGTTGTTTGCGAAGAAAATGCTAAAGAAGATGTCAAATCCCTATCGGTAATGCATGACAGTTTTCTCTAATATCTCATAGCTATGGCTCTTCTTTCAGCTCATCGAGGCAAATGGAAAAGCAGTAAAAATGCATCATGAGTAAACATCATCATCTAGTGGATTTTTTGAGAGCTGCATAATGCGAACATATGATAGTTCTTAATAGTTTCTGTTGAAATTCCAGCTTCAATTTTAAACTGGCTATGTTTCATCTATATGTCAGAAGTCAGTTGTTTCGTATTAAGCATGTGATGCAAGTGAATCTGAACTTTTGAGTAATTGATGCTGACCACCTTTCTCAGCATTATTCACGATCTTGAGATTGTCTACATGAGGGCTAATAGTTATTTTTTTCGTCCAATTTAAGATAGCTATGGCATAAGCACAATTAGATGTTTCAAAGTGTTTACCTGACACATGGTACTTGAATGAGAAACAGAACATTTGTTGACCGCTAATAATATTGATATGCTCTGTATTTTTTCCTTGTCGTGGTAAAAATTTGACTGTGGACGCAGGATGAGGAACGGCTAAGGGAAGCGTTGCTTTTTGCGAATGCCTGTGGCGCGGTCACAGTGACCAAGCGTGGAGCTATTCCTGCACTACCCACAAAAGAAGCTGTCCTCAGTTTGCTTACACAAGCTGCTTCGTGAAGGGAAGGCAAAGAGGGCATATCTCATTAATTATTTTTTTCTATTTGAAGAAATCTAAGATTGTTGAATTTGTCCTCTCAAGTTACTGGAAGGTACGTGATACCACCGAACCAAAGGAAACTGATTCAATCTGAACTATGTGAAAAATAAGCAGAGTGTAGAATTCCATTTCCTATATAAAGCCCATATACAAATTTGCTGTGATTCATTTGATCTTGTTCTTGGATTATCCAAAACTTGTGGGTTGTTATTGCTTTTATAGCTGGAGCTCCTTGGAAAGAATATTGTCCCAATCGTAGTTTTGACTTCGAAGAGAGCGATGTGATATACGCATCACATCCTCAAGTGTATGATTGTACCATACCATGGAGATGAAGGATGAATAGCTATGGAAATTGAAGCAAACTACCAGGTGAAGTAGAGCCTTAGGGAGCTACTTCTTTTTCTTTTCTTTCAATTACTAGTAGAAGAACATGCGCATGTGCCTGGACAAGATTACCACATCAAAATGGGAAGAGGTATATGTATTTGGACCATTGAATTTCACACGATGTCTTTTGGATATGACTTGAGACCTATCAGATCCAACGGTCCAATTCTTCTCTGTATTTGTTTGAATCATCCACGATCGTTTTTCTCTGCACGCCAGATAGATCATAATTGAGGCTCCATTTGTTTTAGACGATCGCTTATCTTTAGTCTATGGTTGATTGCTGAGTTGTGTGAAAGGAATTAGATCGATCACCTTTTGATTGATTCGACTCCAGGACCAGTTGAATGCACGAGTTCACAGTTTTCGTCTATGTGATTGGTTATGATTTTGCAAAGGAAGCAATTCAAACGTTACTCTTTACTTATCAGCACTCTTTTTTTGTGCTAGTTACACCGAGGACACTTGTAGGAAGCAATATGGTTGTGCAGTTAGATTGTTACTTGTCTTGGAGGCTTGTAGTTTAGACTACTGAATTATAAGGACGTCGGCTCAAGTCGTTCGTATGATTGTTGAAGTGATGATGTGGCTGATGGTTAATGAGACGACATAGATCAGTTTCGGTCGAAATAGTGTTTATACCAGGTTGCTGGTTAATCTTGATGGTGTAGGCTCTCCTTGTGGTGATGCTTGATGTGCTTGAAAAATGCGCCATGTGTTTCTTATCATGATCACCTTCATTAATGAGTGGCAGCAATGAAATTTAGTGGAATTTTGCTGCGGGTATTTATGGTGATGGGGTACTAAGCACGTCTTAGATGCAAAGATTTTATTCCTCTGAGCATAAGTTTTGTAATAGGTCCATATAAGCATCAGACTCAGTTATCTGGACTGGAGAGACTGAAAGATGATTGAAACTATAAACCCACTAGATCATCACAAGCAGTACACTGAGTAAGCTCCTGTTGTATGAGATGCACAGGCGCTCGCGCCAACATATTGATCACACATGATTTTAGAAGCTCTTTGTCAAACTATACAGGATTATGTCTAGAACTCCAGAAAGCAGCATGTCTTGGTTGACAAGAGATTAGCATGGCGTTGTCACTAAATCAAACAAATAGAAAGAGCATGGTGCTGTCAAAGAGAGTCATTAGGGAAAGTCAGAGCTGATGAATCGTGTAAATTAGAGTGCATTATCGTTTATGCATCGCGACTGGCATATGCTAGGACATTCTTTTTTGGCAGGTTGTAGAGGTTGGAAGGGGGGTATATGTCTCATATATATTTGGGATTTTCCTACTAGGTTTGATGATTTACTAAGATGTAATTAGTTGTAGCTTCTGCACACGAAACAGGATTCGTCGATGTTGCCAGGGGAACTACAGCTGGTGTGGGATGGGAAACTATTGGGAGCACAGTGATCTAATGTGGCTCACTCTGGAGCCTCCTCCCTTATCAAGATATAGAAACAGATGGAGTCACCGAAAGTTTAGCTGATCAAGGTATAAAGGAAATGATCTTTGGAATCAATTTATGGCGAGAAATAACCAGCTGCAGCTGATACGGAATTTAGATTATAGAAGAAAGTCCAGCCCAAAGAGGAAGAGAAAGGGGACTTAGCCAATTCAGAAGGGTATGACAACCTGGATGGACTAGCCCGGACCTGATACGAACGGTAGACTTTTCCCGATGCCAGTAGTACTTCTAGCGTGTTAAACCGGTTCAGGATCCTATTTATGGCTTCTTGTTGCCAATTTACTGGTAGACACGAATGTTGCTCTTTTCCCAGACATGATAGGATGAAATCCATATCTGTTAGCTGAATGATGACCTCGAGCCCTTCCATGTCGGCTTGTGCTCTCAATTTCTAGATAGTCGGTAACCAATCAAACATCATGGTTTAGCTTTCGATATCATGTCTCTTAGATCTTCACGGTCATAGGCTAGTAATTTGTCTTTTCGCTTGGCATAATTGACCGCTCGGGGGTTGAGAGTGTCTTATGCTTATCATAGGACCTGCACCACAGCAGACCATTTTGCGCTCCCTCCCTTCCCCAGCTGAGTCCTGCAGAGCCCTTTTAATTTGTTATAACTGTCGTACCCCAAAACTATCAAGAATGGGAAATGACACGCCATCCTTCCACCTGAAGGACTCCATCCCAAATCACCAAATCCAACTCCCAAAAGTTCCTATTGAAATTGCTCTTACTCTATTTACCATTAACTAAGAACATGAAACAATTGGAAAAGAGAGAGGTGATCAATCATAGCTTAGTGTGTAGTAAGTATCTTTTCTAAGTAGACTGACTAGCCACTATGTATGTATATAAGTATAGAGTACTATCAGAAACCCATAATCCAACTTTTTAATATACATATCAAATTATGGTTGTTTCATTTCAACAACTTTTATACTAATATGAAAAACTCATTTAAACCATAATTATAATTCAAGCATCAATGATCAATTCTATTGATTAATCTCATCAAAATCATATGCCAATAATTTATTCTATTGATCCATCTTATATTAAAACACACGATGATAATCCATTCATCGGCCAATCTTTTGCTCAATCTCTAACCATGGTCATGACATAATGCCTAATAGCAATGCAACCAAAATTCCCCATTGGCAAGGTCTTTGCCTACAAAGCCAGTAACTCGACCCAAAAGAATATCCTAAATCCGGTATGTATACCCATAAACCCCTCAATAGGTTTATAGCGATATTGAACATAAACCTTATTATCCAATAATCCCACAATCAAAACCCTAATTCACCTCATAAACTAGTTTTGCAAACCGAATCAAATCAACTTTCACAACTCAATTTACAAAAAGAATGCATTTCATGAAACATTTCACGAATCCATATCTATAGCTCTTGGTAATTCCTTCACAAAGCAATTAATTAAGACGTTCACAAATGATCATTTCTCAAATAATGCCGTTTTCAATTCGTCATAAACCAAAAAATATAACCATTAACAAAAGCATTCTTTTCATAAAGAATTTCCTCAACTCGTTTCATGATAATCGACTCTTAAGCTATTTCCATAAATGTTTTACCATGTCATTTTAAAAAACAAAAAGGTAGTAAATATCCGATCCAAATTTATGTAGCAACCATTCTTTGAACATCACTTTTTTCCACTTTATAAATATAATGTTGTGCCATGCCTTTCATAGTTTTAATATATACAATTATTACTTGTAAAAATGAGTTTACAGATTCATAGAAGAGATAACACCACTTACTTTGATATACTCTAAACAAAATAACAAGGCTTATTCGAATCAACAAACTCACAATCATATTATGTAAGTGAGAAACAACATCAAAATTAAGTAAAACACCATCTCAACTACAACTTGGCTAAGTTAAGCTTAAACGCTATCAAAAGAACTCTCATGCACTAACAAATCGCCCACCTAAAGCGATTATTCAAACCTAAACGTAACGCGGACTCGCAAGAGATACCTCAAAATTTCGCTCCAACCGAACCATTGCTTCAAATCAATGACCATCAAACCCCATGACTGTACAACGCCACAATCCACCATTTCCAAGAAATTCCATAGCTTGACAACTCAAAATTCAAATTTCGCAGCTCGATTTTTACAAAATTTCAAATATACAATATAATTCCAAAAACTACTCTGATTGGATGAATAAGGGAGCGAGTATTTACCGGATGTTGTGATGTGAAGTCAAATTGGTTTTACGAGGACGTGCCATGAAAGCACCCACACTCTTCAAGAACCTTCGTGTCATGTCTGACCCTCTCACACATGTCCGACGCTCTCCAACACTCGGTCTCCACATGTCGGAAAATCTAACACTTGGTCCACGTGTCGGAAAATCCAACACTTTGTTAACTTTCCCTACACTCTCCGAAACTTGAGTCGGGAATTCTGACACACAAGTCCATGTGATTCCGACACATGATGGGTCAATTTTAAAAATTTTCAATAAATAAGTGATCAAAATGTAAAATATGTAAAAAGACAAAAAAAATTAATAAAATAATAAAAGGGATAAATGGGAAAAACATAATCTGACTCTCACTTCTCGTGACACAATTCACTTCCAAGTTTTTTTTTTTTCGACACGCTCGATACGTGAGTTCGAAGGTGAACTGCTTGTTTTTTCTCAAAGTTTTACGGATTATTGGAATGAATTTGAATTTTTCAAATTAAAATAATGAATGATATTAACAAATAATAGATTAATATTTTTAGTCAAAATTCACTCTAATTTTATTATTATTTATTTATTTATGAATTTGAACCAAATTAATTTGATTGAGATAATTATAAAAATGATAATTTATTACGAATACTTATAATGTGTCATAACGTATTAAAATTTTTTATTTTATAAGAAACAATATGTCGACATATCGTATCATATTATTTTCATATCGTGTGTCAATATCGATGCTAGTCAAGGGGTGTGCGCGTGCAAAACCTCCCCCCTCTCTTTTCTTTTCTCTCCCCTTTTGTTCCGCGGGAGCTCGCGGCCTCAATGAGCTGAGTGCACCCCTTTCTCTTTTTGTCCTATCTTCTTTGACTATTCAACCTTCCTTTTATTTTATTTTCTTTTTTGTGGGGCCCACCAATAGCACCCAGTTTCATGCTCCTCTAGGTTCAGCTAGGATGGTTAGTTGAATAAAGTGTCTTTTGTGTTCTGCATAGATTTACGTACTCTCTGAAGGGGCTTCAAAATTAGATAAACTGATATGAGTGTGGAGTCTCCTTCTTTCGAGAATCCAAGGTTAGTTGCGAACCAAAAAGACAGTTGGAAATTTTGGGAATATATTTGGAAGCTGGATAGCAAGCTTGTATATGATTTTCTTGAACTGCTTATAAGAGGTGATTGGAGTGTTCTAATTTTTCTTGCTTTATCTCTCTTATGCTAATGGCTGAAGCAATTGGTGCTGATCAGTAAAATTTTCTCGTGGAATTATCTTATAATTAACTAACTAGTTCAGCAGGCTGATGCATTTTGACTCGTTTGTTGGTGAATAATAATCTAATCTTGGGCACATCAAGTTCCCGGTTTTCTAATGGTAGCTTTGTGCTGATAAGCAAAACCAAATCTTTAGTTGGAATATGTATCAGTCAAATTTGCGCTAATAACAACAAATATGAGCATAATTAGTATCATCTGCTTGTACAGATGCACCAATAGGGAAGTCATCAATTTGGTGACGAAAATTGAAGGTTGCTCAAGCTGATGATTCAAGTAATTAGTAAAATCTACTAGTGAGACTCGCCAGCTGCTCATGAATGTTTTATTAGATTGTGTTTGCTGGAACTTGAGGGATATACTGATTTTATCTACTAGTATATGAAGATTGTATGGGAAATAAAATGACTTCTACCGGTACTCTTGCTGATCTTCAAGCTTAATCATTCCACTAGCAGAAAGCTATTTCTGTGGAGATCGGTGAAAAGAAATAGGCCAGAGGCTATTTCATTAATAGAAACATAATGAGCGGAATAATTTCCTATAATACACATATAATCTTTTATGACATGAATCCGAGCTGAATATCGACGAGAAAAAAAACCCTAGGTTGAATTAACAATGAACGCCTATATGAATATGGATTGCACACAACATTCTAAATGAGCTTTCTTCTGGATGTCTTTCAGATCACATTAGGAAATTGATGCCTACAAAATTTTTGAAGGCATAGAAATAAATTTGTCGGAAGTGCTAGAGTGAAATTCTTGTTTTTTATACATATTTGTTTAAAAAAAGAAATTTTGCGCATGCTCATTTGTGGTGCGCCAACTTAAAATTTGTGTCTTAAAATATTCAAGGGACCATGTCATATTGGAACTTGAAATTTTCAAGCATATATCTTTCTTTTTCCTTCAAGTTTGCTAGCATTTTCATTTTCCTTTGGAGGTATGAGTTTTTTTCCTCAATTTAGCTTTGATCCTTCTACTTTATTCATTCTCTAGTGGTGGTAATATTAGTCACGGCGGGCCTCCTTGAACTCTTCATTTCCAAAAAGACTATTTTATTACATTCTTCCCAATTCTTCACATGAACTCAAGTCCATATGACTTCTTTATCAACAAGCTATCGGGGAAATATATAGTTTGACCATTCGGCTCTACCCTCGACCCCAGGCTTTGCAGTTCCCCAAGCTTCGCATCTCGTTTTCCGCGGCAGTCCTTGCGATTTCCCTTCTACAGTCCATGGTCACCATCAATCCCTAAAAGCTCCCAATAAATACCAACATCAGTTTCGACACCTAAATATAGCCATCGACCGGGACAAGATTTTTTCACGAACCTAGATAACAGCAGACCCTAGGGAGGCGATGCGGTTTGGTCCTTAGAAGAGAACAGATCTATCCTTCAAAGAAAGTCTTTCCTCAAAAACCTCCAAACATCTCATTAAATGCACCCTCGGTCAACCAAAAGCAAGGCAAGCAACCATCGGCTACGGTCTATCCTTCCAATCTCTCATCATTAATCCACCCCCCATTATTGAATTTCACTACTATGTCAGCACGCGACCAACCTACTGGCCTACCCCCTCCATTGCTTTTCACGCTCTTGCGTTTGTACTCGCCATGCATTTGAATTTTCCCGCTCGCTCGGCTCTTGAGCTGCTGCTGTTTCCGTAAGATGGTAACCTTCTTCTGCCAATGCCATCTCTCCTCGCCCCCTGGTCGTGCAATAAATGGCGATGAACGGGCCAGTTGTTGGGTTCGTGCGGGTCGTCGCTTCTCGAGAAGGCAACACGTAATGCATACGCATCAGATACGGTCCTAAAAACCTGACCTGACCTGACCGTTCTCCGCCTTTCCATTGACTCAAACAGGGCTTCGTGTCCCCACTCTTCCCCTCGCCTTGGTTTTTAATTCCCTCACCTTCCTCTTCTACTGCACTGACGGGGGAGTATGTCACTGCTCTCAGACACTATAACTCTCCCATCTAACATCTATCTGAGATAGCGAGACATCTTGACTGATGCCCTTGAACTTTACGGGTGGGTTCTCATGTTACCTCTTTCGCTTTGGCCTTTCCGGGGCCATAAGACACGTTCGCGTCGGTAGCATGCAGCGTCCGCGGCGTAGCCATACATCTTTGCTGGGGCCCCTCTTTTAATGCACCGTGGGGTACCATTGAATTAGAAGGGACAGCTCCTGCAATAACAATAAGTCGCCCACAATTGCAGTAGTTCTTCGAGCCAACTGCAGTTGAAAAGTATGAGAATCCGATGCATTGCTGCTCAAGAAATGCAAGATAAATCTCGAGGGTTTACCTCTAGTTATGGGCCATATTTTCCTTTCTTTCCGATTGACCGAGATTCTTTTCAAACCATATCTTTGAGCGGGTAATGACAAATTTTGGGAATCTCATCATCGAAAGCAAGACAAAATATGGCCCTTCTCTGAGATTTGAGTCTAGTGTGGGTTTTGATGTCGTGTTCTTTTTTAATATATTAATTAACATTCAGAAAAAAAAAAAAAAAGAATAAGAAGACTACTCAAAAGTTATGTTAGATTTTTCGTATTTAATTAATTTTGAACCATAACAATAACGGCATATCAAAAGCACCATTGTGCAAGATGAAAATAATTCTACAGTACACTTATTTCTTTTTTCTTGAAAAAATTATCAAAAAATTCCTAAACTTATTGTACAGTACACGATTCAACCATAAACTTCTTAATCTTACCGATTTAGTCCTAAATATTTTGACTAATTTCTAATGTAGTCCTTTCAACTAATTTTGGCCAAAAATCGCTACTGTAACACAACTAGCGGCTAATATGGATGATTTAAACTCAAAATGATATTGTTTTGAGAAATTTTATTAATTTTTTTATTTCTTTCTTTTCCCTTTTTCATTTCTATTTCTTATGTTCTAAAAAAATTTCCTCTATTCATCTTTTCGGAGAGGGATGATGAGAGTATTCGAGACTTAGCAATGGCCAATGATCCTCATCGGCCACAAGTGAGGGCTTGCACACCCTTGTCGTCCAACGGGCAAGGGCCTATGAGCCCTCACAATGGTCAGCAAGGGTCAACAAGCCCTCATTGTGGTTGGTGAGGGCAAGCCCTCACTGATGCCGATGAGGGTGTTGTGGTCCTCACTGCTAGATTTAGATGAGGGTTCGCAGGCCCTCACTGTGGCTGACGACACTGAGAAGATGAACAGTTACAAAAAGGAATAAAAGAAAAAAGAAAGAAAGAAAATAATAACAAAAATTTATAAAATTTCTCAAATGGACATTGTCTTGATTGGAGTCGTGTCAGCAGCCAATTTCTCAAAAGGACATTGTCTTGATTGGAGTTGTGTCAGCAGCCAGTTTCCAGTCATCGTTAGAAGGTCTACATTTAAAAATCGTGAAAGAGTTTATAACTAAATTGGCCAAGTTGAAAAATTTAGAACGAAATCAACCGTTGTACAATAGGTTTTGTGGGCATAATTTTCTCTATTCTTTGAGATTAAATATAATTCTTTTTGCATGATCAAATACACTTCAAGTTGTTAGATGGAATAAGATCTTGAGGCTGGAGTCTTTAGGCTTGTGTGGGAGATGATTAATTGAATGGTCGAGATTCTCGTAGCATGTTAAGAACTGCTGTCCAAAACTCGAGCTATTAGACAGAAGAAACAAACATCGATAGTCTCATTCAAGCGACTTATGTTACCTTCACATTGGACATAAAATAAGAGCACTCCATTATTGTTTCATTTTCATTTTTATTTTTTTTGGCCGGGACGACCTTTCTAATCTTGAAGTGCCCCTCTACATTTCTAGGGCTAAAATTCAAAAGTTTGGTTTGATTTTTACACATTGGCCGGCCTTCTTTCCCCCCTCATTTAATATATAAAGACAACACGGGGGCATTTTTTTCCTATGGTCATGTTCACTTTTCAAACGTGTATACTACAGGAAGGGTGCTTCAAAGCCTTGAATGGTCCCCCCCCTGGAAACCGTTTGGATGTCCTAGCTAAGTCCTTATGCGGCCGCTTTTGTCACGACTCGACATAAGTCGTCCTAGCTTTTTGGGTAATTAAGCGTGTAGCAATTTACAATAAGTTCGCATCCGGTTATAAAAAAATAAATGTATCCATCGTGAAAAATCACTTCCTTCTTTTCTTTTTCTTTTTTTTCCCGAAGTGTTCACATGTGAAGATTTATGTAGAAATCACCAAGAAGTTTCTTGTCGCCACACGCTGCAATCGGATGAACAGTGCTCAAAAGGGACCACGAGAAGGCCCCCTCCATCATGGATTGGTTTCGGGCTCGCCCCGGAGGTGTTCGGACATCATGATTGCCGAAGGTACGGATGGCCGCAACATCCTGGCCCCCTAGCGAAGCTAGCGGATTTCCCTCCGTTCTCTTAGGCAACGCAAGAGGCAAAGAGTCGTAGAGCAAACCTATGGACAGGCCGTACCTTGTGTTTCCGCGAGCAAGTCGGGATGTATGTCCGCTCCAATATGCACAAATTCTAGAGACTCGAAGCAGCAGTACGTCCAAGAAACCGTTGCCGCGCGCCTCGTTGTGTGTCAAAGTTGGCGTTCCAAGCAGGACTAAACAAGGACTACTGGGATATTAACTAATTTCCTCTGGTTTTTAATCCTAAGTAAGACTGATTTCGAGAGCCCCGCCAGGTTGCATTTCTTTACAACCCAAGCGGATCGATCGTGTTATGATCTGACCCGCGCATGACGTTATCATAATGCTGCTCCATCGAGAATTTTGAATCCGGGCACGATGCATGTGGGACAAGTCCACGGCACACTCGCAGCTGCAACGTAGGACCGCTACCACTACTTAGAATATATATATATATATATAGTAATAATACGCCAACGTTATTATTGAGATTTTTCTATAATTACAAGGCTCCCCTCCCCCTCCGAAAGAATATACAAAAGGCAAATGCAAGGGTTCCTCTGCCCCAGAAGGGGTCTGAGCCAATCGGGGGCCGCGTCCTGTCGGGGCGACCGCCAGCTGAACTTCCAAACCCGCGTCCTACGTGGAAATCGGCCGGACCCTTTCCAAGGAGTCCCCCATCCCTCCCTGGTGATCTGACCCACATCTCACATCGAGCATCTCGTCACGTGAATGACCCATATGCTTTCAGGGTCCGCTGTCTCGTCATCTTTTGAACAGCCTCGACCCCGCTTTCCGTACGGTCCACACGCTCCCCATCCATGTTTGTCCTCATGCCATGGCCATGGCCATGGCCGCGGCCGTTTCCTGGACGAGCGTGTCCAGTATGTCCCGCTCGATTTCCGCCACCAACCCATCCCCTTCTTCCTCGAACGCCCTCGAACTCTGGTGCTTCATGTGAGGCAAGTCCTTGTCTATCAAGGCATCGATGTCCTCAAGGACTCGGCAGTCTGCTCTCGGAAAGCTCTTGATTTTGGTGCATAATGTGTCGATTAGCTGTGACCCTTTATCGTGACAGTGATGATGACGGTGACTGTGCCGTTCAAATGCGCCTGCCCACGGCTTCAGATTCAGACAAGGCTTCAAAACTTCAACCAAGATCTCGTCCAAGAGATCAAACAAGAGCTTCCTGTCGCACTTGTGTTGTAATTGACCGTTCGATATCTCGGTCGGAGCGCTGGCACCGCCATCCGTCGGGGACGTACTGGAGGACAGCTCGAGGTATTCGAAAATGGACGGGTCGAGCGGGTGAGATGGAGAGAACCACCTCGTGAAGGCCGCCAATGATGTGGGCCTTTCGATGCCTAAATGTTTCAGTACTAGGGTGACGTACTGCAATTCCGCTGCCACAGCTCCGGTGGTGGCGGAGGAAGCGCCACCATTCGACCTGTCGTCTTCACCTTTTCGGGCGCCGCGAACATGCGTCGCTTCTTGCGGGCTCGAACCACCAGCTAACTGCGAACTCTGCTTTGAGGCATGAGCACCATGCACCTGCGACCACCGCCCATAAAGTTCATAACTAAAAACTATAACAATAGCCGCAATTAAAATGCACAACCCGATGAAAATTCGAAAAGAAGAAGAAAAAAGGGAGATAAAACTAGCTCTACGTTCACTTTAAAATTAAAAAATAAAATAAAATGGAAATGGGTAAGAAATGAAGCACCTGCTTTTGGGGGATTTTAGTTGCCGGAGGGGAAGGATCTTTCTTAACTGGGAGAAGAGTAGCGACGGCGATGCTACGCATGTCGCCGGTGTATGCAGTTTTCTTCCTTTTCTTGTCCGGAGCGTTCGGCGATGATGTCGCTGCAGCTTGTGTCGGACGAACAAATAGATCCTCTTGCTTGTTCCTGATGCTATTCAGAGTCGATGCTCTGGACGGCTTCTTGAACCGTTCCATCGCTGCTTTGCATTTCTCTGAGGACTTGAGCTGGTTCAGCTCTTGCCCTTCGGGAGCTTGAGGCTTCGGCTTCACGGTACCTTTTGTGGGTTGCACCTGAAGCTCAATGACATTGCTTGGAGATGGTGGTGACGAACCTGGTCTTGGAGTTTGAGAAACTTGATCTTTCACGTTCGATGGTGGTCTTATTTTCTTCTCCCTCATCTCCAGGAGCCTGAGCCTCGGAGAAAATGTCATTGATTGTTCTTGCTTTCCTGGGCTCGAGTTGTCTTCCGTAGCTTTCGCACCAATCCGGGAGGATTTCCTGGACTTGAAATGCTTCTTCACAGCTTCAACATTTGAGTCTCTTCCTTGTTCGCTGTTCCTGACCACGTTCGTGATATCCATTCCGACTTTCCTTCCGACACTTTCCTTCACTTGCTTCACAATCTGCCTCGCGTAGTAACTCGGGCTTCTGTTCTCATCCTCGCATTTGAATTCTTTCCTCCTCAACGTAGTGAAGCGCGAGAACTCCAATTCTTCGCTCGAATTTAAGTTCTCCTTGCTGATATGGAGAGAGAGACGGCGATCTGCATCCACCGATCTTCTGGCGGAGGACATCCTTGGAGTCTCCGGCAAAGACCGAGTTCCCGCATTAACATCACCGTAATTCTCCGACCAGCTCTTTTGATCGCTCGACCGCGGCTTTCGAGGTCGACCAGAGAGTGAAGGAGACTTTCCGGGGATCGTGGTGGGTCTCTCAAGTGTTGAAGAGACTCTAGGGGAGGATGAGCAGCTGTCTGGAAGAAGATCGAGCCCCATGAGCCGGGCCACAAGAGTTGGAGTCCTGACGATTTCAGGTGTAGCAGCGGAAGAAGAAGAGGAGTCGCAGCAATGACCTTCTTGCTTCGACCTTCTGTCTCCACCGGTTTTGATTTGGATGCCCATCTGCGTAATTTAAAGATAGAAAAGAAATCCAAAGAACGAGCATTAAGGTCTTTTCCACCCCCCACTTCTCATCATCATGTCATTATTATTCACTTTAAGCAAAGAAAAAATGTGGGAAGACGATAAGCATGCACACTCACTGGAATGTCTAAACAAAGTTCACCATCTTTCCGGTTGGGTTCCAACTGAGGCTGCTCTAGTTCCAAGCTGTTCCTTGGTGCTTCTGTTCCTGAGACGATACGAGGTGAAATTTATATAAAATGTCGAAAACCATTTTGACAAGCTAGAGAGAGAGAGAGAGAGAGAGAGAGAGAGAGAGAGAGAGAGCTACCTTTAGGAATGGTGGGTTCGTCAGGAAGAGAAGAGCCGAACTTGAAGGAAGGCTGCTGGTTTATGGCAAACTGGAACTGATGAAAATCAAAGAGATGAAAAACAGCACACATGCACCCAGGAGAGGTCTCTTTCTGATTATCTCCACCTCTTTTGGAGGGTCTTCCACCGCCCCAATACCTCTCTTTCCCCATAACTATCGAGTCTCACCCAACAAAGGGGCCAAAGGAACAGCAACTACTGTAGAAAAACACCCTCTCTCTGGTCTTTTCGCAAAGAAGAGGAGAAAAGCTTCCAGGACTGAGAAAATCAGACTGACCAGAGACAGTGGGCGAGGGAGTGTTAGGAGCGAGTTAGCTGAGGTTTCCTCGACAGGGAGAGGAGAGGGGAGAGGAGGATACAACAAAGGGCCTTGATGGGATACATTCCTGGGGCGAGGGATGCGAGAAAAGCGGATCCGTGAAGCTCAAATCAACCCCATTTGAGTCCAGGAATTTTAAGTACGACAGCAAGGCCATGTGTCGTCCCCGTGCGCCTCTCTGCATTACCTTATATATCTCTCTTTTTCATCTTTCCTCTCCTTTTCTCCTTTTTCCTTTTTCTTTTCTACACTCACTCCCAAGTTTTCTTACCAGAGCAAAGACCAGAACCAAACTCTGCAGTCTGTCTTTGGGAATTGGAATCGGTAAAAGGATGACGACATGTACACGCCCTTTTGCTCTTCTTTTACCTAACACGATAGATGTCTGAGAATCATTTAGCTCACTAAGAAAGATGCTCATTTCATCTAGTATATAAGATTGACAGGTACCTGGAGCGAGGAAGATGAGGAAGATGAACACGTGCAATCGAGATGGCGTGGAAACTCAACAAGATTGTTTAATCTATTGTATGTGATAATTGCAAAATTTGAATAAGAATATACTGCATCGATTTGTAAAATAAATTTTCAGATGGTTGTATAACCCCGCAACATCATTTAGGAGAAATTAAGACACTCCTACCTCACATGCTAATGATTTGGTGTGACTTTAGGTGCAATATATTTCTAGGAGCTTTCTACTTTCTATCGAGATAAGACTCTCTTCTTCTTTGTTTTTTAGTAGAAGTTTCATAAACTCATCAACATTTTTGGATCTTTCGGTTGTTTATTTTCATCACTAGAAGCAATTTCCTTGATGCAGCACTCTTACCTGATATTAATCTTACAGCTTGGCTCGTCGATATTCTTGGATTTTATTCCCAGTTTTATCAAATTGAAAATTAGAAATATTCCGGCCAAAAAAAGAAAGAAAGTAGAAAAAGGAAATGCAGGTAACATGGATGGGAACCGGGCTTTAAAATAAGAGGTGGTTTACTGGGGATCCGCAATGCAACTGACCCCGTTCAAATTGTGACGTTAAGGTACGTACCCTTCATCCTAACCATGGTTAGCTCAAGCTGCTCTCCCCTCTCGTTCATCTCCAACTGCGCCTTGCACGTGGCCCCTCTCATCTTCCCTCTTTACTCACTCCACCCAAAAAATTTAGAGGGTTGGTTCACGAAAATCATGATTATCGACAATGAGGCATTCAAAAATTGCAGCAATAATATGCGTCGGAATTTAATTAACAATGCAGGTATGAAAACTATAATTTAGAAACACATCAGAATTTAATTGACGACTCAAATTTAGAAGCTATAACTATACTATAGGAATTAAAGATAATTGATGGATGACATGGTTGTTTGTTTGTTTGTGTGCAATGGCCTACCCCAAGAATTCGATGTGGCTTTCTAAAGCCTACAATTGAGGATTATGAATGGAGGTTACAAATAAATGTTACGAATGGTTACATTGACTCTATTTCCTTAACAGTTTTATCAGCTTCATTATCTTGACAGTTTCTTTAACTTCATTATCTTGATGGTTGTTTTATTCCACTACATTGATGGTTACTATTTTTTATGATTGCATCTGAGATTGTCGATTCCACGTTTTGTTGATTTACTAAGTTGTCGATTTTTTAGGTTTTCGATAATTCTGTTTACAAATTACCAAACTTTGTTCTAATCAACTAAATCTATCACGAGTCCATAATAACCCAAAGTTGGTCAGTTTTCGGTTTGAACAATTGCCTCTTCTTAAAAGAATTAATTCATTGATCATTCAATTCTTTTACATTAAATAATTAAGAGTAATTACTTGATCCCTTGTCATTGGCATATTCAAATTTTTCTTGTTGAATTTTATATTGGTCAGATTCATTATACACCTCATTTTTCCACGAAAGGCGCATTTTGTGTGAAATTTTCATGTCGCCCTCTACCTTTGTCCTTAAGTAGTTGCTTATACTTAGACACCACCGTTGCCAATTAAAATAAATCTACAAAAAAAAAAAAAAAATTGAATTTCAATTCACTGAAAGCTAAATATGTAAACAAAAAAATTCCTAAGAGTGAAGTAAGGCATCTATTTCTAACTCTCTTGAATCGAACAATGAAATAATCAACTAATTTATTATTGTATTGATAGATTTTGTCCAAATCAGCAATCGATACCTTATGTATCATTCTATAAAATTGAGAATGGAATCATCTTTCCATCTCAACTCAAGCATGGATTGAATTAGGAGATAAATTCATATATCAAGTAAAGGCAAATTTTTATAATGACAAGGGGAACAATCGAAGTCTCAAGAATGCATTTGTTCCTACCTCTCCAAATAGGGCAATAAATCGACCAACATGGTCAACGGTTGATTGATCATCCTCGTTAGTGAACACAATGAAGTCAAGAATTTTGAAATCTCTTGTGTAAAGTATAGTGTCAACCCAATCCAGATGTGGTTTCCTATATATCAAACCGAATTCTTGTAATATGAGTTTAGTCACTTCATGGGGATTCGCAAGTTAATAAACTTGCCCTTGCTGCCTCTAGGTTGAGGGTAAATAGGATTTTCAAGCCTTTGCAAAATCGTCACTAGTGGTGTGATCATTTTCCATAAATTATTCCACATGTTCAATTGGCTAACAGTTGGAGAACATACTTGGAAATCGTTGTATTGAGTTGGATCGAAACAGATTGAGTCGATATCATGGGCCTGGAGATGACCTTGTTGATCGCATTGACAATCATCAGCCTAATCACATTAGAGATGGGTCTCGCTATATGATCCGCCATCTTATTTCGCCATTCCTTGAATAGCTCTTCATGGTAATTACCAAAGTGGGGTTTAATGCTAACTCTCTCACCTACTCTTTTATATAGTGTCGTAGGATTTTAGCGTTGTGCCATTGGCTTGGCTCTGTTGTTGGAGCAATCGAGGTCTCGAATTGGGTAATAGTATCAATTGAGTTGTTACCCATAGTATGATCAGGCTCTGAATGATTCCTTGTTCTTGGCATTGTAATTCCTATAATTTACCACATTGGTCCCACTCGAGCATGCCGAAAAAAGGTTTCGCTGGAATTAGACTCTGCAATGAAATACCTTTTACTAAGAGTCGCTCTTCAGTTTTTATTAAAAGATAGACTTTGTGATGATTTCAAACAGAAAATCATAGGTAGACAAGAGAATTGACAACTCTACTTCAAATGAAATCAAAAGTACAATTTTGTCAAAATTTAATCGACAACAAAACATGAGAACATAAAGATGCAGTACTAGAATTTAATCAATGACAAGACATCTAGGAATTACAATAAATATATACGCTAGAATTTAATCGATGGCTTGATTGAAAACTATAACTATAGTGTAGGATTCAAAAGATAACATGTTTGTTTATTTGCGCGTGGAACTTTTTTCAAAGAACATGGTGTTACTATTTAAAGCCTACCTTCGACGATTACCAATGGAGGTTACAAACGAAGATCACAAACAGAGGTTACAAATAGTTACATTAACTCCACTTCCTTGACAGTTTTATCAATTCCATTATCCTACGGTTTTTTTGACTCCCTATCTTGACCATTACTTTATTTTGCTGTGTTAAAGGTTGCATGAGATTGTCAATTCCTTTAAGCTGTCGATTCTCTATGTTATTGATGATTCTGTTCATAAATGACCAACGCTACTCTCATTAATTAAGTCTATAAGATGTTGATAATAACCAAAAGTTGGTCTTTTTTATTATTATATATAAACACTATTTCATACTTATTATTATATGGAGAAGTGTGTAGAGAGGTAACAAGTCGTAGCAACCATATTTGGGCTTGAGTAGCGACATTATCATGAGAGAGAGTTCTACATCCATCATAAAATATTTCGATTTGAATCATAATTATTACTGATGAAGTCTCGACTCTAGAGGGGACTCCAAAATCAAGATTTGGAAATTCTTGTGCGTTTCTCTCTGGAAATGTTTTTAAGAAATCTAGTCTGCGGTGGTAAAGCAAGTTTGCCATTGTCATGGGAGAGGCAAATTGGAACTGTCCTGCCGCAAGGACTGATGAGACGGATGATATTCAAGCTGTGATTCGCGGGCCAACCTTTCCTTAATCCTAGTATGCCTGATCATATTAGCTGGAAAGCCTCTTTCTTCTGGTGTCTTCTCGGTTATCTGCTTGGAAGCTATCAGGACATAAATCTACCCAAGTTCCATCGTACAAAATTATTGGGTCTGTCCAAATATTCCTGAGCGTACTTTTATGTTTGGGTTATCATATATAACAGGCTATCCGCCAAGGATCAACTGTTAAAGTGGAGCATCCATGTCATCCCTTTCGCGTATATCGTAATGCTGCTAAGGAATCCAGGGCAGGGACCACTTGCTCTTTAGCTGTAGCTTTTTCGAAGTAAGTTTGGAAACGGATTTTGATACTTTCTGGTATTTCTAAGCAAGTACTTTCTTGGGAGGAAGAAAATCAAATTCGCAATCCACCACCACCTAGAAGGGTAGTCTTCATCCTCTGTTATATTGAAAATTACTCGGAATGCATGCTTATATCATGTTTGGCCACATAGGGATAATAAAGTCCATGAAAATTTTACCATAGTTACTGTGAACATGATTTTTGAGTGCAGTGTTAAATATGCTAAATTTAGAAAAAATTATTACCGATTGTCAGAAAACAATATGGGCTGAACGGAATCTTGAGGTATAAACATCTCCTAATGCTCATTAACTTGACTATGTACAATTTGGGCTAGTAGTAAAGACTTGGTCCCCCTGCGATCGTGATTTTTCTACTTAAAAAAGAAAGAAAAGAGCTTACGATGTACTACAATTTAGAAATGTGGTCCAAACGAGGCGGAGATGTGGCAAATTGGGTAACAACCACCAGGAATAGTTTTTCTTCACCTCCTGAACTCGGATGCATTGGATTTACAGCTAGAAGGCGACTAACTCAGCGACGAAAACGAGAATCGTCAGGAAATTTTTAGCCGACAGCGAGAGATGATTTCCCATTTGACTGGTGTGAGCCAATGATGCTCCGGACGGCATCGACAATTGATGTCGATAGCAGGCCTATCTCTCCCTCTCTCCCTCTCTCTCTCTCTCTCTCTCTCTCTCTCTCTCTGTCGTTTTCATTGGGTCAAACAGTGCAGGCCTACTCTGAAACCCGTTCAACGGCTAGCCTAGACGCACGAAAGCTGTGACGGGCGATGGAAGCTAGTAATCATTGCGAGAAAGTAAGAGAAACGTCCAACGCCCGCTTCATTGCTCTGTTGAAAGATTCATTTGATTGCACCTATCAACTTTAATTCTGTACTAGCTGTCTCTCCCGACCCAAATTCCCTTTCATCCACCGTTTGCCCAATTCGCAGTTAACTCCTAGAAAACGAGATTTCTCTACTACCCCGTGAGCATTTTTGCACGATGGACCTGTGCGAATCCTCCATTCGTGAGATCAACAAGATCTTAATACTTATCACTGCTAAGAACACATCATGTCGGGTATTGAATGGACTGTGAGAGGATTGTCGATTGGAATCCCATGACACCATCCAAAGTATCTTCAAAGAGAGTTCATGTGTTTTCAAAATCTCAAGAACCCGATTTGCCAAAAATGACATTTGGGGTCCTGTTGCATCCTATGGTTAACAGCGAGAAATTAGGCTTCTAATTCAATGAACCACGTGCTATTTATAATGCCAGTTCAAGAAAAGAGATTGCATATTCTTATTTTTCCAAAGGAGGAAGGAAGGACATATGACCCATCACCCTCCCTATCAATTCTACTGTTTATAGAATCTCAGTTATCTCAGAGATTGGGGTATGTCCATGCCTTGCCATGGCGTATACCCTTTGCCCTTTTTCAGTTTCGGGACCACAACTTCATGGGTGATAAGACTCCATAAAACCTTTTTGTTGTTTGCTTGATGGGACTCCATATTTTTCTAAATTGACGTCCTAGGCATCGCAGCTTCGATTCAGAACTTGAATTAATATTTGCTGAGTGGTCCCTCCTAATGGAAAGCAAAGAGGAAGACAGAAAATACTTGCTGGTCTTCCTTCATTTGAAATAAGATGAGTTAAGACGGTCATAATTTAAAGCATGAGAATCGAGTATAAAGCATAATGTAGGAAGGAGAAGAAAGTTACGAACGAAATGAAACAAGATGAATTGAGTTAGACGTGTGGCTTTGGCTATTTAGAAATTGAATGTAAGATGATGAGTTCTTAAATTTTTTTCTGAAAACGATGTCCTGAATCAATGGCAAATTGAATGTAAGATAATGAGTTCTTAATTTTTTTTCTGGAAACGATGTCTTGAATCAATGGCAAATTGAATGTAAGATAATGAGTTCTTAAATTTTTTCTGGAAACGATGTCCTGAATCAATGGTAAATGAATATCGACAGCCAGACTCAATATATAGATTGTCACAACTTTTTGAACGCAGAGGTCATGAGGGTTGTGACATGTGACTCAGCATGTGTAATAGGGTCATTTCTCCATTTGCATGGAAGCAAAAGGCTAAAGAAAGCAACTGTCTCGACCGCCCAATCAGGTCGATCAGTGCAAAATTTCACGACCCTGGACCGCGAGACCAACGGACATCTATCTAAACCCACATAAAAAATATCATCAGGTGGCGCTCAAATTGCATAACTGGCCATCTGTCGACTGTTCAGATCTGCTCATTTAACCCTGTATTATAAGGTGCAAAACTTGAAGGCGCAGAGCTCGAGATCATGGGGGTAGAGGAGGACAGAACAAGAACCAAGAAGCAGATGCCGAGTTCTAGCTCATTAAAAAAACACAGATGATTTCAGGGCCGGATAGGGGGGAATAACAGAACACAGAATCAAATGGGGGGTGGGGGGGTCATATTGCAAGAGGGTGATGTCATATCTTTGGATCGGTCTTTGCGCAAAACGTGGCAGATTCCACCCCTACATTATATTCCTGACGCCTGCAAAATTGTTGCTCACGCAGTTCTAGATTGAATCTGCGGCCCCCGAAGCGATAGAGATGGAGACGGAGAGAGAAAATTGGATTTTCAAATTTTGAAGGCAGTTCCCATGGCCGCTCCCCAAGGGCCATCCTAACTGATGTTCTGTGTCCGAAGGGCCCGTGTGATTTCCACGGCGTGCTAAGTCTAGCACAAAGGTCGAATTGCTGGAAATGGGCGGAGGTGGGAGCCGAAGTGGTTGGTTCCACGATCGATTGGATCCAACCATGGATCGACTGGACCTTTAAGTGGCAAGATGACAAATGGGTAGGGGAAGGAGCGTCTTGTACGAGCAAGCAGCCATCGATGCTCGACATCCTGGGCATGCTTGGTGGGGGCACGTGAGGGGGTTGTCTTCACATGCGACGAAATGTTACGAGTTAGATCCTTAAATTTATTGAATTTATTATACGTTTCGCCGAAGAAGAAAAGGCTGTCACCCTTCCAAGAAGAAGAGGAAGGGAAACCCATTTTCTTTTGTCTGCGTACTTTCGGTCCTAAAGATTCCCGCTGAAGACAGACAGAGATCATTGTCTATTTTGAACCGTTACTACTTATCATGAAATCAAACCCTCCTTGTCCTTCATGAACTTATTACATCAGTAGGACTAATGAGAAAAACTACTAGAGAGAGATCGTCCACCTATCATATCTTAAATTGACACTGTAGCTCGGTAGTACCTGGGAAGAAACTCGGGGTGACTTTGTGCGCCGTCATGCAAGAAAATTCGTTAAATAGATTCCCACTCACCCTCTATTCAAGAAAAAGCCCAGATGAGTCCAGGTCGAAGCGTTTCACCAGGCCCAATTCTACATTCGATTAGGCCGAGCCCATGCGTTTCTAGTTCTAGGTCGTGGATATAACCTGGCCACGATTATGAATGCACTAAGCATTGCAACTCAGAAAGAAAATACCTCTGAAAGCGATCGACATTCTCTTCGCTTCTTATGAGATCAAGTATGTTTTACAGGGCCTAAAAGAAAGAATATTACAAGCAACGATCTTGACGGAAAGGACGGTACTCAAAGCTTGAAAAGGGAAGACAAAAGGTTATCCTGCATGGTTTATTGGAGCGCCTGGCCTTGCGAAGTCAGCAAGATGAATAATCGAACTGCTTGCTCTTCAATTATTCCTTTGAATAAAAAATCAGCAGCGCATGCGCATTTCAGGCAGCCCAATGAACAACTCGGTCTCAACATCTGTACTTCCGCTGCTTAGACTGTGAATTCGTGCTTCTTTTGGTTGAACTGATGATGTAGACTGCCATGGCATTTCCTTCTCAACATACTAGCAATTACAAATTCACAAAATGACGTTTGGTCGACTGTTAGAGCACAACTAAATTCAGAAAGCCAATGCTAGGAATATGAATGTTGATTCAGAAAAAGTACTTCACAACATGATCAAAATAAGTGGATTGTATTCAACTTACCAGCAAGAATTTCTTATTGTTTGGTAAACCGACTTTCTAAATAAGTAATTCCATCTCTAACACCTTCCCAATACGACAGTAACAACGTGCAGGTTCGTTTGATAGAATTGGCACAACAACAGTATGGCATGACAAAGTTCCCCAAAGATTGCCACTGGACAGATTCAAACTAGCAGTATTCATTACAGCCAAAAAGGGGCCCAACAGTCTGTCTTCTAAAAGAAAAAAAGCATCAGATGACAGTCGATGGGAACCCAGAAGATAAGTTGCAGCAAAGATGCAATCCTGAAACAGGAATACTACCGCTTGCTTTCCTACTTCTTTTGGCTAAATAATGAAGAGACCTGAAACAATTTGACGCAATTAGATAGAGTGAATAACAATTTTACCTGCTCGCGCAATCTTGAATTTTCTTCTGATAGAAACACCTCCTAATTAGTAGGATGAAAGGAGATCAGTCAACCAAATGTTGCTTTGATGGAACGGCAGAAAAGTTGTAACCAATTTTTTAAGTACAATACCTTTGCTTTAAGTTGTTCGATTTGCTCCTTGAATAATTGGTCCTGCAAATTATACTCCAAATTTTAACTCTCCACTCTAGACTAGAAACATTCAAGCACAAAGTAACTTGCAAGTGACTAATTCCATTCAACATCGATGGTGAACTGTGAACGCATACCTTTTTTGCTCTGATAGTGCTCAAGCTTCGCTCCAACTGAACACTGATCTCCTGAAGTTCATCAACTGAGCATGATCCCAAACCTTGTCCCAAAAACTTCCTACATGCACTCTTGAAGTTCAGAACTGGTCATCCTAAACATACTTCAAATTATAATATGTGAATTTGGAAAGAGAGTAACTAGACTGAGGACCAGACCGTTTTGAGGCTTCAAGGAGTTCAATTTTCCTTGCCATGTCGGCGGCCTCATGCTTCAGATGCTGCATCCAAAGAAAACTTTTTATTTTAGAAAGATAAAACATGGAAATCTATAACTTTTGCAGTCCATTAACAAAGGGTACACCTGCAATTCAAATTTAATGGTGAGTGCTAATTTGATTTAGCCAATCTAATTGAACTCAACATGAAATTAATTTAAGTTTGACATGGTAATACTCGTCTCTATTGTAATTGGACTGAAATGTCTCATAATCTTTTGGAAGAACTTCCGTGCAAGAATTGCCAACAGTAGTGAAGTGAGGCCAAATTGCACAAGTAAGAATAGCCAAGTTATACATCTCTCTCTAGGTAAACGTCCAAGAATCCTCTTTCAGACACTCAACCAATCCTGTGGAAGAAAGGATTAAGTATAGAACAATACAATTATGCTTATACAGGAGACCTCTAGGATATGCTTAGCTACTGCTATTCTATCTCGATTTTACCCTTAAAGCACTATGAACATTAAGACTTAATCCCCACCTTCTTTAGTGCTTACACTTTGCACCCTTTAATATAAAAATGAAAACCTACGGTTTCCACCTTTTACCTAATAATCTATAGCTGAGTTTCACAGCTCAGTCCTCGTATTAAGATTGAAAGCACCACCGTCTATGATGCTCCGTTTCAATGCAGGAAACAGTAGTTTTACAGTTTGGTCAGGGTGATCTATTAATTTATAAACAAGCTTCCTAGATTATGGTGACTTTGATGATTTAGGTAATCTATTCAACCCGGAAAAAAAAAAAATGAGTAGTTGCATTATGGTTGACTTTGACGATTTAGGTAATCATACCGTAAAATAATGAATTTCCGTAAAAGCTTTTTTGGTCGAAATTTTCCATAAAAGTTCAAATGCCAAGAAATAGCACCACGATATACATCTAAAACATTTTCTAGCATTCCTCCCCATGTAAGCTAAACCTTGTATGATCAAGAAGTAGATGTAATGCAACCACACAGACTAGATCAGCTGACAATAGAAGAAAATAACAAAATAAATTACCATAATGACACAATAAGAGCGAGCATATGATTTGAGGATTTGAATTCTTGATGCGTGCTCTATTATCAGGTAAATTAACATTTCCCGAAAAATTTGAGTCGTAAAAAGTGCTCCACAGCTCATATATATCTTTTAACATGTGAATTTGTTCTTCAATAAATTTAACTACTCAGTGCATCTGTAAGTACTTCCCTTCATGTGTAAGTTGAACCTTATATGAAATAGAATACATGGACGTAATCACCTCAAATGACAGCTGAAGATAGAAGGAGCGATGCGAAACAAAAAGAATAAAAACAACCGAAAGTGCTAAGTGCTAAGATTCGAATTCATGACCTGCACCTTGACATCATGTCAAACCACCACTTTCTTCAAAAGTTCAAGCTGTCAAGAAATATACCCCCAGTATACTTATTAACATCATACTAATCACTTCTGTTTTCTACTACAGAATCCTGCGGAAATAAAATTCTTTTCTGGCCAACATTCACAGCACCATCTCTAATGGTAGAAGGGAACATCCCCTAGTGAGCACAAATTCATCTTTAGAGCTGTGAGACCATTGTCCCTTTCAAAACGCCCAAGCTCATGCAAGTGTGAAGAATGATTCGCCCACAGCTGGTCAGGAAATAATAGACAATGCTTTACTTTAATAGGTTTGGAGATTAAAACAGCAATGGAGTAATTCTCCTGCTTTACTAAAGAACAAGCATCAAGTGCAACCTGCTTGTTAATAGGAACTACACTTTGGCCCCATTGACGGTGCTTATCAAGGTCAAGTCTCCCGTCAACTTACCATGGAAGTTATAAGACGGTTGGGACACATGGACCACCATCAAAATATAAAGATCAAGTGGAAAGCCCTTTTCAATGGGATAAAATGCAGCCATCTGAATGTTCGCTGAATTGCAGCCCAGCTACAGTTGCTGCACTGCTGTTTTTTAGGTTGTTCCTACATAGATCATTTTCAAACCGCACTTTGATAATGCATGCAGAGAGAGAGAGAGAGAGAGAGAGAGAGAGAGAGATCTAACCAGCATATATTGCTCCATGCTGGCCTTTTTTCCCGTATCTTCTTTTGCATATTGATGATATCGCTCTATAGTTTTTTGCATGCTGAAACATCACGAGTATGGTCAACCCTCAGAAAACCAATCTCTACAAGAAACTGATTAGATGAAATTGTCCAATCAAAACGTATAATATCCACCAAAAACAAAAATCTAGAGTCAGTAGATCTTCAATGATATTTGCTCCTAGCTTAAATTGAAAACATTACCAAACAAACTAAACAACAAGCATAGGGCTCATCTCTCCCCTCTTTTGTGGTTGGAAAATAAAGAATTAATTGTTTGACCTATTGAAGTAAAGTATACATTCTAAGTATGATATTTTTGCAGAGTACAGTACCTAGACAGAAAGCCAACTAGTAGAGTCGTTATAACAACTAACGTAGTTATTCCGGTCTGGAAGTGCATTGAGAGCAAAAAAGCTACTGAAACAAGTCCATACGATGTATGCAGATGCCCCCGTTCCGCCAAAATAAATATTTCATTTTCCACCATACCAGAATGACGTGGATCTATTTTCTTTGAAAAAGAACTAAGTTTTTCTCTATTTTTAGGAAATTGAAGAACCAAGCTGAAAAGTAAAGCAAGGTAGAATCAAGATCCTAAGAAGCGACAAGGCACCAAGTACAACTCCAATAAGTTCATCAAGTTCTGCGGAGAAGAAGCATTCATCATCAACTAAGAAATTGATTTTACATACTGCTAGCACGTGAGTAGGCAAGAAGAGAAAATAGAGAAGAAGTATGTCATTTTACCATACTGCTAGCACGTGAGTAGGCAACAATAAAAAGAAAGTGGAACATCAGATTCCTTCACTCAAGACGTAACACCACCGTACTCTCCGAGGGCGAGGCATGAACAGTCTACTCTAGAGTCTCCTATATGAAGAGTACAATCTCTTGTAAGAGTTTATGAAACATGCAACTTTATGACCCTACCATCAGAAAACTATGAAGACTTCCAAAGAAAACCTTTAGTTAAAAGCTATGGAGGAATAAATCAAGTTGATTGAGAAAAATAAACTTGGGAGCTCCTTGATTGCCCCAAAGATAGAGATCATTGGCACCAAATGGGCGCACAAGACAAAGCTAAATGCGGATGGGTCAATTCAGAAGCATAAGACAAGACTCTTGGCAAAAGAATACTCACAATGACCAAGTATCAACAACAACGAGACTTTCACTCCTTTGACTCACCTCAACACTATATGAGCTCTCATAGCCTCAACGGTACAAAAGAAGTGGAAGATACATCAACTGGATGTGAAGTCACCATTTCTAAATGGATATCTTCAAGAATAATATGTGGAACAATCACTAGGCTTTATCGCTAAAAAGTAAAGAAGTAAAAGTTCTAAAGCTCCAAAAGGCCTTCTATGGATTAAAACAAGCATCACGAGCGTGGTATAGCAAACTTGACAAATAGATTTCTAAGGTTTCATGAGAAGCATGAGCAAGCCAATGCTCTACATCAAGGCCCTCAGTAAAAGTGAAATTCTTATCGTCTCTCTATACGTAGATAATCTTATATATAAGGGTAACAATGAGAAAATGATTCAAGAATTCAAACAAGAAATAATAAACATATTCGAGATGACGGAAATGGGCTTGATGCACTGCTACCTCGGCATCAAGATCAACCAAAATGAAGTCTTCATTTCTCTGAAGAAATATGCTAAGAACCTCCTAAAGAAATTCAAAATGAGATATTGCAAAGCGGTTGCAACACCATTCGTGACAAATTAAAAGCTACCAAACGAAGATGGGCAGAGAAAGTCGACACTTCCCTTTACAGAAGCCTTATCGATAATCTATCATATCTCACTGCAACATGGCCCCATATTATGGAAGCAACAAGTATATTATCACGCTTCACACAAAAGCCAAACCAAATTCATTTTGGAGCTGTCAAGAGAATTCTAACATATTTATGAGGAACTTCAGATTATGGCATTTGGTGTCAGCCAAGTGCAATGGCCAAGCTCCTCAGTTCCACCAACAGTGACCGGGCAGACTTAGCTGATAATAGGATTACCACCGGCTATGCATTCACGCTAGAATTTGTAATGCTTTTACGGACATCCAAGACGCCGGACCTAGAAGCACCGTCTAATGTAGAATACGGGTATGTCGCAACTGCTATGACCATTAGTCAACCACTTTGGTTTTAAATAATGCTGGAAGGCATTGGAGAAGCCAGACAGAATCGACTTCAATATTTTGTGACAACTATAGTAAGCAAGTATATCATGGAAGAATTAAACTCATCGACATCAAATATCACTTCACACATAAAAGAGTTGCAGGCGCACTTATTATAGTGCTACTGGCCGCCAAGCCCGCCAAGTTCGAAATGTAGAGTATCACAGAAATTGGATTAAGGAGTATTGAAATAATCTATCCAATTCCTAGAAAAATCTAGCATGCATGAGGTTTTTGTAGAATTCGGCGAAAAGAGTAAAAAATGGTGGCTGTTGACTCGGTGGAAGGCTATAAGTATAGGATCTCTTCTGCTGGTTTATACGTGGAAAAACTAGTCTGAAGCCTCCTATACACAAAGCCTTGTAAGATCACATTTCATTATTTTATTCTTACAAGCTCCTTCCCGACTATTCCACCGAGTTGTCTTTTTACAAAGCCAAATAATTAACCTTGCTTATCCAAACTACACACATAGACAACCCAAAACTAACAGTTTTTATTAACAACCTAGCAAAATATATTTGACACATTAGAGAGTTTGAATTTTGCTTGTCCTTATCCATTCAACTTTTCAGTTTAGGTAAAACCAGAAAATGTTGACTCTCGCGTCGTAACTCAATGGAATAATACTACGCATGCTAAGACCGGTTTGTGGAATTAATTTAAAAAGTGTCCTCTAGAGGACTTTTATGAGGTCTGGAAAATGCCCCACTTGCCATACTATAGTTTCCTGATGTTTTGGAAATCAGTTTTAATATACGTATCATTGCTCCTCTCAGTATTGCTACAAAAAGACGGGTTTAATCACACACTCGAAAACTTAATTAATTGCCTCAACCGACTACTTTCACTCAAATGAATGTCATAGAATCTAGTCATGATCATAAGGGCACCAAACAAGAATATAGCAGTGTTTATGTATCACTAAACATAGGAGAAACCTCATTCATGAGCCTTTCTTTATGCCAAAGAAGACATCATTTTGAAGCTGATGGAGTACCCTTTGGTAAGAACTAACTTGCAATTTCATAGAGTCAGGAGCTTATAGTAAGTCCAAGAAACCAAAAAAAAAAAAAAAGGAATGAGATTTTATAAGCATGTCGTTGGAATCCTTAGCGTCACATCACGCGCAATTTTTGTAGGACAAACATCATTTTAGTTCAAGAAAAGACAGCTTGAGATTAGCATCTCTAGGTAAAGTGGAAATGGCTCAATGCAGAATAAGACCATAGAAACTTGATTGAAATGGGTTGGATATGTAGAATGACGGCCATTAGACGCTCTCGTGCATAGATGATTTCATGGAAAGGAGGTACTCAGAATGAGGCATGGAAAGAAGTAGACATCGACCACTATAAGAAGATAAGAGGACTTAAGTATCAGCTAACATGGACGGTGAATGTACCACTAGCTCTTTCTTGCCATGTAACCATTCACTCGATCAAGAGTCGTGACTCATGAGGATGTGCGAAACACATTATTGCCATATGCCATGACGTTAAATATAAGTGTGAAAATGGAGGAACGCTAAAGGCTCAATCTAGCTTAAGCCACAATGTGTGTCCCGCTTTTCGCAGTTCACCATCGCAAGCATGCGACAACAAAATATGGGGAAAAAAGAAAAAACACTACACCTACCAACTTGGGAGGATCTCACATATGTACTCGATCATTCAACTCTTGCCATGTTGTTCTCTATGTTTTAAAGATGTAATCATTCTTGACCCACTAAGATATATACAAAACGGGAATCCAACTTCCAATGCAATAGTTCATTCAACTCCAGTGATAAGAAGGAAGCTACTTATCCAAAGAGGTTAGCTTCGGCCGAAGCAAATTGATGACCATTGAGTGTATATGAGACCTCTTAGGTGCGCTTGCAAATCAAGAACATGGAAGGGGTAACTAGCATGGTAAAATTTTAAAGCCTGTTTAAGTGCCCCAAGATTATTTTTATCCCAAACCTTTTTTATTATTCTCGTTCTGTGGACTTTGCTATGACCCCATTTTGGGAGACTTCTGGTTTTCACTGCACGGTATGATCGACTGTGAAAATGAAATTGTCTTACAAATCCACTACCACTTTCATTGAAAATCTCGACATCTTCCACTAGTGGCTTTATCATATCCATAAGCTCCTCTCTCAATTCTTGGCTTTTACTTAGTCCTTCTCATTGTTGTGTATTGATAATTACAATCAATTTATTTTTTACAATAAGGACTGAACCCCCTGCCAAAAAAGAGAAGCTAAATTCCGGACTGTTTTTCCAGAAACCATGACACTGGACCTGCTATGGAATATGAGTTGCTATGGTATGCAACAGCACATTACGTACCATTAGAGTCTCTCGTTTAGACATACATGAGCATACAGACGTTACGAATGTCTTAGACCCAACTCTCCAACATTTGAGCATGCTATATGACAGTTCTCAAAGTTTGCTCTTTTGATAGAGATGGCTGGAACTGACTACATGATGGATCATGAAGAAGTACAAGGTAATTCGCTTACTTAATGCAATTTGAACTTGCCAATCAGAGGTCGCTCTACATGTGATTGCGCATTTCAGTCCATGACCTTTAATGATGCTTGTGTAAAATTCTCACGAATAATCAATACCAAGAGTGTCGACTGATCAGCGATTTAAATATATGGCACAGAATAGGTGCAAGATATGCAACTATGTGATGACTTAGGTTATATACATAAAACTCAGAAAACCTAACTTATAAACAACTATCATAGCTTGTAATTGTAGAATCAACCTCCACATAGTGTTAGATAAGTTGAATAGACAGCCCATTCTGATTTTCAGAAACCCAGAAAACATGACTCTTGCAGAAAAGGAGAACAGTCTTAGGAAGAAATCAACAAAGAAACAAAGTTCTAGTAATAAACACAAAGACCAAAAGTCTTGCCATTTTTTTCCAGTCAAACAACCCTCTGTGCTCAACTTCAATTCACCCAATGTAAAACTCGGTAGGGATCATTGTTGGAAAAGGAAAAAGGAACTCCATGGCGGAAATAGGTCTCAGATAACAGTGTTTGCACACGCTGATTCATATATGTAAGGATTATATGTAGAAACACCGGTGATTTAAGCTCCAGGTGGATGTGATTGCACCAAATTTTTATTTATACAATATCAGATGAAGTACATGGCACAAAACTGAACTTTTGAACGCACAAGCAGATGGAAAACGCTAATTTGAGGAGCTATCCGGGAAAAATCACCTGCAGCATCATATATGCAGTGTAAAAGAAACTTTTTCTTCGTTTTTCTGAAAGAAAAAAAAGTGAACCACTTGAGTGCAGTGCAGTGGGCACCATAGCTAGGTTTAAACGAGTAGTGACTAATCGAGGGGAATCGCCCCAAAAAAGTGAAAAACGAGACATCATCGTACGCTAGACTTTAGCCAGTGCAAGTACCCATTTCTAGCTCCATTTCAAACACTCATTAAGTTTCTTTTTTCACAGCCTCAAAATGTAAATATGAAAAATCCTTCAACCAAAATAAGAAATCTAAGAAAAACAATATATTGCCTGGATGTGAATGAAGTGTTTGAGACGTACTTGGAGCTTGAGAACTCATAAAGTCTTCCTCTTTGAGAGAAGATGATGACTGCGACTTCAGCATCGCATAAAACCGACAGCTCGAAAGCCTTCTTCATCAGCCCGTTCCGGCGCTTCGAGAAGGTGGCTTGCCTGCTCGTTGCATTCTCTATTCGCTTCATCTGAATTTTGCCTCTCGCCATGTTCCTGAAAAAGAACCAACGCAAAAGTAAGCAACAAGCCCCTTCTCACAAAATAACCCTACGCATCTCTCGACAACATTTTCACCTAAGATACGCGAAAATTTGCTGCTGCTGAAGAAAAGTCTTGCTCCTGAGGCCAAGACGAGAGTTCCTCTCTCGCTATACACGGAAATGGAAGTAACCCAGAAACCCCAAACTGCGTACAGGGCCAAAATCATGCACATCACCTATCGAATTTGTCATCAAGAGTGAGGGAACCATAAAAAAGAACAGTTATGGCCGATTGCAGAATAACTCACACAAAAAGAGAGAGAGAAGGGATGATTTTTTTTCTTTGGATGCTTGATGTATCAATCTCTTTGCTCGGAGACCACAAACACTACTGAAATGTTATGTTTTAGCAACATTCAACTGCTCCCTATCCGCTCTTATCTCCTTCAAGCTCCCACCCACAAAAATGGGAAAAAGCATAATAAATCCACGAGGGGGAAAAGGAAAAAAAAAATATGACAAAGTGGGAAATAGGCCCTCTAAACCGCGAATATATTGAAACAGAAGGAGCAAGAAGAATCAAGACAAGAGAGACTTGTCTCGTTTTGGCAAAGTCTAAGAAAGGTAGAGTAAAGACGAAGGAGAGAGAAAGAGAGAGAGAAGGACATTACATACTATTGCGTTTCAGAGGGAAAAGGAGAATAAAAAAAACCAGAAAAAGATGTAGTTTCAGGACAGGACTCGCTGGCTCAAGAACGAGGGCGAGAAAGGAATAAAGAAATGGGAAGCCATACCATAAATTGATATAAGGACGCGGCTCCCCTCATCGTACAATGATGTGCCGGGTGATCCAATGCCCTGCTGACAACTCACCGTCCGGTTACATCGCACGATGGTCACATCGACCAATCGCGACTCTCCTCGTCATGTGGCTCGCCTTGTATGGCGAGTCAGCTCCAACCTACTCTCCTCCTTGGCCCTCCATCCTTCATTGCTGGAGTGTCCTCCCCGTTCTCCCCGCTTAGATTGCTGAAACTTTTGTGTGAATATCGGGGAATGCCTATCTGGGGAACCAATCACTGCTTCTTCTCATCAGGAATTGGTTCGCTGAAAAGAGCTGAGTGAGATGGACCTGGAACGGCGAGAAGCACGAATTGCAGAGAGAACAGCTTTAACTTCTGGAAAATACTTTGTACTCAGTGTCGAGTATTTTCTAATGATTTGAAAATTTAGTTACCATGAGCTTTCTGGCCAAATAGATTAATGTGCCGGCTTATATTCTATTGATTCTCCACACGGTCTTTCCGGGTCTTTGAGAATTCTCTAATCTCCCGCATGGTTTTCCTTTGACCAATCAAGAATGCAAACTTAACTAAATGTGTGACAAAGCATTGACGTCCAAAACATCACCAGGAATGGAAACTACGGAATCAAAAAATGAAAACAAGAAAAGATTCGTTCCACGCAAAAGGATCTTGCTTGTCTATCATCATGCGAGCTAATTTAGTTGTGAGAGTTATTCACTAGTAGAAATTGATAAATTTTATGCGCATGCGGCTTAAATTATCTTCGGACTCCAATTATGTGAGTCAAATCAATTCTTGGACGGTGCTCGAAGCGGATGAATTATCGGGTTGACTTAGATCATGCGGCTAATTTATAATTTATGCTCCATGCGCAGTAGCATAGCCTTTTTAACTTCCAAGGGGGAATAAAAAATTGGGTGTGGTGACCCGAACGAACTTGATGGGTCGTTGCTTCGGCTGGACTTGCAGAAGGAAGTGGTGGGACCCCCGCGTGTCTTCTCACTTCGGGTTCCACGTTGGACCTCTCTCTCTCTTTTCAATCAACTTTTTTCATCGGCAGAAGTGGAAAATAACTTTTTCCAAATATAATATCAAAAATCTTAAAGTTACCCATTATAATACAAATATTCCTATGTGAAATACATATTCCATCTTCTTAAGTTCCATCTAAAGTATATTTATTGAGAAATAATTTTTGGGTATAGTTTAAGATTTTTAATGACATGAAAAATAAAGATCTAGGGAATTTGCTTGATAGTGGGCATAATTTGACATGATGGGTTCTAATAATGTATATGCATGCCTTTTATTTTATTTTTTTGGTTTATTGAAATTCATTGGTAATCTTTCCCTTTGGACAACGATGGATCGAAAAAATGTTCGTATCTAAAAAGTTTCAGAACTTTTTGAAGAGAAATATTTTGATTGACATGGAGGTGGTGTAATTAACTGATTAAAAGTGGGATGTAAACACATATGACAGCGCTAAATAGGATGAGATTCCAAACATATGGACATTGATCGGTGGTTGGTTTACGCCATTATATCATAGATTTATGTTGTATCCATTGTGTAAAATGCTTTCTCATCTTTTGGTGATTAGTTAGAACCAAACTTGAAACATGAGGCAAATGGTGTATTGGAGAAACAAGAGATTCTCTTTTCTCGAAAATGCTAGATCAACTTAAATTCGATATTTCAACGGATTCAATTGATCGGCAAAATAGAGAGCAGGGGTTGTTGATGGCGCTAGCGACCCCCGACATTACCGTAAGAATAACACATCCGCTATGACAAACCAGCACTATAGCCTATACAAATTCGAGAACAAGTAGTCTTGAGCTGCACGAGAGAAAAAGAAGATACCAAATCGACAGGCTCGCAAATTGACGGGTTAGGGTTAAAATCCCTGTTAGAACAAAATTGCTGTAGTCTCTCGCTGGGAAGAGCTGTCTCTGCCCATGGTGGTAAGCTTCTTTAAATAAACCCTAAAACCTTTCTCAAAACCTAACAATCATGATTCCGAAATAACAGTTCTCATTCTCGCCCTTCAGAGGTTGATTCTGCTGCCTTCGTTTTAGCATGGGTGATTGTCCCTATATTTCCCCTCCTAATCTTGCCCTAAATTAGTTGAATGAGTGTCGCGACCCTTCTCGAGCGAGGTCCGAGGAAGCTGTTTAGAAGTAATGTCGACAATGAACTAACGGTCCTTAGTTGATGCTGCTTCTCCCAAGTCCCTATCTCGTGCAACATTGGACTTTTCATTTTAGTTGATCAGCTTATGAGAGATTTATCCTAATTTGGGGTCGCTTCTAGCTTTTTGAGTAAGATATCTCACTTCTCACGCAATCGGTAATATAGGATTAAAGACTTAATTGCACTGATCGTTCCAACTAATGTCTTTTCAATAATTAAACTCATTCGTTTACCTTCTGGGCGATTCATGCGGTATCTGTCTATCGCAATCAAATATGTAAACAAAGGCAAACAATGCCATAAAAAAGAGATGAGATAAGGTACAAAGATAGAAAATTCAAGGTGTACTAGGTAATAGCTAAATATAGTCTCACATTACGATGCTTTGGGATAGGACCCCCACGAGTGGGTAACTCGAGCTAGACGCATGATGACTATGAACCAAATAATATGACAAGACTAGCTACCTAACGGCAACAAAGTACTAATCAAACATGTATTGTGCCTATACCTAAATGCGATTCTAATTTGAATAAGACTAAATTTTTATCATTTTTGTTCTCCATTTTTATTCCCCCAAGGTCACGTCTCTTTATTTTCTTATTTTAAAACCACCAAATTACTCTCTGTTTCTTTCACTCAAAGTCCACCCATTCCTTTTCGTTGTTCTTTTTTCTTTCTTCTTTCTCCTTTTAATCATCCCCACTGAATCCAAAATTTATCCCTCAATGTAACACGGCAAAACTGAAGGTGTCGAAACCTAAATCAAGACCATAAAAGGCAAGCTTGAGGCACACAAGACATTTGGTCATGCTTAAACATCGAAATATGCATGTAAGAATAACTGTAACTCATGTAAGATTATGAATTAATGGTTTAATAACTATTTGAGTGTAAAAAACGTATTGACTATAAAAAGTGGCACTCTTATGAAAATGAAAAGAGGCAACTATTATGAGAAGTTGAAATTCCTATGAAGAAATGCAAGAAATGCAACTCTTATTAAAATTTATAGTTCTTTATGAAAAAATACCACTCTTATCGAGATAGAATATGTTTTAATGGAAGGTACGTATTGATAATCTATAAATAGAGTCTAGTCATCTCTTTACTTAAGACAACGAAACGTTATATTCTATCATGTATCAATAGGTTGAGACAAAAGTAGGTTAAAGGAAGAAAAATCAGATTTATCTGTTTTCTTCTATCTTGTCGACCATTCATTCTTTTCAAGGCTGTTTCTATGGAAGTCGAAATTGATTTCAAAAGTTGGAATAGAAATTTTTATAAAAAAAAAATATGGTACTATTCTTACCACGGTTTGCTTTGTCCATGATTAAAATCCTGATCTCTATTTGTTAAAGAATTGAGCGATAAATTTGCTTCTTTCTGGTGGAAGACTAATGAAGCTAAACTTGGTCTGCACCGGAAGGAATGAGACATTCTAAAGGCTAGAAAGAATAAAAGAGGATTAAGCTCCAGAGATTCGATTATTTTTTGAAAAAAATGGGGCTCGAAAGTAACAGAATCTGTGCAGAAAGTAGCTAAGCTCACCTCAGATCGGATTCCTCCTCAGTTTAGGGTTTCCCGAATTAATATAGAGGCATCCTACGAACCTAGATCGACGGAAGGAACCATCCCTAGCATTCGTCGCGATGACTCGCGAAGACTCCTAGACAGATTTGCAAGGTCAGTTCAGGCTTCTATCACAGCTGCAAGCGGAATCTTTTGCTTTGCTTCAAACCCTAACTCATTGGAAGCCTAGAAAGAAAGAAGTGCTTTTGATCTAGTTAGAAAGTCTACAGTTAGTTAAAGCAGCCCAAAGCTCAAATCAGCTCCCTTAGGAAGACTGTTTACTCGCCTCTAATTGTTATGATCTCTTAGGATGCGTTTCAGTCAACTTTGCAAATAGGCGTTGAGTGTAATATAAATGCTAAAAAGCAATTTTTAATAAAAAAGATATAATGAATGACAAAATCGGAAAGTTAAAGAATTGTTGAGGGTATTTTCAAGAAGATAAAAACTAGTTTTAGTATTTAGCCAAATGCTAGTAGCCCAATGCTATTGGGTTTTCGGCTTTCCTAAAGCCAGCATTTTGCGGTAAACCCATAGTGAAAACTTGCCAAACACCTCAATATTTTTCCAAAGGGTCTTTGGGAAAGCTGTACCAAATGCATTCTTAGTCCACTTTGCATACATTTGAGTACTGCATTGTCTTAGAGAGGCCAATTCCATTGCGAATTGGGTCAATTCGCCGAAACCTATAGGAAAAATTCACTACCGTAGAACTGGGTTTCTTCACCCCCTTGTCCTCTGGGATTATTTGCATACTAATGCCCATTTCTGGGCCCTTTCTGGCCTTTACTCATTGAATCAAACAACAATTTCGACCCAAAAAAGGTAAAAAGGTGGCGGGTCAGGGTTGACATGATCTACTACTATTTCGGCCCATCTAGGCACCGAGAACCCGCGACCGGACCGGGTCACCAATCGGACCTCCGACGGGATGTGATTTTGCAATCCTGGGGAAATCAGCTGGCGATGATGGCAGAAGCAGCAGGGGAGGCGAAGGCGAAGAGGAAGATGAGAGACGGCAGAGACAAGGCCAAGAACTCCAAGACGACGAAACCATCTCCGGCCATTCCCAAGTGGCCCCTCGTCAAGCCCAAGCAAGATCTCCAGATCACTCGCCTCAAGGATACCGATCTCTTCACCGTACGAATTCCGCCTCTTTCTCTCTCGCATATCGTGTTTCTGCTCAATGCTTGTTGCTTCGTGGATGGAAAAGGTGTTCATCCGCGTCAAGGGTGTTTGGCCTTTTGGCGTCATTTTGGGATCTCTTTGGAAAGGACGATGCTTTCGAGAATACGCGGGGCCCGAGCTCTGTGTTCATTGACTGTCGGTGGTCTCTGAGGTGGCAACTGCTGATTGCGCGTGAGGTGTTTGTGCAGATTCGTAGCGGAAAAAGGGATATTGGGCAGTGAATTGATAAGTAATCCTGGAGGGTATTTCGGGTTGAGAAGCTGGATCGATTAGATGTTTTTTTCAAGAAAGTAGGATTATATGAAACCATGTGAATTCATCAGCTATGAGGTATACCGTAGAGCTAGTCATAGTTAGCTAGAGGCAGAGCCTGATATGAAGGCCTCGAGTCGGGCGGTGAGATTTATTGATTCTTTTAGCAGACCGTATTGGCTGTTTCGTTAGTCTTGATAATCAGATGGCTTATTCCTATCTAAATCGTATCTCGGGATAATGTTCATGTGGTCTCCGTTACTCTGCTTGAATTATACATATGCGGCTTCCACTGGAGTAGCTCCACATCGGGGGTCAATTATCTTTTCTGCATATATTCTGAGAATAAAGCTGTTTTCTTCCGCTGCACAAGTCTCTCACGCAGTTTTCTGCATAGTGGTTCATATGTCGAGATGGATTGGTGGAGAACTTTGATTGTCAGATCACTACTAAAAGTAGGGTGTGGCAACTTAGTTTTTAGGCCCACTCGTGCTTATGCTCCAAGCAACAAGGATCCGTGTATTTTAATTAACTAGAAAATGTGTTTGCATGTAGAATGGACCTGTATTTCTAGTGGTGATTTCTCTTTCTTGGTTAAGATTTCAGGTGCAGAATTTTTTCACTCCAGCCGAATCTAATGCATTTGTAAAAGTTGCTGAATCCATTGGCTTTGTTCACCAAGGAAGCCTTGGCCCAACGAAAGGCGAAGCTTATAGGGACAATGATAGAACTTCTGTCACTGATCCCCTGCTTGCAAATGCAATATGGGAATCTGGACTTAGCAAATTGTTCTCTGATATCAAAATTCGAGGGAGGGTTGCTGTTGGGTTGAATCCAAATATCAGATTTTATAGGTTTGTATTGCTTTATAGCATTACCAAAGCCACATTCTTTACCTTTTCCATGTATAGATGCATCAGTCACACATTGGCTAACTTTTTCAAGGCTTTAAATTGGCAAGAACATAGTGTCGTCAATCTGGGGTAAACTGAAAATTACTTCCCTTACTCTGTGCATTTGAGGTCTGATACATGGTTCAGGTTACATTACTGCTGCTTTATTTCTGAATAGTGAATATGCTTCGGTTGATTTGGAACCTTTTCACAGACAATTCTACATGGTGAACTGAAAGTCACTCTGTTAATAGCAGTAAAAGCTGGCAGAGGAAATAGTTGTTATCAGCACCCGTAAAGTCTTATTTCATTAATTTGTTGGAGTCGCCTACACATCAGGTACAAGGTTGGTCAACGATTTGGAAGACATATTGATGAAAGTGTTGATCTCGGTGAAGGAAAACGTACCCACTACACCTTACTAATTTACTTAAGTGGCGGTTCAAAGTCAAAAGCCAAGAATGATTCAAGCAACCATAGTAATTCTCCTTCAGAGCTGCTGGTTGGAGGAGAAACTGTCTTCTATAATTCAAGAAATGGTATTGTGGCCGAGGTATATCCTTTCTATGTTTTCTCTGTTTGAAGTTTTTCTTTTGGATTCATACAATAAAGATTATCTTTGCCCCATTTTGTTTCTGGCATTCTTCATGTTGCATCCTTGAATATGGCATTCTTCCATGTCCGGGTCTACCATTTGTGATTTATCTCCATCTTAACTCCATAGGTCGCTCCAGCTGAAGGAATGGCTCTACTTCATATACATGGTGATAAGTGTATGCTTCATGAGGCCCGCAATGTGACAAAGGGTGTCAAGTATGTCTTTCGTTCTGATGTAGCTTTTGCTTGAGTTCAATTTGTTGATCAAGCCTTTACCAATCACATAGAAAGATAAGTAAGCATAGATACGTTTTATATCTTGATGAAGTGAGCTTGGTCATCTTTCAAAAGTGTAATGTATCTACTATGACCATTCTGATAATTTTTGTACCTCCTTTCTTACCCACTATTCTTCGATTTGATCTGATGTTCTTCCCATAAATAATAAGTTTTGAATGGATTGTGACTGGTGAATATGATAACAAAGTGATGTTAGCTTGAAAATTGAAAATGCAGTATTTCATGTGATGCTTATGCCATCAACAAAGATCAGCTCTTACTGAACCAGAAACATATTCGAAATGGGAAACAAAAGTTATCAGCAAATCATGCGTCACAAAGTAGACACTCATCTCTTAAGTGATGTTGGCACATTCTTATTGAATCAGAAACAGACGCAGAAATGGGAAAACAAAAGAAATTAGCGAGTCATCTCTCTCTCTCTCTCTCTCAGTTCACCGCTCTGCATATTATTCTCACTTCTCCAACTTCTCGCACTCCAAAATTTCCGAGTCTTACCATAGAAGCTGCAAACTCACTGAAGAACAGACTTTGATCTTGGGCAAACAAATTTACCATCCACCTTGTCCTGTAATCACTATACAGTGCTTGATCTGACCCAAACACACCTTCACCCGCCACGAGTCTTCTGTAGTAATCGTTGTCAAAAGTTGACGATGTAGCATCCAGAAACTGTCCCGCATTTCGATTCCCGTTTGGCTTAGGGCATTCATTCTTCAGCTGTTGTGCGAACGCATGGTTCAAGGTCGGATCAATGTCATGAGTCGAAGAGAAGTTACGAAGCCGGGCGTCGAAAGAGGAACAGTGTGAGAAGCCCAGGGTGTGGCCACCGGATAGTGCAACCAAGTCCTTGAGGCCTAAGCCTCTTTCGGCAAAGCTTTGAAGGAGTTGGGTTACGTTGAAGGTTGGCGCCGGCAAGTTGATCGTCTCTGAAGCATTTGATACTCTTCCATCTTTTCTGCCTTTCAGCACGTTCCAAGATGGCCCTCCAGCCTTGACAATGAAAACAACAAGGCAATATTATGCCATAATAATTATCTCGAGGGGTTAGTAATTATTTCAATGTGTGGAGCACCTTAGTAATTTTTCTTTTATCGAAGGAATAACTTTTTTAAGCGAATCAAGTGATAACTACAAGACCACAGAATGCAGTAATAATATAGGAAGCCATTTGAAACTCTTTTCCTTTTTCTCTCGGGCTTGCTGGTTTATTTTCATAGACACTGCCTTTCTAAAACTGCAACAGTCTTGGCTTTTTTCTGAAATGATAGTCGAGTTTACTGGACTCACTTGTTGCTGTAATTCATTAGAAACCAGTTGTTTGGAGTTTTTTGAGTGAATCTTGTGTAGTAATTGCGAGCATTCTAGAACTAATCTAATGAACAAGGTAGAAATCAAACGAGCTTCATATGCCTTATATATTGGATTTAGAATAAAGCTCAAAATCATTATGAGAAGTACATGGGAATGATCATGAACACAATGTGCGTCATGAGGTAAAAATGGCTTGATAGGGGAGTTATGGTTATTACCGTGGTAACTACGTCTCTAGCCGCAATGGCGATGATATCAGCACAAGAGACTGTATGTGGACATGCCATTTCGAGCTTTGCTTTGGCATCATCGATCACATAGAATGCTCGAACAGAGATATTTGGAGGACCATCTTTCTCTGCTTGGTTTCCAGGAGTAGAGTCGAGCAACAACGACGCATCGCATCCCTGTGGGTACGCACCATCCAATGACGAGAGAGAGAGAGAGAGATTTTGCATGTAAGTATGTAGATGTCCATACCCGAATGAAACAGTCGTGGAAGAACATCCTTAGGAGGCGAGCGGGGACTTTGGGGTCGTGCCTTGTGGCATTTTGAACCGTCTGCAATATGATTTTCTCAGCTTGTGGACATGTCTGGTCATAATAGCGGGCATCGAGTGCGGCTCTCGAGACCGAAACCATCGCGAGTAGAAGGGCGACAATCACGCAAGAGCGAGGCTTCAGCGCAAGGACGGCCATATTGATGTATCGAAAGCAAGAAATGACCGGATGTGGATGTGATGGACTTATGGTTAGATGGACCGCAGTATATATAGCGGAGGAACCCATGTTCAGGTGCTTGGGTGTAGATGTCGCGGGCATTTCACATATGCTTTCAAGTCACTCAATGTGGGAAAACAAAATGAAGCCGCCTAAGTTGGACGCAGGCGGCTTTTGGTGTGCTTTGAGACCAAGTATCTCCACCTAAGCTCCAATCTTGGAGGATCAAAAGATATATAATAAATCAAGATTAACTCGTGAAATCACAATAATCAGATTATGTTTCACGTGTTGCGAAGCAAAGGGAGAGATAGATGCTTCTTCGACTGTTGGCTTATCCCCATCAAAGTTAGTTTTAACATGAGGCGTACGGTTGGTGAGAGGTGAAGTACTCGTCCATGCTGTACTGCCGTTCTTCTTTATGTGGATCGATGTTCATTTTCAGTACTGGTTGGCCACAAGCAATTCAAAGGCCTCTAAACTTGCTTTTGCAGCTAAAGGGAGTTCTAAAACACAAACCATAAAAAAAAAATGCATATAATGAAAACGTATAGAAATCAATTATTAATCTAGGCTAATTAAAGAATCACGAGGGGAATACGAGTGAATCTTGAGCACAGGGCCCTGACCGGACTTAAGTGGGCGAATCTAAGGCCCATGAGGGAATGGTAGCCCACCCATATTGTGCTTTTGAGCCTTGTGGGCTTACGAGTGGTCCACCCAATCCATGACTAGGCATGGCCCGACTGTAGTGTACTTTGCGCGCTTGATTAGGGGTGAGTATGGTTTCAGAGTATGTAGGATGAGTTCCATATTCCAAGAATTGGGGAACGAATTTTGACAAGCACCTTAACCCAAAACAAGTCTTTGTGTTTTGCTTGTTTTATGTTTGCGCAAAATTCCGCGGTATTCTATGGCGTTCAATGATGAATGTATAATATGAAATGAATAATATGAGCTTCATTTCTAGACCATTTCACGTGTCTAAATATGAGTTGTGGTCAGTGAATTGTAGCACCAAATGGTAGTCATTAGATGCGATAATTCACTACAATAATTCAATTAAGAATACAGATAAAGTCTGAGTAGACCATGGAATTGACTCTTAAATTCCAAGATAGATTCCAAGTTCCAAAATTGGGAATCGGTCTTAACATATAAGTTTCAATTAGAAGCTAGATTGACCCTGGAACTGCTCACCCCTACATTTGGTACAATTTTAGACTCTATTTGTTTCATAAAAATGATCGATTAGATTAACATTTTCCTATAAAATGATTGCTAGTATTACTTGGAATAATTAACCAATAAAAAATATTTGTATATTGACCATAATTTATGTCCATACATTCGTGGACAGTGACAACATTATTTGTCTATTCATTTTTGTGAGCGATAAAATCGATTAATTTTAGGAAAATATCTTTTAGATCATTCATTTTTTTCCGAAATAAAGAGAGCCTTACTAAAGCTCTGTTTATTTCGTGGAAAATAGGATATTTCTACAAATTTTTTTTCAAAAAGTAATTTTCCCTTATTTGGCTGAAATATGAAAATAAATAGAAAAGTATTTTTCGTTTTTGAAAATATTTTTTTTCTTCTTAAAATATTTTCCCTTAACCATGTCATCAGATGCAGAGTTGTTTCATCATCTTTCCCATATCTCTCTCTCTCTCTCTCTCTCTTCTCTTAATGAGATGAAACCCTACTAGCTCGATATGGATTCACAAGCTCATCTGGATCTAGAGGTGATCATTCAATTAGACATATACCTTACCAGCTCTATACGGATTCACAAGCTCATCTGGGTCCAGAGGTGATCATTCAATTGGATATGTCAGCTAATCTGGTGGGGGTAAACAAGGGACGATGAAGAAGAAAGTGGATCCCATAGTGAAAATGATTGATCTGACTAATAGGGAAGATGAGGAAATCAAATCTGAGCGTACAGAGAAAGCGAAAATTACAAAATATCTCTGTAGAATAGTCTCGGAGAGATGGCTTTTTGGAATACATCAATCGACTTACTCCACCACCATATACTGCTGCTTTGCTCCTTCTACTTCTTAAATAGATTACCAAAAATAACTCCCGTTGATAAGCCTACAACGGTCAATTTCGTACTTCAGGAACGACTTGCACATTAAAAATAGCTTCGCTGCAGAAAATTATGGTTAGATCCTTCCTCGACAACGCAATATACCAGAAGTCAAAATCAGAAAGCAAAGACTAGGAACGTGGCACAGGTTGGGAAGGGCGAAGAAGAAGGTGACAGGCGGTACACGTCAGGGGAGGCGGAGCGGGCGGTTCTCTAGGGGAAATGAGCAGCTGTGGAGAATAAGAAAAAGAAGAGAAAAAGATGGGGAAAATGATTTGGTTGACTGGAAAATATTTTATTTGACCTTTTATTTTTCACGCCCTAAGCATCGAAAAATAAGAAGAGAATTTTTTCTCCAAAATAAACGAAATCAAAATAATCATTTTTTTTTCTCCCGATAGCATATAACTTTTACCATTTGCGCGTATCATTAGAATCATATTAACAAGTGTCCCTCAATCGTTCGTCAAACGTACACTTGATATAATTTGCAGTATCTTATGTTCGATAAATTGGCGTCTGATTTCATCGATAAGGAATGATTGTAGCTCATTCCCAACGCAAATTACGACGGATGAAGCTGAAGCTCTCGTCCAAATCGAATTCGAATGGATGCAAATAATTGGTCGAAACAAAAACAACAAGTGGAGGGAAGACACGCGGCGGGGGCGGGGCCCGGCCCGGGGCGGAGGGGTGGGGCGCGCATTAAACGACGTGCTGACTTGGCGAGCACCGGTCGAGCCGTCCCCCCACGAGAAAGCCCCGCCAGAGAGACCGCCACGCGTCGCGCAGCCCTCGCAATCGGATGGACGGGGGACCGTCCCGAAGGGGATCGAGAGAGAGGGGGGAAGGTGGGGGTGGGCCCCCACGTGTATCGGAACACGTGCGTCCCTCGCATGACACGGCTTCCCGGCAGCGGGGCCCCACGTTCGGAAATACCCAGAAAGCCCCGCCCTCGCGTTCTTATCTCTTCCCCCTTTCACCGGATGCGTAAAATCCTAATCCCCCGTGTTCTTCGCCTTTCCTTAGTTTTTCGAGAACAGAGCTCTCCGCTAAAAAATTAAAATTATTAGGGGAAGCAAAACAGAGAATTTTGAGATTGAAATTAGAGAAAATCATCACGGTCACAGATCGGAGCGAAGCCACGAATCGACAATAAGCACGAACTGAGTCCTAGAATTAGTAGTAGTGTTTTCAGGATGCTGGTCGCGTTCCTCGTTTCTTATAGTTGTCCGTTTACCTCGACTGCACAGAGGATTAAAAAAAGAAAAAAACAGGGGAAATGGAAAAGCAGACACCGCGGCCCCACCCCCCTTACTACTCTTCTTCAGCTCTAACCTTCGGTCATCTCGACCGTCGACGACGGACGATCCATCGTTCTCCTCAGGGCTTCGAGCAGGACGACGACGGCGGCGAGTTCGGGCTCCGCCCCAGGAACTGGAGCTCCTTCCGGTCGTATATCTCCAAGGAGAAGTCCTTGAGCATGTGGGGCGCGCCGCTGCTCGTGCTGCCGGTGACCGCGCTCGCCGCCACTGGCGAGCTCGAGCTCGGCGCCACCGTCGACGCCTCCGTGGAACCGCCGTCCCCGCCGCCGGTCGGTGAAGTCGTTGAGGTCGAGATTGCCCGCGCGCCGACTTGGAAGATCGGCGGGATCGCCAGAAACGACGGCTGCGTCTGACCGGACGAGCCGGGGGCAGCACGAACACAGTCCCCCCCGCCGCCGCCGCCGCCGCCGCCGCTGTTAGGTGTTCCCACGGGCCACAGCTGCATCAATCCGGGACTTAAACCGCCGCCGCCGCCGCAGTACGTGATCGGCGCGAACCCCGACCGGGTCGAGACGGGCTCGCGGGCGTCGAAGAAATCGCTGTTCGAAGCTCGATTCCTCCTTTTCTTCGGAGTATCGCCGTCTTCCTTCGAGGACGAGGACGGGGTCGTCGGGATCTTCAGAGTCCCGCCGACGGAGACCGCGATCGCAGGGACCGTACCGGTCCCCGTCGCCTCGATGATGGCATTCTCCGCGTGCTCCAACAACCACCGCACGGTCTCGCCGTCGTTCTTGTGTCCCAACTCCCTCGTCAGCTGGAAAATCCTAGCCGCGCACGCCGCCGGCATGCGGATCCTCCGACCCCGCCCCTCCACCTTCGTGTGGCGGTCCTTGGAAGGCCGCCTCGGAGGAGCCACCGCTCTCTGGAACCGCGGGGAGGACAGAGAAACCTGCGAACCTCCGGCCGGGGCGAGGAGCGCCTCGCGCTCGGGGTCGCTGTTGGCCAGCTCTTCCTTAAGAAACCCGTTCCGGACCGCCGCTCGCGGTGGCTCGGGAGGCGAAATCTCGCGGGCGCTCCGCTCGTCGCGGTTGACGGCGGCGGTTGCTCTGCCGTCGTCCTCCACGTCCGCGTCCCGGTTCTGGGTGGACTCCATTCGGCTCAAAATGGGAGAAGCACGAACCCGAGGGAGGAAAAGATCACCGCAGGAGACGCGTTTATCCCGAATATTCGAAATCGACAGGAGCTGCGAGATTTGATGAATAATAAATATTATCAGGAATTAGAAAGGGACGAAACCCTGGAGAACGACAACGCGCGCTGCCCTCCAGGAGGCAACGAACGCAGAAACTGACAGGTTGACCTGAGGGGTTAGAATCTACAATGGACAACAGGACACGGTGACGAACGATACGCCGAGAAAATTTCCTTAAATAAGGAAAACCACAAGGGAAAAGAAGGATGGAGAAGGAGATGCAGAGGAGGAGGAGGAGGGGAAGAAAGGAAGATGGAAATGCGAAATACAAACCCTAGGGAGAAGCGAGGAGGAAGAAGCCACCACATGTGCTGTGCGCAGAAGGCGATGCGAGAGGGGGTCCACATCTCGGGGGAGAAAAAGCGGGGGGATTTGTGGGGCCCCTATTTATGGAGTCTGGGATATGGGGGGGGAGAAAGAAATGGACGGTCAGGAGAGGCTCCCCAGTTATGGGCCCCGCGAGATGGACGATGGGGCGGAGGGGAGGGAGAGAGGGGGCCGGGGCGCATAGTGGGCCCCACCTTGCTGAGATATCCGGGCAACGATTTGGAGATCTGGTGGCCCTGGCGAAGCGACTTTTGGCGACTCAAATCCGATGGGTGGGGGCCCGAATGAATATTTGTCATCGCTTGGTACAGAAACTTTACAGATACAGCGGCCTAATATCTTCGAAAAAAGAAAAAATAATAATCAATTTTAGCTCCGATCTTAATTCTATCCCAATTTTTTTCTTTTCATAACAGTATCACTAATACTAGATTCAATCTCGATTCTACCATAAACTCCTTTTGTCCCATAAAAATCATTAATTTTTACTTGTGTTTCATATCTGTCTCTATTGACGCTTCGTCCAAAATCACTCTTAGTGATGTTGTGTTTTCATGTTAATGCTATAGCTATATCCAAGAAAATGTCTTTAGAAGTCAATTCGAACAATGTCTTTGCAGATTTGAAATTTGGGTCAATATCAGAGCAATTAAAGTTGGCTTTCTTTGCTTTTACTCTTAAGAAAGTCTTCATTCCATCTCACTTGGGATATTTGTTTTGTGCTCAATCTTCAATCTCTCATGCTCGAGAGTCTTCCATCTTTCGCTATCGAAGAGCTCGTGCTTGAGGCACTTAGCTCGAAACGCTCAAACAAATTGTGCTTAAGAGTTTTTCATCTCTCAGTTGTTAAATGAAAATTTAGACAGAGGGCTAAGGGTGTATTCAATTTAAATATTAATTAAAACTAAAATAGGAAAAAATTAATGAAATGAAAATAAATAAAATAAAAAGAAATAAAAGTAATATGATAAAAGGATCCTTTCAAGAAGTGATTAGTCTAGAGATAGACTCCTATACCGTGTACTGCAAATACTTGGGATTAAAGTAGAAGTTTGTGAATTTTTTACGAGATAATATAAGTTTATGATAGAATTGGTACTAGGCATAAAGTTTGGAAATTTTTATGGAACAAAAAATTTTATGATGGAATTTGGACTAGACTTAGGCTCTGTATGTTTTATAGAAAATGACTTATTTAGAAAACATTTTACTAAAATATTCGCATGTATCATTTACAAAATGAATGAAAGAAATTTTTTTTCATCTATGAAATTTAATAGTCACGTGATAATTTTAGAAAATAATATTTTTCATATCATTTATTTTTCGCGAAATAAACAATACCTAAGTTAGAGGTTTTTTCAATGTTATAAGTCTTAATTTTATTAAAAACGAGATGTTTTTGAGATTTTATTTAATCACTAATAAATTATTTTAAAAGTTTAAATTATTAAATGGATTGCTGGTTGGACATTTAAAAATTTTAACAACGTTATTTTGAGGAAAACGATTTTTAAGGAAAAGTTTTTAAGGAAAAGTTTTTACGATTCTCTCTGTAGTCGAGGGACAGGGAGAGAATGCATGTGCGCGCACCTGCAGTGCGTGCGAGAGGGCCGTACGAGGAGGTTGTGGTGGCGATTGCGCCAGAACCAACCAGCAATGAGAGAGAGTATTAATGGCCAAACATAAATCATATGGTCAAAGGTTTGTAATTCGAGTACCCTCATTGTCCTAAACAGATAATGTTATTTTCGTAAGACCTTCCTCTTTTTAAGGGCATCGCATGCATCATTTATGATTAAGGTTTACTCCAGGACGACTTTGCTTTGTACCGCATTTGGCATTTGGTGGGGTTGGCCGGTTTCCTTGTACCTAATCGGACCGGGTTGGGATGGAATGCTGCTTTCGAACGATTGGCAAGTCCCGTGCCATAAAGAGCACCAAAACGACGAAATAGTAGCCCCTGCATCCTGTCCTTTTCAACTCCATGGGATTATTCAGGGATTTTCCAGAACGCGAATAAAGCACCTCTTTTTTTTTTATCAGTTTTTTGTTTAGCGAAAAATATCAATTCATGTTGAGGGGCTTCAACTATGATACTTTAGGCTAATTTCTTATTTCTTCTCATTTTTCAAATTTTATTTCGATGGTTCTTAATGCATTTTTTACGTCATGAAATGAAATTAGCTGAGAATAGTATGTTACTAGTGTGATGAGATTACTATTAAGGGTTGTACAAAAAAAGAAGAAGAAGATAGAAAGTGATTTCACAGTTTTCAAACAGTAGACCTTAGTCATCCAGAAATTCTCAAATTCAATTGGTTGATAAAAGTCAATTTTAGTCCTTGGAATCTCTTGTCACTTGTATGCTTTATGTCTAGGTCGGTCCATACATGATAGGCATTCTCAATAATATTAGTCTTATGTTTCTTTCTCTGACTTGATCCTGTAGAAAGAACAATCCAATGACCAACTTACAAGAGATTAAAAAGATGCTTAGTATATAGTTTAAAAAGACTCAATATTTTATAGTTAAACCTAACTATATAAGAGGCTAACTTTTATAAGAAGTAGCATATATTTTCTCCATTCAATATGTTAATATTCTTCCACCAAAAAAAAAAAAATGCTAATATTCAATTTCACGGTTAATCAATATCAGAGCATAGGGGTTAGAAAGCCACCATAGCAAGGGTAATATAGAGTCCAATAATTAAATCGCCACGGTTAATACATATTTTGATGGAAAAAAAAAGAAAGTAAAGTTAGAAATTAGAAGATCGAGGCGCAATTACAATTTTCTACAAGCGGTCTTCATCATCATTAGTGAAAGGTCACTTGTGGAAAGATATCATACCCCCTCGAGGGATCCCAAGAGTTACATGACGACCTAGAGAAATAGAGTACAATAGAACTTAAATATATAAGTAGCATGCGATTTGCATTCAACCATAATTAACTCGGATGATACAACACAGAAAGGTTGGGGGAAACTCTTTGCTGAAAAGAAACGTAATCACTAAATTGTGAAATCGAACCAATTCGAGCTAAGGTGGATAACATAACGAGGGGATGCTGAATGTTAATATTGAATTTGTATAACCACAGGATCTAGCAGGGCCCAGTTTCTGAAATGCAACTGCAACACAGAATCCAAAGTAATTAACTGGAATGCATCTGCAACACAGTAATTTGGGAGAGAAAGAAGGTGCAAAGTACTCAAATTAGGATTCTCAAGAGTCCAACCTCTTACCTGAATGAGCTCCTTATCTTATGTAGACATTTTTCTCCGTGGGTCGACGGGTAGTAGCTGACAGATGGCGATACACACTGACAATTATCTACAATACCGGGCATTCCGACAATGCGTAGTGCTCTACATTCTACAGTGGTCAAATCGTTCTAAGGAACAATGCATGCGCGGCCTTTCAATTGGTAGAGTCCTCGTTGCGGTTGCCAATTGGATGAGGTTTAAGTAATGTCTAATGTAGACTCCACACCGTCGGGCATGTTTGGTTTTCCGACGGTTTGGTCCGGACGTGTTGGTCTTCCATTGTCACGTGGGATCCTTTGACAAGTCATTCGAATTATCATTGAACGACATATTCTCTCGTTAACAAGGAAAATGATTTGCACTAAATCACTTCAAAAGAATAAAACATAACAGGAGATCTAATTAATTTGTCACTTCTGTCGCAAATGAAAGTTCACATGGTCAGAACAAGCAAAACACACAAGAATATGAAAGCTATGCGAACCAGATGCATAAGAGAATTTGAAACCATTTGCCCCATGCTAAAACCATAAACAGCTGAATTAGCAAGGCCAAGAAGAAACTTCTCACAGAGAGAGAGAGAGAGAGAGAGAGAGAGAGAGAGCTAAGCTGAAGCAGTCGTAGGGCAACTCTCCTTTGGCATGTGATTGGAATCGAGAAAGCTCCCATGAGATCGGCAGTAGTTAATCACCATTGCATGCCAAGTAAGAGACGCCCTGCCACTGATTAGCTTACATGCGCACCGAAGATCTTATGGTATTTCAATGTTATCTACTTCTGAAATTGCTTCTGAGTCATGAAGATTGTGTGCTTCTCAGTGAGCTTTATAAGCAGCAGAATTGACGTTTCGGGGAAGGAATAAGCCATTGAAGCAATATGGCATATGCTAAGGGATATCCTATTCAAGCATTCATAGGGAAGCTGCTTTTCGTTGTGGTAATATCCTTGGGGAACAAAATTTTTCGCGACCCTTATCTCTTTTCTGCATTTCGGTCATCCTCAAAAAGGTTCGCGTCTCAAAGGGTTAAGATTCTTCTTCCTCTAATCCCTGTCTCACCTTTCTCTATACATGCTTTTGAGGGTGAGAAAGTAGGAGGGAACAAAAGATATTGACAAGTTGAGATGCCCTTCCTTATTAGAAACGATGGAGGAGGCAACACAACACATGCACCAAGGTGCGTGTCCGCTACTAATTTCTACCACTTCTCACTTGCTTTATTCGTTACCGCTTTTGGAGCGGTCTTCGCTTGTATGAATAATAGTGGAAGTAGTAATAAGATTAGTGTATCAGGCGATGTGATACGACTTGTGTTGAGTTTTAATATGGCACATTGGCCTAAATAGCTAATTAGATTAATCGTATGATACTCAACAATGATTATTGCGTTTGGTTCATACTAAAGCTTCTTTTTTCCCCTTTGGGTGCTTTAGGATTTCCTTGCCCTGGACTAGCTGCGCACACTTTGCGCATGAGAAATTGATCCCTCTGTCGCTAAATCAGCCTATACTCTCCAGCATGAATGCGAAATGTAGCTTGATAGAGGAGAATTTGCCATGGCGATTTATATGAAATCGCACGCGCGATGCATATTGGAACTCTAGAAGAAGAGGTCCTGTCTTTTATTTGCTCGATGTTCTAATCCTATGAACATTGTATGAAGGACGAGTCAGATCGAACACGACTTCTCGGAGCCCTAAATACATCAGTTATGCTTCCACAAAGTCACTTTTATGTCGTCTCAGGAAAGAGTCAACAGCATTGGACACGAATCTATTACACGGTTTTCACCCTGTTGGAAGCTCTCCCCTGCAATATCTTTTGTCCCATATATCTGCATTCACAGAACAGAAACGCAAAAGACAAACCTTCGTCAGACATTAATAAAATTTATCTCATATATATGATGTAAGCGGCAAAACACATATAATTCCCACCTTCCGAGCATCATAACAGTGGCTTGAGGATTTGTCCCAGGAGAGGCGTTGAACGTGGAACCATCAACAACTCTCAAACCATCCACACCGATCACCTTGTAGTCGTGATCGACCACACGTCCAACTTGACACCCTCCGTGATAATGCCAAATGGTCATCACGGTGTCGATACAGAACTGTTCCAGCGAGATGGCGGCGGTTAGGTGGCGGGGCCTCAGATTCACGGGCGACCCCACCATCATGCTAATGAGAATCGCCACAGGCATGTCATCATAGCGGAAGCTGGACATTGCTTGAGAGTTGAGGACGTCGATGATGGTCTTCATGCCCTGGACGCACCCCCTCAAGTCCTCAGGTTCTTTGAAGTAGTTGAAGGTGACGGAGGGATTGTCCTTGGGGTTGGTTGTTCGCAGCTCAAGATGGCCTTTGGAGATCGGACCCTTTATCTTCTCAAGGATGAATCCACCTGGCAGAGACGTGTTCACGAAGCCTCTCACCGGCGGTGGCAACGTTCGTGGTCGCCCTGTCTGCGCAAGGGATGTTGCATTCTATTAACATTTGCCCAAGACCCAAATTCAAAGAAGGAAATAACCAGCTAGGTGAACCTGATAGCCAAAGCCAGATCCACTGGAGGTCTCGATGTAGCTTCCGAATCGAGTGATCCCCACCACTTGGATGAGCGATGCCTCAACGGGCCTCCGAGAGGGGACAAAGAGGGCATTCATTGGATTATCGGCCATCCCTTGTCCGACCATCGGCTGGTCCAGCAAGACCTTGATTCCGTGGTTCTTCAGATGTTGCATCGGCCCAATCCCGCTGAGCATCAGCACCTGCGGGCTTCCCATCGCTCCGGCCGACACTATGATCTCATTCCCTGCCTTCCTCCTCAAGTAGGCCCCGTGCATTCGTCCCGCTTTATCTTCAAAGATCACTCCATATGCTCTTGGCCTTCTTTCCCCTAATTTCACATTATGGGCATTTAAAGAACTTTCCCGGGACCGAATCCAGAGTCGACGGATGGGTCCTTGGATTTGCTTATTCTTAATCTACTCATTCTTATTCATCGACAAGATTGTGGATGATTGCGATTCTCAGATATGAAAATGAAGACGAGATGATGTATTAAGCCTTTATATTGATAGGTAAAACACGTGATCCGAGGATTGTGTCATTATTTTGTTCAAATCAGTTTGAGGAAGTACTTACCGACCGTACTGAGCAAGATCTTATGGACTGTGGCAAATAAGTAGACAACGGTATTGTTGGGCTGAGCATATTCCAGCAAATTAGCCGCCGTGTGCCTATGCCCGCTCCTATCAAAGATGGTGCCTCCAATTTTTGTACCAAGCAGATGTTCGTACGTAAAGCCATTGTCCGGCATCACCCCGGCTTCAATCAGCCCGTCCCTCACTGCTGACTGCCACCCCAGCACTGGCGGCTCGAACGCCACCTTCCTCTCCACCCACTCATACGATTCCTCCACCAGCTTCTTGTCCCAGCCAGCCTCCTTCACATAGTCCTTGCTCGCACGTGTATAGAAGCCGGCGTTCAGCGCGCTCCCCCCACCGAGGACCCTTGCCCGCGTGTTGAGCACACCATCCTCGGACACGAATTGCTGGGACGGTGAGTTTGGGCCAGTATCCGCGAGGTTGGTGGCGAAATTGGCCATGTTCTCGATGTTGCGGTTGCCATAGGGGGAGTCCCCTCTTTCTAGGACCAAAACCGTGGCTCCCTGGGAGAGCGTGGCAGCTAGCGGGCAGCCAGAGGTTCCTCCGCCGATGATAATGTAGTCATGGAATGAAACCGAGGGAGCCGATACCGCATCGTGAAGGAACGTGTAATACGGAGCTTAAAAAAGAACGGAGGAGAAATTACAAGGCACTCCAGTTAGTACATTTTTCATCAAACACCTCACCAGGACAATGTCTTTTGAAAAACCTGTAGCATGACTACAGGTCGTGGGCCCACACATTTGTAAATCTAACTACGGTAGGAGATCTAGACGAAGTACCTTTCTCCGAATTGCAAATGCCATGGAAGAGGGAAATCACAGCAAAAGCACACAGCAATCTCCATCTTTGCAGACCCATGATGAGGCTGAAACTTCAGTTGACTGTTGCTAAGTGCTTAAATACTTAAAAATACTGAACAGCACGCCCTTCTTGCAGAACTTGGGAGATCCTACTTTCTCTGAGACGTCTATATCAACGAGAGCTTCAACCTGCTTCGTGACTTTTTCTCAGGGAGTTCAGTGTTCTCGGACAATATGATCCGACCGTGTGCAGAGTTGGTTCTTGCTCTGCGGAAACTGAAAATGCAAAAGCAATGTGGGCCACCAAATTCAATCAATGCAGCTCGTGCCTTTTGACGGTTCGTTCCCTCAGGCCCGTGAAGATACCTCTTCCTCCCAAGATGAACACAAGACGATTTAATTACTGCTACTCAAGTCTCCTAATTTGGTATGGCTTGGTTCCACCAGTGCGTTCTTATGCTCCATCATTGCTCACAAGTCACAACCACTCCAATGACCAGTTTTAAATGACCATGAAGACTTTCTGATCATTTTCTTGGTTATTGAACACGCGACTTGACTTTGCTGCTCATTGTCCTAGAAAGCAATTTCATCTAGGTCGGAGCAAAAGCAAATGGTTCCTGCTTAATTCAATAGAAATTGAAAAATCGATTACCCACCATTAAGAGGCTAAATGGGATTAATCCTTTGAAGACATTATGTTTAGAAAGAAGTTATGTAACCACGTCATTTGGAGCCAAAAATAACTTTAAGGACCGTGTTGGTTATTTGTTTGTAAAACAAATAAAATAGTACAAATAGTACTTTTCCTTATCTCACGTAGGAAAGTTGCAAGGAAGTGAGCCACTCTATATGTGTGGGTGTCTTGCATATTATTCAAAAGAAGACAATGGGTTGTGAGCTAGACTCCACAACACTAGCGTGTGGGTGTGCGAATAATTACGCAATTTTAATTTGAATAATTATCATTAATCCTCATTTATTATATTTATTTTATATTTTGTAAAGTTATCTTGCTAATCATTATTAGTCCAAAGGTCATTTATGTTCAATTGGTATTTTTAGAAGTTTTGAAATCCGGAATTAAAAAAAATCATTATTATTCTTATTCCGAATTTCTATGTGTCTTTTCAAGATTGCCTTTGAAAATGTACCCGTTCACTTGCAACTATTTCCGAAGGATTGCTTTTATTCAAAAGACTGAGATAAATATGTCGATTTTGGAATCAATATTATTAAGTCTTTTTTGAGTTCTCTTTCAAAAAAAAAAAAAAACAGCTATCATTTTAATCGTTTCCCTTGAGAGATTATGGATAAATACTAAAATTGCTATATAGTATTCTCATCGAGATTTTATTATATTTTAGAGAATTTTTGTCGCTAACCATTAATAATGTTGTGGAGCAAAATAATTCTTTAAAGAAAAAGATATCATGTCTTAAAGTTCGATTTCATTGTTCTTCCTAATAGTTCATCATATTTTCTCAATAGTCTACACAAAAAGAGAATAAAAAAAATATGAACTCGGAGTTGAAATTTGGGCGATTACTTGGCTGAGGTCTTCTTTGGGGATGCGGTGAGCAATAAAAGCTCAACGGCTCATCGTGAGCTGGTGAGGCAAATCAATGTAAAGACTGAGACTGTCCTTTTTTAATTATTATATAGATTAGAGATCGAATTTGAATAATCTTTGCTTAGGTGAGAACTGAGAATCGACTTGAACCCACGTGGAATTTAATTAACCACCATTTTTAGAAAATTAAAAGACTTCTTATCCTGGTTTGAAAATGGATTGTCAGCCCTGGGCTCTTGTTCTAGTCCAAAGTGCTTTTCTCAATTTTTGTGCGTGAATGTTAGGTGGGGATAGTAATCACCACCATCCTTCAAGACGCATGACCTGAATTGAGAGAGTTGGCGCATCCGATTAGCCGGTGAATTGAAGCCTTCACGTTCATACCGCGGGGACTGTCCTCACTTGCTTTATGTCCAATACCACACGGTGTGGTCCACACCTACAAGTTCAGTGTTGGAATTCAAATTCCCGTTGTTTCGCCGAAAAGTATTGATAAAACACCTTTCAAATGTGCATTCATATGAAAATCGATAAAAAATGTGAAGGGTCCTCTGTTAAGTCTTGGATTGAAATGCGGATTGACGAGAAAATTAAAAAAATGAAGCATGGGTACTTGAATGTAAAGATAACATGAAGATAGAATTTAGGAACTAGTGTTCATTGATAAATTAGCAGTGCGTTGCTCGAATTACATTCCTAATTCTTATAGCTACTAGCGATGGCTAACAACAACAGTAACAACTAAAGCTAACAACATTCTAAGTGACACCTAAAATTTAGCAATATGTATTTATTTATGGCTACAAAAAATAAATCACTACTCGACGATGATGGCCTCATTGCTCGCTGGGTGTTCACAAATGGTTACAAAAATAACAGCTCATGTTTCTCGGCCATTATTATTAGTGGTTTTCAGGGTTTTCAGCTCTGTAAACTGGTGATCATGCTTGCTTTCAGTCGAAATTGTGGGTTTCATGACTTAAACACCAATCTTGTCTTTGATTCCCCGATTCTTCGCTGCAGCTTCGGTTCCCTTATCGATTGAACCAAACCTCGTTTGCCTACGCTTGTCGAGGGCAATTGGTTCTAGGATGGTTCACCTTGAAACTAGGAACCACCCATGAAGGGCTGCTTCATCAAATTTGGAATTGAGAATCACCAATCGGTTCTTGGATCCACTCAGGAACCGAACCACCGGTCCGATTCCCAAGTGGGTTCATGGAATGGGCCATGCCTTCTAAGACTCCCCAATCCTTATTGCAAAGAGCGACTGAGTTGAGACTTGAGAGGATTCTTGAAAGAGAATAGAGTGAGATGAGGCATCTATGAGCATCACTTACGGAGTGGGATTGCCGAATTAGGTTTTTGAAATTTTTAACATAATAAGTCTAAGGCTCTGTTTGGTAACCATCCAAACAGGGCCAAATTCTTATTCTTTGTTCTCGGGAGTAGTTTGGGAACAGAATTGCATTTGGTAAAATTTTTGTTCCCGGAACAGATTTGGAGTGGAATAAAGAATAAAAAAAAGTTGATTCTTGTTCCGGGAACGAATTTGAGAATCAAAACCAACTATTCTTCTTCTTCTCTTCCGCCATCTTGTGACCGCCGTCCACCACCGCCCGCCGGTCACTGCCCGCCGATCACTGCCCGCCTGTCCGCCGGAGGCAAGCCTAGCCACCGGCGAGGCTCGGCCTGGCTAGATTTGGCGAGGCCAAGCCTCGCCGGGGTTGGGCAACTAGGCTCGCCCGCCTCGCCGGTGGCCAGGCGGGCCTCGCCTCGGCCACCGGCGAGGCTTGCCCGGCCCGGCGAGGTCGGCTCGGCTGACGAGGGCCGGCGACCAGCCAAAAGAAGAAGAAGAAGAATATGAGAAAAAGGAAAAAAAAAAAAAAAAAAAGAAAAAGGGAAAAAAAGGAAAAATAGAAAAGAAAAAAAAAAAGGAAAAAAGGAAAAAAGAAAAGAAAAAAAGGAAAAAAGTAAAAAAATTATTTAAAAATTAAAAGAAATTGATTTGGAACATAATCAATTAGCACGGTACCAAACACAATTCTATTCCAGAATCAGAAATTTTGGACATTTATCAAACGAATTCTTTTACTCAGAATCAGTTCTCGGGAATAGAATAAAAAAGAATCATTTCTAATCAGAATTTGTTCCTAAGAACATAATCGTTACCAAACGCGCCCTAAATGATCGGCTCTACACCTAGAAGCATTCGCTGCTTCCAAATTAGAATTGGGAATCGGACAGGTATTTTTTTTTCGTTGAAGCGGGATTGATGTTCACTGGTTCCAAATTGGAACCGGGAATCGCCTAGAACTTACCCAATCCGTTTCTAGGAAATTCTCGATTCCTTTGCACACTCTTAACACTTGTGATTAAACCTGTAGTACTTTTTCTCTTGTATTGCCTATAGCAACTTCTCATTACTTGTTACGATTATCAATAATTGCCTATGAAAAGGACTTATTAAATTGCTAAGGAAATTACACAAAAATTCCTAAATCTATTGCACTTATGTCAATTTAGTCTTAAATCTTTCAATAATCTAATCTTGATTTTTTTTAACAAATTGTTAATTTAGTCCTAAACCTTTCGAATATGCCAATTTAGTGATGAACTTTTTGATGATTTGCAAATTTAGTCATAAACCTTACGATTCATCAATTTTAACTGAAAATTGCTGACATGGTATCTAAGTCCGTGTTGGTCTTTCAACATGGCAAAGCAGACATTGACATGGACTATTTTTGTAATATTTTGAATTTTTTTAATTATTTGAACTTTTAATTTTTTCTTTTTTTCATTTCCTTTTTTTTTCCTAACCTTGGACCAACGAGATTACTGACCGACCCTTGCCGGGTGCTAGCAAGGGTAGTAGCCCTAACTGAGGCCCTTGCCGGACATGAGTGAGGGTGCCTCCCCTAAGCGAGACCGGCAAGGGCATAAGATGAGGTGAGGATAGGTTGATATCCACGCTAGCCCAAGGTTATACAAGAAAAGAAAACAAAAGCATTCAAAAAATTAAGAAAATATTTAGAATTTTCAATAAATCACAAAAGTTGTTCACATCAGCATTAGCCATGCCACATATGACATCCATCATTAACTAGATTGCCATGTCAGTGATTTCCAGTCAAAGTTGATAAATTATTAGCTTTAAGATTAAATTGCTAAATCGTCAAAAGATTTAAAATTAAATTGACAAATTTTTATAAGATTTAGGATTTAAATATTAAACCATGCCTTCGTTTATGGGCTAAACATTTGAGACAATGAACAATGATCTGACAAAATTTTACAGAATTGAATAGGGTTTATAGAAGATGACATATCAAGGGAAGGCATAGTCGATTTCATGAATGAAACAGTTCGTCAGCGGTAGATAATTTCATTGATCCAATTAATTCAGTGCATTACATGCTTTAGATCCAATTAGCACAATTTTTTGCAAAAATTGTCGAACCTCATCAAGAGCAACAATAACACAAACGTCCAAATGCTCGACTTCTCCGGGTCATCGTCTTCCTTTTCTTCTGCATATTAATGCTAAAACGGGAAATAAAATGTCATAAAAATTGAGGCTCAAGGGAAATATCGAAAACGCGGAGAGATGACGAATGAAATTAATCGCATTTTTATGTCCCAAAAGATCTTATGATCGTTCTAAACGATGCCTGGGACACAGAGTTCGCCAACTTTTCTCATGAAGACAAAATTAACCTATCGTTTCCGAACAAGAACCGGCTTGTATTCACATTTATACTCTTGTCTTTAATTTTGGTTTTGATATACGTTTGGACTGCCTCTAACTCATCGATAATTCGGCGAATCACCATCCTTTGAGGAAATCTTCTTAGACACTCCAGAAATATGTTTTGCAATGTATCTCGATCCTGGAATATTAAAAAAGAAAAAAAATCCTAAATTTATTAAATTCAGTCATAAACTTTGCTATTTAGTCAATTTAATCTTAAACACTCTGTCAATTTAGTCTTTTCGGTCAGAAATTGCTAACGTGAAAGCTCGTTATTCTATATGGCACAATATTTTGGATTTATTATTTCTCGGATATTTTCTTTTTTATTTGTTTTTGGGTCATTTTGGCTATTGAGGATGGTTGGCAAAGGTCCTATCCCTAGGTGAGGTCGCCTCACCTAGGGCTGGCAAAGATTTGTCTAAAAATATATGTACCCATATTTTTTCACTACAATGCACATATGTCGTCATTGATCATACTCTCTTTCAAGAGGATTCTTGGCATGTCAAGCCAACCCCTAAATCTAGAGTCGCTTGGCGCTCAAGCCTGGCCATGAACTATATTATAATCATTCTCAAGGAGATTCTATTGACCTATAAAAAGTGGTCTTTAACTTTGGACAAAAAGACTCTACGAAGCTTTATTGTTCCTAGGTTGCTACATCATAAGTACATTGAGAACGTAATGAATGACACACTTTAATAAACTAGATTTGGCAAGGGCTTGCAAGTCCTTGCCTAGTGGCAGGTGAGGATTATGCAATGAAAAATAAATTGTAAAAATTGTCCATATTAGCGGCGGCTATCTTACGTGTTATGGCTAAGCATTTATGTTATCAATTTCTAGCTAAAATTGACAAGTTATTATTAGGTCTAGGACTAAATTGGGCAATTTAAAAAGATTTAAAACCGAATTGACATGCAGACAATGAACTTTGGATTGTTTTTTTTAATTGTTTCTAAGGCCCATTATACTTCATGCACTTGAGTATTGGTAATGCATCGGTGCAGCGAGTCACTCTCCTCTCTGTCACCACAAAACGACGAATATTAGTTAAGTGAATGTCGATTTTGTTTCCCACAAGAAATTACCCTTAGCGGGAAACATTAGGAAACATTACATAAGACTATATAGTCTGCCGTTGACGTTAGGAGACGGTATTAGTTGGTCTTATTAGGTTTACGACATGCACTTCTTTGGGAATGCAATGTGCAAGGTTGTTTGTTTGTTTGTTTTTTTTTTTTTTTTTTTTTTGGCTTTAGATGCTATTGACTCAGTTTAGCACTTTAAGAATGTTCCAAGTTCTCTCTATAACTCTGCTATTCCTGGAAATCAAGTTAGAATTAAATGAATAAGAAGTGAACTTAAGAAAAAAACGTGTTTAGGATATGGAAGGAAACAATTGTCCTCTTTGCTTATTGATGGTTTTGCGATTCATTTTTGGTTCTTGTAAAACGGTCAATCTTATACAGAAAGAAAGAAGCTGGGGGCAAGTGGCCCCTTATAAAAGATATAAATAGCTTTTGCTCTGTTCATTTAGTCGAAACACAACTCTGCACGAGTTATATATCATGGTTTTATTACACATATGCACTTCAAATCTTGAAAATCTCCGCATAAACACAGTTTTCGTTACATGCATATGGACATCATTGGTCATTGTATCAATTGGAGGATGATGGATTTTTCCTTTTGATGGGCCTAAGTTGGCCCGTCCGCCCATGATGGGCCCAAAGGCCCGGCCCGATACTTGAGGGCCCATGGAGGAAATTATTATAGATAATGGAAAATCAGAGAGGCAGTTATTAGCGAAAGGTTACGTATTTTGTAAAAGAGAGATTACGCTCTCTCTGAGATTACGCTCTATTCGTTTTCACGTCTTCTCATACCGCTTTCTCCCGAAGAACAGATTATCCTCTGAAGAACAGTGTGGATTCTTCCTCGTGTCACAACACCGGTGTTTAGTCTGTGGACAAAAGGTACGCTCAATCCCGTGGTGTGCCTTTGATCAGTGATTCATGTTTGTTTGTTCTTGGGCTCGTCTTCCGCATTCGTTTTAGGGGTTCGATTTAGTGTCGAATCCGTTTTAGGGAATCAGTAATTCCCAACATTGGTATCAGAGCCCTAGTTCATGTTTCTCGACCCCCTTTTTATGTTATTGAATTATTTTTGTGGTCGAAATTCGAGAAAAGCCGCTGCCGGTTGATCAGGGACCGAAAAACCCGACACTCACGCATTGTTCGCCCTGTTTTGTGATTTTATGCAAGTTGAAATTCGTTTTTGATAGCCTAGGGACGAAGCTCTCGTCGATATGAGAAAAACGAGTCGCGGATCGCCGCCGGAAGCTGCTGGACACGCCGCAACGCGCGGCCGGAATGAACGGGGGTCATCAGCGCGTGCCACGTAGGCGCCGATTCGGTTCCCCGTAGGTGCGTGCGTCAAACGCGTCGTTTCGGCCCAGGTGCGTGTGACTAGTGCGTCGAATCGGCGCCGTTTCGATGTAGGCGCGTGCAACGCACGCGCCAGCTGATGTCATTGTGACGTCAGCCGCGCACGCGCGTGGCACGTGTCGGTCGGTTCGTCCGACCGGGCAACCGGTCCGACCCGACCGTCCGTTGACTTTGACCCGGCTAACCGTTGACCGCGATCGTTGACCGTTGACTCGACCGTTGACCATTGACTTGACCGTTGACCGTTAAAAAGGAAAAAAAAGAATTTGTTTCTTTTTTTTCCAATTAAGTCTATGTGGATTATATGTAATTTCTAATTTGTTCTGCATTTGTTGCAGGAACAATGCCTCCCCGTAAGCCGCGCGCATTTGTTCGCATAATGTCAGATGAACAAAAGGAAAGGCTTTCAGGGTTGATAGCTGATTTGAATGGTTATCGATGGGAGAGTGACAATATAATTGATCATATTCTTGAGGTCAACAAAAGGATACAAGAAGTCATATGGAATGGTTATCCCATGCCAGATTCTCAGATGGTGCGATTTTTCATGAACGCTCTTCCACCAGAATGGCAAGGAGTGTTGAATCGCTTATGGGAGGTCAACAAAGCCACTAGGTATAAGAGGCTAGTGATGTCTTTTGTAGATGAATATCATCGAGTTGGAGCCACAAAGACTGTGACCCAATGAATGACTTCGATTAGGCGAAGTTTGAATGTGCAAAGGAGAAATCCTAAGGGATGTCCGTCAGTTTTTCCGTGGCTGTCAAGAATGCCTGAAAATTTTACAAAAGAAAAGAACAAGAAATTGAACCAAGTAGAAGCTTTCCTTGTTTGTAGTATAATGCTTTGGTTTTAGATGTTTCAAGATGTTTTTTATTTAGTATGCTTTATGAACAATAAGTTGTTGTTGGTGTAGCAACTGATATGTTAGTTGTATTATGTGAAAGTATTATTATTCTATCATTGTTGGATGTCAAATATTATTTGCTTATGTTATTATTAACTGTTGTGGGTAATTCATAGAAGTTTTTGTAACTTCAAAGAATTTATTTTGCATAGAGGATTATATTAATAATAATTCCAAGTTAGGATTTTTGGATGATGATTGGAAACATAGTGACCTTTTGATTCTGAAACCTTACTTGAAATTATTCATTAATATGATGGGTTTGTGCAAAATGGATGCATAAATGATAAGCATTAATAATTCGTGCATATGTGTCTGATATGTTCAGATCAATGGCTTCAGCAACTAAGAACATAATTGTTGATTTGAATAAAGAAGACAAATTGAACGGCGAGAATTGTGAAATATTGAATAAGAAAATTCAATATGTGCTTAAAAAACAAGAAGCACTAAAAGCTCTTGACCATGTTATGGAAGAACTTGAGGATGCTATGCGCCACCTTGAGCTAGAAGAGGACTGCCTCAAGGCATTTGAGCGGGATACAAATATTTGCTGTGTTGCTTTCAGCTCAAAATGGGCTTCGAGCTCTAAGCGCAAGCACATTGATTCGTTCAATATGTGGAAATGCAAGGGATCAAGTCCTTCTTGCAAGAAACCAAAAGTTAACCAACATAAGAGAGGAAAACATCCTCGAGTGAAGAAGCTGACAAGGGTAAAGTGTTACAACTGTGACTAGAAGGGTCATTATGCCCGCGATTGTCGCGAGCCAAAAAAGGTACACACCCCTTGTACTATTGAGAACTTTGCTTATGTGTCAAGTTCTGTATTCTTAACTGAGTCTAATCCTTTGTGGACTGTAGATTTAGGAGTGATAGACCACATAGCAAAGGATAGAGAATCCTTCTTGAAATTCCGACAAGTACCAACTGGAACTAAGTGGGTCTATGTAGGAAACATCTCCAGAGTCGAAGTAAAAAGAATTGACATATGTCAATTGAACAAGCGTGGTGGACGCACTTTGTTCCTATATGATGTGTTGTATGCTCCGGAGATTTGTTGGAATTTAGTGTCTGTTTTAGTGTTGGTTAAGCTTGGTTTTAATATAATAGTGGTGTGGATTTGTATTTGGATACAAACTACTATGGTTGTGGTTATTTTCTAGATGGTTTTATTGTATTAAATGTTGACTATAGTAATGCCAATGTTTGTTATTCCATTTTCACGTCTTCTAATTCATATGATAATGATGTGAGCGTGTGGCATGCTAGACTTGGTCATATTGGCCAACAACGTGTGAATAGACTAGCCAAAGATGGCTTGTTAAGCAACATTGAATAATTATACTCGATTCGGATATATCTATTTGATTTCTCATAAATATGAAGCATTGAGTTGTTTCAAAATGTTTATGAACTTGGCAGAAAATTAATTAGACAAGAAAATAAAAGTATTGAGATCCGATCGAGGTCGAGAATATTTATCTGATGAGTTCAAAAAATTATGTGATAAAAAAGGAATAGAAAGACAGTTGTCTATTCCATATACTCCTCAACAAAATGGTGTTGCGGAGAGATTGAACAAAACCATACTGGAAATGGTTAGGTCCATGATGGCGCATGCTAATTTACCTATCATCTTTTGGAGTGATGCGTTATTAACTGCTGCCTATATTCTTAATCGGGTGCCTTCTAATTCAGTTACTTCCACTCCATATGAGTTATGGACAGGTAAAAAACCCGACTTAAGTTTTCTTAAGCCATGAGGTTGTGCTACTTATACTCATGAGTCCTCTCACAAGTTTGGGAGATTGGGTCCCAGAGGAAAGAAGAGTATTTTCATAAGATACTCTGGACACTCGAAAGGAACATATAGGTGAGCAGGAAAGTGGAAATATAACTAAATTCGAATCACGGGACGTCACATTCTTAGAGAATGAATTTCCTAAGAAGGGCGAAATAGGTGAGGATTACTCCCTATTTGAAACCTTGGATCAAGATAATGAACTTAGTGGAGTTCGTCCAAGTGGGAGTAACATGAGAAGTAATGAATTTGATTCAACTCACTCTCAATTACAACCACATGATGAGATGATATCGTCATTATCTAATCTGAGTGGGAGCATGATGAGGAATGATGTACAAAATGCACAATCTCTCATACGGCGAACAAGTCGCAAAAGTATTCCTCGTCGACGTTTTGACATTGAAGGGGAAACTTTTATGGTTGCTCCACAAGATGAAGATGAGCCAAGAAATGTTAATGGGTCTCTAAATTGCCCTAGTAAGGAAAAATGGATGCATGCAATGGAAGAGGAGATGGAGTCAATGAAGTCAAAGCAAGTTTGGAAACTGGTTGACATTCCAAAAGGATGCAAAGCTTTTGGGAACAAGTGGGTTCTCAAAATAAAGCGTAAAGCTAATGGCTCGATAGAAAGGCATAAGGCTCGCCTTGTGGCGAAGGGGTATAATCAACATGAAAGAATTGATTATGAAGAAACATTTTCTCCTGTGGTGAGATTTACCTCGATTCGTATTATTCTGGCAATAGTGGCTAATATGGATCTTGAGTTACATCAAATGGATGTAAAGACTGCTTTCCTCAATGGAGAATTAGAGGAAGAAATATATATGGAACAACCTGCTAGTTTCATTATTGAAGGCCAATAAGGAAAGGTATGTCGACTTTTGAGATCGATATATGGCCTGAAGCAGTCGTCGAGACAATAGTATATACGTTTTCATAATGCCATAATGGCATATGATTTTACAATGATAGATGAGGATCATTGTATATATATTAAAAGATCCAAAGATCAATTTGTGATCATATCATTATATGTTGATGATATACTAATTGCTAGAAGCAATATGTAGTTTGTTAATATTGTGAAAAGTTGGTTATCTTCCAACTTTGAGATGAAAGATATGGGTGGGGCTGCATACATTATTGGAGTTAAGATTTCAAGAGATCGTTCGAAGATGTCATTATCTCTTTCGCAAGAAACATACATAAATAAGGTTCTTGAACAATTTCGTATGCAAGATTTTAAACCCATTGATACTCCTATTGCAAAAGGTGAAGGATTGAGTCATAGAATGTGTCCAATGACTCTACAAGAGAAGGAACAAATGCAACATGTTCCTTATGCTAGTGCTGTTGGGAGCTTGATGTACGCTATGATGTGTATAAGACCTGACATATGTTTTGCAGTTGAAATGGTAAGAAGATATCAATCCAATCCAGGTCAAGCACATTGGAAAGCCGTTAAGAGAATACTGAGGTATCTAAAAGGAACTGTTGATTATACGCTGAGTTATCAAGGAAATGATCTACGACTCGAAGGCTATTCCGATGCTGATTGGGGAGAAGATTTAGATGAAAGGAAATCTACCTCTGGGTTTGTTTTCTTACTGAATAATGGCTTCATATGTTGGAGCAGTAAGAAGCAAACGTGTATAGCCTTGTCCACGATGGAAGCTGAGTTCGTGGCATATCAGAAGCAGTACAAGAAGGTGTTTGGCTTAAGAGATTTTTGGATCATTTATGTGTTATTGGGTATGCTGCAAATCCATTATTGGTTAACTGTGATAGCCAAGCAGCTATAGCGTACACCAAAGATCCAAAATATCATGGCAAGACCAAACATATAGATACCAAGTATAATTTTGTCAAGGATATGGTTGCACGAAAAGATGTGAACTTACAGTACATGTCTACACATAGAATGGTAGCAGATCTTATGACAAAGTCATTACCTAGAGCTGTGTTTTGTGGTCATGTAAAATCTCTAGGACCGCGTAGAGGCTGATGTACTGAATATTGTAATTTCCCTAAAGTGTTCACATTTAATAAATTTGTGTTTTTTCATCATTAATGCCTATGAATCTTTGTTTAACATTTATGCATCTTAATGCTCAGTGCATTATATTAAGTTGAGAAAGTATGTCGGACATATAAAAGATTAGCCCACTCACACGGGTAATCGCCTATTTCACCTTAACAAATAAAAGATTAGCCCAAACAGCCATCATGGTGTCAGCACCGATGTAAGTAATTTAAAGGTGAAAAGCTTACAGCTTACCCAAGGAAGAGAAAAAGATAGATAGACTTGTAGATTTATTTCACCTTAACAAAAAAAAAAACAATTATAAAATTCCCCTATTTATAGACTTGTTACATGACATTTGCTCTTCCTAATAGATAAAGCTAGCATTCCGGATAAGATCTAGAAACTAACAAAACAATCACTATATCTCACCTTATCTCATCATATCTTTGGAAACAATCAATATCTCATAGAAATATGAATAAACTCATTAAAGATAACGTTGCAATTATGACTCTTCTTTAATGTGTGTACTGAACAATTATTAGCATTGATGAATTTGGTTTAATTTCTAACACTCCCCCTTAAACCAAGTTCTCTTCCATTGATCATTCCAAGTAGGCTCTTGAACTTTCGGAAAGCATCGATCTTGAGAGGTTTAGTGAAAATGTCTGGTACTTAATCTTCCATCTTCACATGCAACACTTCAACTGTAAATTGTTCTCAAATGAAGTGATATCAAATATCGATATATTTGCTTCGTTAAAAAAAATGGATTTTTTGCCAATACAATAGTAGAAACATTATTAACAAAAATCTCAGTTGCTTTCTTTTGCTCCATAAGAATATTTTTAAATTGTCTTCTCAATTAAATTGCATGACAAACACATGAGGATGTAGCTACATGTTCAGTTTCACATGTTGATAGAGTGACACCGGATTGCTTCTTTGATGACCACATGAAAGTAGTGTCACAAAAAAAAAAAAAAAAAATACAAAGCTCATAGTGCTATTTCAATCATCGATATCTCCACCATAATCACTATCCAAATAAGCTATAAGTTGGAAGAATTCAAAGTGATAATAGTGTAAGCCATGAGAAGTAATACCTTTGATGTACCGAAGAATCTCCTTTGCAGCTTTAAGATGAGATGACTCTGGCTTCTCCATATATTGACTCACAATTCCAACACTATACATAATATCCAATCTCGTGCATGTCAAGTATCTCAAACTTCTAATCAAGCTTCTATAATATGTCGAACCAACATCAACACCATCATCAAACTTTGAAAGCTTGGTTCCACACTCCATTGGTGTATTGACCAGAGTACAATTCTTCTTGTTGAATTTTTCAAGGATATTTCTTGCATATCCTTTTTGGGAAATTAAAATCCCCTCGACACTTTGCTTTCACTTCAATCCCAAGGAAATAATTTATGAGACCATTATTGGTCATCTCAAATTCTTTCACCCTCGATACCTTAAAAACATCAATCATCATCATATCATTTCCTATAAAAACAAGGTCATCGACATATAAACAAGCGAGTTGAACATCACATTTTTCTTACTTCAAATAGAGTGCATGCTCGTATAGGCATTAAGAGAATCCATTTGCCTTGAAATATGTATCAATTTTGGAATTCCATGCTCTCGGTGCTTGTTTAAGTCTATATAGAGCTTTTTTCAATTTCAACACTTTGTTTTCATGACTTTTCATAACAAATTCCTTGGGTTGTTCAACATAAATCTCTTCTTCAACAATGCCATTCACAAATGTTGATTTGACATCCATTTGATAAATTTGTCAATCATTTTGAGCAGCGATAGAAATAATCAATCTAATCATTTCCACACGGATGACAGGGGCAAAAAATTCATCATAGTCGAGTTCAGCTTTTTGTTTGTATTCCTTCACGACTAATCTAGTCTTGTATCTTGTCACTTCTTCGTTCTCGTTCTTCTTGGCCTTGTACACCCCTTTGACTCCAATCAATATCTTATCCTTTGGTAGATCAGCAAGCTATTATGTTTGGTTCTTCTCAATAGCTTCAATTTCTTCATTCATGGCTCTTCTCCATTTTTCTTCTTTGGCCACATCACTATAGACAAGTGGTTCACAATCTACAAGAAGATATATAAGGTGAACCTCGTCAGTAGCTTCACAAATGATAGACAATCTCCTCGATCTTAGCACTAGTGGTTCATCGACACCGTTTGAAGAGGTTGGCGATGATGAACTTGAAGAAGATACTAAAGAAGAAGGTGTAGGATGATCCTTCAACTCTATTAGATCAGTATCACCACGAGCATTCATTTCATCTTTTAAGTTGACTTCTCATGTGCCATTTTCATCAAACTTGACATCTCCACCTATATACACTTTCAAAGTGTTAGGATCAAATAAACAATAGGCTTTGATGAAGAGTCATACCTAATAAAGATGAGCTTTTTGCTCTTATCTTCCAGCTTTGATCTTTTTTGGTCTGGGACATGGGCATAGGCAATACTCTTGAAAATTCTCAAGTGTGAAATACTTGGTGTTCTCTCGGTCTATGCTTCTTGTGGAGTTACGCCTTCAAGTCCACGTGTGGAAAAACTATTTTAAAGATAGACTGCACACGAAATAGCTTCAGCTTAAAGCTCTTTGGACAAATTTTTAGAGTGCGTTTGGGAATGGCTTTCCCAAAGTCCCTTCGGCATCCAAAGTCCTTTAGGGAAAATAAAGTGTGTTTAGAAAAAAAAAAATTAACCCTATTTCTCAAATGCAAGTCTTCCAAAGGCTGAAAGCCTAAGGCAACTAAAGGGGTGCCTTGAGCTTTTGCCTTCTGGGCATGCTAAGCTACTGTTTATCTTCTTCTTCTTCTCTATTGAACAGGACTGGCATGTTGTGAGTGGTCATCAACGAAGGGCAAGTAGTCATTGGCAAAGGGCAGGCAATCGAGCAACCCTCGATGACGATTGCAGTGACCCAAATCTATCACATGACCTCTGTGAAGGGCTGCCTGAGGCCATGCGACTAGGCAGCCCTCGCCGAGATTGCATGACTTCCAACGACCCAGATCTGGGTCATGGTGGGGTCGCGCGATCTCACTACAATCCCAATCTGGGTTGTTGTGTCGCCGGCCGCGCGACCTCGCCGCAACCTAAATGTGGGTTGCTGGTCGCGCGACCCACGCGGCGAGGTCCCGCAACATTCGGCGACCTAGATTTGGGTCATGCGAGGTCCCGCCGACCCTAGGCGGCCCTCGCCAGTGGTCTCCAGGGGTCGCCTAGGGTCTTGTAACCTCATAGGTCAGTTGCCGATGACAAATTTCGATCGTCAGCCATCATTTGCCCTTGCTGTCCAACTTTTTTGTTTTTCTGTTAATGATTTTTTTTTTTTTTAAATTATAAAAGTCTTTTGTAAATATAATCTCTCCAAATGCAATTTTTCTCAATGATACTTCACAATGGACTTTCAAATTACAATTTAACAAATACAATTTACATTTTGAAAAACCTCTTTAACTTAAAATCCTTTGCATTTTCCCAAAAGTTCAATAAACGCACTTTTACTCTTCAACATGCTTCGAACCTTGTCAAGTGTGGTTCTATTTTTTGTTCAGCTATGCCATTTTGTTGGGGAGAATACGAAGCTATCAAGAAATGCCGGATAATAACATGATCCTCATAGAATTTGTTGAATATGACTGAGGTGAATTCTCCACCACAATCGGTCATTATATCTTTGATGAAATAGCCATTCTCCTTTTCAACTAGGTTCTTGAATTGTTTGAACATATCAAACACTTTTGTCTTTTCTTTCAAAAAATACACCCAAGTTTTTCGAATAAAATCATCAATAAAAGTAACAAAATATCGATGATTACCATATGAATGAGGGGTGTTTAGGCCACACACATTAGAATGAATCAACTCAAGCGACTTCTTTGCTCGATAAGTCGCTTCCTTGGGAAAAATATTTATGGAATGCTTATTGATAACACACCCTTTACATAATTGATCGGGATGGTCAATATATGGTAAGCCATAAGCCATCTTCTTGCAAGAAAGCAAAATGAGTCCACCAAAATTGAGATAGTCAAACCTCAAATGCCACAACCATGAAGGATATTCCACGCACGCCTTCAAACGTTGAGACATATCATTCTTTATATTGAGAGTAAACATCATGTTCTTCGACATCTTCACATTCGTAATCAGTTTATTATTCTCATCTCTTAGCACAAGACTAAGATCTTTCATATGAACAGTATAGCCTTTCTCCAAAAGTTGTCCCAAACTCAAAATATTGCTTGACATTTTTGGGACATAATAAACATTAGTAATAAACTAACGTGCACTATTTTTCAAGAGAATCATAATTGTACCTTTGCCTTCGACAAGAATTTTAGAGTTATCGTTGAAAGAGACTTTCCCTTTAATTATCTCATTTAATTCGGTAGACATCTCCTTTCCCCCACACATGTGATTGCTTGCACCGGTATCCAAATACCACGTATCAATTTGACCTCCTTCATCTTTTTTGAACGCCAATAATAGAACTTGATCGGCATCATTCACCAAGCTTGCCTTTTTATCTGCTCTGCCACTCTCCTTGTTCAAGTAGTTAGAAGCATAATGACCAAGTTTATTACAATGATAATATCAAATTTTAGATTTATCATACCATTGGCTTGTCAAGTTTTTTTCTCTTCCATGAACACTTCTTTGATACCGGTATCTACCATCACTTCAAGCAGCATCTCCTCTACTTTGTCCACAGCCTCTTCCTTGAAAGCGACTTGGGCCTCGATCACAACCACGATCTTGGTTTATCCCACAAGTTTGTGTCTCTTCTTTGCTCCTTATCTCGGATGGTCAACCGCATTTGGATAACTTTCTCCACTAGTTCAATCTTTTTTTCTTCTGAACCTTTCTTCATGGGCTTGTAATGAATCCATAAGCTTATCGATCGTCATGGCATCCAAGTCTTTGGATTCTTCAATTGTAATAGTAATGTGGTCACACTTCTTGTCTGAGGACTAAAGTATTTTCTCGACAACACGAATATTTGAAATGTCTTCTCCGTTTCTTTTCATTTGGTTGACAATCGCCAAAACTTTTGTGAAATGATCAGCAATCAAGTTAGATTCTTTCATATGGAATTACTTTGAATTCGCCTCTCAAAGTTTGCAGGCAGATCTTCCGAACTTTCTAACTCCTTGATGTGTGTTGTGAAGAATCTCACATACCTCCTTGGCACTAGTAGCGTTCAACACCTTTTCGAACATGGAGTCATCTAAAGCTTGATAGATTATTAAGAGGGCATATTGATCTTTCTAACGAATCTTCTTCAAGGCATTCCTTTGGTTCTGGTTCAAGGTAGCTTCATCCTATGCTCATCATGGTCAGTGTTGACAAGTTGCCATACACTGTAGGCGCCGACTAGAGCTTTCATTCTAATGGCTTGTTACCATAGTTGTCTTTGGTAAGACGAGGTTATTGAAGAGGATGCTGATTGTTTGTTGACGCCATGATTATAAACCATAGGCTCTGATACTTCCATGATGGAAGTAATTTAAAGATGAAATGCTCGCAATTCACCCAAAGAAAAGAAAAAGATAGATAGGCTTGTAGATTTATTTCACCTTAACAAAAAATAATCTACTTTACCATATTCTGAATTCAATGGTTTCAATAAATCCCTTACAATAGTTTGTCTTGATCCAGATCTAGAACTACCCTCAACGGTTTGTGTAGCCATAAATCCTATTTTGTATTCATTGAGATCTGTTGACTTTGTATGCCATTCCGTTGTAAATAAACGATCTTATCATATATCTATTTTGGTCTTGAAATTATATTATAATGGAAACAGTAACCCTAGTCACCATCTCTATATCTGGTTTGCTTGTAAGTTTTACTGCTTTTGGGCAACCCTCTCAACAATTAAGAGATCCATTTGAAGAACACGGGGACTAGTTGAAGTAATGAGCCTCCCAACACTGGGTGGCTCATTACTTCAATTCAATTTATATAATGAAAAATCATTTCACCTTTTTAGTTGGAACTTTAGGTGGTTCTCGAAAAAAGATAGCGAAAAAAATTATCCCTAGAGTCGAGACTATAAACCAATGCTTCCATAAATTCAATCATGTTTTACAATTATAGCTTCCATACCTGTTCTGTTTATTTGGGATTATCTCCCAAAGAGTAAGATAAAAAAATAAAGAAAAAAAAATAAGAGAGAAATCTTGTATCAGACTACTTGTCTTTTCGTAGTTGGATCTCCAAGTTTTTGGAATGCTCCAAATTCCACTTGAACATGCAACTTGACTTTTCGCTGCTTATTGTCCTAGAAAGCAATTTCATCGAGGTCGGAGCAAAAGCAAATGATTCCTACTTAATTCAATGGAAATCGTTAAACCGATACTCGCCATCAATTGGCTAAAATGGGATTAATCCTCTGAAGACATGATTCTCAGAAAGAATTGATGTAACGAATGTTCTGAGCCAAAAATAACTTAAAGCCTGCACAAAAAGAAAAAAAAAATATGAACTTTGAGTTGAAATTTGTGCGTGTACTTGGCTGAGGTCTTCATTGGTGAGGTGGGGAGCAATAAAAGTTCAATTGTTCATCATCAGTTGGCGAGGCAAATCAATGTAAAGACAGACTGTCCTTTTGAAGGATGGTGATTACTATCCTCAGCTAACATTCAAGCACAAAAATTGGTAAAAGCACTTTGCACAAGAACAAGAACCCAAGGCTGACAATCCATTTTCAAATTTGACTAATCTTGCCTGGGTGAGAACAGAGAATCGACTTGAACCCATGTGGAATTTAATTAGCCACCATTTTTAGAAAATTAAAATACTTTTTATCCTTGTTTGAAAATGGATTGTCAGCCTTGGGTTCTTGTTCTTGTGCAAAGTGCTTTTACCAATTTTTGTGCTTGAATGTTAGCAGAGGATAGTAATCACCATCCTTCAAGACGCATGATATGAATTGAGAGAGTTGGTGCATCCGATTAGCCGGTTAATTGAAGCCTTCACGTTCATGCAGCGGGGATTGTCCTCACTTGCTTTTTGTCCAATACCAGACCTACAAGTTTAGTGTTGAAATTCAAATTCCTGTTGTTTTGTCAAAAAGTGTCGACAAAACACCTTTCAAATGTGGATCGATATGAAAATCGATAAAAGATGTGAAGGGTCCTTTGTTAAGTCTTGGATTGAAATGCGGATTGATGAGAAAATTAAAGATACGAAGCCTAAAGGTCATCGGAACCAACCGCGTATAGGGTACTTGAATGTAAAGAAAACATGAAGACAAAATTGAAGAACTAGTGTTCATTGATTAATTAGCGGTGCCTTGCTCAAATTACACTCCTAATACTTATAGCTTTTAGCAATAGTGAACAACAATAACAACTAAAACAAGTAACATTTTAAGTGACTCTTAAAATTTAGCAATTTTTATTTATATATGGTTAAAAAGAAAAAACTCACCGTGTGACGATCATAGCCTCATTGCTCGTCCCACGTCGACAAATGGTTGCAAAATGACAACTCATGTTCCTCGACCATTATTATTAGTGGCTTTCGAAATTTTCACCTCCGCAAACTAGTGATTGTGCTTACTTTAATTGAATGGATCGTGATGGTTGTAACCGAAATTGCTGGCTTTGTGACTGGAACATTCGTCTTTGATTCCTCGATTCTTCACTCTAGCTTCGATTCCCTTATGAATTGAACCAAGCCTCATTTACTTACACTCGTTTGGGGGTGTAACCGAAATTGTTGGCTTTGTGACTGGAACATTTGTCTTTGATTCCTCGATTCTTCACTCTAGCTTCGACTCCCTTATGAATTAAACCAAGCCTCATTTACTTACACTCGTTAGGGGTGATCGGTTTTACGATGGGCTCACCCTAGAATTAGGAACCACCAACGAAGGGCTGTTCCACATATTTGAAATTGAGAACCACCCATTGGTTCCTGGATCCACCCAGCGGTCCAGTTTTGAAGTAAGTACTTAGAACGGGCCATGCCTTCCAGACTCCCCAATCTCTACCGTAGAGAGCAACTGAGTTTAGACTTGAGATGATTCTTGAAAGAAGAGAGCGAGATGAGGCATCTGTGAGCGTTGCTTACAAACAAGATTGCCAAATTAGGGTTTTTGAATTTTTTAACATAAAAATTATGTGTGTGTGTGTGTGATTCAGTCTAGGTGGATGGTTCCACACTTAGAACAAGAAACCAAACCAATTTGGAACAGGGCATCACCCAGAATCAGCCTGGTCTAATTCTATGCGATTCTCTACTCTTTTACGTACTCTTAGCACATGTGACTCAATACTTACTACTATTCTTTTGTATCACATATTAGTGTTAGGACTAGAATTAGCACCTAGAGGGGGGTGAATAGGTTTTTAAAGTGATTTTAATAAATTAAACCGAATGAGATATAAATAACTTAAAACCAACAATTGACAGCAAATGAAAACAGTTAACGATATAAAGGATTAGGGATAGAGAATCAAAACTCCAGATTTATAGTGGTTCGGCTTAGATCAAGCCTACGTCCACTCTCCCGCACGGACAGCCCTTCTGGCTGGATTTCACTAAGAATCAATAAGAGTGATTACAGTCTCACGCACTTGAGTCCACAGTGTAGATTACTCTACTACACTTCCTCAAGGTCTCACTACAATATGATCTCTCTTTTGATTACATGTAACGCTCAAAGAATGATATCGCAAAATAGAAAAGGAGATTCAGACTTTGGAATTCTTCTATCCGCACCCTTCAACAACTAGAGCATCTCTCTTATATACTTCTTCATGCCTTCAATACCGTTGGCACCTTCCAAAGAAGTTCTTCCAATCAACCCGTTGGACAGAATCAATTAGAGAGATCTCGAGCTCTTTAAGGTAAGTGTTGATAGCCCATCAATCCTGTTCGCCCATACAATCAGGATCTCGGTTTCCATAAGTAGATCCTTCCAAATATAAGTTGCGAAATCTTTAGAGAATCTAAACATATTCCATATGTAAGTAAGATCGTTTAGTGCTGAATCCGGTAGAAAGATATCCACTAGTCGTTAGAATAAAGATCATATAAGATCGAGAATAAACGTCGTCCCGGAAACTGTCCATGTGAGTAGACTTTGAAATATAAGTCTTGAGTCTTGCTAGCTTCGTAGACTTTGATCTTCGAGACTTTGTCAATAGAGTCTCGTAAGTCTTCGAGACTAGATCGATAAAAATGTTTTGTCAACTTCAAAATACTTCAAGAGATTTCATCCAACAATCTCCCCCTTTTTGATGGTGACAAAACTTTCCCGCAGATTTGAATATTATCGCCCGCAATACAACTCTTAAGCAAGCATCATAAAAGATTAAATAAGATAGTAGAAGTTATCCCAGTACACGATATCCCGTACCTAGACTTTCCCCGTACACGATCTGCATTCACCGAAACCTCATTAGTCATAAACAGACAAGTACTATCTAATTTACAAAGCTTAAAGTATTGCCATAGTGAGCACACATTAAAAAAAACTGCACACGTTTAAAAACTCAAGTCAAAGTCAAGATAGCAATAAAAATATAAAAATATAAGATTTGGTTTGGTTTGGTTTTGAGAAGAAAATCGAAAATCTGCAAAGTCTTCTCCCCCTTTTTGTCAGCATTAAAAAAATCAAGGAGCTCGAGGAATGCGAACAAGTTGAAAGTCCTCCATAGACTTGACAGTGTCTTCCAACTTCCTCAAATCTTCCCGTACTTGGGTGAGAGTAGTGCCCTTTGCGGTATCCCGAATCGACGCCAACATCTTTAAGCCGATCATGCAAAGTGATGAACATTGCATGATTTTCATTCTCGCAAGGTCTGAAATTCATATCCCATGGCATAAATTTGACCTTTAAGTTCCAAGATGATCTCAAGTAGCCTTTGAAAATCTCTAGAGTTGTCAGTCTGAGTGCTTGTTTCGGCTCGGTCTGATGGTGGAGTCAAGCCAGTATGAATGTCAGCGGGAAGTTCAGTGTGTGGAGATGATGCCTCTCCTTCAGGAAACTGTGCAGCATGAATATCCTCAGCATCAGGAGGTGATCGACTAACACCTGTTTGTGCATCCTCTTCTCTAAAAGTCAGCAGAAGAGGTGTGTGTTCTCTTTCTTTATCTCCCCCTGTTTCCATGACTTCTGGAGGAGAAAAGAACTCTTCTTTCTGAGGAGTTTCCTCAGTGACAGGTTGTTGTAGATCCTCCTTTTCTGCTGGAGAATCTGTTCTTTCTGGTTCATCTGCTTGTTCTTCTTTTCCTTCTTCCTCTTCCTCTCTTTCTTCCTCTGTCTTCTCTTCTTCTTTCTCTTCCTCCTTTTCTTCTTCTTTCTCTACAACTTGATGTTCTGGAACAGTTGGAATAGATTCAGCAAATTGAGAAATAAGAGTAGAGATGGGTATAGCATCCTCATCATCTTCATCTTCCAGGATGATTGCCCTTCTCTTCTTGGTAGAACTAACCACAGGTGCCTTCCCTTTCCTTTTGGCCGCTAATGAGTCTGGTCTGAGCTTGATAGGAGTCTTTTCCTTGAATTGCTCCAGCTTCTTGCTAAGCTCTTTCAGACGCATCTTGGTAATCATCCTCAGCCCGATGACCATTTTATCAATAGTCTTCACTGTGAGAATATGAGGAGGTTGAATGTTCGGATGTCCGAAGAGACGAGTAATGAGAGCAAGATAAGGAAGTTTTCCTTTGTCCTTTGCCATGCATCTGTACATGTGAAAAATGATGGTATGCGGCAAAGAGAAGTTTAGACCAGTCTTGATGGCAAACATCAACTTGGCTTCAGAGATGGATACATCTGTCTTGGATGTCGATTTGGGTCTCAGACAGTTGATCACAATCTTGTGCAGCAAAGTATTTGTTGCATTCATTCTGGAGTAGGAGAGTCGACCTTCTGCAATTCTGTCCCTTGCTAGTTCAAGAGTAGCATGGCTTACAGACACACTGATTGATTGGAAAGCCCCTCTTTTCACACCAAGTACATCAGCCAAAATGTCCTTATCAACGACATACTCTTTATCCCTCACGCTGAAAGTAAAGCTGTTTGCATCAATGAAACTGAGATTGGAGTAGAAATATGCCGTTAATTCAGAATGTGCTGTGTCACAGTCTGTGCAGAACTGATAAAGTTGGAGTTTTTGGAATTTCTCTCGCAGATTTATGCTCAACAAGTCTAGAAAATCGAAATCCACAGTCCATGGGTTCATCACCCCACGCTTCAGCAATTTTTCATACTTCTTCCTGTGTCCGTCTGAGCGGAACAATTCATCCTTCTTCCCTCGAAGGTTCGCAGCCACACCCATCCATGGTTTAAAGTGTATGAACATCTTCTCATCATCATCCTTTCCCTCAGCCGATTCATACTACCAAACCTAGGGTCACTAGGGAAATTTGCAAATGCTTTTGCAAAGCGGTTCCCTCAGCACAACTCCGGACCTTTCCATGACAAAGTAAGAAAGTGCGTCTCGTTTCTATAACCATTCTCTTTCGAAACTCATCCACGAAAGTCATAACGAACCACCTTCCTTTAATACGTAGTAAAGCTTGTAAACAAAGGCGGGCTTAAGAGTTCTTACTGGTTCGATATCTTCATAAATCAAGCTTTCGCATCTTGAGGGCCCCGTCCTGAGGTCTAGTTGGGGATGACCGCCGTTGAGATCGTTGAGGAGTTTGCTCGCAGGGAATGTCGCTTTCCTCAGTGAGATCAAAGTGCGTAGGCCCCTCACCAGATCCATGTGGTCCCCTGTTTGCTATTCTGGATGACTTCCTTTGATACGACATTGTGCTTTCTTTGGAGAGACTTTCTCACTTGTTTCGCAAGAAAGTTGAGAACTTTGAAACGAAGAAGTTTTGGAGAGAAAAAATACAGAGCAGTGAAAAGCTTTTGATCTAGGGTTTCTGGGTAAAGTGAAAACGAATGAGAAGAGGTGTATAAAAGATAACAGGTACGGAGGATAAACCAAGCATCGTATATTTTGGAAATCTTAAAATTTTCTTTTTGAAAAATAACTGCCTTAATAAATCGATAACCACTCTCTTTAAATATAACCGCCTTAAAATAGATAGATAACCTTACCTTATCAATAAGATAGTTTAAGTAAATGAACTTACAGTCGTGTCGATTCGTATTCTCGCCTTTAACCTTTGAGTCCGATGCTCGTCGGACTTTAGTTACCGAGTCCGAGCTTCAGATTCTTCAAGAGATAAAATATTGAGTCTTGAGCGAATAGACTCAAACAAGCTTTTCTCAAGTGGCTTTGTGAAAATGTCTCGCGTTGATTCTTTGAGTCTATAAACCGTATCAAGACCTCTTTGTTCTGAACATGATCTCTTATAAAGTGATGTCGAATCTCAATATGTTTTGCTCTTGAATGTAGGATAGGATTCTTTGTAAGATTGATTGCACTGGTGTTGTCACATCTTATTTCTGTGCAAGAGTCTTCAATGCCAAAGTCTTGCAGTTGTTGTTTTATCCATAATATTTGAGAACAGCAACTTCCAAGGGCTACATATTCTGCTTCAGCCGTTGAAAGAGCCACAGTACTTTGGGTGAGTTTGGATGGGCATTTAGAAAGCCCATCCAGTCCAATGCAAAGGCTGAAAGCCTAAAGCTACTTGGGGAAAATGCAATTGTGTTTGGTAAAAAAAAATTTCAAATGGGCTTTGAGTTGAATGTGTGTTTGGTAAAAAATACTTTGGCAAGGGGCTTTGATGGGTATATATATATATATATATATATATATATATTTTATTTTATTTTATTTTTTATTTTCTTTTTTTTTTTGAAAATTTAGCTAAGCCCTTCGCCGGACCGGCGAGCTGCGCCGCCGGCGAGAAACCGGATCTGCGCCGGCGGCCGTGATGAGGTCGCCCGAGGTCGGGCGACCTCCGGCGAGGGTCGCGCGACCCAGCCCGAGGGACGCCGGAGGTCGCCCGACCTCGGGCGGCCCTCGGCTGGGTCGCGCGACCCTCGCCGAGGTCGCCCGACCTCGGCGACCTGGCCGACGGCCGCCGGCGCCAGATCCGCTCGCCGGCGGCCGCCCTTCGCCGGTCCGGCGAAGGGGGCTGCTCCTTTTTCAATTAAAAAAAATTAAATACAGGGGCAATAACGGAAATATGAAAAATCAATGAGGGTAATTTAGGAAAAGAAAAAGGTTTTCAGCATTTGGTGGAATGTTTGAAAGTCAAGGTCGGTCTCTACCAGCCTTGAGCTTTCAGCATTCCCAAGGCCCGGCTTTCAAATGAAAGCTCCTTGAGGTTGGTTGCCAAACACCCTGCTTTGGGCTGAAGGGGCTTTGGGGGCTAGATGGGCTTTCTAAATGCCCATCCAAACGCACCCTTTGTTTCCTTGAAAACCAAGATACTGCCCTGTTTCCAAGTAATTGACAAGTACCTGAAGTGCTTTTTCTTTCAACTCTACAACCTGCAAGATCTGCGTCTGAATAGCCAAGAAGTGTAAAGTCTCATTCTTTGGGATACCAAAGACCAATCTTAGCAAAAGAGTAGCAACATATTTAATAATACGTTTAACAGCACTTAAGTGAGATTCTCTAGGATCGATTGAAACCTAGCACATATGCAAACACTAAATAATATGTCAAGTCCGGGATGCGTAAGATAAAGAAGTGAACCAATGATACTCCCGTATAACTTTTGGTCAATTTTCTTCCCTGCTTCATCTTTGTCTATCTTCAAGGAACTTGACATCGGTATGTCGATCTTTTTGCAATTTTCCAGACCGAATTTTTTAACAAGTTCTTTTTGCATATTTCTCTTGATGAATGAATATTCCCTCCTTTAGTTGTTTGACTTGTAGACCAAGGAAAAAGGATAGTTCACCCATCATGCTCATCTCGAATTCATCCCGCATAGACTTAGAAAATTTCTTGCACAAAGTCTCATTAGATGATCCGAATATGATGTCATCAACATAAATCAACAAGTAGAAAGCTTTTACCTTCCTTTTTAATGAACAAAGTAGTGTCTACATTTCCTTTAGAAAAGCCACTATGAATTAAGAAATTACTTAGCCTTTCATACCAAGCTCGAGGAGCTTGTTTCAATCCATATAGAGCTTTCTTCGCCCGAACACGTAGTCCGGTTTCTTTGAATCTTCAAATCCGGAGGTTGTTCCACGTAGACTTCTTCTTGAATAAATCCATTCAGAATGCGCTTTTGACATCCATTTGAAACAACCTGAAATTCTTATAGCAAGCAAAAGCAAGTAGTAATCTGATTGCTTCTAACCTTGCTACTGGAGCGTAAGTTTCATCATAGTCTATCCCTTCTTCTTGCGTGTATCCTTTAGCCACGAGTCTTGCTTTGTTTCTCGTTACTTTGCCTTTTTCATCAACTTTGTTCCTGAAAACCCATTTAGCTCCAATAACTGATTTACCTTTTGGTTTGGGAGTCAATTCTCATACGTCGTTAATACTGAATTGTCTTAGCTCTTCTTGCATTGCTTCAATCCAGCTTTCATCAGCTAAAGCTTCTTCAATATTTTTGGGTTCTATTTCAGAAATAAGAGCAACAGCACTAGACTCTTCTCGCCTTTTGGATCTTGTTCGAATTCCCTCATTAATGTTCCCAATAATGAGTTCTTCAGATGACTAGACTTGTGCTTCCGATTCATTGGGTCGGTCGATAGATTGTTGATCTTCTTCTTGAGTAGATTCTTCATCGGTAGCTTGTTGTACGATTTTGATTTAGTAACCGCTTGCTTCGGTGGAGTTAGATCTAGCAGGTGTCTGGAGCGATTCTGAATCTTCATCAGATCTCGCTGAACTTGTGGAGAGTCTTGAAATTTGACATTCATTGATTCTTCCACAATCTGAGTCTTTTTGTTGAACACTCTAAAAGCTTTGCTTGTAGTTGAGTATCCAAGAAAGAATCATTCATCTGATTTTTCTTCAAACTTACCAACACGATCATTTGCATTCTTTAGAATAAAACATTTGCAACCAAATATTTGAAAATAAGAAACTATTGGTTTCTTTCCTTTAAAAATTTCATAAGGAGTTTTCTCAAGAATTGGCCTTAAAAATACTCGGTTTATAATATAGCAGGCTTGAAACAAATTTCGCCCAAAACCTTGAAGAAATTTGATTTCCAATTAAAAGTGTTCTTGCCATTTCTTGTAAAGACCTATTCTTCCTTTCCACAACCCCATTCTCGTTCGGTGTATATGGAGAGGAGAATTTGTGTTGAAAACCAAATTCATCACAAAATTTAGCAAAGTCTTGATTTTCAAACTCACCTCCATGGTCTGTACGAATGCTTGAGATAGTGTGACCTTTCTCATTCTGCAACTTTTTAGCAAATTTTGAAAAGAGAGAAAAAGTCTCTGACTTACTTGTAAGAAAGTAGACCCAAGTGAATCGTGAATAGTCATCCACTATTACCAGACATAACCTTTTACCACCAATGCTTTTCGTTCTGGTAGGTCCAAACAAATCCATGTGCAAGAGCTGCAATACATGATTAGTGGAAACTTTATTTATTGATTTGTAAGAGTTTCTAACCTTGTTTACCCAAAGACGCATGGTGTACATAGATCAGACTTTGAATAATTCAGAATAGGCAATCCTCGAACAAGTTTCTTTGTAGAGATCTTGTTGATTTGCTTCATATTGATATGGCCTAGCTTCTTGTGCCATAGATTTGCTTCATCTTGTACTGATATTAAGCACAGTGATCTTTCTTGATTCACATCCAGAAGATAGATATTTCCATGTCTTCGACCAGTAAAAGATTGAGTAAAGTCTTTACTGATTCCAGAGCACGTTTCTTCTTCCAATCTTCACTGTTCCTCGACCAGTAATCCTTCCTTTGTTGTTACCACCAAAGGAAACTTTTCCTCCGTCTATCTGGATAAGTTTTATGAAGCAGCTTGAGTCTCCTGTCATATGTCTTGAGCAGCCACTATCAAGATACCATTTTATCTTCTTTTTTTATAGTAACCTCGCAATTAACGTAAATCAAGCTCTTTTTGGTACCCATACCATCTTGGGTCCGTGTGTTAGAACAATAGACAGTCTTAGCCCACTCTTTTTAACAGTCTCCAAACCAAAGGACATTCTTTCTCAAAGTGTTCTAAGCTTTTACACTTGGAACATCTCGAGCATTTCTACCAACAAAGGTTTTACAAAAACTTTCTAAAATGATTCTTGTAAACAATTCTAGCTGGTCTTTGTTTAATTCTTTCTTTTACCTTCGGAAAATCAATCGCTGGAATAGTTTCAGAAGTCATACCAAGACCTAACTTATCAAAATATGGTCTTTGTATCGAAAGAATCTTATCCAGCTTTTCGAACCATTTGAAAATCTTTTTGATATGTTAGTGATATCATTTTTCAAAAGATTATTTTCATTTGAAATACTTTGTCTCGAGTTTTCTTTCACAACAGCAAAATCTTTTTCCAGTTTTTCAAACTTTTCTTTCATAAGTTTATCTTGTTGTTTCAATGTAGAATTTTCCCTTTTCAATTCGGAGATCCTCTTAAGAGAGGTTTTCAGACTAAGACAAAGTTCATCAATATATTTAGAAACTTTAACAGGAATTTTCAAGTTACTAACCTCGAGTTCGCCGTCCGAGTCGTATGTCCGAATCAAGGTCTCGAGTCCGAGTCCGATTTTGCCATTAAACAGATATTGGCATAATCATCGTCACTATCTTCACATTCGCATCACTCCAAGTCTCTCGCTTTGAGTGCCTTCCTGTTTTCTCGCCTCTTTCCTTTTCTCTTCTTTAACAGAGGACAGTTGGGTCTGATGTGTCCCTTTTTCTTGCATTCAAAGCAAGTCACTTCTTTATTAGCATCATCTTCCTCTGTTGACTTGTTTTGAAACCTTTGAGAGTTTTGTTTCTTCCAATTGAATTTCCTTCCTTTTCTGTTCAACTTTCTGAATCTCTTTATCATAAGTGCCAGTTCTTCATCATCTAGATCTTCTTCAGAGTCTGTAACATCAGAATAGTCATTAGACTTTAAGGCAATAGATTTCTTACCTTTTGAGTCTTCCTCTTTGTTGGTCTGTTCTACTTCATAGGATTGAAGAGTCCCAACCAATTCGTCTACAGAAAGTGGAGCAATCCTCTGTGTCTCTCTTATTGAGGTTTTTATATAATTCCAGTCTTTTGAGAGTCCTTGAAGGAGTTTGTTGACCTTCATATGTCTTGAGATTGGATGTCCCTGATATTCAAGACCATTCACAATTTCAGTAAAAGCGACTAAACATGTCGGTTATTGATTCTCCCGATCTCATCTTAAAGACTTCATATTGTCCCAAGAGAATGTTGATCCTCGTTTCTTTCACACGATCGGTTCCTTCATAGGTAATGTGAAGCCTATCCCATACTTCTTTTCTGTATCACAAGAAGATATTCTGTTATATTCAGTAGGAGATAAAGCACAATATAAAGAGTAAATAGCTTTGGCGTCGAGAGTCTGTCTCTTGGTGATTTCTTCTTGAGTCAAAAGAGTAGGAATAGCAGTTTCTTTTCCTCTCTCTGATTCCGATGCAGCAGCAGGAATGATTCCTTTATCAACTACTTCCCATTCCAAAGGATCTTTCGATCTTAGGAATGCCTTCATCTTATTTTTCCATATGCTGTAATCTTTTCCATCAAAGTATGGAGGTCTGGTATTGCTTTGACCTTCAACCAACCCTGTAGGCAACATACTAGCCATAGATCTTTTACTTAGAAGTAAAGACACTTCTTATAAACAAGTACACAAGCTCTGATACCAATTGTTAGGACTAGAATTAGCACCTAGAGGGGGGTGAATAGGTTTTTAAAGCGATTTTAATAAATTAAACCGAATGAGATATAAATAACTTAAAACCAACAATTGACAGCAAATGAAAACAGTTAACGATATAAATGATTAGGGATAAAGAATCAAAACTCCAGATTTATCAAGCCTACGTCCACTCTCCCGCACGGACAGCCCTTCTAGCTGGATTTCACTAAGAATCAATAAGAGTGATTACAGTCTCACGCACTTGAGTCCACAGTGTAGATTACTCTACTACACTTCCTCAAGGTCTCACTACAATATGATCTCTTTTTGATTACATGTAACGCTCAAAGAATGATATCGCAAAATAGAAAAGGAGATTCAGACTTTGGAATTCTTCTATCCGCACCCTTCAACAACTAGAGCATCTCTCTTATATACTTCTTCATGCCTTCAATACCGTTGGCACCTTCCAAAGAAGTTCTTCCAATCAACCCGTTGGACAGAATCAATTAGAGAGATCTCGAGCTCTTTAAGGTAAGTGTTGATAGCCCATCAATCCTGTTCGCCCATACAATCAGGATCTCGGTTTCCATAAGTAGATCCTTCCAAATATAAGTTGCGAAATCTTTAGAGAATCTAAACATATTCCATATGTAAGTAAGATCGTTTAGTGCTGAATCCAGTAGAAAGATATCCACTAGTCGTTAGAATAAAGATCATATAAGATCAGAATAAACGTCGTCCTGGAAACTGTCCATGTGAGTAGACTTTGAAATATAAGTCTTGAGTCTTGCTAGCTTCAGACTTTGATCTTCAGACTTTGTCAATAGAGTCTGTAAGTCTTCAGACTAGATTGATAAAAATGTTTTGTCAACTTCAAAATACTTCAAGAGATTTCATCCAACAATTAGCATCTTCTCATTATTTTTAACAATTATCAACAGTCGTCGTCCAAAATGACTTAATAAATTGCAAGGGAAATTACCAAAAAAAAAAAAAGTCCTAAATATTGCACTTGCGTCAATTTAATCTTATATCTTTCAATTTGGCTAATTTATTCTGAATCTTTTAACAATTTGCCAATTCAGTTCTCATCCTTTCAAATGCGACACTTAAGCTTTTTGACAATTTGCAATTTGGTCATAACCTGATGATTTACCAACATTGGCTGAAAATCGTCGACATGGCATCTAGTCGGTGTTGGTTGTTCTACGTGGCATAACAAGTACTAACGTGGACTATTTTTGTAATCTTTTGATTTTTTTTTGTTTCTATGAATTTTTAATTATTCTTTTTATTCTTTTCCTTCTTTTTTTCCTTTAACCTTGGACCGACAAGATTGCCAACCGACCCTTGCCAAGTGCTGGCGAGGGTAGTAGCCCTCACCTAGGCCCTTGCTGAACGTGAGTGAGGGCATAAGTCCAGGTGAGGGTTGGTTGGCATCCATGCCAACCCAAGGTTATAAAAGAAAAGATAAGATAAGAATTTAAAAAAATTAAGAAAATATATACAAAATTTCAAAATTTTTAATAAATTGCAAAAGTTGTCTATGTCAGCGTTAGTCATGTCATATAAGATGGCCATTATTAACTGGACTACCATGTTAGTGATTTTAGATCAAAGTTAGTAAATTCTCAAGTTTTGGATTAAATTGACAAATAATCAAAATACTTAAAACTAAATTGTCAAATTTTTATAAGATTTAGGACTTAAATGCTAAACCACACCTTCATTTATGAGCTAAACGTTTGAGATAATTAACAGTGACCCGACAAAACTTTACAGAATTGAATACGGTATATAAAAGATAGACATATCAAGGGAAGGCATAGTCGATTCCATGACTGAAACAGTTCGTGAGCGGTAGATAATTTCATTAATCCAATTAATCCAATGCATTATACGCTTTAGATCCAATTAACACAAATTTTTGCCAAATTTGTCGAACCTCATCAAGAGCAACAATGACACATAAACATCCAAATGCTGGACTGCTCCGGGTCCCCGTCGTCCTTTTATTCTGCATGTAAAAGCTAAAACGGGAAATAAAATGTCATAAACATTGACGCTCAAGGGAAATATCGAAAACGCGGAGAGATAGCGGGTGAAATTAATCATATTTTAATGTCCCAAAAGATCTTATGATCGTTCTAAACGATGCCTGGGCCCTGGGATACACACCTCATGAAGACAAAAATTTAACCTGACGTTTCTGAACAAGAACCGGCTTATATTCACATTTATACTCTTGTCTTTTGATTTGGGTTTTAATAGACGTGACTGTCTCTAACTCATCGATAATCCCGCGAATCACCGTCCTTTTTTTTTTTTTTGGTCGGTAATCACCGTTCTTTGAGAAGCTATTCTTAAGACACTTCAGAAATCCGTTTCATGATAAATCTCGATCTCAGAAAAATTGGTCTCTGGACAATAAATTTAAGATTTTTTTTTGTAATTGTAAGTATTGGTTATGCATCGGTGCAGTGAGTCACCCTCCCCTTGTGCCCACAAAACGACGAATATTAGTTAAGGGAATTTGGATTTTGTTTCCCATAAGAAATTGCCCTTAGCAGGAAACATTAGGAAAATTTACATAGGACCACATAGTCTGTTGTTGACATTAGAGACGGTATTAGTTGGTCTTATTAGGTTTACGGCATGCACTTCTTTTCATTGTTTTTTTTTTCTTTTTGCTTTAGATGCTATTGACTCAGTTTAGCACATCAAGAATATTCAAAGTTCTCTCTATAACTCTGCTGTTCCTGGAAATCAAGTTAGAATTAAATGGATAAGCAGTGAACTTAAAAAAAACAACGCATTTAGGACATGGAAGGAAATAATTATCCTCTTTCCTTATTGATGGTTTTGCAATTCAATTTTGCTTCTTGTAAAACGGTCAATCTCATAGAGAAAGAGGCTTGGGCAAATTGCCTATTATAAGAGATTTAAATAGCTTTTGTTCTGTCCATTTAGTTAAAACACAATTCTGCACGAGGTATGATCATGGTTTTATTACACACATGCACTTCCAATCTTGATAATCTCCACATGAACACGGCTTTCGTTACATGCATACGGAAATCTTTGGTCATGTCATTGCACCAATTGGATGGTTTTGTCTCTGGTGGTGAGCAAAAGCAATATTCAAAGAAAAATACCAGCGCAAAATGATTGATTCGCTCGATCGGGACTCGATCAGGACTCCTTTATAGTATAAAGCGTACGAGAATTATACAGTTCAACATAAGGGAGGGAAGAAAACCAATTCAAAAAGGGAAGAAAAAGGAAGCAGAACAGCAGAAACTAGACATCGATTCTACCAAGTAAACGAAAAATTCTAGCCTTGCACTTGCGCCGGGTCCAAGCGAGCTCAGTGTATTGCAATCATCGATGATAGCTTCCGAACATGATCTTAACAACTGTGATGTAATGGGCTCAGGTGAACTTGATGCATCCAATAATGACTCGAAGGAAAGCGACCGCAAGCAAGTCTTTGTAATCTGATCTTTGATGAGCTACCTCACTAGCATCTTCCTGTAGCTGATCTCAAAAGGAGCGATTTTTATGACCAGACCGGGGTAAACATCATCGGGGTCATGGATATGCGGGTTCCGCTCGACTATGAACGGATCGCCGCACTTGTCGCTGATTGTGTGGAGCGTCTCTCCTTCGCGCACCACGTATATCTCGTCGCAGGGCCAGTCCAAGAGCCGATTCCCTCTCACGCTTGAGACCTTGCCCTCTCTCATGGAGGCCACCAAGATGAGTGCTATGACTGATATGGCACAGCACCACGCAGCCGCGTCTGCAATCGTCCTCACTGCTCTCATGGCGGTCTTTCTCTTCCCAGAGGAAGCCATGAATCTCTGATAAAAAGGAAGAGGGTCTGCTAATACAGATGAGAATATGCGGTTCTCTACACGATTATACGAAGAGAAAATTCCTACAGAGAAGGTAGGGGAAGGTCTGACTCTGAGGAGGTGGAGTTGGGGGGGTATGCGGTGAGGGGAGGAAGTTGGTTTCAACGACGAAATCAATTTGTACTTTGTCTCTTGTTTATGATGTTTGAGTGGATACTAAAGCTTAAACAAGTTCGCTAGGGGTTTTCAGCAGCGCTAATTTATTTAAATCTCGTTGCTAATTTATAAATTATATCGATTATTAATAAAGTCCATCATCTTGCCGCCGCGAGAATACGAAATTGGGCTTCCTTGTTTCTTTCTATTTTATCAAGAGGGCACTCTTTTCTCTTGGCAATAGATGGGTGTGTATTTAAATCAATATATTTCTCTTTCACATATCATAACGATGAAAATAAGCTTGTTATTATACAATTAAGTATCAAGTGAACGTTCGACATGTGGGGAATTCTTTTATCTATTTCAGAGAAAGGTGGCAGCATCCTACGCAAAAAAGAACTGAATTTTATCATGATTACGCAGCGTTGACATTACCAAGAATTAGTTAATAAGTGTGTTATGTCACTGTATTCAAACGTGGTGGGTGATGGTAAACTTTTATTTTAAAATTCCAATTGAGATGACGAAATAATAATAGAAGCATAGTCATACAGTTGGTGATCGCGGTCAACAATTCCGGGTCAACTCCTTTTCCGTTTGGGAGTTCCTCTCTATTAGGTGTGATGTTACTGAGAGGAAGTTCAACTCAATATCTTCTCTAATTTAATACCAAACCACATCCATCTACCCACTACAAAAACAAGAAAATGTGGCGTTACCAACATAACAGCCTCACCCATAATTTCTCTATGATTGCTTGTGGTCGAGTTAGAAAATTGAACATCTAGAACTTTAGAAGGCAAAAGAATGGGTCAAAGACGAGGACCTATATTTATAGACAATGTAATTATAATAATTATTATAATTATTATTAGCACCTTCTAATTAGTGTTATTGGTGATAATGATGTGGTGGGAGGTTGCGTGCAAGTTTAGGAGAGGATGGGACTTCCCCCACTTACCACACTGGGGGAGGGAAGCTGTAAGCATCAATCACCCAACTAACCAATTCAGACCATTATTCCACAGCAATGAGGAGAAGTTTGTGTTTGCTTCTTCCAAGACTTAAAAGATAAAAACAATGAACTATTGAATAAGTAGATTAATTTTACAAATAATATGGCAGACAAGATCCATCGTGGTCAAATTATATAATGAATGACAATTTCTAGTGCCACCCGGGTGAGTTTTATTGCAACTTTGATATACGGTCAGCTTGGTCTATTAGATTAAGTTTACCTACTATATATATATATATATATTTTTTTTTTTGGGTTGAAAAGTTTACCTACTAAGGTACCATGCTTTAGTGGTTTTCATAAGTGGTTGATGTCAACCATATGATATTTAGGATCAACAGCTCAGTTGAGTATGGATTTCTATGATACCCGAACCGAACTGAAACTTTTGGGTTTGTATTGGCTGTGATTCGAACCCCGACTTGAGCACACCTGACCCCTTGATTCAGGTCGGGTTTTCAGGTCTTTTTTGTGGGAATTTAGGGCTCCTATTTTGCAGAACTTTATAAGGTAATATTTTCCTTCTGTTGTTAATTTCCATAGTCTTGGACGAGTGAGTCCTTACGGGTTGAAGTTCCTTCGCACTTCGATTTTGAAAGAGTCTGTGTCGCGGCACCTTGTGAATGAGAAGCCTGGGGTTGTCTCGGAGTGTTGAGGGAGGGTGATGGGGGCACCATGGAGGTAGAGGGAAAGGCGGTCGACGGCGTCGTCCCAATTGAGGGTGGAAGCGAAAGAGGATCCCCATGGAGTGGACCCAGGTGAAATCACGGCGCATGTTGGCACCGCGACTGCCGATGACGTGGGCGTTGGCGTGGAGGTTGGAGTAAGAGGCGAGGCAGAAGTCACGAATCCTCTTGCTTTTTCATCTTTAGATTTCAGAGAGATCGAGGTGCAGATGGCTACCGAACAAGAGAAAAGTATTACCAAAAAAAAAAACCTCGACTCGTTACTACAAATTCAATGAAAAGTCTTTCAATTGGATAAATTTAATCATAAACATTTTTACATTGATATCAATTCAGACGGAAAATTATTAACATAGATACTGGCTATCTTACATAAGATAGCTAGCACTAAAATTTTTTAAATATTTTTTATTTTTCTTTTCTTTTCTTCCCTCCTCCTCCTCCTCCTCCTCCAATGTGGTTGGCAATGGTTGCAACCCTTGCTTGACTTCGCCTAGACATGGGTGAGGCACTGGTGGGCACGGGTGAGGCCATGGCCACCTTCGCCAGTGATCAAGTTTTGGTGAAGCTTGCCAGCCATAGTGAGAAAAAAAATAATAAGAAGGAAAAGATTAAAAAAATATATTAAAAGAAAAAATTAATAAAAAAATTAAATTATTTAAAAATAATATAAAAATATGTCAGTATTGGCCCTAACCGTATCACATAGGACAATCAGCATTCATATAAGCAATTTCGAGCCTAAATTAATCGGATGGACTACAAAATGTTTTTTACTAAATTAGTCTAATTAAAATATTTGGAACTGCGTACTGGAGTATGATTCAATAAACAAATACAAGGGCCAAAAATATGTAAATTTACCTGGTGTTGGCACCCTTCGGGATGTTTCTCGGTCGGCTCAGCTTGGAACCGGTTGAGAAGCAAAGGCAGCCATGTTCCCTGGGCTTCTCTCATCTGGGCTAATGACATCACCCCCAAGTTACAATTCAATCTCTGGCTTCTTGCTAAAAACCATATGCCTACCCAGCAGTTACTTCTCTCTTACGGTAGAATCGTTTATGCCACTTGTGCCTTTTGTAATGAAGTTCCGGACTCCATTGACCACTTGTTTTTTGAATGCCGCGTGCCGACCTCTATCGCTTATTTCTGGGCTACTCGTTGCAATCTTTCTTGGCGTCCAAGACCTTGGAAAGATAACCTCTTGTGGGATGTGTCCTTCCTCAAGGGCAAAGATTTTTATTATAGCATAGCTCGCCACTCTTTTGCAGCTATGTGTTATATCATATGGAAGAAAAGGAATGCTATTATCTTTCGTGGAGAATCTATGGTTCCTGCTGCTATGAAGAATTACATCATCAAGCATGTTAAAGATAAAGCTACTACCTTCTCTCATGTCCTCGACACCCCGAGGAATAGAAGGCTTCAGAGGAACTGGGGTTTTGACCCTACTATCTTTGATGGCCGTGAGGAGATTGCTCATCCGCCTTGCCCCTGATCTCTTCACCCAGTCTTCTTATAGTGTTGGTGCCTGTCCTGTTTTTTTTGGTGGCTTGGTGGTCTTCTTTTGTTCTGCACTAGTGTGCTGCTTGTTGACCGATCGGTCTTAACTTGTTGTCCTTTTCTTTTTCTTGGTCGATTCGGCTCCCTTCCACTCTCTTTCTTCTGTTGAGAGTGCAAGCTTAGGAGCCGTTTCGTCTTTCTTGTACATTTGTGCAAAGCTATAATACCTTTTTACCTTTACCAAAAAAAAAAAATATATATATATATTTGGAACTGAATTAATATCAATACAATAAATTCAATTTTTCAACAGATGATGCCAAAGAAGGAGACGATCTAGGAGTGCTTCACATTCTCTAGACACGAGAACGGGTTTTGGCTCCGTTCAGGTACCCAAACTGACATGAATTGAAAATACCCAAACTTTTCTATTCTGGTCGTTTATTATTGACACCCCATTGATAAGGGCTAAAATGAATATTTTTTCTCAAGACTTTTGGCCTCTTGAGTCGCAAGTTGCCTCTCATGTGTGTTTGGACCACTAGACCACCCCCTCTCTCTTCCCACGTTTCGTGGCAGCAATGATTCGGATTGAGTTATTGCAGTCGTGAGGCTCCGATTATTGAGTTTCTCTAGACACCTGTTAAGCAATCAACTATGGATATTTTCTGACAAGAACGATGATGGCGCACGACAAGAACGCTTCCATGTCTTGTCCCACTCGCTCATGTCAATCCGAGCAATAGGGAAGGCAAATCGGATGGCTTAGAATGGAGGTGGGCACGAGATGGATGAGGACGACTCGTTCCACATCGATTTGGCCTTTCTGTGGTTGACGGAAAGGAGGATCCGATATTGATGATGATTTCGGAAGTGATAAGGCTGCGAGGGCATCATGCTAAGGCCCTCCCCTGCCTATTCCTCTTTGAAAGGCTTCTTTGCACTTAGGATAAAGAAAAAGTGTCATTAGTTTCTCCATGTGTTTCGCCGAATATAATTGTCAATGAGAAACCTTTCAGTAAAGGTTTGATTTTTTATTTTTCTAGTAAATTGGGTTTCGTGGTAACTTTGATAGAAAAAGATGCGCACTGAATAAATTACTAACACTAATGGAACCAAAACAATACAAAATTGCAAATAAGAATGATAAATTGATAAACTGAACTGCAAACATTTGTTTATTGTTGTTGATTGTGAGTTTTCTACAACTTTTACTCAGCCTTTTTAAAGCCTCGTAAAAAGTATGATTGTCGATGTGCAGTTATTTCCTAAGTCAAAAACTTCAACTGCTTCTAAGATTAAAGTCATCACGCTCGTGATCTTTACTTGCATACTTTTAACTATAGGCAGTTATAATCTCTAGTTTGACTTTTTATCAAACATGTTTTGACCACCTATTCTTCTATGTCGACAGCTGCTCTAGTCTCCTTTTCATCAATGACATCGTAAAAATCAGATGACGTTAATATTGGGCCTCTATCAATTTGCAATCACATTACTTGTCTTTCTTGTTGATAACTTGATCCTATCACTTCCGATTAAACCTTAAGTCATATTTGAGTGTCAATACCCATGCAAATTTAGAAAAATTATGAAGAATCACTTTCGTTAAAGAGGACATGTATCCGACTTTTTATAAAATTGCTTGGTATATCTAAAGGAAAATTACTCAGTTGGTCCTATACTTTGGTGGTAAAAAAATCAGAGATTTGAGGTGAATTTGTGATAAATATATAACTTTGGTTTTTCTTTTTATATTAACCCAATGGAGCAGACGTTTGCATTCGCGATCGCAGAGGATGCTTCCCCGCCATGAAATGAATCTCGCCAGACCCGCTTCGCGCCTCTTCTCTAACTCCGCCGCCGCCGCTCAACCGCCGCCGCGATTCGCCGGAAAATCCTCTTCACCCATCGGCCCCGTCGAAGAGCTCCACGCGCACCTCATCAGAACCCAACGCCACACCGACCCGTCCGCCGTGTCCGATGTCATCCGGTCCTACGCGTCGTCCCCACTCTACCTGCGCAGAGCTCGCGCCGCTTTCGACGCCGTCGAACGGCCCACCGCCGCGGTTTTCAATTTCCTGATTCGTGGGTTGTCGCAGAGCGACCGTGCTGTCGGAGCGTTGGAACTGTATCGCGCAATGCATTTCCAGGGAGCGAGCGCGAACCATTTGACCTTCATATACGTTTTCAAGGCCTGTGCTCGCGTCTGTGACGTTGGACACGGTCGAGCGGTCCATGTCCATGCCTTGAGATGTGGGTTCGGTGCGCACGTTTTCGTTTCGAATGCTCTGCTGCACATGTACGCGTGCTGCGGCGATCTGGTGTCTGCGCACAAGGTGTTTGATCAAATGGAGGAGAGAGACTTGATTTCTTGGAACTCCCTGATCTGTGGGTATAGTCAGTGTGGTGGATATAGGGAGGTCTTGAGACTGTTTGATGCAATGCAGGTGGCTAAGGTGATGGCGGATGCCGTGACAATGGTGAAAGTTGTCTTGGCTTGTAATTATTTAGGGGAGTCAGAATTTGCAGATCGTGTGGCGAAGTACATTGGGGAAAACCATGTCGTTATTGATGTTTATTTGGGAAATACTTTAATAGATATGTATGGACGGCGGGGTTTGGTGGAATTAGCACGGCAAGTATTTGATCGAATGCATGAAAGGAATTTGGTTTCGTGGAATGCAATGATCCGGGGATATGCAAAAGTGGGAGACTTAACTGGAGCCCACAGCCTTTTTGACGATATGCCTAAGAGGGATGTTATCTCGTGGACATCTATGATTACGGGTTATGCTCAAGCTAATAACTTTGCGATGGCGGTGAAGCTTTTCCAAGAAATGATGGTGGCTAACGTGAAACCAGACGAAGTTACAGTAGCTAGCGTGTTGTCTGCTTGCGCCCATTTAGGCTCACTTGACATTGGAAAGGCAGTTCATAACTACATAATTGAGCATGGCGTGAAAATAGACACTTATGTACGGAACTCTCTCATAGATATGTATTGCAAATGTGGATCAGTTGAAAAGGCGCTTGACTTGTTTAAACAAATGAAGGAGAAGGACTCAGTCTCGTGGACTTCTGTGATTTCAGGCCTTGCCGTGAATGGTTTTGCCAATTCCGCACTGGAGCTCTTCTCAGGAATGTTGAGTGAAAGAATTAAGCTTACTCATGGAACCTTTGTTGGGGTTTTACTGGCATGTGCTCATGCTGGACTAGTAGAGGAAGGACTAGCATTCTTTAAGAGTATGGAAGATGTTCATGGACTCACCCCAGAGATGAAACACTATGGTTGTGTTGTGGATCTTTTGAGCCGCTCTGGCGATGTAGATAGGGCATATGAGTTTATAACAGAAATGCCCATATCTCCAGATCTTGTAGTTTGGAGGATACTACTGAGTGCTTGTAAGCTTCATGGTAATGTGGTATTGGCTGAAATTGCAACGAAAAAGCTTCTTGAATTGGATCCTTTTAATAGTGGAAACTATGTTCTTCTGTCAAGTACTTACGCAAGTTCCCACAGATGGGATGATGCGTCCGATGTGAGGGAATTGATGGAGGAGACTGATGTGCCGAAGCCGTTTGGTTGGAGTACAATCGAATCTAATGGATTACCACCACATAGCTCTCAGGACCATATTCCTGTTAATCCCACCAACACCATGCATCCAAAGAAGGAATTAGGACTTTCTTAATCCATCATTGCACAGGAGAAGTGAATTTTACAATTGAAGTGGCATGAGGCACTGCAAGAGGAACTCAATTAACTCAGTACTAGCATCTATGGGTAAGAGTGGCACTGCAACAAACTTTATCTGCTTATGGCATGCTGAATGTCTGTGTAATGGGATGTACATGAAGTTACCCTCTCCCAAGCAACCTCTATGCCGCCGTTTCAAATGTGCTTAAATTCAGATGTTCCGTTTCAAATGTGCTTAAATTCAGATGTTCTCGACATCGATGAACTTTCTGTGGTGGCAACGTATCTCGGGAGTGAACTCATGCTTCCTAGTGCCGTTTTGAGCTGCTATGTGCTGTAGATGGTCGCCTACACTCAGGAATTACTTGGAGTGATCGGTGAGTGTCACTAGCGAGTGAAGCTCATTTAGTCAAAGCAAGCAGACACCTCCCTTCTGGATAAAGTCAAATTGTTAGCTCAGTGCAAGATTCATTGGATTCAGGATGTGCAGTTGCGCACTGCTGACGAAGAGTTCAGCTAGTAATAAGCTGTCAGATTTCAGGCTTTAAGAGAACCAACTTCCCGTCAGCTTTATGGTTGAATCAGCCACAGCAAAATCGAAGTGGAATCTGCTCATAATAACCTTCGAAGCAGCTTTAAATTCTCAAGAGTGCTTACCTTTTAATGGAAGTTGCAAAACTACCTGAAACGTAGATCAGAGGAAGCATTTTGTTTTTCTGATTGGCAGAGAGATGATGGCTGATATCTGTTAGTTAGGCCAGCCGGCCGATCGGCAAATAGGAACAAAAACCTGATGTGATAGAAGTAACTTGTATTTGAATGAAATGCATACTTTTGTAATGCAATCACTGCGATACTTTTGTAATGCAATCACTACCCATTGCAGTGGTGCATATTTGTTGGTCATTTAGGACACAAATGATAACCATTCTGATCAGAAATTGATTTCTAAGCAAAAATAACCATTTAATAATGACATAAAATTTCTATTCTAAAAATAGAAATTCGTTTAATAATGATACAAAATTTCTTCCTTTCAAACGGTGGCGGATCGGTGATGGACGGCCGGCAGTGACCGATGACCAGCGGCCGGCGGAGGCGGCGACTGGCAACCGGCAGATTTGAAAATGTTCTGCTTTCTATTTCTCCGGCAGAAATAAATTGTGTCCGAAAGCCATTACACCGAGGGAGGGCTCCGTCCTTACTTCAGTTGCCAGTATTTGCATTTTAAGCTAGCTATGAAATCAGTAGGCAGCCCTCACAGCAATTCAAAGATTTAGATGAATGTTTAGCTGCTGCAAGTCCGCAGCCCCGCGCACAAATTTGTCACCGGATTGAAAAAAGAAAAAGAAGAAGAATGATCATGTAATTCGGAAAAAAATTAACAAAAGAATGGAGGAGGTTGACTCACAAAAATTTATCCCTTTTAAAATTTTCAGATTCACGTATCGAGGTGCTTCTCAGGTTCATCAAAAGCAAAACGAAGCCTGATAAATTTGATAGACATCTGGCTAAGTACAGTAGTGAGATTCTAGCTATCACAGAAAAAAAACCACCATTCTCATCTTCTAATGGCTTTTGCAGGCGTACACATTATTCCAAAGGCCGGGACAAAGCAAAAATAATAATAATAATATTACAGATTGTCATGAGAACAAATTAATGCTGTCAAGGTGAGTCCCTCCATTTCCAGACTTTCACTTGACCAGTTCCATCGCCGGTGAAGAAGAGCCCCCCGGGACCGCCTTCAATTGCTCGGATCTCATTTTTAGCAAAAATCTTGCCCCTCTCAGCAAATCTGAGGTCAAAGAGAGATCGAATCAGTCATAATCTCCTTCATGTTTTGTTAAGATGAACTCCATGGTCAAAATAGATGAAAAAGAAAGATGGGAAACTCACGATGGAAGATCATATACTCGGACACAATTATCATTGCAAGAGGACATCAAGACTGGCTTGGTTTCTGAATCATGCATTCCACATAGATGAAGCACGCCCTGCAGCATATGATACCATAAAACTTCCATAAGTGGATTATGACATGAGGCGCGATAACATGACAAGATGAGCCAGATTCATGAGGCTATTTGCTAAAATAGCACAATTGCCAAGCAGAAGGAATGGAAAAGTCTTGGATTCTTATCTGGAAAAAAAACCTCTCATGTCAGAAAGATCAAAACCCCACCCTCATTAAAATCAATGAGAGATACAACAATGAAATAAACTGCGAAAATCTCTCAGTGAATAAAGCATTGACACAATTGAAATTAAATGCTCTCCAAATGAACCAGGATAAACTAATGATATAAGGTATGCAATTACCCTAGAAAGCAGCTACATGCAGAGCTAAGAGATACCCAGCCCTTGCTGGAGATTGTGGTCAAAGCTGGGCCACAGATCCTGAAGCAAATTTGTTCCCATCTCCTTAACTAAGTTTTGAGTGGTCAATCAAGTTTCTACCCCTAGAGATCCATCCAAAACAAAGGCAACATGAGTTAGCTAATTGGACTTCCAAAACATACATGTTCCTCATTGTGCGTGTACGTCACTTCCAAATTCCCACTATCTGTGGCAGCCCAGACCTGCACAAAAAGGCATTACTGAATCAAATTATTGTACAGACGCCATCAGAACTTGAAGAGAGACTAAGACGTGACCCACCTTTATTGTTTTGTCCAATGAACATGACAAAAGAAACTGGTCCCAGCAAAGAACAGACATCACAACAGAGGTATGATCTGTCAAAATCTGCATGCACTGCAGAGTTTCGAGATTCCAGACCTAAATAAAACAGCGTAGGATAAAGGATCACAAAAATGCCAGATCTCATTTTGTCTGCATATAAACAATCCACGTCTTCCTCTGAAATTGGATAACCAAAAGCTGTCGTGAGATGCAAATGTACCCTGATTGAATTGTCCATGGAACCAGAGTAAAGCCTATTAGCTCCAACCACTAATGAAACTACTCCAAGGGTATGGCCTGTAAGTGATGCAGCTGGCTCAAAGCCATTGGTAGCTGCATTGAACTTCCATGCAAGTATAGATCCATCCTGCATCAGGAGGAAATTCTGCTTACTAAAGGAAATGGACAGAAGTTATGTTCACCCTACACAATGGCATGCAAAGAGAGACAGACACAGTTTTTCCTATCAATGATTTCAGGCAAAAACAGACATATACTAGAGGTCAAATTAACTTCTATGAAGAAACAAGGATATACCTGAATACCAGCAAATAGCAGGCCATTACCCACAACCATGGCATAAACTTGTCCGACAGGACCATTGAGACTGAGGTCTGCATTACTTTGTGTGTTGTATGCCTACAGTATCACCACTGCTTTATTACTGGCCAAAAACTTCAGAATACCAATACAGTTACGCAGAACAACCATTAAAAAAAAAATGTAATGAAAATATGAGAGGCTTATAAACCGCAAAATGGGAAAAAATGGAGTGTGCTTTCCCACCTCACCTTTACGAGATTTGGTAAACCAACAAACACCCATGGACTTTCACTTATCATACAACCAATTTCACCACCAAGATTGACCACACCTGCACACTGCAAGACAGACAATAAGAATGGAAGTAGTCCAGTCAACTCCACTGGGCAGACGAAATAAACAAGGGCAAGACTCCAATTATAACTTCATGGCTTCAGCATAAACCAAATTTCTGGGACAAGTGCTCGAGATCAAGCAAAAACTGTGCTTAGTTGGAACAGCAATATAAGCAACACTAAGAACAAACATAGCATTTCAGACGATTTTGCGATGACCTTCAGAGCATCCTAAAAGTAAATTCCTCCCACAAGCCCATAAAAAAAAGCAAGGTAAGAACATCTTCAAAGCACTTTTAAGCGCATCTGTCCTCCAAGGGTCACAGGAGAAAGCACAGTCAAAGAACTGTCAGTATCCTTCTTCATAGACAGACAGCCTAAGAAGCAATAACATGCAAGAACATTGGAATTTCATCTTAAAAATTCAATCACAGCAGAATTCTCTTTAATTACTGAACATGCCATGATAACATTCTATCTGAAGCTGTTTTGTATAGGGGCAGTACCCCCTAGGTATCGTCTTAATAATATCTTATTTATTATTCAAAAGATAAAAAGGTCCAAGATAACATTATAGATATGAGGATCACATTAAAACTTGGATATCTCCCATAAACTCTCCTGCTATAGATGCCAGGCAGGTATGGTCAGCCAAAGAGGTGAATTATCAGCAAATCACAGCTACACCGAAATGTCCCATTATACCTAACACATTTAATGGAATGCAAAGCCTCATTGCCGCGATTTATGCATTCAAGCGGTTAAGAGCACACAACCCATTCCACAAAGTTAAACCGCCCAAAACACAGAACTTTTGCAATAACAACTGAAAAGGGGGAAAAACGCAACCTGGCCAGACTGACAATCCCAGACTCTTAGCGTCTCATCCTTGCTCCCAGTGTAAAGATTAGTAGAGCCGGATGGAAAAGTTATCCCAGTCACAACCTGTTCACTCAAAAGATGAGATTTTTAAACAAAATCAATCCATCGTCACTGACAAAGCAATGCTAAAACTACATCACAGATCAAACAATAAAAAAGTATTCATATTAGATCAATCACCTTCTGGTGCCCTTCGAGCTGGGTCAACATATCAAAACAATCGCCCAAACTCCAAGAATGCAAGTACCTACACTTATCCCCATAAGTGCAATTCCCTTGCACCCAATAATTACACAATTTCTCCGTCTTCTTCACCACAGCATTGCCGCCGTGAACCCGGCCCCACGTATTGGACCCGCCTGTGAACTTGGGCCCTCTCCGCAAGAACTGAGACCCCGAATCCTCCGCGAACCGCTTCGGCGCACCCCCGTTGCTCGATGGCTGCGCCGGAGCGGGTAATTCCCTGTGGAGGAAGGGGCACGGATGCCTGGTGCACTTGCCCGCTCTCCAGTGGAAACACACCTTCTGCTGCTGCTGCTGCGGCTGCTGCGGATGATGCCTGGAGTCCGATGCCGTCGACGGCCCGCCGCCGAGCCGCTGGAACACGCGCTTATTCCCCTCCATATCCATAGCGACGGCCTTCAGCTACGAATCGAATATCCCCAGCAACGAAAGCCTCTCCGCCGCCGCCGCCCTATCGCGCCGATCAATGAAAGCGGTGCCGCGAGGCCAGGAGGAGACGGGAACGAATCCGATCGAACAAGCGAGCTGCTGCACGGCTACGGGAAATCTTGATCCGACCCGGCGACGCTATGGGGAACAAGAACATGTGCACGACGATCGTTCTTGCTCCGGGTGAAATTTGGGGATTTCGGCAAAGTCTGCGACTTTCTTCCCCGCTCTAACTTAAATCTGAATTGACGTAAACAGAAGAGGTCGCAAAAGGGAAGAGAATCGAGGAATTAAGGCGAGAATAGGAACCGATCAGAAACCCTAATTTTTTGGATATCGACAGGGGCTCAAAAAGATTTTGGATCGTAGGAGGAAAGCTACGGGGGAAGAAAATCAGCGCGTCGGATTTACGAGATGCGTACTTTTACCAAAATTGGGCCGCGGGACTATCCGGGCCGGACCTTCCTGTTTGATCGCGCCTCTTCCAAGCCCGCTTTTCTTAACATAGAATTGTGACTTGCCTAATCTAAGGGCGATCTGTATTAGGAAACGGATGAAACAGGGTCGATCCCTAGTTTGTGAAACTGAAATCGATTCTCAATCCGATCCGATCCCATCTAAGAATCAAAAACCAGATTAAGAGGACTGAGAACCAGATCAAGAGGACTAGTTCCCAATTTTTTGGACTAAGGACCGAACTAGACAATTCTAAAACTAGAAATTTGATCGGACTGACCAGTCGCATGTGACCAATCACTTGGCAACAAAATAAAAAAAAAATTAAAAATATTAGAGCTCAGGATTTATTGTTATTTTTAAGAAATTAAAAAAATATATATTCTTTAAAAAAAAAAGTCTCGGTTCTCCTTGAAATCGGGATTTGGACCAAAAATCACCAGTTCCTTTTTTATGGAATTGGGTTTTTTTTACCAAAATGGCTGGTCCAATCTCGTTTAAGTGGTTTCAATTTGGGCAGTCCGACGGAGAGGGTACATACTCGGAGCATTTACCTTGTGAATTAAGCAACGGAATATAAAATGATTTAAAGTAAAGTAGGAAAGTGCAAAGCGATCGGGTGCTTTGAGTCCGGCACATTACGTCAAAATGAACTCCTGCAAGAGAAGTTTTGGGCTTTCCGTACGATTTCATATTCCAAAGGCTTCCAAAGCACTAAAGGAGAAGTAAAAAGAATGAACCTCCCTATAAAGCACACTTCAAAACAACTAAATGGCATGTGCATTGTCTGCTCCCAAAAAAATTAAATGAAAGAAAAGCAAGGCATATCAATTTGGTTCCTGGAACCGGTGGAAGCCGTGTGGAAGCCAGTCCTAAACCCAGGTTGGACTAGACCCATGCTCAACCCTAACCTAAGCTACGAACAACAATTAGCTTGCTACAATTTGTTTAGGCTCCGCATGGTAATATTTCTATTTCTTAGAATTTCTGTTCTTTTGTTCTCCGAAAAAAAAAAAAAAAACAGAAATCCGTTTGGTAATGCCAAGTTGTTTTTCTATTTTTCGGAATAGAAAGTTAGCCTATGAATAAATTTGGAGCATAAACGAGAAACAAAAAAAATTGCTTTTGTTCCCAAGAACAATTTCTAGAAAGTCAATTTTTTTTTCTTTTATTCTTCTCTATTGCCGTGGCTACCTTCAACCGCTCCGAGCCACCGTTGACCGATGGCCGCCGCCGCCGCCGGTCGCCGGCCGTTGTCGATCGCTGGTCGCCGCCAGTCGCCGGTCGCCGCCATCCGCTGCCGCCGATTCGCCGTCGACCGCCGCCCGCCACCGCGATCGTCGCCGCCAAGAACCGGTGGGGCAAGAATGCGGTTGGCGGTTGGCGATTCATGAATAATAATAAAAAATGAATAAATACAAAAAAGAAATCGTTGCGTTACCAAACACATTTCTATTCTTTTTATATTCCAAGAGTAGAAATTCTGTGTAGTTACCAAACGGGTTATTTTACTCAGAAATTATTGACCGGAATAGAAAAAGAAATGAACTATTTCTAAAAAAAAAAACTCTTCCCCAACCAAGAAGCGTTGTCATATGCACCCTTAATGTCTTTCTTGTTTCATTAGCGTCAATTCGATGGAGGTTTCTCATATATTAACGTTTGAGACTGCTTATGCTCTTTATGGCTTAGACCTAAGTGATTGGAAGTTTACAAAACGCAATATGATAGTGATTAGCAAGGAATTATCGAATGAATCGAGCTCGATGATGTCGCAAAGTCAACAATCAAGCTCAATGCCTCCAGCTTCGTTATCTCCCATCAAATGGTAATGTAAAGAATGCTTCGTTAGCTTCCTCAAGGTTCCCTAGTCTCATCTACCGACCAAATCAAGCATTAGCATCAATTCATCAATACAACCATTTCTTCATCAATTCAACCGTTTCTTCTCCCGGTAATGATTCATTATTCGACTTCAGTACTTGTTTGGTCTCTGAACTTCTTACTTTGCACTTTGCAGCATGATTTGGTCTGCGAACTTATGCTTAACGGAGCATAATAACCATATTGGAGCACATCCCGTTAGCTGCATATAGTTATTACTTCATGGCAGCTCAAAGCTTTCAATTACGGTTTCAGGAAACATGCCATGCCAAACAAAAGAACGATGACAGAAAAGATCAAAAACCACGGGAGCTCCAGACAAATCAACACAATGCAAAGAAGGGTTTCTTATGCTTTTGACATCAGGACTGAAGTTGCGACCAGATCTGCAGAGCTACTCATGAGAGCAGGAGTGTCATCCATAAACCTCCTAATAAGTCGATTCTGTCACTGGGAATGGGCACGTGGGCCTTCGGATCAGAGGGATATAATTTCACGAGGCATACTGTTTAGCCAGAGAAAGTCTTGTAAACCACGACTGAAAAAAGGAAGAATGGAGAAACCTCGAACATCAGTTATTCAGTGAAAGAAATGGCTACACATTCTAGCGCTCACCCGTGATAACAGAACACTTCATTTACTCATCTAAAAACAAGTATTTCCGGAATCTTAAGCAGCAACCAACACACTCAAGTTGAGACAGATCGGGATTTTCATAAATAAGCCGTTCCCAAGTCTCATAACTCCAGAAATCTGAAGATCAACCATTACCAAGCAAACTCAGAATACTTTAAGTGAGCACAGAAGTTGCCCTCGGTGAACATAGAAGAGATGGACAACCCAAGAAAATGTCAAATTAATGGCCTGGCCCCAAAAGATAACTCGGGACCAAATTCAATGGGGGAAAAAGCCTCATTTGTGAAATAGATTGCACTGAGTATATACCAGATCAATGCAAGTTGCATGTCCATATCAACAAGTAGCAATCAGGATAATCTAATAGAAGCAGAGCAAAATTGTATAAATCAACAGGGCTATAATGTGGCTAGTAAAGGAAGCAAGATAGGATACAAGCGAGGATTGTACTCTCATACACTGTAACATGTACATAGGTAAAATGCTGCCATCTGACATCTACACCTTCCCTCTGAATTCGTTGCGCTAACTAGCGAGCTTGAAGGCATCAATGAAGAGTCCGTAGGTGAAACCCATCTTGAAATTATTGAGGAGAGCGACGGGGAAAGTAACCTTCGGCCGGGTGTAGTAAAACCTGGTGACATACTCCGTCAAGAGAACACAAAGCACGGCGGCAATGACATCGTTCACCCCTAATGCTCCGAACGACAAGGAGATTGTTTGCGCGACGTAAAAGCCCCCTAGAAGAGAGATCCCACCAAAGAGCGCTCTCCGAGGGCGGCTGCGGAAGTAATTCCTCGAGATCTCAGGGACAATTCTAATGATGTCGATTAGCCTGCGCGGCCTTTCGTCGTCTTGGACGGCTCGAACTCTGAAGGAAGAAGAGGGGAGCCTGGTAACGCGCATTCCGAATTTTCCTTGCGGAGTGTGGGAACAGGGACTGGAGCCCCACTTGAAGACCCCTGGCGTAGTTAGGCTCAAAGAATACGCCATTCCAGGTGCTGGAAGGGTTCACCTATAAGAGAGCAAAGAAATCAATTCAATGCAAAAAAGAGAACTAGAGAGGTGACCGAGGGCCGGAATTCAAGGAGCTTGTCAAAGAGGAATGAATGGGCAGCTAGGCTCTCGTAGGAGAGGCCAGTCTCCGATCAAATTGGGCGGCAATGTTCGAGATGTTCGCTAGTGCTCAAGCTTTTCACAGTCCAGAATAGGGTATGGAGATTCGGCGATGAGATTGGTAATCGAAAAGCACACATTCGAGAAGAAGTTTCGGCGACGAGAGAGAGAGAGGCACCTTGGTCGAGTGTCAGCGAGGAGAAGTGATGCTCAGCTCCCAGACCAGTGCTGGCGGTCGCAGGCGGCTGAATCGTTTCATCCGCATCATCCATCCGAGGCCAAGCGAAGGAGACGACCTGTCATTGGTGATTTCTTCAGAATCTGTCGATGTTCGTGGGCCTACTCCAATCCTGTCGGGTCGGGCCAGTTCCATGTCGTTCCCCCCTCCCCAAAAGCCCATATTCGAACGTGATATCACATTTTAGTCGGAAGATAAAATCAAATACAATTATATTAAGTGGATTTCAAGTTTTTACCCAACTCGACCGGTCTTGTTTGAAGTAAATGGCTTTTGAGTCCCTCATCGAGAATCATAAGCGCATTATTCATGTTCACAATTTTATGATGAGTTTTCAAAGAATTCATAGCCATCGACTCATTCGTTTCGCGAAAAATGTAGTGATTCTAAAAATTATTTTATAGGAAGTCATTTTCCAAGAAAATAACTATATTTTTTTATGCTCGATTGGAATAAACAAGAAAACATTTTCCATCGTTCACTAAAGAAATTTTTTTTCTTTCTTGCCCTTCTTTTCAATAAATTTTTATTATTTTATTTTTAAATAGATTTTTAATTTTCTTTTTCTTTCTTGGCGTTGGTTGATCACTAGCCACAACAACAACCGAGAAATGGCCATAAGTGAGCTCATGTCTCGCCGTAGGCCGTGAGGGCCAAGCTTGCCCAAGGCCAGTGTGCTTGGGCCTCGCTAGATTTGATGAGTTGGCCGGAGCTCAAGCCTCGCCCAAGATTGCTAGAGGTTGGCGAGGCTCCGGTGACCTCAAGTGGGGCTTAAGCCTCACCCAATTCATTGAAGTAGGCAAGGCAAAGCTTAGCCACAAGCTGACCGGGCTTGAGCTCGCCAACCGTAGGTTAGCCAAGCTCAACCTCATCAAAATTTGGCGAGCTTGAGTCTCGTTGGCCTATGATGAGGCTTAGAGCTCACCTATGGCTAGTTGTCAGCTATCACCATGGCTGGTGCTCGATCAAGGCCAAGGAAGAAGGAAATAAAAAGAAAAAGAAAAAAATAATTAAAAACTCTATTTTAAAAAAAAGTAAAAATAAAAGAAAATATGAGTTTGATGAAAGAAAGTGATGCAAAAGAAGATTTGGAAAAAATTTTCCCCTACTTGAAAAATGAAAAACATTTTCCACTATTTTAAATGACTTTTTTTTCATCAATGGAAAATGTTTTACCCAGCCAATTCATTTTCAATGAAACAAACACTCGAAAATCCGAAAAACATTTTTTTGAAAACTATTTTCTGAGAAACGAACAAAGTAAAATTGAGATTGTCTTTGAAATTATAGATTGTTTATTTGCGCTCACAACCGTGCAAGTCCCTCAATATTATTATCATTATCTTTTGGTTATGATAATGAAAAATATACAATCGAGCAATACACTTTGAGAATAGCTGACCCATTTTAAAGAACATAATCTGATTCACAATCACAAACATAGCGCTCTGTATGAGACACAGAAGGCAGGACGAAGTGGATGAGATCTTCGTTGCTGCGCTTTAGACCACTGATGATGATCAGAGAACAAGTTTGTGCATTCAGCTCCCGCATGGTGCAAGATATAGTCAGAGATATCGTGAAGAGGCAAATCTGGCCACTTAGATATTCGCTCACTTGGAGAAACATTATTAAGAATATGTACTGTGAGGTATACGCTATACGATGCCACCAGAACGGTCCATGGTCACTTATTGCAGAATGTGATGAAAAGAAAAGAAAGGCCGATCCTCTCGTGCAATTTCTCCTTCATACGAGGACTGTCATGACTTTGCTTTCTCGTCTGCAGGAGAGCAGAAAGGGCATGAATGGGGCTGAATGCAGGATTTACACTGGACGTTTGCCAAATGGCCGAGAAAGGTATTGTCCTGCGATTCACACACCTTTCAAGCAATGTGCAAAACATTGATCGTTACAAGGAACTCTAGGGATCATTCAAAAGCCAGCCTCTGTGTGCCAACTAAGCCAGCGTATTGACCCTTCTTAGCTAATAACTCAAAGTGAGTCCCCAGTTCTACAATCCTCCCATCTGAACAAAGTGCAATTTGGTGGGCATTCTGAACTGTACTCAATCTATGAGCAATCACCAATGTCGTTCGCCCCTTCATCAGACGGTTTAGAGCATCCTGGACAAGGCGCTCACTAACTGCATCCAGGGCACTGGTTGCCTGCATTGAAGCACATCAATGACATTTTAAACAAACGAGCAACTACTTCTATAAGAGAAAGACCCCCCCTTAAGAGGTTTCTATCGTAATGGAGCCAAAATGAAGCAAAAGAGACCTACCTCGTCGAGTATTAGTATTGGAGCATTCTTTAGTAGAGCTCTGGCAATAGCAACTCTCTGCAGGTAAAAAAGAGTCAATCTCTCTGTCTCTCTTTCTCTCTCACACGAATTTACAACCAAATTTTCTCTTACCTGCCTCTGGCCTCCACTTAGAAGGCCTCCTCGCTCACCAACTAACGTGTCATAACCCTTTCAACAAGAAAAACAATCAGTAGACAATATATGGGAGTGGTCAACTAGGAAACTAAAACATGAGGATGCAGTTGAAAGAGTAAGACCTGTGGAAGAGAGATTATGAACTCATGAGCATTAGCCGCTTTGGCTGCATTTATCACATCATCCTTGGAAACATTATCATCCGGAAGGCCATAAGCAATATTTTCTCCAACAGACACGGAAAAAAGAACAGGTTCCTGCACCATGTAAGTACTTTTTTTTAATTGTTTGGGAGTAAATCAGAAGTATTTATCTAAATCAAGTGCATAAAGTACTGCAAAGTGTGTGAAGAAGTTAAATTAAATGGCTATTTTTTATAAAAATCAACGGAACAGCACACGATACAAGAAGAAACAACCCACCTAGACAAAATACAGTATCAATCCCAAGAAGAGACTGATCTCTATACTACAAGAAGTTCCAGATTTCAAGTACCTACTAGAGTTAAGGTGTTTTAGGTTTTTTGATGCTTTTAATGAACTCCTGTCCAGTCCACTCGCATATAACAAGAGCATGCAAAGACAGCAGGTCCAACATGAAAATGGTATATGCTGAGAAATGTCTCTCACTTGTCACTTGTAATCATGGCAAGACAGAACCGACATTTACAGAACCCTGATAAGATTTAGTAGACATAATTCAGTATCATTGAAGTAGAACAACACCAGGGGCACCTGATGAAGAAATGCTCCTCTAGATGTCAATTGTCACCAACTTAACTTCTTATTGCTGATTTTAATGTCAGAAAATAGTCACTACAGATGATAACTCAATCACAACGGAGACTACAGATTGAAGACGGTAAATAAGTACTCCCCACAAATGATTCATATGGTGCTTAAATCCTAATTCTCAGAATAAAGATTCAAGAAAATACTTGATTTACGATGGACACAGCCTGGGCCCATTCACGTTTATCAAAGGTTCGTACATCCTCTCCTGCAATAGTTATGCGACCTTTGGTTGGCTGCATAAATTAAAATCAAGTAAAAGACTTTTTGAGGATGATACAACGATTTAGTGTTAAACAAGGAGATCGGAAATGCTAAATACTTATTAGTAAACCTCGTAAAGGCGAGCCAGTAGCTGTACAATTGTACTTTTTCCTGCACCACTTGGTCCGACCAGAGCAGTCACAGTCCCACATTTAAGTGTTAAATTTAAGCCACTCAGAATTTCCACATCAGGCCTTAAGGGATATGAGAAGTGTACATCTGCAGAAGAAATTTTGGTAAGTTGTTACAAGAAGTGGTCTCTTATAAAGAACATCAAGTACTCAAAAAGAAAAGACGCTTCACTCGAATTTAATCATGCTGCAATATGGTGAAACTTCAACAGTCTGCAATTGAAATTTTAACTAATTGGACAGGATTATAGCAGTATCTTTTAGCATGAGAGCAAACAATACAAAATATCTATACTACCACTGAAATTAAGAAACTGTCTCCGGGATCCACATTTTGAAATTCTCTCGATACAACTGGTTTCTTGTTATTGATGACATATCCAGAATTGCTTTTGCACATATCAAAGGGAGAAGATAGAAGACATACATGAAACATAATATAGACAACTTTATTTAAGCTAAAGAGAATGCACAAATGTATAAGATACCTTCAAGAGTCACGTCGCCTGACCATGCTAAACTGCAAACACTACTGGCTGATTTCAAGTCTGACATGTAATGGATGCTAGGTGACTGAACTTTCTCATCAAACCCATTGACAAGGAATAGTTTGTGATTTTCATCACGAAATTCTTTTTTATGCATTTCTCTTTCTAAGCCATAAGCAAGGGCTTTATCAATTTCTACACTTGATAAAACAGTATTAATCCTATCAACAGCAGCAAGAGTTCCACGAAGATCACCAAAAGTGTTGACAAGTCCTTGAACCTGAAGATGATCATCCATCAATCAATAAAGAGAGGGAAGAAAAGGAAAAGGACAATGCTTGAGAATGCTAAAGGAAGGAAGAGCTTACAGCAAATGTTAATGTGAAGGTATAACCAATAAAGGATGCCATAGTTCCCACTGATATAGCACCCTACAAACAACATGGAAGCTTGAAATCAATTCAAGCTTCAGTAAAAAGACATGCATATCTACGAAGGTAGTTTATAACCAGTATTCAGCAACCTCAGGCCCATCTCTAAATTGAGAGCTAACAAGTAGAGCACATCCACTTTGAGAATAGGTTGAATCCGTACTTCTATGGTAACTTTTAAGGTACTTTAATGGTAAATTTTATGGTACAATAAAATTCCAAACCCTACTAGAGGCCATAGTAAGCTTTTAGGTTCTAAACAAGCTAAGCAATTATCTTGATTGATGACATAACAAGAAGTCGGATGAGGACAAGCCAACGTCATAGTCTGTGCCTATAAGATAATACTGTGCCTATTTATCTGCTCCCTTGATGACAATAACAGGTGAGAAAAGAAAAAGCCCTTGTGGCGGCAAGTAATTGCAAAGAGACCGTCTTCTTGAATGAAGAACCCAAATGTTCTTTCTTGTGATCAGAGAAAACAGAGTGTCTCTTTTGCACGAGATGCATGCAAGTTTCTTTTCCCAGTATTAACTTCCAAGAGAAAACATCTGAGTGATGCAGAGATAGAATTTGTAGACTTAAAAAAACCAAAATCCCACCTTCAAGGCAGATAAATATACAAATTATCCAGCATATGCAACAACAAAGATGCGGAGATTTAGGTTTTGTTAAAATGTGAAGATTAGATTAGGACAATAAGTCGATTTATGTCTGCAGTATGCTCACCGCTTTCACTTTACTTCCTCCAAGACAGTACAAGGCCAATAAAGAAACGTAAACAGCAACTCTAGTCAGAGATTCATTGACAGATTTAAAAGTGCCAATCTTTATGCCACTGTTCTGATACGCCAGAACCTGCAAAGAAAATATGACGTCTGCTTAGAACATCGAAGAGATTCCTGCATCATTGAAATGAAAGCTTAAGGGTCTACACCAAACCTGACTACCAAATATCATCATTTGCCGCTTCTCGCCACCAAACGATCTAACCTGTTAGAATATTAGCAAATAAATTAGAAATCCCTATCTGCATAACTAAATCCCAAATAAGAACACTGACGAGCTGCTACTCCTTGCTAATTGCCAATGAACACTTATACCAATAACATATGGAATCATACATCACTTCTATATCTCCACTTACCGTGCGAATTGCAGACAGCGTTTCTGTGACACAATCTGCTATGGATGCTTGGGCCAAACCATAAGCTTTAAAAACAGGTACAGTTGATCTCTTGTATACACCTAAAAAAATTGAGGAACGCTCAATATTAAAAAGAGAGAGAGAGAGAGAGAGAGAGAGAGAGAGAGAGAGAGAGAGAGAGAGAGAGGTAAAGTGGGTAAAACAACCATCAGAGTGAATAATCATGACTGAAAATAGAGTTGAAAAATGTTGGTTGATAAAAATTTCTGTTCCTTTAGTCCACACTATAAAGTTCACCATTAAATGTTCATAGGCCAATTCTTAAGTATTAGTGGCCGAAATTACTTATACGACTTCTCATATTATCCTCGCACTCTTTTGATTAAAAAATTTGTGGTTGAAAATTTAAAATTACTTATAAGACCCCTTGTCTTGTCTCTATCACATACACTTTTTATTCGAAAACAAACAAATTTCAATTTGAACCATCTTTCATCCTAAAAAACAATGAGGAATAATGAGTACAAAAGAGAATCACACGAAGTTATGCCAACTTGTTTCAGTCTCAAAGAAAGATTACCAACAAAGACTGATATGGTCAGCATTAACACGCCCAGAATTGGTGCAAGTTGAGGGGAAAGAATAAAGAGAATGCAAATCGTTCCGACAACCTACAAGAAATATAAGGATATGTTACTAAAAAATATAGTTATTTCGGAGAACTCAAATATATAACAAGCTCAGACTAGGATGTCAGAGAGCATGCTTCCGAGCACATGCGATAATCGTTCTATTCTACCAGTCAAAGAGTTGGGCCAGTTCTGTTGTACAGTATGAGAAGACAAGCAAATATCATCACAGTGAGAGATAATTATTGCACATGCTCACGGTTAAGCAACTTAAGCTCACATTTTCCTTAATGTAGAGTAGCTTGCCTCAGAAAGTGCCCTGAATCCACGATCCCTTGAGATGTTTTCGCTCACGGCATTTTTCAGGGAACCCAAATCAGAAGTCAATAACCCAGTAAGTTCGCCAGCCTGCAGATGACCATGTTGTTATTCAAATGGCGATATTATTGCCAAAAGAGCTTAGGTCTGCGGATATAATTCAAGTATCTTTGATATGTCTACTCGATTACCAAGATGAAAGAAACAAAGGGCAGAGACAATGATAAATCTAATTGGTTTTGGCGTCTGATCTGTCTCATGTCTCGCTAGAACGAATAGCACCTCGACTTTATAAGATACAAAAACATACAGCTGTCTTTCCATTTTTGAAATAGTATTTTCTTGGGCGTAACTGAAAAGGAATTAGTTAGCACACCTTGTAGCGATCAAAGAATTCCACCTGCAGAGAAGCAACAGTAACATGTCAAGAATCTATGGTGATGGCACAGTCTCAGAAACTTAACCAGTGACGTAAAACAGAGATACAGAAAAAAACACTAATTTGGATTGACCCTAAAAGTTCTCCCCTTCATCTAACCCGATACTTCCCTCTTATTGCTCTCATTGACTGATACTCTCCTTGTCACAACTTTTTTGGCTGCGTTGAAGAAACAAAATGTGCCACACAAAAGTTTCCTGAAGCAAGATTTCTGGGTTTGAGAATAAAAGAGAAGGATCTTAAGGCGGAGGATTTTTTCTTATGTATATATGTATTTTGAATGTTTTCCATCACATTCATTTAAACTTAGTTAACAACAAAGTATCTAAAACGATAACGTCTCCATTTTATTATTAGCCAGTAATGCATTATAGTGAAAGGAAGAAGAAATCAATACTGCAATCACATATGTGATATTCGGCATCTCAATCGAGAAGGCAATGGCTGCATTTACCTTCTGGATCAAGACTCTTCTGAATATCTGAGCTCTCAGAGTCGACATGACCTTCTCCCACACAGTGTTCATGTTCACAACGAACAAAACTGTAAACACCGGTTCCAACATATACACGACCCCAACCATGCTAAGGAGCTTCCACAACGGCCCCGGACTCGCGCCGATCAGCACTTCGAAAAACCTCCCTACCACCACAATCAGTCCATCCAAACGTCATCAATCGAAACCAAAGCAGCGCCCCGAAGCATCAGTCTAACACGATCACTCTCTACTCCAAAAAGGCTTCATCGTACGATAAGCTATCGAACTCCACAACTGCTTACGGAGGGAAATACCTGAAAAGATGGGCGAGGAGAGAGTGCAGGTGGTGCCGCCGACGAGAGCGGCCGCCGAGACGCACAGCCTGAGCTTGTGCTCCGCCAGCAAACTCCACAGGAGCCCCCAAGTAATCACGGCCCTCGGCCGAGGCGGCTCGTCCTCGCCGTCGCCGCCGCCGGAGCCCTCGCCGTCGTACTTCGGGTCAGCCTCGATCGGGTCCGAGGGGGGCCCCGTGACGTACGCTCGCGCGATTGAGCTGCTCCCGCTCGTCCTTCTCCTCCCTCCTCCTCCATTCGCAGGGAGAGCGTACGGAATCGTAGGGGAAGCGTTCGATCGGAAGAACGCGAGGCCGCGGCCCGGGTCGGGTTTGAGCCCGGCTCTGGGCGCGTGGAGTCTGCACGTGCGGAGGCGAGTGAGGGGAGGATGGAGAAGAGGAGGAAGAGCTGCGGAAGCCATTGATAATCCGTTACGAAGAAGAACGGCGCACGCCCGAGGAAGAGCGAGAGAGAGAGAGAGATGGGGGGGAAGCTGTCCGAAGTTGTTGGGATAGGCTCGTGTTGCGTGACGATACCGCACGCGCCGGCTGTGAGAGAGGGGGAATATAGCACTTCCCTTTTTCTTTCTTTTCTCTATAAGGAAAACAAATCTCACGCCCACCCGTGATAGTGATAGGCGAGTTAGTTAGGGTGCATGCTGGTCACACGACGGCTAGAGTTTGATTTCCCTCCTAGTCACGTTGCCACACTAAAGTGAGGTGCCGTTGGAGGTGGGTCCGCTAGTGCCCCACAAAATATATTTTTGGCTCGCGATTCCCTTTTTTTTTTTGTTTTTTTTTTTTACTTTGGTTGAGAAAAAACTCATTTCATCACAACAAGTGGATAAAGTAGTAGAAGAACTCAAGTGGGCTTAAGAACAAAAATTGTTGGGGGGGCCTGAAACCCAATTCGACTTGCTATTAAATAGATCTTGTATAGTCAATTTAATTTTTATAAGTTGACTAGATTGTGCATTTCACGTTATGAGTGATCAGTTCATATTCTAGATCCTAGAATCTATCAAGTTGGGATTGATTCCCAATTTGTGAAATCGGGAACCATACCAAACCGATTATGGAATAGAAAACTAATATTGTTGATTCTAATCCTAGATCGATCCCACAATCAACCTAGGACTAGGCTGGTGTTGTTTTAGGGGATCTTTTTACGGGAATTGGCCGGAATGCTAGATGGTTTGTTTGCTTCCTTGCCCAACACATTGCCATATTTTCCCACTCGATGGCAGTGTACATACATGCATTAAGCCCAAGAATGACATGTAAGTTTACGAATATCCGTGAAGTGTTGACGTATGCCTGACCCATGCACTGTTTTAACTTATACGATAGCACATGAATTTCCACGTAAAGAATCCGGTAGAAACTTCGAGTAAACTATACAGGACGGAAATTTATGGATATTCGCAAAAATGGTAAAGGTTCATGCGCAGGTGATCGCTCTTGAAAGACATAAGAAAAAAATCTCGGAAACATCAAATCAATCTCTCAACAAGAGAAGCTGACGAATCTGTCAAGCTCTGTGTTGGTTCAGATCTCGTGAGTTTGTGCCTTAGCTGAACAGCTTGCTCAACTCCTCGTTGAGCGGTATTGAGCTGTGCGGTCTGGTGTTTCGCACCAGTGTTGACATAAGCAACGTCGACATCTTTTCATCGTTGAGGGCTGGCCAAGGACTGGAGGTTGGGCGGCGGAACTTGCTGCGACTTGTGCTACGTCATTTCGATGGCAATGGTGAAATCCCGAATTGGTTGGCCAATGATGAATTCGTCCCTTTAAGGTGACGTGATAGCTAGGGCTGGCGTCACAATGCATGCGACTGGGGTACGCGTGGGGCGTGGTCGAAGAAGAATCGAACTGACAATAAGGAAGACGAACCGAGAGTAGAGAAGGGCCGTGTTAGAGGAGTACCAATGAAGCTTACGATGGAGGCGGGTACTCCTTGGCTTTTGAATGATTTTCGTAATTCACAGATGTTTGTGAAAAATGAAAACGACGGTCGGGGATAAGCTGATCTTCCAAAGATAGTCCCGTCTGTTGCGTCCAAGTTAGAGGTGACGACATGTGTATGTATGCACCGAGCACAAATTTGTGCTTAGTGCTCACCCATGTCATATTAAAATCTCGCTCCACTAACCATTACAAACCTTTTCCCCTTCTTTCTCTTCTCTATCTCTACCCCACCCTTTCGCGTTTACTTTTTCATGCACTTGATTCTTTCATTCCAAGTCAGGCTCCGTGCTGCCGCACCACTACGGCCTACCCTACCCTTATCGTCTTCCAGCTCCACCGTTTGCCCCCACCGCCGTCGCTGAGTGACCCCCGTCCCCTCAATCTCCGTCACTGATCAGTCTCTCAATCTTTCCCCCCATTTTCTCCCTCCAAAACTTGACGCCGGCGGCGAGCTCTTTGCTGATGGTGGAGCTTGACTCTATTTCGAGCTTCCCAATTAAGGCTCTACTTGGGAAGCTCGGCCTCCACGCGAGCATCCGGCCCCGTCCCAAATCTTATAGAGGGGACAGCCTCTCCATGGTCGCAGCACTCGACGTCCATGGAGAAGCTGCCGTGTCAGACGGTCGAGTCGAGCACAAGATGATGATGAAAAGAACATCGAGGATTAGCGTTGCGTAACAGGAGTTACTCCCCGAACAATTAAAGCAAAGATGCACCGGAGGTTGTCGTTGTCGTTAATGCCAAAGCCCAAGTGAAAAAAAGTCAAAGAGGGCGGCCCAGTAGCGGGGCGCCACGTCGACGGGAGTCATGTGAAGCAAAGACGGACTCGTGGCTGGAGTTGGTTGCTGCTGTTAATGCCAATGCCGATGGATGGGAGATGGTGGTCAACCCACGTGGAAAGCATCGCCGGGGCGTCCACGTGGCGGACGACGAGTCGCTCCCGAGATCTGATCAGCTCCCTCACGGGATCCCTGCCCCCACCACCACGCCCCCTCCCCCATCCCTCCCCCATCATCACTCGCTCCCACGATTCCCCCTTTCTCTCTCTAAAAAAAAAAAAAAGAAGCCCTTTCGGATCAGATCAGTCAGTCGTACGCGAGGAGCTGAGCTTTCTCTCTCTAAAATCGCTTTTCCAAAGCTCCCCCTCCTCTCCTCTCCTGATTCGATGGCGCCCGTCCAATCGCGGCCTCGCTGTAGCCTCCGCCGCCGACCGCTGATTCGTTGAGAGCCCGTCCCCGCGCGGCCCGGCCCGGAATCCCCACCGCGAATCTTCTTCGGCCTTTTCGCCCCGCCCCCTCGCCGGTTTGACCTGCGGAGTCGACGGTGGGCCCCTCCTCCGCCTGAGATGGCTCGGCGCCGCTGGATTGTGCTGCTCCTCCTCGCGCTCGCCGGCCTCGTCGGCTCCCTCGACGCCAGCGCCGGCGATGTCGATCCTGTTTACAAGTAAGCGACCTCCCCTGCTTACAGCCGCTAATTCCGTTTCGTGCGATGTGGATTTTGGCTCGGCTCTTGGCTCTGTCGTCGTCGGCGGCGGCGGAGGTGGATGTGAGGTGTTCCGTCGGAACTCTTGGGGACCGCGACGATCTGCTCGTTTTGACCCCGAGGATGTCCGGTTGAATCTGTTTCGAGAGTAGATTTTTTGTCCATGTTTGGGCGTGGTTCGATCTTTATTCAGGGGCTTCAGAGAGTTTCGAGGGAGTTTTAGCGTTTTGCTGTCGTGTTTGAAGGTCTCTATTGCGTTGCTTGAGCAACGGGGACTAGGTATACAGTGTTTTGATTTTGAGGATGGGTGGCTGGTAACTGAAGATATCTATTACTGTACGGTGTTTGTTAGGGGACGAATCTGCGCTTTAAGAATTTAGAGAATAGGGATTAGTTGACATAAGATCGTGACAGATCAGTGGGAGTTGATGAGGAAATGAGATTGGTAGTGGTCACTGGAGATGAGATGCGGATTGATCTTGAATAACTAGTGCTGGTTATCTTTAACTGCTGAATATATAAATAAAAAGTTGTCTAATCATGATCGAATACAAATGGTTAAACTTTATCAATGTCTTTTTATATAGAATGATGACCGTTATAAATAAGTTTTAGCAACAGTGGTGGTAATTCAGTGGCTGTGGTGACTGCGATGGTTGATGGCTGGTGAGGGTGGTGATGATGGTACTGGTGGCTAATTATTAATGCTGACAAACATCCTTAATCTCACCGGTTGTGGTGTCAATCATTCTACAGAGTGATCTATTCAAGTCTCCCATTAGTCTTTGACCATGGAAACATTTACCATTGACTATTTTTTGTCGTGCCAAACATTGCAAAATGATTAGAAAAAGGGAAAGTAAGCATGCATTTTGCATTGGTCAGAAAGTATTCCATCAAAATCTGTTACCTGTCATTTCCTGTGATGAACCTTCTGCGAAACAACTGCAAGTTGTCGACCTACTTCATTGCGCCGACCTCTTTTTATGCTAGGTTTAGCAACACAAAGTTTCCTTTCTGGTCGATATGAAATAATTATGATTAAAGTGAGAGTCTTACCCGAATTACCTTGTAATGTTGTTAGGTCTTGTGTGGAGAAGTGTGAGCAATCTGGATGTGTGGGGGACCAATGCTTCCAACATTGTAAATTTTCGTCCGATGGGAAGCCTGTCGATGGTCCATGGTATATGCAAGAACCGCTATATTTGCGGTGGAAGCAATGGGACTGCCGAAGTGATTGCCGCTACCACTGCATGCTTGCAAGAGAGGAGGAAAGAAGAACTCTTGGTGGCAAGCCCGTCAAATATCACGGAAAGTGGCCTTTTCTTCGTGTTTATGGCATCCAGGTTTTCCCTGCTGATTCCTTGAAGCAATACTTCTAAGAATTTTATACACGCAGATGGATCTTAATCCCAGCGTATTCAAGCTTGTTATGACAAATTTTCTCGTCTTTGTTAGGAGCCTGTTTCTGTGGCACTCTCTGCCCTTAACCTGTCCGTGCAATTTCATGGCTGGCTATCCTTTTTCATCCTTCTGTACTACAAGCTACCTTTGAGGCCAGACAAGAAAACTTACTACGAATATACTGGCTTGTTGCACATCTACGGCATATTGTCCATGAACTCTTGGTTTTGGAGTGCTGTCTTCCACAGTCGGTAATATTTAGTATCCATTGGCAGATTTATGTCTGCATTTTACTCTTCATATGTCTAGAAGATGGCTCTTGGTAGAGGTTCCAGGCTCGAAAATGCTTCTTATTTCCACAGCTCTGGCACTCTTCCCCTGAAAATAGGATGGGCTTCTGATTTTGTCAAAATTAAGACAATTTTGGAATATCTTTGCCTGTCACTAGAATAATTTCTTCTTTTCTTTTTAATGGATACTAGTGTTGGTACTAGATACTAGATGCTAGCTTTCCAATTTTACTGCTATTTTTCATCTTATCATGACCAAAATTGCTTGCAATTTAATGCTCTGCCACTTACTTTATATGAGGGAGGCACGAGATGTAAAGGAAGAACAAGCTGCTGTAAATGATATCTTGGCATATGACATTTTCTGATGAATGTTGACATTGAGACCTCTTGTTGGACAAAGTATATTAATAATGCATTTGTATAACTCAATAATGCATCTCATATAACTTGACTATCCGTATCCAATCAATGTCCCTTCCAAGGACATATTGCAAGTATGGTGTAATTGTTTTCTGTGATTTGGCTCAGCTAACATGTGCATTTGACTAGAGATGTGGAGTTGACTGAAAAGCTGGACTACTCCTCTGCCGTGGCATTGCTTGGATTCTCCCTCATTGTGGCTTTACTAAGAGCTTTGAACATAAGGGATGAGGCTTCCAGGGTCATGTTTTCCGCCCCCGTTATTGCATTTGTGACGACCCATATCCTGTATCTGAACTTTTACCAATTCGATTATGGTAAATAACTTTCTCTATAAGTTCCTTCTTCTCTCTTCGTCACTAATCACATTGAAGGTTTGGAATTATGAATACATTCATATGTGATAACCGGCTTACAGAGTACTGAAATACCATATTTTTCTCAATCACACCTGTTCATTAGACTGGTGAAGCCTGCCACTGCCATGGGTTCTAGTCTGTAATTCATATTGAACTTAGACCCAGGAAACTATATAAACCACATTTCTTGCCTGGGCCAAGGTTGGTCATTTGCATAGATAGTCTCATGGTCAGTTTTACAGTAGGTTGAGTCTGGCAGGCCGGACATTATAACCAATGATCTTATGCACTGCAGCATTTGAAATAGGATATCTGGTACCATCACGCAGGGCACAGTGAGTACTAAATCTGAGAAATGGCAGTTATCTAATTGATGATTTTGCAGGTTGGAACATGAAGGTCTGCGTGGCCATGGGAATTGCTCAACTTCTTATATGGGCAATTTGGGCAGGTGTTACCCGCCATCCTTCACGTTGGAAGTTGTGGGTAGTAGTGGTGGGTGGAGGTTTGGCCATGCTATTGGAAATATATGACTTTCCCCCCTATATGGGTTTTGTGGATGCACATGCTTTATGGCACGCCACCGCTATCCCTTTTTCTTACCTCTGGTGGAGCTTCATCAGAGATGATGCTGAGTTGAGGACAACAGCTCTCCTAAAGAAGGTGAAGTAGACTTTGTCGAAAGATGCATGCACTAATCAGAAGGCAGATTGTGTCAGTTACGTGGATTTCTCTACCCAATTGTTTCATTGGATTTCCCTCTTATCTGATGGTGTATATGCTTTGCTGTATGTGAAATGCTTGTTTTCCACAGGGGGGTCATCTGTGTTTTTTTTTTTTTTGTTATTTAAATCGATTCCTATAGGATCAGCAGTATCCTTATGTAATCATAACTTACTGTTTTCTCGGGTTTTTGCTAAGAAAACTTCTTAGTTGGTCAAGACTTGAGTGTCACATTGGTCAGAAAAGTTTCATATGCAGAGTATTTTGAGACTCTGAAGTTATGTGAAAGTAAAGAAACTGATCTCCCCGAAGTTCAGGCATATCGTTGAGACAACCTTTGTTGCAGAAATATCAGGTTAGTTGTGGATGAGTATCGGATGAATCATTGAGCATGTTCTCCATTAAAAATCTTGTCAGGTGGATTTCCAGAATGCACAGATCTCAGCTCGTGTTAAACTGTTGGATCCTTGTGTTAATGTTCATTGTGATAGCTGTTGCTGCCTTAGGTGAACACCAAGGCCCCCAAGAAGACTTATTGCCAGCTTATAATAGTTTCTCATGGTTTTTTTTTGGTTTCTTTTGCCTTATATGATTAATAGATAGAGAGTCATGAGCAGGGAAGTTGCCCCTCTTCTCAGAAGAAGAAGATGGCAACTACCATTTTTAAGGCTTGCGCGATCAAAACAGCTATCGTTTTGGGCTGTGGGCTATTTTTGGCCCTGACAGCCGATGAGATTTTGGATGACCTGCAAACCGAGTGAATCGTATTTTGAAATATATTCAAAACTAAAGTACAAGCCTCATCATATTGAGAACTTGGAATGTGACGTATCGATAATTTTGTGTCAATCTGGTATATACATTTCCTTTCTTGCCCAAAGAGCCAAACTGATGTCCCTTTCTGTTGATGATGCTTCTCGCTGCCTTAAGAGAGTATTTCCTGGCTGCTATTATTGCAAGTTATCTTTTCTGGCATGCATCTTGTAATTACCAATCCTGCTTCGTGCTTGCGCGTTAGTCTGCGTGGTTGCTTGCCTTGCCATCTTTAATCATTCTAGAGTGACTTGAAGAGAGTTCATGTGCTGAAGGAAACACGAGGTCTTGTACGGTGCAGTCCTTAGAACATGGAACGGCCAAAGACAATCTGAGTTCTCTCCTGCAAATACTAAAACGAATTTCCATATGGATCATCATCATGTCTTCTAGATTAATGCATGGGACTCTTGGATTGTGTCTTGTCTATGTCCATAGGTTCTGTCGCTTTCCTTTATCCATGAGCTCATTGCAAAGCTGCAATGGAATGGGATCATTTTGTTGACTCTCTTAATGGGGCTGGACGCATTTGTTGGGCTCCTTCTCTAGAATTTAGCTGGAAGCAAAAAGGACTTGAACTTAAAGAACTCATACGAATTTCATTGGCACACTTTTGCCATGTACATAATACATTCGAAGAAAACCACTTCTCTCAAATTCACGATGACTCGGGTAATTTCTTTATTAATTATATACAAATTAACTATATACAAATGCCCGATGTCACGGAGAACACAGCTTTTTATCTAATGGTACACCACAAAAATGGCTTCCGAAGATATCTGTGTTCGTACCGTTCAACTCTTATCCGCACTCTATTTAAACACTTATCAAGTAGGGCATCAAAGTCATCCCTAACGACAAAACACTTAAAGTGAAATTGAGAAATGGTCACATGGAATAGCTCCATAATGACGCGTATGCGTCCAAGTTCCCGTTGTCCTCTCCGGCGTATATATCTCCGCTGTATTCCGGTGGAGACAAGAGCATCCCCTCCGCCATATTGGCGATCAACCCCGGCATCCCGAAGATGTCCTCCTCGTCGTACAACACTCCCTCTTCCGAATGCAACTTCTTCTCATTCCCCGACATCACATCCTCGGATTCCACCAGCTGGAATGCCTCCGCGGCCTTGGCTGCTGCCTTCTGTATGTCCTTGGCGTTGGGTGACGCCGGCACGGGCAGCCGCCACGCGGAGTCTGCGAAGTTGAGGCAGGCTGACTGGCCCCTCAGAGCGAGCGCTGCCACGTCGTGCGCCCTCGCCGCCATGTCTGCGGTGGGGAAGGTGCCGAGCCAGATCCTCGACTTCTTTCTGGGCTCGCGGACCTCGCAGACCCACTTTCCCGAGTCGCGCAGCCGCACCCCCCGGTACACGGGGTGGCGTGTCTCCCGAACTTCTTCCTCCCGGCAGGCTTCTTCGGGTGGTCGGACGCGAGCCGCACCTCCTCCTCAGAGAAGTTCCCGGGCGCTGCGCTCCTGTCGTGGGACAGCAGCAACGAGAAAGGCGGCTCGGCGAAGTCGAAGCTAAAGGAGTTGGGATGGGAGATATAAGAGGAAGAGTTCATGGGAGGACGTCTGCACAGGGATACTGCGGTAGCTGTTGAGTTGGAACGAAGCAGATAATGAGTGTGGTGAGGGGAAGTAAGTGTTTACTGAGATGGAGGGTTGGGTTATATATATGAAGCGGGGACACGGGATTGAGGAGGAAACAGACTCGTACTCGGGAGTGATCCCAGCTGTGGAGCGAGTGAGGGTCGTGCCAAGCGGCTCGCGATTCACCGTGCGACGCGTGTGCAGGTGGGGCCGTGACTTGGCAAGTGGATTGGAATTAGGGGTGGGGGTCGGGAGGGTGTTGCGTGGCTGCAAATTCCTTTCTTTAGGTTTTGACGGCGTGATGAAGGCGCGGGGACTTTCTACTTTCATCGAAGCGAAGGGAAAGAAGGGAAGGTGGGGAGGAGGAAGGGGGAGCTGTCGAGGTCAAAGCGTCAGAGGTCGGCCATCGAAGGGCCCACCATTCTAGGATTTTGGGGCTCGCGCGGTCCCACTAGTTTCCCCCGAAATATCTTCGACACCTGTTTGGGAAACACCCTGCCTCTAACGAATATTGGACACCGCGACATGCGGCCAAATGATTAGACTCTTTTCATTCGTGAAAAAATCTTGGGTCCTTTCGTGTCATTGACATTAGAATCACATTACATACAAAAAAAAGAATGGGACTCCTAATCCCACAAAAGTATCATTTATTATATGTACATAGTCAAAATTTATACATCATTTTATCTTTAAATATAATCTCTACGAGTTCACGTTTTAAAATGGGTAATTGTTGACAGCTAAATTTTGGTGACCCAATTAATCGTTTATTTTATTGAAAATTTGGGATCTACCCTAGTACCTAGACAAAAAGTACTAGTTAAAATGCATATAATTTTATGAGCATTTATTTGGTAGTTGCATCTATATTGGATTAGCCACGAATGGTTTAGATGGAAGGTTTTAAACTCAATTAATATATTGGACTACGCCCATTTGAGCATGTAAATTTGGCCAAAACTTGCATCGTGCAGTAAGTTGGAATAATTTATTATCAAATTATTAAATAAAATACTTGGAAAATTATTCATATTATCTTATGAATATTTAATTAGAGAAAATAATAAAAAAAATTACCTAACTTGAATATCAGAATTTGTAAAGCCTAAAATGAAGCATGCGGCTTCCCAATTGAAAATACGAAAGCCACACATATTGAATACACAACACATAATTTTTGTGAACCCACGTTCACCATAGTGAGAAAAGAAAGAGTGTCCTGGAAGAGAACATATGGGCTATATAAAAAGTGTTGTTGCAACAAATAAGAAGGATCTTGAGATTGTGATACTTGTTTAAAATGGGGGGGCAAATATAAGACTTTTTTGAATTAAGCGGGCACTCTTCTCTCTCATTTGTCCTCTCTCTCTCTCTCTCTCTCTCTCTCTCTCTCTCTCTCTCTCTCGACTCTGCCCCCTCTCTCTCTCTTCGATGAACCATTGAGCCCTTGTCCACTCGACGAGCCACCGCGCCGGCCCTTCGGCTTTGCCATTGCCAAATCACTGCCCCCTCTTGACTGTGCCCTCTCTCCCTCCTCCGAGTCACGACCGAGAGATTGTCTGACTTGTATTCAATTATGCTATTACATTGTACATAAATAGTGTAAGAAGGAAAAAGTAAAATAGGAAAAGTAATATAAAGTAATATACATGTATCAGAGTTTCCTATTTACTAATATTTACTAGAATCAATTATGTACAGAATCGATTCTAAGATCTTCCAACACTCCCCCTCAAGCTGGTGGCCTATATATGTCAAGGACACCTAGCTTGCTTAATAGAAACTTGTGTTGTCTTTGGCAGAGCGGCTTAGTGAAAATATTTGCTGGTTGATCCATTGTTCCGATGCCTTTTGTCACGAGAACTCCCTCTTTGATCTTGTCACGAGTGAAGTGACAGTCAACTTCTATGTGTTTTGTTCTTTCATGAAAAATTGGGTTTGCTGCTAACTTAAGTGCAGCATCATTATCACAGAACAATTCACTTGGTCCACTGACCTGTATTCCCAAATCAGAAAGAAGTCCTCGTATCCAGACTATTTCGCAGGTAGTTTTCGCCATGGCTCGATATTCTGATTCGGTTGATGACAATGACATAGTGGATTGCTTCTTTATTTTCCATGAAATCAACGTCTTTCCCAATTTAATACAAAAACCGGTGATGGATCTCCTAGTCATTGGACAAGTAGCGTAATCAGTGTCACAAAATGCTGTCATCCCCATATTGCATTCGCGTGATAGAAATATACCGAGTCCTGGACACCCCTTCAAATATCTTACAACCTTCAAGGCTGCATTCGTGTGTGACTCCTTTGGCATATGCATGAATTAACTGAGTATTTGAACCGCATAACATATATCAAGTCTTGTCATGGTAAGATATATCAATTTTCCAACAAGCTGTTGATACCCTAACGGATCCTTAAGTAACGGATCCCTGTTTGATGAAGAAAAATTGAGATCATACTCATGTGTTGTCAATTTGACATTTTGTTCAATGGGAATTACTGCTGGCTTGCAACCTGATAATCCGGCTTCGGAAACGATTTGCAAGATAAATTTTCTCTGACTGAGGGAAATTCCTTTTTCAGACCTTGCGATTTCAATGCCAAGGAAAAATTTGGGAGGTCCCAAATCCTTGATGTGGAAAGCAGAGTGCAAATATTCCTTGAATCTTGCAACATGGGAATCATTATTTCCCATAATCAATATGTCATCAACATATATCAGCAAATAAATCGACGATCTTCCCACATTTCGTGTAAATAAAGCATAATCATGCTTGGAATGTTGAAAGCCAGCATTGGTTAACGCAACAGTAAATTTGGCATACCATTGTCTAGATGCCTGTTTTAAACCATACAAGGATTTGCGAAGACGACATACCCGATACTCCCTCTGTCTGCGTAATCCTTGAGGAAGATCCATGTAAATTTCTTCATCCAAGTCTCCATGAAGAAAGGCGTTGTGGACGTCCATCTGGTGTAAGGACCAATTTTGTACTGCTGCAACAGATAGAAAGGACCGTACAATAACTTCCTTTGCGACTGGGGAGAAAGTCTTGTGGTAATCGCAACATTCTCTTTGAGTGAAGCCTTTGGCCACCAACCTAGCTTTGTAACGTTCTTTGGAGCCATATGATTTGAACTTTATCTTGTAAACCCATTTACATCCGATCGGCTTTCTATGCGGTGGTAAGGGAACAACATCCCAAGTATTATTATCCATGAGTGCGGCAAGTTCAGATTCCATTGCATGTCACCATTTGGGATCTTGTGCCGCCTCAGCAAAAGAGGATGGCTCACGTTCTTATGAAATTCTACTGATACAACACATATGTTCTCCCGATAACCGATCGAAAGAAACATAGGATGAAATCGGATATTGTGCACTTGAAGAGTTTGCAGCAGAACATATATAATCCTTAGTCCATGTGGGCGGACGTGTTTGTCTTCCAGAATGACGGGGTAGCTCATCTATTTGTTTAGAAGCCTCAGATGATTCAGCAGCCATCTCCGTTGTTTCCACTGTTGAAGAAGATAATGGAGCTTCTTCACGTGAGATAGGCGATTCAATTTCTTGATTTGGGGATTTCACCGGTGCTAGTGTGATGGATGATTGAGGTGCCACAAGAAAACTAGGTGCAAATGATAAATCTTCTTCAGACATAAGAAACTTATTGTTTTTTGATGAAGTATCTTGAGATGGATGAAGCTTCTCTTTGAAAGGAAATATGTCTTCATGAAAAATAACATCTCTGCTGGTAAAGAAATGTCCTATGGAAAATTCCATAACACGATATCCCTTTTGAAGAGAAGGGTACGCCATAAAAACACATCGTGTTGCACGGGGACTCACTTTATCCCGAGGACACACACTGGTTGCATAACATAAACAACCAAACACTCTAAGGTGATCATTATCTGGCTGTTTGTTGTAGAGCATCTCATATGGAGTTTTACCATGAAGGATTCGACTGGGCATGCGATTACTCAGATAGGCGGCTGTGACCACACAGTCTCCCCAAAATTTTTCAGGGATTGAAGCTTGATATTTGAGTGCACAGGCTACTTCTAAGAGATGTCTATGTTTTCTTTCTACAACTCTATTTTGCTGTGGAGTGTAAGTATAGGAACTTTCATGGAGTATTCCATGAGTAGACAGTAATCTTATGCAATCATAAGTAAAAAATTCTCGCCCATTATCTGTACGAATTCGCTGTACAGATTTATCAAATTGATTTCTAATTAAAGAAATGAAATTTGATAAATTAGTGAATGTTTGACTCTTCGACTGCATAAGATATAACCATGTGGCACGACTATAGTCATCAACTATTGTGAGAAAGTAGCGAGATCCATCACGATGAGAAGTGTGATAGGGACCCCAGATGTCCATGTGAAGCAATGAAAAAGGATTTTGAGTTCGAGATGTACTAACTGGAAATGATGCTCGAGTTTGTTTAGCTAGAAGACATATAGAGCATTTTGGATGAGGAAATTTAGCACTATGACCCAATCGTTGATGCAAAAGGAGATTTTTATTATAGTTGATTGCATTACAATAAATGCTTTTATTCAATAATTCTAAATCTCATGGAGAATTGACCCAAAAATAAAGTCCTTGTGCCTCATTACCCAAGCCCATCACTCTGCCAGTCGAAAGGTCCTGAAAGACACAATTTTTGGAATTGAATATGGCTTTACAGGAATTGTCCATACATACCTTTGAAATTGAAAGAAGGTTAAACTCAAAATCTGGAATGTATAGGATATTTTTGTTGGATGAAATCTCTTAAGGTATTTTGAAGTTGACAAAACAGGTTTATCAGTCTAGTCTGAAGACTTACAGACTCTTTTGACAAAGTCTGAAGAACAAAGTCGAAGATCAAAGTCTGAAGATTAAAGTCGAAGCTAGCAAGACTCAAGACTTATATTTCAAAGTCTACTCACATGGACAGTTTCCGGGGCGACGTTTATTCGATCTTATACGATCTTTATTCTAACGACTAATGGATATATTTCTACTGGATTCAGCACTAAACGATCTAAGTTTTATATGGAATATGTTTAGATTCTTTGACGACTTCGCAACTTATATTTGGAAGGATCTACTTATGGAAACCGAGATCCCGATTGTATGGGCGAGCGGGATTGATGGGCTATCAACACTTACCTTAAAGAGCTCGAGATCTCTCTAATTGATTCTGTCCAACGGGTTGATTGGAAGAACTTCTTTGGAAGGTGCCAACGGTATTGAAGGCATGAAGAAGTATATAAGAGAGATGCTCTAGTTGTTGAAGGGTGCGGATAGAAGAATTCCAAAGTCTGAAATCTCATTTACTATTTTGCGATATCATTCTTTGAGCGTTACATGTAATCAAAAGAGATCATATTGTAGACCTTGAGGAAGTGTAGTAGAGTAATCTACACCGTGGACTCAAGAGCGTGAGACTGTAATCACTCTTATTGATTCTTAGTGAAATCCGGCCCGGAAGGGCTGTCCGTGCGGGAGAGTGGACGTAGGCTTGATCTAAGCCGAACCACTATAAATCTGGAGTCTTGATTCTCTATCCCTAATCCTTTATATTGTTAACTGCTTTCATTTGCTGCAATCGTTGATTTTAAATTATTTATATCTCATTTGATTTGAATTGTTAAAATCGCTTTAAACACCTATTCACCCCCCTCTAGGTGCTAATACTAGTTCTAACAATTGGTATCAGAGCTTGTGTACTTGTTTATAAGAAGTGTCTTTACTTCTAAGTAAAAGATCTATGGCTAGTATGCTGCCTACATGGTTGGTTGAAGGTCAAAGCAATACCAGACCTCCATACTTTGATGGAAAGGATTACAGCATATGGAAAAATAAGATGAAGGCATTCCTAAGATCGAAAGATCCTTTGGAATGGGAAGTGGTTGATAAAAAGTCTTTAAGATGAGATCAGGAGAATCAATTACTGACATGTTTAGTCGCTTTACTGAAATTGTGAATGGTCTTGAATATCAGGGACATCCAATCTCAGGACATATGAAAGTCAACAAACTTCTTCGTGGACTCTCAAAAGATTGGAATTATATAAAAACCTCAATAAGAGAGACACGAGAGGATTGCTCCACTTTCGTAGATGAATTGGTTGGAACTCTTCAATCCTATGAAGTAGAACATACCAACGAAGAGGAAGACTCAAAAGGTAAGAAATCTATTGCCTTAAAGTCTAATGACTATTCGATGTTACGAGACTCGAAGAAGACCTAGATGATGAAGAACGGCACTAATGATAAAGAGATTCGAAAGCTGAACAGAAAAAGGAAGGAAATTCAATTGGAAGAAACAAAATTCTCAAAGGTTTCAAAACAGTCAACAGAGGAAGATGATACGAATAAAGAAGTGACTTGCTTTGAATGCAAGAAAAGGGACACATCGAGACCTAACTGTCCTCTCGTTAAAGAAGAGAAAAGGGAAGACTGAGAAAAAAACAGGGAAGGCACTCAAGGCGGGACTTGGTGTGATACTGAATGTGAAGATAGTGACAATGATTATGCCAATATTTGTTTAATGGCAAAATCGGACTCGACTCGACCTTGATTCGGACAAAGACTCGGACAAATGAACTCGAGGTAAGTAACTTGAAAATTCCTGTTAAAGTTTCTAAATACATTGATGAACTTTGTCTTAGTCTGAAAACCTCTCTTAAGAGGATCTCCGAATTGAAAAGGGAAAATTCTACATTGAAACATCAGGATAAACTTATGAAAGAAAAGGTTGAAAAACTGGAAAAATATTTTGCTGTTGTGAAAGAAAACTCAGACAGTATTTCAAATGAAAATAATCTTTTGAAAAATGATATCACTAACATATCAAAGAGATTTTCAAATGGTTACTCAAAAGCTGGATAAGATTCTTTCGATACAAAGACCATATTTTGACAAGTTAGGTCTTGGTATGACTTCGAAACTATTCCACCGATTGATTTTCCAAAGGTAAAAGAAAGAATTAAACAAAGACCAGCTAGAACTGTTTACAAGAATCATTTTCAGAAAGTCTTTGTAAAACCTGTTGGTAGAAATGCTCGAGATGTTCCAAGTGTAAAAGCTTAGAACACTTCGAGAAAGAATGTCCTTTAGTTTGGAGACTGTTAAAAGAGCTGGGCTAAGACTGTCTATTGTACTAACACTTCGGACCCAAGATGGTATGGGTACCAAAAAGAGCTTGAATTCTTGTTAATTGCAGGTTACTATCAAAAAGAAGATAAAATGGTATCTTGATAGTGGCTGCTCAAGACATATGACAGAGACTCAAGCTGCTTCATAAAACTTATCCAGATAGACGGAGGAAAAGTTTCCTTTGGTGGTAACAACAGAGGGAAGATTACTGGTCGAGGAACAGTGAAGATTGGAAGTTTGTCTATCAATAATGTTTCATTAGTTGAAGGTTTAAATTACAACTTGCTTAGCATAAGTCGGTTGTGTGATTCTGTTTCAAGATCAACTTTCGGGAAGAAACGTGCTCGGAATCGGTAAAGACCTTACTCAATCCTTTGCGGTCGAAGACATGGAAATATCTATCTTCCGGATGTGAATCAAGAAAGATCACGATGCTTAATATCAGTACAAGATGAAGCAAATCTGTGGCACAAAAAGCTAGGCCATATCAACATGAAGCGATCAACAAGATCTCAACAAAGAAACTTGTTCGAGGATTGCCTAATCTGAATTATTCAAAGTCTGATCTATGTACACCATGCGTCTTTGGGTAAACAGTTAGAAATTCTTACGAGATCAATAAATAGAGTTTCCACTAATCATGTATTGCAGCTTTTGCACATGGATTTGTTTGGACCTACCGAACGAAAAGCATTGGTGGTAAAAGGTTCTCGTACGGTAATAGTGGATGACTATTCACGATTTACTTGGGTCTACTTTCTTACAAGTAAGTCAGAGACTTTCTCTCTCTTTTCAAAATTTGCTAAAAGGTGCGAGAATGAGAAAGGTCACACTATTACAAGCATTCGTACAGACCATGGAGGTGAGTTTGAAAATCAAGACTTTGCTAATTTATGTGATGAATTTGGCTTTCAACATAAATTTTCTTCTCCATATACACCGAACAGAATGGGGTTGTGGAAAGGAAGAATAGATCTTTACAAGAAATGGCAAGAACACTTTTAATTGGAAATCAAGTTTCTTCAAGGTTTTGGGCGCGAAAAGTTTCGTTTCAACCGCTTGCTATATTATAAACCGAGTGTTTTTAAGACCAATTCTTGAGAAAACTCCTTATGAAATTTTTAAAGGGAAGAAACCAATAGTTTCTTATTTTCAAATATTTGGTTGCAAATGTTTTATTCTAAATAATGCAAATGATCGTGTTGGTAAGTTTGAAGAAAAATCAGATGAAGGATTCTTTCTTGGATACTCTACAACAAGCAAAGCCTTTAGAGTGTTCAACAAAAAGACTCGAGGCTGTGGAAGAATCAATGAATGTCAAATTTCAAGACTCTCCACAAGTTCAGCGGAGATCTGAGGCGAAGACTCGAGAATCTGCTCCGGACAACGCTAAATCTAACTCCACCGAAGCGGTTGCTAATTCAAAATCGGTACAACAAGCTACGATGAAGAATCTACTCAAGAAGAAGATCAACAATCTATCGGGCGAACAAGAATCGGAAGCACAAGTCCGGTCATCTGAAGAACTCATTATTGGAAACATTAATGAGGGAATTCGAACAAGATCCAAAAGGCGAGAAGAGTCTAGTGCTTTTGCTCTTATTTCTGAAATAGAACCCAAAAATATCGAAGAAGCTTTAGCTGATGAAAGCTGGATTGAAGCAATGCAAGAAGAGCTCAGACAATTCGGTATTAACGACGTATGGGAATTAACTCCCAAACCAAAAGGTAAATCGGTTGTTGGAGCTAAATGGGTTTTCAGGAACAAAGTTGATGAAAAGGCAAAGTAACGAGAAACAAAGCAAGACTCGTAGCTAAAGGATACACGCAAGAAGAAGGGATAGACTATGATGAGACTTACGCTCCAGTAGCAAGGTTAGAAGCAATCAAATTATTACTTGCTTTTGCTTGCTATAAGAATTTCAGGTTGTTTCAAATGGATGTCAAAAGTGCATTCCTAAATGGATTTATTCAAGAAGAAGTCTACGTAGAACAACCTCCTGGTTTTGAAGATTCGAAGAAACCAAACTCTGTATTCAGACTGAAGAAAGCTTTATATGGACTGAAACAAGCTCCTCGAGCTTGGTATGAAAGGCTAAGTAATTTCTTAATTCATAGTGGCTTTTCTAAAGGAAAGGTTGACACTACTTTATTCATTAAAAAGGAAGGTAAAAGCTTTCTACTTGTTCAGATTTATGTTGATGACATCATATTTGGATCATCTAACGAGACTTTGTGCAAGAAATTTTCTAAGTCTATGCAGGATGAATTCGAGATGAGCATGATGGGTGAACTATCCTTTTTCCTTGGTCTACAAGTCAAACAACTAAAGGAGGGAATATTCATTCATCAAGAGAAATATGCAAAAGAACTTGTTAAAAAGTTCGGTCGGAGAATTGCAAAAAGACCGACATACCAATGTCAAGCTCTTTGAAGATAGACAAAGATGAAGCGAGGGAAGAAAATTGACCAAAAATTATACGGGAGTATCATTGGCTCACTTCTTTATCTTACGCATCCGGACGACATATTATTTAGTGTTTGCATATGTGCTAGGTTTCAATCGACCCTAGAGAATCTCACTTAAGCGCCTGTTAAACGTATTATTAAATATGTTGCTACTACTGCTAAGATCGGTCTTTGGTACCCCAAAGAAGGAGACTTTACACTTCTTGGCTATTCGAGACGCGAGATCTTGCGGGTTGTAGAGTTGAAAGAAAAAGCACTTCGGGTACTTGTCAATTGCTTGGAAACGGGGGCGGTATCCTGGTTTTCAAGAAAACAAAGTACTTTGTGGCTCTTTCAACAGCTGAAGCGAATACGTTGCTCTTGGGAGTTGCTTTGTTCTCAAATATTGTGGATAAAACAACAACGCAAGACTTTGGCATTGAAGACTCTTGCACGAAATTAGATGTGACAACACCGGTGCAATCAATCTTACAAAGAATCCTATCCTACATTCAAGAGCAAAACATATTGAGATTCGACATCACTTTATAAGAGATCATGTTCAGAACAAAGAAGTCTTGATACGATTCATAGACTCAAAGAATCAACGGCGACATCTTCACAAAGCCTCTTGAGAAAAGCTTGTTTTGAGTCTATTCGCTCAAGACTCAATATATTATCTCTTGAAGAATGTTGAAGTTCGGACTCGGTAACTAAAGTCCGACGAGCATCGAGACTCAAAGGTTAAAAGACGAGAATACAAATCGACACGACGGTTGTAAGTTTCCTTACTTAAACTGTCTTATTGATAAGGTAAGATTATCTGTCTATTTTAAGTCGGTTATTATTTTTAAAAGAAGTGGTTATCGTTTTATTAAGGTAGTTATTTTTCAAAAAGGAAAATTCAAGATTTCCAAAATATACGACCCTTGGTTATCCCCCGTACCTGTTATCTTTTATACATCTCTTCTCCTTCGTTTTCACTTTACTCGAAAACCCTAGATCAAAAGCTTTTCACTTTGCTCTGCATTTTCTCTCCAAAACTTCTTCGTTTCAAAGTTCTCAACTTTCTTGCGACACAAGTGAGAAAGTCTCTCCAAAGAAAAGCACAATGTCGTATCGGAGGAAGTCTTCCCGGAATAGCAAACGGGGGACCACAAGGTTCGGTGAGGGGCCTACGCATTTTGATCTCACCGAGGAAAGCGACATTCCTGCGAGCAATCTCAACAGCGGTCATCCCCAACTAGACCTCAAGAACGGGGCCCTCAAGATGAAACGATTTATGAAGATATCGAACCAGAGTAAGAACTCTAAAGCCCGCCCTTTGTTTACAAGCTTTACTCGCGTTAAAGGAAGGTTCTGCTATGACTTTTGTGGATGAGTTTCGAAAGAGAAGGGTTATAGAAACGAGATGCACTTTCTTCTTATGGAAAGGTCCGGAATTGTGCCTGAAGGAACGGCCGCAAGAGCATTTGCAAATTTCTGAGTGACCCTAGGTTTAGTAGTATGAATCGGCTGAGGGAAAGGACGATGATGAAAAGATGTTCATACACTTCAAACCATGGATGGGTGTGGCTGCGAGCCTAAGAGGGAAGAAGGATGAATTGTTCCGCTCAGACGGACACAGGAAGAGATATGAAAAATTGCTGAAGCGTGGGGTGATGAACCCACGAACTGTGGATTTCGATTTTCTGGACTTGTTGAGCATACATCTGCGAGAGAAATTCGAAAAGCTCCAACTTTATCGGTTCGCACGCACGCGTGACACGGCACATTCTGAATTGACGGCCTATTTCTACTCCAATATCAGTTTCATTGATGCAAACAGCTTTACCTTCAGTGTGAGAGATAAGGAGTATGTCATTGATAATGACATTTTGGCTGATGTGCTTGGTGTGCTTGGTGTGGAAAGAGGGGCTTTCCAACCAATCGGTGTGTCTGTAAGTCATGCTACGCTTGAACTAGCAAATGACAGAATTGCGAAGGAAGACTATCTTATTCGAAATGAATGCAACAAATACTTTGCTGCATAAAATTGTAATCAACTGTCTAAGACCCAAATCGACATCTAAGACAGATGTATCAATTTACTGAAGCTAAGTTGATGTTTGCCATCAAGATAGGTGTGAACTTCTCTTTGCCACATACCATCATCTTTCACATGTATAGATGCATGGTTAAGGACAAAGGAAAGCTTCCTTATGCTGCTCTCATTACTCGTCTCCTCAAACATCTCAACATTCAACCTCCTCATATTCTCACAAAGTGAAGACTATTGATAAAATGGTCATCGGGCTGAGGATGATTACCAAGATGCGTCTAAAAGAGCTTAGCAAGAAGCTGGAGCAATTCAAGGAAAAGACTCCTATCAAACTCGGACCCGGACTCATCGGCGGCAAAAAGGAAAGGGAAAGAACCCGTGGTTAGTTCTACCAAGAAGAGAAGGGCGAGTCATCCCGGAAGATGAAGATGATGAGGATGCAATACCCATCTCTACTCTTATTTCTCAAATTGCTGCATCTATTCCAACTGTTCCAGAACATCAAGTTGCAGAGAAAGAGAAAAAGGAAGAGAAGGAAGAGAAGAAAGAGGAAGAGAAGACAGAGGAAGAAAGAGAGGAAGAAAGAGAGGAAGAGGAAGAAGGAAAAGAAGAACAAGCAGATGAACTAGAAAGAACAGATTCTCCAGCGAAAAGGAGGATTTACAACACCACATCACCGAGGAAACGCCTCGAAAGATGAATTCTTTTTCCACCGGAAGACATGGAGACGGGGGGAGATAAAGAAAGAGAACACACACCTCTTCAGGTGACTTTCGAGAGAAGAGGATGCTCAAACAGTGTTAGTCGATCACCTCCCGATGCTGAGGATATTCATGCTGCACGATTTCTGAAGGAGAGGCATCATCTCCACACACCGAACCTCCCGCCGACATTCATACGGCTTGACTCCACCTTCGGACCGAGCTGAAACAAGCACTCGGGCCGACAACTCGAAATTTTCAAAGGCTGCTTGAGATCATCTTGGAACTTAAAGGTCAAATTTATGCCATGGGTTATGAATTTCAGACCTTGCGAGAATGAAAATCATGCAATGTTCATCACTTTGCATGATCGGCTTAAAGATGTTCGGCGTCGTTCGGGATACCGCAAAGGGGACCACTCTCACCCAAGTACAGGAAGATTTGAGGAAGTTGGAAGACACTGTCAAGTCTATGGGAGACTTTCAACTTGTTCGCATTCCTCGAGCTCCTTGATTTTTTTATGCTGACAAAAAGGGGGAGAAGACTTTGCAGATTTTTGAACTTTTTCAAACCAAACCAAATCCTATCTTTTTATCTTTTGATTGCTTGACTTTGACTTGACTTGAGTTTTTAAACGTATGCAGTTTTTGAAATGTGTGCTCGCTATGGCAATACCTTAAGCTTTATAAATTAGATAGTACTGTCTGTTTATGACTAATGAGGTTTCGGTGAATGCAGATCTGTGTACAGGGAAAGTCTGTGTACAAGATATCTCGTATGCAGGATAACTTCTACTATCTTATTTAATCTTTTATATGCTTGCTTAAAAGTTGTATTGCGGGCGATAATATTCAAATCTGCGGGGAAAGTTTTGTCACCATCAAAAAGGGGGAGATTGTTGGATGAAATCCCTTAAGGTATTTTGAAGTTGACAAAACAGGTTTATCAGTCTAGTCTGAAGACTTACAGACTCTTTTGACAAAGTCTGAAGAACAAAGTCTGAAGATCAAAGTCTGAAGATTAAAGTCTAAAGCTAGCAAGACTCAAGACTTATATTTCAAAGTCTACTCACATGGACAGTTTCCAGGACGACGTTTATTCTGATCTTATACGATCTTTATTCTAACGACTAATGGATATCTTTCTACTGAATTCAACACTAAACGATCTAAGTTTTATATGGAATATGTTTAGATTCTTTGTCGACTTCGCAACTTATATTTGGAAGGATCTACTTATGGAAACCGAGATCCTGATTGTATGGGCGAGCAGGATTGATGGGCTATCAACACTTACCTTAAAGAGCTCGAGATCTCTCTAATTGATTCTGTCCAACGGGTTGATTGGAAGAACTTCTTTGGAAGGTGCCAACGGTATTGAAGGCATGAAGAAGTATATAAGAGAGATGCTCTAGTTGTTGAAGGGTGCGGATAGAAGAATTCCAAAGTCTGAAATCTCATTTACTATTTTGCGATATCATTCTTTGAGCGTTACATGTAATCAAAAGAGAGATCATATTGTAGACCTTGAGGAAGTGTAGTAGAGTAATCTACACTTTGTGGACTCAAGAGCGTGAGACTGTAATCACTCTTATTGATTCTTAGTGAAATCCGCCGAAGGGGCTGTCCGTGCGGGAGAGTGGACGTAGGCTTGATCTAAGCCGAACCACTATAAATCTGGAGTCTTGATTCTCTATCCCTAATCATTTATATTGTTAACTTTCTTTCATTTGCTGCAATCGTTGATTTTAAATTATTTATATCTCATTTGATTTGAATTGTTAAAATCGCTTTAAACACCTATTCACCCCCCTCTAGGTGCTAATACTAGTTCTAACAATTTTTAAGAACAAAGTTCTGACCAAGATGTACGGTACCGATTTTGGTAACATATGTAATGTTCCCATTTGGAAGACGTACCGTAATAGGAGATTGTGTGTTTTGATGGACATGGAAAAATAAGTACTCATTACAAACTATGTGGTCACTAGCGCCTGAATCGATAATCCATGCCCCAGTCTTAAGTTGGCCTAATGCTTGGATGATATTTTCATACTGTTGTTGAGTGATAGTCTGCTGAGATGTTCCACCACCCTTCTGTGCAGTGACCTGATAGACTGAAGACTCATTTTCCTTTTTATTATTGGGTTTCCCATGTAGTTTCCAACATGTATCAACAATATGGTGCGGTCGTTTGCAATATTCACAATATTTATTTTTAAATTTTGAATTTTGCCCACTGACCTTGCCTGTTGACGTGGCAAAACGAGTGCTGTTGGATGCTTTGTAGACCGGCGTTGACGTGGCGTAATACCAGCCATCCAATCCAGCCGGATAGCTCATCAATTTGTAGCCGTCAGATTGCGCGTGATGATCCCAGCTGTTCGCCGCAAAGAATTGATCTGGACCGTTCGATCCAGCTCTTCTATCTGGGCCGTCCATCCATGATGACCTAGGGTAATCTTCATTGTTCCTCGATGTTGCAGCCGCGAAAGCCTTTTCTCTCGGTTCTGTTGCAACTCCGAGGCTCCCTCCTGTTCCGGCGACGATCTCCGTCGCAACGAAGCCCGAGGGGAACGTTGCGAAGCCCGTTCCTTCACCAATCCGAGCATGTTTGTTCGCGGCGGCCCTCTGGTTTTCCTCCTGCACGACCAATTGGAAGATTCGGCCGAGCGGTGGTTGAGGATCCATCGCAAGAATTTGCGATCGAAAACCGGCGTAAGTGTCGTTCAAGGTAAGTAGGAATCGAGTGGCTTTCTCCTTTTCCTTGATCGCATGATATTGACGGAGAGTGGCTTCTGGCCCTTCCAATTTGTCCTTGGCCGCTTCAATCTCGTTCCACAAGGCTGATAATCGGTTGAAACAAGGGGTGACCGAAAGGTTCCCCTGTTTTAGCTCGGTTAGGGCTTGTGTCAACGAGAAAACCCTAGCCCTATCCGATTTCCCTTACATCTCTTGTACGTTATCCCAATATTTCTTCGAATCTTCGGTCGGAGGAAGACCGGCGGCGACATCGGGTGCCAAGCAATTCCCAATCTAGGAGCGCACCAGTTGATTGCAGCGATTCCAATGCCTCTGCAGTCGTTCATCCGTCGGGTAAGGTATTGTTCTATCAATAAAACCATCCTTAGTTTTGGTAATGAGGGCACGTCGAAGATCACGGGCTCAGGCGTGATAATTCGTCGTTCCAGTAAGTGGTTGGGTAACCAACCGCAGCTTTGGCCCATCTGCCGGCAAAGTGTAAAGCGGATCTCCAAGCTCCGGCTGTCCTCCGTTGAATGGAAACAGGTAAGGAGGTGGAACCGGGTAGGGTTCGATTCCGTGACCCGGTGTGAATCCGGGTCTATGACTCGCAGTTGTCTGACCCGACTCACCAATTGGGTTGGTCCCATACGGATATTGGGGCCATGGTGTGGTGTACCACGAGGCTGGAGGCCAGTAGGTTGGCCCTGGAATCTGCACTGAAGCAGGAGCAGGCGTAGAGGTAACATTGGTTACCTGCTTTTCTCAAGTCAATCCATTTGGATGAGAAGCTGTGATCATCTGATTCTGTGTTGATGAAGTTTCTTCTGAGGGATTCATAACCTCTTTGTCTTTTGTCATGGCACCAAAGGATGAATTCCTAATTGCTTTGCTAATCTGTTCTGTAGGAAGGGATCCTCAGTTACAGATCAGAAAGAAGCAATGGCAATTCAAGAAAGGTCGCGGAAGCTAAGGCAGGAAACGATGCTCTAATACCATGATAGAAAAGGTAACAAGAACTTTGGGGAAATTGTATTGTCTGACTTGTATTCAATTATGCTATTACATTGTACATAAATAGTGTAAGAAGGAAAAAGTAAAATAGGAAAAGTAATATACATGTATCAAAGTTTCCTATTTACTAATATTTACTAGAATCAATTATGTACAGAATTGATTCTAAGATCTTTCAATAAAGAGAAATTTTTTTCTTGACATTTAAGCCCCATTTTGGACACGTGTCATAGCCAATATTTTCTCGTTCAGGAAAGGTTCAAAATAGTTTTTCATCATTCTTTCCGGAGCCTTGACATCCACACGCAGCTGCTCGTCGTTTTCTACGTGCAATTTTCTCCGGGGATTCCGCAGCATGTACTCCTATTTGCCTAGCCTCCAACTGATCAATCCACAAGCCAACGGCCTCTCGCAAGATCACGAATGCCATCCGAGATTCCAAATCAGCGACCGTCCAGCTCGTCCCGACGCTCCTCAGGCCGGCTATCTAGCTCTCTCCGTTGCGCCGCAGCTTGTCTGATTTGATTTTGCAGAACTTTTTGCAGGTTTTTCGGCGATTACAGCTTGCTCCGATGGCCTTCCTCTAGATAGTTTCCTTAAGCGACGATTCCAGCAAGCCCCGAAGATGCAGGTTGTCCGGTGTTGTTCCTGTAGATCTACACCGGTGAAATTCCGTGCCAATCCAACCCACAGCATGCTCCACATGTTCAGATCATCCATCACGCACGAGGAGTCAAGCGGGGGTCAAAATAGTTACAAATGGTAGAGAAGTTCAAAGGAGAAAGAGATAAGAGTAATCCATCACCTTTTTGCTTCTCTGTCAGCTTTCATATTCACAAGAAGACAAAACCGAGTGAACTTGGCTGAGAACTCTTAGGTCCCCTCTACTTCCTTTCGCACAAGTCTTTACTCATCTATTTGTATTGCAAATTTGCAATACCTAGTCACTTTGACGAGCTTTGGCTGCTTCCATCGAGCTTGGTTACTTAGGTCCCGATGCCTACATCTTCAAGTCCAGCGTCTTTGCTCCACCTCTCTGCCAAACCACCGTTGCGAGCGACTAGGGATCATGTGTACCATGTCAATTATGCCACGTCATCATATATTGTGCACCGCCATGAAGCATCATCGATCCCAAGCCAAAATCCGTTGAGTCCAAATTTGAAAGCAAATATTCAAATTAGGTAAAAATCTTGATAAAGTAAATTTTAATAGATAGCATTGCATATTAGATAGGATTGCATGTTTAAATTGATCCTAGATAATCTTTTTAAATCAATTAGAATAAAGATTTATGATCTTTTACAAATAGATTGCATGCTAAGATAGAGTTTATCTAGTTAAAAATGATATCCAATTTAAATTAGGATCTAGTCTAGATTAGTCCTTAAATTGAATTGGAGAATATCTTGAACTAGGTAAGGTTATTTTCTAATTTGAATTTTCATGGAAAAACACACACAAAAAACATTTAGTTTACGTCATGCATATTGCTATGTCATGTATATGGCATATAGTTTGTATATTAAGTTCATTTTATTAGAAATTGCACATCATATAGAATTAGGTTCATATATGCCATGTTATGTTGCCTCGTCATTATTATATGCTATATCACGTGTACCATGTCAATTATGCCATGTCATCATATATTGTGCCCACCACGGAATTGTTGCATGCATATCATCTTGTCACGTCATATATGCCATGTCATAACTTGTGCCGCGTCATGTGCTATGTCATCTTTCATGTCATTATTTGTGTCATGTCATTACTCAGATGTCATTTTAGGGGTAGCGTGTTAGGCCATTTAATTAAATTGCACGTAATTATGACAAATATGTAATTAAGATTGTGTGTAACTAGAAATTGTATGTCATGCTAGAATAATTGCATATTAATTTATTTCCATCCTTAAAATTAGGATATGTAGTTAAACATCATCATTTGTCTACGTTATCGCATTTAGAATATTTGCATTACATAAAGCATGATTTTCATTAAACAAGAGAAAAATTGTGTGTTGATTAAAAATCATATTTTATGCTAACACTGCCAATGTTTTATTGCTTCGAGATAAGTAATTTTTTTTTTTTCATTTTCTCGTAATTTATTTAACACTTTGATTTTTTTAGTGTTAAATAATGATTTCACACTCGCTTGATTACCTCGTATGTTAAGAAGTAAGTTAAAATAGCAAGTTGCTTGCAAAACATTTTTTTTGAAATAAAAGCGAAAATGTATCGACAGACCATTAGAGAAATCTAACGTAATCAAGTCTCCATTCTCACATTCTCTAGTTCAAAGAGGTGAAGTAATTATCCTGTTACTTTACTTGGATTTTTAATTGACCCAACAAAAAATAGATTAGTAATGATTACTAATTGAAAATCATTTGTATGTTAAGAATTTAACCCTAAGTTGTGAATTGTTATGGGCTTGGAAGAGTCATAATTAATTCTAGGCTTAATAATTTAGTAGCCAAACCTTAAGTAGTTCCACCCACTTTGAGGAGGTAAAAACAAAGAGAATTTGAGTTCTCTCCGACAAATGATAAAACCAATTTCAATATGGATCATTGTCATGTCTTCCAGATTAACGCATTAATATGTTGGGATTGTGTCTTGTCTATGTCTATGGATGTGGTCACTTTCCTTTATTAATGAGCTCATTGTGAGGCATTGAGATCAATTTTGCACTGGAATGTTGTGGTTCTGTTAACTCTCTTAATGGCCAGTACGCATTTGCTAGATTCCTCCTTCATAGTTTAGGTCAGAGTAAAGAGGACCTAACCCTAAACAACACATACGAATTACATAGGCACACTCTTTGATATGTGATTACATTTGAAGATCATTATGACTAGGGTAGTATCTTTATTAACTATAGGCAATGGCCAATTCGATTATGGTAAATAATGTTCTCTATAACTTCCTTCTTCTCTCTTTGTCACGAATGACATTAAAAGTTTGGAATTATGAATAATTGTGCTTGGGTGGTGTCGCAACCCAATTTTTCGAGGTTTGCCACCTAAAACTAGGTTGATAGACTACTAAGCCTTTAAGCTTAGCTCGAGCTCTCCCAAGCCCATACCAAATCACAACTTAGGGTTTTAACATGCAAAATATCATTATCTAGGAGTCACCACTAATTAGTTTACGGTAGGTCGATTAGACACCTAAGTAAAATAACGGGAGGATTATCTTACTCCTACGAACCAGAGATTTTGGGTACGGGGACTTGGTTACACTAAACTATCCTAGTGTCCTTTCGGTACCATTTCTTTTCAATTTTAAGAATGTTTTGCAGGCAGCTTGATTTGATTTTAATTGAGCTTTCTAACATGTGAGATGATCATACATGTGCGCATACCACCAATTTAACATATCAAGAAAGCAATTAAATAATGCAAAAACATACCTTAAAGCAACGAAAGCATCTGCAATGTTAATTTAGAATTCACATCAACAATCCTAGATATGATTCCTAATTAACAAGCAATCAATTTTTTTGTTTTCGCTTTAAAAATCATGACTTATGCAATGCATTGTTACTATTCTAACATGAAATGACGACATGACCTAAACTATATGACATGAAGAAATGCAATAATTAAATGCAATCTAAATGATCTAATTATAATGACATGCAATGCGATGCAATGACATACCAAATTATTTAAACTAAGGGTGCGCATGGTAAAATTTCTTGGCTGGGGAAGAGTTTTTTTCCAGAAATAGTTCTTTTCTATTTCTATTCCGAGGAACAGTTTCTGAGCAAAAGAACCCGTTTGATAACTGCACAAAATTTCTAATCTTGGAATAGAAAAAAAGAATAAAAATGCGTTTGGCAACGCAACGATTCTTTTTGTATTTATTTGTTTTTTATTTGTTCTTTTTATTTGTTTTTTATTCTTTTTGTATTTATTTGTTTTTAGTATTTGTTTTTTATTCTTTTATTTGTTTTTTATTATTTTTTGTATTTTTTTGTTTTTTTTGTTTTTTTTTGTATTTTTTGTTTTTTATTTGTTTTATTTGTATTTATTTGTTTTATTTGTATTTTTTTTTGCTTTTTAAAATTTTCTTGCGTTTTTTTATTTGTATTTATTTATTTTATTTGTTTTTGTATTTATTTATTTATTTATTTATTTTTTTGTATTTTTTTTTTTTTTTGTTTTTTTTTTTTTTTTTATTTGTTTTTTTTTTTTGTATTTATTTGCTTTATTATTTTTTTTTTTTTTTTTTTTTAAATTTTCTTGCTTTTGTTTTTTATTTGTATTTTGTTTTTGTTTTTGTATTTATTTGTTTTTTTTTTTTTTTTTATTTTATTTTTTTTGTTTTTTATTTTTGTTATTTTTATTTTTTTTGTATTTATTTGTTTTTTATTTTTGTTTTTTTATTTTTTTGTATTTATTTGCTTTATTTGCTTTATTTTTATTTATTTTTGTTTTTTATTTGTATTTATTTGTTTTATTTATTTATTTTGTATTTTTTGTATTTTTATATGTATTTTTATTTATTTGTTTTTTTTTATTCTTGCTCACGGTTGGCGATGGCGGCGGCGGCGGCGGCGGCCGCGCGGGTGGTGGCTCGAGACGGTTGGAGGTGGCCACGGCAAAGAGAAATAAAACAAAAATAAAAAAGAAAATTTGCTTATTTCTTAAAATTGTTCTCGAGGCATAAAAGAAGAACTTTTTTTTTTGTTTTCTCGTTTCTATTCCCGCCAACTTTTCATTCCTTAATAGAAATCAACTCGCCATTATCAAACAGTTTCTATTCTTTTTTGTTTTAGGAACAAAAGAATAGAAATTTTGAGGCTGAGGGAAGGTTACTACGCAAAGACCTAAACTGACATGCTTCATGCAATTTAATATGCAAGCTATATGTCATGCGACATTTATTAAATAACTTAGTTTAATGACAAAAAGTTCTAATTAAATGAACTTAATGAAAACTAAATGGTGTGCCTTTGATGTTTCTATTTTAAAAATGCAATCTATCCTAAAAATTGAAATTAACTTATGCAAAGACAAATTTTATATTTTCTTTCATGAAATTTGAATGCAAAAATGACCTAGCTAGATTGAAATTCTATCTAATTTAAACTAAGGATTAGATCATATTAAATCCTAATTTAAAACTAAGACATTATCTTAATCTAACATGCAATTTATCTAAAAAGATGATCTAAATTAAAGATGAAACATGCAATTCTAACCTAATATGCACAATGATTTTTTTGCTTTTCTTTATGAAATTCGAAATTAAAACTAACACACAATTAAACGTGCAATTCAAATAAAAAGAAAACTAACCTAAATGAATGCATTTTTTGTGTTTTCTAAATTCGAAATAAAATCCATATTCTAGATATGCAAAATAACCAGAAATATTCTAAAATCAATTGAAATCCTAATCCAAATGTCTTTTTGATTTTTCCTAATGATTTTCTAAAACAAATATTAAATCTAACAAACAAGATATTCAAACAAATAAATGATCAAAATAAACGAAAAAATAACCCGTTATCTCACGGGTCAAATTAACGAATATTTTTAATCATGAACATCACGATAAGAAATCAAAATAATTAAAAATCTAATCCGAAATCTTACGGATCAAATTAATAATTAAATTAATTCAACAATTGATATACCATAAACAAACCCCGAGAGTTAATACAATTAAAAAAATGACCCAAAATCTTACGGGTCAAATTAATAATTAAATTAAACCTTAGGGACAAATCCTATAGGGAATGCCTAGAAGAACTATAACCTAAAAAAATTCACAATATTCGACTTAAACAAAAATAATGAAACTAACTAAAAGTAAAATAAAATGACATAAAATAAAAATAAAAGAAAAAGAAAAAACAACCTAAGGAAAATTGAGGCAACCAATTCGTCGGTCCGGCGAGGGGGTTTAGGTCTCCGGCGTCGCGGGCGGAGGTGGCGTCCGGGCTCCGGCACAGGCGAGACCAGCAGGCGGCCGGTGGCTTCACGAGCGGAGGTGTGCGCCGGTGCGGGCGGAGGCGCGACCTGCTTCGGGTCTTCGGGTTGGGAGCGATTGCAGGCGGAGCGGGCTCGTCCGAGGGGCGGATCGCGGAGATCTCTGGCGCGGATCAGCAGCACTCGGAGCAGGGGGGCAGCAACCGGCACGGCAGAAACTTCAAACGGCGCTGGAGTCAAGTCGGAGCAGAAGGTCGCGGGTCACGGCTTGGGGCTCCGCCGGAGTGGGTCTCCGCTCGGGCGCGATGCGGGAATCGTCGGGAGTGGTTGCCGCGGCGCAGAGGGAGGCAAGGAGTGGCGGTGGACGATGGGCTCGATGCTTCGTGCGGCAACAATCGTCACGGTAGGGCAGAAATCGCAGTGGGTCGCTCGGATCCGGTCCTGGTCGCGCGGATCAGAGCAGGCGGTGGCGTGGTGGCGCGGCTCGGGTGTATGAGGCTCGGATCTGGTCGGCGCTGCACGGGGAGGTGTCGGGCGGCAACAGGTCAGCGGAATCGTGGGTCGGCGCGGCACGAACAGGAGAGCTCGGGCGGACACCGGCGGGGCTTCGAGCGAGGTGGTCGCGGCTGGCCTCGGCTTCCAGGCGGCGTCGGCGTGGCGAGACGGCGGCGTCCAACGGGCAACGTCGGTGGCCGGTCTGATTCTGGCGGAGCGGCGGTGGGTGGTGATGGCGCGGATGGAAGCTGCAGGGGAAGGTGCGAGCGGCGAGGACTCCACGAAGAAGATGAACAGTTGTTGTTCTTCTTCTCTTTTCCTTTTTCTTTTTTTGTTTTTTTTTCTCTCCTGCTGGCTGCGCGTCCCTTCCTTCTGCTGTCTTTCAGAAATTCTGCCCCCTTTTGCTGACTTTTTGCTGTTTTGACTTCTTCCTTCTCCTCTCACACTCTGTAGCTTGTCAGCTGTAGCTTGTCAGAGGAGAAAAGAATGATTTCCTCTTTTCTTTCGCTGGATCATGGACGGAGAGGGTTGTCTCACGTCTCCCTTTTCCCCCTCTGCCTTTTACTTTTTTTGCTTTTTCTTCCTTTGATTTCCAAAACCCTAAAAAAACTAACCCCCAATGAAAGAGTTTTTTTCAATGGCCATGTATTCAATATGTGTGGCCTCCCAAAAACCGAACCTTACGTACACCTTTTATAGCCAAAAAAATGTGATCCTAACAAAATATTTCGAAAATTCCTTATATCCTCCGAATCACAAAAATCCTTATCTCATTAATATTTTCAAAAATGTTATCACCTAAATACTAAAGATAAGATTTCAACCCGATTCTCTTAAATTTGAAAAACCACCGCAATATCAAATCTCGATTTAGGTCATTTTTGTCATTAAAAAAACGGGCTCGGGCCAATTTTGCTTTTCGTGGGCTTAGTCCATCTAATTTGAAACTCAAAACCATTAATTCAACCCATCCACCGTCCTAAAAATAAAAATGCAAAACATGTAAATTAAAAATAAACGCACCTAAAATTAATGCTACGCAAATGAATTATAATATTTTCAAAAAATAAAATTACCCCTAATGACTAAATGGACCGTCAAAATTTAGGTGTCAACAGGTGGGATCCAAAGTACATTCATATGTGATAACCAACTCACAGATTATTGAAATACCATATTTTTCTCAATCACACCTCATTAGACTGATGAAGTCTGCCACTACCACGGGTTTCCATGCTGTAATTCATATTGAACTTAGACCCACGGGATCTAAGCCTGCCACTACCATATTTTTCTTGCCTGGACCAAGGTTGGTTATGCAAACGCCAGATGTTACCATGAACACGGCCTACTTTTGTGCTTCGTTTCACTTTCCTATCCGCTCTATCGGCGGCCCAACATCAGAAGAGCCATGCTTCATCGATATGCTTTTTGTCGAATGGCACACCAAAGAAATGACTTCCGAAAATTCCTTCGGTTTTTGTACCCATCACCTTTCATCCGCACTCTATTAAGAAACTTCTAAGTACGGCATCAAAGCCGTCCCTAACAGCAAAAACTACAAGTAAAATTCAGAAATGGTCAGATGGAATAGCTCCATAATGACGTGTATGCGTCCACATTCCCGTCATCCTCTCCACCATACATATCTCCGCCGCATTTTGGGAGAGACAAGAGCATCCCCTCCGCCAAATCGGCGAGCAACCCCGGCATCCCGAAGATGTCCTCCTCGTCGTAGAACACTCCCTCTTCCGAACACAACTTCTTCTCGTCCCCCGACATCACGTCCTCGGATTCCACCGGCTGGAATGCCACCGCAGCCCTGGCCGCTGCCTTCTGTATGTCCTTGGTGTCCGCTGACGCCAGCACGGGCAGCTGCCATGCGGAGTCTGCGAAGTTGAGGCAGGCGGACCGGCCCCTCAGCGCGAGCGCCGCCACGTCGTGCGCCCTCGCCGCCATCTCCACAGTGGGGAAGGTGCCGAGCCAGATCCTCGACTTCTTTCTGGGCTCGCGGACCTCGCAGACCCACTTGCCCGAGTCGCGCAGCCGCACCCCCCGGTACACAGGGTGGCGGGTCTCCCGGAACTTCTTCCTTCCAGCGCGCTTCTTCGGGTGGTGTGAAGCGAGGAGTACCTCCTTGTCGGAGAAGTTCCCAAGTGCCGTGGCGCTCCTGCCGTCGGATGGGGGCTCGGTGAAGTCGAAGCAGCAGGAGTCGGGATGGGAATAAGAAGAGAAAGGGTTCATGGGAGGGCGTCTGCACTGGGATAGTGCGATAGCTGTTGGGTCGGAGTGAAGTGGATGATGAATGTGGTGGGGCTGTGTTTATAAGAGACGGAAGCTGGCTGGAGCAGTGAGGAGTGTTTACTGATAAGGGGTGTTGTGTAGAATTGGGAGTGAGGGGTGTTGGATATATATATGAAGCGGGGACACGGGATTCAAAAGAGGAAACAGACTCTCCCTACGGGGAAGACGCCGAGTCTGAGTGACAGGGACTTGAAGTGTGAAGCCCAGCTGTGGAGCGAGCGAGCGAGCGAGCGAGGGTGGTGCCAAGTTGAGTGCGATTCAGCGTGCGACACGTGTGCAGGTGGGGACGTGACGTGGCAAGTGGATTGGGTCTGGGCTCTTGGGTTGTGGGGTTGGGAGGTGCTGCAAATTCCTTTTTGGGGGTTTTGACGGAGTAAAGAAGGCGCAGGGGACTTTCTGTTTTTATCGGAGCGATGGGAAAGAAGGGACGACGGGGGAAGGAAGAGACGTCGAGGTCAAAGGGTCAAAGGGTCAAAGGTCCCCGTCGAGGGGCCCATCTTTTTGCGGCTCGCGCGAATCACTAGTTTTCATCCAAAATATCTTCGTCTGTGAAAAAGCATATGTCCTTTCGTGCGCGAATTCCTTTTCGATATTCTTATCGAACCAACATCTAATTAAAAACATCAATTATTCATAGTTTCTTCTTACCAAACAAGTGTTGGTCATGAGATTTCTTTTTTGAGATATTTATCGATCGTCAATCATGAGATTTCTTTTTTGAGATATTCACTAATCGGTTCTAATATCATTTGTTTGGAGTGTGCTGCAGAAACTCGATATCTTTCGCCTGAGGAGATTATCTAGAGAGAGCTTAAGTCCAAGCCTTTTAACAGATCTGGTTAGATCTATATTTACTTAAAAACTTAAGCTAATGAATTATGAGTCAATTAGGATATGTTAATTACTTAACACCACACAAATTCTCCGACGTGGAGCTTCTCTAATACAATTCATGCTTGCATCCTAAAATATTCTATGTCAATCTAGCTTTGTTAAGGTTTAAAATTCTAAAATTACGATTGAACAGATTTTATCTCACATAATTCAATGAGTGTCAAATGAAGGCAACACAAACAAGCCAAGGAACCATGAGCTACTTGAGTTCACTTTGCTCAATTACCCAAACCAAAGACATAATCCGTGTCCTGTCTAAGCCGAGTTTTTAGTAATTTGAATCTTTGAACTATGCAAGCTTAAGTTTAATAGTTTTCGATTCGTTTACTTAAAAACTTAAGTCGGTGGTGTAGAATTTAATAGGTACATAAATCACGAATGTGATATTACTTTTTATATGATTTAGTGATTATCAATCAAATGAAGATGTGAATTCAACATATTATAGAGTTGAGGTTGAATTTGAGAAACTAATTTGGAGTTGATTTGGCTAAATTCAATATCGGATCTATAATTTTTGAGTCCGAATGTTAATCATAAACTATCATATATAGTCGATTTGATTAAATGGAATATATATATATATATATATATATATATATATATATATATGTACACGTGGAAAATCCATTAAGATACTCATAATTACAACAAATACGTTTTCCTATATTGCATCATAAATTTGCATTAGCATCACATTACGCACAAAAAATGGGAGTCATAATCCTGACAAATATATCATCCATTGCCCGTGCATGGTCAAAATTTAGTATTTGAATACAACTTTTGTGAACTCACCTTCAAAGGGAGATAGTTGTTGACACTTCAATTTTGGTGACCCGATTAATGGTTTATTTCAAAGAAAATTAGAAATCGACCCCGGTCCCTATACAAAAAATTTAAGGTAAATTGCATATAGTTTTAAGAGCATTTATTAGATAGTTGCATATTCATTGGATTGGTGGCTGATGGACTTAGATGGAAAGTTCTAAACTCAATTAATAAATTGGAGTAAACCCATTTGAATAATGGGATTCAAAAGAGGAAACAGACTCGTACTCAAGAAGAGTTTCTCCCCCTACGGGGAAGACGCCGAGTCTGAGTGACAGGGACTCGAAGTGTGAAGCCCAGCCGTGGAGCAATGGGTCCATCTTTTTGCGGCTCGAGCGATTCACTAGTTTTCATCCGAAATATCTTTGATGCCTGTTTTGGAAATACCCCCTGCCACTCATTTCGTCTGTGAAAAAGCATGTCCTTTCGTGCGCGAATTCCTTTTCGATCTTCTTATTACGGCCCGGGTTTTCTTGGTCTATTTTCTTTTCTTTTTAGTAAACTTACAATTTATTTCATCGGAAGCATGCAACCACCCAATATGTTTTGCTCAGGGAGAGAGCCCTAAGTCCGAATTTTTATCTTAACAAATGCAGTTGAATCACTATCTAATTAAAAACACTAATTATTCATGGTCTCTTCTCTCAAATTCATGACGACTCAGGCAGTTTATTTATTAACTATATGCAAACGCCTGATGTTGTGATAAACACAGCTTTTTATCTAGATTGCGTCTTGTCTATGTCCATAGGTTCTGTCGCTTTCCTTTATCCATGAGCTCATTGAAGCAGCGATGGAATGGGATCATTTTGTTGACTCTCTTAACGGGGCCGGACGCATTTGTTGGACTCCTTCTCTAGTATTTAGCATGAAGCAAAAAGGACTTGAACTTAAAGAACTCGTACGAATTTCATTGGCACACTTTTGCCATGTACATAATACATTCGAAGAAAACCACTTCTCTCAAACTCACGATGATTCGGACAATTTCTTTATTAACTATATACAAATGCCCGATGTCACAGGGAACGCAGCTTTTTATCTAATTGTACACCACAAAAATGGCTTCCAAAAATATCTGTGTTCGTACCCTTCAACTTTTATCCGCACTCTATTAAAACACTTATCAAGTGGGGCATCAAAGTCGTCCCTGATGACAAAACACTTAAAGTGAAATTGAGAAATGATCACATGGAATAGCTCCATAATGACGCGTATGCATCCAAGTTCCCGTTGTCCTCTCTGACATATATATCTCCGCTGCATTCCGGTGGAGACAAGAGCATCCCCTCCGCCATATTGGCGATCAACCCCGGCATCCCGAAGATGTCCTCCTCGTCGTACAACACTCCCTCTTCCGAATGCAACTTCTTCTCGTTGCCCGACATCACATCCTCGGATTCCACCAGCTGGAATGCCTCCGCGGCCTTGGCTGCTGCCTTCTGTATGTCCTTGGTGTTGGGTGACGCCGGCACGGGCAGCCGCCACGCGGAGTCCGCGAAGTTGAGGCAGGCTGACTGGCCCCTCAGCGCGAGCGCCGCCACGTCGTGCGCCCTCGCCGCCATGTCTGCGGTGGGGAAGGTGCCGAGCCAGATCCTCGACTTCTTTCTGGGCTCGCGGACCTCGCAGACCCACTTTCCCGAGTCGCGCAGCCGCACCCCGCGGTACACGGGGTGGCGTGTCTCCCGGAATTTCTTTCTGCCGGCGGGCTTCTTCGGGTGGTCGGACGCGAGGCGCACCTCCTCCCCAGAGAAGTTCCCGGGCGCTGCGCTCCTGTCGTGGGACAGCAGCAACGAGAAAGGCGGCTCGGCGAAGTCGAAGCTAAAGGAGTTGGGATGGGAGATATAAGAGGAAGAGTTCATGGGAGGACGTCTGCACAGGGATACTGCGATAGCTGTTGAGTTGGAATGAAGCAGATATTGAGTGTGGTGAGGCGGAGTAAGTGTTTACTGAGATGGAGGGTTGGGTTATATATATGAAGCGGGGACACGGGATTGAGGAGGAAACAGACTCGTACTCGGGAGTGACTGGGACTTGAAGTGGGTTCCCCGCTGTGGAGCGAGTGAGGGTCGTGCCAAGCAGGTGGGGCCGTGACTTGGCAAGTGGATTGGAATTGGGGTGGGGGTCGGGAGGGTGCTGCGTGGCTGCAAATTCCTTCTTTTAGGTTTTGACGGTGTGATGAAGGCGCAGGGGACTTTCTATTTTCATCGAAGCGAAGGGAAAGAAGGGAAGGTGGGGAGGAGGAAGGGGGAGCTGTCGAGGTCAAAGCGTCAGAGGTTGGCCATCGAAGGGCCCACCATTCTAGGATTTTGGGGCTCGCGCGGTCCACTAGTTTCTCCCCGAAATATCTTCGACACCTGTTTGGACACCGCGACATGCGGCCAAATGATTAGACTCATTTCATTCGTGAAAAAATCTTGTGTCCTTTCGTGTCATTGACATTAGCATCACATTACATACAAAAAAGGAATGGGACCCCTAATCCCACAAAAGTAATAATAAAAATTTAAGTATCATTTTATCTTTAAATATAATCTCTACGAGTTCATTTTCGAAGATGGACAGTTGTTGACAGCTAAATTTTGGTGACCCACTTAATCGTTTATTTTATTGAAAATTTGGGATCCACCCTGGTACCTAGACAAAAAGTACTAGTTAAAATGCATATAATTTTATGAGTATTTATTTGGTAGTTGCATTTGCATTGGATTAGCCGCGAATGGATTTAGATAGAAGGTTTTAAACTCAATTAATATATTGGACTACGCCCATTTGAACATATAAATTTGGCCAAAATTTGCATCGTGTCGTAAGTTGGAATAATTGATTATCAAATTATTAAATAAAATACTTGGAAAACTATTCATATTATTTTATGAATATTTTAATTAGAGGAAATAATCAGAAAATTACCTAAGTTGAATATCGAATTTGTAAAGCTTAAAAGGAAGCATGCAGCTTCCCAATTGAAAATACGAAGGCCGCACATATTGAATACACGACACATAATAACTATGAACCCCTGTTGGCCAGTTAGCCAGAAAAGAATGAGAGAGTGTCCGGGAAGAGAAAATATGGGCGGTACAAGAAGTGTCGGTGCGACAAATAAGAAGGTTCCTGAGATTACGATATTTGTTTAAAATGGGGTCAAAATATCACTCTTTTAAATTGAGCGGGCACTCTTCTCTCCCATCTCTCCCCCCTCTCTCTCTCTCTCTCTCTCTCAACTTTGCCCCTTCTCTTTCCTCCCATGAATCACTGCCCCCTCATCCAACTGACGAGCCACTGCGGCCTCGCCATTGCCAAATCACTACCCCCTCCCAACTGTGCCCTTATCCTTCCCTCAAAGTCACGACTGAGCCCTTGTTCGATGAATCGCTGCGCAACCTCCGCTTACACCTCCGCCTCGAAAGGTTGCCTCCGTAGTCACGAAGTTCGTTGGTCGAATGCGGTAGTTCATCAATTGGACGAGGGCTCGGTGGAAGAGAGAGGGGGCGGCGAAGAGACAGTTGGGAGAGAGAGTGTGCAAGGCAGAGAACTTTTTTCCCTGACATTTGAGCCCCATTTTGAACATGTGTCATAGCCAATATTTTCTCGTTCGGGAATGGTTCAAAAAAAAATTGCATCATTCTTTCCGGAGCCTTGACATCCACAAGCAGCTGCTCGTCGTTTTCCAAGTTCAATTTTCTCCGGGGATTCCGCAACATGTACTCATATCTACTGAGCCTCCAATTGATCAATCCACAAGCCAACGGCCTCTCGCAAGATCACGAACGCCATCCGAGATTCCAAATCAGCGACTGTCCAGCTTGTCCCGACGCTCCTCAGGCCGGATGTCTAGCTCTCTCTGTTGCTCCTCAGCTTGTCCGATTCCCGTTTGCCCAACTTTTTGTAGGTTTTTCGGCAATTACAGCTTGCTCCGATGGCCTTCCTCTAGGTAGTTACCTTAAGCGACGATTCCAGCAAGCCTCAGAGTCGCAGGTTGTCCGGTGTTAGGCCCATTTGGTGGCTCGCGATTCACCGTGCGACGCGTGTGCAGGTGGGGCCGTGACTTGGCAAGTGGATTGGAATTAGGGGTGGGGGTCGGGAGGGTGTTGCGTGGCTGCAAATTCCTTCTTTTAGGTTTTGACGGCGTGATGAAGGCGCGGGGACTTTGTATTTTTATCGGAGCGAAGGGAAAGAAGGGAGGTGGGGAGGAGGAAGGGGGAGCTGTCGAGGTCACAGGGTCAGAGGTCGGCCATCGAAGGGCCCACCATTCTAGGATTTTGGGGCTCGCGCGGTCCACTAGTTCCCCCCGAAATATCTTCGACACCTGTTTGGGAAACACCCTGCCCTTAAGGAATATTGGACACCGCGACATGCGGCCAAATGATTAGACTCATTTCATTCGTGAAAAAATCTTGGGTCCTTTCGTGTCATTGACATTAGCATCACATTACATACAAAAAAAGAATGGGACTCCTAATCCCACAAAAGTATCATTTATTATATGTGCATAGTCAAAATTTACGCATCATTTTTTCTTTAAATGTAATATCTACGAGTTCACATTCGAAAATAGGCAGTTGTTGACAGCTAAATTTTGGCGATCCAATTAATCGTTTATTTTATTGAAAATTTGGGATCCATCCTAATACCTAGACAAAAAATACTAGTTAAAATGCATATAACTTTATGAGCATTTATTTTGTAGTTGCATCTGCATTGGATTAGCCACGAATGGTTTAGATGAGAGGTTTTAAACTCAATTAATATATTGGACTATGCCCATTTGAGAATGTAAATTTGGCCAAAACTTGCATCATGCAGTAAGTTGGAATAATTGATTATCAAATTATTAAATAAAATACTTGGAAAATTATTCATATTAATTTATGAATATTTAATTAGAGGAAATAATAAGAAAAATGCCTAAGTTGAATATCGGAATTTGGAAGTTAGATATTTTGGAAAACAATAGGTTGGAGCTTAATAGGAAGCATGCGGTCCCAGTTGAAAATATGAAGCCACACATATTCAATACACGACACATAATTTTTGTGAATCCACGTTCACCACAGTGAGAAAAGAAAGAGTGTCCTGGAAGAGAACATATGGGCTATATAAAAAGTGTTGTTGCAACAAAGTTTTTCCTCATTCTTTCCGGAGCCTTGACATCCACAAGCAGCTGCTCGTCGTTTTCTACGCGCAATTTTCTCCGGGGATTCCGCAGCATGTACTCCTATTTGCCTAGCCTCCAACTGATCAATCCACAAGCCAACGGCCTCTCGCAAGATCACGAATGCCATCCGAGATTCCAAATCAGCGACCGTCCAGCTCGTCCCGACGCTCCTCAGGCCGGCTATCTAGCTCTCTCCGTTGCGCCGCAGCTTGTCCGATTTGCTTTTGCAGAACTTTTTGCAGGTTTTTCGGCGATTACAGCTTGCTCCGATGGCCTTCATAGTTTTAGATTTGTTGTAAAGGAGCGACTTTTCGCGGAGGGTACGTGTTAACTCGTTTGGTATGTGAGAGAATTTGAAGGATAGAAGGAATACGAGGGAAGAGATGTTGATTGGTGTACCAGAGAGCGTGAAAATAGGGAGGTTTTATTGGTACATCATCAGTAATAATTTCAATTTGGGGTGTGGTCTTGTAATATAGATATAGCGTATTTAATAGGCAGACCAATAGAATACAGGATTACATTTTGCTTGTAGGACTCAAGGAAAGCTTTTCCGCAGTTACAAGCAAAATTCATCATAACTACTCAGCAGTGAGCACATATCCTATCACGTGAATATGTATCTATTTTTAGGGTGAATTGAATCAGCGATGCCCAACTTGTCCTTCTTTTCTCAGTTTTTACATGCTGCATCAAGAGGAAACTTTCTTTATGACGTTTTCTTCATCAGTATTTTGTTCTCTCTGGAGTAGAACATACTTTGATTTGCGATTGCTGTGTGTATATGGTTTTTGTTTTCTTGCGGCAACATTTTCAATTGTTGCCGTGACACAAAAGGAAATTGGAGGAAGAGGATGAAGCGCTTACTAAGTCAATAGTATTCCATATCAGTTATTTAATTTCACAGCATTTTGCATCACTAACAGCCAAATTTTCTATTAATTAATAATATTACTTAAGTCTTTGTGACAAATGTATTCTGGTTGTAACTTCTGCAGAAATAGATCTTAGGTTCACATTGCTGTATTAAGGAGTGCTACAAGACCAGGAAGATCTTTGTTTCTGTATGTGTTTGCCTCTCTGTACTTGGGCTAACATTTTAGTCTGACAGTCATGGGTATTGAGTACACTAAGGATTGCAGTTGTGTCTGAAGAATCTATACTGGGTAAATGTGTTGATGCTAAGTGGCAACTGGGCAGGTTGAGTTGCGATAAACTGCTTATGATGTTAAATTAACAAATTGATCTTTGTTTTCTTGTGATAGGAAGCAAGATGCATGGCTTTTCTATTCATTTGGTTTAATTATGTTGTGCTGCTGATGCTTCCTGACCCTTTGCTATTGATTAAATAAGGTTTTGTCTTTTCTTCTTGTCAGCTCAATAAGCTTAGCGACACACAATGCCAGCTGGAGTCACAGTTGAAGTTCATCATAGAGGCCTGGCAACAGGTTTTATTACTTAATTCAACTTAAATATGATTTATGTGATTTTCAGTTTGGAATGTAAATACAGCTGTTATATAGGTTAAAATCTAATGGAGTGTTTTTGATTTATTATCCTGACCTGCTTCTATGAAACTAAATTAGGCTCCTTTGATGTTTGCAGATAGTTGAGTGTAGATGAGTGCTCAAGTGGACATATGCATATGGTTATTATCTACCAGAATATGATCATGCTAAGAAACAATTTTTTGAGTATTTGCAAGGTTTGTATTGGAGAGTAGGATTGTGGATAGACAATGGCCATGCATATCCTTCTTGTTTTCCTATTTACTTACATGAATCACGCTTCTTTACCAGGTGAGGCAGAGTTCGGATTGGAAAGGCTTCATCAGTGTGCAAAGAAGGAACTTCACCAGTTCCTTAGTGATGAGAATCCTTCCAGTAACTTTAATGACTTCCGCACCAAGTTAGCTGGACTTACCAGGTATCTTCTTATCAGATTCAATTTTCATAATTAGTCGAGTAAAATATGTCTGGTACAAATTACAATTGTGTACAGTCAATTTTATTTAGACTTGAGTCCCTAGATATCCATCTATGAAATGGGAAATAGTTAGGCTACGATTCAAAAATAAGTGTCTCGTAAAGGAGGGGGGATAAGCATTCTGTCATATAGGCAAATGCCTGCCCATTTTTATTCTGAATAGCACATGAAAATACTAATATTGGATTGGTGATTACATTCTTTCGCCAAAAAATGTGCTTAATCGTTTCTGGAGAGAGCATGATATGTACCAATGAGCAGCTTCTTCCTGATAAATTAGTGTATGTAATATTCCTGCGAATCTTCTTTTTGGCTTCATATATTATGTAAAAAAGTTCTGGCGAAGCTCATGACTCATCCTGAGAATAGCATTCCTATTTCTAATCCTGCTCTTTATTGTCAAGCTTTCAAAGTTTACTTTATGGAATAATATTGACTCTGCAGTTTATTGTTAACTTAAAAGCTGATTCGAGCCAAAAGCATTCTCACTAGTTCTTTTGACTGGATTTTTATGCTAAAAGATTGTTGATTCGAAAGTCAAACCTGGACAGTGGACTTACCAAGAATATGATCTTCCAGTGCATATGGCATTGGTTGGTTGTTATAAGGCTGTTGGACCGTTACTTGTTTATTTATTTAAGTTCATAGAGTATTAGTGGGAAACAATAATTCTTGGAGCTGTTTTTCCATCACAAACACATCTCTCCTTTTATTAAAAGATTGGTGGCCCTCTCTACTTCAGCTGCAATGTAGTTTACATAGACACTTTTCTTAATAGCCTCTGTTGTGACTTCCAGAAGTAGCACCCATGTGTGCACATAGACATGCATTTTGACTTTCTTACATCTGTTTTTGTTGCTACAGTGTGACCAGAAACTACTTTGACAACCTCGTGAGAGCATTGGAGAATGGGCTATCAGATGTGGATTCCCATGGTGGTTGCAGCAGGGCAGCGAGCTCTGAGAATGGAGGGAGCAGCAAGGCAAGTAGAGGTGGTGGAAGGGGAAAAGGAACTACCAGCACTCGAGCTGGTTCCAGCCAAACCGACGTATGTTAATGTTAAATCTGCAACCACTTGCCAGATGTGCCAGCATTGCAAATGAGGGCAGTGACGGGAAAATTTACAAAGAAGGATGGTTTTCTCCAGAAACACGACTTTCATGGACAAGGAACCAGTTCAAGCGCATGCGCAGTGTCCTATAAAAGGATTATTGGTATGAATCGTTCAAGTTCCCAGTGACATATCAATTATTAGGAGGCTTAACTGTTGTGTGTTGATGGTGGCGGCCTATAATGCCGGCCCATGTATATAGGCTATAGGGTTTCATTGTCGGTACCGTACTAATTTGGCAAAGAAAAAGAAATAGTGATTGTCACCAATCATTTAATATTTCATCTATTTGCTGCTGGAAGAGGCAAATGTACTCCGTTTGTCTTATATTTTGCATATTACTTAGTCTATTGGAGCTCATCTGATCCTTATTTTGAAAGGAATTACTCCGGAGTTTGTATTCTGTTGGATGTGTGGGGGCGCTCTAACTCAGACGGTTCGAAAAACCGAAAGGATGATTCTGCTTGTGTATGATGTGCTTCAAACAGAGAATTTTTCTGAAGTATAATATGAACGTGCACAATCAACACGAACACATGGGTTCAGTCATTTATTACATGAAAAAGCAATGTACGTTTAATGGGAACATGACACGTTTGTGGACAACAGCAATAGCTGCTTTGAAGCTTGGATGGGTCTCTTATGAGCTTTATTTGAATGTCGCGAAGCATAAACGGCTATATATCTTAATTTTAATAGATTCCTAGTATTGATGGATGAGCTCAATTTGTTTAGTTTATTTGCAATATTCAAGTTACGATTTGAAATTTTGATTTATATGAGTAAATATCTAATGCTTCGTTTGGTCAAGAGGTGAATTATGATCTAGGAGGGGCTCGAGGTGAATTCACTTCATGAAATTAACAGATGTGGCTGAGTTTTACGATATATCCTGTATTCTGTATTCAAACTTGCAGCAATTTCACTTGATATGAGCTAGAAGATCTAGTATCCTATGATGTGAGATTTGCAAGTTAATATGCGACTTTACGATGACATTGCTTTGCATTTAACACCCAAAACCATATGCTCATGGAGATTGTCACGTTGCTGCAATATGGGCCTCCAAATTCCTAAAGTTGATTAGGATAGGCATTGCAAACCAACTCTGATTAGTAGTTTCAATTGATTTTCCCGTTAATTACGGAAGATAAAAACATAAAAAGAGAATTCAAATGCCAAGCGGCATAGGAATCTGACTATTTAGACCCCATGTATTCAAAATTTTCACAGCATTTATGTCACTGCAGTAGCAAACCAATGCAATGATTTTGTATAATGCCTCCTTCCCAATACCCTTTTGATGAAACTTCGATTTTGTTTCTTCTCGATTCATCTGGATCAGATTAAGAAGCCATGGGTGGAACATCTTTTAGCCTCTGAGGGAAGAATGCCTCCTTCCCAATGCCTGTTCAGCATCGCTCTCGAGTACTAGCGTGAAGCCATTTTCCAGTCCATGCTTGTTTTCATCATGGCCTTGAATTCAACATAACTGATCTGACCATCCTGAAATACATCCACCACAGAATGAGGACTCTATTTCGTATATGAACAAGATTACATAGATTCCAAATTGCAAGTTGTTCTATTACCTTATCTAGATTAGCATTGAAAATGATATCTTCAATAAATTTTTCGTTGTTTAAACCAAGATTGTCATCTATCAAAGCGTCTTTCAACTCATCGAATTCAATATATGCGCTTCGTTTCTTGTCAAAGAATTCAAAAGCTCGAGTAAGGTGGTCATCGCTACCAATCCTTCTCAAGTGGACTGACATAGTCACAAACTCCTGACAGTTCAGCGTTCCACTTCCATCTTCATCAGCCTGTTCTCACATAAGATGGAGTTCTATTTTTAGATGCTAATACAAGAAATTGTGACTCATCAAATTATCAGAAATCCACTTGATTTTGCAAGAAGTTCTATCAATTATGTGAAATGGTGATACAACCTCATGATCAAATCTTTGACTAACTGATGAAAAACATAGTTCCGTATTATGTAATCCATCCTTAATCTTCCAAATGCCTTGCAATTTAAGCAAAATCATGCACTTCACAGCATACAATGCGTTTGACATGGAAGAAGAAAACATAAACCATGTCAAAAACAAAATGTGCTAAGCTGTTGAATAGGTGATCTTACTGCATTCATCAGCATCTGCACATCAGGATCAGCAACTTGCTGTCCATATTTGTGCGGGCCATGTTTCAACTCTTCAAATGTCAGATCTCCATTTTTATCGGTGTCCATCACGTGGAACATCTCTTTGATATGATCCACTTGCTCATCAGCCAAATTGTCTGCTACTACCTACATTAACAATGAGGGAAACACGATTCGAGTTTAACTTTGCACTAAGAACGGCACCGAAACCCAACAAGGCAATATTCAAGGACTCACTCTGAGAACTTTCTTCTTGAACTTATTCATCAAAGAGAATTGCTTTATCCTTGTCTGGACATTTTGTCCTAGTGAAACGTTGGGAGCCCTGTCCACATTCTGTATCCACTTATGCTCTGCACAAGTCAATTAAAAATACAACCTTAAAACTATTTGTCACAAGGACCACCTTACGAGCACCTTCTGGCGTGGGTTCAAATATCTTTGCCTGAAGATCTGTAGGCAAATTAGCATATATTGGGCATATAATGAGTTCGGCAATTTTGGAGCCAAAACCCCTTACATATGCTTCAAAAGCTCTTCCGATGCTTCAATTTCCTCTTGACTGATAAGAAAAATCAAAATATCGCCACATGGTTGCTGCACATGTATTTGAAGAGCAGTAACGATAGCTGCATCCAAGTAATCTGCTTCAGGTGCACTGGTGTGAAGAATTTCAACTGGATACCGCCTTCCTGGATATCTAAATATCAGGGTGGAGTGAAAAAAATCACTGAACTTGTCCACATCTAGTTTGGCACTTGAAATAAGCAACTTCATATCAAGCCTAGAGCAAGCAATATCCTATAAGGCGACAACCATAGAAGTCAGAAACTAATAAAAAGGTAACTTAGACATCAGGCCTCGAGCCGGGTTGAATTCTTAGAAAGCTAATTTAGCAGCAAGCTAGAGATTAGGACTCCTTCTGTCTAACTCAAGTAATGCCACAAAAAATTACCATTCACAATCGTGAACTCATTTCATTTCTAATGTGTTTGCTTTATCTAAAAAAGAAATCGGGATGTGTTATTGCACATCACATGTAAATATAGACTTCCCTCAACTTCGCATCTCAAAAGTTAACATTGAAAGATGGATACTTTTGAATTGGCTTTTTCAATGGTCTTATGAAAACCAATGACCTTTAAACCCATTCAGAAGAGTCTAAACCATGGAAAATGTCACAACCTAAAAAGATATAAGGAGCGGCCATCATCCAAGCAAGGAGACAGTATGGGAATAATCCATAATAAGGAGTCATATATACCGCATCACTTTGTTCAAGAAGACTTGGAGGGCCTCCCTTAGAAGGCTTCCAAACCAATTCCACCAATTCAAGCACTTCAGCAGACCAAAGTGGTGTCTCGTGGAAAACTTTATCAACATTTCCTTGCGACAATTCGTTTGTAGTTTTGGAGTGCCTCACTTTTCTAACAATATCTAGAAGGATGGCTACCTACACAAGTTGTAGGCAATCAGGTCACATTATGCATCCTTCCATGTAAAGAAAAAATACCCTTATGTCATTTAAGCAGGCTTTAATGCAGTTACCATAAAGAAAGAGTTGCAATTTGTAATCAAGAGCAATGAGCTGTTTAGTGATGCAAGAGCAGAGGATCTTAAGTCAAAAACACTAACCCTTTCCAGTACATCAAAAGCTTTCTTCCTTAGCACGGCATCCAATGTGTACATGATGACGTTCTCAATCCCCTATATTTTGCACTTTAATGATAAGAAGAATATACAAATTAAATGGCATAAAATCAAAATCTTTCACTATAATACCTGCAAGGCAGCAAAATGGCTAGGAACAGATTATGTGAAATCTAGAGTTTCACTCTCACTCTCTGTGAGATATCTCCTTCTGTGGTGCAAAGCAAGAAGTCAATGGCATGTTTCTTTAATCTCCAAGGTAGAGTAGCTGAACAGAACATGCCTTAGCATGCCAATTGCTTGCCACCTTCTGGTTTGACTATCCCAAATTTTATTCTTTACAGCAGTTAAATCCTCCTCAGCATTATGAGCAACAGTTGGTTTGACTACCATCAGTTATGGTGCTGGTCATCATGTCAATAGCAGACCCTGTTATCAAGCCAATGTAAGATAAACAGCAACATCTCAAGAAGTGTGAAAGTTCAATCACAAGGCGGCAGCTAAACCAGAATCTTAAAATCGAAACAAGGTAAGATCAGCGAAACCAGAATCTTGTGAACCCTTCAAGTTATGAGCAATGCAATCAGCCATGTAAAGTAATCCTTCGCATTGCACAAGGCGGCAGCTAAATTGGGGAGTGAGACTGGAGGAGATTTTGGTCGGAGGTGGCAAAGGCAAAGGCGGCAGCGTGGTTAATTGGATGAAAAGAGAGAAAATATTCTGATTGGTCTGCCTATTAAATACGCTATATCTATATTACAAGACCACACCCCAAATTGAAATTATTACTGATGATGTACCAATAAAACCTCCCTATTTTCACGCTCTCTGGTACACCAATCAACATCTCTTCCCTCGTATTCCTTCTATCCTTCAAATTCTCTCACATACCAAACGAGTTAACACGTACCCTCCGTGAAAAGTCGCTCCTTTACAACAAATCTAAAACATCAAAGCAACAAGCTCTCCTTCATTCTTCAGATAGATCCCAGGACTACCCCCAAACAGTAAGACAAAGAAGATCAGAGCCCAGAAATCCTCTCCATTTCCACTACCCACTAGAACGACCAAAACAGAGGCAGCCGGAAAAATCGCTCCTTTACAACATATCTCAAACTTCAAAACAAACAAGCTCTCCTTCATCCGACAGATAGATCCCAGCAAAACAAAAGAAGAGCAGAGCCCAGAAATCTCCATTTCCACTACCCGCTAGACCGACCAAAACAGAGGCAGGCGGCCGGGAAAAGCCCCACGAATCAAATCGACACGAGAGGGACCAACTCACCAGTTCCGACCAAGGACCTCGTCGGCCCTGTACGAAGTGAAGCGGGGATTGTCGCAGATCTAGGGCTTCTCGGGAGAGACGGCTTTGACCATAGCGGAGAGAGCGCGGCCCTCGTCGGGGAGAAAGCCCAGCGTCAGGAGAGAGCGCGATTCGGGAACAAAGAGGTCGGGAGGAGGAGGCCGTCGAGTAGAGAGAGGGGCCGTAGTCGGGAGGGAGAGTCGCCGTCGTCGGAGAGCGAAGAGGCCGTGGAGTAGAGAGAGAGGCCGTCGTCAGGAGGGAGCGTCGCCGTCGTCGAAGAGAGCACGGCCGTCGTCGGGAGGGAGCGTCGCCGTCGTCGAAGAGAGGGCGGCCGCCGTCGGAGAGCGAAGAGGCCGGCGAGTAGAGAGACGGGCCGTCGTCGGCAGGGGGCGTCGCCGTCGTCGGAGAGAGCGCGGCCGTCGTCGTCGGAGAGCGAGCGCTATTTGGGAGAGAGTCGTCGGGTCAGGAAAGAGGGGATAGAGAGAGGAGAGAGAGGAGAAGGAGCGAAGAGGAGAGAGAATGCCCGCGCGTTGGTTTGAATTGGAACGACGTGGGAGAGAAGGAGGAGAGACAGCAAGGGGCCCCACTTCCACGTGGCGCCGCGTGAGTGACGTGGAGGTCCCGGAACCACCCAATATTTTCTCACCCGAACCCAATCCACTTGCCACGTCACGTCCCCACCTGCACACGTGTCGTACGCTGAATCGCACTCAACTTGGCACCACCCTCGCTCGCGAGCGAGCTCCACCCACAGCTACAGCTGGGCTTCACACTTCAAGTCCCTGTCACTCAGACTCGGCGTCTTCCCCGTAGGGACAAACTCTTCTTGAGTACGAGTCTGTTTCCTCTTTTGAATCCCGTGTCCCCGCTTCATATATATATATACCCAACACCCCTTATCAGTAAACACTCCTCACTGCTCCAGCCAGCTTCCGTCTCTTATAAACACTAGCCTCACCACATTCATCATCCACTTCACTCCGACCCAACAGCTACCGCACTATCCCAGTGCAGACGTCCTCCCATGAACCCTTTCTCTTCTTATTCCCATCCCGACTCCTGCTGCTTCGACTTTGCCGAGCCGCCATCCGATGGCAGGAGCGCCACGGCACTTGGGAACTTCTCCGACAAGGAGGTACTCCTCGCTTCACACCACCCGAAGAAGCGCGCTGGAAGGAAGAAGTTCCGGGAGACCCGCCACCCTGTGTACCGTGGGGTGCGGCTACGTGACTCGGGCAAGTGGGTCTGCGAGGTCCGCGAGCCCAGAAAGAAGTCGAGGATCTGGCTCGGCACCTTCCCTACTGTGGAGATGGCGGCGAGGGCGCACGACGTGGCGGCGCTCGCGCTGAGGGGCCGGTCCGCCTGCCTCAACTTCGCAGACTCCGCATGGCGGCTGCCCGTGCCGGCATCAGCGAACACCAAGGAAATACAGAAGGCAGCGGCCAGGGCTGCGGAGGCATTCCAGCCGGTGGAATCCGAGGACGTGATGTCGGGGGACGAGAAGAAGTTGCGTTCGGAAGAGGGAGTGTTCTACGACGAGGACGACATCTTCAAGATACCGGGGTTGCTCGCCGATATGGCGGAGGGGATGCTCTTGTCTCCACCAAAATGCGGCGGAGATATATATGGTGGAGAGGACGAGGGGAATTTGGACGCATACACGTCATTATGGAGCTATTCCATCTGACCATTTCTCAATTTCACTTGTAGTTTTTGCTGTTAGGGACGACTTTGATGCCGTACTTAGAAGTTTCTTAATAGAGTGCAGATGAAAGGTAAATGGTATGAAAACAGAAGGTATTTTCGTAAGCCATTTTTTTGGTGTGCCATTCGACAAAAAGCATATCGATGAAGCACAGCTCTTCTGATGTTGGGCCACCGATAGAGCGCCGCCGATAGAGCGGATAGGAAAGTGAAACGAAGCACAAAAGTAGGCCGCGTTCATGGTAACATCGGCCGTTTGTATATAGTCAATAAAGAAATCATGAATTTAAGAGAAATCGTTTTCAAACATACCCAATTGATCTTTGACTGTATCATGCACATGGCAAAAGTGTGCCAATGAAATTCGTACGGTTTCTTTAGGTTCAGGTCATTTTTTCTCTCAGCTAAATTATAGAGGAGGAGCCCAGCAAATGTGTCCGGGCCCAATAAGAGGGTTAACAGAACGATCCCGTTTCGTCGATACTTTGCAATGAGCTCATGGATAAAGAAACGTGGCAAAACCCATAGACATAGACAAGAAGCAATCACATATGAAAATATTAATATTGAAATTGGTTTCATTATTTGCGGGTAAGAACCCAGATTGTCTTTGGCGGGTCCTGGTTCTTGTTTTGAGGATTGCATCGACAAACACATCATGTTTCCTTCAGCACATGAACTCTTTTCGAGTCACTCAGGAATAATTAAAGGTGGCAAGGCAAGCAACCACGCAGACTAATGCGCAAGAAGCAGGATTGGTTATAATGTCTTGCCTGCCAGACTCGACCCATTATCAAACTGACCATGAGACTATCTATGCAAGTGACTAACCTTAGCCTAGGCAAGAAAAATATGGTAGTGGAAGGCTTAGATCCCGTGGGTCTAAGTTCAATATGAATTACAGCATCAAACCCGTGGTAGTGGCAGGCTTCATCAGTCTAATGAGGTGTGATTGAGAGAAATATGGTATTTCAATAATCTGTGAGTTGGTTATCACATATGAAAGTACTTTGGATCCCACCCAAGCACAATTATTCATTATTCCAAACTTTCAATGTGATTCCTGACAAAGAGAGAAGAAGAAAGTTATAGAGAATGTTATTTATCATAATCGAATTGGCCGCTGCCTATAGTTAATAAAGAGACTGCCCCAATTCAAAAGAGTAGAGATTAGAGAGAAGAGTGCCCACTCAATTCAAAAGAGTTTGATATTTGGGCCCCATTTTAAATAAGTATCGCAATCTCAAGACCCTTCTTATTTGTTGCACCGGCACTTCTTTCATAGCCCATAGTTTCCTGGACACTCTCTCCTTCTTTTCTAGTGAACGTGGATTCATAGAAATTATGTGTCGTGTATTCAATATGTGTGGCCCTCGTATTTTTAACTGGGAAGCTGCGTGCTTCCTTTTAGGCTCCAACCTATGGTATTTCAAAATATTTAACTTACAAATTTTGATATTCAACTTAGGTATTTTTCTAATTATTTCCTCTAATTAAATATTCATAAAATAATATGAATAATTTTCCAAGTATTTTATTTGATAATTTGATAATCGATTATTCCAACTTACTCTACGATGCAAATTTTGGCCAAATTTACATGTTCAAATGGGCGTAGTCCAATATATTAATTGAGTTTAAAACCTTCCATCTAAATACATTCGCTGCTAATCCAATGCAAATGCAATTACCAAAGAAATGCTCATAAAACTATATGCATTTTAACTAGTATTTTTTGTATAGGTACCGGGATTTAAGTGTCAATAACTGTCCATTTTTAAAAGTGAACTCATAGAAATTACATTTAAAGATAAATGATACTCAAATTTTGACCATACATATGAAATGAATGATACTTTTATTGGGATTAGGAGTCCCATTCTTTTTTTTGTATGTAATGTGATGCTAATGCCAATGTATGATATGAAAGGACCCAAGATTTTTTCACAAATGAAATGAGTCCAATCATTTGGCCGCCTCTCGCGGTGTCCAATATTCCGTAGGGGCAGGGTGTTTCCCAAACAGGCGGCGAAGATATTTCGGGGGGAAATATCTTAGAATGGTGGGCACGTTTCTTAGAATGGTAGGCCCTTCAATGGCCGAGCTCTGACCCTTTGACCACGACAGCTCCCCCTTCCTCCTCCCCACCTGCCTCCTTTCCCTTCGCTCCGATGAAAATAGAAAGTCCCCGCGCCTTCATCACACCGTCAAAACCTAAAAGAAGGAATTTGCAGCCACGCAACACCCTCCCGACACCCACCCCTAATTCCAATCCACTTGCCAAGTCACGGCCCCACCTGCACACGCGTCGCACGGTGAATCGCGAGCCGCTTGGCACGACCCTCACTCGCTCCACAGCTGGGATCACTCCCGAGTACGAGTCTGTTTCCTCCTCAATCCCGTGTCCCCGCTTCATATATATAACCCAACCCTCCATCTCAGTAAACACTTACTTCCCCTCACCACACTCAATATCTGCTTCGTTCCAACTCAACAGCTACCGCAGTATCCCTGTGCAGACGTCCTCCCATGAACTCTTCCTCTTATATCTCCCATCCCAACTCCTTTAGCTTCGACTTCGCCGAGCCGCCTTTCTCGTTGCTGCTGTCCCACGACAGGAGCGCAGCGCCCGGGAACTTCTCTGAGGAGGAGGTGCGGCTCTCGTCCGACCACCCGAAGAAGCCTGCCGGGAGGAAGAAGTTCCGGGAGACACGCCACCCCGTGTACCGGGGGGTGCGGCTGCGCGACTCGGGCAAGTGGGTCTGCGAGGTCCGCGAGCCCAGAAAGAAGTCAAGGATCTGGCTCGGCACCTTCCCCACCGCCGACATGGCGGCGAGGGCGCACGATGTGGCGGCGCTCGCGCTGAGGGGCCGGTCCGCCTGCCTCAACTTCGCGGACTCCGCTTGGCGGCTTCCCGTGCCGGCGTCACCCAACACCAAGGACATACAGAAGGCAGCAGCCAAGGCCGCAGAGGCATTCCAGCTGGTGGAATCCGAGGACGTGATGTCGGGGAACGAGAAGAAGTTGCATTCGGAAGAGGGAGTGTTGTACGACGAGGAGGACATCTTCGGGATGCCGGGGTTGCTCGCCAATATGGCGGAGGGGATGCTCTTGTCTCCACCGGAATGCAGCGGAGATATATATGCCGGACTAGACGACGGGAACTTGGACGCATACGCGTCATTATGGCGCTATTCCATGTGACCATTTCTCAATTTCACTTTAAGTGTTTTGTCATTAGGGAGGACTTTGATGCCCCACTTAATAAGTGTTTTAATAGAGTGCGGATAAAAGTTGAAGGGTACAAACACAGATATTTTCGGAACCCATTCTTTTGGTGTGCCATTAGATAAAAAGCTGTGTTCACCGCAACATTGGACATTTGCATATAGTTAATAAAAAAACCGCCCGAGTCATCATGAATTTGAGAGAAATGGTTTTCAGACTTACCTAATTTATCTTCGAATGTATCATGTCTATGGCAAAGGTGCGCCAACAAAATTCGTATGGGTTCTTTAAGTTCAGGCCTTTTTGCTCGCGGCTAAATTCTGGAGGAGCCCAGCAAATGTGTCTGGGCCAATTAAGAAGGTTACCGAATGATCTGGTTCAGTCGATGTTTTGTAATAGCTCATGGATAAACGAAAGTCACAAAATGCATAGACATAGACAAGACGCAATCCCATATGAATGTATTAATCTAGAAGACACGATGATGATCCATATTGAAATTGGTTTTTTTTTCATGCTCAGGAGAACTCACGTTGCCTTCGGCCGTTCCATGTTCTGAGGACTGCACCGAACAAGACCTTGGGTTTCCTTCGGCCCTCGAACTCTCTTCAAGTCACACTGGAATGATTAAAAGGTGGCAAGGCAAGCAAACATACAGACTAACGCGCAGGCATGAAGCGGGATTGGTAATGACAAGACACGTGCCAAAAAAGATAACTGGCAATAATAGCAGTCAAGAGATACTCTCTTGAAAAGGCGGGGAGAATCATCATCAACAGAGAGGGACATCGGTTTGGCTCTTTGGGCAGGAAAGGAAATGTATAAACCAAAGTACACGAAATGATCAACACATCTCATTCTGAGTTCTCGATATCATCAGGCTTGCTCTCTAGTTTTGAATATATTTCAAACTTGATTCACTCGGATTGTAAGTCATCCTAATCTCATCGGCTGTCAGGCCCAAAAATAGCCCACAACCCATATAGATGCCTGCTTTGATCACGCAAACCTTAAAAATGGTAGTTGCCGGCTTCTTCTTCTGGGAAGAGGGGCATCTTCCCCACTCATGACTCTCTATCTATTAAACATAGGAGGCAAAAGAAACAAAATATACGATGACTGACTGTTATATGCTGGCAATGAGTCTTCTTGGGGTCACTGGTGTTCACCTAAAGCGGCAATAGTTATCGCAATGAATAATAAGTCGAGGATACAACAGTTTAACACAAGCCGGGATCTGTAAATTCTGGAAATCCACCTGACAAGATTTTTGATGGGGAAAATGCTGAATCATTCATCTGATACTCATCCACAACTCACCTGATATTTCTGCAACAAAGGCTGTCTCCAGCTGAACTTCCGGGAGATCAGTTTCTTTACTTTCACACAACTTCAGTCTCGAAATACTCTTCACACGAAACTTTTCTGACCAACTTGACACTCAAGTCTTGACCAACTAAGAAGTTTTCTTAGCAAAAGTTATGATTACATAAGAATACTGCTGATCTTATAGGAAACGATCAAAGAGGGAAAAAAACGCAGATGATCCCCCTGTGTAAAACAAGCATTCTACGTACAGCAAAGCATATATACCATCGGATAAGAGGGAAATCCAACGAAACGATTGGGTAGAGAAATTTACGTAACCGACACAAGCTGCCTTCTGACTAGTGCATGCATCTCTCGACAAAGTCTACTTCACCTTCTTTAGGAGAGTTGTTGTCCTCAACTCAGCATCATCTCTGATGAAGCTCCACCAGAGGTAAGAAAGAGGAATTGCGGGGGCGTGCCATAGAGCATGCGCATCCACAAAACCCATATAAGGAGGAAAGTCATATATCTCCAATAGCATGGCCAAACCTCCACCTACCCCTACTACTCGCAACTTCCAACGTGAAAGATGGCGGGTAACACCTGCCCAAATTGCCCATATAAGAAGTTGAGCAATACCCTTGACCAGACAGACCATTAAAATATGCTTCGAGTTTAACCTGATGAACCAAACCCGATTTAAGATTAATTGTATATATTTGAACGTCCAAAAGGGTATGCCACAGAAATCCTATTTCCTATTCAGCAAGAGTCCAATTTGGATAGGTGAGTTGTCTGCCAAAAAAAAAAAAAAAAAAAAAAACAAGAAATTAAAAGAAAGAGAGAAAAAACGACAATCCAACTTTGACTTGGATCGATCGAATTTGAATTTCCGAACATGGATTTCCTATTCCGTGTTGCCTTCGGCTTTCTAGATGTAGTTTACCTTTCTATGGCTATTTATATATTCATTATGGAGTCTTCAAGCATAGCGCTATTGTTGATGAAGAGTAGAGCGTGGTTTCGTGCCGTGCATATCAAGAGAAATGAATAAGCACCATTATTCAAGCGAGTGCTTGGCATTTGTTTTGTTCGTGCAACTACACCAATAAGTTTTTAGTGTTGAAGTCGATTAAATGCTTATGCTAAGAGTTTGTATATAATTGATTTGTCAGATTGAGAGATTATTTAGTAAAGAATTATAGCGCTAAACACTGCCTGAGTTATTGGGAATAAGGGGGGCTTGGGAAACATTGAGAGTGCTTGAGTGACTTCAGTATGTTTGTAATCTCCACTATATTGCTTGATCTATAGTAGAATTCGTTGTGTTGGGAGCACGCAGAAGAAGTTCGATACGTTTCGCCTTGGAAAATCGCCAAGAATGAGCCCAAATCCAAGCCCATTAATATATCCAATTAAATCCACTTTCACTTGAAAACTTAAGCTAGTGAATTATGAGCCAATTAAAATATATTAACAGTTCAACACCACACAAATTTTATAATGTGGGACTTTTTAAATACAACTCACACGTGTATCCTAATAATCTCCCCTTTGCATGTGAGCTCTAGTGTTAGATTTGCTACCCCTTAATTCAGCTTTATTTCTAGCCCAACTTCATCCTTATGGGCCCGCATTGCTAAACCACAACGCCTTACCTGCCCAGAAACTGTAACCGTCGACTCTGATACCATTTGTTGGGAACCTGCAGCAGAACTTCAATACATTTTACTTGGGGAGATCACCAAGAGGGAGCTTAAGTCCAAGCCCGTTAATATATCCAATTAGACCCACCTTTACTCAAAAGTTTAAGCCAGTGAGTTATGGGCCAGTTAAGATATATTCACTGCTCAACACTACACCAATTCTTCGATGTGCGACTTCTCTAATACAGCCCACACATGCATCCTAACACGTTGTTGTTCGTCTCATGGACGTAGGCAATTACGACCGAATCACGTAAATCTGATGTCCAATTTATTTTCTTGTTCTGTTTTCTTTATTATTTGATCACTTACTTACAACAACACAGACTATCATGTTCTAACCTGCAAAATCATCAATGACCATGAAACTATCTATGCCAATGACCAACCTTGGTCCGGGCAAGAAATGTTGTTTATATGGTTTCCCGGGTCTAAGTTCAATATGAGTTACAGCCTAGAACCCATGGCAATAGCAAGCTTCACCAATCTTATGAGCAGGTGTGACTGAGAAAATTATGGTATTTTAATAATATGTGAGTTGGTTATCACATATGAATGTACTTTGGACCCCACACAAGCACGATTTTTCATAATACCAAATCTTCAATGTGATTCATTACAGAGAGAGGAAAAAACTTATAGATAAAGTTATTTACCATAATCCATAACTATTGTATACAGTTAATAAAGAGACTACCCAAGTCATCATTATATTCGAATGTAGTCATGGATCATGTTTAATGTATAAGGCAAACTATGCCCATATAATTCGTATGGATGGATTCTTCAGATTCAACTCCGTTTTGCTCTAAGCTAAGTTCTAAAAGGAGGAGTCTAGCAAATGCATGCAGGCCCATTAAGAGGGTTAACTGAACAACCTCGTTCCATGCAAAATTGATCTTGATACTTCGCATTGAGCGCATTGATAAAAGAAAGTGACTGAATCCATAGACCTAGACAAGACGTCATCCCATATAAATGCGTTAATCTAGAAGACATCATGATGATCCATATTGAAATTGGCTTTACCATTTAAGGGAGACAACTCATATTCTCTTTGTCGTGACCTTCCCGAAGCCGATCAAACCACCTAAGAGCTGGTTAATAGATTATTAAGCATCAATTTAATTCGAACTCTCTCAAACCCATATAAATTCGCGACTTAGGGTTTAAATTTTTAACATGCATTGGATTTTCAATTACGAGTCGTCACTAATCTATTTTTTAGTGGCTCAATTAGAACTCCATGTAAAGTAACAAAAGAATTAGTTCACTCTTACGAACCTGATATTGTGGGAACGAAGACTTGATCACACCAGATTTCTTTAACGCCATTTCGATAGATACACCAGATTTCTTTAACGCCATTGCGATACTTATTCTCTTTTATTTCAAAAAAATATTTTGCAAGCAACTTGCATTGATTTTAACTTACCCCCTAACATGTGAGGTGATCAGGTGAGCGTGCAACTATTATTTAACATTGATTATCAAAGCATGAAATAAATTGCGAGGAAAGGGAAGAATTACTTATCTCGAAGCAACGAAGGCATTTGCAGGGTTAGCTAGTTAAGCCATTGCGACAGATAAGGAGGGCCCTATGATTGTGACTCTTGTCCAAAGTGCACGGAGAAAATTGCACAAAGAAAACGATGAGCAGCTACTTGCAGATGTCGAGGCTCGATAAAGAATGATGAAGAATTTTTTTTCCAACCTTTTTTGGACGAGAAAATATTAGCTACACAAAATGTGTCATTGCAACAAATAAGAAGGGCCATGAGATTGCAACATGTGTCTAAAGTGGGGCCCAAATGTCAGGGAAAAAAATTCTCTCCCCAGCGCGCGTGCACACATTCTCTCTCTCTCTCTCCCCGCATGCTCTCTCCTTTCACCGCCCCCTCTCTCTCCCACCGGACCCTTATCGGACCAACGAACCACCGTGATTAAGCGACGAACTTTGCAGCAATAAAGGTAACCTTTCGAGGTGGAGGTGGAGGCAGAGGCCACACGGTGATTTGTTGGACGAGGGCTTAGTTGGGACTTGAAGGGAAAGAGAGGGCACAGCTGAGAGGGCGCACAAATTCGGGGATGGCAAAGTTAGAGGGGTGGCATGGTGGCTCGTCAATTAAATGAGGGCTTGGTAGTTTGTCGGAGGGAGAGAGAGGGGGCAAAGTTCAAAGCGTCGGTCAAATAGGGAAAGTTGAGCAAATAGAGAGATAGAGCGTGCAAGATGAGTTAGAGCCGGAATCGGAGGAGTGGTGTAGTTGTTCATCGGTTGGAGGGGGGCTCAATGGGAGGGGGAGAGAGAGAGTATTCCAAGAGAGAAGAGAGAGTGTGTGAAGGGAGAGAGAGAGAGAGGAGTGCCGACTCAATTCAAAATAATTGGATATTTGGGCCCCACTTTAAGCAATCGTAAGGCTTTACAAGGATAAGCATAAGAAAAGACACGTGTAGCAACCTCGGTATCCTTTTTATTTATTGCACTAGCACATATTATGAGCCAATATTTTCTCTTCGTGGACACTCTCTTTCGTTTCTCATTGTGGCGAAAATGGGTGCTCAATAATTATGAGACTATATTCATTATGCGTGGCCTTTGTATTTTCGACTGTGAAACCCAAGCCTTCCTTTTAGGCTCCACCCTAGGGCTTTTCAAAAATATTTTGCTTCCAAATTCTAATATTCAACTTAGGCAATTTTATGATATTTCCTCTAATTGAGTATTCGTAGAATTATATTAATTACCTTCAAAGTATCTTATTTAATAATTTGATATTTCAATTATTCCAACATTTTGACCGCACAGATATTCTTTGGGTTGGCCAAAATTACTTATTCAAATGGGTTCAATCCAATTTATTCATTGAGTTTAGAACTTTCCATCTAAGTCCATCAGCCGCCAGTCCAATGAAAATGCAACTATCTAATAAATGCTCTTGAAACTATATGCAATTTACCTTAAATTTTTTGTATAGGGACCGGGGCCAATTTCTAATTTTCTTTGAAATGAATCATTAATTGGGTCGCCAAAATTTAAGTGTCAACAATTATCTCTCTTTGAAGGTGTGTTCGCAAAAGTTGTATTCAAATACAAAACAATGCCTAAATTTTGACAATGAACACGCAATGGATGATACATTTGTCAGGGTTATGAGTCCATTTTTTTGTGCGTACTGTGATGCTAATGCAAATGTATGATGCAATATAGGAAAACATATTTGTAGTTATTATGAGCTTTTTTATATGGATTTTCCAAGTGTACACTTTGAAAAAAACAATTATATACATATATTCCATTTAATCAAATCAACTATTTATGATAGTTTATGATTAACGTTCAGACTCAAAAATTATTAATCCGATATTGAATTTAGCCAGATTATCTCCAAATGAGTTTCTCAAATTCGACCTCAACTCTATAATATGTTGAATTCACAACTTCATTTGATTGATAATCACTGAATCATATAAAAAATAATTTCACATTCGTGATTTATGTACCTATTGAATTCTACACCACGGACTTAAATTTTTAAGTAAACGAATCTAATACTATTAAACTTAAGCTTGCATAGTTCTAAGATTCGAATTACTCAAAACTCGACTTAGTTGGGACAAGGATTATGTCTTCAGTTTGGGTAACCGAGCAAAGTGAGCTCAAGTAGCTCATGAGTTCCTTGGCTTGTTTGTGTTGCCCTCATTTGACACTCATTGAAGTATGCGAGATAAAATATGTTCGGTCGTAATTTTAGAATTTTAAACCTTAACAAAGCTAGATAGACAAAATATTTTAGGATGCACGCATGAATTGTATTAGAGAAGCCCCATGTCGGAGAATTTGTGCGTTGTTAAGTAGTTAATATATTATAATTGGCTCATAACTCATTAGTTTAAGTTTTTAAATAAAAATAGATCTAACCAAATACGTTAAAAGGCTTGGACTTAAGCTTTCTCTTGACGATCTTCCTAGGCGAAAGGTATCGAGTTTCTACGGCGCAAGAAAAAAATCTCATGATTAACGATTGGTAAATATCTCAAGAAAGAAATCTCATGATTGACACTTGTTTGGTGAGAAGAGACCATGAATAATTAGTGTTTTTAATTAGATATTGGTTCAACTGCATTTGTTAAGATAAAAGTTCGGACTTGGGCTCTCTCCCTAAGCAAAACGTATTGGGTTGTTCCATGCTCCCGATAAAATAAATTGTAAGTTTACTAAAAAGAAAAGAAAATAGACCAAGAAAACCCGGGCAGTAATAAGAAGATGGAAAAGGAATTCGAACACGAAAGGACATATGCTTTTTCACAGACGAAATTAGCGGCAGGGGGTATTTTCAAAACAGGCATCGAAGATATCGCGAGCCGCAAAATGATGGGCCCCTCGACGTCTCTTCCTTCCCCCGTCCTCCCTTATTTCCCTTCGCTCCGATAAAAACAGAAAGTCCCCCGCGCCTTCTTTACTACGTCAAAACCCAAGAGCCCAAACCCAATCCACTTGCCACGTCACGTCCCCACCTGCACACGTGTCGTACGCTGAATCGCACTCAACTTCGCACCGAGAAAATTGGGTGGTCCGGGGGTCCGGGACCTCCACGTCAGCGTGGTCCCGGACCACTCAGGAGGTGCCATGTGGAGGGTGGGCCCACTTGGTGGTGTCTTCTCCTTCTTCCCCTCTCTCTCCTCTTCCTAGCCTGCCGAGTCCTCTCTCCTCCTAGCCTGCACGCTCTCTCTCCTGTCAGAGCATTTATTGCGGCTTAAGTTTTTGTTTCCTTTCTCAAACGAAGGAAAGAGAAGCCCCGTTCGTTCTCCATTTCTTTCCTCTCGAAAATTTGAATCTGAAAATTTCTCTCTCCCCGCGCTCGTTGCTGCTCCGCCGTGCATCAAGCGGCCGTTCCCCTGCTGTCGCCGACAAACCACATTACGGCCGTCCCTGACTCCGACGCCCCTCCGTCGCCCCCGACTCCGACGCCGACGCCCCTCCGCCTCCGCCTCTGCCCCGGACGCCGTCGCCGACGCCCCTCCGCCTCCGCCTCCACAGGTTGCCTCTATCCTGTCGGTCCTTTCGGCACGAAGGTTAGTCTCATAGAGTGGATTGCGAATCCGAGATGTGCATTTTATCTCTTCGACATGTGTTCTTACTATGAGATGTGATGGTTTGTGTCTATAGACTGATCTGTTTACACTTGGAGTGCATTATTGGTCTCATGCTGCTTTTGATAGTTGTATTTTACTTATTATCTAATCATTGTTCGTTTGATGCACTACAGTAACGTCTCGCGTTTGATGTTCATGTATGGATCTTCGTGCTGATGAGTTCCTTTCCATATTGTTGAGACATTCGAGTCAGAAAACTGCGGTTATAGGCACTTCTAAATGTTTGAATGGGAGAGTTTTTGGTTTTTCTGACAATGTTGGATTAGTTAATCGCTATATGTTCAGATGGTGCGGATGTTTTGTCTTTTTTGTTTCTGAACGAGCGCTTGCTGTGAACTCATGCTGTCACTTTGCATTCAATTTTGTCGATCCAGTGAAACAAAGTGATAAATACAATTGACTATTTTTTTTTCCCTATTTGCTAAGTGCTTATCACAAAATGAAATCATTGGCTCAACAGGACCGGTAAAGCTACATTGACCAATAATTTTGATCAGAACAGTATAGAATTTTTTGGTCAATGATGCATTGTGAAAGTGCGATTTGGAGGCTTTACATGCATTGTTATGAAATTGGTCAGTAAACAGAAAATGCAACTCAAGATCTGGGAGTTTATAAAGTTGTAGAGGCATGTCGCTTGGTGGCTGATTGTTCATTTGCGAGTCCAAGTTTGACAACCAACGAAAGCTGTTTACGATTGATTATCGAGTTAAGGTAGGAGCCTGGATTTCTGGAGAAAATGGTTCCTCAATTACTACGGACATCAGCATAAATCCTCGCCAATCATTTGCTCCATCATGCAAGAAACCAGCCCTATAATTGCCCTCGACTGGTCTTTCTCGCCGTGTGTCCGAATAATCGGACAAGAACAGGGACGGGTTTGACTTTTGCCAAGAACATTTCCTTCTTGCTTATTCGTCGGTTATACTACGAGGGGAGAGAGAGGCAGGAAGAATGGGGAAAGAGAAAGCGGGTTTGGTAGCGTTGCTGATAATTGTGTCGAGCTGGTGTGTATCGTCATCCTCCTACTCTTCTTCTTCTTTCGAGGTGATCTGAGCGGAGGCAAAAGGCGCCTTTGACTTTTGGGTCGGCGTCGTCGTCGCTGTTTCATGGATTCTCATAATTCGACTCATGCATTCAAGGATCACCGAGTCATCTTAAGTTCTGCTCTAAGGTACTTAATCTGCTTTGGCCTCATGCTCTCACTGTTTTTAGGAATTTGTCTACCTCAGCCATTATGGAAAGAATTCCAAGCGGTGGCCACGTCCCGTGTGGCATCCTCCATGGAAGAACTACAGGGTGAGAATTGTGGCCTAATTTTTCTGGCAGCTAGAAGAAAGTTCTTGTTTTGTTTCAGTAATAGTTATGGTGTCATTTGATAATTATACATTTGAATTTATCATACAGCTGTGTCTTGTCCATGTTATTGTATCTGTAGTTATTTGCTCGCTTACTTGGATTGTTATGTGTTTTGTTTTCTCCTTTTTGTATGTGCAAGGTCATAAGCGGGCATTTGGGATAGGTGCGATCTATCGCATTTGATCCTAGCAATTAATGATTCTGCACTGGCTCTGCAGATTGGACAATTAAGGTATTAAGCTTTTACAATTGTGCTTTTTGATGATTCCTGGTCTTCTTTTGTTTGTAAAATTTGCTAATAATAGATGCTCACTTTTTAGTTCTTTGGTTGCTACCATTTGCTAATTTAAATTTCTATGTATAGTTCTTTTGGTTAGTTGAACGAGATGATTTGGTTAGTTGAATGAGATGATTGTTAGAATCATTGAGTCGCCAGAAAGTTGATCACTCTTTTCTATGGCAGCATTTTGTTCTAAAACATTTTTGAAGTGGTATCCTTAATTCTAATGTTATTTCGAATTGCATGATCTCTGTGATTTAATTGTATAAAGTACAATTTGAGATGGAAATTGCTATTAAAATTTTTGAAATAGATGAGCGTTGACGTTGCATAGATGAATTCTAAATGCCCCCAACTGCAATGCATGAGCTTAAAGCTTTGAGTCATAATTATTAAGCATTTTGTTATAGGTCAAAGTTCTCAACAAACTTGCTTCAGCTCGAGCTTCGGGAGCGGTAGCGGCAGCGCAGTCTTGACAGATTTGGTAGAGGGTCTAGAAGAAGCAGCTGTTGCTGTAGAATTGAGGTTGAAGATCAACCAGAGTCATCCGGACTTAAAGGGAGGGTACTTGGTTTCTTGGTTTCTAGCAATGTCGTTTTCTTTTTCCTTCTCTAAGATCCTGATAGTGTAGAGGTTACAGATCTTTCCGAGACTATGGAGAGGCAAAGTGTTGAACCACTTGGAGAACTCTATTGATTTAGACCCAAAGCTTCAGAAAGCTCCAGTAAATTATGAAGGAGTAAGTTTTGAATCGATGAAGTTATTCTTAATAGATTGGACCTCATCATTTCAGCAGCTATTTATATTGTGTATTATCGTGTTCGTATGCTGAGGAGACAAGTTAATGCTCTAATTCTCAATTAAAGTACATACGTTCTGAATGCTCCTGGGGATGGGAGCAAGAAGGAGAGTTAAATGTCGCAATGGAGTCCATGTCGGTTCTTGATTTGTATCTACAAGAGGAGTCAAAATTATAGTCCACAATGAGTTGAGCAAAATGCTGTGTGCTTACCAAAATAATATCTGAACTAGTGACCTCAGAGGAGTATTTTACTATAAAGTAAATGCAGGTCCATCATGCTATCTAGTTAATTCCTCTCTTCTTTTCTCCCTGAATAGCGCAAGACACTTTGGGTGAGCTTTGCATTTTGCATGTGATGCTGATCTCTAGTCGATTGCTGCTTAAACAGTCCGGGTATCTGGGTTTGGAGGATGGTTCCTTCGAGGCTCTCGCTTCATGATCCTGTTCTTCCTCTTAACATTGAGGTAGAGGAATCTCTTACACAAGCTACCATAAAAATGATTTTATTGGATTAAGAATTCAATTCAAAATTTACCTGCTGTAGGCACCAACTCACGATGACGCTGTAAAACTTGGACTTGCCGTGCTTGGGGCTGTTAAGGAGTTTGCAGCTTTGGATACATCCGCTTTAGACAAGTTTGTTCAAGTATCATGAGCCGATGATGCAGAGCGCTTTGGTACAAGTATCTTTCGGCACATTATACTGGCAGTTAAAGTCAGCTTTGGTGTCTACCTCTGTACAGTACGTATAATCGGTGCGTCAATTTCTGATTCTGAGGAGGTTCATTTTTCAGATGGTTTTGGTCACAGGCACTCGAAATACTAGTTGATGGCTATGTTTACTTTAGTTTTTACTTATGTTCCATGTATGCTACAGAGATGTTCTGATAAATGAGAAACGTTCTTCGACTACAGAATTTGTCGGAGGGATGTTTGAAGTTGTGATGCAACTAGTTTTTCTTGTTTTTATAATGTTCGATTAATTTTGATTGCGCGTATCTCCTGATCATTGTTCTTTACATGGAATGCGCAATTTCTGTGCTTAAATGTTGTGATGTTTCCCAAAGACATCCCACGCGTCTAATGTTTGTAATGATGAAGACTTTCAAGAAAAAAAAAAAGTTGGGGTCGTCCTGATGAAATGAAAAATCTCTTGCGGGCCGAGATTTTCCTGGACAGATGTCCGGCGGTTCGGCATCATTAGCATGACCGAGTGGGGACGAAATGACAAGTCAATCTTTTTAAGCAACTGATTAAGTGTTACAATTAAAGAAAGGAATCTGGTCAAGAATTAGGGACGAAATGACAAGTCAATTTTTTTTCTCAACAACACAATGAGGTTGTAAATTAGGTGCGTGCAAAGTTTGATAGATTAATTTTGATAGATTAATTTTGAGTAAAGGGTTGGAGCACGCAAGAAATAGAAAAAAAAAATGGGGTGTCGGGTTCGGACGCCGATTTTTTTTTTCGCCACAACACGATGAGGTTGTAAACTAGGTGCGTGCAAAGTTTGATGGATTAATTTTGAGTACGCGAATTTATTTCCGTTCGGCAAGCTTTCAAGGAAAAAAACTTGCATTCGAAAAATTGGAAAATATATTTTATTCCTTTGGGTAAGAAATAGAAAAAAAAAAATGGGGTGTCGGGTTCGGACGCAGATTTTTTTTTGCTCAACAACACGATGAGGTTGTATGTGGAATGATAATGAAGAAGGCATATGTTTGTATGTTGAGCAGTTCATTGAGTATATAGGATGATGTGTTAAAAAGTCATAATTTGATGAAAACATGTGGTTTTGGTGTATAATTGCATATGCTTCTACCAACACGATTATTGCTTTTTATGCTTGTAAGAATTCCCTTGTCTTCTATGCTAGTCAGAATTCACTTGAAAGTGGCCTCTTTGTTGAATATGACTGGTATCGTTTTCTCTTTGAATATTGTCTAGTATGTCTTTAATTTTTCATATAGGAATATAGTTCTGTCAGGCACCAAGGTATATATAGCCTTTACCAGGTTTGTACTTCATAACTTCAGACACTTGCTAGATTTTTTCTCTACTTTCCTGATTAATCAAGAAATAATTTTATGTGGATAGTGTTGATCGTCTTTTCTTAGGTGTTGCTCTAGGATTGTCCCTTGCCTTTGTGAGCTAAATGAGCTTTCTTTCAATATGCTGGGGGATAGCATCAGATTAGTTCATGCCTCCTTGGGATTTGTTAAAGTTGAACTTGGATTTGATGAATCATCAGTTGATAGATAGATGCTCATTTGGTTTTTATGTGTATGAGGATATGGCAATTCTCTCTTTTTGTCATGGGCAGTCAGGTTGGTTCTTGCTTTGGGGGCTCAAGCGAAGCTTGATGTTGTACCTGGTGCAGCTAAGTATGCATTGCCATTCTCAACCCCGACACCCCATTTTTTTTTTTTTTTCTATTTCTTGCCCAACGACCCTTTTCCAACTTTTTTTTTCTTTAAAGCTTTCGGAAATAAATTCGTATGTGCTTCCGTACTCAAAATTAATCCATCAAACTTTGCACGCACCTAATTTACAACCTCATTGTGTTGTTGAGAAAAAAAAATTTGGCGTCCGAACACGAAACCCCATTTTTTTTCTATTTCTTGCCCAACGACCCTTTTTGAACTTTTTTTTTCCTTGAAAGCTTTCGGAAATAAATTCGTACGTGCTCCCATACTCAAAATTAATCTATCAAACTTTGCACGCACCTAATTTACAACCTCATTGTGTTGTTGAGAAAAAAAGAACTTGCCGTCCGAACCCGACACCCCATTTTTTTTTCTATTTCTTGCCCAACGACCCTTTTCCAACTTTTTTTTTTCTTTAAAGCTTTCGGAAATAAATTTGTACGTGCTCCCGTACTCAAAATTAATACATCAAACTTTGCACGCACCTAGTTTACAACCTCATCGTGTAGTTGAGCAAAAAAAAAAAATCGGCGTCCGAACCCGACACCCCATTTTTTTTTTTTTCTATTTCTTGCCCAACGACCCTTTTCGAACTTTTTTTTTCCTTGAAAGCTTTCGGAAATAAATTCGTACGTGCTCCCGTACTCAAAATTAATCTATCAAACTTTGTACGCACCTAATTTACAACCTCATTGTGTTGTTGAGAAAAAAAAAATTTGAAGTCCGAACCCGACACCCCATTTTTTTTTCTATTTCTTGCCCAACGACCCTTTTCCAACTTTTTTTTTTCTTTAAAGCTTTCGGAAATAAATTCGTACGTGCTCCCGTACTCAAAATTAATACATCAAACTTTGCACGCACCTAGTTTACAACCTCATCGTGTTGTTGAGCAAAAAAAAAATCGGCGTCCGAACCCGACACCCCATTTTTTTTTTCTATTTCTTACCCAACGACCCTTTTCGAACTTTTTTTTTCCTTGAAAGCTTTCGGAAATAAATTCGTACGTGCTCCCGTACTCAAAATTAATCTATCAAACTTTGCACGCACCTAATTTACAACCTCATTGTGTTGTTGAGAAAAAAAAATTTGAAGTCCGAACCCGACACCCCATTTTTTTTTCTATTTCTTGCCCAACGACCCTTTTCGAACTTTTTTTTTTTCTTTAAAGCTTTCGGAAATAAATTCGTACGTGCTCCCGTACTCAAAATTAATACATCAAACTTTGCACGCACCTAGTTTACAACCTCATCGTGTTGTTGAGCAAAAAAAAAATCGGCGTCCGAACCCGACACCCCATTTTTTTTTTCTATTTCTTGCCCAACGACCCTTTTCCAACTTTTTTTTTCTTTAAAGCTTTCGGAAATAAATTCGTACGTGCTCCCGTACTCAAAATTAATACATCAAACTTTGTACGCACCTAGTTTACAACCTCATCGTGTTGTTGAGCAAAAAAAAATCGGCGTCCGAACCCGACACCCCATTTTTTTTTTTTTTTCTATTTCTTGCCCAACGACCCTTTTCGAACTTTTTTTTTCCTTGAAAGCTTTCGGAAATAAATTCGTACGTGCTCCCGTACTCAAAATTAATCTATCAAACTTTGCACGCACCTAATTTACAACCTCATTGTGTTGTTGAGAAAAAAAAAAAAAATTTGAAGTCCGAACCCGACACCCCATTTTTTTTTTCTATTTCTTGCCCAACGACCCTTTTCCAACTTTTTTTTTTCTTTAAAGCTTTCGGAAATAAATTCGTACGTGCTCCCGTACTCAAAATTAATACATCAAACTTTGCACGCACCTAGTTTACAACCTCATCGTGTTGTTGAGCAAAAAAATCGGCGTCCGAACCCGACACCCCATTTTTTTTTTTTTCTATTTCTTGCCCAACGACCCTTTTCGAACTTTTTTTTTCCTTGAAAGCTTTCGGAAATAAATTCGTACGTGCTCCCATACTCAAAATTAATCTATCAAACTTTGTACGCACCTAATTTACAACCTCATTGTGTTGTTGAGAAAAAAAAATTTGAAGTCCGAACCCGACACCCCATTTTTTTCTATTTCTTGCCCAACGACCCTTTTCCAACTTTTTTTTTCTTTAAAGCTTTCGGAAATAAATTCGTACGTGCTCCCGTACTCAAAATTAATACATCAAACTTTGCACGCACCTAGTTTACAACCTCATCGTGTTGTTGAGCAAAAAAAAATCGGCGTCCGAACCCGACACCCCATTTTTTTTTTTTCTATTTCTTGCCCAACGACCCTTTTCCAACTTTTTTTTTTCCTTGAAAGCTTTCGGAAATAAATTCGTACGTGCTCCCATACTCAAAATTAATCTATCAAACTTTGCACGCACCTAATTTACAACCTCATTGTGTTGTTGAGAAAAAAAAATTTGAAGTCCGAACCCGACACCCCATTTTTTTCTATTTCTTGCCCAACGACCCTTTTCCAACTTTTTTTTTCTTTAAAGCTTTCGGAAATAAATTCGTATGTGCTCCCGTACTCAAAATTAATACATCAAACTTTGCACGCACCTAGTTTACAACCTCATCGTGTTGTTGAGCAAAAAAAATCGGCGTCCGAACCCGACACCCCATTTTTTTTTTTTCTATTTCTTGCCCAACGACCCTTTTCCAACTTTTTTTTTTTCTTTAAAGCTTTCGGAAATAAATTCGTACGTGCTCCCGTACTCAAAATTAATACATCAAACTTTGCACGCACCTAGTTTACAACCTTATCGTGTTGTTGAGCAAAAAAAATCGGCGTCCGAACCCGACACCCCATTTTTTTTTCTATTTCTTGCCCAACGACCCTTTTCGAACTTTTTTTTTCCTTGAAAGCTTTCGGAAATAAATTCGTACGTGCTCCCGTACTCAAAATTAATCTATCAAACTTTGCACGCACCTAATTTACAACCTCATTGTGTTGTTGAGAAAAAAAAATTTGAAGTCCGAACCCGACACCCCATTTTTTTTTTTTCTATTTCTTGCCCAACGACCCTTTTCCAACTTTTTTTTTTTTTAAAGCTTTCGGAAATAAATTCGTACGTGCTCCCGTACTCAAAATTAATACATCAAACTTTGCACGCACCTAGTTTACAACCTCATCGTGTTGTTGAGCAAAAAAAAATCGGCGTCCGAACCCGACACCCCATTTTTTTTTTTCTATTTCTTGCCCAACGACCCTTTTCCAACTTTTTTTTTCCTTGAAAGCTTTCGGAAATAAATTCGTACGTGCTCCCGTACTCAAAATTAATCTATCAAACTTTGCACGCACCTAATTTACAACCTCATTGTGTTGTTGAGAAAAAAAAAATTTGAAGTCCGAACCCGACACCCCATTTTTTTTTTCTATTTCTTGCCCAACGACCCTTTTCCAACTTTTTTTTTTCTTTAAAGCTTTCGGAAATAAATTCGCACGTGCTCCCGTACTCAAAATTAATCCATCAAACTTTGCACGCACCTAGTTTACAACCTCATCGTGTTGTTGAGCAAAAAAAATCGGCATCCGAACCCGACACCCCATTTTTTTTTTCTATTTCTTGCCCAACGACCCTTTTCCAACTTTTTTTTTTCTTTAAAGCTTTCGGAAATAAATTCGTACGTGCTCCCGTACTCAAAATTAATCCATCAAACTTTGCACGCACCTACTTTACAACCACAGAGAAATTAATTGAAACAACTCATGTTATAAATAAAAAACCAAAAATACCCTTCATAACCCATGAACCCCTTAATGCCATGAACTCCTTAATGCATTGACCTAAAAGAGAAATTATCGCATGCTCTATAAACTATATAGACGAACATTACAATATCAATTATCCTGATCAACTTGGTCTACATGATTTATATGTCATGCAATGTTTCTTCCTCAGATTTGAGAATGTGTTAATTTCCATTGCCATTACCAACCATAACCTTTTAAACAAAAACGACCATCTTGATATCATTTGCTTTTCGGGTGAAAGTTACCAAGAAAACAACATAAGAAGAAAAACTGAAGCTCTATAAACATAGTGCTGCAGTGATTCTGGACACGGACATATACAGCAAATGAAGTTTTATTTGCAAAAAAAGGTACCTACATCATATACCGGTGATCTCTACAGATATCAGAACCAGTAGCTACAAGCATTTAATTAAGAAATTCTACATACAGAGAAAAATTGAAGGAACTATTAGCCAAAAGGGACTCAAATGCTCAGAACTCAGTCCCTAGAGAAGGCCATTTACAGGTGATGTGCTAAAAACTGGCTTGTCTTTGCTAGCTTCACACATTGCGGCGCCATTGCTACTGCTCTTTCTCCGAGGCTTCGCCTCTCCGAGCATGGTTATGACATCCCTCATGCAGGGTCCATCTCTCGGTAGCTTTGCAGTACAGAGGAGCGCTATTCTGAGCACCAAAAGCATATCCTCCTGCACATGCTCGCAGTTTCCTACATTGGGGTCTAGAGCTTCTTCCAGAGCTCTGTTGTCCCTGATTTTCCTCCGTATCCACTCAACAATGTCGACGGATTCTCCGAACTCGAGGTCTAGAGGCCTTTTGCCTGCGATGAGCTCCAACAGTACGACACCGAAGCTGTATATGTCTATCTTTTCGTCAACCTTCATGGTGTATCCGTACTCTGTCGGCGAACATCAAAAAATTGCAGCATTGTTAGCTAAGGAAAGGTGATGAGCATATGTGATACTTTCATCACTTTTTAGCATTGACCAGTAGCTATTTTGCAAGGGTAATACGGTTATTAACTGGGACACTGGAAAGATCTGATAGTTGATCAATTCGATGGAAGATTATGAGAGTAATAATCAACTTACCAGGCGCAATGTATCCATAGGACCCTGCCACTACCGATACTGTTTCGTTCTTCCAGAGCATCATTGGTGGTCCTTCAAGCAGTCTTTGGCTTGGGCTTAATGCGCTTCACGCGTGAGTACAGAAAGACTCCAGCAAGGGCCACTCCTGTACCTAATAACATCACCACAATGAGAAAGATAACAAAACCATAACCATGAGAGCAAAATAATCTAAATAGCAATGACAATAGTAGTACTATGGAACCAAGCTAAACCAGTTGATTAACCAATAAACAGTTACCAGATCTCATTTTCCCTAGAAGCAAATGCCATTATATGCTTTCTCACTAAGGTTTGGGGAGGGAAGGGGAAGAAACAAAAGCCAAGAAAATAACAAACTTGGAAAAAGGCTGTTCAGATGGTAGCATAAATCACCTAGGGAATTTATTGGTGAAACTGGAGTTCGGAAGAAGAGAACTGAGCTGACAATGACCACAACACGCTTCACGCAGTTTCCTACGGAGTGGCTCACTGGCGATACCCACTGTGGTATCATGTAAGAGACCTGCACAAATTCAACAATTAAGGTTGATATTTCCCCATTAAAAAGTGCTATTGAAGACCTGCATGACTGAAAAACAATCAATTCCTTCTCCTGCATGTACTTCATTGTTCTTGCGAGCACGAACACTATGCACATTAGTGCAGATATTGTGGCATATCGTGATTAATCCGAAGCAGACGGTTATCCAATTCTATAGACATGTAAACAGACAACATTATAGAGTTTGCTGATCCAATAAGAAGATCAACAATATCAAGGGATAATTGATCCGATGCGAGATGAGTTAAAAATCACTATTGCCCCACAGTGATTTTCAACTTATGTCACAATGATTGAGACACAGCCGTTTCGTTTCTCAAAAGTTCCAAAAAATTTTCACTAGTGATGTCGCAAATTGATCCTTTCGATTTTCTGCCATCCCGTAAATTTGCTTATCTAAACTCGATGTCCTATAGAGAAGACTCAAGGGGTTCTGAGTGCTTAAAGTAATAGGTCACAGCTATAGATTTGAAAATGAATGCCAAAAGCAATTATAAATGAGGCACACAACATAGCTAAAGATTTAGATCGTCAAAGAAATGTGTGGCCCCTGACCCAAAAATAATGAAAATATTGCATTGGGCAAAAAGCCTCACCTGCTGGTATGCATGGAAGCACAATGCTGCAAGGAAGGACCTGGTTAATACCTGCTGGACATTTAATCCCGCCTGTTGTTAAGATGAGAAAAAAGGCATATCAGAAAAACTTCCATATACAGAACCCTTTTGAGCAATTATTAAAGTTTGAAAGAACACTCACTGCGGCTTGTGGGGATGCAGGAGTGAACTTGAGACCTTCCGTGAAAAAGTCACAGGGAATAATAAAACAAATGACATCATGGTTATAATCGAAAAGAGAGTTATATTGTCCAAGGATTCCTGTACATAAGCAAATTCAACTGCCAAAATAAGAGAACAATCGCATAATGTAGCTTCAAATACTTAACAGTCTGAAGATGAAGACAATACGATTCATGATACCTCCTTATTGACCATGACTTTCTTGCTGAGCACATTACGAGATTGATTACTCAGATTCGAGGCCATTGCGCTCCAAAACCCAGCCCTTAGAAACCATAAAAGCCAAAGTCATGTGCACCGAACAAAAATAAAAGACCTAAACTATGACTCTTCGACCGATGAGCTACCTAGAATACATATCTGAAATCAAACATAAAGTTAGGCTATATCCATTTTTCTACTCCTATATCTTAAATTATTGTATTGAAGTCCTAATGATGCTGACGACTGAAGCAATATTACGCTCAACATATGGGTGCCTTGATTTGACCAACCGCAGCAACTTGCCAGTGGTCACAGGCATCTGCTTGGCTTTTCCCACAAAACAACAATCATCACTGAATCAGTATAAGCACAAGATTTAATGGTCAGATAAATCAATGTATAACTTTGCACATTCACGGTACCAACTTCAAGAATAATTTTATTTGGCAGTATATAACCAGTACTTCCATCCTGAGCACGAGCAATGACATCCCAGAAATCATCTCCATTTCCACTACCCACTACAACGACCAAAACAGAGGCAGCCGGAAAAATCGCTCCTTCACAACATATCTCAAACTTCAAAACAACAAGCTCTCCTTCATCCGACAGACAGATCCCAGGAATACCCCTATACAGCAAAACAAAAGAAGAGCAGAGCCCAGAAATCCTCTCCATTTCCACTACCCGCTAGACCGACCAAAACAGAGGCGGCCGGGAAAAGCCCCACGAATCAAATCGACACGAGAGGGACCAACTCACCAGTTCCGACCAAGGACCTCGTTGGCCCTGTACGAAGTGAAGCGGGGATTGTCGTCGCAGATCTAGGGCTTCTCGGGAGAGACGGCTTTGACCATAGCGGAGAGAGCGCGGCCCTCGTCGGAGAAAGCCCAGTGTCAGGAGAGAGTGCGATTTGGGAACAAAGAGAACGTCGAGTAGAGAGAGGGGCCGTAGTCGGGAGGGAGAGTCGCCGTCGTCGGAGAGCGAAGAGGCCGTGGAGTAGAGAGAGGCCGTCGTCAGGAGGGAGCGTCGCTGTCGTCGAAGAGAGCACGGCCGTCGTCGGGAGGGAGCGTCGCCGTCGTCGAAGAGAGGGCGGCCGTCGTCGGAGAGCGAAGAGGCCGGAGAGTAGAGAGACAGGCCGTCGTCGGCGGGAGCGTCGCCGTCGTCAGAGAGAGCGCGGCCGTCGTCGTCGGAGAGCGAGCGCTATTTGGGAGAGTCGTCGGGTCAGGAAAGAGGGGATAGAGTGAGAAGAGAGAGGAGAGAGAGCAGAAGGAGCAAAGAGGAGAGAGAATGCCCGCGCGTTGGTTTGAATTGGAACGACGTGGGAGAGAAGAGGAGGAGAGTAGACGTGCGCAGGCTAGGAAGAAGGCTAGGGAGAGGAGAGAGGAGAGAGGGGGTGAAAATTTGCAGAACACAGCAAGGGGCCCACACTCGACGTGGCGCCGCGTGAGTGGTCCGGGACCACGCTGACGTGGAGGTCCCGGACCACCCAATATTTTCTCGCCACCCTCGCTCGCGAGCTCGCTCCACAGCTACGGCTGGGCTTCACACTTCAAGTCCCTGTCACTCATACTCGGCGTCTTCCCCGTAGGGACAAACTCTTCTTGAGTAGTGAGTACGTTTCCTCTTTTGAATCCCGTGTCCCCGCTTCATATATATACCCAACACCCCTCACTCCCAATTCTACACAACACCCCTTATCAGTAAACACTCCTCACTGCTCCAGCCAGCTTCCGTCTCTTATAAACACTAGCCCCACCACATTCATCATCCACTTCACTCCGACCCAACAGCTATCGCACTATCCCAGTGCAGACGTCCTCCCATGAACCCTTTCTCTTCTTATTCCCATCCCGACTCCTGCTGCTTCGACTTCGCCGAGCTGCCATCCGACGGCAGGAGCGCCACGGCACTTGGGAACTTCTCCGACAAGGAGGTACTCCTCGCTTCACACCACCCGAAGAAGCGCGCTGGAAGGAAGAAGTTCCGGGAGACCCGCCACCCTGTGTACCGTGGGGTGCGGCTACGTGACTCGGGCAAGTGGGTCTGCGAGGTCCGCGAGCCCAGAAAGAAGTCGAGGATCTGGCTCGGCACCTTCCCTACTGTGGAGATGGCGGCGAGGGCGCACGACGTGGCGGCGCTCGCGCTGAGGGGCCGGTCCGCCTGCCTCAACTTCGCAGACTCCGCATGGCGGCTGCCCGTGCCGGCATCAGCGAACACCAAGGAAATACAGAAGGCAGCGGCCAGGGCTGCGGAGGCATTCCAGCCGGTGGAATCCGAGGACGTGATGTCGGGGGACGAGAAGAAGTTGCGTTCGGAAGAGGAGTGTTCTACGATGAGGACGACATCTTCAAGATGCCGGGGTTGCTCGCCGATATGGCGGAGGGGATGCTCTTGTCTCCACCAAAATGCGGCGGAGATATATATGGTGGAGAGGACGAGGGGAATTCGGACGCATACACGTCATTATGGAGCTATTCCATCTGACCATTTCTCAATTTCACTTGTAGTTTTTGCTGTTAGGGACGACTTTGATGCCGTACTTAGAAGTTTCTTAATAGAGTGCAGATGAAAGGTAAATGGTATGAAAACAGAAGGTATTTTCGTAAGCCATTTTTTTGGTGTGCCATTCGACAAAAAGCATATCGATGAAGCACAGCTCTTCTGATGTTGGGCCACCGATAGAGCGCCGCCGATAGAGCGGATAGGAAAGTGAAACGAAGCACAAAAGTAGGCCGCGTTCATGGTAACATCGGACGTTTGTATATAGTCAATAAAGAAATCATGAATTTAAGAGAAATCGTTTTCAAACATTCCCAATTGATCTTTGACTAGGGGTGTGCAACCGGACCGGGTTTACCCGGTTCCCGGTCCGGCACATCCGGAAAACAGGGTCGGGAACCGGTTCCGGTTGAAACCGGTCCGGGAACCGGTTCCGAGGGATTACCCACCCGGGAACCGGATCGATCGGACCGGTTTGGGAACCGGTTGGAGAACCGGTTTGTAAGCCACCCAAAAAGACCAAAACGCAACCCTAATCTGTTTCTACTTGCTCCGAGCTCCCCTCCCGAAATCGCGAAGCCGACGCCGCCTCTGCCGCTCTCGTCGCACCCCTCGCGCTCGCACCACCGCCGCCGTTCCGCCGGTCATTTGAAGCTCCGCTCCACTGGTTCTGCCCGCAAAGCCGCTGACCCCCGCCGAGCTCGCACCCGAGCGCCGACGCCGCCTCCGTTCGATCTTGCCGTTCCACCTGCTGCTGTTGCCTCGCCGACGCCCTTGACCCGCAGATCTCGCGTCCGCAAGCCCACCTTGTCGCATCTTCGAGCAACCCACAGTAGCCCTTCCTCCTCCGTCCTCTCCGCCTTAAATAAGGAAAGATGGCGACGACGCTTTCTCTCTCTACCAAGAAGCTCCATCTCCATCTCCCTTTCTCTCTCTAGCGTCTCCGTCGTCTCGCCACGGGGATGAGGGAGGAGGAGGAGGAGGAGGTGGAGGAGGGGGAAGCGGAGATCGACCGCCTGCCCGTCGACGTGCTGGCGCTTTCTTCTTCATGATCCCGTCCTTCGCCGATTTGGCGCGGTACGTGCTCTTGACCGCGGGGAGTTCCCATTCTTGCTTTTTGGTTCCGGGGAAAGAAGTTGTTTTGTCTGCGGTTCCGTGTGGTGTTGATGATTCTGAGACGTGGGTTGTGATAAAAAACCGAAATTTCCTCGCAGGGCGAGCGGGGTGTGCAGGAAATGGAAGCGTGGGGTGAAGCTGTCGCTGGGGCGGAGGGAGAGGCTCAGCTTCGCGGGGCTGAAGATGGACGACGATTCCACTGCCCGCGTCGTTCGCCGCGCATACGCCCTCCGTGAACTCGACATGTACTCCCTCTGTCTCGTCTCTCTCATTTACCGTGCAAAAGCATGATTGATGGAGGGTTGTTGGCGCTTGTTAGGATTCTTCTTGAATTTGGAGATTGGTACATGGAGGATTAGTTACTTAGGAATTGTTTGATCATTAGCTTATGATGTGTCTCTATGGATTTTTGAACTTTTGCTGACTGAATTGTCCGCAGTTCGAAGATTTGTTGGGGCTGCCATATTACCGATGAAGGGCTGTACAGAATTTCACTGACGAAATGCGCGGCGAAGCTTACGTCCATCTCTCTGTTGGGGATGACAGAGGTCACTGACCAAGGTGTTGTTAAGCTGGTATGTTTGTCGTTTCGAAGTGATGGTTCGCTTCTGCAGATGTTATGTGTGTAGGCTTTAGTCTTGTTCTGTGTTTGGAGCGATTTCTGGGTGTTGATGGTCGTTTCTTCATTCAGAGTTCTAATGCTAGTGTTCCTCAGTGATAGTGTCAGCGTTGCTTATTAGTCAGATTGTGCAATCTGATAAAAATCAGTGCAAGAACTTGAAATTGTCAATGTACCTTGCTCTGTTGATGATTATCTGTTTTATTCGCATGCCACTTGTCTATGGGATAACTGAGCCTGAAGTTCTCTCACAATCCAGTCCTAACTTTTTGGAAAAAAAGTTTGACCATCAAGTCCTTTTGATGCACGAGGCTTAGAACTTCTTGTGTGCTTTCCCATCATCTGACATATGGTAGTCGGTATATCCTGAGAGACCTACTCTTTAGATCGATGAAGTGTTGCAACAGTTTGTCACTGAGCATCATTCTATAAAACAATCACGATCCATACACCTGATTTTTTGTCTCAACACATGCTCCCTCGTGGACGTGTTGTGTAGCGTTGTCCACCTCATATGTATGTAAATTTAGCTTCTTGATTGAGCCATTTCTGCAGATTGCAAGAGCTACTGCTTTGCAACATCTGAATATCGGCAGCACATTCATCACCGATGAATCATTATATGCAATTGCCAATAGCTGTCCACATCTGAAGGTGAGTTGCTCTGGGTGTTTACATATGAGTGTTGTACAGCAATTTTTATGCAAAACAGTTCCAATATAAACAGGTTAACCCCTCCCGGACCGGAAAAACAGGGTGGGTTGGGAACAGGGTCCAATGCAAACAGGGTCGGGAACATGGTCCAAAAAAAGAGAACCGGTTATAACAGGGTCGGGTACAGGGTCCAGGTCTAGACCCTACCCACCCTGGACCCGATCACCCCTATCTTTGACTGTATCATGCACATGGCAAAAGTGTGCCAATGAAATTCGTACGGTTTCTTTAGGTTCAGGTCATTTTTTCTCTCAGCTAAATTATAGAGGAGGAGCCCAGCAAATGTGTTCGGGCCCAATAAGAGGTTCCATTCCGTCGATGCTTCGCAATGAGCTCATGGATAAAGTAAAGTGGCAGAACCTATAGACATAGACAAGACGCAGTCCCATATGAATATATTAATATTGGAATCGGTTTCATTATTTGCGAGAAAGAACACAGATTGTCTTTAGCGGGTCCTTGTTCTTGTTTTGAGGATTGCACCATTAAAGACCTCATGTTTCCTTCAGCACATGAACTCTTTTCGAGTCACTCAGGAATAATTAAAAGGTGGCACGGCAAGCTATCATGAAGACTAACGTGCACGAAGCAGGATTGGTTATAATGTATTGGTTATAATGTCTTGCCTGCCAGACTTGACCCACTATCAAACTGACCATGAGACTATCTATGCAAGTGACCAACCTTAGCCTAGGCAAGAAAAATATGGTAGTGGAAGGCTTTGATCCCGTGGGTCTAAGTTCAATATGAATTACAGCATAGAACCCATGGCAGTGGTAGGCTTCATCGTTCTAATGAGGTGTGATTGAGAGAAATATGTTAATTCAATAATCTGTGAGTTGATTATCACATATGAATGTACTTTGGATCCCACCCAAGCACAGTTATTCATTACTCCAAACTTTCAATGTGATTCCTGACAAAAAGAGAACAAGGAAGTTATAGAGAACGTCATTTATCATAATCAAATTGGCCGCTATCTATAGTTAATAAAAAGACTGCCCCAATCATAATGATCTTCGAATATAATCACGTATCATGTACCAATGTATAAGGCAAAAAGTGTGCCTATGCAATTTGTATGGGTTGTTTAGGGTTAGGTCCTCTTTGCTCTGGCCTAAATTCTGAAGGAGGAGTCTAGCAAATGTGTACTGGCCCATTAAGAGGGTTAACAGAACCACTGCGTTCCAGTGCAAAATTGATCTTAATGCCTCACAATGAGCTCATTGATAAAGGAAAGTGACCACATCCATAGACATAGACAAGACACAATCCCAACATATTAATGCATTAATCTGGAAGACATGACAACGATCCATATTTAAATTGGTTTTATCATTTGTTGGAGAGAACTCAGATTCTCTTTGTTTTTACCTCCTCGAAGTGGGTGGAACTACTTAAGGTTTGGCTAATAAATTATTAAGCCTAGAATTAATTATGACTCTTCAAAACCCATAACAATTCGCAACTTAGGTTAAATTCTTAACATACAAATGATTTTCAATTAGGAATCATTACTAATCTATTTTTCGTTGGGTCGATTAAAAACCCAAGTAAAGTAACGGGAGAATTACTTCACCTCTGAGAACTAGAGAATGTGAGAATGGAGACTTAATTACACTAAATTTCTCTAATGGTATGTCGGTATATTTTCTCTTTTATTTAAAAAAAAATGTTTTGCAATCAACTTGCATTTATTTTAACTTACTTCTTAACATCCGAGGTGATTAGGCGAGCATGGAATCATTATTTGACACTCAAAAATCAAAGTGTTAAATAAATTGCGAGAAAATGAAAAAAAAAATACCTATTCGAAGCAACGAAAATATTTGTAGTGTTAGCTAGAAATATGATTTTTAATTAACACACAATTTTTCTCTTGTTTAATGAAAATCATGCTTTATGTAATGTAATTATTCTAAATGTAGTAACGTGGACAAATGATGATATTTAACTACATATCCTAATTTTAAGGACAGGAAAAAAATTAATATGTAATTATTCTAGCATTGACCTACGATTTCTAGTTACACACAATCTTAATTACACGTTTTTCAGAATGACGTGCAATTTAATTAAATGGCCTAACATGCTACCCCTAAAATGACATGTGAGTAATGACATGACACAAATGATGACATGAAAGATGGTGTAACAGATGATGAAGCACAAGTTATGACATGGCATATATGACGTGACAAGATGATATGGCATGTTTCGTGGCGGGCATGATATATGATGACGTGGCAAGATGATATGGCATGTTTCGTGGCGGGCATGATATATGATGACGTGGCATAGTTGACAAGGTACACGTGATATAGCATATAATAATGATGAGGCAACATAACATGGCATATATGAACCTAATTCTATATGATGTGCAATTTCTAATAAAATGAACTTAATATACAAACTATATGACATATACATGACATAGCAATATGTCATGATGTAAACTAGATGTTTTTCGTGAGTGTTTTTCCATGAAATTCAAAATTAAAAAATAATCTTACCTAGTTCAAGATATTATCCAATTCAATTTAAGGACTAATCTAGACCAAATCCTAATTTAAATTGGATATCATTTTTAACTAGATAAACTCTATCCTAGCATGCAATCTATTTGTAAAAGATCCTAAATCTTTATTCTAATTGATTTAAAAAGATTATCTAGGATCAATTTAAACATGCAATCCTATCAAATATGCGATGCTATCCATTAAAATCTACTTTATAAAATTTTTTAGCTAATTTGAATATTTGCTTTCAACTTTGGACTCGACGGATTTTGGCTAGGGATCAATGATGCTTCATGGTGGTGCTCAACGGTGTGGCTGGGTCACGAGGGGCGATACTTGGTCGCTCGCAATGGTGGCTTGGCAGAGAGGTGGAGCAAAGACGCTGGACTCGAAGATGTAGGCATCGGGACCTAAGTAACCAAGCTCGACAGAAGCAGCCAAAGCTCGTCAAAGTGACTAGGTATTGCAATACAAATAGATGAGTAAAGACTTGCGCGAAAGGAAGTCGAGTGGACACAAGAGTTCTCAGCCAATTTCACTCGGTTTTGTCTTCTTGTGAATATGAAAGCTGACAGAGAAGCAAAAAGGTGATGGATTACTCTTATCTCTTTCTCCTTTGAACTTCTCTACCATCTGTAACAATTTTGACCCCCGCATGACTCCTCGTGCGTGATGGATGATCTGAACATGCGGAGCATGCTGTGGGTTGGATAGGAAAGGAATTTCACCAGTGTAGATCTACCGGAACAACGGCCCGTTTAGTTCAGCTTTCCCAAGGGACTTTGAGCCCTCAAAGCCCTTTGGGAAAAATTTAAGAGTGTTTAGTTCAGCATTTTAAAACTCCTTGGCAAAATGCTAGCATTTGGAATGCTGAAAGCCCAAAGCAGGTCCGGAGCTGCTTTGAGCTTTCAGCATTTTCGGAATGCTAGCTTAGGGTTTAATGAATTTTTTTTCTTTTCAATATTGCCCTTACTAATAATTATGTTTTCCTCTTTTACCCTCGAAAGTTACTGTCCATCGTCTTCTTCCTTCTTCCTCGCGAAGTTCAGCCGGCGGGCGGCGCTCAGTGGCAGGCGGCCAAATCTGGCCGATGGGGGGCCAAATCTGGCCGCCGGAAGCCTCGCCTAAGGTCGCGCGACCTCACGCGAGGTGGCCTGAGGTCGGGCGACCTCGAGTGTCGCCCGGGTCGCGCGACCCAAGCGACGCCGCTTCAGATTCGAGCCAAAAAAAAAAATAAATCCAAATTTGGAGGAGAGAGTGTCGCAAGGACCTAGCCTCGCCACCGCATTTAACGCTAGCTACTTGGCCCGACACCACCCGTCGTTCTGTCCCATGACGACCTAGTGGCTCTCTGATTGCAATCGAGTCTCATGCCGTTGAGTCCCTTGCTGCTCACCGCCACCGCCTCCCCCTGCATCTCGGCTCGGACCAGCCAAGCTAGTTGCTCGCCGCTTCGCCGATCCGCCGCCACCCCTGCTATTGCTGCCACCTCGCTGTCGCGTCTGCCAATCCCTCGACGCTAGCTGCTATAGATCTGTCGTTTGAGGCCACGGTGACCGACGCCGCTTACCTCAGCCGTCTCCGTCGGGAATCGCACAGAGAAGGAAGGAGGCGCTAGTAGGGTTCGAGCTGGGTTGGGCACGCGGGTCTCAGTCGAGTATGGTTTTCGGCTACTGGGTATGGAGAACGCGGGCCGCGCCAACCTCAGGCGAGCCGCCTCCCGCCACCGCCACCACCACCGCCACCGCCACCGCCACCGCCCGCCTCTCCATCACCACCACCGCCGACTGCCTAAGCACATCTACAGTTGCATCTTCTCCTCCCCCTTTTCTTTTCTTTTCTTTTTTTCCTTTTTCTTTTCACCTTAAAGCTACTTTGCAAAATATGCACAAAAATGAGTTTTCAAACACATTAGCATTCACAAAATGCTCATTCATTCAAAGTTACTTGGGAAAATGCAAAACCATTTCCCCAAAGTTAAACCAAATGGGCCTAACACCGGACAACCTGCGACTCTGAGGCTTGCTGGAATCGTCGCTTAAGGTAACTACCTAGAGGAAGGCCATCGGAGCAAGCTGTAATTGCCGAAAAACCTACAAAAAGTTTGGCAAACGGGAATCGGACAAGCTGAGGAGCAACAGAGAGAGCTAGACATCCGGCCTGAGGAGCGTCGGGACAAGCTGGACAGTCGCTGATTTGGAATCTCGGATGGCGTTCGTGATCTTGCGAGAGGCCGTTGGCTTGTGGATTGATCAATTGGAGGCTCAGTAGATATGAGTACATGTTGCGGAATCCCCGGAGAAAATTGAACTTGGAAAACGACGAGCAGCTGCTTGTGGATGTCAAGGCTCCGGAAAGAATGATGCAAATTTTTTTTGAACCATTCCCGAACGAGAAAATATTGGCTATGACACATGTTCAAAATGGGGCTCAAATGTCAGGGAAAAAATTTCTCTGCCTTGCACACTCTCTCTCCCAACTGTCTCTTCGCCGCCCCCTCTCTCTTCCACCGAGCCCTCGTCCAATTGATGTGATGGATTTAATAATGGGCCTAAGTTGGCCCGGCCACGATGGGCCTAAAGGCCCGGCCCACGGGAATAAGGCCCGTGGAAATGGGAACCTATAAAAGGGATGAGAGAGGGAAAGAACGCACCTCTTGGCATTTTTGCAAAGAACGTTCTCCTTTCTCTCCCAAAAAGCTCTCTCTCTCCAAGACGAAGAAGCGACTCCGTCTTCCCTTAAACGGCGAATCTTCGACATCGGATCGAACGGGACTGAAATCTCTTCCTCAATACGGCATCGGTGTCTAATCTGTGGCTAACAAGGTACGCCCGAATTCGTGGTGTGCTTTACGATCGGTGATACGTGACATTCCAGGGCTTATCTTCCGCATTTGATTAGGGGTTCGATTTTAGTGCCGAATCCGGTTTTTGGGGATCATCCGATCCCAACATGATGAACTACCGCATTCGACCAACGAACTTCGTGACTACGGAGGCAACCTTTCGAGGCGGAGGTGTAAGCGGAGGTTGCGCAGCGATTCATCGAACAAGGGCTCAGTCGTGACTTTGAGGGAAGGATAAGGGCACAGTTGGGAGGGGGTAGTGATTTGGCAATGGCGAGGCCGCAGTGGCTCGTCAGTTGGATGAGGGGGCAGTGATTCATGGGAGGAAAGAGAAGGGGCAAAGTTGAGAGAGAGAGAGAGGGGCGACATGGTGGTTCATTGGTTAGACAAGGGCTTGATGGGAGAGAGAGGGGGCGGTGAAGAGAGAAAGAGGGGAGAGATGGGAGAGAAGAGTGCCCGCTCAATTTAAAAGAGTGATATTTTGACCCCATTTTAAACAAATATCGTAATCTCGGGAACCTTCTTATTTGTCGCACCGACACTTCTTTGCATGTACCCATATTTTCTCATCCTGACACTCTCTCATTCTTTTCTGGCTAACTGGCCAACATGGGTTCATAGTTATTATGTGTCGTGTATTCAATATGTGCGGCCTTCGTATTTTCAATTGGGAAGCCGCATGCTTCCTTTTAGGCTTTACAAATTCTGATATTCAACTTAGGTAACTTTCTGATTATTTCCTCTAATTAAAATATTCATAAAATAATATGAATAGTTTTCCAAGTATTTTATTTAATAATTTGATAATCAATTATTCCAACTTACTCCAAGATGCAAATTTTGGCCAAATTTACATGTTCAAATGGGCGTAGTCCAATATATTAATTGAGTTTAAAACCTTCCATCTAAATCCATTCGCGGCTAATCCAATGCAAATGCAACTACCAAATAAATACTCATAAAATTATATGCATTTTAACTAGTACTTTTTGTCTAGGTACCAGGGTAGATCCCAAATTTTCAATAAAATAAACGATTAAGTGGGCCACCAAAATTTAAATTTGTTAAACAACAACGTCCATCTTCGAAAGTGAACTCATAGAGATTATATTTAAAGATAAAATGATACTTAAATTTTTATTATGCACATATAATAAATGATACTTTTGTGGGATTAGCAGTCCCATTCCTTTTTTGTATGTAATGTGATGCTAATGTCAATGACACGAAAGGACACAAGATTTTTTCACGAATGAAATGAGTCTAATCATTTGGCCGCATGTCGCGGTGTCCAAACAGGTGTCGAAGATATTTCGGGGAAACTAGTGGACCGCGCGAGCCCCAAAACCCTAGAATGGTGGGCCCTTCGATGGCCGACCTCTGACGCTTTGACCTCGACAGCTCCCCCTTCCTCCTCCCCCACCTTCCCTTCTTTCCCTTCGCTTCGATGAAAATAGAAAGTCCCCTGCGCCTTCATCACACCGTCAAAACCTAAAAGAAGGAATTTGCAGCCACGCAGCACCCTCCCGACCCCCACCCCAATTCCAATCCACTTGCCAAGTCACGGCCCCACCTGCTTGGCACGACCCTCACTCGCTCCACAGCGGGGAACCCACTTCAAGTCCCAGTCACTCCCGAGTACGAGTCTGTTTCCTCCTCAATCCCGTGTCCCCGCTTCATATATATATAACACAACCCTCCATCTCAGTAAACACTTACTCCGCCTCACCACACTCAATATCTGCTTCAGCTATCGCAGTATCCCTGTGCAGACGTCCTCCCATGAACTCTTCCTCTTATATCTCCCATCCCAACTCCTTTAGCTTCGACTTCGCCGAGCCGCCTTTCTCGTTGCTGCTGTCCCACGACAGGAGCGCAGCGCCCGGAACTTCTCTGAGGAGGAGGTGCGGCTCTCGTCCGACCACCCGAAGAAGCCTGCCGGGAGGAAGAAGTTCGGGAGACACGCCACCCCGTGTACCGGGGGGTGCGGCTGCGCGACTCGGGCAAGTGGGTCTGCGAGGTTCGCGAGCCCAGAAAGAAGTCGAGGATCTGGCTCGGCACCTTCCCCACTGTGGAGATGGCGGCGAGGGCGCACGACGTGGCGGCGCTCGCGCTGAGGGGCCGGTCCGCCTGCCTCAACTTCGCAGACTCCGCATGGCAGCTGCCCGTGCTGGCGTCAGCGGACACCAAGGAGGACATACAGAAGGCAGCGGCCAGGGCTGCGGTGGCATTCCAGCCGGTGGAATCCGAGGACGTGATGTCGGGGGACGAGAAGAAGTTGCGTTCGGAAGAGGGAGTGTTCTACGACGAGGAGGACATCTTCGGGATGCCGGGGTTGCTCGCCGATTTGGCGGAGGGGATGCTCTTGTCTCCCCCAAAATGTGGCGGAGATATGTATGGTGGAGAGGATGACGGGAATGTGGACGCATACACGTCATCATGGAGCTATTCCATCTGACCATTTCTGAATTTTACTTGTAGTTTTTGCTGTTAGGGACGGCTTTGATGCCGTACTTAGAAGTTTCTTAATAGAGTGCGGATGAAAGGTGATGGGTACAAAAACCGAAGGAATTTTCGGAAGTCATTTCTTTGGTGTGCCATTCGACAAAAAGCATATCGATGAAGCATGGCTCTTCTGATGTTGGGCCGCCGATAGAGCGGATAGGAATTTCGTTGGCGCACCTTTGCCATAGACATGATACATTCAGAGATAAATTGTGTAAGCCTGAAAACCACTTTTCTCAAATTCATGATAACTCGGGCGGTTTCTTTATTAACTATATGCAATCGCCCGATGTTGCGGTGAACACAGCTTTTTTATCTAATGGCAGACCACAAAAATGGCTTCCGAAAATTTGTGTTTGTACCCTTCAACTTTTATCCGCACTCTATTAAAAAAATTTATTAAGTGGGGCATCAAAGTCCTCCCTAATGACAAAACACTTAAAGTGAAATTGAGAAATGGTCACATGGAATAGCTCCATAATGACGCGTATGCGTCCAAGTTCCCGTCGTCCAGTCCGGCATATATATCTCCGCTGCATTCTGGTGGAGACAAGAGCATCCCCTCCGCCATATTGGCGAGCAACCCCGGCATCCCGAAGATGTCCTCCTCGTCGTACAACACTCCCTCTTCCGAATGCAACTTCTTCTCGTTCCCCGACATCACGTCCTCGGATTCCACCAGCTGGAATGCCTCTGCGGCCTTGGCTGCTGCCTTCTGTATGTCCTTGGTGTTGGGTGACGCCGGCACGGGAAGCCGCCAAGCGGAGTCCGCGAAGTTGAGGCAGGCGGACCGGCCCTCAGCGCGAGCGCCGCCACATCGTGCGCCCTCGCCGCCATGTCGGCGGTGGGGAAGGTGCCGAGCCAGATCCTCGACTTCTTTCTGGGCTCGCGGACCTCGCAGACCCACTTGCCCGAGTCGCGCAGCCGCACCCCCCGGTACACGGGGTGGCGTGTCTCCCGGAACTTCTTCCTCCCGGCAGGCTTCTTCGGGTGGTCGGACGAGAGCCGCACCTCCTCCTCAGAGAAGTTCCCGGGCGCTGCGCTCCTGTCGTGGGACAGCAGCAACGAGAAAGGCGGCTCGGCGAAGTCGAAGCTAAAGGAGTTGGGATGGGAGATATAAGAGGAAGAGTTCATGGGAGGACGTCTGCACAGGGATACTGCGGTAGCTGTTGAGTTGGAACGAAGCAGATATTGAGTGTGGTGAGGGGAAGTAAGTGTTTACTGAGATGGAGGGTTGGGTTATATATATGAAGCGGGGACACGGGATTGAGGAGGAAACAGACTCGTACTCGGGAGTGATCCCAGCTGTGGAGCGAGTGAGGGTCGTGCCAAGCGGCTCGCGATTCACCGTGCGACGCGTGTGCAGGTGGGGCCGTGACTTGGCAAGTGGATTGGAATTAGGGGTGGGTGTCGGGAGGGTGTTGCGTGGCTGCAAATTCCTTCTTTTAGGTTTTGACGGTGTGATGAAGGCGCGGGGGACTTTCTATTTTCATCGGAGCGAAGGGAAAGGAGGCAGGTGGGGAGGAGGAAGGGGGAGCTGTCGTGGTCAAAGGGTCAGAGCTCGGCCATTGAAGGGCCCACCATTCTAAGATATTTCCCCTCGAAATATCTTCGACGCCTGTTTGGGAAACACCCTGCCCCTACGGAATATTGGACACCGCAAGAGGCGGCCAAATGATTAGACTCATTTCATTTGTGAAAAAATCTTGGGACCTTTCATATCATACATTGGCATTAGCATCACATTACATACAAAAAAAGAATGGGACTCCTAATCCCAATAAAAGTATCATTCATTGCATATGCATAGTTAAAATTTAAGTATCATTTATCTTTAAATGCAACTTCTACGAGTTCACTTTCGAAAATGGACAGTTATTGACATTTAAATTTTAGTAAATCAATTAATCGTTTATTTTATTAAAAATTTGGGATCCACCTCGGTACATATACAAAAAATACTTGTTAAAATGCATATAGTTTTATTAGCATATATTTGGTAGTTGCATTTGCATTTGATAAGCAATGAATGTATTTAGATGGAAGGTTTTAAACTCAATTAATATATTGGACTACGCCCATTTGAACATGTAAATTTGACCGAACTGATAAAATATTTGTGTGGCCAAAATTTGCATCGTAGAGCAAGTTGGAATAATTGATTATCAAATTATTAAATAAAATACTTGCAAAATTATTCATATTATTTTTTGAATAGTTAATTAGTGGAAATAATCAGAAAATTGCCTAAGTTGAATATCAGAATTTGGAAATTAAATATTTCGAAAAATGATAGATTAGAGCCTAATAGGAAGCATGCGGCTTCCTAGTTGAAAATACGAAAGCCACACATATTGAATACACGACACATAATTTTTGTGAACCCTTATTCACCATAGTAAGAAAAGAAAGAGCCTCCAGGAAAGAAAATATGGGTTGTATAAAAAGTGCCGGTGCAACAAATAAGAAGGTTCTTGAGATTGTGATACTTGTTTAAAATAGGGTGCAAATATTAGAGTTTTTGAATTGAGTGGCCACTCTCCTCTCTCATCTCTCCTCTCTCTTTCTCTCTTGCCCTCCCTCCCACTCTCCTACCCCACTCTCTCTCTCTCTCTCTCTCTCTCTCTTTGCCGCTCCCCTCTCTCCCACTGCGCCCTTGTTCAACCAAGGAACCACCATGTCGCCCCTCCGACTCCGGCTCTCTCTCTCTCTCTCGACTTTGCCCCCTCTCTCTCCCTCCAATGAACCACTGAGCCCTCATCTACCCGACGAGCCACCGCGCCTCCCCTTCGGCTTTGCCATTGCCAAATCACCGCCCCCTCCCGACTGTGCCCTCTCTCCCTCCCTCCAAGTCACGATTGAGCCCTTGTCTAACAAAACACTGCGTAGCCTCCGCCTCCGCCTCGAAAGGTTGCCTCCGCTATCACAAAGTTTGTCGGTCCAATGCAGTGATTCGTCGATTGGACGAGGGCTCGGTGGAAGAGAGAGGGGGCGGCAAAGAGAGAGAGAGAGTGTGTGCAAGGGAGGATTTTTTTCCTTGACATTGGAGCCCCATTTTGGACACGTGTAATAGCCAATATTATTTTCTCATTCGGGAAAGGTTCGAAAAAGTTTTTATCATTCTTTCCAGAGCCTTGACATCCACCAGCTGCTCATCGTTTTCTACGTGCAATTTTCTCCGGGGATTCCACAGCATGTACTCCTATCTGCGTAGCCTCCAACTAATCAATCCACAAGCCAACGACCTCTCGCAAGATCAGGAACGCCATCCGATATTCCAAAACAGCGACCGCCCAGCTCGTCCCAACGCTCCTCGGGCCGGCTGTCTAGCTCTCTCCGTTGCGCCGCAGCCTGTCCGATTCGCTTTTGCCGAACTTTTTGCAGGTTTTTCGGCGATTACAGCTTCCTCCGATGGCCTTCCTCTAGGTAGTTTCCTTAAGCGACGATTCCAGCATGCCCCGGAGATGCAGGTTGTCCAGTGTTGTTCCTGTAGATCTACACCGGTGAAATTCCGTGCCAATCCAACCCACAGCATGCTCTACATGTTCAGATCATCCATCACGCACGAGGAGTCAAGCGGGGGTCAAAATAGTTAACAATGGTACAGAAGTTCAAAGGAGAAAGAGATGAGAGTAATCCACCACCTTTTTGCTTCTCTGTCAGCTTTCATATTCACAAGAAGACAAAACCGAGTGAAATTGGCTGAGAACTCTTGGGTCCCCTCGACTTCCTTTCGCACAAGTCTTTACTCATCTATTTGTATTGCAATACATAGTCACTTTGACGAGCTTTGGCTGCTTCCATCGAGCTTGGTTACTCACGCCCTGATGCCTACATCTTCAAGTCCAGCGTCTTTGCTCCACCTCTCCGCCAAGCCACCGTCGTGAGCGACCAGGTATCGCCCCTCGTGAGCCAGCCACACCGTTGAGCACCACCATGAAGCATCATCAATCCCAAACCAAAAACTGTCTGAGTCCAAATTTGAAATCAAATATTCAAATTAGGTAAAAATCTTGATAAAATAAAATTTAATAGATAGCATCGCATAATAGGTAGGATTGTATGTTTAAATTGATCCTAGATAATCTTTTTAAACCAATCAGAATAAAGATTTAGGAACTTTTACAAATAGATTGCATGCTAGGATAGAGTTTATCTAGCTAAAAATGATATCCAATTTAAATTAGGATTTGGTCTAGATTAGTCCTTAAATTGAATTGGATAATATCTTGAACTAGGTAAGATTATTTTCTAATTTTGAATTTTCATGGAAAAGCACACACGAAAAACATCTAGTTTACGTCGTGACATATTGCTATGTCATGTATATGTCCTATAGTTTGTATATTAAGTTCATTTTATTAGAAATTGCACATCATATAAATTAGGTTCATATATGCCATGTTATGTTGCCTCGTCATTATTATATGCTATATCATGTGTACCATGTCAACTATGCCAAGCCATCATATATCATGCCTGCCATGAAATCATTGCATGCCATATCATCTTGTCACGTCATATATTTCATGTCATAACTTGTGCTGTGTCATGTGCTATGCCATCTTTCAGTCATTGTTTGTGTCATGTCATTACTCATTTGTCATTTTAGGGGTAGCATGTTAGGCCATTTAATTAAATTGCACGTCATTCTGAAAAAACGTGTAATTAAGATTGTGTGTAACTAGAAATTGTAGGTCAATGCTAGAATAATACATATTAATTTTTTCCCGTCCTTAAAATTAGGATATGTAGTTAAATATAATCATTTGTCAACGTTATTGCATTTAGAATAATTGCATTACATAAAGCATGATTTTCATTAAACAAGAGAAAATTTGCGTGTTAATTAAAAATCATATTTCTAACTAACACTGTCAATGTTTTCATTGCTTTGAGATAAGTAATTTTTTTCATTTTTCTTGCAATTTATTTAACACTTTGATTTTTGAGTGTTAAATAATGATTTCACATTCGCCTGATCACCTTACATGTTAAGAAGTAAGTTAAAATAGATGCAAGTTGCCTATAAAACATTTTTCTGAGATAAAAGAGAAACAGTACTGAGAGGGCGTTAGAGAATCTAACGTAATCAAGTCTCCATTCTCACATTCTCTCGTTCTAAGAGGCAAAGTAATTCTTCCATTACTTTACTTGCGTTTCTAATCAATCCAACAAAAAATAGATTATTAATGATTCCTAATTGAAAATCTAAGAATTTAACCCTAAGTTGCGAATTGCTATGGGCTAGGAAGAGTCATAATTAATTCTAGGCTTAATAATTTATTAGCCAAACCTTAAGCGGTTCCACCCACTTCAAGGAGGTAAAAACAAAGAGAATTTGAGTTCTCTCCGACAAATGATAAAACCAATTTCAATATGGATCATTGTCATGTCTTCCAGATTAACGCATTCATATGTTGGGACTGCATCTTGTCTATGTTTATGAATGTGGTCACTTTCCTTCATCAATGAGCTCATTGTGAGGCATCGAGATCAATTTTGCACTGGAACACGGTCGTTCAATTAACCCTCTTAATAGGCCAGTACGCATTTGCTAGACTCGTTCTTCAGAATTTAGGCCAAAGCAAAGAGGACCTAACCCTAAACAACCCATACGAATTGCATAGGCACACTTTTTGCCTTATACATTGGTACATGATACGTGATTACATTTGAAGATCATTATGATTGGGGCAGTCTCTTTATTAACTATAGGCAGCAACCAATTCGATTATGATAAATAACATTCTCTATAACTTTCTTCTTCTCTCTTTGTTAGGAATCACATTGAAAGTTTGGAATAATGAATAACTGTGCTTGGGTGGGATCCAAAGTACTTTCATATGTGATAACCAACTCACAGATTTTTGAAATACCATATTTCTCTCAATCACACCTCATTAGACTGATGAAGCCTGCCACTGCCACGGGTTCTATGCTGTAATTCATATTGAACTTAGACCCACGGGATCTAAGCCTTCCACTACCATATTTTTCTTGCCTAGGCTAAGGTTAATCACTTGCATAGATAGTCTCATGGTCAATTTGACAATGGGTCGAGTCTGGCAGGCAAGACATTATAACCAATCCTGCTTCTTGCGCATTAGTCTACGTGATTGCTTGCCTTGCCACCTGTAATTATTCCTGAGTGACTCGAAAAGAGTTCATGTGTTGAAGGAAACATGAGGTTTTTGTCGGTGCAATCCTCAAAACAAGAACAAGGACCCGCCAAAGACAATCTGGGTTCTTACCCGCAAATGATGAAACCTATATCAATATTAATATATTTATATGTGACTGCGTCTTGTCTATGTCTATGGGTTTTGCCACTTTTCTTTATCCATGAGCTCATTGCGAAGTATTGACGGAACGGGATCGTTCTATTAACCCTCTTATTGGGCCCGGACACATTTGCTGGGCTCTCCTCTATAATTTAGCCGAGAGCAAAAAGGACCTGAACCTAAAGCTACCGTACCAATTTCATTGGCACACTTTTGCCATGTGCATGATACAGTCGAAGATCAATTGGGTATGTTTCAAAACCATTTCTCTTAAATTCATGATTTCTTTATTGATTATATGCAAACGGCCGATGTTACCATGAACGCGGCCTACTTTTGTGCTTCGTTTCATTTTCCTATCCGCTTTTATCGGCGGCCCAACATCAGAAGAGCTCGAATGGCACATAAAAAAAATGGCCTATGAAAATACCTTCTGTTTTCGTACCATTTACCTTTCATCTGCACTCTATTAAGAAACTTCTAAGTACGGTGTCAAAGTCGTCCCTAACAGCAAAAACTACAAGTGAAATTGAGAAATGGTCAGATGGAATAGCTCCATAATGACGTGTATGCCTCCAAATTCCCCTCGTCCTCTCCACCATATATATCTCCACCGCATTTTGGTGGAGACAAGAGCATCCCCTCCGCCATATCGGCGAGCAACCCCGGCATCCCGAAGATGTCCTCCTCGTCGTAGAACACTCCCTCTTCCGAACGCAACTTCTTCTCGTCCCCCGACATCACGTCCTCAGATTCCACCGGCTGGAATGCCTCCGCAGCCCTGGCCGCTGCCTTCTGTATGTCCTTGGTGTCCGCTGACGCCGGCACGGGCAGCCGCCATGTGGAGTCTGCGAAGTTGAGGCAGGCGGACCGGCCCCTCAGCGCGAGCGCCGCCACGTCGTGCGCCCTCGCGGCCATCTCCACAGTAGGGAAGGTGCCGAGCCAGATCCTCGACTTCTTTCTGGGGTCGCGGACCTCGCAGACCCACTTGCCCGAGTCGCGCAGCCGTACCCCCCGGTACACAGGGTGGCGAGTCTCCCGGAACTTCTTCCTTCCAGCGCGCTTCTTCGGGTGGTGTGAAGCGAGGAGTACCTCCTTGTCGGAGAAGTTCCCAAGTGCCGTGGTGCTCCTGCCGTCGGATGGCGGCTCGGCAAAGTCGAAGCAGCAGGAGTCGGGATGGGAATAATAAGAGAAAGGGTTCATGGGAGGACGTCTGCAATGGGATAGTGCAATAGCTGTTGGGTCGGAGTGAAGTGGATGATGAATGTGGTGGGGCTAGTGTTTATAAGAGACGGAAGCTGGCTGGAGCAGTGAGGAGGAGTGTTTACTGATAAGGGGTGTTGTGTAGAATTGGGAGTGAGGTGTGTTGGGTATATATATATGAAGCGGGGACACGGGATTCAAAAGAGGAAACAGACTCGTACTCAAGAAGAGTTTGTCCCTACGGGGAAGACGCCGAGTCTGAGTGACAGGGACTTGAAGTGTGAAGCCCAGCTGTGGAGCGAGCGAGCGAGGGTGGTGCCAAAGTTGAATGCGATTCAGCGTGCGACACGTGTGCAGGTGGGGACGTGACGTGGCAAGTGGATTGGGTTTGGGCTCTTGGGTTGTGGGTTTGTGTGTGTGGGAGTAAAGAAGGCGCGGGGGACTTTCTGTTTTTATTGGAGCGAAGAGAAAGAAGGGAGGACGGGGGAAGGAAGAGATGTCGACGGGCCCATCATTTTGCGGCCCGCGCGATTCACTAGTTTTCATCCGACATATCTTCGATGCCTGTTTTGGAAACACCCCCTGCCCCTAACTTCGTCTGTGAAAAAGCATATGTCCTTTCTTGCGCGTATTCCTTTTCGATCTTATTATTATTGCCCGGGTTTTCTTGGTCTATTTTCTTTTCTTTTTAGTAAACTTACAATTTATTTTATTGGGAGCACGCAACCACCCAATACGTTTTGCTTAGGGAGAGAGCCCAAGTCCGAGTCTCTATCTTAACATATACAATTGAACCAATATCTATAAAAAAAACACCAATTATTCATGGTCTCTCCTCACTGAACAAGCGTCGGTCATGAGATTTCTTTCTTGAGATATTTAGCAATTGTCAATCATGAGATTTCTTTATTGAAATATTCACTAATTGGCTCTAATACCATTTGTTTGAAGTGCACCGTAGAAACTCGATACCTTTCACGTGTGGAGATCGTCAAGAGAGAGCTTAAGTCCAAGCCTTTTAACATATCTAGTTAGATCTATTTTTATTTAAAAACTTAAACTAATGAGTCATGAGTCAATTATGATATATTAACTACTCAACACCACACAAATTCTCTGACGTGGGTCTTCTCTAATACAATTCATGCGTGCATCCTAAAATATTTTGTGTCAATTTAGCTTTGTTAAGGTTTAAAATTCTAAAATTACAACCGAACAAATTTTTTCTCACATAATTCAATGAGTGTCAAATGAGGACAACACAAACAAGCCAAGGAACTTATGAGCTACTTGAGCTCACTTTGCTCAGTTACCCAAACCGAAGACATAATCCTTGTCCCATCTAAGTCGAGTTTTGAGTAATTCGAATCTTAGAACTATGCAAACTTAAGTTTAATAGTATTTGATTCGTTTACCTAAAAACTTAAGTTGGTGGTGTAGAATTCAATAGGTACATAAATCATGAATGTGATATTACTTTTTATATGATTTAGTGATTATCAATCAAATTAAATTGTGAATTCAACATATTATAGAGTTGAGGTCAAATTTGAGAAATTAATTTGGAGATGATCTGGCTAAATTCAATATCGGATCTATAATTTTTGAATCTGAACATTAATCATAAACTATCATATATAGTTGATTTGATTAAATAGAATATATATATTAAAAAAAAGTGTACACATGGAAAATCCATCAAAAAAGCTCATAATAACTACAAATACGTTTTCCTATATTGCATCATACATTTGGATTAGCATCACATTACGCACAAAAAATGGGATTCATAATCCTGATTCTTGACAAATATATCTTCCATTGCACGTGTGTGGTCAAAATTTAGGCGTCATTTTGTATTTGATACAACTTTTGCGAACTCACCTTCAAAGAGAGGTAGTTGTTGACACTTAAATTTTAATGTTTCATTTTAAAGAAAATTAGAAATCGAACCTGGTCCCTATACAAAAATTTAAGGTAAATTGCATATAGTTTTAAGAGCATTTATTAGATAGTTACATTTTCATTGGACTGGCGGCTGATGGACTTAGATGGAAAGTTCTAAACTCAATTAATAAATTGGACTAAACCCATTTGAATAATTAATTTTGGCCAACCCAAAGAATATCTGTGTGGTCAAAATTTGCATCATAGAACAAGTTGGAATAATTGAAATATCAAATTATTAAATAAGATACGTTGAAGGTAATTAATATTATTCTATGAATACTCAATTAGCGGAAATAATCATAAAATTGCCTAAGTTGAATATTAGAATTTGGAAGCAAAATATTTTTGAAAAACCCTAGGGTGGAGCCTAAAAGGAAAGCTTGGGCTTCACAGTCGGAAAATACAAAGGCCACACATATTGAATATAGTCTCATATTTTTTAGCATCCACGTTCTCCACAATGAGAAACGAATCTCCTCCCCCCTCCCCCCATCGAGCCCTCCTCCAACCGATGAACAACTACACCACTCCTCCGGCTCCGGCTCTAACTCATCCTGCACACTCTATCTCTCTTTGCTCGACTTTCTCTATTTGCCCGACGCTTTGAACTCTGCCCCCTCTCTCTCCCTCCGACGAACTATCAAGCCCTTGTTCGACTGATGAGCCACCACGCCACCCCTCTTACTCTGCCATCGTCGAATCTCTGCACCCTTTCAGCTGTGCCCTCTCTTTCCGTTCAAGTCACAACTAAGCCGTCGTCCAATGAATCACCACGTGGCCCTGAAAGACTGGTTATATGCTTTGCTGTACGTGAAATGCTTGTTTTCCACAGGGGGTCATCTGCGTTTTTTCTTTCTTTAAATCGATTCCTATAGGATCAGTAGTGTCCTTATGCAATCATGACTTCTTATTGTTTCCTCGGGTTTTTGCTAAGAAAACTTCTCAGTTGGTCAAGACTTGAGTGTCACATTGGTCATAAAAGTTTCATATGCAGCGTATTTCGAGATTTGAAGTTATGTGGAAGTAAAGAAACTGATCTGCCTGAAGTTCAGGCATATTGTGGAGACAACCTTTTTTGCAGAAATATCAAGTGAGTTGTGGATGAATATTGGATGAATCATTGAGCATGTTGTCCATTAAAAATCTTGCCAGGTGAATTTCCAGAATGCACAGATCTTGGCTAGGGTTAAACTGTTGGATCCTTGTGTTAGTGTCCATTGTGAGAACTGTTGCTGCTTTAGGGGAACACCAAGGCCCCCAAGAAGACTCCTTGCCAGCTTATAATAGTTTGTCATCGTTTTTCTGGTTTTTTTGCCTCATATGATTAATGGATAGAGTCATGAGCAGGGAAGTTGCCCCTCTTCTCAGAGGAAGAAGATGGCAACTACCATTTTTGAGGCCTGCGCGATCACAACAGGTATCGTTTTGGGCTGTGGCTATTCGGCCCTGAAAGACGATAAGATTTAGGATGACCTGCAAACCGAGTGAATCATATTTTGAAATATATTCAAAACTAAAGTACAAGCCTAATCATATTGAGAACTTGGAATGTGATGTATTGATAATTCCGTGTCTCTTTGGTTTGTACATTTCCTTTCCTATCAAAGGAGCCAAACTGATGTCCCTTTCTGTTGACTATGCTTCTTACTGCCTTCTCAAGAGAGTATATCCTAGCTGCTATTATTGCAAGTTATCTTTTCTGGCATGTGTCTTGTCATTACCAATCCTGCTTCGTGCCTGTGGGTTAGTCTGCGTGGTTGCTTGTCTTGCCACCTTTAATCATTCTGGAGTGACTTGAAGAGAGTTCATGTGCTGAACGAAACACAAGGCCTTGGTCGGTGCAGTCCTCAGGATATGAAACGGCCAAAGACAGTCTGAGTTCTCTTCCGCACATAAGAAAACCAATTTCAATATGGATCATCGTGTCTTCCAGATTAATGTTTTTGTATGGGACTGCGTCTTGTTTATGTCCATGGATTCTGTCACTTTCATTAATCCTTGAGCTCATTGCAAAGCATCGACAGAACGTGATCGTTCTGTTAACCCTCTTAATGGTCCTGGATGCATTTGTTGTGCTACTCCTCTAGAATTTAGCTGAGAGCAAAAAGGACCCGAACTTAAAGAACCTATGCGAATTTCATTGGCACACTTTTGCCATATGCATGATACATTCGAAGATCAATTGGGTAAGTTTGAAAATCACTTCTCTCAAATTCACGAGTCTGAAAACCACTTCTCTCAAATTCATGATGACTTGGGTGGTCTCTTCATCAACTATATGCAATGCCCAATGTAACTGCGAACACAGCCTACTTTCATGCTTCGTTTCACTCACCTATGCGCTCTATCGGCGGCCCAACTTCAGAAAAGTTGTGTTTCGTCTATATGCTTTTTATCTGACGGCACACCACAAAAATGGCTTCCGAAAATAACTCCTGTTTTCGTACCCTTCACCTTTCATCCGCACTCTATTAAAGAAACTTCTAAGTACGGCATTAAAGTCGTCCCCAACAACAAAAACTACAAGTGAAAATGAGAAATGGTCAGATGGAATAGCTCCATAATAACGCGTATGCGTCCAAATTCCCATTGTCCTCTCTACCATATTATCTCCACCGCATTGCGGGGAGACAAGAGCATCCCCTCCGCCATATCTGCGAGCAATCCTGGCAGCCCGAAGATGTCCTCCTCGTCGTGCAACACTCCCTCTTCTGAATGCGACTTCTTCTCGTCCCCCGACATCGAGTCCTCGGACTCCACCGGCTGGAATGCCTCCGCTGCCTTGGCCACCGCCTTCTGTGCGTCCTTGGCATCCGCCGACGCCAGCATGGGCAGCCACCACGTGAAGTCCGCGAAGTTGAGGTAGGCGGACTGGCACCTCAACGCAAGCGCCGCCACATCATGCGCCCTCGCCGCTATGTCCACAGCAGGGAAGGTGCCGAGCCAGATCCGCGACTTCTTTTTGGGCTCACGAACCTCGCAGACCCACTTGCCCGAGTAGCGCAGCCGCAACACACGGTAGATGGGGTGGCGGGTCTCCCGGAACTTCTTCCTCCCGGCGCGCTTCTTCAGGTGGTGGGACGAAAGGCGCACCTCGTCGTCGGAGAAGTTCATGGGAGGACGTCTGCACTGGAATAGTGCGATAGCTGTTGAGTAGGAGTGAAGCGGATAATGAGGGTGGTGGGGCGAGTGTTTATATGAGACAGAAGCTGGCTATAGTATCGAGAAGTGTTTACTGATATGAGGGTGTTGTGTAGAGAATTAGGAGCGAGGGATGTTGGGTTTATACATATGAAGCGGGGACGCGGGATTTAAAAGAGGAAACAGACTCGTACTCAAAGAGTTTCCTGCCTACGGGGAAGACGCCGAATCTGAGTGACTGTGACTTGAAGTGTGAACCGAGCGGAGCTGTGGAGTGCCGAGTTGCGTGAGTTTCAGCGTGCGACACGTGTGCAGGTGGGGGCCGTCACGTGGCGAGTGGATTGGGTTTGGGTTGTGGCGTGGGGTTGGGAGGGCGGTGGGGCTGCAAATTCCTTTATGAGGGTTTTGGCCGTGTGAGGAAGGCGCGGGGGCCTTTCTGTTTTTTCATCGGAGCGAAGCGAAAGAAGGGAAGGCAGGGGACGGAGAAAGGAGGAGCTGTTGAGGTCAAAGGGCCAAAGTCCCCATCTTGTAGAAGGGCCCATCATTTTGCGGCTTGCGCGATTCACTAGTTTTCACCCGAAATATCATCGATGCTTATGTTGGAAACACCTTGCTACCATGGAATATTCGATACCGCCAAATGCCATCTATGGGTCCTCTTACTTTCTTTTATCGTGAAGCATCGACGAAATGGGATCGTTATGTTAACCCTCTTAATGGGCCCGGACGCATTTGCCAAGCTCCTCCTCTAGAATTTAGCGAAGAACAAAACGGACCTGAACCTACAGAACCCATATGAATTTCATTGGCACACTTTTTCCATATACACGATACATTCGAAGATCAATTGGGTAAGTCTGAAAACCACTTCTCTCATATTCATGATGACTCGGGCAGTTTCTTTATTAACTATAAACAACACCCGATGTTGTGAACGTAGCCTACTTTTGTGCTTCGTTTCACTTTCCCATCCGCTCTATCGGCGGCCCAACATCGGACGACCCGTGCTTCATCGACATGCTTTTTATCTAATGGCACACCACAAAAGTGACTTCCGCACTCTATTAAAGAACTACTATGTACAAGTGAAATTGAGAAATGGTCAGATGGAATAGTTCCATAATGACGCGTATGCGTCCAAGTTCCCGTCATCCTCTCCGCCATCTATATCTTCGCCGCATTTCGGGGGAGACAAGAGCATCCCCTCCGCCATATCGGTGATCAACCCTGGCATCCCAAAGATTTCTTCCTCGTCGTACAACACTCCCTCTTCCGAATGCAACTTCTTCTCATCCCCCGACATTATGTCCTCGGATTCCACCGGCTGGAATGCCTCTGCAGCCTTGGCTGCCGCCTTCTGTATGTCCTTGGCATCCGCCGACGCTGGCTTGGGCAGCCGCCATGCGGAGTCTGCGAAGTTGAGGCAGGCGGACGGGCCCCTCAGCGCGAGCGCTGCCACGTCATGCGCCCTCGCCGCCATCTCCACAGTAGGGAAGGTGCCGAGCCAGATCCTCGACTTCTTTTTGGGCTCGCGAACCTCGCAGACCCACTTGCCCGAGTCACGCAGCCGCACCCCCCGGTACACGGGGTGGCGGGTCTCCCGGAACTTCTTCCTCCCGGCGGGCTTCTTCGGGTGGTGAGATGCGAGCTGCACCTCCTTGTCGGAGAAGTTCATGGGAGGACGTCTGTGCTGGGATAGCGCGATAGCTGTTGAGTAGGAGCGAAGCGGATCATGAGTGAGGTGGGGCTAGTGTTTATATGAGAGAGAAGCTGGCTGGAGCTGGGAGAAGTGTTCACTGATATGAGGGTGTTGTGTAGACAATTAGGAGTGAGGGGAGTTGGGCTTATATATATGAAGCGGGGACGCGGCATTTAAAAGAGGAAACAGACTCGTAATCAAGAGTTTCCTGCCTACGGGGAAGACGCTGAATCTGATTGACAGGGACTTAAAGTGTGGAGCCGAGCTGTGGAGAGTGTTAGAGCTATGTCTCTAACAGAGAGAAAGAGCGAGTGAGGGTCGTTCCAAGTTGTGTAGAGAGAGCGAGGAAACAGACTCGCACTCAAGAGTTGCTGCCTACGGGGAAGGTGCCGAATCTGAGTGAGTGGGGACTTAAATTATAGTGCGAACCCAGCTGTGGAGTCATCGTCCGACACGTGTGCGGGGGGCCATGACGTGGCAAGTGGATTGGGTTTGGGTTGTGGGCCTCGTGGCGTGGGGTTGGGAGGGTGGTGGGGCTGCAAAGTCCTTTTTGAGGGTTTTGACCGAGTGAAGAAGGCGCGGGGGACTTTCTGTTTTTTATCGGAGCGAAGGGAAAGAAGGGAAGACGGGGTGACGGGGAAGGAGGAAGGAGGAAGGAGGGGATGTCGAGGTCAAAGGATCGAAGGTCCCCATCGAAGGACCCCTCATTTTGTGGCTCGCGCGATTCACTAGTTTTCACCCGAAATATCTTTCTCCTTCTCCTCATGGCCACCGCGAAGTTGAGGTAGGCGGACTAGTCCCTCAGCGCGAGCGCTGCCACGTCATGCACCCTCGCCGAGAGAGATAGAGGTCAAAAGAGTGAGAACTAAGATTGAACGAAGAGCGAAAGGAGCCTAAGCCATGTGCGAGCACCATTCGACGACCCCTCCCAGTAGATGTCCTCAAGCTCGAACTATGAGAAAAAGTACCAAAGAAGTCATAAACATATTGTATTTTTATTGATTTAATTATGAATCTTTTAATTAAATTAATTTAGTCATAAACTTTTTCACATTTGTCTAAATTCAATCCGTCCGATCAATTTAAATTGAAAATTATTGAGGTGAACACCGACCATCCTACATGATACAACCGGTGCTAACGTTGACATTTTTAATAATTTTTAAATAACTTTTTAATGTTTTAATGATTTTTTCTCCATTCCGTTTTCTTTGCCTTTTCTTTTTACATTGGCCATCGCGGGCCAATGGCCATGGCCACAGCCAATGGGGGCTAGGGCTAGCTTTCCTAGGGTAGGTTGCCCTTGCCGGCTACAAGCGAGGGTCGACCTCACCGAACTATGCTTGAGAAAGGGCGAGTGTCAGTTGTCCAGGCACGGCTAGGCAAGGCCCCCTCGCTAGATATGGTGAAGCCAACCCTTGCCCAAGCTAAGGTAGCCTTGTTGCACCTTGCCGAGCCTCGCTTGGGTAAGGGCAAGCTCTAGTAAGACCTTAAGCAGGGCTTATTGGAGCTTTCCCTCACCCAAGCAAGGCCCGACGTGGTCAACCCTCGCTTGGGTGAGGGTTGATCTTACGTTGAGGAGGCTATTCCTTGCCTAGACCAGGGCAAGGCTTGCTATCACCCAAGCTCGCCAAGTCTCACCCTCGACCAGCGGAGGCCTAGTAAGGCCAATCCTTGCTTAGGCAAGGCATGGCGAGGCCGCCTTGGCCTAGGCTAGGGTTGGTTGGCGCTTGCCCTCGCCTAAGCGTAGCCAACCCTTGCCGGCCACGGCATGTGGTTGGTGGCTGACGATGGCCACTGGAAAAAGATAAGGCAAAGAAAAGGGTAAAGAAAAAAAAAAGAAATAATATTTTAAAAATTAAAAAAATATATTAAAATGCTTTTAAAAATGTCCACCTTAGTGTCACTCATGCCATATAGGATGCCTGGAGTCCACTTTATTAGTAATTTTTTTTATTTAAATTAGTCGGATTGACTAAATTGGTATAAATGTGAAAATGTTTATGATTAAATTGATCCAATTAAAAATTTTATGACTAAATTGATACCCATGCGATAAGTTTAGGACTTTTTTGGTACTTTTCTCCTGAATCATGGAAAATGCCCTACTTCTCCCTTGCTTATCAAGTTTGAGAACGTCGAATCAAAGCAATGAGATTTTGGGTAGATCGTGCAAAACCCAAACTGATTTGTTGCCAATAATGTGGATTTAGAGCTTAATATGCTGGATCTAGGCCATGAACGACATAGAATTTCAACATGGAAGTGGTGTTTCGAACTGCCTATCAACCATTTGACAAAATACTTGAATAAAGCACCAAATCCGAGTTCATATATGTCAACCACGGATGAACGTCTACTCCCCGGAAAATCCATACCTCTTGCTAGACAAGCCTGTGGTTAGAGGCCTCAGTCCTTTCTTTTTGTCTCGGTGTGCATATATGTGTTGGAATGGCTTTCGTTGCAATCTGTTTTTCTCTGCCGATGTTAACGTCGCCAATGAGGTTTGGCGACGGTGAGAGAGGGGCGGCCGACAACCGGTAGTGGCCAGGATTGGTGACTGGTGGAGGCGTTGATGTTTTTGAACAGGAGAAGAAGATTAGTAGGCATCGTTGGGCGGAGGACAATTCGTTCCAGCAAAGCACCAAGAAAGGAAGTCTCTTTATCAACTAATTTTGACCATACTATTTACTTATTACATTAAGCATTTCATAGCATTGCATTTAGGTAATAGTTCGCTTGTGACCTCTTATTGTCTATAAAAGGCAAGGAGGATGTATTGTGTTGGGCAGAGTCCCCTGAAGTAAAGTGAGTGTTTTGTAAAACCTCTCTATGGCCTTCTAAATTCCTCTTCTTCTCTAGCCAGTGAGTAGGAGGATAGAACCAATTGAGAAAGTCCAGAAGGTTTTGATCACTTTCTTTCTCAATATTTCTACCAAGTAAGAATATCCTGGTGAGGTTTGCAACAAATCTCCTGGTTGGGATCTCAAAAGCTATCAAGTACTTATTGGTTAAGATCAAATTTATCTTTTAGAAAATAAAATATAGAGGATAACAAATAACATATAAAAAAAAAACATTTGGAGGGAGATTTTGGAAATTTTTGAATAACGAAGTATTTTTCTTGTTAAACATATCTCCTCATTTTAAAATTAAAAAAATTAATTGTTGTGTGATTTTGGAGCCATTTTTTTCTTTGTTAAGTGGTTGAGTGAATATTTCATTTGCAAAAAACAAACTCGAGTCTTTCCTCTATAAATAAAGGATGCAAAGCTTCGGTTTAGGGGGGGCGAATTCGAAAAAAATTCAGAGCAAAAAAAATTCTGTCGTTTGGAGGGCTTTTCTCGATCTAAAAATTCAACACAAGAGAAAAGGAAAAGCTTTCCTAGGGTTTTCTTTTCGAGGTCATCAATTCAGCGCAAGAGGAGAAGTCTCGATTCTTGAGGAAAAAAGGGCCAGCAGAACCTTTTCTTCTGCTGAAAAGTGTAGCAGAGGAAAAAAAGTGAAGTGAACAAAGAAGACAGGGAGAAAGGACGTGCGGATGCAGAGGAGAGAGAAGAAAAAAAAAAAAAAAAAAACACTGTTCTTCTTCTCCGATACTCGCTGCCGCCTGCCCGCGCTCCGTCCCTTGCCCGTCGGACGCCACCGTCTCGCCTAGCACCACCAGAGTCTGACGCCGCCTCCGCCCTCTTGCCCCGACATTTGACGCCGTTTCTGCTCCTGCTTCACCGACGCCCTCCGCGAGCAGCACCGACTCCCGGTCGCTGCACTTCCGAAGCCGAGACATCCACCCCTGCCGTCGACACCGCAACACCAGCGACCCGAAGCCGCTGCTCCAGATCTGCCCGCTGCAACAACCGACGTCACCGCGCCCGCTGAGCTCCGACGCCGGACTCTGAACGCCGCACCCCTGCTGCAGCTGCCCAAGCCACCACCACGCCACATCTGCTCCTTTCGCAGTGACCCGACGCCCCCGCGTTCACCGTCGCTCCCACCAGCTCCTCCCGAGCACCATTGTTGCGAGCACGCGACGCCCCGACGCCAGCCGAACCGACGCCTCCGACGCACCAGCCCGTGAGCCCTCCTCGCCGACCCAGCCGCCGGACGCCTCGCCGCTTCCACCCCCGACGCCCGCGCCAGTAGCCCGCGCGTCAGCTGCCTTTCGCCGGAGTCTTGCACCGTCCGTGACCGCGCCACAGCTCCCCAGATTTCGCGCGCTGCTCTTCCTCAACGCCAGATCTGACCAGCAGCTTGCCACCTCGCCGCGCGTCCGCCGCCTTTCGCCGGAGCCCCGCACCGCCTGTGCCCCCCGCTGCAACGCCCCGAGCTCCGCCACCTGCTGCCTCCCCTGTTTTTGTTGCAGGTCTGGTTACTACTCGAGCCTCGCCGGAATTCCGACGAACAGCTCCTATTCCGATCGGCGACCTATCACCAAACCACCATCGCAGCTCGGCCACTACTGCATCCTCGCCACTCCTCAAGTCAACCGTGAGTTAGACTAGATAAAATTTTTAGATATTCGGTTTCATAGTTTTTTTTTTTTTTTAAATTTTATTCTAACTTGATTTGTTTTGATTTATTTTTATTAGTATCCGATTAGGAAATTTGTCATATTAAGTCATAATAATAAAAAATATTGAGGCACGAGACGTCGGGTTAGATTTTTGATTATTTCGACTTTTCATGGCAAATTCATGAATTGCTTTGCATCATTGAGATAATAGGCTATTGATTTACATTGATGAATTTTCAATAGGATATATATTTTGGTGTGTTATCGTTATTTGTTCATCACATATCATGCATCATATGTTATATCTAGAATTTAGGTGTTTAGGTCCATACACATTTCATGTTTAAATCAACACATTTTAATTTTTAAGATTCATGTAGAATTAAAATGATTTTCCTTTAATAAAACCAAAACAAAAAAAGAACAAAAAAAAAAAATGTTATTTAGGTTATATAGATTTCATAATGTGCATATTACATGTTGCATTTTAATTAGTGGATCATAGGTTAATGTTTTAACATTCTCATCATGTAGTATTTTTTTTTCTAAATATAAAAAATGCCAAAAAATTAGCATTGCATCGTTACGTTACTTTCTTTTTAATAAAAATTATTAGGTCATTTCGAAAAAAAGAAGAAAACAAAACAAAAAAGTCATTTACTTGGTTAATTAATGGGTTAGTTCATAATTAATCACATTTCATATCATCATTGTTTAATATAGGTTGCATATATATAAAGTATAATTTATTAGGGTTGCATTATTTTAAAATGAAAAATCAGAAATAGAACATGCATATAGAATTACTACGTCATCCATCCCATGTCATGTAATACATGCATATTTAGGATTATGTAAATAAGATTGCACACATAGGGTGATAGTTCAAGTTATGCCATATGAATTGCATCTCACATATCATTAAAGTAAAATTCATGCATATCAAATTTAAATTAAGATCACATCTAATTAGATATCATGTCATTTAAAAAATCATGTTTAGGGCATGCATTTTATTAGTATTGTTGTAAATGTTTTTTTTTTTAGAGGATAGACTTTAATGAAGTTATAGTTTATGATTTCTTACGAATCTAGCATTTTGATTTATTGAATGTTATTTAATTTATTGTGCATCCGCATGACCACCATTTGCATGTTAGTAGCTTATGTTAAAATTGATCAATACTGCCTGCAAAATATTTTTGAAATTAAAATAAAAACGTACCGAAAGGACGTTAGACTAATCTAGCGTAACCATGTCCCTAGACTTGTTGAATCTCTGGTTCACAAAAATAAAGTATTCTCCCATACTTTATTTGGGTTTCTAATTAACTCTAATTGGTTAGTGGCGACTCCAAATTGAAATATAATTACATGTTTAAATGGGTTAATTCATTAATATCAAGTCGCGATTGGTAGGACTTGAGAGGGTCCGCGCCGAGTCATCGGACTTAATAATCCATTAATCTCTTTAAGTAATTCACCCTAAAAAATTAGGTCGCGATAATATGCAACACCCAATGCTACCATGAACATGGCCTACTTTTACTCTTCTATCGGAGGCCCAACATCAGAAGATCCGTGCAGTCTCTATTATCTACCTAATGGCACGCCCCAAAAATTGGCTTTCGAAACTACCTTATGCTTTCGTACCCTCCTTCGCCTTTCATCCGCACTCCATTAAAAAATATTTTAGTATGACATCCCAGTCGCCCCTAACCCAAAAAAGTACAACTGAAATTGAGAAATGACTACATGGAATAGCTCCATAACGACACGTATGCGTCCAGATTCCCGTCGTCCTCTCTGCCATACCCATCTCCGCCGCATTGCGGCGGAGGCAAGAGCATCCCCTCTGCCATGTTCTTGAGCAACCCTGGCATCCCGAAGATGTCCTCCTCGTCATACAGCATTCCCTCCTCCGAATGCGACTTCTTCTCGTCCCCCAACATCATGTCCTCAGGAGCCTCGCTTGGGTAAGGGCAAGCTCCAATGAGACCTTAAGCAAGGCTTATTAGAGCTCACCCTCACCCAGGCAAAGCTCAACGTGGCCAACCCTCACTTGGGTGAGGGTCGATCTTGCGTTGAGGAGGCTATTCCTCACCTAGACCAGGGCAAGGCCTACTATCAACCGAGCTCGCCAGGTCTCACCCTCAACCAGGGAAGGCCTCGCAAGGCATGGTGAGGCCACCTTGGCCTAGGCTAGGGTTGGCTGGCGCCTGTGGTTGGTGGTCAACAATGGCCACCGGAAAAAGAAAAGGCAAAGAAAAGGGTAAGGAAAAAAAATAGTTTAAAAATTTTAAAATTCAGAAAAATATTAAAATAGTTTTCAAAAATGTCCACGTTAGTATCACTCATGCCATGTAGGATGCCCGGAGTTCACTTTATTAGCAATTTCTAACTTAAATTATCCGGATGGACTAAATTGGTATAAATGTGAAAATATTTAGGATTAAATTGATGTAATTGAAAAGTTTATGACTAAATTGATACCCATGCAATAAGTTTAGGACTTTTATGATACTTTTCCCTTGAACCATGGAAAACGCCCTATTTCTCCCTTGCTTATCAAGTTTGAGAACGTCGAATCAAACCAATGAGATTTTGGGCATATTGTGCAAAAACCAAACTGATTTGTTGTCAATAATGTGGATTTAGAGCTTAATATGCTGGGTTTAGGCCATGAACGACATAGAATTTCAACATGGAAGTGGTGTTTCGAACTGCCTATCAACCGTTTGACAAAACGCTTGAATAAAGCATCAAATTCGAGTTCATGAAATCAATTCTTAAAATGTTTGTTTTGCAAAAAAATAATACTTTGTTTTGCGCTAAATTTGTTCTAATATCGTTGCGTTATCACTGAATTGGGTTTCTTTTTTATTTAGTGGCATATCGTTTGATGCCCAAGTCGACCATGGATGAACGTCTACTCCCCGAAAAATCTATACCTCTCGCTAGACAAGCCTGTGGTTAGCGGCCTCAGTCCTTTCTTTTTGTCTCGGTGTACATATATGTGTTTGAATGGCTTTCGTTGCAATGTGTTTTTCTCTGCCGACATTAACGTCGCCGATGAGGTTTGGCGACGGTGAGAGAGGGGCGGCCGACAACCAGGTAGTGACCAGGATTGGTGACTGGCAGAGGTGTTGATGTTTTTGGACTGGAGAAGAAGATTAGTAGGCATCATTGGCCGGAGGACGATTCATTCCGGCGAAGCACCAAGAAAGGGAGTCCTCGGCGTGGCCTCGGTGAAGTCCAAAGGAACAAAACGATGCAGAAAGAAGAGAACAAAAAACAATTATATAAAAAGAGAAAGAGAAAGAGAAAAGGAAAAGGGAGTGATAAATGACTATACATTGGATTTGTTTAGTTTTAATTATATCGAATGGGCTTTGAGCCTAAATAGGTTTAATGAGATTGGGTTTAATTAGGATTGGTAAATTCGGGCTGATTTTAGCTTTAGACTTGCTTGGGCTGAGTTTAGGGAGATGGGCCTGATGCATTTAACTTCAATAAAATGGGCTTGACGAGTTTTCTTTTCGGAATGGATTAGTTATAAACAAACCCAATCGTGTCCTTCGACCAAAAATTAAACCCAAAATTAAATAAGCCTTAATAGCTTTACAATAGGGTTGTTCAATTTATCCTCTAAATGGGCCAGAGCAAAAAGCATTTGAACCCAAACAAACCATACGAATTACAAGAGCACACTTTTTGCCTTGTACATGATACATGATTACATTCGAAGATCATGATGACTCGGGCAGTCTCTTTATCAACTATATGCAACGCCCGATGCTGCCGTGGACACGGCCTACTTTTATTCTTCTAACAGAGGCCCAACATCAGAAGAGCCGTGCAGTCTCTATTATCTATCTAATGGCACGCCCCAAAAATTGGCTTCCGAAAATACCTTCTGCTTTCGTACCCACCTTCGCCTTTCATCCGCACTCCATTAAAAAATATTTTAGTACGGCCTCCCAGTCGTCCCTAACCACAAAAAGTATAACTGAAATTGAGAAATGACTACATGGAATAGCTCCATAACGACACGTACGCATCCAGATTCCCGTCGTCCTCTCCGCCGTACCCATCTCCGCCGCATTGTGGTGGAGGCAAGAGCATCCCCTCCGCCATATTCGTGAGCAACCCCGGCATCCCGAAGACGTCCTCGTAGTCGTACAGCATTCCCTCCTCCGAAGGCGACTTCTTCTCGTCCCCCGACATGACGTCCTCGACCTCGGACTCCGCCGGCCGGAACGCCTCCGCAGCCTGGGCCGCCGCCTGCTGTATGTCCTTTGCGTCCCCCGACGCCGGCGCGGGCAGCCGCCACGCGGAGTCCGCGAAGTTGAGGCAGGCGGACCGGCCCCTCAGCGCGAGCGCCGCCACGTCGTGCGCCCTCGCCGCCATCTCCGCGGTGGGGAAGGTGCCGAGCCAGATCCTGGACTTCTTGTTGGGCTCGCGGACCTCGCAGACCCACTTGCCCGAGCTTCGCCGCCGCACCCCTCGGTACACGGGGTGGCGCGTCTCCTGGAACTTCTTCCGCCCGGCGCGCTTCTTCGGCTGGTGCGACGCCAGGAGCACCTCCTCATCAGAAAAGTTCCCCGGCACCATAGCACTCCTGCAATCGGACAGCGGCGACGAGGAGGACGACGCTTCAGCAAAGTCGAGGCTGTAGGAGCTGGGATCGGAGTAGGAAGAGAAGAAGTGGTCCATTGGAGTACGTCTGCGCTTGAGTTCTGGAGTGGAAGTGGATAATGTGCTCGTGCTGGACTGCTGGTTTTTGTTGTGAGATGAAGATGGAGTAGAACATGTGCTTGAATTGGGAGCGGAGGGAGTGAGTCCGTGTTCCTTTATATGAACGGGGATTGTCGGGAATCGGACACGGGATTGGGAGGATCCAGTCTGTACTGGAGTTCCTTCCTACGGAGAGGACGCAGAAAAGCCAGCGTCACTGTCATCGTCATGGCTGCAAAGAATCTAAGTGACTGGGACTCCAAGTAAAACCCCGCCAGCTGTCCCAAAGTTGAATGCGATTCAGTGTGCGCCACGTGTGGGGTTTGGGTTTGGGTTCGGTGACGTGGCAAGTGGATTTGCGTGGGGCGGGGCTTCCTTTTAGGTTTTGACCGAGTAAAAGAGAGCACAGTTTTTGTTTTGTTTTTGTTTTTTATGTTTTTATTGGAGGGAGGGAATGAACGGGCGACAGTGAGGAGGATGGAGGATGGGGAGGTGACAAAAGGTCAAAGGTCCCAATCAAAGGCCATCACTTTGACCCCCACTTGAGCCAAGTTGCGTACCTTCTGACGTACGTCTCGGCACGATTTACTCGGCGATTCAGTCCCACTTGATGCTTCTTTCTTTCATTTTTCACACCCCCCCTTTTTCCACCAAAAGAATATTCGATGCCTATTTTTGGAATGCCCATGCCGATGGAATATACCATGAAATGCTGTCGAATAATTATACAAATTTCATTTGTCAAAAAAATGGGTCATTTTGCATGTAAATTCCTTGGCGAATGAAAGTATAGGCAATGTCTATCTATCATTTTTGGTGGAAATTTCGATTTTCTTATTAGTGCTTGGGTTTTCTTGGTTTTTTTTTTTGGGATATACTTGATTGTTTATTTTGTGTTTAGCTAGCTTTGTTATGATTGTTGAGCAAGGGCAACACAAACAAGTTGAGGAACTCATGAGCTATTTGAGCTCACTTTGCCCAACACACAAACCCAAGTTGCAATCATTGTCACGTCTACGTCAAATTGAATCTTAGAACTAGGTGGTCGATTGTCATCGATAATCAGGATGTATTTAAGTTGAGATTGAGTCAAGATGAACTCAAATGTCCATGCATTGAAGTGGCCCACATGTCTAATTACTAAATTATGACATATAATTCATAGATATATAAATCACGAGATATATTTGATATTATTATTAATTTTTTATATAACTAGTGAATATCAATCAAATAAGAGGTGGAATTTGAGAAACTAATTTGGAGATTATCAAGCTAAATTCAACATCAGATCTTTAATTTTTGAGCTAAACTATCATATATACAGTTGATTCAATTCAAAAAGGTTCCTAAACGAAATAAAAAGAAAAAATAAAAACTGCACACACGGAAAATCCATCGAAAAGCTGGTAAAAAATCGGCGAGTTAATGAAGTGGCCGAAGGAGCTGCTGGGAAAGCCGCGAACGATCGGGGAAGGCCGCAGGTGGGGGCCCGCCCCTACAGAGTCCGACGTGGCCCGGATAAGGAGCCAAAAAGCCGACAAGGCGTGACTTTCCAAGTGACGTCACGCGACTGTCGAGACACGGTTTTGGGTGACAGTTAATTAACGGCAAAGCTCCCTCTGCCGCCACACGGGGGGAGGGGTGGCTTGGCCGGTGGTTCGCACGCGGAAACGCGTGGACCAGGTGGCCTCGCTTCGGGGGCCCGCAAAAGGACGCTCCTCCACCTGTCTATAACTGTAATAAACCGTAGGAAGTTGACGAGGAACGTGGGTGTGTCCCCATCATCTTTCTCCCCTGTTTCCCCTCTCTCCCTCCTTCCTCTTCTCTTCATTTTTCGTTCTTTTCCTGAGAAAACCAAACAACAAGTGGCGAAATCCATGGCGGACAGCGCAGCAGAGGATTTGGAATTTTAGGGTATTGTTGACCTGTTCAGTGGGAAAACGAGAAGACGGGGGACAGAGAAACTCTCGGCTTGTGAACACGTGACCACTTAGGGAGTGATTTTTGGGAGGATATGCACGAATTTGTAGCTTTTCTCGGATGAGGAGGTGTCGATCGTCTACTTGGATTGAAATAGGAATGGCGATGGCGACAAAGCCAAAAGGACCGAGTCTTGACTACTGATTTTTGGAGCGGATGTCCAATTGACTCAGTCCAAATTCTTGACGAGGATCTCCTCATTTTCTTCGTTTTGTTTTGGTAAGGGGGTGGGTGGGGTACAATATAGATATTTGGCCAAGAATTTTTTTTTTTTTTTTTTTTTTCGAATATGTTTTTATTAGGATCGAGATCTGCTTTGATTTACTTGCTTTCTTCCTCGAAGTCCTGCCGCGTTCCGATGGTGTGTTGTGTAGCTGGTCTACGTTTCCTACATAGAAATGTATCACAAAGAATATTAAATTTATTGAATTGATACTAATTCAATCTAAAATTTACCTATTGTGACATCAATATTCCAAACTTGTACTTTCCTAATAAAAGTTTAGGATATTGACCTCACAAAAGCATAGTTTAGGAGTTTTCGCGACAAAAAGAAGAATATAGTATTAATGTCACAATGGACATAGTTCAAGACTTCTTATTATATAAACCTTTGAAAAATTATCTTTGTCCTTCCAAGAATATGGTGTCATTGGTTCCTTGTTGGGGATGGATATGCTCCATATACTTAGTGAGATGATAATTACCCTAGAATATACGAGTCAAATACATAACAATTTCTCTAATTCTTCAACGAATTGTTTTTCCTCCCTCAAAGCTTCTATGAAAATGGTAGTGGAACAAACTTCAGGCTAGACCGAATCGTGGCCCGGCAGCCTGCCATGGGCCTACCTAGGCCCATTACGCTCGAAGCACAATTTTGACAAGTCTACAGAAGCATATTTCTTCTTAGGCCCTAGGCCAACGCGCTCAAACCTAATCAGGCATATCCAAGCCCCGATCATTGTGTGAAGATAATATGATATTTCTAATTTTTATATTATTGATGCATCTAGAAAGGATTTTTATGCCTAGTATTTGGCTCGGCCCGGGCCATCATGAGAGACATGGTTTTTCCTCCCAAAAGGCTTTAGGGACGATATATCTCATTGAAATTCATTCTTCAATTTTTATTAAGAGAAGACGGATTTTGTAGCAATTCCGGCAGTAGTTGTATTAATGGAACACAAGAAGCAAACATGCTTCAACGAAATTGAATCAACGATGAAGCCCAATAACATAAAAAAAACTTTGTTGGAATTTAATCGATGACAAAATGTTATGACAGAGATACAAAGTTGGAATTTAATAGATGATGAAAATCTAAAAACTACAACTAAAGTACAAGAATTGAAAGATATTTAAATTGCGGAAAGATAAATTATAGAAAAGTAAAGATAAAGATAAATTTGCAAGAACATTGAGTTTTTTGATTGATCGATCACTTTAGAAAGAGCATGATGCAGTTATTTATAGTCCACATCCGATGATTACATACCATGGTTACAATTTTGAAAAAAATAAAATTCCTTTGAGACAATTACAAGAAGTTGTGTTATTCACTAACTCCTATAATCTAGAGCTAATCTCCACAATAAGTTAAAAATCCCTAAATTAAGAACAACAAAGCATAATTTACAAGCAATTATGTCTTTGTGTTGATTGCTTGCTATTGATGACTTTGTCGACTAACCTCTCAAGTTTTGACAGAGGCTCTCATCGATAGTTAATGTCGTCCATGACTTCCAAGTGGCCAATTCCCTTCAAGTTGTCGATTGTCCTATTCATTGTTGGCCAAACTCTACTTTTATTGATTATATATCATACCTATAGATAACAACAAAAAGTTCATCATTTTTTGGTCTCATATGCCCCTTTTAAAAGAATCGAATTAAAATTAGGTAATCAAGAGTCATCATGTAGCCCCTTTTCATTGGTAACTTCGATTTTTCCTTACTAAATTTTATCCTAGTAAGATTAATCATCTGACACGTTTTTCCATGAAAGCCACGTCTTGTGTAAAGTTTTCATATGGCCCTATATTTCTGTCTTTAAGTAGTTGCTCATGCTTAGACACTTGTGTTTCCAAGTGAAATAAATTAGCAAAGTTTTGGCTTTTGAATTTTTCTTTTATATTGAATCCCAATCCATTAAAAGCCAAATTTGTGAATTCTTCCTTTGAGAGTGAAGTAAAGCATCTATTTTTAACCTTTTTGAATCGAGAAACAAACTGATTAGACTCGTTATTATATTGATACGGTGTGGCCAAATTCGATACGTTAGTTATCATTCTATAAAAATGAGAATGGAATTATCTCTTCATCTTTGCCAATTACACATCGAATTACATGTTAAATCAGTGTACCAAGTAAAAATTGTTTCCGATAAAGACAAAGGAACTAATAAGTCTTAAAAACTCATTTTCCCCCGTTTCTCCGTGTTGGGCTATAAATTGATCAATCTGTTTAATTGTCGATTGTTCATCTTCGCCCGTAAAAATGGCAAAATCAAGGGTTTCTAAGCCTCTTGGAAAAGGCGGATTATCTACGCAGTCAAGATGTAATTTCTAGTAATCATGTATGACAATACCTCTTGTCTAACCCAATTGTCATCGAACTTCTTCGACATAATGTGATAACTTCATTTGTGGATTTGGTTGGTCATTTTGCCCTTTAGGTGGTAAGTTTGGTCTTGCCAGGTTATTAACGTTAATCGGCATGTTAAGCCTAATAGGATTATTCATAGTGGGTGAAACTAGCCTTATATCTTCTATATTTGACCATTGACCAGCCGGTCGGCTAGTTTGATTTGCCAAATTATTGCCACCAATTTAGTTATTTTGACAAGCATCAACCTAATTATTCTCGTCATTGTGATCTTGATCTTGATTAGAAGATTTAGGCATTTGCAAAATTTTTATAAGGGATTGACTAATCTGACCAACATTATTAGTATCAATCAATGAAGAGAGACTGTACATACCTTGTTACCATTGGATCAAATAGTAGTGGTTGATTAAACAATACTATCCTCAATAAAACATCATTCGTGACATTGATGACGATCAACTTGATTATGTATAACATATGACTCACAATGTAATTAGCTATATTGTTCCACTACTCTTCGAACAATCTCTTCATGATGGCCAACATACGAGGATTTTGTGCAACTTCTCTTGATTGCTCTCCAATGAGACGTTAGGAAGGTTTGCCTCCTCGTGTTGGCCTTCTTCTACCGCTTGGTTAACAACCGTAGATTCAATGTGCAAAAACTTGTCACTGTCATTGGAATTGTTAGCTATGACATTGTTAGGTTTTGGATGATTCCTTGTTCTTAGCATTGAATTTCCTCAAATAGAACCACAACTTCTCCCATTGAACGTGCAAAAAAAAATGTTTTGCCTAAAGCGTATCATCAACAAAATATCTTTTATAGAAATTCGGCCTTCAATTTTTATTAAAAGGAGACAGGTTCTGTGCCGTTTCTAGACAAAAGTTGTATCAATGGAACATAAGGAAAAAAATATGCTTCAACAGAATTTAATTAACGATCAAGCCCGATGACATAAAAAGCTTTACCAAAATCTAATGGACGACAAAGTGCAATGACAAAGATACAAATTTTATCGATGAACTAAGGTATGTGAATTGAAAGATTTATAAATTTCAGAAGAATAAAGATAAAGAAAAAATTGCAAGAATGTTGAGTTCTTTGATTGATTTATCGCATTGCAAGAGTATGATGTGGCTATTTATGGTCCACAACTAGCAGTTATATACAACAGCTACAATTTTAGAATTCAAATAATAAATAACTTTTTAATGGCACTTACAAGAAGTCATGTTATTTATTTATTTATTTATTTTTATTTTTTTTGGAGACGGGAGGACCAGAACTACACTGACAACAAGCGCCGTAAACCCCGGTGACGCTAGCGCAAGACCCACCACTACGGCGTCACACTTAATACCACTAGCGGCTGCACGCTGGGGTTTGAACCCGTCCCCTTCGTGAGGGGGATGGAAGCCCAAGCCCAAGAAGTCATGTTATTAACTCCTATTATCTTGAACAAATACCCACAAGAAGTTAAAATTCCATAAATTAGCCACAACAAAATATAACTACCAAGTAGTTACGTTTTTATGTCGATTGCCCACTGTCCATGACTTTGTCGATCAACTTCTCAAGTCTTGATTAAGGCTCTTGTTGATGTTGCCGATGACTTCCTTAACAAGTTGTCGAATGACTTTAAGTTGTCTATTACTCTGTTCTTTGTTGATCAAACTCTGCATTTATTGACTAAGTTTGGTACTAATTTTTTATAACAGAAAAAATAGTCATTTTTTGGTGTCAACGGGTTGGTATTGGATAATCACATTGTTCTATGGGGAAAGACGTCAACAACGACGTCACGCTTTCGACTAAGAAAAGAAAAGACCGAATCATCGCTTGCAAAAATTAAGGATAGTTGCCCTTTTTGCTGATCGGCTTTTGAACCCCAAAGGTGAATCAGATCGTATCTTTTTGGCCGGAAAGTTCAATACCCTTTTTCCAGACTTCATAATTCTATAATCAAACAGATCCCCATACTCCACATGTCTTGCAATCATGGATCCGATCGTTCGTCTTTATATAATCATAGCTATTCGCAAATGGTTCGTTGCCCTTGTCTTAACATAGTTTGCCATGGTCGACTCTATCCGAAGAGAACAGACAATATATCTACTCCTCTATCCACCAGATAAACTTCCCGTGAATTCCGCTGGCTTGGTTAGTCTAATAACAGGGTAGGAGCATTGCTGCAATAAGGTTGATACTACTGTATTACTCTTCGGTTATAGACGGAGGTTCCGATTTACAAAATTAGTCGCATGTGATGAAGAAATCAAAGGATGGAGTTTTGAGAAGTATAACCTTACAGAATGTGTCATTCGTCAATGTCCCAACCGTATGCTCGCAATGGTGTCATTCTGTACCTTGTAGTCCTTTCAGTCCGAAGAACTAGCATTTAACTTAACGTACGTGTATCTCTTCCGGTCTCATCTTTCAAATCACGCTTAGATACATTTTCCTTCAATTTAAGGCCTGAATTGTCAGTGTAATTTTGAAATGCAGAGGCCCACCCGAGGGGACATTGCATCACTGTCATAAAACCCCTGCACATGCAGAACATCAGGACACTATTGAATGAGGCGAGGAAGCCTCTTCGCAAGCACCGAGAGCTAGGAGGGGCCGTCTATGGCGCCCGGAATACTGTATCCTGGGCTCGTAAGCACTTTCATCTCATCCTGAGCATCTTCATTCTGTTGCAGATCCATATAAACGTTCATAAAATTGCCTTCTGGTGTAAAATGTTCGTGTTCTATGACTGAAGGAACACATCGCTCGCTTCTTCTTCTTTGAATACACATGCGATTGCAATCGACTCGGTATGCCGTGCCATAAATTGTTCTGGAGATCTTTCGATCAATCAATCTATGATACAAAGAGACAGTGTGTATACATAGCCATATACAGCTAAGTGCCAATCGGAAACAACCCCAGACATAAAAGCTGCGGGCAAAACCCTCACCAGAGACTCTCACACCCGCCCGGAAGCTACATTAGTATGGGGCCCAAAAAGACTCAGACCTACACTCCACGTACTAATAAAATCACTGGGATGCGATCAACCATCATGACGAAACCATGATCATATACAATGGATATCGTATTCGTATATGTCTACAATGAGGACTACTGTAATTGATAAGCCCTGATCATCTCATCTTCTAAAATTAGGGATAACTCCACAGGCTCTCTCCACCATCTGAGTCCTCCGGCGAGTCGTTCTCTGAGGCCATCTGAGTCCTCGGCGGGCTCACCAGCATTCCTTCCGCCATGTCGTCCAGCAGTTTCGGCATGTTCAAGAGCGCGTCTTCATCCAGAAACTCTTGACCCGGCTCTTGGCTAATCTCACCGGCATTCTCGGGCCGATCCACTGGATCCTCCTTCCCCTCAGCTTCCGTTCTCGCCCCCCTGGATGCTGCCGCACTAGCTGCTGCCGAGCGTATGTCGGCTGCCGACGCGGAATTTGGAACTGGGTAATTGGGAACCTCATCGGGGAAGTTCAGGGCGGCGTCGGAGCCTTTCAGAGCCAGCGCGGCCACGTCAAAGGCGGCGGCGGCCATCTCGGGATTCGGGTATGTCCCAAGCCAAATGCGGGTGGTCTTGCGGGGCTCGCGGATCTCGGAGACCCACTTCCCGCTGCGGGACCGGACTCCACGGTAAAGCGGGTGCCTCCCTGTGGATTGAGCCAGCGGCGACGACCCGCTCGGAGAAAGCATCGGTCTAGGCGAGGAACCGCCCGGGCCACCGGCGGTGGCCAATGAAGAAGAAGAAGAAGAAGAAGAAGGCGAATTATGCGGTGGTTGGTCAGGGATTTGGATCGCTGGGGCTGGTGACGGTGGCGGTGATGGATTTGGTTGGGGCTCACCGGGTGGCTGCGTGGACATGGATGCAGGCCAAAGGACGGTGCATAGCAGCATTAAAATATGATTAAAAGATCTCCGTCTTCAAACAGTAAGGAAAGAGAAGGGATATATATGTTTTGGGGGTGAGTGGAGAGCGTGGGGAATTCGCGGGTGGGGCTCCTGATGCTTGACGAGCGGACGACACATCCTTTTTTTTTTGCGAGAAGTTTAATGTTGACGTCCTTGCCGGAGGCGGGGTAGGAGGAAGGAAGGGAACGCGATGGGAAGGAGAGGCTAACGAAGTGCACACGCATCGAGCGCAAGCCGAAAGGCTTTTGAAAGTGATGGGATGGAGCCTGGCTGTGATCTATCTGGCGCTGGTCCCCAGTTTTGACCTTTGAAAGAGTCCGAACCTCGAATTGAATCTGGAACGTCCCCGTCGGTCCTCGCAGTTCCCCCACCCCCAGTTTTCTGTCGCTTTCCATCTCTTTCTCTTCCATGTTAAGGGAGAGATTTCTTTGGCGGACGGTACCTTGAACAGGCCGGGCGACCAATACTGCTTCTCCCACGTGCTGAAATGAGGGCCACGACGGCTACTCCGTTCGCGCCCGGTCCGCGTGAGCCCCGGATCCGGGCTAATGAGGCGGGCCAAGTGGGGACCTGCCACATGCGACGCCTGCGATATTTGGGAGCGCTCTGAAATTGTGGCTGAGAAAAAGCGAAGTCCCGTTGTGAATAGGGCCTCTATGCATGAATTTATCCAAATCGTTTGATCGGTCGGTCGGTCGTCCACATGTCCTCCAGTCTAACCAAGTATTCACCATGCGAAAAGTAACATTTTTATGTTCCTAAATCAATAACATTTGTACTTATGCAATACTGTCTTCGATTCTCCATCCCAACTGTGTTATCTTTTTGAGGGGCGTTCATACCTCAGTCCAAAATCTGAGAAGTTTCCCTCCTTTGATTCGGCCTAGAAATAACTCAAAAGAGAAAGCACCTAATCCGAGAAGTTTCCTGAACATCTTACAAAATATTTTCCGACTGCCTTTGCAAACCAACATGAAGCTGACATTTCTTCTCAAAATATTTAGATGCAAAAAAAGGTTATTAAAACTTCATCGAGTTATCAATAAAATATCTCATTTAAATTCTCCAGTCAAATTTGATTTATTAGTTAAAAAGCTTTTTCAAAGGGTGGAATTGTAACACCAAAAAAGACGGTAAATTAGAGTGCGTTTGGTAACGTTTTTGTTCAAAAATCGTTCCCAGGAATAAAAATAATTTTTTTATTTCTATTCTTAGGAACAATTTTTTAATAGAAGAATGCGTTTGGTAACTATACAAAATTTATGTTCCAAAAATAGAAAAAGAATAGAAATACGTTTGATAAACTTGTATAATTTTTTTGTTTCTTTTAATTTTTTAATATTTTTCCTTTTTCCTTTTTTCTTTTTTCTTTTTTCTTCCTTTTGGCCGGTCGCCGACCTCGGCCTTGGCCGGCGACCGGCCGACGAGGGCCAGCGGCCTCGCCTTGGCTAGGCAAGCTCAAGCTCGCCCGCCACCGGTGAGGCCGAGCCTCGCCGGGGGCCGGCGACGCTCCAGTGACGTCGCTAGCCATGGCCAAGGTCGGCGACCAGCCAAAGAAAAAAGAAGAAGAAAAAGGAGAAAAAGAAGAAGTGTTTCTCGGAATTGTTCTCAGGAACAAAAAAAACAAGTTTTTTCTACTTTTTGTTTCTATTCCTGAGAACAAAAGTGTAAATAAACACGTTTATATTCTTCTTTTGTTCCGGGTTATTTTTTTGTTCCCCGAAACAAAAGAACAAAAATTTGTGTTCCGAATAACAAAAACAAATTTAAACAAACAGCTCCTTACCTACCGCATAGAAAAAGAAAAACTACTCAAATTCATTTATTTTTATTTTTTGTCAATTCTACTCTAATCTTATTCTATATTCACTCTCAGACTTTTGCTCTGCCTCTTGCAGGGCATGGGAGTCGAAACCCACTCTTGAAACTTACGCGTCCCCACCCCATCCCCCTGAGAAGGTAGGGATTTGAACCCCTCACCTCCCCCTTCCATGTTAGAAGGGTGGCCACTAGGACGAATCCCAGTGGTTACTCAAATTTATTTATGAAATGCATGCCATGCGCATAGCGGACCTCGGGTTTGGTCCTAGTACACTTTCTAAGGAACTGGCATCCCCTGTAGCCGAAAGTAGCTACTTCTATTGTCATGTCATTTAATGCGACTCGCTTGCCCTATTATATAGGGACGAACGAGGAGTTAATAAGAGAGGTGTGTGGGTCTAATTTCCCGTCTCCGAACTATAGATTATACTTAGATCCAAAAGAATCGACATGGAAATTAAAGCTAGAAAGCCATGCAAGAAAGCCCATGCCTCATCGAAAGTTGCTTTTGATAACGTCAACTCTAACCACGAAGGAACGACATTTACCCTTTTTAACTTGAGTTAATATACAAAAAATCTCAAATTGGTATATTTGTGATGAATTTATCTTAAATTAATTTTTTGACCTCCAAAAACTTCAAACTAGTATACACTTGAAAAATTTATCTCAAACTAATTTTTTTACTATTAAAAACTTCAAACTTGTATATGTATAACAAATTTATACTAATTCCCATGAAAAACAAAAAACTAGGTGTACATGTGACAAATAGAGGATAAAACCCAAAATTAGTCAATTTGTTAATTGTCATATGTTATCTAACTCAACAATTTGACTATAAAATGTGGGACTAATATCATGAAAAACTTCAAACTGGTACATTTGGGATAAATTCACCTCAAACTAATTTTTTTACCACCAAAAGTTCCAAATTGGTACATATTTGATAAATTTACCCCAAGCTGAAGCCCTAAATTGATACACATGTGACAAATTTACCCTATACTAGTTTCTGTTAAATTTAACTATCAAGTTATTGAATTGGATAACACATAACAATTGATGAGTATACCAATTTAGGGTTTGCCCTTTGTTTATCACAAATATACTAGTTTGGAGTTTTTGGCAGTCAAAAAATTAATTTGGGATAAATTTGTCATAGATGTATCAATTTAAGATTTTTTTTATTGCTTTCTTTTTCTTTTCTTTCATTTTGGCCGGCAAGAGCTAATAAGGGCGGTGGCCCTAGGGGCACCTTGCTTGTGGCCAATGGGGTTGCAAAGGCCCTACGTGAAGGCCTTCACATCCTCACTTGTCGATAAGGCCGTGCTACCTTGGCAAGGCCATTGCGACCTAGCCAGTCATGGGCGACAGCGCAAAGGCCTTGCCAGTAAGTGACATGGGCTTGCTAGCCCATGGGTTGTCAACCAAAATGAAAGGGAAAAAAGAAAAAGATAAAGATAAACACAAAAATAATAAAATAATATAAAAGAAAAGAAAAACAAAACAAAAAAATTATAAAAATTCAAAATTTTGTTGAACTATTATAAAAATGTCTATGTCAAGATGGCCGAGGTCCATATCAACAATTTATAGCCAAAATTGATTTTGGCCGAATGGACTCAATTGACAATATGTGAAAATGTTTATAACTAAATTGATGCAATTGAAAAGTTTAGGTAACTTTAAGATTTTTTTGATGTTTTGCCCTTTTATGGAAAGATTGTAATTATATAAGATTCAAGGTATACCAAGATAGAGAATAGTAATAAAAAAAAAAGTTAATCGTGCAAAGGGAACAGAAGAAAGAAATAAAAAGTATGAAACAAATGGGGTATATTCCCATTTATAAGCTTATTTATTTATCATACACTTATTGTGAGAGATCAATTCTGAAACATTATGTCGTTTTCTCTAATATGTTCCCATCTATGAGTCTATTTATTTCTTTGAATAGTTATTTGGAGCGATCAATCCCGACATGTCGTGTCGTTTGCAGAGGAGAGAGAGAGCGCAGGGCTTACCGAAAATAAAAGGAAAGCGCTCGGACTCCAGCGTGGCTGCCGGGCGACACGTGTCGCCCGGTGAATGGACTCGGAGGAAGACACGCCGGAGTCAGAGCTGTGGCTAATATTTTCTCCATTACATACAATCCCACTCTGGCTTCACTATAACCGATGCATTAAAGAGCTAGTGTCAACTCCACATTTTATCATATGATTAAAGATTGACTGTTGATTTAGACATCCCGCACCGTCTTTTGCGAGATGATTGTAATTATTTAAGGTTTAAGGTATGCCTAGATAGAGAATAGTAATAAGAAAGTTAGGAGCGAAAAGAAAACAAAAGAATGAAATAAAAAGTATAAAACAATGGGGCATGCTCCCATTATAAGCCTATTTATTTGTTATATAGTTATTGTGAGCGATCAATAACATAGTGTCGTTTTCTCAAATAGGTGTGTTCCCATCTATAAGTCTATTTGTTTCTTCGAATAGTTATTTGGAGGTATCAATTCCAAAACGTCGTGTTGCTTGCTTCATTACATTCAATCCCGCTATGAATTCACTATATATGATGCATTAAAAAGCTCATATCAGCTAGTTATTTAAAACTTAACCTTCTTTTAGATGATTAGAGATTGACCATTGGTCCCGACATCTTGTGCCGTTTTCTGCAGGGTGCTGTAATTATTTAAGGTACCTTTCCAAGATAGAGAATAGTAATGAGAAAGTTAGGAGTGAAAAAGGAACGGAAGAAAGAAACAAAAAAAATACAAAACAAGTAGGTCATGTTCCCATTTATAAGTCTATTTATTTGTCATATAGTTATTGTGAATGATCAATTCTGAAACATTGTGTTGTTTTTTTCAAATAGATATGTTCCCATCTGTAAGTTTATTTTTTATTTTTGAATAGTTATTCAAATTAATCAATCCCAAAACGTTGTATTGCTTGCTTTACAATCCCGCTCTAGATTCTCTTTTACCGATGCATTAAAGAGCTCGTGTCGGCTATTATTTAAAACTTGACCTCTTATCATATGATTAAAAATTGACCGTTGGTCTTGACATCCCGCACCGTCTTCTACCGGAAGATTGAATTTTCAAGGTTTAAGGTAGCCAAGATAGAGAATAGTAATAAGAAAGTTAGGAGTGAAAAAGGAATGGAAGAAAGAAACAAAAAGTATAAAACGAACGATGATGTTCCCATTTATAAGCCTATTTAGTTGTCATATAGTTATTGTGAGCAATCGATTCTGAAACATTGTGTCGCTTTCTCAAATAGGTATGCTCCCGTCTATTAGGGCGCGTTTGGTAATGATTTTGTTCCGGGGAACAATTTTTTATGAGAAATTATTTTTTCAGTTTCTGTTCTCGAGAACAATTTCTGAGCAAAAGAACACATTTGATAACTTCCCAAAATTTCTATTCTCGAGATAAAAATATGTGTGATGAGTTTCTTAGATTTTTTTTATTTATTTCTTTTAATTTTTTTTAGTTCTTTTCTTATTTTTTCTTATTTTTTCCTTTTTATTTTTCTCTTTGGCCAGTCGTCAACCACTACCGTGGCCGCCGATCGGGCCGGACGACGTCCGACAAGCTCGACGAAGCCTCGCCAAGCCAGGACGAGGGCCAGTGAGCCTCAACCTTGCCCAGGCGGTGCGAGGCCGGCCTCGCCCTGGCCTGGCGAGGCCCAGCTAGGGAGGTCAAGCCTCGCTGTGGCCTCACAAGGTTTGGCCTTGCCTTGGCTGGGCAAGGTCTCGACCTCTCCCAGATTTGGCGAGGCCGAGCCCCGCCGTGCCTCGCCCAGACACAATGAGGCTCGAGCCGACAAGCCTCGCTGTGGCTCGATTTCTTCAGGGGCCGGCGATGCTCTGGCAAAGTCGCTGGCCCTTGTTTGGCCAATCGTAAAAGAGAGAAAAAAATTGATTCTAGAAATTGTTCTTGGGAACAAAAAGTTACTTTTTTCTACTTCTTGTTTCTATTTTAAATCTATTTCTGAGAACAAAAGTTTTACCAAACACGTTTATATTTTTTTTTTTTTGTTTCCCAGAACAAAAGAACGGAAATTTTTATTCTGGAAAACAAAAATAGATTTTACCAAACATACCCTTAATCTATTTATTTCTTCGAATAATTATTTGGAAGGATTAATCCCGAAACGTGGTGTCGCTTGGTTCATTACGTTGAATCTCACTTTGAATTCACTATAACTGATGCATTAAAGAGCTTGTATTTACTAGTTATTTAAAACTTGACCTTTTGTAAGATGATTAAAGACCGGCTGTTGGTCCCGACATCCAGCACCGTCTTGTGCATAGATTTTGCGATTATCGAGACTATTATGACACTGAAAAAATGTTTATCAAGAGAGACGAGTAACTAAAAGTAATAACCTAGAATACCTATGACGGTAAATTTTTAGGCTTGGTAGTATTGAGAGTTTATCATTTTCACGACTTAGTTTGAAATAATTCATGTCGCGAAATGGTTTGGTTTATAGTTTTTATTTCTTTCATCGGTTCCCTTTTCACTCATAACTTTTTTTATTACTATTATGTATTTTGGTATACCTTAAACCTTAAATAATTACAATGGGAAGGGAAAAATATAAAAGAAGTAATAGACCTATTTATTTGTCATATAGTTACTGTGAATGATCAATTCTGAAACATTGCATCGTTTCCTCAAATAGATATGTTCCCATCAATAAGTCTATTTATTTCGGCAATCAATCTTGAAACGTTGTGTTGCTTGGTCCATTACGTACAATCCTGCTCTGAATTTACTATAACTGATGCATTAAAGAGTTCATATTGGCTAGTTAGTCAAAACTTGACCTTTTGTCATATGATTAAAGATTAACCCTTGGTCCTGACATCCTGCGCCATCTTGTGCATGGATTTTGCCATCATTGCGACTATTTATGACACTAAAAAAATGTTCATCAAGAGATACGAGTAAAAAAAAAGTAGTAACCCGAAATACCTATGACGGTTATTTTAGCCTTGGTAGTATTAAGAGTTTATCATTTTTACGACTTAATTTGAAATAGTTCATATCACGAAGCGGTTTGTGTTATACTTTTTATTTCTTTCATTGGTTCCCTTTTCGCTCCTAACTTTTTTATTACTATTCTTTATCTTGGTATACCTTAAACCTTAAATAATTACAATCTTCCCTAAGGGAAAAGTATTAAAAAAAAATCATAAACCTATTTATTTGTCATATAGTTATTGTAAAACGATCAATTATGAAACATTGTGTCGTTTCCCCAGATAGATATGTTCCCACCTGTAAGTCTATTTATTTCTTCAAATAGTTATTCGAAGCGATCAATCCCAAAATGTCGTGTTGATTGCTTCATTATGTACAACCCTGCTCTGGATTCATTATGATCGATGCATTAAAGTGTCAGATGGTTAAAGATTGACCGTTGGTCCTGACATCTCACGTTGTCTTTTGCATGGATTTTGCGATCATCAAGATTGTTTATGACACCGAAAAGGTGTTTATCAAGAGAGATGAGTAACTAAGAGTAGTAACCCAGAATACCTATGACGGTTATTTTTGCCTTGGTAGTATTAAGAGTTTATCATTTTCACGACTTAGGCCCCGTTTGGTTCAGCATTCAAGCTTTCAGCTCCGAAAGCCCATTAGAAAATTTTTAGGTGTTTGGAGTGTCCTTGGCCAAATGCTGGCCTTTGAAATGCAAGTCCACCTCTACTATTCATCCATTGACTTCTTCTTCTTCTTCTTCTTTTTTAAACCGATCATCTTCCTCACACCCCAACCGCCGTTAATCAGCGACGGAGTTTCATCGGATTTTATTTTTATTTTTTTAAAAAATAATAAAAACCATTTGCAAATGTTGGGTTCACTTTTCTTTTTCTTTCTTTTTGTCATTTTTATCTTTTGAGAATCAATAGCCCAACTTTTTTATCAATACACTAGAATGATCATTAATTAACGAAGATGATTAATATTATAATAATTAAAAAAATTATTCAGAGTTGAAAACAAACCTAAAAGAACCCTAAGCCAAAAGTTGAGCTTTGCATCTAATCTATAATCAAATTCTTTTAATATAATTTTTAAATAAAGTTACTAATATATATCTTTTACATTACTCTCAACATGAAAATATAAAAGGTTATATAGTCATTGTTTCTTTTTTGCAATTTTAAAAATACTAAAACTAAAAAACTTAATTTGGTCACACTAAAGGGCTTTTCAAATATATATTTATCAAACAGTCTTGCATTTTCCTAAAGCACTTTTTAGTTATAGTTTACCAAACAGTTTAACATTTTGGAAAACCTCTTTACCTCAAAAGTATTTGCATTCTCCCAGGGGCATTTCCCCAAAACCGAACCAAACGGGCCCTTAGTTTGAAATAGTTCACGAAGCGGTTTGTTTTATACTTTTTATTTCTTTATCGATTCCCTTTTCACTCCTAACTTTTTTATTACTATTCTCTATCTTGGTATACCTTAAACCTTAAATAATTACAATCTTCCCATACAAGGGAAAGGTATAAAGAAAATTCATAAACCTATTTATTTGTCATATAGTTATTGTGAACGATGAATTTTGAAACATTGCATCGTTTCCTCAAATATGTATGTTCCCGCCTGTAGGTCTATTTAATTCTTCGAATAGTTATTCGGAGTGATTAATCCCGAACGTCGCGTCACTTACTTCATTATGTACAATCTCGATCTGGATTCACTATAACTAATGCATTAAAGAGCTTGAGTCAGCTAGTTATTCAAAACTTGACATTTTGTCAAGAAATTAAAGATTGACCGTTTGTCCCGATATCCCGTGCCATCTTCTGCATGGATCATCTAGACCGTTTATGATACTGAAGAAGTGTTTTTGAAGAGATTCGAGTAACTAAAAATAGTAGCCCGGAGTACCTATGACGATTATTTTTAGCCTTGGTAGTATTAAGAGTCTATCATTTTCACGACTTAGTTTAAAATAGTTCATATTGTGTAGCGTAGTATCAACCATTAATCAAAAGTCCAAGTATCACCTATTTATAGTTTCCAGTTTAATTTGCGGGGAAAGAAATCAAGACCATCGTTCCGGGGTGAAGAAAGAAATCTGGGAAATAGACAGGACGATAAGAAGGCGCCATGAACGGGGGCAACTACCTCGGAAAGGATTTACTATAAGAAGTAAGTTCATAACAATCTGGGAAATAGACAGGACGATAAGAAGGCGCCATGAACGGGGGCAACTACCTCGGAAAGGATTTACTATAAGAAGTAAGTTCATAACCCTAATTGACATAGTAGGAAACAAGATTGGATTCCAGAGATAATTCGAGTACAAAAAGGTGTAAACCAATATCAACCGGCGCAATTGGAAGAGATGAGAAGGAAAAAAATTATCCAACCTTAGAAGGAAAGAACTCCGCGGATAAAACCGTGTATTCAGGCATACCGCAATAAATATCAGCTGATTTTCGTCTAGATTTTTTTCCAATATGAATTGCAGGGATGCCTTCCAATTAAAACTCTGTACATTGCATTTAATTTATTGTTTGAGGCATGAAAAGAACTGAATACTTGGAAGTGTGGGCTATATATTGCCTATCATTTGGCCGGCCTCTCTCTCGCTAAACCCACACACAAAATCATAAAGCAGTTCATAAGACAAGTCTTTCGCATTCTACGTACTTGTGACCGAGTCTGTTTGCCTTCAAAGTTTAGCTCAGTCATTTGGCGTATCAGAACGTACAGTGACTAAGATATGGAGCCTCCCAAGGAAATCGGGCAGAGGCGTTCTCTCAAATGTTCTTCTGCGAAGATTAGTGTACTAGTAGTGGACGATGATTCCACATGTCTCAAATTAGTTTCAGCCGTCCTAAAGACATGGGAGTATGAAGGTAAACGATCTAGAACTAAATATATATGATACTTCTCTTTGGTTTTTTTTTTTTTTTGGTCGATACTTCTCTTTGGTTGATTACACAGGATTTTGTGAAATTTTTGCATCGGGTCATGAGACAATCAACATCAATTGCATCTTCCAAACATTTTTTTCGCCTGATGGACCGATAAATTGAGCATCTGCCTAGGACGTTTCCTTAGGTTCTATGTGTTGAACATGCATGATATAAACTATAGTCGTGTTTTCCTCATCAAGAAGAAGCCGATCTTTGCATTTTTTTTTTCTTTCTTTTTACCTGCTCCTCTGTATTGGGGGGTAAAACGTATTTCTGTTGGTCATTTTTCTGATGTTTGCCTAGCTGTTCGACTTCGTGAATGTTTTGCAATTCCAATTCTCAGATCTGACTAGTTTGTTGTTATTCGATGCCAAGGGATTTCCTAAATCATATGTCCTGCTCAAGTCAAGATATCAAAGCCTCTGTTTTCCTTGTTTTTTACTGATAGTTAGAGGACTTGATTTTAGTTTTGTATGGGAAGCTTTTAAATCTAACAATCCATCCTCCCCAAAAGAAAAAAGACAACAATAGATTGATAGATCTCGAGGACTTAGCCAAGTTGATGAAAGAATGGCGATTTTACACCTCAGGAAGCCTTTAATCTTAGTCTCAGTTTATACCCATCTTCCAATCTCGGGGCTTCGTCCTTTGAACTAACGTCTTGGGATCTCGTAGTTTTGGTATAGATGGTTTGCCTTTGATCAGATCTAATAGATGAACCGGTGTATAAAATCTTAGCGGGCATATGCTCCCTTTCAATGAGCAAACGCGTATAGAACACTAGAAACATTTCCCGCGACCGTTGAGAAAAAAATTTACCGGGTCGAAAATGCGCGCCAACGTTAAATTTAAAATACAAAATTGACGATATTTTATGGAATGTTTTTAATAGGTAACCGGACATCTGAATGATAAATGAATGTTTTGCTTGCCATTAAATAGATGGATGAATGTACAAACACTTGAAACTTTGTGGTCTCCCTAATGGGTTTTCCATATCTCTCTTTAAATCCTATGATCTACTGACTACCTTGGTTTTCCCAAGGACTAAATATCTTACCTATTTTGTCGATTTTACCTTTCAGTGGTAACCGTGAAACACCCGATTGATGCGTTGTCTACACTTCGCCAAAGGCAAGCTCCATTCGACCTTGTGGTAACGGACTACCACATGCCCGACATGAATGGACTTGAACTGCAAGAGCAAATCCAAGAAGAATTCAAGCTACCTGTGATCAGTGGGTGTCCCATAAACTTCACAAGTTCTTTTCTTTTCTCTCTCTTTTTGGCTATAACTGCACTATTAATTTGCGACGTGATCATTTTCTAGTTTAACTCAATTAAGGGCTTTGCGACTTTGTTTACCTTTTTTGCGACAGTGATGTCAGGAGATGAAAGGGAGTGCATAATGTTGAAGAGTTTAGAGCGTGGTGCTGCATTCTGCATTTCCAAACCCGTAAGGGCTGAACAATTCAAGAATATATGGCAATATGCAGTTGCGGCCAGGAAAGGCAAATCAATGGTCATTGAAGAGGAGACTAATTGGGAACCGGATTCACAGATATGCAGTCGTCCTGAAGACATCATGCCTCATGTAAACAGCAATTCTTCATCATCTGTGAACAATACAGAGGGCGTTGATAGTAATAATAATGAGGATTCTGATACTGAGTCACAAGAAAAGAACGAGGACAATAACCAAAAACCTAGAAAATCGAAAGTTGTTTGGACAACCACACTTCAGAATCGGTTCTTGCAAGCAATAAGCATTATCGGATTCGAGAGTAAGAATCTTTGTCCTACATGTTTGAGATTTCCTCTCTCTTTTTCTCTCTCTCTCTCTCTCACATGATTGCTAATTAGCTAGGTTCACAGACCAGATTAGTTTATATGTTGATTTCTCTACTAACATTGTTTTGTATATGATCCGAATCAAATTAGATGCTGTGCCGAGGAGAATTCTCGATGTCATGAATGTACCGGGAATAACTAGAGCGAATGTGGCCAGCCATTTACAGGTTCGCTTTCTGGATATTCCTCAAGCATATATAGTACATCAGCAATCATTTCATCAATTCAAGTAATTTGATTCACGTCGTTTCACCTTTCCTTTGACTGAATCAGTGCATTCACAAGAGTTAACTACTTGTAGACAGTTTTAAAGCGCAAACGTATTAATGATAATTAAACGCATGGAGGAGTGTCCATACATAGAAAAGAAGTATATTTTGTGAGTATTAGAATGAGTTTCGTCGAGTACCCCATATTAAAGCTGACGGATTTTATTAATCCTCCTACGCAAAACATGATTGTTTTCATACAGCAACAAAATGATATGAACTATTTTTCGATGGTGAATATTGATTCACTAACATTCTTCACATTGTTATTCTAGTCTTGACATTATAAAAAGATTTGAATGCTTTTTGTATCTAAGCCAGAAGTCCCAAGTTCTTTGCCCCAAAAATCTGACCACCTCAGTGTACTGGAAATTTGGAATTTGTTTTTCCACTTACATATTGTGGTCGAATTCACAGAAGTATCGACTTTTCCTCAAGAAGGTTGCTGAAAAGGGTCTCAAGTTTAACAGTGAGAGAGCACTACGGTCTAGCTTTGCATCTGCATTTTTGGCAAGCAGTACTGGCCGAGAATATCGTCATAATCTTTCTGCACGTAATCCATGGACGCCGACATTCCAATCTGGACTATTGGGAGGGAGTTCGACAAATATGAACTATAGGAGTTATGGCATTGTTCCATTCACTAGTGAAGGAGCTGCGGGGAGCAACTCCCTATCTACACTTGGAATTAACAAATTACCTCCATTGACCGATCAAGCTAGTTCTTCTAATTATCCAATTCTAGGAAACTCCTATCCTCTCTCTCTGCTAAATAGCTCGGCTCCTTGGGCAAATCAACTGAACAGCATTGGAACCAGCTCACTCAGGCCTAGTGATGCCATAGATGGCACATATGGAGTTTCAAAGCAGATGACTCAACAAGATCAAACTATACCTGAACAATTCCATCATGGAATCCAGAAGTACACAACGTTAGAAAATGGTGCCAAAAAGGCCAACAATGCATACATCGGTGGCTCGGGTTATACAATGAACTCTTTTCCAAATGTGAATTCATACAAAACCGGTGGTTATGTCGGTCTTCAAACGGCTAGTGGCAGTGAGCTAATCCAAGTAGGTGACGCCAAATTCCATGATGCTGCCCTACCGAACAAACTCAACAGTGCATTTAGTTCAGAGGGAATGAGCTTTATGCCGGCCTTCCTTAGTGGCCCCCAAAAGGAAAATTTGTTATTATCAGATGGTCTGCCCAAAGAAAATGAAAATCACTACATGTGTGATGTGATGAAAAATATTTCGGCGCCTTTCAGCAATTCCAGCGGGCAACTGGTGGGTGAAGGTACTCTCACTGATGCTTTGTCGGGGCATATCAACAATCAAGCTCCTTATGAGGTATGAAAGTTCTTTCTTCTTCCTATTTAATCTTTATCACATAATCTCTCCTGACTTTATTTTATTAGTGGTCAAAATGGTTTATTTCGCTTCTTTAGTTGCTAAATAATAATTGATCACCTTGATTAGCCACAAGATGGGGAGAAGCTGATGATTCCAGAAATCACCAATGTCCCATATCAACCCAATGTCAACGCCCTCCCAATTGAGAACCAGAATCCGGATTTTATCAGACCAAATCCTACTGGGGAGAATGCTACTTGGAATAATGTTGATGTCCAGGCATGTCTAAATATTTTTCCCATACCAAATGTAGAATTTATTTTGTGACTAATCTTTTTTCCCTCGCCTGCTTTTCCTTGTTTTTCTGGTTATTAATATCATTAGTTTAACTCCAATTCCTCCACATATACTGAAAACTGATGTGCACAGGATCGTGGCTTTGGAGAATTCATGGACTTGGACTTCCTCCACGGGGTTGAGTCGTTCCTGTTCGACGATCCTAGTTCTCCATTTTACCAGAACACTGTGAAGGTGAGTTTGGCCATCAAAATCATCTCTGCCATCGATCATTGTCTTGATTTCATCAGAGATTTACTATTTAGTTTGCTCTCATTGATCTAAAACTTGCTTCAAATTGGTCTGAAACCTCGAAACACTAGATTTTGTTGGATGTTTTTGAGTGATGAAAGCAACTGTAAAATGAAGCAATCTTTCTTTTGTATAAAGAAAAGATAGACATGGGTCCTTGAGAAAGTGGTACTGGATGAGAATGTAATCCGTTAGCTGTAATGGAAATCACGTAAATTGCATTTAAAATATGATCATGACAATATCTATTTTGATGTGGTGACCAAAGGAGCAAGAAATCCTCAACACAGAAGTACCAGTCGTGAATCCACCGGTGCAAAACGAACAAGAGAATCCCATATCCGCTGATATAGTAAGTCCTTTTCTATTCCTAAACTTCATCTTTCTTCTCTTAGCGAATGATGTAGTCGTTCTTGTTTCTTTTTTCGGCTTTAACAACACTAAAGATTTCCTTTGGGATTGGCAGGAGTTCGATGAAAATGCTTTCGTGGCCTCCTTGCTTGGCGACTACTGAAGTGTGCTTGGGAGCACAAGTATACTGTGCCTTGGAACTTTTATCAGACTAGGGAAAAACCTCTGTTTTTTAAAAAATTTATTTTGATGTTGCTATGTGTGTGGAGGGTGGCTGTGAACTCCATTTATTTCGTCTGGTTGTGTTTCATGTTGGGAGTTTGCTGTTGTAACAGCTCCAATTAGACTCTTTTCCTTTGAATAAAGAAGTCATGTTTTTCAAAGCTTAATTTATTTGTTGTTCCAATTGCTGTATGTCAGCACAAATTTATTGGTATGTGCGCAAATATTGGGATTTCTTTTTTATGCTAGGTAATTTTAAAGCAAAACGTTACTAGTTATTCATCATTTGTAGGGGACGGTAGTCGTGGACACCATTATATTTGGGTCACTCCATACTTGTAGTTAAAAAAAGGGGCTGATAATATGAAAAATCCTAAATTGGTACATTTACGATAAATTTATCAAAAACTTATTTTTTTTATCACAAAAAACCATGAATCAAAACACCAATTCTCCTAATCAAATTTTTAACCACTAAAAGTCTCAAATTGATATATTTATGATAAATTTACATTCCGTTAATATCACAAAAAACTATAATGATAAAACCCAAAACCAATACATCCATTAACTATCATGTGTTACCCAACTCAGCAATTTGATCGTAAAATTTAAAGAAAACTAACTTGGTGTAATTTTATTATAGATGTATCCATTTTGTGTTCTTAATTGTCAAAAAAATTAATTTTTGGAAAATTTATCACAATGTACTATTTTAGAGTTTTTCATGGTTTTAATCCTTAAATAAATACAGGCAATTGTGAAAGTATTTTCTTTTCTTTTTCTTTGTCTTTTTTGAAATTTTTTCTTCGGCCTTGTGAAATTATTCAATCTTTCCAATAGCAAATGTAACCAAAAAGAAAAAAGAAAAAAACTTGAGGCTGTGTTCTCTCTAATTGGGAAACTTGCTCCGGCCTAAAAACTTTCCTTCCTAAAATTCGATTTTGAAAGAAAAAGATAGCCGTTGTACATTCTATACCAATTTACCCTATATATAAACATTAATGTCCTTACATAAAAGACGAAGATACTCAAAATCTCCATTAGAATTTTGGTTTAGATACTTGCAGGATGTCAACCATTTCATCTCGATGTGCAGCTTGCAAATATTTGAGAAGAAGATGCCCTCCAGATTGCATTTTCTCTCCTTATTTCCCATCCAATGACCCCCAAAGATTTGCTTGTGTTCACAGGATCTATGGTGCGAGCAATGTTGGCAAAATGATCCAGGTATATAAATCTCTCATTTTCAATGATTCTGTTTGCTAATTCATTGTCTCGACGGGCACGCGTGCGTACTTAACCGTAAAATCAACTGATTTGGTTTGTGTTTCCTTGTAAATGATGCGATCAATGGTACTTTTAACTTTTGTTTGGTGTATTCTCAGCAAACTCCGACCCAAATGAGAGCTCAAGTTGCGGATTCGCTATACTTCGAGTCACGATGCCGAATTCAAGACCCGGTGTACGGATGTGTCGGGATCATCTCCCTGCTGCATTTACAAATACATAATGCCGAAAGCCAATTGGCTAAAGTAAAAGCACAAATCGCGTTTCTTAACTCTGATGTTAATCGGGAACCCAGTTTCCGACCACAGCTCGAGGGTGCTTCCAATGTTAACAATTTATGGAGTGGACAAAGCAGTGTTGAGCAGCATCAGATAGGCTCTTCTACAACTCATGGTCCTTCAGCGTTCATGTAGATAGATCCATGTTCATGTCTTTGAGTTGAAGAAACCGGGGTTTCTGACCTCTTATTCTCACAAGACTACGAGAAAGTCAGTTCTGACCTTATCTCCAAGTAGTAGCGAGGTCTGAATGTTACACTGTTTTATGAACTGTTTTCAAAATTCGTTTCCTTAATTAGTTGTATTTGGAGATAAACGAAGCAAAAATGACAATTGTTCGTTTATGACAATGTCAATATATACTATTAAACGTTTGAGATTTATTGAGCGGAGAGCGGAGTGATTGGTTCTTCAAATGGAGCCAGGCACTTTGAATCAATCCGGTTAATGATGTACCAAAACCAATTTAGATTGTTTAAACGAGTTAGAAGGTTGGAATGATAGGTGCACCGATTACATTGCATTGAACAAACTGATCGATTAACTTGCACATTTCATCTTTTTGTACTTTAGCTTTCTTATTAACAACTCATTAATTTACGCAATTTCGACCGAAGAAGTTTAAGTAACGATATCTCAAGACATATCAATAAGGTTTGAAATAATGAACATCGATTGCCGTCTATTAACCAATTCTCTAAGTTCAACTGGAGATTGTATTGCTTTGATGTACCGTGCGTGATCAATCTTAAAAGGCCTTTTCTATTTAAGCAGAGTGTTTCTGGAAGATGAAACTATTTTTCACCACAAGTAAATGGTACATTAGCAGTTCCATAAGGTTGTCAAGTTTATTGTATAGTCTCAACTATAGCTTTTCAAAATATTGAAGTAATAGTATGAGTGGTCCTTGAAATCTTCTTCAATCTTCAATGTATTCCATAAACCTTCTTTGTGTTCAATTTAATCTCTAAATTAAAAATCCGCTCAATATAGTCCCTCTCTAACTTCTAAGTGTATTGCCACATTATGTGTATTTCTGGCGTGGACTGCTACGTTACTGTTTATTATGGCAAAATAACGATGTGAATAGTTACATCGTACGAGCTTAAGAAACTCATCTATAAGTTAGCCTTACTCGCCACACTCACAAGAATTCTAGTGAGAGAATATCTGAATTTTTATTACTTATAAGATGGTACAAATGATGGAGGGACGCTATACATACAATTACCCATCTTATTATAAACGTAGATCTCCCTTTAACTGAACCAATGAAGAATCAATCTTCCCATCTAATGTACCTTTCCTTATTGCCCTGGGTTCATAGAAGCTTTTAGGATGGCCGTCCTTACAAGGCTTGCCCGATCATCTTGGATAGTTCCTCCATACATTGTGCCTTGAAAATCTATACACCGTGACATAAACGATGGAACTAAGGCTCCTTCGACCAAAAAGAAAAAAATAATAATAGAAGAACTAAGGCTCCATTTAATTATGGAAAACGTTTTCTTCATCTCCCGGTATTTGGATCACTTAGCAAATGAGGAAATGGAAAACCAATGCTTAAATTCAGGAACACAATTTTAGTTTCAAAAAATAGAAAATCATTTTCCAAACTATGATTAAATATTGGCATTTGGATAAAAAAAATCTTCATTTAAGCACAAAAATCTCAACACTCGTTCTCGGGCCCTTGGCAAAGGGGTCGAGACTAAAGGTCAGGGTCAAGTCTACCAGGGTCCAACAGAGGGTAAGCTTAGACCCATCAAGGCAAAGTTCAAGACCCCAGTGCCCATGCCTAGGACCTTGGTGCTCATGTCTAAGACCCTAGCAATGCAAAAATTGATTAGGTCGCGGAATGAAATATCTATGGAAAAGTCAAAACGAGCAATAGGCAGCCAATAACCTCGTTAAGATTTCTTTTATTTTTTTTGGGTCAAGTCGTTAAGAGTTCAAACTAAATGTCTGAATTTGGTTTAAAACTTGTGATGACCATAAATCGGAATTCATTGAATTTCCCCATTTTTTAACAAATAAAAAATTTAAGGTCATCACTATATAAAAAGAAATAAATAAGGAAAAATATGTCTACCAAAAGCATTACTAAAATGGAAAGGGCTGAGAGTAATCTGCATTTACTAAATTTTTTAACAACGTATATGCAAAATTCTATTGTTCCGTGCTCAAAAGTCCGGATTTTTCTCGTTTTCGTAAGTTTCAATAACTGTTGATAAGTGTTAAAAAGTTGTTGGTATAAAAATAACTAGTGACTTCAACTTTTCGGTAACGTACTAAAGCTTTTACAAATTACCAATTTTTTTTTATAATTTTCAAATAAGCAATTTTGTAACTTACCAATTTTGTATTTGAATAAGTTACCAGCTCTTTGAATTTACTAAGTCTTATATGAAATTACCAATCTAAATTAGAGTGCTTACCAACTTATGTTAGAATGAGTCACTAAAATATCAGAAAGTTACCAGTACGTTATGGGGGAAATCAAGTGATCAATAAGTTTTTTTTTCTTTTATACTTGTCAACTCTTTCAGAATTTTACCGGCATGGAAAAGTAGTTCATTGCTTCTTTTTAAACAGGCCGTTGAATTGTTCGATACTTGGCTGGAAGAAATCAACAATGTAAAAGATAGCCTTATTTTAGAGAAAAATATAGCCTTTTGAATAGTTGTCACAATAATAGGATGATTCACGAATCGTCCATTCAAATTCGATTTTTGGATTGGACAGATTATTCATTGACAGAAAAATGAAAGATCTGGCTGATAGAACAAGCACAAACAGGAATCAAATAGAAAAAATGACAAAAGAGAAGAAAGGATTTTTAACTCCGGAAATAAAAATATGAGTTCTAATAAAACAAGTTCTCCTGCTAAACTATTAGCATCAATAAAAAATATTTGGCAGAAATGAAAAAGAAGAAATGTTCGATTATTATATTCTTTTTCCAAATTTTGAATTGAAAGGATATATATAGATATCCAAAATATTATTCTCGTCAGACTTAAACCTAACTAAAATAAGAAGGGTTCGGATAATTTGACCCTTTTCGGGTAAGTAAAAAAGGATGTAAGATAAGGGGATTATCCAGGGATTTTTCTCCCATTAATGTATTATAATCAGTAGGGAGATTTCATTCCTTGTCCGCTCTTTCCAGTATTTGATGTACCATAGAAATGAAATTAGGAATGTGATGTACCAAAAAATCTGCAGTTCCTAATAGAATAGGTAATAAAGCAACCTTGCCACCTACTGCCACTAAATCACCACCTCCCCAAGTTAATCTGGTGCTTGCTGTTGCACCAAGGGTGGATTCTGTTGCTGACATAAAAACATCCCTTTCCATATCTTCGGATATAACCCATAGGGGTTTGCTCGTTCTTTGTACATAAACTCTCGTGATGGTTTCGCACAATTTCAGCGGTTCTTCTGCTTCCAGGATAAATTCTCCTGTTTGTGCCTCATAAAAAGAACTCGCAGGTTGATGTATCATTACCCTGATAATATAACAAAAGCCACCTATAGACGCTTTATGCCCAATCATTCCAAATAACGCTTGCATCATCTATATTACCGCGGTTGCTAGCATAGAGTTAGCCGATGCTTATTCCCCAGATACCGTCATTGCTTCTTCTTCGAGAAAAGAAGTTCACGACCCATGGGCCTTCTACCTCCATGCGGCATTGCTCCATCAAGCTTTCGCCCATTGCGGAAAATTCCCACTGCTGCCTTTATCTGCCATGTTGGAATTCACAACCAAATGTGTATTTATTCCAACCACCCCGTAAAAGCCCTATATAGGGGATAGGCTGGTTTGTTTGAAAAGAATCTTTTCTATGATCTATGATCAAACCCGATCACATCGTACATGAACAAGCTCCGTAAGATCCAGTAGAATAAGTAATGTGACTTAAGACAGATTTTGTTTTAGCTATTTTACTTACTTAATAGTATAGAAATGTATTTTTATTCAAGAATGAAATCTTATGGGAACTGTGCATATCCAGTCCATCCTTCAGAACCATATCACATCCCGAATCTGATGAAATAGGATGAATTGAGACGGTATTTTATAAATACATAATTATCTTGAATATATTAACTATTTCTTTATTTTCCGATTGCCTGGAAGGGACAAAAGAAACATCTTATTCTTTCTTCAACAATTTCTGATAGGACCTTTCCGAGAATCTGCTTCAACTCGTTCTTTCTTTTGGGTGGGGTTTGGTACTTCGACCAAAGGATCTCATCTTTTTTAAGAAGGCCACAGATGAAGTTTTAAAGAGCTTTCTTTTTATCATACTTATTTCTTTTTTTTTTTCCCACAAAGATTGAATCATTAAAGAAGAGTACTCAACTCCCTTCTTTTCTATTTTACTTCTATTGTTTGTTTGGGTTTGTAACCAATTGAAACATGAGAGAGGTCACATAAGATCTTAACGACAAAGTTATTTTCTTGATATAAATAAACTTTTCACTTCGAATCAAACATTACGAATTGGATGCAATACCTATATTAAAATGATAAAATAAAAGAAAACTCTACTAATATAATATTTTTAACTCTAGGGAGATTGTGTAAAAGAAAATTGGATACAATGCCTAATTAAGCCCAAGTTGCTTCATTGTTGGGTCTATGGGTTTAGTCCAAGCTCCAACCAAGATTGTGTTGAAGTAGAAAGTGAGAATCTGCAGCAAAAGGTTGAATACTCCAAGGGCAAAGACCCTTTTGTTGGACGGCATCAATCAAGACCTAGCAATTCCTTTCAAAAATGGCTTTCTGGATGCCGAGTGACTGAGCATGATTGCATGTGACAAGGAAAATTCCTACTTCCACTTCCATTGGTGAGTTCCAACCTCCTCTCCTTGCCCAAGCTTGGACTCCTGACCTACTAGTCGATCGTCAAATCATACCAATTTTCCACAAACCATCTACATTAAATTTCAATCCTTGATTTAGCAATGGGAGCCAAGAGTATGTCCTTTCCTGATAGAATCGACTCCTAAACTTGTCACGACTTTGTCATTTTCCTTGAATTTGTTCAAAAATTCCATGAACTCATGTAAATTAACTTAATTTCCTAAGAAGAATTTGGAATAGCTTGATCATGTAAAATGGCATTCTTATAACACCACATTCTAGTATATAGAATCGTTACAAAGAGGGTGAAGAGTTTGTAATCAAAGCCCATTCTTAGTGCAATCCCCCTAGGTCAAGGAAGCGCTTTATCATCTCCTTTGGTGATGTGAAGTTCCAAGGGGCTGAGATGATACCCCATGGACCCTGTCTCCAGAAAATCCAGGCTAGCTCTGCAAGGCAAGATATGAGTCATTGTCCTCCAAAACATCATTTTGTGCGTCTCATGAACTTGAGCTTTCCAAATTGCATTCCAAATTCCATGGTTGGGGTCATTCTCTGTATTCAACTTGATGAGCTTATAAGCAGATTTAACCTTAAAAATTCCACCAATAGCTAGCCACTAGATCAGTTTATCCACCAAATGGAGGTTGGAATGTGAATCTGGAAGGATGGCTTGGATTGAGGTTGAACAAAACACTTATATTAGACTATTTACATCCCAGGTTTTTGTCCGCTAAATAAAGAAGCTTGCTATTTTTCTTTGCTGCAAAATAGAATTAAGATTAATAAAAGAAGGTAGATAATTTGGTACATGTAGAATCCAAAGGTGATTACCAACCTCAACTGACTTACCATTTCCATTTCCATCCGATAAAGAGTGCCCAGTTTGAGTATTTCTCTAGCATCCATGATTGCCTTCCATAATTATATGTTGATGCCTTACTCTCATGGTTCCAAAATTTGGTCATAAACCCTAGATGATGAAGTTGTGCAATGTACAAGCATGAGAATTAAAAAGACTACTAATAAATCAATCCCAATTGATAGAAAAGAAAAGTTAGATAATTGACCTTATAAGTTTTATGATGGCCGGCCGGTTTACATAATCAGTGACGATTCTGGCCTTTTTTTTTTTGTTTTTGGTCGGTTGACGATTCTGGCCGTTGACCGAAAAGATTCTAATATAAGGGCCCCAACCTAATCCAGGCAACCTATCCACTAAGAACCCTTTAAGATTTTCTGAAAGGCCCAATAAGCTCAAACCCGGAGGGGAAGCTTGACCCGATTGAATTAAGCTACTCTGTTCATCTACAAATATCTGAAGAGATGACGTAAGATGCCTCCAATGCAAGCATCCGTGATTCATTTCATAGGGAAATTTTCGCATTAGACTTCACTAGGGAAATTTTAATTGAATAACACAAGGTCAAAAAAAGCTGCATGGGCGTATTTGGTGAACCAATGTGCTTAAAATCATAAAGTTTTAATCTTCTTATGAAAGGCGTATGCCCATTCGTCAAGCATGATCACCCATTTCCCAAAGTTATAACAATAATGATAATATTCAGCAAATAAATGTGCTTTGAACCTTTCAATTAAATGGATCGGTAAATCCGTCAAGCTTGATCAACCAATACCCCACAAAAAGAAAATTCTTGAATGTCTGATGCATACCAGGATGATTTAAGTCCTTGATGATTTGGCACGAACCAAGAACCCAAAATCTATCTCGTCTTTAAGCTGTCTCGACACAATTAATCCAATGACATGATGGTGGCGCTTACAACAACATTAGGGATTGGATTTGGTGAACAGAACAAATCATGAGCGCAAGTTGACATAGCTTTTGCAACAAAGACAAGGTCAGAAGAGACACGTTTTAAGTTTTGCTCTCTCCGGGAAATGCTTAGTTTGACAAGAACATATGATTCCATATCCATCTACATCGTTGAGAGGCATTGGAAATGGCTTTTTGCAGCAAAGACAAAGTCAGAAGAGGAATGTCTCGAGTCATGCTCTCTTCGGAAATGCTTAGTTCGATAGGAACATATAGGATCACATGCCCTTTAACATAGTGACAGTAATCGGACTGAAACTTTAAGGAAGCTCTTCTAGATAATATCCCTCATCTTTTATTTACTCTATGCATGAGTCACACCACATCTTGACGAAGATAAGTCTTAGACACAAGGATACCGTCGCATCCATATCCGTGCACCTTCTTTGTGGACAGAATGTGAAAAGAAACCAACGCATATGACGCGCACTGGATTCTTACATCAAGCTTATCGTCCCCGACGGTGGCTTTCTTGAGACCTTTCATAAAAAACAAAGCACGAGATAAGGCTAAACGCGCCTCAAAAAGCGTCGGATCAAAAGTTGCGAATGATGGAAAAACTCAAGACGGGCGCATCACGAAGAGGGAAGAAGACAAGGAAAGAAGCAAAGAAAATTCGATGGACATGCGTGGTTGCATGACCTCGTCCGAGGGCGTTTCCTGTTCGGGCTCGTATGTGTCGCATCTGCATTTGCGCAGGAACGTCACGAGTCTTGCCGAATGTATCAGCTGCCCCCGATGTCCGATCTTGCTTTCCCGGTCAAGTTAGTCATGCGTATTTTATTAAGAAGAGAAGTCACTTTACCCGTCTCTCTTTTGCAACTGTAATTCTTTTCGTGGGACTATTCGAGATAAAGCAGAAATTTCCATTGCACAGTGATCGATAGTTGGTCAAAGATTGCGAACCGACACGGGCTTGATCTCTTTTTGCTTCAGCGACCGAAAGAGGTCGTCTCTCCAAACTGGTGTCAAGGATAAGGGCGCATTTCGCTTTACCTCAATTAGAAGTTAAGGTTCATAAGAGAAGATTTAATGGGAACTCATTAGAGAAAAGCATTTTGAACGGGACAATCTAATTTGAAGGTCATCTTTATCAGGGGTCCAGATGTTACGTGGGCTCTTTTAGCACACCTCCTTTTCTCGCTTTCAGATTTTTTGTGGCCTCACCAACTGAAACACCATCGAGATACTTTTTTTCATCATACACGGAGACCACAAGTTCGATCGGTCTGAAAACATACACGCACGAGAACAATCTATAGTGCCCAGTAAAAAAAATAGGAAAGGAAATTACGTGGGACTCGTATGTCTAATGATTCGAGGGCGAATTCAGCGAATCATTTTAGCGCTAAAATGTTAATATAATGGCAGTTTCCACAAATTCATCAGTAAATCCTTGGCCGCCACGAGAACTGCAATCCTAAACTCAATTCAACTAATAATTAATAAAATCGAAAGCAATAGGTTCTTTCTTACTAAATGAACATTTCTTACGTGAGATAATTGACCGTACTCCATTTGTCACGAATGATCAACTGACAAGTCCCGCTAAAGACTCGAGGTCAACCACGATCCATGTTGCTTGACCCACAACTCCAACTTAAGATTTATTTGCAAAACTACGAGTACATAGATCTGAGTGTGAGCTCAAAAATATACCCCCATCAAATGCTCGTTAAGCCATCATGTATGGACGCGGAGTCCGCAGTCAAACCTTAGCTATAATGGAATAAGTCCACAGGAGAGAGGACGTTGAGGAGGTACGCGTCTGACGGTCCCGTGGACTGGAGGTGTCCATGCATAGGACACCCCTGCCTCCGTTTGACCGCACTCAAACGCAGGACAGGACAAAGCTGCCAAGAATCAACCTTGGCAACACCCATTCGACCACGGTTTTTGGGCTTATGAAACATCTCTCTTCTGAAAGCTACCGACTCCGCGTTGAGCCAGTCCTCGAACGTGCGCAAAAAGAATTGAAGATTCTCGGACTTAGCTAGCTCCCATTTACTTTGAATAGAGAATGCACAACAGTGATCGGGCGGCGTTGTTTCAATTTCTTTGGCTAATGATTCGTGCTTATGATTTGTGTGTTTTGTCTTTGTGAGCCTAAGGCAGCGAAAAGGGTGTATTGCAACCCAGGAGTGCATTCTTTTTGGACTGACCTCTAACTGTTTGTGTTTATGCCTGAGCCGTCCAAACCAAAGATTTTATTTGTTTGCGGACAATCTGAGGGCGAGGGCCACGCTGTTTGATCTCTCCAAGTTGCTTTCATTCTTGCTGGGCAATTAAAAATCAACAATACCGATAAATCCTTGAAATCGCTTCGTTCTTGGTTCCTTGAAAATGGTCCATTTTACAAATTTCCAAATCCTTCTTTGTTGTTATTCTTGTGAAATATTGAATGCTCTCACCAAAGTCTCAAAGCTGGCCGCTCCTTAAACACGCATTATCTTGCGCTTTGACTCTCTTATTATAATGCTTAACCGAACTTAGAACAGTATCTACTAGTGTGTATTTGAGGTTCGAGCCAAGAATGCTCTGTTTCTTTAAATCTGTTTTCTGTTTTCTCCTTATTATGGGACGAGGAGAACAAATGCTTAGCCATATCATCTTAAAATCTTAGTTGAGGGGAGTAGAGAGAAGGTGCTCCGTTCGCCTGCTTGCCGGCATACAGGACAAACTTGGGACAAAAAAAAAAAAAGGCCACGAACCCTTATAAAACCCCTCTCCGCTCCTCATTCTTCAAACCCCCTCCTCCCCCCCCCCCAAAAAACAAATTCTCCTCTCTCTCTCTCTCTGACATATTGACTCTCTCTCTCTCTCTCTCTCTCTCTCTCTCACATATTGACAATGTGTCAGAAAACATCTCTCCTCTGCCACGAAGCAGACTGCCACCCCCTGCCGGTCAAGGGACAAACCATGCACACACCATTGATTCAAAAGCACCCACAACAACATAACCAATTCCAGAAAGGGAAAAAGACCCATCTCCCTCTGGTCGTAAGAGAAGTGAGGGCCATAGCACAAATAGCGCTTCCCATGATCCTCACCGGTCTCTTGCTCTACTGCCGCTCCATGATCTCCATGCTGTTCCTGGGCCACCTCGGAGAACTTGCGCTGGCAGGTGGCTCCCTCGCCCTCGGCTTCGCGAACATCACTGGATATTCTATACTCTCCGGCCTCGCCATGGGGATGGAGCCCATCTGCAGCCAGGCCTTCGGCGCCAAAAAACATGCCCTCCTCGGCCTTTCCCTGCAGAGAACCGTTCTTCTGCTCATGTTAACCTCATTGCCCATCTCTTTTCTGTGGCTGAACATGAAAGGAATCCTCCTTTTTTGCGGCCAGGATGAGGACATAGCAACAGAGGCACAATCATTCCTTCTGTACACAATCCCTGACCTCCTGGCCCTGTCTGTTCTTCACCCGCTTAGGATTTACCTCCGCAGTCAATCCATAACTCTGCCCCTCACATTCTGTGCCACTCTGTCAGTTATCTTCCACGTACCCATCAATCTCTTCCTCGTGAACCATCTTGGCCTCGGGATCAAAGGCGTGGCGCTTGGTGGGGTCTGGACTAACTTCAATCTTGTATCCTCTCTGATCATTTACATACTCGTCTCCGGCGTCCACAAGAAGACGTGGGGAGGCCTCTCCTCAGACTGCTTCAAGGAATGGCGGAACCTGCTGAATTTGGCCGTACCAACCTGCGTTTCAGTGTGCCTCGAGTGGTGGTGGTACGAGATCATGATCCTGCTATGCGGCCTGTTTCTCAACCCGAGAGCAACGGTGGCGTCCATGGGCATTCTAATCCAGACCACCTCCCTCATCTACATATTCCCATCCTCTCTGAGCTTCAGCGTGTCGACCAGAGTTGGCAACGAACTGGGTGCGAACCGGCCCTTGAAAGCCAAGCGTTCGGCCATTGTAGGCCTGGGGTGTGGCTTCGTGCTCGGTCTGTCAGCCCTCGCCTTTGCCATCACAGTGAGGAAAACATGGGCAACCATGTTCACTCTAGATGAAGAGATTATCAAATTGACGTCCCTAGTGTTGCCCATAATCGGGCTGTGCGAGCTCGGAAATTGCCCACAAACAACAGGCTGCGGGGTACTGAGAGGCACGGCGAGGCCAAAGATCGGAGCCAACGTCAACCTGGGCTGCTTTTACGTGGTCGGAATGCCGGTGGGCATCGGATTGGCATTCTTTTTGGGATTCAACTTCCAGGGGCTCTGGCTCGGCCTCTTGGCCGCACAAGCGTCATGTTTGGTAGCCATGCTGCTCGTCCTGGGTTTCACGGATTGGGAACTCGAAGCACGGAGAGCGGAAGAGCTGACCAGAGCCGGAGACCCAGCAGCTGCTGTCGTTGACAGCGAAGAGTTTGAGGCGAAGAAGCCACTCATAGTCATAGTAGAAATCAAGGAGGATTCATCAAACTTATCGGAAGATTTAGAGAACGCCGAGCATCATACCCCCTCGTCACCCGTCTGAGACTGTCGATTGTTTTTCGTTTTGATCAAATTTTGTCCGTTGGTGTACAGATTGGGACGAGAAAGAGTGAGGCAAAGAGAGAGAGAGGTAAAGAGGAAGTTGTCCTCGAATTATTCTCTCTCTTTTACCATTCAATATTTGTGGGAAGTCGCCGGAATCGTGTGAAATTACGATTAGTTGGAATTGGTCGCGTCGGCTGCAATCTTTGTAACCTACTATTCGTCAGTACATTGACACTATAATACAAATACATATGTATATGTATAAGTAGAAAGATTGATCGAAAAGTCGGGGCTTTCCATTTTCTTCATGGCATGGGAGACAGAGCAAGTCAACACGTACGTGCGAGGGACATCTTACTAGAAACCCGCACGGGTAAATGGGCGACATGTCTGCCCAAAAAAAAATAACAATTTGGTGACATGGCTTTTGCCAAAAACAGAAAGGAGGAGCTCTAATTCCACCGCCTCAAGTAAATTTTCTTTTCCCCCGGTATTTCTCTTATATATACCCCGGCTTACATAGATCGAGTACTGTATAAAGCTCCGAAAAGGAATATGAAAAAAGAAAGAAAGTGCATCTTGACTTTTTGTTTTAGTCCCCAAAAAAAAAGCCTATATGAACAAATCAAAAACGCCAAAATAAAAATCAGCCGCATAAGATACCGTTGGCCGCCATCGGTGCGTCATACCGGGCGCCATCCTTTTGCGAAAGAAGTGTTTACGCCCTTCTCGTTGGACAACGTCAGTGAAAGATTTATAACCAGTGTCGACTTTTTCCTCCAATCAGGTCTGCGAGGCCATGGGATGGCCTTGGCCTTGTCCCCCATATTCACCGACACAAACACTTCGAATATGTAATCTTATGGAGTGCCAATCGCTAGGGGGAAACCTCTGATCTGCTTTAGTTCTCGTCATCAATGGAGATTTTCCTCCAAAAGTTTGACCGGTCAAAGTTGGAGGAGGAGGAGGAGGAGGAGGAGGAGGAGGAGGAGAAGTTGTGGTGATAAGCTTGTGGTGATTTAGAGATTTCTTGGCATTTTTTGTTTCGTGAAAGTGTAATTTAGCATATTTTGTTAATTGAGTTTCGCCTTAAAATATTTATTAAAAAAAGTGATTACAAAAAATGAATAATTAATAAAACATTTTCCTAAAAATGATCATTTGAAATAATTATCCAATAAATGGACGATAAGAACATATTTTGTTCATTAATTTTTGTAAGAAATATAAGTGATCATTATTTTGAAAATGCATTTCAAATCATTCATTTTTTTTTACGAAACAAACGAAGGCTGAGTGTATTGAAATAAATGGAATGTAGAAATGATGCATTAATTTTTTAAAATATATATATATATATATATATATATATATATATATATATATATATATATATATGTATATTATAAAAACCTATTCGTGTCGATACATGAGCTCTCAATTGAATAGGACAAGATTTTAGAACAAAACAAACGAATAGGACAAGTAGCAAGCAGCCGGCGTTTCAAGCGACCAGGCATCCACTTGTATTCCACGTGTGCCCTTCCCAAACATGTTATGCAACGAATAAACCGAAAGCGAGAGAGAGAGAGAAAAGAAAATTAGCTAGGATAGTTAAAAAAGACTCCGTCGGCCAGAACAGTTGACATCCGGAGGAAGATAAAAAGAACAGTGGCCGCCGGTGGGATTCCTCTCCACCTGAAAGATTCCCTTCCCCCCGAAAAGTCAACCTTCGAAATGATCTCGGTGTCTGATTCCAGACACAACCTGAAAACAGATCTCTTTGCTCAGACATGGGGACGGTACCATTCTTCCAATTTCACGGTGTAGGTGCTCCAGAATCCGATCCCGTCCCGATTTTTTCCGAGGTATTTTCGCCCTGTTGGGCATCTTTCTGGCCTTTAGCACTCTCCAAAAGGTGAAAGATAGATGTTTTTGCCCCCCCTTTCTTTTGATAACAGTTCACTTTAGCTTTTTGATATCTGGACTTTTATCCCGTATCGTTTTTCAATGATGTCCTTTCGACCCTGAATTCGATTAGCCGGAATTTATGTATTCTTCAGAGTCGGCAAGGGCCAATGCGCTCGACACCCTCGACTAATTACCCAATGCAAATGATTCCTATAACCATACTATATGTTTCTATATACATTGACTTTGTGTTTTGCCTGAATTATATATATCAAGAGGTGATAGGTGAAAAAGAAACCCATTCGCAATAAAATCTTTTATTTGTTCGGCAGTAAAAAAAATGCGGAAAAACAACATGGCCTCGGAAGTCAACGTATCTAACTTTTTCGACAATTTAATGATTTAAACCTTTGAGTGAATATAACCTTATTTGGAGACGTTGACGGAGTTTGCTTGTGATTAAGGTATCAAACTCCTCTCGCGCGCGCGGAATCCTCTCAACTTAAGATTTGACTTTTCTTTGGATGACAATACAAAATTGCGTCCACTCTATCACATTAGTTTCCGAATTATCAAAACCCTTTTTTAGTTAAAACTACAATGTCAATAAGTTTGTCAACCCATATAATTACGGGCTTAATCGTTTTATTTTAATAATCGAATGGAATGCCCCCACAAAGTCAAACCTCGTGGGGTCAACTCCCCCTTTATTTTTTAAAAATTTAAAATGCAGGCATTGCGGTCTTTAAAAAGGAACAAAAATCTTTAACACGTGAATTTCTTTTCGTTCTTTTCACCGACGGCATATGGAAAAATGCTCCACTCCTGACTATTATATCATCCGACCGGCCACGATGATGCCCTTTTTTTTGGTATTGGAATATCATTAAAATCTCTTTTCTGGAATTAAAAATACACTATATTTGAATTTTTGTGGAGGAGCACGCCAAAAGAGAAAATCATGGGCAACTTTAGTTCAAAAATTTATAAGAGAGGACAAGATAATTAATTAAAATACTACAAAAATATTCGATTATTATCGGCACTCGCACGAAAAGCTTCACGAGCTTGTTTGACAAAGCTGTAAAGAAAGTAGCAAAAACTTAAGTGTTACAAATTTTAATCGCAGAAAATAAAAATAAAAGAAAAGGGTTCGTCCAATAATAGCACAAAATCAAAATGTTGAATACTATTAATAACCCCCAAATCATGTATTTTAGCAAGTAGCAATGCATGGGCAAATTTTGGTTAATTCTACTTTTCGATGAATTAAGTGAAATCTTGACTTTCATCAATTTTTTTAATTTTAAAATTAGCTAATGTTATCAAACGTACTTAATCTTAATTGGCATCGAATATTTCAATTTTTTCGCTACTTAATTGAATTTTATATATCAAACAAGACTAAAAGAAACAGTAGATCTTGAGTGTCTTGATGACTTTTGGGAAATTATCGAATGCCTACGATTGGTCCAACCGCATTATTGAAAGGCTTGGTCAACCTCCTCTTCCTCAATTATAAGGGGTACGACCCTCCAATAGAACCTACGTATATCAGAACGCTATACAGGTGTACGAAAATTTTTATAATCCGTACAGAATATTCAGGTAACTCTGCAACACCGAAGAACATCTCCTCTTTCCGATTGTTCGCACGGCTGGACTTTAGCTCGCCATTTTAAATCTTCGATGCGCGTCGAGACAAGAAACTCGTCAACGTCCATGCGAATTTTAATTGCAACATCCAGCAGTTTTTTTTTCCTTTTTAATGGTGTGCAAGTACCGATGAGCAGAGTTTCTGCAGTAGATCCGGGCTTAATGTCCATGTTGTGAGCAGTTCGGAGAGAACAGTGGCATGTGAAAGATCTTCATGGGGACATACTTACTAGTTTGCAAATGTACTTCCCGTGCGTCGAAATAAAGCAAGGTACCGTGATCTCGACAATAGAATAAAAGATTAGAATCCTCTTAATTTGAGAATTCTGAAAGGCAAGCTTGTCAGCATGTTCAATCTCAACGAGCAATATGCACTATTTTACTTCCAAAATAGAAAGGTCCACAAACATAATCATCGGGTGTATCGAAAGCATTGCTTCGAGTGTATATCATCCCTCGAATTTACCAGTGCAATAAGTGTATACATTGACCGGAAATGCTCTATTTGTACATTGAGAAAATAATTCCAGAGTAATGATCCAAGCCATAATGCTGGGCAGATGATTCAATCATAATTGCCAGGGAATGAAAGCATAAATTTTAGAATACTATATATGTTGACCGCAAAATAATGAAGATCCATTCAAACGTAAATCTTTTGCACATGCATGTCCTGTATGAACTTTCGTGCACCGCCTTTGCACAAAAGACTCTTCCTCAATCACGGCATAATGTTTGACAAAAAAAAAAAAAAAACACGCCATAATGCCAAACCTACAAATATTTCATTAATAAGGCTTCTAAGCCTCCAATTGTCATGTTACGGGTTAAAAATAATTTAAATATTTCTCTAGAATATTTGCTTATGTTAGAGATACGCTTAGGAGATTTTAGGAGATTATGTATATTTCACTTAATTGGATATGATTAATTGTGAGTGATACATATTATCTCAGATAATCATCTCATGAAACCTATAAATAGGTTAAATACCCTTCATTGTGATATATCGAAATATATCCAAATTTCAGATTTCCCTCTTCCGCATATCATTTCTCAACTTGGTATCACAACTAATCGTTGTCGGCGTGCTTGGTCCAATTACTATTTTGGTCAACAGAGCTATCCGTATCGGCCGCTTGCTAATTTCCTTTGATTCATGATCTTTCTCTCTCACTGGCAAAATGTATAATAAATTCCTCTAATCTATTTTCCGCATTTCTTGACTTTACATATTTTCATCCCTTGCCTAGCCGTCTCTTTCATATGTCCATGAGACCGACCACACACGCATTCAATACCTTCGCTATCGTCCCCCTTCAATAAAGCCAATCAATTCTAAGGTCTGAGAACCGGGTCTAACTTTAAGTAATGTAACCATTGTTTTATGTGTGAACAATCTGTCTTTAACCGCTCTTCTTCTTTAAAATAAAACTAATCCATCACTGACGAGGCATCACCAATCGCAACATGTTCAGTTAGTTGAAGCAATATTTTTTTTTTTTTTTTTGACATATTATTTAAGATTCGATGCTTAAGCTGCACTAGCATGCGCACACAACAGCTGCAGAGTTAGCATTGTCAAGCCGAGAGAATCGAGCTGGAAGTTCGCTCTAAAGATGCCAAAGCGAATTGACCTTTCAATCCATGCATGGATCAGAAGCAAAATGGCATGCGGGCGGGGGCTGGAAGAGAAGTCAATCGTGCTTCTTACGGATTTTGAAGAGATGCAGCAAACATTATAGGCGTGCTTACCTATGGCATTACGTCAAAATAGTTCAAGAAACGCTGTCAGATAGCACATTTTCTTGTTGGATTATCTTGTTGGAGTATTGAAGATAGCGATGGCATTCCCTAAATTTATTTGGTGATTGGGAGATAATGGCAGATACTCAATTATTCTCCGATCAGAATCGCGAGAGAATCTATTAAATATTGCAGAATCTTGTTTTTAATGTCCAGGTCGTACTAAAATTTTAATTTTCCCAAGAGATAATCATTGAGAAAGACAGAATGCAAAGACTGACGTGTGGTGCACCCAGTCAATTGAAATAGCTTTCGAATCAACGTGGCTTGCGAGGGCTGCGAGAGAGAAGAATCTTGAGCAAGACGCGGCCTTTTGAAGCCGTGTAAGTGTGCTCGAATTATAATAGATGGTATGTAAGGGACTTTGAGCATGGACGAGTATAATCGGTACAGTCGAATCCTGAATCATATCCTAGGAAACCATATTGGTGGCCCATGAAGTCGAAAAGACACATACGATAAATAATAATTAAAATCTAGGATGATTCTACACACCCGTTGAAACATAATAGAATTCTTTTTTTCTTTTTTTGGTAGATTTTTTAATTAGAAGACTATTCAATAAATAAAAAATGTTACCCGTCATTTACTTTTTCAGTAATTTGTTAGCAACTTACTGACATCTTTTATGAAATTACTAACACTTTTTTTTAGAGTTAAAAAAATTATCAACTTTCCTTATCTTTTACTAATTTCTACCTGTCTTTCTTAACCTTTTGAATGAGAGTTAGCAACCTAAGACTTGATGGTAATTTGAAGAGAGTTAGTAAATGTAACGGGTTGCTAACCAAGGCAAAACAAATAAAAAGGTAACTGAATAGAAAATTTGGCAATTTAAAAAAGTAATTAACCGTCGATAATTAACTCGATGAGAATTGGTTACCCAAAACTAGTTGATAATTTATCCTGATTAAAGTTAGCAGATCACTTTAATTGATTTATGATGGTAATTTCATCTAAGAAACAGTAAAATCAAAGTATTATTAAGTTTCACGGAAAACAAAATTGGTAAGCTAGTGCAAAAATTGTTAATTTTCAAACTATAAAAAAGTCCATAATTTCGTAATAGTGTTAGTGAGTTACTGATAAGTTAATTGGAAAAAAAAAGTCATTGGCATCTTTCATTATCAATAGTTTTTTGGCACTTATCCACACTTATTAAAATATGCATTTCGTGGAACGTGAAAAAGTAGAATCTTGCTACTAAATCTGCCACGTCAACTGTGCACAACTCTATTGTGTGGACTGAAAATATTGCAATTAGTTTGTTAAACAATGGAATTATCTCTTCTAAAAGTTCAAGTAATTCAACTTAGAATAGTGTGGGACCAATTGAGAAGAGCTTAAATAATTACTCAAACTAAATGTGTTCGACGAAGCATTTTCTATGTGGCTACACGATCGTGTGTGGATGTCCAGTCCAAGATGACATTAGAAAACACTTGTAGGAAGATCATGAAGTGAACGAGATGCCTGGTCTATTCGCCGCGTCACAGCTTACGCATCCTTCACCCCACGCAAAAAAACACACCAGAGGTCGAATATAAAAATAGAAAAACTTATCTCTTCCCAAGGAAAAATGAAAATAGCAGCAATAACTCGGCCCATCGAAGACTTTAAGAAGACACTAATGAGAATATAACCTGAAGGGAAGATTAGGGTGGATTACCCGCAAACCAACTACATCCAGAAGCAATGAAAGGGCTATTAACCCTAGAAAACAATTTCCTAACCGTAATATATACTAGCGATAGAGTTACGAGCATGACTCTAGCTAGCTCTTGCTAAAGAGACTAACGACTTTTACTCGATACGAAAAGAAACAGGGAATGCGATTTCCAGGTGGTGCTTGGCGTCCCGCGTGCGATGTTACATTAAATGTTGCGAATATCTTGTTGTGCAGTGCATGTCCGAATCGGACAGGTGATGCGAAGCGTGATAGTGCCTCCCTCAAGCATCTTGACCGCCGTGCCAATCCACCTTCATGCTACCTGAGGGCGACAGATACGTCACAATCCACCCCCTTGAAACTTCGAACAGACCCTTATCCATCAACATAGCCTTCGGTCGAGCTTACCTCATTTCTTCTTTATTTCGGGGCGACTCTCGCACGGGTGCTAATGGCTTTAGTGTCATGAGTGATAGTGGGCATTGAACTTGAGATTAGGAACGAACAGGTTGCCGAAAATTATGCAGTGAAGATTCAAGTCGTCTTTTGACAACTTCAGAGGGGGGAGCGAGTGGGAATAGGGTGCCCCTCTTCAGGAGACAAGAACGGAATGAAACCTCCCGGCTTGGGACCAAAACCTAACGCCGGTCCGGATAAGAAACCCAAGGTCGCCTGCCTACGCAACCTGCACTCCAAACATAAATAAATGATGTGCATGCTGGGGTCACGTTGATGTCTAGGGTGCACGAAAATGAGGCTCTTCGCTTCTATGAAGAGGCAATGACCCATGGCCTCCGTGAATGCTATGCCCTCCTGGCCGCCGCCCACCCCTAAATTATTTGATTGGGCATGCACTGCTTCCTTTGATTAATACAAGATGTTCTTTCGCTTTTGGCGCTGTATTATTCGCGTCCTTTTTTTTTATTATCTTTTAGCCCTTGAGGATTATTCGAGGTTGACAATTCTAAAACTAACAAAGAAGGCACATTACATGACGGTAGTAGTGCTCCATAGCATCTTATCATTACGACTGCCGAGCGTTAGGATAGTTTAATTATTCCATCAGAATAAGAGAGCCTAACAAGCCACGCACATTGTTCTTATCTTCATTCATTGCTCTAAGCTAAACTCGTCAAACGAGCGGGTCGAGTCTGGTCGAAAATGGCCCAACCCAAATTGACTTGCTTAACCCATTTAATGACCCATCCAACCCATATTTTGCTAAAACACTTTCATATTCGATCAAATTTAGGAAACTTATATCCAAATTGACATGAGAGCACGTAGTGAGTGAACGCGAGATCGAATAAGAGTGAAAGAACGTGAAGAGAGAGCCATAATTATGAACCTATTTAAACCCCATATTATTTTGGACTTTACCATTCTAAACCAATATAGAACCTGTTTATTGATTATAACCAACTCATATAACAACTCGGTCCATCAAATATAGGTTAAAAAATGGGTCTATGCCTCATTTTGACATATTTACTCTAAGTAGCTTCCCCAGTTGTGATTCAACACTTAGGCTTAATCGAGTGAGTGTAACATATAGGAAAAGTAAGGTCGATGGAAAATTTCAACATCATATTTTGTAAGCCCTTTCCATAGTATCACTTTAGTTTTAAATATTTTAACGACTTATTAATTTAATCCTAAATATTGGAATGATTAAATTGGCAACTCGTTTAGAGTTTTTGAATAATTTTTCGGGGACATTTCTAGTAGCTCGGATGAGTCAAGTCCACCGTCCTCAATCGAGACCATGGGAAAAAAATCGCCTTGGATTTCTACACGTATTGGTGGAAAACAAGTAACTATAAGAACGGCGAGAGAATACCAAAAAGGAAAGGAAAAGGAACTATAGTCAGTACACGTGCAGAAACATCATGAGCCGTCGCCGAAAAGGGAGGTGGGGGAGCGCGGAAGTGCGAGCCGATCGGGACGCGCGGGGCGTTTTGAACGGTTCAGAAGGAGGAGGAGAAGGGGAACTCTGACTTCGATGTCGATCCCGTTTTTGCAAGTGTGGACGCTTTGACGGTGGCGGACGGTCGGCAAGCCTCCCGATTCCCCCGCCACCCCCAGCAGTGTCCGAATTGGATGCTTGCGCCAGCGCTGATGTCGTCGTCGTCGTCCCCTTCTTTGGACTCCCTTTCGGCCGACATCGTGGGGCGCAGACGCGTCCGTGTCCGCTCAGCATATCCCACTTGCACTCCACCAGCCACCCTTTCATACCGTCCCGTGTCGCTGTCATCATCCCCGGGCCCCATCATAAACTCCCACGTTCCCCCTAAGTCCGCCGCATGGTTTCGCGAACTTGTCCAAGGGGCCTATTTTCCGTACCTTTCTTCGCTCGGCTATGCAGGATGTACCTGATGCTTCCCAGCGAGACGAGCTACGATATTTCTTGGAAAAAATAATTAGATGATAATATTCAATATATCATGACAATAATAATTTATTATGAATCATAAAAAAAAAATTAATAAATAAATAATTTGAGCAATGCTAGAATAACGGTGCCATTATTGCTTGAAGATAAGGAACTAGCTACTGGATTTGTTTAAAAATGAAAAATAGAAAAATTATGGGAAAAGTACCAAAATAGTCTTAAACATTTTATATTGATACCAATTCAATCATAAAATTTTTAATTGGATCAATTTAATCCTAAACTTTTTCACATTGGTACCAATTCAGTCCATCCAATTAATTTAAGCTAGAAATTGCTAATGTGGCCGCCAGCGGTCTTATTTTTTTTCTTTTTCTTTTCTCCTTACCCACCTCACCGGCCAAGGGGTAAGGAGAAAAGAAAAAGAAAAAAATAATTTTAAAAAATCTGAAAAAAATATAAATTTGTCCACGTGGCGCCACATAAAACCGTCGGCGGCCACATTAGCAATTTCCGGCTTAAATTAACTGGATGGACTGAATTGGTACCAATGTAAAAAGATTTAGGACTAAAATGGTCTAATTCAAAAGTTTATGACTGAATTGATACCAATGTAAAAAGTTTAGGACTATTTTGGTACTTTCCCGAAAAATTATTCAATGGGTTGCACCAGAAAGGAGAGTCGGAAATTTTTCCTTTTTTCTTTCATCCTCACCTCACATGTTCTCGTGATCTCCGGCCCAACTTTTTTTGTGAGATCTTTTATCATCGGGTGTAATTTTTTCTTTCCGATTTTATAAAGTTTAATGCTTACTTGCTATAGAAAACATGAGAGTTACAAAGTAACGGAAACATTAGAAATACATAAACTAAATCAAATTCCATTTTACAACGTTAACTCTAAATTTCTCTTTAGTGAACTTCTTTAGAATATGTTGGTATTTTACAATTTGAGAAAATCCTTGTTTGGGATAACCATTACGATGGCGGTTGATGGTTTGACCATAATCACTTTTACTTCAATCTAAACGAGCCAAGAAGGGGTAATTGTACACACACAAAAAAATTGAGAGAGGGAAATCTAGGTGATCGACCATAGTGAGCTACCCCCCTCACAGTGGTTATTCTGAACAAGCATATTCTCATATTAAAAAATACAAACATATTCTTAAGAAACGTATTGAAGAGAAATTTAGAGTTAACGTGGTAAAATGTGACTTGAATTAGTTTACTATGTTTCTAATGTTCTATTAACTTTGTAATATTCTCAAAAGAATATGTGTGGCTAGGATGGAAAAAAAGAACATTCTAATTTTCCTTTCCGGTGCAGCCCATTAAGCAACCTTCCCTTTTTTCTTATTTACACAAACCCAGTAGCCAATTCTTCTTACAGTGAAAGTGGTGGCTGAAATTGCATCATCCTCTTCGAGCAATAACGGCAACGTTTTTCTAACATTATTTATTATAAATTATTGCGGGACTTACTCTTTCAAGAATTTATGACTTACAGAAAACTGCCATTCTCACAGTATCTCAAAAACTATTATGTTAGCACAACTCTATTTCTTACTCTTTCTTAAGTTAGTAGTGTGATGTTTTCAGCATGATATTGATAAATAAGTCAATAAATAATCGAGAGGGTGCTGCTAGCGCCTAGCAGAGAGCCCCACCCCCATATTAGTCTTTCAAGAAGAACTTGGTCCGCTCAATTATAAGGACTGAAAAATAACACCGCAAAGGACCGACTGTGGAAGTAATTTTCATACGAGCGGTTCACTTTCACAACCTCCACCACCATTGGTATGAACGACGACCTTGATGGAGGCTATGGAGGGCTAGAGATGTGGCCATCGCTAGCCCACAACGCTAGGCCCCCAATCTTGACAATCCACGTATAATTTTATTGGTTAATATCACAAAAAATTCAAATTATGACAGAGATATCTCGAATTTTTTTTTATGTCGTCAAAAACCTTAAATTTTCTCATTGTAATATGAATATCCCAAACTTTTTTTGTATCATAAAAAATCCCGAACTGTTATTAATGTAACAAATATACCACGCATAGAATTGAAATAGAGAGTATATTATATCACATATGTAAAAGTTTGAAATTTTTAGTGACACAAAAAACATTACAGGTATTTGTGTCACAATAAGTAAGTTTAAGATATTTAGTAACACAAAAAAAAAAAAAAAAAAAAAAAAAGAGAGAGAGATATTTGTGTTATAGTGGATATAATTTTGGAGTTTTTTTTGTAATATTTGGACTAATTTTATTGACATTCATTGTAAATGTTTTTTTGAAATTATCATGTAAAATCTATGCATCTCGCCTTTCTTAAGCTTTTTTTTTTTTGTCAGTCCTACGCTAATCCTACTCTAACACTCACTCTCGGACTTTGTCCCGCCTCCTTGCGGGCGTGGGAGTCGAAACCCACTCCCGAAATGAAATCTTCCCCACCCCCAATCCCCGAGAAGGTGGGGATTTGAACCCCCAACCTCCCCTTCCCAAATTTATTAACTCGCTCCCTTTTGAATTAAAGCTCTGTGTCTGCCACCGATCTCCCCACCTCAGTTTGTCCCTTCGCTTTCCATTTGCACACTCTCGAGCCATCTTTCCTAGCAAGTAGCAACATTGATTGCATGAAAAAATGCTCATCCCATTAAGTAAGTTCTACCGTTGCGCTTGTACCTTATTTCTGTGCGTGCCATTAGCGCCTCAGACACTGATGCACACTTCCAATGAGAGCCAATTACATAGGCCGATCTTCATGCATGTCATTCGGGCGTCCATGTCTCGAGTAACTTTTATCCCACGTCGTGGACAGTGGAATTATACATGGTAATGCGTGCTTACCAAGATTGACGGCTCGAAATGTCAAAAAACGCGACTGATGGATGTTGAACTTACTTATCGGCGTGATTGTGATTAGTTCACTTAAGGCGTGATTGTGATTAGTTCACTTAAACCGAACTTGCCGCGGCGTACCTAGTTCTACTCTATGGTTGTAGTCATTAATCATTCGCTCTATGATGCATCTTTAACCGAAAGAACAGGAAAAAAATGGGCCTATGATGCATGCATTTGAAGAATTTCATGAAAAGAAAACCTACGTTCCAGTGATCTTAGGGACCGTTGTAGGTGCCAGAAATACAGTCGCTCTAGCACCACTATATGGACTTATGGCCGCAATCTTTTCTCTGTTCTTACCATGTCCTGAACCCCTTCCCGAGGTTCAAGTTAAAAAATATATATTATTGGCACCGATCACGGGTATAAGTCAATTATTGATGCATTTTGAAGCAGAAGAAGTTCGTCGCCAGCTGAAGTGAATCGGGGGCATCCCCCGAAGGAGTGATTTCACAGCTTAAACCGCCTTTGTAGTGCCCTTTCTTTCCAATGTCGCTTTTACGGGGAAAATTCTGTGGTAGGTCTTCTAGGCATCTTGAGATGTCCAAAATGCGCAGAAAAAAATTCTAGAAGGAAGACACGTGTACGTAACAAAGCCTAACTCAACTTTCGGTTGCTTAGATTTGGGCTGCGTCATCGTATTCCAGGGCTCGTCTTTTGTTAAGCATATGGGTTAAGCTAAGATTTCCGAGGACGTCGCATCTTTATCCACCTGCTCAAGTTGGGCAAAATGATGATGACAATGACGGGATGACGACGGTGCTGGCACCAAGAATTACCAGCATGTTGTAGGAGGACCGTGCATCTATTCGGTTGGTGCAACTTGCATCAGAATCGAATTTCTAAGCTAGAGGATGACAACGATTATTCACATCCGATTCACGATAAGGGACTAGCCAAAAGGAGAGCGTGTCGTCACTCTCGATGAGTGGACCACTACCCCCAAGGATAAAGATTGAAGACGGAAGCTACAACGATTGCATATACGATTATTTTAATGCCGAAGGAGCAGAATGATATATAGTAAAGTTACGCAGAACGGAAACAGCGGCAACAACGCAGAGCGAGGAACCCTCCAAGGGAGACAGGAACGGGGGCAACAGTGACGAAGGCTGAGGCTCGGGGCGGTTCTTCCGACGCACCTTTTGGCGACAACTTGTGCCGCGATTCCGTGTCCGACTTTGCCAAATCCGAAGTGATAGAATCAACACGGGCGGATGTGAAATCTGTCCACTAAAAACGCCTCCCACTTTGCCCTCGAACATTGCGTCTCTGCAACGCCCTCCGCCTTTTTCTCCCTTTTTCAACTCCGTCCGATCCTCTCATCTCAGCCTTGCTATGCACACTATTGAAATTGGGGCTCATGTAGCCACCCTTGGGGACCATTTTCTTCTTCCCTAGGTCGACATCCTAACCACAATTTAAGGCGAAAAATGAGTTCATTGAATCGATATATAACATATTTGTTAATACTTTTCTCTCAGATGACATGACGGAACATAAAATGTTCAGATTTATAATATAATCAACAAAAGAAAAAAGTATATTGTATTTTTTACAAGTGGCTTAATTTCTAGATTATTGATTTATGTTCTCATATCATATTAAAGCATGACTTGTCTTGAAATTTTAAGTTAATAGAGAAACGAAGTCATGTACTTTGTAGCAAGTCCATAAATGGGAGGAGTTCATTTTACTGACAAGTTGAGTAATCTTAACAACTACTTCATATGGTGTCGGGCTCCCAAAAAGCTAAGTACATGTTAGAGTACTTTTAGGTATAGTCATAGCTGTGTCGTATATGCTATTATTATAGGTTGTACCGAATGTACGATACGTGTTTTAATGCCGCGGCACGTACAAAGGGACAAAACGCGGAATTAGAGGGGCCATTCAACAATAATCAAAGTACTAAACGTCATCATTGAGGGGGAAGCCGATTATGGCTGCCAAGATCTAGGCCGCCGTGCTTGCTAAGATTGAGGCAGTCAGAGACTTTGAACCCCGAGTCAGAGACCTTTAGATCACCTTTAGATCATCATCATCGCCATCATCATCATCATCACCTTCTTATCTTGACTTTTTAACCTGAGTCTCATCCAATTATTCTAAACTAGTGCCGACCATAGCCATCCATCCTTGAATACCGAAAAATTCTCCCATGCATCCGGAGTTTGCGAACCTACTTCATTATATATCGCGAACTTCACGTGAGATGTGCACCGTAATAGCCAAGATGGAGGGAGCCGGCATGCACCGTGCGCGCGCAAGGCATGCTCCTTGAATCCCGTGCAGCTGAAATCAGTGCATTTGTTTGACCAGCTCCAAGTGAACAATGAATGTTGCGGCTAAGCACCGGTCGCACTTCTATTTTTACGTCCAAGTTCACATTCTTGCATGGGGATCCACAACTTCTCGTTCAAAGCCAGAATTCAAACCCAGCCTCCCGGCCAAATTCCCCACGTAAACAAAAAGCGACCTTCCAAAGAGATAGAGATCGCGAATAATGAAATCCTAGCGTGTCGTCCAGGTGCGCTGGTTTCGTGGGGTGAGTAGACTGGTCTAATCACTTGTCTAATCAATTGTTTTCAAATTGGAATTCGCCGTGCTTGCACAGTGCAGATGGTAAATGGGGATTGCATCTTATTTTCACGAGGAATAATGGCGCCCCCAGACGAAGCAAAGAAGAACTTACACGTAGAAAGTGTATGTGCTTATCCACCCGGCCCAAAAGAAATACATGCACCCACTCCGTTCCCCTTTTTTCTATCTCATTTTCACACGTACTTTTCTTGTAAGGTGGAATGAGGTGGATGTTTGTATTTTTCTTCTCCTGGTGGCGGAGATCCACTGGCTGATGGAAGACGTCATTGCAATGTTTATAACGTGGGTTTGATGCAAATGGCGTGTGAGAGACAATGAGTTAGTAGAAGGAGGCCTTGACGCGCATTGGGAAAAAAAAAGTTATTCGGGAGACTCTTTCAAATTACTTTAATAAAAGACCATAGTCATTCAGGATAAATACTGGATGAAGGAGGTGAGATGTGTTAACCAAATAGTAACTACTTATAGAAAATGGTTTAATTTTATTTATTTGATGATCTACAAAAGGTGATTTCCTTTTTATCAAAAGGGGAAATCGTTTTCCCCGATCTAAACTTCTTGTTTAAAGTTTTCCATCATCCAATCTCTGGAAAGTCGGAAAAATAATTTCTCAAAAACAGTTTTCCTTCAAACAAACAAGCCCTTAATTTTACCCAACCCGTGGTGGGCGAGTTGGTTAGGACGCACACTGGCCACACATAAGGCCAGGGTTCGATTCCCCTCCTCATCACGTTGCGCGACTTAAGTGAGGTGTCGTGGATGTGGGTCCCCGTGCTAGTGCTCCCCTGGGTTTACATCGCCGGCTGCCGACTGTACGGCGATTCCCAGGTATCAAGAGAAAAAAAAAAAACAAGCCCTTAATTTTCAATTTTCACAACAATTAGACTGGTCTAATCCACCAAAGAATGAAATTGATTGTTCTGATCAATCTTTATGCACCGGAAAAGTTTACTCTGGAGAGAATGAGCTTTCTTCATTTGAAGGCCCATATGAATGGACCTCGCATCCCTCCTTCGAACCAAGACATGGCTTGAGATTTCCCCTGCTTTAGCTATAGACTATCGTCCACAATGTGACAACAATGTTAAAGTGCCTCATCGCCGGAGAGAATTTGCGAAATTTGGTTTGCTTTATATTATTAGCTAATCTTCCGGAAAAAATATCAAGTTCACTAAGCTGTAGTCATCAATCAAACGTTAATATATATATAAAAGAAGAACCATATGGTTTATGTTAGGTTGGCTCCACAGATTTATTTCAACGAAGTTAGGAAAATATGTAACAATCGCCATTCTTCGAAAATTTCGTGGGTCTCTTCGGGTCCACTCTCGAACAAGGCCCATCAAAACTCAATCTTTAACGGCCCAGGATCAAGCAAAAGAAAAAGACAACGTTATCCACATCAAAATAAAGGCCATATCTCATATGGAAATTGGCAGGGAGAAACTAGCTTCATCTACTCAAAGAGTTCACACGGACATGGCAGCGTTGAGCTGCCAGTTTCACTCTACGCTTTACAGAGAGAGACTGTATGGCAAAACCAGACCATCCATCTCTTGCTCAGCTCAACCATCTCAATCGAACATCAAGGTAACATTTATCACTTACAAGCATCGATCTCTCTGAAATTCAAGCCGACAGACAATGAACTAAGAATGTTTCTGGGTGCTGTGTTGTCCCAAGAGGTGGTCATCAATGGAGCAGCCAAGGAGATTGGACGAGCAGCAGTAATTGCAGTGACCAAGGCCAGAGGAATGGAGGTGGCTGGTGCTGTTGATTCTCACTTTGTGGGAGAAGATATTGGAAAGGTTCCTTTTCGTTCTTTTTTTAACACCTATCCGTATGCCTTTCATTTTTGTTTCCAGAGTCAAGAACCCTGCTCTTCATCCGCATAATTGAAGCCATTTTTTCTCTTTAGTTATGTGACATGGAACCTCTGGAGATACCCATAATCAGTGACCTCACTATGGTATTGGGCTCCATATCTCAGGTAGATATGACTTCAATTCACCCAGTTCAATTCTATATGAATGTGCTGTTTTCTCTCATGGTTTTGTTCTCATTTTCAGGCGAAGGAAACGGGAGTGGTGGTTGATTTCACCGACCCTTCCGCAGTTTATGACAATGTGAAACAGGTCCCAATTATGGCTTGCTGTACTTTTTGTGTAAATTATGTCGACAACAAAAATTATGCTTTTGCCTCCAAATGAAAGTGCTTGTCACTCCCTTTTAGAGTTCTTCGATGCAAATTTAGCTTGATATATAGTGACATCACTATTCACTATATATGAAATGTGAAGCATTTTAAGATTCAGGGGATGTCTTGAAAATACATCGAGTCTGTAATGCCTTCAAGCCGTGGCTCAGTCGTCTTTTTCCATTTCTTTATAGGCCATTGCATTCGGCATGAGAAGTGTGGTATATGTGCCTCAGATAAAACTGGATACTGTGACAGCATTATCTGCATTTTGTGAGAAGGCCAGCACGGTGAGCACAGGGTGAGACATTATTGAATGAATGAGACAAGGTTTTGCTCACAATTAGACATCCTATTGTGCCTTGAATCAGTTATATACTTTTGTGAGAGCTTGGTTGGTCAGGGATGCCTGGTTGCCCCAACCCTTTCGATTGGATCCATTCTCCTCCAGCAGGCAGCAATTTCTGCTTCTTTCCACTACAACAATGTAGAGATCGTCGAATCAAGGGCCAATGCAAGGGTGAGTCTAAAATGTCTCTGGTAAACTGCAGGAGAACCAATATGGCAGTCGATTGATTAGCCAATAAATGCTACTTTGATTCATTTGGATGATATGTCACTTGTGCAAGAGAGGGAAACTATATTTCCTAGTCAAATTTGATGAACTCCTCGCTTGAGAAGTAAGGTCCTCCAGCTTCATTATTCTTATTGTTTGTCAGAAATGATGCATTGTGACATTTAAAACACCCTGGACCAAAGCTATGATCATTATTTCCAAGGTGCCAGCACTTGATTCTTCTCTTTAAGTAAATATTTTTATAGGATAGTGCATATGGTACAATAGCAACACGATCGACAACATTATAAGGAAATGCTCAAATGTATACCCGTATGCACTTTTTGTGACTCAGTTTTGCCCTCATTGAAATGCTGAAAACCACTGTGTATTGTGAAAGCCTGAAAATTCTTTCATTCCGACAGGATCTACCATCGGCAGATGCAGTCCAGATAGTGAACAACCTCTCAAATCTTGGTCAGATGTACAACAGAGAAGATCTGGAGACAGATGTTACGGTATGTTTTCAAATTGCCTACTCAAGCTGCTGAATTTAGGCCACAAGATATTCACAATTCTGTGTTGGTGATGTTGGAGGAGAATAAACAGAAAGATTGATATGGAAATTATGTGGTTTCTCTTTCATAGTTCAGTGTTCAGACCCTTGAAAGGTGGAACAGAGGACGGAAAATAGAAAAGATTCATAGACCTTTCTTTAACTCCCTTCTCACGAAAAGCACCTGCTAAAAAAGTATCAAAACTTCTTGTTCTGATAGGCGAGGGGGCAAGTTTTGGGAGAGGATGGGGTTCGCGTGCATAGTATGGTGCTTCCAGGGCTTCCTTCTAGTACAACAGTCTATTTTTCTGGTCCTGGAGAGGTGAGGCTGTTTCTGCATTCCTCTCTCTCTCTTCTTGACCTGATAATTATGACCCTTCTGATGCATCTATATTGACAGATCTACTCGATCAAGCACGACATCACAGAAGTCCAGTGCCTCATGCCAGGCTTGATCTTGGCTATAAGGAAGGTCGTGCGCCTCAAGGTAATTTATTGGTTTTGCAGTGTTTGTAGCTCAGTACCTTCAAACGCATTCGTTTTCAATTCGTTTTGGATGTTCTCTTTCAATTATTTCGGCAGAATCTGATTTTTGGGCTGGAGAAGTTTCTGTGAAAGCAAAGAGTTTTGAGAGTCTTCGGCCAGGATCCTCCAACTTCAACCTTAGATTCAACGGCGGAGAATCGATGCAATCAATTTCACAATCAATTTGCTTGAACAAGAGCTTGAAAAAGTTAAGGAAGAGGAGAAAGACTTCATATTTTCTTATTGTTACTTGTTTTTTTGCTTTGCAATTTTGTCTTCCCTATCTCACTTTCATTAACTTCCAGTTCCTGCAATATACATAAGATGCATATGATTGTATTCTATGTTTAACTCTCTAAGGTCCAAAGATGTACTAAAGCTCCTTCCACACGCTTCAGATCTAGTGAGGAGAGCCTCACCCAGCCACTAGCGAGGCTCAACCTCGTCAACCGGCACGAGGTTGGGCCTTGCCAGGCTAGGCCGATCACCGGCCACTGCTAACAATAATGGTGGTGGCCAATAGTAACCGGTGACTAGCTAGGAGGAAGAAGATGAAAGAAGAAGAGAGAAGGAGAAATGAAGAAAAGGAAAGAGAAAAAAGAAAAATATGTTGAGCTTGATTATGAAATTGTTCCTAAAAACAAAGAAACGACTTTTTTTTACTTCTTGAAAATCTATTTTCGAAACAAAAAACTTACTAGACAAATTTCTTTTTTATTTTTTTTTTGTTCTCAAAAACAAAAAAATAAAATCAGCAATTATTGCGCAAGTTAGGCTGCGTTTGGCAACTTGCCAAACAATAGAAATTCCTATTCTTTTATTTCTAGGAGTGGATTTGCAATAGAAATCCATTTGATAATTTTTTTGTTTCGAGAACAAATTTGCTCTCGGAATAGATTTGGAACAAAATTAATGAGTAAAAAAAAAAATCGATTTTTTGTCTCGAAAACAATTTCAAAATCAAGCCAACTCATTTTTCTCATCTTCTTTCTTCTTATTCTTCTTCCTTCTCTCTTCTTCTTCAACTGACGCCACCATCAGCCACCATTGCCGATCACCGGCGACCAGTTGGGCGACGTTCGATAAGCTCGCCGAACGCTCACCCAATCATCGGCAAGGCTCAACCTTGCCAGATCTAGCCACCCGACCACTAGTGAGCCTCGCCTAGATCTAGGGAGGTCGAGCCCAACCAATGACTCGACAAGCTCGGCCTTGTCAGATCTGAGCAAGGCTGCTCACCCAGCCAAGGCTCAGCCCAGCCGTCGACAAGGCATGGCCTCGCCAAAAGTCAGATGACCGGTGACCAACAAAGCTTGAAGAAGAAGAAAAAGAGAAAATAAAAAAAAAAAAAAAAAAAAAAATGAAAATAAAATAATTTGAATTGGAAATTTTTAGAACGATATTGAACACAGTTCTATTCTGAAAATAGAAATTTTGGACATTTACCAAACGCCTTCAAATGCTTAGAAATATCATCGAGAACAAAATGGTTACCAAACATGTCATTTATAAACAGACTCCAAAGAGCATGAAATCATCACCGGTCTTTCCCTCATTTTTTCAGGAATGCCTTCAGATGAGTTTCTAATTTGCATATGATACAAAATACATCTGATCAGATACACCAATCACTCATTTCCGTAACTCCAGGTGTTTCCAGGAGTATTACTATCGGCAATGCCACCACGCAGCAGCAACTGCACAGCATCAGTGGGATTTACAGAGACAGAAAAAAACCGAAATAGCAAAATCTGGACAACGTGAAATGTGAATCAATTTGAAGATTAATCAGGAATCTCTTCGTCTGATTCGTCGGAGTCAACAACCACTGCATTCCCCAGAATTGTGCCCAAAATCATTTGCTCCCAACCCCTTACCCCTCTTTCCATCAACATTGCCGTAAGAGTCCGGACCCGAGAAGGTGTACCATCTTCATCCTTTGTCGAGCTCGCAGAAGATGCATGACTCTCCACTCCAGGGTAGTGCTTGAGCATGCATCTTCCAGACAAGTCAACGATCTCGACATCAAATGCGGGGGAGAGCGGCCGACCCAAAACTTGGACATGCGCTACACTGCATTGACCATAATAATGCCATTACATTAAGATACATACAATACGCTGAAATCAAACTGTTTCTGCATAATCTCGTCATGCAAAATGACGGACTAAACACAATTTTGAATCTTTACAGTTCCACTTAACTACTGACTGCCACATTCACACTGTCATTGGTACGTAAAAACCTATGACAAAAGCGCAGAAGCGGAATTATAGCAAATCCAAGGAGATGGTGAGGAGGGACGAAATAAAAGGAAAGAAGAAACAAGCTCTAATGTCATGGTTTCCAGGGAAAGAAACAGCTTAAGCATGTCGTACTCATGTCAAAGGCAAATTCCCCTTAAGCACTGATAAAATAAAAACAGAAGACTGCCCTCAAGCTTATACTTGGGATATCAACAGTAGCACTTTCCATGTCGGCATGTCCTCCTTTACTAATCACTCGCTTAAGTTTTATTCGAACTTCCAAACTTTCTAAGCAAAAGTCAATTTGTAAAAGGATGATTAAGCATTTGTCAATGATCACAAAAAGGATACTCTGAAGCCTCATCTTACCCCCTCAAAAAGGCTAAAAGCACATAATAACAATAATAAAAGAAAGATAAAAAAATAACTTGTCTGGATCTATCTAAAGGGGAATTTCTCCCTATTTATAACCATCCATAATCGTGCATTCATTTTGCTAAACCAATAATTTGAAAACAGTTTCCTAAAAGCGATTGCTTGTATTGCTTATAAAAATGAATAAAACAAAAATTATTTTTGTCATTTACGAAAATGTGTAAGCATAAATTGTTTTTTATAATAAAAACATTTTCCACTGATTAATTTTCCTAAACAATACAAACAACCAATTTTTGGGAAAATATTTTCCAAATCATTCATTCTCCGCAAATCAAACAAAGCCAATTATTTCATCCAATACCATCTTTTCAGCAAACAAAATTAGAAGCAGCAGTTTGAAATTAATTGAAAAGTAGTTCACAGTTAAGGAAATGAAGAAACCCATTAGAGAGAGAGACAGAGATCTGACCATATGTAGTATAATCCATCCATTTCTTGTCTCTGGACTCTGCCCAACAAATCAACTTGCAGGATTCCTCCGATACTAAGTACAGGTTGGGGCAGCTTAAATTGTTGCAAGCAATTTTCCTGAATAATATCCAGTTAGCATTAAAGGTTCTTCACTATAATCCACTCAAAATTGCATGTATTGAGCTAGAATTAAATGTCTTTGAAGCATTTCAAGATATGCAATCCCCTGAGCCTTCTAAAAGTATTAGGAATATCAGTCCAGAGTTATCGTGGAGCCTTTTCAAGCAGAGGGAAAGTTGGACTAATGTGCTGTAAGGAGAGTTAAAATGGCGATCCTTTGATACTTGTGTAAGTCCATAGTAAAAACTAAAAGGCCTCCGTCGTCTTCTCAAGCTCCAGAATGTAATTCATACATTCAAAGCAATTAATGAAATGGGGACACTTTTATTTCACACATAGAACTAACCTGAGCCATTGGAAATTCTGGCGACGTATACGTCCAAACATATTCGTTCTCTCCTGATTCATCTCCATCTCCAGAGTCATCAACAGTTCCGTTATCCATCTTCGGAGTCTTTAGATGACCCAATCTGAATCTGACAGCCTTAGCTGAATATATAGGATATCCAAACTGAAAATATGCTGATATTAAAACAAATATCATCTGTCAGTTCACAAAAAGACTAGCAAATTTAAGGACTGAAAGATGAGCATTCACAAAATCAAGATTGACCTTGAAATGGTTGAATATGGATCTCGGTAACAATGCATAATTTAGCATTCAACTTGTACACCAAGGACTCTGAAACTTTGGGGTCACTTTCACCTTTGCTTGACCAGTACGATGCTCTCCGTTCAACTCTATCCCTCGGTTCCAAAGTGTTTCGTACACTTTCCTCAGGGTAGTTATCAGTGCTAGATGCACTAATAGCCTCTGCTATACAATTCTTCCCGACAGCAGATGTGAGACCTCGAGCCAGAAAGGCATAGACTTTATGATTCCTCTTACGTTGCTCCCATTCGAGAGAAGTGCAAGATTTTACTTTTAAAGGCTCTATCATGTTATTCACTTCGACTACATGAGTAACATGCGATACTTCCGGGAACATCCTCAAACAGAGCATCTTGCAAAGTTCATTTGCAATCACTGCAGCAAAGCCCAAAACAGATGACAAACAAAATGTGGAATTTGTCTTAATTGACTAGGGTAAAAAAGGAAAAAGTAGAGAATTGTAAAAACAGCAAGAGTTTCTCACGTACTAGTGATACTAATGAGATTTTCTCTGGTTTTGAAAACCAAAGATCTTTCATTTGTCGCATCTTTGAAAGCACAATGCTACAAAACAACAAAATTGCTGAAAACCAGCCAGAGTTTCTTCCATCTTACAAGACCACACGACTTCCCAATGTTTCAAGAAAAGTGCACTTGCTAAGCTCGTCAGTTTAATTAAAACAAATTTCCAGATGAATTACCCAACACCTAGTATACTTCCAATATTCTGAATGCAGCATTGAACAATATTGTTGCTTAAATGAAATACACCAAGACTAACACTTCATACTGCAGAAAATAGTTAAATAAAAGCCGTGATATGAGAATGTGAAAGCAGCATAATACAGGCTATGGAGCACTCAGCAGCGAGTTAGTAGTCAGGGCTCAATAGATATCAGTGAAGTGCGCTCACCGAAGTCGCGCCATGTAGGAGATACGGCACAAACACGAGCTAGATCAGAAGGGTCATCCAAGTGCATAAAAATATTTATGGACATGTCTCGTCCAAGATGCTGTAAAAAGTCACCAGGGTCCGCCATTGCAGGATTGCCGCCACAGGCTCCCGACTAACGATATATCACACGAACATCGATTCCTGTTCTTGAGACAAAGCTCTTACCATAAGACATTAAACTGAGACCCACGAAAAGATTACCCGGGGGAGTAAATAAACAGCAATCACCGAAGATCGAAAAAGCCAAATTCATTTCAGCCTGACGCTGCAAGAAATTTCTATTTCCTAGATGGAGATAGGTAACTTCTCCACGACAAGAATCAATTGACAAATTCGAGGCCACCAATCAAAGAAGAAAACCAATTCGATACCGCCAAAGGAAAAGATCTATGATTTACAGCGTCTTACCGGGTGCAAATGGATAACTAAACCAGCTGCCCCCCAGAAGCTTCGTGACAAACACGAGAAAGAAGAACCAAAAAAAGAAAAACAGATTACCGTTTAACCCAGAAAAGATCTGATATGTAGGAAGAGAATGTCATGACAAAATCTGGGATTCTGGGAACAAAGTCAGAAGAAAGGAATGTACCCTTTTCTCGCAGAGGGTAGTCGGATCTGATGCTTCAGGAAAGATGGAAACTTTCCGATAAAGAGAGAGACTGTGAAGACACCCGACTGGTATATATGGATGATGCATAAACGAGAGACTGGGGAAAGTGTACGCAAATGGAAGACGATTGAGAATCCACCGTCAAATGGATTTTCTCTCTCTTACTTTCCTTCCTTGTCCTTCTTTCTTGTGTCCGGATCGATCTTCGATTTAACTCGACCAAATGCAACAGGTGTGATTTTTTGAGAACTCCCACGTGCAAATCTCAGAAATTTGAAGGTCAACGAGTTATTATGGAAAGAAGCTCGATTGATTAGTGCTCAATAATTTATTGAAGATCTTTGTAGCTCAAATCTCTCCTGCCCATAAATCAAACGAAAGATAATCTCTGATCTCAATTTTCTTTTGTTGAGTATGCCAAGAGATTTTGGCCGACCGCTTGTGCGAGGATCGAATCCTGAAAATGGTGGATAGATTTGAGGCGCGGTGTAGCAATATGTCTTTCAATCCATATAAAATATTACTTTTAACAAAAAAAATTATTTTATTTTATTTTATTTTCTATAAAACAAACTGAGCCCAGTTTGAATTAAAAGATTCCCACGTCCTTTTCCTCGGCCAACCTTGACCCTCGTGGAAACCGACGATTTCACGTCAGGAAGAAACGTCAACCGTTCAAGAAAGATAAGCAAGTCCCAACCTCCTTCAAATGCAAGCTTAGCACCAAAGGTCAAGAGAGTCATTGTCCATGGGAATAGAACTATAGAAGTGGTCCCACGCTACGAGACTTTTTTAGGGCCGTTGTACCATCTAATAATGCAATCGAGAAAATCCGAATCGCCAAAGTAGATCGGTCTTGATTTGTCATGGAAAAGAAAGTGTGTCATTTAGAGGATCGGAGAATATGTCAGATTAAACATCAGTTTTACAAGTCATTATCGGCACCTAACATTGCACCAACTGTAGATTGATAAACAGGGGCTATAACTTTCGGGGCGACATCTTCTAGTATCGGAAGTTGCGGACCTGATCATTGACTTGCACGTGCACAATTCTTCTGTCGAGCGGATCGATTACATGCCTGACCAATGCACTAAGATCTAATAGGTTATGACCATCTCAGATGTGCATGATCAGGTGTGTGTTTGTGATGAATCCTTTCGGATAAGCATGAACCAGTTAAGTGGGCAAGCAAAATTGAGAAAAAGATTGATCAATCAAGATCATGGCCCCAAGAGAAAGAAAATTCTGCTTTGCAGGGTCCATTTGGTCCATGCTTGGCCCATGCTTCTTTCCATCCACTTTGGCCCATCATCATCCTCCTGTCGGTCCATCAATGTCATCACGTTTTTTCTCAACCATAGTGGATTTTCGGGGGACAGTTGATACAGCTATAACCCAATTATGGGAATGAAAAGTGAAAACTGACTAGACAAGCCTAAAATCTTTTCCCTAATTACCTTTTTTACAACAAGATGTTTGGACGACTTTCTCTGAAAAAAGCACGAGGAAGAGAGTTCCACTAAACCCAAAGTAGGCCTACTCCTGATTAAAAAAAGAGACAAAAAGTAAGGCCTCATCTCCTACAACAATATGTAAAAAAAAACTGTAGGATCAATCTAATTTCAAGGCAGTTTCAGTCTCTTTTTGAACCCTGTTGGGCATATCAGCACCGAGTCCACGCAGAGACCGCCCTTGGTGTGAGTACAATCGATCTGGACCATCGAGAACTTGATCCTGACGGGCGTGCTCGGATTGTCGATATAGAAATCGCCAACATGGTAGTCCACCCAATTGCCTGGATTGTACAAGTAGCACTCAGACGTCGCGCGGTGACCATTAGAAGTCGATAGCTGAAACCGGACAGGCTTGATGTTCCAGCCGTGGACTTGATCCAGATTGGAGACCCTCCTTCCGAATTTCCGGGAGGATTTTCCGAGCTGAAGCCTGAAGAAGAGGGAGTATTGTCCTGGTACGAATTGGAACTCTATCTCTCCCACCAATTCCACCCACCATATTTGTTGCAGATACGCCACTGTGCTGAACCTGATGAATTAATGCAGAAAGATGTTAAGATACATATATCTCGTGACCGAAAGCAGTAAATAAGATCATCGTTAACGAGAAAGCATTTCGGAGGTCTATGGCTTTTTGCCTTTTTCTCAATGATCTAGGTTCGACGTCGCCTATTTCTTATAATTTGATTAGTCGCAGCCCGATAGAATATGATTAACTGACATCTTCATTCCCAGAATGTAAATCGAACGAGGTCAGAAGCTGGTTCGGACTGAACCAGATACTTGGCTGGGTTACTTGAGCATAAAGCTGTCCCCTGTTTCTTGCATTCTCTTCTCAAGTTTTCTTTAGAAAGAGGATATCTTTTCACACAAGACATCCAGCCATTGGAGGTAGCTTTCATGGGGAACAATCTGCACGTTTCTATAGCAAGAATTGCATCCAGCTAAGCCAGAAAATTATTTTCTGAGGCCCCATGGTTCCAATTACTTGCTACGCAAAAGGGACAGCGACGCAATTGTGCCGGAGGATTTCAAGCAATTCAAAAAGAAAATAGTTCCTTCGCATGACAGCTTATCCAAAGCTCTAGTTGAATCCCTCTGTTTTGCAAGTTGGGCTACTTGGAAGGGGACTGATAATGCGCCAGGATAAGGTCACCATCGCACCATGTCTTCTTAATCAATTTTGGGTCCAGAGAATAGAAAAATCTAGGAGATTAGACTAGGAATAGTGAATTCATCCACGAAATGAATTCTATACTCCAAGTTGGAACGTGTCCTAGCCTGCCTTCTTGTATTGCTATCTTCAGGTGGAACTGGTTGCTCTCGTTCCAGCTTATGTAATCTTCGTTGCTTTGATTTGCAGAAATAATGTATTCCCATTTACAGCGTTTCTCAATTCTCAGGAAGTTCCTTTTTACCGTGTGAATTCTGGAATCAACAGTAAGTTTATCTCGATGCTGAATTTAACAGTGCTAGATCTCTCATATACCAAATTGGTCGGAAATTCAACCTGTTAGGAATTATGAACATGATCATCTTAATCTCCAAGCAAAAGTAACCTTGCACATGACAAATCTCACAATACCCTCGTGAACATCTTCTATGAAAAGGCTTTTCTTTCTAGCACAAGTTCTTATAACCCCTCAAGCCAAAAGAGTTCCAAATTGGATTAAATGCCTCTCTATCTGCTAAAAGAGAGCACCTACTTCCGCCTAGATTTTCTTGATCTTCTTGTTGACCATCCGTTCCACTCGGTTATGGACAAGAATCGACCTTGTTCGGGTCTATTAGAACTCTAAACAACTCAACCAGAAACTGATCACTCAAAACCGACTCAAATTGAACCGACCCAAAAGCAATATTCACTCACTGATCGGGGTGCTAAGCTTAGGTTTTCTGCGCTCATGCTTTTCATATCTCGTCTGCCACTAGCGACCAGAATCAATTTAACAGAGAAACAGCTAAAGCATGATGACGGGGGCGATAAAGGTACCTAGATTCATTGGTTGCGATATAATTCCAGTATCTCCGATCATCAATCCCAGTGATCTTCAATGCCTTTGAAGAAATACACAAGCATATGTCCCCACTTATCTTATCCAACCAAAATTCCTGCATATTCAAGATCAAAGAAATCGAATCAAATTCAGTAATTATTCAGGCTTAACAGGAGCCACATAGATCGACTGAATTAACCCAGGTTTCTGATGAGTTGGCGGAAGAACAACTAATTACACGTGATTAACTAGACAGAGTTTTCACCTTGTTGCCATCATCAAAGCAACTGGCCTGACAGAGCCTGGAGTAGACCTCTTTCTTCGACAAAAGGTCGGGATTTTCGCCGAGAACCCGACGAACAAGGAACCTATAATTGGATGGCAGCTTCGATTCCCACACGAAATCGGCCGACGAAGCGGCGTGGAAGGCTCGGTTCACCCGGGCCAACTTGCAGATCTCGGGAGGGTCCAAGGAAGCGAGGATCAGGGAGATGCAGCTCTCTGGTACATCCCCGAGCTTAGTGCTCCACCGCGGAGAAACACACTCCGTGTCTCCGTCGCTTGCAATTCCAGATATCCCAGCCCCCATAAAAAAGACCTTGCAAACGAACTTCTTTTTCCTTCGAAAGGGGAGAAACAGAGAAGCGACAGAGTCGAGAAGACGAGGGGAGATTTTGATTTACAGGTAGAGGAGGAGGGGGTGGATGAGGTGGGAGTTGAAGGGGCACGAAAGGGGGAGTGGAGTCACCATTTTCTTCGTGTTCAAGGAGGGAGAGGCACTGGTCATGGCTTATACAAAGAGGAAAAGAAAGAGAGAAACAGAGAGAAAAAAGGGAAGAGAGAGAATGAGGAGGAGAAGGAGGAAATGAAAGGAAGGGATAAAGCGAGCTTCCAAAAGGGGACGTGGACATGAGTGTGCATGGAATGGAATATTTCTTTTCTAGATAATTTTTCTAATGAAAAAAAAGGGAAGCAATTTGGCCTCTGCTGGCATTTTCTAATGGCAAGTAGGAAAAAGAAAGGTGGACACATGAAGAATCGGAATTGGTCCGGTGGCTGATGGGAAGGCGAGGTTTCCTGGCTTCGCATGCACAGCGGTGGCCGTCCACTCCTTTTTAACCATCCTTTCGTACGCGCGGTTTGTCCCTTCTCTCCTTTTTCTTCATCCCCCTGGAACGCGAATGGCGTGGCGGAAAGTCACCCCGACAATGGGTCGTGGCGTCTCTCACGTTTTGTTTCAAGCGAATTGCGCGCTTTTGGTAGATCTAGATCAGGAAAGTTAAAATTCATGAGAAGGAATGCTCTGCTTATGATGGAAAAGGGGGATTGCCCAAATGATGCTGGATGGCTCCGCCGCGGCCAGACATCTTTTCGCTAGCCACGGGGCGCGCGCATAACCGAGGAAAGTTTTCACCTTGAAAGTGAAACCGGATGATGAGATTCTCGTCGAGGTGCAGACCCCCCCGGCAACAATTTTCTCGTTCACCAAAAGGTGGGGGGGTCTTGTCGGACCCTCCACGTTTGAAATCTTCACGTGGCATGTCCTTGTCGGACCCCCCTCCTCCTCCATCGCCAGCCCCACCTTCTTTTGATTTTAGCTCTCCGCGGCATGATCAGAGATTGACTCTTTTGAGAAAAGCAGCCTACGAATTTTAGGATCCCTTTTCCTACTCGAAGCCCGAAAGGATCATTGCGATGAGTCAGCCTGAGCGCCCGGGCCACCGCACGTTGGCGAAACGCTGCGTTTCTTCTTCCTCATTCTGAACACGTGACTTCCTCTCACGCGTGTACAGTAGAGAGAGAGAGAGAGAGGGACGAGGGGGGGCCTGGTTGGCTATTAGCTAGAGGACATTTGCTCAACTAGAGAGAGATAGAATGGACTCTAATCAAGCCACAACATGTTAACAAGAGCGAAGTTTCTCGTCCTAAACACGTTTCTTCCTCGCCCACGTGTACAGTAGAGAGAGAGAGAGAGAGAAGGGGCTTGGTTTGCTATTAGCTAAAGGACATTTGCTTAACTGGGGAGAGAATGAACTCTAATCAAGCCAATACATATTAACGATGACTCATGATTTGACTTGTCGTTTCTTAACTAATATATAATAGATTGAATTGTTGTATAACTTAGCCATATTCAATAAATAGGTCGTAAGTAAATTTAGAATAATAATACCCAACATAATATGAATGTTAAATGGGTCATGAATATTCGACCAAAAAAAATGGACTTCTATGACTCTCTTTCCATACTTTCAGCTCAGTTTGAATATCAATTTTCCTAGATTTATTAAATATGGAAGTATTTTACCATAATAGGTCAGATCACGCATTGTATTAAAAATTGATCAAAACAGATTAAATTAATCCGTTTGGATTAAATCATTTTCGACTCGACATAAACCCTAACCAATCCAACCATTCAATAGGTCCACTCATGATTTGCTCGAGCTGCATTGATTGCAGAGAAGATTATTATATTTTATGCCTATTAAGATGTTAACATGAAAATTAATCCGGCTTCCGCTGTGGCTAAATTGATCCGTTGCAGCATGGGACGATTTCACCTTGGCGTTAGTTTAGCATGGCACGACGTATGATCCAAGAAGTGAAGTTCCAGACTATGAAAAGGGAAGGGAAAAATCAAGGTTGCCAAGTTGGAAAAGCGAAAGAGACTTCAATCAACCGGTCAAACGTTAGTAGATATCATCCTCATTCAATTGTCAAATACAGGACGCTCAAATTCTAGGAACGACCCTCTATGATACGTGACTACCTTGAATTCGACTTATTTGATTTGGACTAAATTGACGTCCCGATAAAAGTCAAATATAAATCTCCATCCCTTTCTCTCTCTCTCTCCATGGCAAAGTCACATTGTCGACCCGTTACGACGAGTACAACATGACATCCTTCGAAGTGGCGAGCTCGTCAGAATTCGATCAAGATACCCATGTCGTGTTCACTTATGTAGGGCTATAGAGTCGAATTCCGGAGAACCAGAATCAACAAACATCATAAATAGACCGTCCCTAGTCGCACCATTCCACTCCGTAGGTGCTGTCGCCGATTCTCACTAGGCGACGGTGAAGATATTATTGCGACGAGATGGGATTCCATTCTAGTTGCTCTATCTCAAGCTGGGACCGACGACGGATACACTTGAAGCGAACCGTCACGTACACAATTTCTGATTTGCGAATGAATCGCATTCCGAGGCACGAATCACTTCGGAAAAAGGATTAGAAAATGACCGAGATTGCCTCGTCAATATAGTAACCGGTTTTAGTTCGCCAGTTTACGCAAATCAGGTGATTACTAAACACAACTCGCCAGTCCCCACATCCTGGAAGTCGAAAAACCACGTGGACAGCATCCAATCAGTCTGGTTTTCCCATTGCATATGTCTCTTCCTGCGGCCGAATATTCAATGTAAACAGTTCGAAAAACTTCAAGAGACATATAGTAAATAATAGCCAAGGGAACAAAGAGACGAGTCCTCTACTTTCGAGGTGGTCAGAGTTCATTCGAGGATTCGAAACCACGGGATGAGACCTGCCCCGGTACTCCCGAACAAGCTCGTGCGGCGACCCCCGCCACAAGAAGTGGCGTAATGACATTGGATACAATAAATAACTGAAGTCCCGTTTCTCATCTTCTGGTGGATCTGGTGTGGGGAGGGTGGAACAAGGACAAAGATAATCCCCAAAAGCAAGGGTAGGTTGCTAGCATCCAGACATCCGGCTTTCACATGGTCGATCGGCATGGCATCCTTCAATCTCTCGTAATGGCCAAAAGCCGTGGAAGAACCGATTTGAAACTACGACAACCAGTAAATTCTGATGATTCGTTCAGCATGTGAGCTACTAAAGTTAGCATATCTCTAAAGATCCCGAGGACTGAGCATCCACGTGAAAATCAAAATGTTCAGCATCCTGATACATGTGAAAGTCTACTTGCTGATTTTCTCAGAGCCCTGGATGACAACATATCATGCCCAAAATACACTTGCATCTGTGGATGGATATGGATATGGATCCACTCTTCAACTCGATGCAAGGCATCAATCACCACCAACTTGCCTCTTCCAGGAATCTTCCACAATTAATTCATCGACTCCCCAATCCTCATAACTAGAAAATCACACAATATCGCATTAGATGATAATTTAATCAAAGCACAGATGGCTAAATATTTTATTGAATGTCTTGATAAAGCCAAGGCAAAAGTCGAATTATGCTTGTCACCATGGTGGAGTGAAAAGCCAAAGTATCAAGAGCTGGAAGCAGAACTCACCTTCCATCTGGAAGGCAACGGCGGAGGGTGAATGGTATTTTCCTCTCTCGAAGCTCCTTCATTGCAATCTAAGAATTGCAAAAGAATGTGTTCAAGTTGTGATGCAAAAAACGTTTCCATAGTAAAGATAGGGCGGAGATGTTGCACCATGCTCGTATCTAACGAATTTATTGACAGTACTAAAAGATCATCCTCCCACCATATGATGAGGCTGCAGTAGGGGAACAAGAAAGGGTTTGAGTAAGTTGTCACTGAAGTGGCAAGCAAAGAATAGGCCCACTCAATTTGCTAATTTCAGGTCACTGTACATAATATAGCATTTGCTTGGAACCAATTCTGAAACATCATGTGAGCGGATAGGGCTTCTGGGAATTTCAGTTCATAAATACAGATAAGGTGCGAATTTAACGTGATTTAATCAAACAACGTGATTGAATGATGTCGTCCAACTCAGCTTTAGGATGCTAATGACCTAAATTTGAATTACTGGATGTACAAATCTGGTAGTAGAAGAAGCTCGTATAGCTACACTTGAGTTAAATATGAGTCCCAATACCCTACCATCAGTGCTACAACCTTACAAGCATCTCATCTAGTCTTTCGATGTCGCAACAAAGACCCCGCCACCTTAAAATCAGAAAAATGCATGAGGACAAAGCAGCTCTTCTGGATCTCTATATCTTAGACACGCAGACAAAATCAAAAGCCGCAGAAAAATTTCTACACTACATCCAGTACGAGTGGATGGTCTAAGGTTTTCGGAATATCACATTAGGAAACCCCATTATTTCCTAAGCCCATCCTAACAGAATTATCTAGGGGTAGTTTTAGCCAACCCCAAATGGCTAAAGAAACAAGTTTAGAGGTATTGCATCAAAGGCGAGCCAATGGCCCATTGATTTAAGCGTGGGCTCTTCTAAGTCCATGCCTCGCACAACAGTACTTCAATACAAGAATTTCTACAAGGCCAGGTCCAGTTTTGCAATTGGGCTATTGGATCAGATCCATGTCACAGCAATTCAGGCTTGTCTAAGTATAAATAAGCTGTCCAGGCCAGATCACACAGTAAATAGCAGCTCGTCAAGTGACATCTGAGTTTCATAAGATTGCGGTGCTAATGCATTTCTTGGCACTTCAAGTATCCAAAAAACTCAATGTGATAACTTGACGAAGGTCCATACCTCTAGAGGATCAGTTTCGCCCTCCAACTCAACCATTACAGGTGCATTCATGCTGCTCAATCAAGGTAAGTTTTGTTAAGAACCCAATTCATCAGACATCAAGGACTTGAAATAGCAAGGTTCATACTAAAGGACCTGATCTGCAAAGCACGAGTGCCCAAAATCCTTGCGTGCTCATATATTGTCATGTACTTCGATGTCTTACGAGGCCATTCTACAGGTTCCCGCTCTCCTTTATCTTCGTCATCAAGAGGGTCTGGAACGTCTTCATTGCTGTTGTTATTTAGGTCATCCTCCGCACCTTCCTCTTCGAATTCATCAAAACCGTCACAGGTAAATTCTTCAACCATCTAAGAACAGCATGTGAGAAATGGACCCTTACCTCAATCTCAGGCTCTGGTGGTTCATCCTCATATCTGGATCAGTCGAATACAATTAGCATCTAAAAAGAACTATTGCAAACCCAAAACTAGCATACCGTTTATCAATTCAGAAAACACGCGCAACTCCAACGGGCCTTAGTACGATAGTAATACTTATAAGTTATCATATTCATCTCAGCAAATAATCAAATAACCGATCAAAACCGTAAAAACTCTCAAAAGCCACCATGATACAAAATTCTGATACTAACTAATATAACCAGACTCTAGGGAACGTAATGCAACTCAATTTCGCTTAATGGGATACAAAGAAAGCGCAGGGTAGCAGTATCCATGTAGTAGGCAAAAGGGCATGGACAAAATCAATTATTTCACCGAACCCAGTACACTATTTCGCTTTTGTCATAAAGGGTTTCGACCCGGTACTTTGATATACCGCGGGGGGCAATCCCTGCGCTAGCTCATGGCGCCATCAACACTACCAAAGTAGCAAACCCACGTCGAAGTAGGAAACGAGAATCAGCTCGAGGAATTAACATGCAATGCCTAGAAACTGTGAAAAATCCGAGAAGAGAGAGAGAGAGAGAACCCCATGTCCATGTCGTTGTAGTCGTCGTCGGCCATTGCGATCGGCGAAAGAGCTCTCCTTTCTGGTTCTCAGGTGACGAGGAAATGCCAAAACCCCCGCAAGGAAAAGCCCTCCTTCTTCCCTGGCTCTCGTCTCTACTTCCGACGTTCTAGAAATCTCACTGCAAGTAGAGAGCGAGTCGTCAAGCCCGTTTGGTTCAGCTTTTGGGGAATGCATTTGCAGAAATGCAATTACTTTTGGGCAAAGGGGATTTTCCGAAATACAAATAACGTTTGGTAAAATTTGCATTTGTAAATGACTTTTATTAAATTAAAAAAACAAAAAAAATATTTGTATTTTTTTTTTTAAGTCCGGCCACCAAACCGTCGGATCGGGTAGCTGGATGGCCAGATCTGAACCCCGAACGGTCGCCCGACCTCGGCAACCATCGCCTGAGGTCACGCGACCTCAAGCGGTCGCCTGGGTCGCGCGATTCAGGCCATCAATTGCCTAGGTCGCATGACCCAGGCGTCGCCTGAGGTCCGGCAACGATCGTCGAGGTCGAGTGACCCTTAGGCGGCCGTCGCCAGTGCGTCGCCGACACGCGTGACCCCTTGGCTGGCGGTCATCGGCCTCCGATCGGCTTCTCCACCGAAGAAGATGAACAGTGATGAACTTGCATTCCGAAAACGCAAGTTGCCAATGGACCTCTACCTTTCCATTCCCCCAAAGGCCTTTGAAACCCTTTGAAGATGTAATTGCATCTTCCCCAAAGTTCTCAAAAAATTGAACCAAACATCACCTGCATTTAGCCAAACCCCTTTAGAGCGCCAAAGCCCATTCCAAATGCTGAACCAAATAGGGCCATCATCTCCTTCGCCTGCGACAGCAAGGGGAGAGCAACAAGCGCTGAAAAGGGCTCGACTTCAGAGAAGTAGAGAAGTGGGCTTTTTCTGCATCAGGGCCTCTCTTCGGCTATCCTTTGTTTCTCTTTCCCCATTGGTCCGTGGAATAGGAGAAAATCATATTATAAAATTAAACAAGCATTATACCTTGTGTGAGGTGCCTCCAATGCATGAAGACACTTTTCTCTTTCGCTTTTCATTGCTACCCTTCAACCGAGTATTTGGTATACCTTTTGGTCTTCTTCGAAGGGGATCAAATATTCGAATTTCATTGTTTTCTACATCTTCAGATTCATTGTTTCTTGCCAATAAATTAATATGATCATTATCCATCAAAGATTGCATTTTGTTTGTGATATGGGAGTGAAAATGCAGCAAGGTTGTAGTCGCAAGCTCCTCCGTAACATCATGATTTGTACTAATATTCATAACACTGAAAGATAATTGCATCAACCTCTTCAAGCGCAATGTTTTAGACTTTACTGCAGCATAAGAGCTTTGTCCAACATCACAATAAACCCCTTGTTTTGCTACTTTTGTCCACCTCTTCAGAATGTATTGTGAAGGAATACTTCTAACATTTACAACATTTGCCAAAATGTATAAAGTATGCCTACACAACCATCCTCGCATTTCAAATAACTTGCAGCTACATGTAATGGTTAAATCACTCGGACTAAAATGAACAATATACCTCCTTTCACTATTTTCAGTTGCCACAATATAAGTGTGTAATGGCCCATCAGTTTCTGATCTACAAATAAACACGGACAAAACATGCAAGAACTCATCCTGAAAGTTCCTATAAATGACATGTGTGTATACATCTGCAGCATGTTTCAAAATTCCACTATTTCCAACTGCAATCTGCGGCTTCCCTCGAGCGCACTCAAAATCATCAACAACTTCAGAGTTGCGCATTTTTTCTGCTTGTTTCTCATAATGACCAACAAATTCAGACAAGGTCATAGTCTTACATGCCATATCTTGGAATATATTATTTGTGCTCTCACTTCTTTGTGTGGATATGATTCCTGCAGAAAAAGTATCTCAGCAAAACCCAGGACACCATTTATGACGCAACTTGTACATGTTGTTCAACCACTTGTGGTCCCCTAAGCTCCATTCTTGACACATATCTTTCCAAACATTCTCCATTTCCAATTCAGATTCACAATGATATAAAAGTTTATGCCAATATTTATCACGAAAACCCGACTTTCCAAGAAGATGCCCAATATGATGCGTAGCATTTTTCTCAATATGCCATATACATAAACGGTGATTAGTATTTGGAAGAACGGTCTTAATGGCATTCGCCATGGCATGATCTTGATCGGTGAAAATAGTCTTGGGTGCTTTGTTACCCATTGCTTCTAAAAAAGATTGAAATGCCCAAACGAAAGAAGCAATTGTTTCATCTAATAAAAATGCACAACCAAATAAGGCATTCTTCCAATGATGATTCAAGCCAACGAAAGGAGCACATATCATATTGTACTTATTTGTACGATAAGTTGTATCAAATATCACTACATCTCCAAAACTTTCATAGTCTAGCTTTGATACACCATCAGACCAAAAAAAGTTGGTTAATCTCTGTTCTTCATCCAGTTGAAATGTATAAGAAAAATTGCTTCCATTTGATTGTAGGCAATTAAAATGGTTAATGAGAGTTTAACAATCACCCGCACTAATCAAGTTCCTTATCTTCGATTGTAAGAAATTTTGACAATCACGCAAAGTAAAGCCAATATTTTCCTGTCCCCCTGCTTCCCCACTAAGGTAGGAATACGCTTTTGTAGCCCTTATACCAGCTCCAGTCATAGAAGTCAAAATACTTTTATTAGTATTCGTCATGTGCCGGTATGATCGTATGAGATGTTTCTGTTTATCATCGATGAAAGGGTGATTATGAACATCCTTAAACTTGCCCACTATGCATACTCCATTTTCGATTTTGAATTTTATACAAGCTTCACATCCAGTTCTCTTCACAGTCCTATAAACATCTCTTTGTTCATGAGGTGGGATCGGTGGTGAGTGTCCTTCACAATTACAAAGAAATGTGCATATTCGTAATATTCATTTACTATTGTTAGCCTTTTGTCCTTTTTCACCCCAAATCCCTTGGAAATTGCATATGCATTGTATGTCTTATATGCTTCATCCTCATTAGCAAATGTCATGCCAATTCTAAATTGAAATTCTTTATCAATATTATGCACAATGATATTATCCTTTGTGGCATCTACAAATTTTTCAAAGAAAAAATCCAATCATTTAAAGAAGGCAGATAAAGGGAAACTAACTTTAATTCTAAAATAATGAGTCATACCCATTTATCCTTAGAACAAGTTGAGCTAGCAGCAGAGTACTCACAATAATCTGTCAAAAAATTTGTACAAATGTAAGTTAGTGACTTCAAAATATTGTGAACTGTGCATATTTCAGTTATAGTAGAAAATGACATACCCACTTATATATGGGGCACTCTTGGTTTTCTTCTGACTCTTGGTTTTGCAGCCAGCATGAACTTTACTTCCTCCAACTATAAGCTCAACATACCACCATGAACAACCTTGCCATTACATAATGAATTCAGTAGAAGAGTTTCCCAAGATACAATGCGCTGCTGTGACAAAAATAAGCTGGTCATGTAATTGCTCTTTTGGATTGAATCCTTTGTGGTAGAAATTTGGGTGTCTTGCACACAAGTTACTAGGAAAATTATTATCCAGGAGAGTGAGTTTACCTTTTAAATTTTCTCCCGAAATCTGCATCATATCAAACAGCACTGTTCAAAAAAACAATTAGTGCTCAAAGCTGAAGTTATTAGGAAGAAGTACATAAATAAAAGTGACTTTTAACCAAATGAACAATGGACACACGCTTCTCTTATTCAAAAGTTTCCAGCGCTAACAGCATAAGAGAAGGCAATTTAGATAAAATACCTCGTTGGCCATTTCTATTGGATGTGCTGCATATGCTTCTCTGTAAGAAATAGCTTTTCTGACACGCTTTCTTAAACCAAGAGCTGCTTCCTCCTCACGTTGATATTTCTCCCATCTACAAAACACAAGTGATCATAAAAAGCATTAAAAGCAAGAATCTTGAAAGATGGAGGCCCATATTTTCTCCTTACTTATAGTTACAGAACAATCATTCTGTGTGAATTCATCTAGTAGGCAGATTTCCAACATAGATGTCTCTGCACAAGCACTGATTACATTTGACCAAGCTATCAGATACTAATATGCAGCCTCTGATCAGTTCTAAATGGGTTTTAGATTAAGAATGTGAGAGATATTCTATCGGGCGTGTCTACAATGGTTATTCCTTGTGGAGCTCATGATTTGACTTTCAATACTAAACACCTCAAATCTATGAAAATTATATACATATATTGATGTAGAATATTCCCTGTTAATTGTTTTAAACTTAGGATAATTATTTTTTCTTGATGGAAGCCGAGCCTTGTTATCCTCGTGGATGGTTGCATAGACTAAAACAACTTTTTTTTGTTGTCGCTGCATATGTCCATCAATTTCTTTCATGTATGCATGCTTGTGTGCTGCATCACACATTTTGCTCTTATTTGCACATCATGTATATGCATTTATATATGCAACCAGACAAATATGCATGCAAGTACATATGTATGTATGCTAGTGCACAATAAGTACCCTTACATCAATTCCCGTCCCAAACATAATTCTGACACAGAAAACAATTTAAGTTTATGAGTCCTACAAATGAAAGACAGAGAAAAAAGTTGCCAATATTGATGCAGTTCAACAACTGACTCTAACCTTGTCAGCAGCCAATTGATTTCCAAAAGCATTCATCAAGTCAGAAAATTCGGAGAATGAGAGCTTCACATCTTCATTGTAGTCCTGCGGGAAAAATTAAAGGGTTAACCTGTTAAAAAAATTGGACCGACACAACAGAAGGCCTACTTATTTTAAGAGGAAAATTAAAATGTCCCCGTGCACAAGGCTCTGAAGTTGTAGGTTCTAGGGATGGTTAGATGTACTTATCCTTACCCCTTACTTTTGCAGAGAGTTTATTCCATGACAAATCAACCTAGCTTGTCCTCTAACAGAAAGACCTACTTATGAGAGGGGAAAAATACAAAATTCTCTCTTGTGTAGACCAATTTCCAAAAGCACTGAAAAATATCCTAATTATGGCATGGTGGTCAGACGCTCCAGTGGAAAAATGTGTCACTGGCGCTTGGGGCATTCAGATTGTGTGAGAGAGAGAGAGAGAGAAGAAACAAGAAACGTTTCTGCTATATGTGTCCATCTGCTTTTGTTAAGTGCATTTTGTGTCTACGATTCTGGATGGTCCTGTGACCAAACTAATAGTTAACTTCAACTATTCCGTTGCCTTAAAATCGTGCAAAGGAACACCATATTGCCCATGGTTATATAATCACAACTCTCTTAATTGCTCCAGCAAAAGTAGTTCTCATCCATGCCAATGTAATAAAAGTCTATGTACCCTCATGCACATGGACATGGCTGTTTGCATGCATCCATGTGGACTACTCCAGCCAAAAGTTTTGGATAACCCGTGCTATAAACAAATGATCTTGAGTAGCTATATCCTATGTGACATTGCAGGATTATGAAGAGGAAGAATTTGGATGCCATCGAACATGGTCAACACCTTCCAGCTACTTGATTTTACATACATAAAATTGGTTTTTAGCAGTGTCAAAACACAGCATGTCAAGCAACCATGATGCACAATTTTCGTTTTCACTTCTAGCAAGAACCAAGTCTAAAATTAACTTAAGATATGCAGAGGGAGATACCTGGGCAGGCTATCAAAAGACTGGCCAGTTTAGTACGAGTTTCCTAGACAACTAATGATATAACACAATTTGAAGATTCAACCATAATTCCCAACTTATGGGTGAAGCAACCAAGTTTGATTCAAATTTATATCTTCAACTTACTTCTAAACAGGATGTCACAGGATTGAAAAACTACATAAGTGTTAATAACTTATGCACATGGAAGGAATATGCAATAAGAAGCTATAATAATAATAATGGTCTGTCACAACACTCAAATATCTTGGACTTCTCATATTCATAGCTTCAGTACCACCACTGAAATAATGACCTGATTCAAGTTTCCAAGCAAAAGCTTAAAAAAAACAAAAGGAATTACACAACTAGTGTGCCTTTCAATCTAACCGAGTTGAGTGTCTACCCATGTAAAACAAAACGAAAAGGAGAATTTCAACCCTTAGCCATCAAGTTTTGATGAAACATAACCTGTATTTACCGTCTTCCATCCGGTGACGATCATCCAGATGAAAATTATTGGACGGAATTAATAAACTCACAAACTATTGAAGAGATAGCAGTATAAGAAGCTTAACCCTCCACACTAGAACTTTCTACTTAGATTAATGATAACAAAGATGACAGTAGAATATACTCCGGTGGGAATGGCAGGACGCGACTTGCTTCAGGAGTCAAAAGGGCCAATGAAGAACTCTCCCCCTCAGCCTCCTGATAAGCTATCCAACTTTGCCTTGACCTAGAAGCCAAAGCAGCCACTATCACCAAGCCTCCATGCTTCCTGAAACAGAGGCAATAGAAAAGAAAAAAAAGCCAAAGGAGAAAGAGAGGTCTCACAGTACCCATACGCCTCTCTCTCCTCCACCACAATATCCCTCGCGGCCGTCACGGCATCGCCGAAACCCCAAAACTTAGCACCGCCACCAATATAGCCTCGCAAACCTCTTTTGCTTCAAAATCCTTGGCTACGTACTCGAGCCCGAATCGGGACCGAATAAGGAGTAGAAGACAAAGAAGGTCGAGAGGCCAGTCGGCAGCCGGCGATTTCTGGAGTTGCGGCTGGAAAGTCGATGACGGTGACGAGGACAGAGGCGAGGAGGGAAGCACTTAGGGTGAGTGAGAGAGCTCGAGACAGAGAGAAGGGGGGGCGCTTGGGGTGAGTGAGAGGGCTCAGGACAGGAGATTCTTTTTGTGGAGGAAGCAGTGGCAGAAGCGTGAGTCTCTTATCTCCATTCAAAACAAGAATTGGAAAACCATCCTTGACATCTGAGTTCACCTGTGTGAAAGAATATTTTTAACCCCATTAACCATAGAACTTTGAGCTGAAAAGAGAAGTGACAGGCAGCAATATTTGTGATTATGGTATACATCATCCCTTAATCACCATTTTCAACTAGTCCCTATCACAAACCAAGATAGATCGCGATAGGGGACGGAAAAAAAAAAAAAAAAAAAAAGACTTGACGCATTACAAAGGAGTGATCCCAGACAAATCCACAAAAATCAATAAACTTTGGTTCCACCAACAGGCATTGACACTCATTATACCATTTAACGGGAACAACATAGCAGTAGACTTCAGTGAACGTGAAAAGACACTCTTGGGAAAATTCCACAATGATTCAAACTCATCGTAATCAGATGGACAGACACAACCCGAGAGCCGAGCAACGGTGATCGATCCAAACCAACGCAAAGCATCCCTCCAAATCACAAAATCCAACAACCGGTGAGTGATCAATCGCTAAAACAACCGCCAAACAAGCAACTCATAACACCCAACCTCTCTAAACATAAAAAAATTCACAGAATTGAGAAAAATTCGAACACCGTCCCTCCCATCAAAAACCAACGAACCAAAAAGGGACGAAAAAAATGGAAAAATGGCAGCTTTCCTCTACCGACGGATAAAATGGTTCAAGGGAAAGTGGCGGACTTCAAGAGATAAACCTAGAAGCGGAAAAGCAAGGACCCATCTTCTCCTTCTTATCCTTCATCTCGTTCTTGTTCTTCCTTCTTCTCTGCTTCGACGTCAACCCTGAAATCACCGAGAAAGAGAGAGAAAATGCAGCAGGCCTCTCCTTCTTTGCCACGCCGTCGACCCCGCCCAAGTCCGCCGAGATCTCCCTCGCGACCGAGCAGGCCAGCGTTAGGACAGCGCCCGGTCAGCGGCGGGGAGCCTGGTGCCGCTCGGGAATGAGACCGAGATGCCAGAGGCAGATGGCCAGCGACCGAGGCGGAGGCGGAGGTCCGGAGGCGGAGGAGGAAGTCCGGAGGCGGAGGCGGAGGCGGAGAGAGGTGGGATGCGCGGAGAAGGAAGGGAACCGAGGCGGAGGCGGAGAAGGAAAGGAATCGAGGCGGAGGCGGAGGCAGAGAGAGGTGGGATGCGTGGAGAAGGAAAGGAACCGAGGCGGAGGCGGAGAGTGGTGGGATGCGCGGAGAAGGGAAGGAAGGCTCTGAGCGTTCTTCGTTCTTTTAGAGGAGAGAGAACCCGCCCATTCAAGTGAGGAGAAAGAGAAATTTTGAGCGGGAGCTGACTGTCGTTTCTTCTACAGTGGAGCCGAGCCGAGCCGAGCCAGCCGAACTTGTCTCATTTTCGAGGGGGTCCCGCTCGGGGACAGGTGTCGGTATTTGAGTGGTTCATGCGCGCCAGGTCAGCGGATGACGTGGCGCGCACGAACCACTGAATATTTTCTCGTGGAATAGGCCCCTTTCAACGATCAACCATGAAAAGACTTTTAGGGCCTTTTTTTTTTTAATAACCATCCTTTTCTTTTTCTTTTCTTTTTCTATTCTTTTATTCATCCAAACAGAAAAAAAAAATAGAAATTCATTTGATAATTATCAACTAATTTCTATATTTTCTAAAATAGAAAAATGACTAGAAAATAGAGATGGAACGAAAACAAAAGGTACAAAAAAAAAATCTACTTATTCATTCCCAAAAACATAATGAAAAATTGTTTCTTAATAGAAATTGTTCATTAGGACAAAAATTGTTTCTCTTGTCCTCATTCTCATATACACTAAGATTGATATGGACTTCCGAATAAGGAAGAACCAAACATTAACACGTCCAGCTCCCAACTGTTTAGTTTAAACTATAGTCTTGGACTCTATCTCAGTATGGTATTGTTATTTTTAGGGATAATGACATAAATAATTCATGAACTTTTAATCGATATTTCGTTTAGTGTGATATCTGACTTTTGCTATATGAAAATATTCAATTTAGCTCTTTTATTAATTTAAGACTAGGGACAACATTAAACATTTTAATATAGTCTAGGGGCCAAATTAAATATGTACTAACAATTCAAGGAGTACATCGAGCAAATCAAAATTTTAGGGATTACATTGACATTGGGCTAAAGTTTATGTATCGCATTTAACAAATTAAAAATTCATGGACCACATTGCAATTTAAAGACTATATATGTTATTTTCCCTCATTATTATTTATATAGACTTTTTTCCCTTTGATATCATGTGTTTGTATAAGCGTATGTTACCTCACGGACCAAATCAAAAGTTTAGGGATCATATTGACATTGGGCTAAAATTTATGAATCACATAGAATAAATTAAATTCACGGACCATATTACACATTACGTTAAAACTTAAAGACTATTTATGTCATTTTCTCTTCTCTTTTTTTTTTTGGGTCAAACTCTTATCTTTATTTAGACAGACATTTTTTTCCCTTTGATATCATCTGTTTATATAAGCGCACGTCACCTCCCTACACTTCCATCTTCCTATCTTTTTCAACCGTTTAGAGATCCATTGCATCAACAGGCCTTCACCAGATGATTTCCCCTTCCCCGGTTACGTGTACGGAGCAACGAGACAAAAAGCTCTTCGAGAAAAATAATGATGCAGGTCAACGATAATACAATATAGAAATTGACTCCTCCATGTGCATGGAGTCACCTCTCGGTGCCTAGCCCTCTGACTAAAAAGTGATGCGTCTTTCGTCTAGATAGGACCTTACCCACTTAAACATGATAAAACTCAGTTCCAAAAAAATAAAAAATAAAAATTGGAATTTTAAGCAATAAGAATTATATGACGAAAAATTCTAAATTATTATCATTGTGATGTGAATACGTTTAGTGTGCTCTAATTAAAGATCCTATGATTTGTGGCGTTAGGCTTGTGTTAGATTATGTTCGTAACAGATAGAGCTTTTAATGATATCTATGAATGGTGGATGCTTTGTTTTTGACGAAAATTGGAAGTCACGAGAATGAATTACGATACCTCGAATGTAGTAGTAACCTTCAAACACAATGAATATATTCATTGGATAGTTTTATCTCTTCCCATACCACATGAGATCAAGATGCTTCCTCTTTCACAAGATTTAGATTGGCATCCTCCATTTGAATTAGCTTTGCATGAAATCGACAGAAAGAACGCTCTTGGAGACTATAATGATACAATTGCAGAAAGATTGTAGAAATTTAGTCCTTGTACAGACCAAATCGACCGATGAAAAGAGTCTTGAGGGGTAAAATTAGAAATTTTGACAGGATACCCATTTTTTTTCGGGGGAGTTATTGAACGTACGATAGGTCTGTCTAAACATACAAGTCGAGCAATTTTTGGTGACCACAAACGTAAATTCGGAATAGACATGTCCCACGAGAGAAAGCTGGAGACTTTTGATAAGATAATCCCTAATTAAGATCGTGCATCACAAGCAAATCTATGATGAAGTCACGTACACTCAATATTCTGACAAATTCATTTGGAATATCGATTTTGTAGATCGGCTCAAGCAATCGAGATTAGTCAAGAAAACATAAGAAACGACCAGTGAAGTGTGGAGGACCTCGAATGGAGCAATACACACAAGCTGGCAAGTGAGATCAACCGGGGAGGTTGTCATCAGGGCCGAGTCCCAGGTCTGTTCTGTAGGTTCTCAGACAAGATCGTGCGGAGAGTTACGGGGGGAGGGGACTACGGTTTTGGGAAAACTTGTGATGCGAGAGATTCCTGGTTGACTTCCATTGTAACGTTAAAACCTCCACCTCGTTTTTGTGCAAGGTGATGTCCGCGGCTCAATCCGTAAGAAAAGAGACCGACCGAAGATTCTTGCATGGCCCTCGGATTTCACAGGAACATCGCAAGACAAATGCATAAAAATATATGGATTTACTTACTTAGGATAGCACTCCGCGTTAACATAAATCTTAGTTAAGTCCATCAATGTCAATGAAGAAGCTTTTTCCGAGTGCATTGATTACGCGAGATATGTATAGAAAACTCTGATCATATCAATACAGTGAGATTTCTTTACATATATTTCTTCACCATAGACCCACCGGTCTTAGAACTTCCTAAGTAGGATCGCTTGCCCAGTTCTTGCTTCCCTATATTCTTTTTTTATATATTCAACGCCATTCATGCACCTTCTTCTCACCTTCGCTTCACCGTCTCTCTTCCCAAATTCTCAAATCTCAGTCTCCTCATGATCCCGTAGCAGATATAAAGAACCAAAGCACGATCCATACGCCCCGCAGAACGTCCACGGCCATGGCTGGTACAGCCAAGTCCATCGCTCCTTACCTGAAGACCAACCGTCTCCACGCATGGCTCCTCATCTTCCTCCTCTGCTCCGTCTCGTACCTCCTCGGCTCATGGCGAAAAGCAGCTGTCACGATCGCCGCCTCCAGGCCCTGCGTCTCCTCGTCGCTCAACTTCCGTTCCCACGACGCCCAAGATGAGGGAGCATCGTCGAGTGAGAACGTCAGGACCTACCCGCCATGCGATGTCAAGTACAGCGAGCACACCCCGTGCGAGGACCCCAAGAGGTCTTACCGGTTCGACAGGAGGAGGCTGATATTCCGGGAGCGGCATTGCCCCGAGAGGAACGAGACGCTCAAGTGCCGGGTCCCGGCCCCGCCCGGATACCGGAACCCGTTCCAGTGGCCTGCGAGCCGGGACATGGCGTGGTATGCCAACGTGCCACACAAGGAGCTCACGGTGGAGAAGGCAGTCCAGAACTGGATCCAATTCGAGGGCGACCGGTTCCGGTTCCCCGGGGGCGGGACAATGTTCCCTAACGGCGCAGACGCCTACATCGACGACATCGGGAAGTTGATCGATCTCAGGAACGGGTCCATACGGACCGCCATCGATACCGGTTGCGGAGTAAGCTCCTTCTTTCTTTTGCGTCTAAGTTTATCCTACTCTACCAAATCAATCCCAATCCCAGAAAAATGGCAAGAGTATTTATTTTGTTTACCTTTTACATACGTCTGCTATGAGAAGCTGAGCCAAACTTGCCTGAATCATGTATGCCATAATTGTTTTCAACGCGCCTTGCGGTTTCTCTTTCCTTGTTTCCTTCGAGGAGGAATGGCGAGAGATGCTAGTCGATTCACTTTCCTTTCTAGGATGTAGACACACATATATGCGGTTGAATTTTGTGCTCTATGCTCAATTAAGTCGCCAGCCATTGATCAAAGGAAGATAACTTAATCTGCAACATACGTGCTTCTAATTTTGGAGAAGGAAATCGGGGCATTCAGCCATTCGCGGCTCTAGGAAGCCGTATAGTTATGATCTTTCGAATTTTTCGAACAGTAGATGGCAATGACTAGCGGTGCAATCTGTTTCTCGATGTTCTGAGTTCTGTTCACGTCCAGGTTGCTAGTTGGGGTGCTTATCTTCTGTCTCGAGGCATCCTAGCGATGTCGTTCGCCCCGAGGGACACGCACGAAGCTCAAGTCCAGTTCGCCCTTGAGCGAGGAGTGCCCGCACAAATCGGGGTCCTCGCATCCAAGCACCTTCCCTATCCGTCCCGAGCTTTCGACATGGCTCATTGCTCTCGCTGCCTCATTCCGTGGGACCTATTCGGTATTAAGCCCTCGTTAATTTACAAGTCAATTTAATTTCGGGGGTCTTGCATTCATCCGAATTTGCATGTTCTGCTGTAGATGGGATATATCTCATCGAAGTGGATCGAGTTCTGCGGCCTGGCGGGTACTGGGTACTGTCCGGCCCGCCTATCAATTGGAAGAAACACTGGAGTGGTTGGCAGAGAACAAAGGAAGATCTGAGTGCTGAGCAGACCAGAATTGAGAATGTAGCAAAAAGTCTTTGCTGGAAGAAGCTGGTGGAGAAGGATGACATTGCAATATGGCAAAAGCCTATCAATCATTTGCATTGCAAGGTCAATTTGTGCCCGTCTCAGGATCCAGACAAGGCCTGGTACATGATTGACGAATTCAGTCTGTCCTGCATTTTGTACCTGCTGTGTTCGAATCTTCTTTGATTCGAGTTTCGTTTCAACCGTGATTTGTTCTCAGGTATACCAGCATGGAAACGTGCTTGACCCCATTGCCCAAAGTCACAGACGGCCAGGAAATTTCCGGAGGTGAGTTGGCTAATTGGCCTGAGAGGCTGAACGCAATTCCACCAAGGATCAGCAAGGGAACGCTGCCGGGCATCACAGCCGAGATCTTCCAAAGGGAGACGGCATTGTGGGAGAGGAGGGTGTCATATTACAAGACCGTGAACAACCAGCTAGGACTCGCGGGGAGGTACCGCAACTTGCTGGACATGAATGCCTACTTGGGCGGGTTCGCGGCCACGCTCGTCCAAGACCCCGTCTGGGTCATGAACGTGGTTCCTGTGGAAGCCAAGGTCAACACTCTCGGAGCTATCTACGAACGAGGACTCATCGGAACATACCATAGCTGGCAAGTCTTTTCTTCGTTGCCTGTCATTCTCTGTCCCAGTATCGACCGTTTAACACCTATGTACACGTCATGCGAAAGATTTATGAGTTACTTGTATGCATCGCAGGTGCGAAGCGATGTCTACATATCCGAGAACATTCGACCTCATTCATGCCGATTCCCTGTTTAGCCTCTATCAGGACAGGTATGCAAAAGATAACTCGGGAGGTCTTGTCAGTTTTCGCGACATATTTTGACAGGGGTTCTGTATTATTCTAGGACGGATCGATCAGCTAATGTTTTCGACATTCTGGGAATGTGTATGTAGGTGTGAATTGGATGACATATTGCTTGAGATGGACAGAGTTCTGAGGCCAGAAGGGAGCTTCATACTGCGAGACGACGTGGACATGCTGGTGAAGGTCAAGAGGATCATCGACGCGATGAACTACGACAGCCAAATCGTCGACCATGAAGACGGACCACTCGTGAGAGAGAAGCTCTTGTTCGCCGTCAAGTCTTATTGGACAGCTTCTCCTCCCCCGGACGATCCGCACACATCCTAAACACCACCATAGATAAATTCCTCCCGCATTTCGCCGACAGTTTTGTTTTTCTCGAATCTAGATTCTTAAAATTCGACTCTTTCAAGTTTCAACCGGCCCGGTTATATGATTACTTCACTAGTCCTTTCCTACTTTTCAGTTGACATTTCTATCATTCAGAATCAGGTACTGCCTTGTTTGTATGCATTGTACATAATCAATAGGATTTTTATCAGATAAGCTTTCGCTCGCCGATGTTCCATTTTGATCCCCTTCCATATGCTCCTTCTACACTGCTGTGCCAATGGAAATTTAACATTGCAATTGATGGATGCGCATCAAGACTTAGCTTTCCAACTACAGTTCTCTAGGATGTGAATTGAAGAAGGCCAGACCAATTCCCGGTAGAGATATTTCCCGCACGGCGACTCACCCGTCAATTCTTCCTTAAGAACCAGCAGCAAAAGAGCAGTAACTGAGGCAAAGCATTCATATCACTGATCAGGGTTCAAGACTCATGGCACTTGGCAGGCGCCAAGTCTCTCTACTCTCTCCTCATGCTGTCACCGCTCACGGCATCGGCGGCTCAACTGACTCGGATGGCTCGAGCAGACATTCACAAAGCTACTCTGCTCGGCTCGGCTCGGCTCGGCTCATCTCCCGGAAAGTATGCGCCATTCATGCATGGCCGGAGTTGACAACACCCCAAAGGGGTTTGGGCGGGCAGCAACATACACTTCACCTCAAGCCCCGCCGTCGACGCAAATAATTCCATAATGGTAGTCACGGGTTGGGTCGGCAGAACAGGAAGGAAACACCAATCCAGAATTCCCGTGAAGAATCTGCTGTAACTAGCAACTTGCCGATCGAACCGAGGTATCCGGGCGTCAATCGATCCTACTCTCGGTGGACCAGAGCCGGCTCCATTGGGCCTTTCGGTTACGAACAATTCCGAAAGGCACGAGGCCTTTGGGTTGCACCTGCATTCTCAGTTAATTTCACGCGACTTTTCTTATCCATGACCTAAGTGTAACAAAGGAAATTACATTGACAGGGTGAGGCACTACGGGAGTCTAAATTGTCGGTGTATGTACCACGCAACGGCAGCTACAGGATTTTCGAGGTAGAGAATGTAAGTGTAAAACGTACATAAATAACGAGGCGAAAGTTTTTTTGTACATGATATGTCTTTGGCATAAGTGAAATTGTAGCGATAAGCTATCCAAGCAATAATAGAAGGTGGGCAAGTTGGCCCGGCCTCGAGGAAGCCAAGCTCAACCTTCATGGACTCGGGTCAAGCCATCCAACGAACCCATCCCAAGCCCGATGGACCCTAGCCTAAAGCTAGGTACTGGAGCATTGGCACCAAGGTCCCAAGCTCGGACTTTATGCACTTGGGCATAGGTGTTGAGGTCCCCATGCTAAAGTGCTATCACTACGATCCAAATGTCGATACCTTATCATATTAACGAGAAATGATTTCAAATTTTTAAAAGCAGAAATCATTCTTAATAATTATGAAGATGTTTTCTGTTGGCTCATTTTTTTTCAGATAATTCAAAGATCGGGGAAAAAAAAAAAAGGACTTTAGACGGAAAATATGCCTTTTGGGTTGATTGGGCCGACGAGCCCATGGTCACATTCACATTGGCCTATAATTTCATGCAAGAAAAGGACAAAGACACGGTATTTTCGTGAGGATTAATATAAGACTGTAGTTTTAATAATGCGCCTGTTAGTCAAAGGGACATGGAATTTTCACCGTCCTTAAAACTCCACGAGATGCGACAGGGCGTGTGTCACGACTCTCGAAACCGCGCGTCGTCGTCGTCGCCGTCGCCTCCACTCCACCCGACATCTCCGAAAATCTCCATCCTCGACTGTTCACCTTCTCTCTCTCTCCCCTATTTATTTCCTCTCGCTTCACTCGCTTTCTCTCTCTATACTCCCACCACTTGGCTGCCATTAAGGCACCTCCAAAAGAAGGAAAAAGCTCGCGTTTTTCCAACTCCCTGTACTTGACTCCACGGAACCCACGTCAGTGAGATGATAGCATGGGCTTCTTCCGACGACTCTTCGGCGGCGGCGGCTCCAGGGACAAGCGCCCCCGCCGGGGCTGGAGCTTCGTCAGATCGCTCAACGACAGGAGCCGCCTAGCCCTCCCCAGCGCCCCCCGCCACTACCCGTCTCTCGGCCCCGGCGACTTGGACGCCAGCAAGCACGCCATCGCGGTCGCCGCCGCCACCGCCGCCGTCGCCGAGGCCGCCCTCGCCGCCGCTCAGGCCGCCGCGGAGGTCGTCAGGCTCACCAGCGGCGGGGGCGGCGGGGTCGTGAAATGCGCCGCTCCGGCGCAGTTCGGCGGCAGCCGCCCGCGAGTGGAGGATTTGGCCGCCGTTCGGATTCAATCCGCATTTCGAGGCTATCTGGTTGGTACTGTAAACTTTTGGGTATCCGTTTTCTTGCTTTTAGGTTCGACTACCGGAAGGCTGTGCAATATCGGTTCATTTGGGTGCCCAAATTTGCTTGAAAGCTTTGAACTTGAAGTGAAATCTGAATCAATAGCAATTGGGTGGATGAGGATTGCATGGCTGAAATCTTCTGTGCATGCTTTCTAAGCTGTGCTCAGCAAGAACAGTACGAAATCGATAGGAAAAATAGTGCTTCAATTCAAACTAAAACCAACTTGAATCAATCATTATTATTATTATTATTATTTTTTGGGCACCTCTTGCCTTGCCTCTGTACAACCTGAATCGCAATCGTTCGGCTTCATTAAAGCTTTTTCCTTCTTTCCGTATACCTGCAATATGCAGAGTACTAGCTTTACAGCTGCTAAAAATAGCTGCACGACGCTTCGTGTTTTGTTTTTAAGGTTATGTCCAGGTAAATTAATAGGGGTTCCACCCGTAGAAAGAACGGTGTAGTAGGTGTCTAATGTCGATGTTCGAGGCTTGTGAGTGTGGGGGCACAGGACTTTTGCGTTAGGAAGACGCTGACACCAGCACTGGTCATACTCAGACGGGGGGCAGAACCTATTCCTTGTGACCCGCACCGTGTTTGCTTTGGACGAAAAGTCCATAGGGGTTCGACGGGCTTGTGTTCTCACGTGTTGAACCACTTCCCGTGTCTCTCTCTACCCCAAAGTTCACTTCTTGGAACTCTACTGACTATCATTGCGGTTGTCACTTGCTCATTGGAGTTGGAGATCTGGAATTCTTTTGTCAATCTTTCTTTCTTTTTCTTTCTTTTTTCTTTCTTTTGTTTTAGTTGTTTCAAGGAGATCTGGGTTTGAAGTTTTGACTAGTGGACTTCGGGGGTTGTTGATAGTCGTATTATATTGGAGTCGTATGGATATGTAGAATGTTCTGTCTCAGAGAAAGAAGAAAAGGTCAAAAGCATAGTGCATTTTCATAATTTCAGCCCATAAAAGCAGCCTACCAGATGGGGGCCAATTTTCTTTTCCGGGTGAAGTGCATAGCTGGAAAGCACAGTAATGCGATCGATGGTTTCACCAATTCGATCCATCTTTTTCGTTTTCCATTTGTTATTCAGGTGGGGGTGTGTACGTTCTGTTTATGAGGTTTGTACATTGCAGATCTAGGTTATTTTGGCATTGAAAATATGGCTGGCTTCCCAGCTGTTTCTCCTTCTTTTTTTCTTTCTTTTTTTTCAAAAAAAAGTTTGCGAAGGGCCAGATAGATTTGCTTTCGTATGGCTGGGCCATCATGGAGTGAACATCAGCCTTAAAGAACTATTTGGAACTCTGCATTAAGTCCATGCTTTTTTGGGTATCTAATGATTATAATCCTAATTATGCAAGTGTTTTTACCCTTAAGATGGGCCAGTTATGATTGTGACCTAAAGTTGCTAGCACTTTCCCCCCCTCGTCTTTTGAAGGTTTAAATTTGTTTATTAGAGCAGCATCTGCTGTGCAAAACACATGCTAAGCTGGTCACCACTTTCAAGTGGCGCCAGTGCTTGTTGATGTACGTGCCTTTGGCAATTGGATTGGTCTCGATTCTATATTGAGAGTAGCTTTATATAGCTTTATGCCACTTAGCCGGGGGAAAATTAAGTGAAGTGGGACAAACCGCCTCATAGGATCTCTAGATTAGCATCTCATTTCTTAAGTTAGGCCATGTTTATGAGCAAGTGGTTAAGAAAGACAGATTGTATTCCTGTTTAATTCTTCTAATTCACATTCTTTGCAATGCCAGGAAGTTCTGTTGGATTATCTTAAAGAAAATAATGACTTCAAAATGCTAGTTTACCTGTTAAGTTTCGTAGTCTAATTCTTTAAGCCATACTGTTTCTGGTTAATTGATCGGAAAAAGATGAACTTGCTAACACCTCTAATTGCAATCTTCAAAGGCAAGGAGAGCACTTAGAGCACTGAAAGCTTTAGTGAAACTCCAAGCGCTGGTGAGAGGCCATATTGTGAGAAAGCAAATGGCAGACATGCTCAGGCGCATGCAGACATTGGTCCGCTTGCAAGTAAGGGCTCGTGCAGGTCGCTCTTATACATCAGTTTCTTCACATTCCAGCAGCAAGTCCTCTTTATCTCATCATCCGGTAAGAAGACTCATCATCTGTAAAACTCTTTCATTTATGATTAGATGCTCCTACAATTGAGGTATCTAAATAAGTAGTCTGAAGACGCAAGTTGCTTGCCAATATCCTATTTGGTGAGTGTATGGGAAACTATCAATTACTCTACTGGGGGTATCATCAAAGTGAATATGTATTTGGCCTTAAGTCCTGCATTTGTGTTGTAGTATTTGATGATTTTGTGTGTCATCTTGTTGAATTTGCTTGTCTTGATCATTGATGCTATTCGAAGCTCGCATTTTTCTTGTAGAGATGTGGCTCAAATTCAAACTTTAGGGGAAATATTGACATGGAAGGGGCAAAATTTGGATCAAATTGGCTAGACCGTTGGATGGAAGAAGGCGTGAGGGACGACCATGGAGATGCTCCACCGAGACATCGCCATGATGATGAGAGGAGCTCAAAGATTCTTGAAGTAGACACTTGGAAGCCTCACTTGAACTCTCAAAGAAACCGGGAAACTTACCAATCCCTGCATCAAGCTATAGAATCCAACTACATAAATCAGAATGCGATGGTATTCGACTCTCCATCAAAATACTCATCAAGAGCACCTAACCCAGTGCCCAGTTTATCCTCGGAGGAGATTCTTTCATTGAGGTCTCTGCAATTTCCCGGAGGTAAAGGTGAAATGCCCAAGTCTGCTGATAATAGCCCACAAGTGAATTCTCTCTCATCTAGGCCCAGAAGTAGCAGTGCGAGGAGAGGTCCCTTCACACCGACAAGAAGCGAATGTTCATGGGGCTTCTTTAATGGGTACTCAGGTCACCCAAGTTATATGGCTAACACAGAATCGTCTCGGGCCAAGGTGAGGTCACAGAGTGCCCCCAGGCAGAGGCTTGAGTTTGACAAGTATGGTATGGCGAAGAGATCTCTCCAGGCATCTTGGGAAGCTGGGGCTACTTCGGAAAGGAATTACCCGCTATATGCTGACTTAAGGAGCAAAGGCAAAACAGTCTCCAACCGGTTGGATAGACTAGGAAGTGCCAGTTTGAGTTGACACAGCTTGGTTTTTCTCTTCCTTCGCTTCGGTCGGGTGTTGTGTGGTAAGACATCTTGATGCGTGGTAGTGACATTCTTCATCAGATTCACGGGAAGTTTATCTACGAGTGCAAAGCCGTTTTGATATTTTTCCTGTTTTTGCTAGTGGAGTGCTGTTCCCCTGTCTCTCCCTTTGTTAGTCAGAGTGACCCTGTATTTGTTCCACTTGTCGATGAACACAATAAAGCTGTGTACCCGTGACACTGTAAATTATGAATTTACTTGAATATCTTATTCCTCCTTCTGTGTAACGATTCTCGAGGGGACGGGAGAGAGTATTTTCTTATCATCTTGCATTCATCCGCCTCTCTAAAACGTACAAAGTAGACTTCTATTTAAGCATATGTCTTAGCTTGATGAAGTACATTGACGCGGGTCCGCAAATCTCCGATACGAACCCGAAGGACGGATCGAAACTAAAACCTCAATGACAATCTGGCACCAATTTGAAATGGCGTCGGATCTGAGCAGACACGTTGCTTTCAGTTTGTAACCACTCCCGCGTCCCCACTAAGCTTGTTCTAGGAGAGAATTCATCGTCTCCACTCATTTTCACCGGCGGTTCGATGGCAGGTCACGTCAAAGCTTTGTCTTTGCAAGGACGCAGAGCACGACCGACAAGGGAAATGCCATTGATTTCCCCAGTACGGCAAAGAAGACTATTTGTTGGGTTTTGTTCACTCGTTTACTTCTCAGATGAAATGACAACAAAAGATGTGATTTTTCATAGTAAAGGACGCGATGCTCGAACATCAGCACCGAGCTAAAACCCCCCCACCAACTTTGATTAATGCGAATACTTAAGGGGTCACTGATGAAATCATTAGGTGATGATAGGATCGATCGGCTTTGGGACCCTCCTCCATCTTCTGCTTTTGTCTCTTTCCTGTCCTAATCCTGGGTCTTTTGGTGGAGTAAAAAGATGGGTCAATGACGTTTTTCGAGTGGACTCGTCACGGGAGGGGGGAATTGGAATTCAAAGAGCGATGAAACGAACCCCACCTAATCCTGATAGAAAAACAGGGGCCGCCCTCCTTTTGGATTTCTTTTGAATTGCTTTCCGCAAGTAGAAAGACTGTCTTCTTCCTCCATGGGGTCACCAGTGGTCACTGGAGCAATTTAGGTGCTGTTTCTTGATTGATTTCACTCATTGACGGCAATTTCTGCCACTTGTGCTTTAAGAAACAGAGCACGGTCTCTCTTAGAATGTGAATGGAGAATGATCGATCCAAATGCTATGGCAGCGCTCGACGGATTATTGGTTTTTTTCATAAGTGCCACCTACTGATATTTCCTGGATTGGTAAAAGTCACCAACTAGACAACAGGAGGTGTAAATAGACGAAGAAATTGAGTGACTATCGTCGGTCGAGAATGGCGGTGGTACCATGCTTTTGATGGAGCGAAACAATATCCCATCTTCCTTCGCGCGGAAAGCAGGACGTCGTGGAGGTGTACATTTGGTGTGTGGTAGTAGATATGGCCAGTGCCAACAAGGATTTCCGAGGCTCCCATTGTCACAAGATTTTAGCACTTAGCAGTACCACTCTGATGCACTTGATAGCTACGACTCTGCTGTACATAATCATAGCCATTGTTTTCTAGCGGTAAAAAGATCGTTCTGCATCAGCTTATGGGTAACCGCACTAATGCCAGCAAAAACAAAGAATTACGCGCGCATGGAAATAGTTTTCTCTTATGCCGACATACAAAGTTCACCCATTAGGGAGAGGTTAACGAAGCTGTCGTGAATTTTTGTAGGAATCCAGCCCAGCTTTCATAGCCCAGCTCATGTCGGGTGCAGCCTTATGAACCTCTTCATCAGTTTTCCGTGCAGGAAGCCTTTTTCTTAACCTTATTTTTCGATTTGTGGGCCTAGTACGCTAAAATTAGTAGAATTTCTGACAAAACTCGTCAACGGTGGTGTCGTGGTGTAGTTGGTTATCACGTCAGTCTAACACACTGAAGGTCTCCGGTTCGAACCCGGGCGACGCCAACCTCCTTTCCTTTTGTATTTTTTTTTTCCCCTGCTTCCAATTTAGTACCCAGAAGGACCAGAACACAAACGAATGCATGCTAAAATCTTAGCATAGGACGTACAATGAGGATGGGGTACAAGAAAACTAAGAAACTGCATTAAGCTCAACTAGGCAGTCTGTGTGGGCAATTATGGCGAGATATACAAAAGATTACACAAGGAATATAATCCTGCATGTACAGTCCCACTGGAGAGCAACGCCAGGCACATATACATACTACATGTTGCTCTATAAATAGGTCGTATGAAGCAAAGTTGAACTACCCTTGAATAAAAATGCCCGATGTACATGTACATACATATCAGGAGTGGCCATCACCCTCCGGAATTTTAATTTCCATTACAAGTCCAGCTATCGGTGGGCACGCAGCTCAGATAGTGACACCAGTGGCAATGGTCATTGACGTTCTTTCCTTGAAAGAGCATCACCAGCCCTACGGTGAATCTGAAATTAAAGTATAAGGATGAGGAGCAAAGTCAACTTGAGAAAGCAATAAGCAAGTGTCCTTCCAGTAGAAGACCCACCATGTTGGTTCTACTGCACAGTTATCATATTTCAAGATATAGCTGATGATCATGGTTTAAACTCATTTGTCCAGATTTAATTAATGAAAACTTGACCATGTAAAGGTAAATACTCCTCCTTGACAGGGTGAAACGTAAACATATCCCTTCGCAGATCAAAGAAGTATAGACATCAGCAGCTCAGCCACAAGCACTCGGTACAGTGGCTGGGTAGAAAGGTTGGGATGCTAGGTTACCATTACAAACCCCTCAACCTCATATCTAAGAAAAGAAATGAAGGAAAAAAGGCAGCAAACACCTCTACCACAAAGCAGATTGGATACCAATTACCTAGCAAGTCATCCGAGACAGATGAAGTAGTTTCACACATTTATGTCATAATTTCACATCAGTCCTAGCTGAATGCAAAATAAGGAGCACAGTCCAATGAAAGACAGAAATGTGGTGCAAAAAAGCACTCTACATGCTAACAGAGATTCAAAGATGATCCTCAAATGAAGTTAACTCACCCTGCAAGTAGCAGCAGCAGGGAAGCTACCCATAACACATACTGATGGGCTCTGTACTTGGATTTGACAGGAACATCGGCTGGAAGATTGCGATGGTCCAACCATGCTAATTGAGGACGGGGGAGCAAAATAAAGCCGAGAAGGAACCCCGTCAAGAAGCCACCAATATTAGCTAAATTATTGACATGTGGCAAAATCCCAAGAGCAACATTAACAGCAATCACAAATGCCAGAGTGACCAATGCTGCAGCCTATAGAAGCAGCTAAAAAGGGGGTTAGCAAAAACTTCAGAATATCACAATAAATGCAAGTATTAAAGCATCTCGAGTCGAAGGCAACATGGGATAGCTAGGTTTGCTCGACTCACCTTATTTGTGTAAAGAGTCCAGTTGGTAAAAAGTTCCGACAGCATAGCCCCAAGCAGCCCGAAAAGAGCACCAGAGGCACCAACGGTTATGTAACTTGGATTAAACACAGCGGAAAGCACACTTCCACCAAATCCTGATAAAAGAAAAACAATTCCGATGCGCACTGCCAAGTTGTGAAGAAAAATGTCACACGATAGCAAAAAAAAAATTATCGCGCCAAACGTAAATCTCAATGCTGAACTGAGATTCTAATCGAGCCTAAGGAACTTAATCACTTGATTATACATTTCAAAGTGTATAAACACCCGTTCCTTCATATATAAGAAAGATTTTCTGGAAAATTGCTTCATTTGAGAAGAGAAATGACATGCGAATTTTAGAATCTGATGAGCAAAAGAATGGCTGGCAATAACTTTGCCCCCCTTATTGAGAGGTTAAAAAATAGATGAATCTAAGGTCTCGAGTTGCACATCATTTTAACGGAAAAGACAACGTGCTCAAGGCGAGGGTGAATTACCAAACCCAAATTGCTGCTCAAGGCGGACTCCGATGAGTATCAGGCACAACATGTTCACGGCGACATGAATGACGCCAGCATGCAACCAGATGCAGGTGACAAGCCTCCATCCTTGATGCCGATGCACGACTCTATACCAGTCCAGAGCTCCAAACTTGATTAATCTTCAAAACGGAGGAAAAAGCTTCAGATCAACTTCTGTTTTCAATCTCAACTACTCGTAAAGATCTCTCCTTTAACTTATCCCTGTGCCCCATAAAGCTAAAAAGAAAATTGCCCATGACTAAAGGTACCATTTTGTGCTATCCACATGCTATTACCTAATCAAATTGTGGAGGGAAAGAGCAAATTCACTAAAAGAAGAACAATTATCTCAGGAAGATGAGGCTGCCCGCCTCTAATTGATAACTAAGACTGCTTCCCAGGAAAAAGCGACTGTCGGGGAATTCACCAATTCAGTAGCTACAAGCATTAAATCGAGCGAGCTGTGAAGTAATTTCACTAAGGTCTGTCAGATTGCACAAGCAACAACAGCTCTCTGCATCTAAACCTGCTGATCGCCGACGAGGCAAAACAACAAAGATCAAAGAGAATCGCGGGAGGAACAATTTACGTGGAATCAGAAGGGCCGAAGAGAGGGTTCAGCCTGAGAGGCTCGAACGAGAACCTCCCGAGGAACTTGGCCACGCAGGCCCCGGCGCGGTTGTGCTTGGGGCAATCGTTCACGTACATCATCACCACGAACACCGCGATGTTGGCGACCACGACCATGGGCACCAGCCACGACGTCCACTGCGTCTCGCCCTCGTCGACCACGAACGACGTCGACGACGAGGAGTAATAGTTGCCGCCGCCGCCGCCCCTCGATCCGTTCTTCACCGGCCCTCCTCCCCTGTTCTCGACATCCACACCCGCCATCCTTTTTCGCCAAGCCGCGAATTCTCAGTTGATCGAGCGGTGCCTCGTCTTCCTCTCTCTCTCTCTCTCTCTCTCTCTACACGAGTTTAGATGGAGTTGGTGAAGTGATTTATTGGAGTAGGAAGTTTCGCGAGGAGAGAGAAAGGGAGAGTTTTTACAGGTTTCGTCGTCGGAAACGGTTTGCGGTTAAGCAACGAAGCGACCACGAACTGGGACCTGGTCTCGCGACGGCGCAGCGCTCCTCCAATCAGAGCGCGCCACGCGAGAGCACTGCCGGGGCAGGGGGACGTGGCGGGGGCCCAGGTGACTACGTGGCAGGGAACGACTGGTCGCGGGGGGGACGACGTGGCGTGGGGACTACGGTGGTGGTGGTGGTGGTGGTGGTGGTGGTGGCGATCACGCGGCGTGGGCGCCAGCGCTTCGGACGCGCAATGTCGACATCAGCGTTCCCCACTCGCGTCTTCGCTGTCATTCTAAACGGCGACGGATAGACAATTGCTTACCGTGCGCAACTATCGTTAGCTTGAGCCTGCTGAATTCCTCCACTCGTTTTAAAAATCGCGACTCAGCAGGAGACGTCAATCGGGCGAATTCGGTCGTTTTTTGTCCTTGAAAAGACAGGGAATGACGACGTTTGACAATCGAACCCCAGACGGACACCGAGAGAATCTACTTAAAAAATTGCTGGATGCTTCTCCATCCCTCTTTGTCTCTCTATCGAGCACGAGCCGAGCCGCGAATTCGGGCTACATCTGGCGGAGGAATAAAGCGGGGGAGGAAGAATAAGGAAGCTCGTCGAATCCGAGAGTCGCGACGACATTCGACTCGATCCGGATGGCGAGGACCGAGGAGGCACTTCCCCACGTCGCTCCCTCGTAACGTCTTCCGCGCGTGCGGTTCGCGAAGGCTCGGCCCAATGGGCCCGCCCCGTTTCGCGGATCCAGAGGCCCACGAGGCCGCGAAGGCGAGCTCGCTCGTCTAAGAACGTAGGCGAAAAGTAAATTGTCTATGGGAGCGCGGCATTATTGGCGTAGGTAGCTGGCTTCTTGAGTTATGAAGGGAGGGGCGGGGAATGCGAGGTCGTCGTCGTCTTCTTCCCCGCCCGCGATGGCAAGGCGGAGAGTTGCTTTCAAGCATCGAATGATGATAAACACGCCCGGCCCTGCCGCGCCCGTACTTCGCCCGAGGCCCACCCCTTTCCTTGCTTTTTCTCTCCTCCCCTGAGGTGAAAAAACAGGGAGGAGGAAAAAATTGGTAATCGGGAATCAATCAAGTCCCCATGCACAGAATCTCTCTCTCTCTCTCTCTCTCTCTACTGTCCGCAAAAGCCGACCCCTTGGCTCGAAGCTATTTCCTCCAGTCGACCCATTATCGGCATCTTTCCTATTCCCGATGAAGTCGAACCCGACCCAGTACGTCGAAGCGAGGGAAAAAGTGAAACTTCTCCGCTTCTCCTTCCGCTGCATCATCATCGTCTCTGTCGAATGAACGCGTGCACGCATCTTGCGACACGCAACGCCACGCCACGCCACGCCACGCCACCTCCGTCACCATCTCTCCTCCCCCCCCGGTTAGCCCCTCCTGTTAAACTTAACATTAAATGCCTGCTGCGCTCTCTTTTTCCTCCGTTAAGAAAGGTCGATCGTCGCTCATCGGAGAGCCCGGGCCATTCAATAAAAGCGTTTGCAGCGCAGTCGAGAGAGAGAGAGAGAGAGAGGGAGAGGGACTTGCAGTTGTCTTCTGGTTCGAAGGGTGAGTTGATGGTTGGCTCGAAAATTACAAGTGGAGGAGTTAATGTAAGGCCAGGTGTCACCGAAACGGACCCTGCCGGCTTCCTCTGCAGCTGCAGCACGTCCCCATCTCACGCAAAATCCGGGGGTGCCTCCGAGAGAGAAGATAAAAAAAACTAAATTCCTCGTATTTTATACTAATTTAATATTTATCAGTTAAACTTACTTAGGTTATAAGTCGCGATGAAATGTTCTTCAGTGGAAAAGAGAGAGAAAGAGAGAGAGGGTCGTTCCTATATATATATATATTTCATTTGATGCATCAGTCATGGGTAAAAAGCATTAGACGAGCAGGAGGCAGGCATTGATATGTATGCAGCTTTGATTATGATATAAAAGAATTCATTTCATCAAATATATTGTTATTTTTTTTATTTCGTGAGATAATGTATCTTTTTTGAATTCTTTTCTTTTCTTTTCGAGAAAGTCCCTCCAAAATTGATAAAATATTTTTCTGCTTGAACTATGATTGTCTAGATCTGCCATTTGCAGCCTTTCCCGGGATTTGGTATGATTTTTCCTGCGGATAGAGTATGGTGAAATCCGGTTGCTATCGGGACCTAAGAAGCATCCCTTTCGTACCCTCAAGTGAATTATTTCTTCGGAATTTTAGTATAATTATAATGTAAATAATAACTATTATGTTCTAAAAATCATAAAATCAAATTTATGACAAGAAATTGAATTTTTTGTTTTTTTCTCTAAACGAGTTTACGAATAGAAATACGCGTTTAATAATAATACAAAATTTATGTTCCTTGAATAAAAATTCACTTAATAATAACATAAAATTTCTCCACTACCAGGGATCGATGGCGGGGATCCGACAGCTAGCAACAAGCGTCTGACAACTGACGACAAGCATTCACTAGGGTAGCGATTGATGGCGAGCGTCTAGCAACGAGTGGTGGGTGTTTGACATCCAATGGCCGACGATAGGTGGTCGACTTTCGACAACAAGTGGTAGGCTTCCAACGATCAACAGGTAGGCGGTGGTGGGCGACCAGCAAGTGGGCAAGCAATGAGTAGTGACAAGAGTGAATAATGAAAATAATTTTTATTTCTCATTTTTATTCAATAAATAGAAAAGTTAAAAATTTTAATTTATAATTTCTATTCAAAACCTATTTCGAAGTAAAAATTTGTTCAAGAAACAGAAAAATAATTTTTTTTTTTATCAAACGAATTTTTGTTCCAAACTGTTCTTGAAAATGAAAATATATAAAAATAGACAAACAGTATGGTTATCATGTGCATCCTTACTATGTAACTATTTAATAGCAATGCCCATAAACACCGAATTCAACCGTATCTAAGCAACATCTTCGATAACGCTGTAATATGACATAAATAAATAGGTGTCTACATTAGTTAAATATTCCTCAAATATATTTGGTTATAAATTTGCGAAAGTAAAAGGGATTGACTAGATAAATTTAAAATAAGTGGATCTGATTAAAGAACTGCGAAAGTATAAAGACAAAAAGTAAAGTATTTTTTTATGATTTATTTATACAAACTCGGTGTTTCTATTCTTCTTGGGATCCACCCATGCCCAACGAAAAGTAACCCTTTACCCTGTGGTTAAAAAGCAGGATAAAAAATTGCGATAGCAAAACCTAGTAAATGCTTTTCGGCGTAAAGATCGATGTATGGAACTGAAGTCGGCCTCACGCAAAATGGAATTTATTCCCACGTACTTTCAATAAATGACATGTGTTTTTTGAGAAATTTTTTGTTAAAAAATACGGATTTTTAAATTAAATTAAGCCAAGATGATAAGTTTAGAAACAAAAATATTTCAAAAGTATATATCTCGAAAGCGAGAGATGGTTTCGCTCATAAATAAAACAATCACATGATATAGAAATTGAAATGATTATGTGTCCACATCAACCTCCTCCCATGCAACGGCCTATGCACATGTTGCTAGAGAAACCGATTGATTGACCAGTTTAATGCGATCTATCTAGGGCAGCTCGAACATTAATAAACTCGATGGACCCAGTTCCGCATTATCACAACCCAATTAGAGAAGATGATTTATAACTCCTTCATTGAAAACCCGATCTCCGTCTTTCCTCCCTGATTTCGCACCGGCATGCCTGGTGCATTTTGCACGTCGAGTGGTCCTCGCATACGCCTGTGATGATAACCATTATGGTAGGCGTAATACATCAGTGCAGACTCCAGTACGCGTTAGAGAGAAGGGCCTTGGATGGAGAAATCTGGCTATTTGCGGTACATGCAGTGCAGCCCTAAGGAAAGACAGCTCACGTCTGTGCTCTTTCACATGCATGCATCTCCGTATTTCGCACTTCAAAAGAACTTGCGAGAAAAAGATGTCTGGCGTCCCGCGCAGCGTCGAAACTTTGCGAAGGGTCTCTTTCTTTCTTATGTTTTCGGGCCTGTGGAGTCAAAGTTTGCACCGTAATGGCTGAGAAAACAACCCACCACCAACCTCTCAGAGCATCTCTCTCGCATGCCCATGCACATGCAGTTGCAGACCCTTCGACGACAGTCAAATCACAGTTCCGTGACCACAGATGTGTACGTATATTCCTGCGAACCCTGCAATACGCAGTGCGTTTGATTTTGAGAGGCAGTTCCCATGTATCATCAGCTTCCTAACCTTTTTAAGCTTGCCAAAATTCTTGGCTCAAACGCAAAGCCAGAGTCATCACCTTAGAAGGAGAAGCATAGACCGTGTAATCCTGCTCTTTAATCTCTTAATCGCTTGTAATCTACCGTGGTTTTGGAGCTTCATGGACAAAAAATAAGCTGCTCTCTCTCTCTCTCTCAGAGGGTCATAAAGCTTCTTTGTTGTTATTTCTCCTCAAACCATAGATTGCTCTTAGACTGCTTCTTGATATTAAATGTAGTTAACTCTCTCTCTGCCTATGTCTTTATATCAGCTGCTACTTCTTAGTCAAAACCTAGAACAATGTACTAACACTGGTTAATGCAGTCGACTCTCTCTCCCTCTCTCTCTGTCTCTCTCTCTCTCTCTGCGGTATAAATGTTCTTCTTAAACTCAAACCCAGCAGGACTCCAACAAGACTAGTGTACAATGCACGAATGCTAGGGGATTTTATATTTTTTCTAAAGAAACCGGCATACCAATTGGTGTGGTGGAGCATAAGCAATCCTCTAAATAAGTCAGTCTTGGTCGTATTCATCTGAGCAAAGTGTGGCTGTAACTTTTATATAAAGAAATGCAAGATATTTGATGTTTGGAAATGTCGGTCAAGGCACGGAAAGTATGGATGGAGTAGACCACCATATGTACATCAAGAATTATTCAACAAAAATTATTGCACTATGAAACAAGGAGGACTCTGAAGTTTCGAAACAAGATCACGTAGATGATAAGTCTATATAATCTACTAATTAAATTGCTCCTTTTAAAAAAAAAAAAAAAAAAAAAGGGCATGTGGGGACAACTGGTATAACTATTTCTCTATCAACGTTGATATGTTAGAATTGTCACGAGTTTTTTCATTGAACTATTAAAAGTCACGGGGGACCGCAAGGACGAAATAGAAGATCGCATTTGCGGAGATCTCTGCAGAGTCCTTGAGTACTTTTCGTTTGCGTTGAGATTTTTCAAAACGATTAAATAATATTTTCAGATTTTTCAATAAAAGAAAGCAATTCAAAATCACTGTATACGTGCCGTGAAAGTTTTTACGTTGGGGGGATGATGGACCTTAAATAAAACTGACATTTCATGTGATGTAGATTTTAATTTTTAAAAGTCTGACAAAAGGAGCAAATTGTAAATAAAAGAATATAATACGTAGTAAGTGGTGATAAGACTTGGCAAGGATTTTCTCCGAGACTTGGCAAGGATTTTTTCCGACATCATTCAAAGGCTTATTTATTTAGAATTAAGTTGAAATAAAAAAGTCTTTTCCTTCATTATTGTCAAAATTTTAAAGTATTACCCAAATTTCAAAAAATATAAAAATATATATACATATAATTATTGCGTATCATAAAAGTTTCGAGAGATCAAAGTTTAAGAGAAAATTCATAGCACATATATGGTCAGATTTAAAATAAAGAGAAAATGCCACAAAAATTTTTAAATTTTGTTCAGAGTGATGTATTTATTTTAAATTATTTTTCATAATACAAAAAACTTCAAATTCTATCTATTGTAACACATTTATCTCAAACTTTTTTCCATAACATTAAAAACCTCAAATTTTTACTTGTACAACACATTTATCCCAACTTTATTACATCAAAAACTCAAAACCTTTTTTTCATGACATTAAATTTTTGAGATGAATGTGTTACAAATTTTAGTGCGCCATCGAAAAAAATCGAGATTTTTGGTATAAAAAATAAGTTTATGATAAATATGTCATAATGTACAAATTTGGGGATATGCCTTATGGTGGATAAAATTTGAGCTTTTTTGTGGTTTTTATCATAAAATAAAACAAAAAATGAATATTTATCCGGACACGCATCAAATCAAATAGTGAAAAACATAATAATTACGAAGAAGAAAACACGAAAAGCCGGATATTCAGCCAAAAAAAGCAACATAGGATTAGAGAATAGGGGGCGGGGAGCCATTATTTTCTTCTTTATTGGACGCGTATTAAAAACCAAGATACGGAGCGGCGGACAAAAAACGGAAAAAGCGACAATTCGAGGGGCTCACATGCAAACAAAAGAATCGCCGTTACGGATCACGTGAGACGCGTGCCCCCTCCTCCCCTACTCTCTGACACACGCCCTCCGTACACTCTCCTCCCCTTCTCTCTCTCCTCCGCCTCCATAGAAACATGGCATTATTTCTCGCACTAAAAACCTCCGCCCTTTCTCTCTCTACACGCCATTGATGTGTCGTCGCTGCACGACCCTCCTTCCTCCTCCGGTTTTCAGCCCTTCCCATCTTCCTCCCCAACCTCGCATTCCATGCCCACATAGCTCTCTCTCTCTCTCTCTCTCTCTCTCTCTATCTCTCTGGGTGTCTTCTTCTTTGAGCGGCGATAATGGCGTCTGGTCACCTGCCGGCTCTGTTCTTGGCGTTGCTGCTCTCCGCTTCCGGGCTCCTGCCCGCGCCGTCCAATGCGACTGCCGACAAGGACCGCCTCCTCAGCTTCAAGAACGGCCTCGAGAACCCGGAGGCTCTCGCCTCGTGGAGGCCGGCGCTGACGCACTGCGAGTGGGACGGCGTCGTCTGCGACGAGGCCGGCCGGGTCGCGTCCCTCTCGCTCCCGGGTCAGTCCCTCCGAGGGCCTCTCTCGCCGTCCTTGTTCTCGCTGTCCGCGCTCGCCTCCCTCGACCTGTCGCTCAATCGTCTCTACGGAGGCGTCCCCGACCGAGTCGCGCAGCTCGGGAGCTTGAAGGTGCTTTCTTTGGACGGCAACGAGTTGTCCGGCGAGGTCCCGGGCGGGCTCGGCGAGCTGGCTCGTCTCGAGACGCTCAAGCTCGGCGGCAACTCGCTCGCGGGGAAGATTCCGTCGGCGCTCGGGGCCCTCGCGCGGCTTCAGACCCTGGACCTCTCAGGCAATGCTCTCTCCGGCGAGGTGCCGAGTCGGATCGGCGAGTTGGCCCAGCTGAAGTACTTGGACTTGGGCAACAATTTCCTTTCAGGTTCAATCCCTGCGACCTTTTTCACTGGGCTCTTGTCTCTATCTTCGCTCGACATATCGAACAACTCGTTCGCTGGTCGAATACCACCCGAAATTGGCAACTTGAAGAACCTGACCCAGCTTTACATTGGCATTAACCAGTTCTCTGGCCCACTGCCTCCTGAAATAGGACAACTTGTCAATCTTGAAAATTTCTACTCGCCCTCGTGTACTATAACTGGCCCATTCCCTGAGGAAATGTCAAACATGAAGTCCCTCAATAAGCTTGACCTTTCCAATAACCTCTTGAAGTGCGCTATTCCAATATCCTTTGGGAAGTTGCAGAATTTGACCATACTCAATATGGTCAATTCCGAGCTTAATGGGTCGATTCCTAGTGAGCTCGGGAACTGTCGGAACCTGAAGACTCTAATGCTCTCCTTTAATTCTCTCTCTGGGCCTTTGCCTGAGGAGTTGTCTCAGCTCCCCATGTTGTCGTTTGCTGCCGAAAGGAACCAGCTTTCTGGTCCGTTGCCTTCGTGGCTGGGGAGGTGGAAGATGGTGGACTCAATCCTGCTTTCGAGCAACCGGTTGTCGGGGAGAATCCCTCCTGAGATTGGGAACTGTACAATGCTCAAGCAACTTAGCTTGAGCGATAACATGCTCATGGGTCCTATACCAAAAGAAATGTGTAATGCCCGGTCTCTGACGGAAGTCGATCTCGAGAGCAATTTATTAGTTGGCACTCTTGATGATGCGTTTGTGAACTGTGTGAATCTGACCCAGTTGGTATTGGTAAATAATCGCATCGGTGGATCGATCCCGAACTATCTTTCAAATCTCCCGCTTATGGTGCTGGACATTGATTCAAACAACTTCGTGGGCCCAATACCGGTCAGTTTGTGGAGCTCTTTCAACTTGATGGAGTTTTCTGCTTCAAAGAATTTTCTAGAAGGGACTTTATCTGCTGAGATTGGTCAAGCTGTCTCATTGGAGAGGCTTGTTCTTAGTAACAACCTGTTGAAAGGTAGCATACCTAAGGAGATTGGGAATTTGACTTCTCTATCCGTCCTCAACTTGAACTCAAATCAGTTCGACGGGAGTATCCCTGTTGAGCTTGGAGATTGCTCCAGCCTGACGACGCTGGACCTGGGTAATAATTGCCTCAGTGGGTCTATCCCTGATGCTCTAGCTCACTTGTCTCAGTTGCAGTGCTTGGTCCTTTCTCATAATAATTTATCTGGATCAATTCCATCGAGATCATCTTCATATTTCCATCAGGTTGGTATTCCTGATCTGAGCTTCCTTCAGCACCATGGGGTATTTGATCTGTCCTATAATAGATTATCGGGCTCGATACCTGAAGAATTGGGGGATTGTGTGGTTGTAGTGGATCTGTTGCTCAGCAACAACATGCTTTCTGGGGAAATTCCAAGCTCCCTATCTCGCTTGACAAATCTCACCACGTTAGATTTGTCAGGAAATTTGCTTGCTGGCCCAATCCCCCCAGCATTGGGCGACTCTCACAAGCTTCAGGGCTTGTCTCTGGGGTACAATCAGCTCACTGGTTTCATTCCTGGAAGCTTAGGCCGTTTGAGCAGCTTAGTGAAGCTGAATTTGACGAGTAATAAGTTATCAGGTTCCATCCCTGCTAGCTTTGGGAAGCTGAGAGGGCTAACTCACTTGGATCTGAGCTTCAACAATCTCACTGGTGAGCTTCCTGCTTCACTATCACGGTTTCAGAATCTTGTGGGGCTGTATATTCAGCAGAATCAGCTTTCTGGGCCGGTCGATGGGCTCTTCTTGGATTTTATCTCATGGAGGATCGAAATGGTGAACTTGAGTTGCAATTCGTTTGCTGGAACTCTGCCACCGGCACTGGGCAACCTGTCGTACTTGACCTACTTGGATCTTCACAGAAACATGTTTGCAGGAGAGATTCCTCCGGAACTGGGGAATCTAGTGCAACTTGAATACCTTGATCTTTCGAGAAACAGGCTCTCTGGACCTATTCCTGATAAATTATGCAGCCTGAGCAGCCTCAGCTATCTAGACTTTGCTGATAACGCATTGGGAGGGCCAGTACCCTCGAACGGGGTTTGCCAAAACCTATCAAAGAAAGCACTTGCAGGGAACAAGGATCTCTGTGGTAGTATCATCAGTTCAGATTGTCAGATCAGAAGGTTCGATGGGAGAATGTCTCTGCTAAATGCTTGGGGACTTTCTCTAATTGGGATAGGGGCCGTGCTTGGGATGCTCTTCTTAGCCTTTGCTCTGAGGAGATGGGTGATTAGAAGCAGTCAGCAAGCCGATCCCGAGGAAATCGAGGAGAGCAAACTAAAAAGCTTCATCAACCAGAATCTCTATTTCTTGGGTAGCAGCAGATCCAAGGAACCATTGAGCATCAACGTGGCTATGTTCCAACAGCCCCTTCTGAAGCTGACATTAGTGGATATTCTCGAAGCCACCAATAATTTCTGCAAAACCAATATAATTGGAGATGGGGGTTTCGGAACTGTTTACAAAGCCACTTTGCCCGACGGGAGAATGGTTGCTGTCAAGAAGCTGAGCCAAGCGAAGACACAGGGCCATCGCGAATTCACAGCCGAAATGGAGACTCTAGGCAAGGTGAAGCACCTGAATCTAGTCCCGCTGCTCGGCTACTGCTCCTACGGGGAGGAGAAGGTACTCGTGTACGAATACATGGTAAACGGGAGCTTAGATCTTTGGCTGAGAAACCGCACCGGGACGCTCGATGTTCTGGATTGGCCCAAACGGTTCAAAATAGCGATTGGAGCTGCGCGTGGGCTAGCTTTTCTCCATCACGGATTCATCCCGCACATCATCCACAGGGATATAAAAGCCAGCAACATCTTGCTCAATGGGGACTTCGAGCCCAAAGTTGCAGACTTCGGCTTGGCTAGGCTGATCAGCGCGTGCGAAACTCACGTTAGCACTGACATCGCTGGGACATTCGGTTACATCCCACCGGAGTACGGGCAAAGCGGGAGGTCCACTACGAAGGGGGACGTCTACAGCTTTGGGGTCATCTTGCTCGAGCTGGTGTCGGGGAAAGAGCCCACGGGGCCCGACTTCAAAGAGATCGAGGGTGGGAATTTGGTGGGTTGGGTGTTCCAGAAGATCAAGAAGGGGCGCGCCGTCGATGTCCTCGACCCGATGGTCCTTAGCGCCGATTCGAAGACGGCCATGCTCCAGGTGCTCCAGATCGCAGCCGTCTGCCTCTCGGACAACCCAGCCAACAGGCCGAGCATGCTCCATGTGCTTAAGTTTCTCAAAGGGATTGAGGAGGACTGAACGTGTTATGTTCTCTGGCGTTAAGTAGCTGTAGCAGTAACTTTATGGGTTTAATTTCCCCTACTGTAAATTAGTCTAGGGACAAAAATCAAGAGTGAATATTGCAAAGCCTTAACCTTTGCTAATCTAGTTTGTAATTCGGAGTCGTAACTCTTTGCACTGTTTCCCTTGTGAACAAATGAATGAAATGAGTGGATTTGACAGGTCTCGTGACCTTTAATTTCTCTAATTAATATCTCAGCTGCCTTGAATTCATACGACTTGTTGAATTTCAAATTACTGGTGGCTTTTCATTAATTGCCAAAATTAGCATGAGTAATCATAGAAAAATTGCTGAAGTTGATTCATCCAGAGTAGTACACACGATAGATTACAGAGCTAACCGCTAACCGCTAACGAACATTGGGGGGGATATTCTCTTCTTGGCTTTCACACATTCTGTGTTCTTACGCCGATAATTAATCTTACTTCTACAATAATTAAGCTATCCCGGAGGAGAAGGAGATCGCCCTCTGATCCCCATCCGACGGCTCGAATTTCACGCCGCCGGAACCGGGTTGCTGCAGCCGCAGCATGGCGTCGGACTCCGACATCACCGCCACCTCCTCTTCTCTGATTTCCCTCCCGCGCTTCATCCCCAACGCCACGCCGAACAGCTTCGGGCTCCCCTCTCCATCCTCTTCCTCGTCTTCCTCCTCCTCCTCGTCCTCTTCGTCGCCGCCGCCGCCGCCGCCGCCCGTCGGCCGCTTCACCGGCATCAAGTCGAGCGCCCTCGATGCCGGGCGGGAACTGGCCTCCTGCGGCCGCCCGTTCGGGGCGTAGCCCGACATCAGGGACAGGATGTTGTTGCACAGGCTCTTCATCTGCGTCAGCTCGCGGCTAAGGAACGCGTTCTCTTTCCTCAGCCGCTCGTTCTCGTCCATGATCTCGGCCGTGCAGTTCTGGCCGCAGGCGGACGGCGGCGAGGAGTGCTGCGACGACATCACTTGCTCATCTCCCGAGCTCGAGGGCGAAATCAACGGCATCGCCGTCGGGATCGCCGTAGGCAGGGTCGCCACGGAATCCGGGACAACCGCCACCGCCGCGGCCGTCGGCGAGGGGGAGACCTTCCGGCGCTGGATTTCGCACAGGAGCCGCTTCTCGCCCCTGCGGAAGCAATCGTTGGAGAACTCCCACCGATCGGGCACGAGTTTCCGAAATCCCTGCCAAAATCACTCAACCAAAAGTCAGATTCCCATCTACACCGCTCCATCCGCGAGGTCGAGGGAGACGGGACTCACGTAGGTGTTGAGCTGCCTGACGAAGCTGGAGAAGTTGTTGTGCTTGAAATACTTGGGGAGCAGATCGCGCGCGAAGAAGGTGGGGTTCCATACCACGAAGGCGGATCCGTCGTCGTTCCAGGAGATGACGTCGTCGACGGCTGGGTCGTCGACGAGCTGGTAGGTCTTCGTGAGGAAGGGCGTCGGCGTGGACCGCTGCGGCTCGCCGGCCGGGGAGTCGCCGCGCTGCTCGACGGGCGGCGGCGGCGGCGGCGGCGGAGCCATCGGAGGTCGCTTTCGGACGGAATGGGTCTGGAAGGTTCGTTGAATAATGAGGAGAGAGAGAGAGAGAGAGAGAGAGAGAGAGCAGGAATGGATAAAAATGGACGAGGGGCGCGGACTCGAGTGAAGGAAATGGAAGGAAGGTTCCGCCAGGTTCTGGTCGTGTGTACGTGTCATCGGATGCGATTGGATCGAATTTTGATTTTTCTTTTATATTTAACTTTTATTTATCCAAAAATCTTTAAAATTTATCGTAAAAATATAATTAAATTCTAAAATTTTCCTCTTTCCGATCGTTTTCAGCTCTATTGCTAAAAATGCCTCTCTTTTATAAATAGCAGACTGAAATAATCTTCACATTAAAAATTCGAGTTTCTAGAACACCCTTGTTCTTTTATCTCCATGTAGCAGCATCTTGCCCCCTCCCGCCGTTATTGAGTTGATGCTCATGCTTCGGCTCTAAGCGGCCTCTCTCTCTCTCTCTTCCCTTTACCAATATTAAGCAAAGGTACCCATAGGCCACCGGTAGGCAGCAGAGTTGGCTCGGCTTTAGGCACTTTATCGCAGAGATCCCAGGATCGAAACTCCACAACTACTAACACGTCTTAAGTGGGGAACTATGATGGTAGGATCATATGCTAGCTTTCTCAGGTATTAACATTTGATCCGAGGTGGGCCATGCAGATATCACCAAAATATATATATATATATATATTAAGCAAAGGTGCATACGAGAAAATGTCAAATTACGCTTCCAACCGAAGGAAAAAAGCCTTCCTTGATGCGGCCTCGACGTTTTGAATAGTCTCGCCCTCGGCCTTATGCCGAGAGAGAGAGAGGAGAGAATCGGCCAGATGTTGCTCCTATTTTTGTGAGGATTGAGAGGATCCACATGTTTATGTTTTCTTCACGTATTATCCCGTGGTCGATAGCGGACGAAGGGGCAAAAGTATACACGCCGCAATTCTTGACATTCCAAGCTCCATGATGATGATAAGTTCGTACCCGAAAGAGATTGATTTTAATAATTCAGGCAGGCTCCTTCCTATTCGTTTTGATCGAATTCTTTTTTCCTTTTCTTTAAGGCGACGGAGAGGTAAAATTGAGGGAGAAGCCATGACGTCGGATGCCAACGACAAAAGATCAGACCCCGCGACACGAGCTGATCGTAGGCGATGGGCTGGTTCGCATGTTGCGATGCGCGGACAGCTCCATCAATCACCCGACAACCAATTCTATCTCTTTTATGTCTTATCCCATCTTAAATCACCGATGTGCGTTAGATATTTGTCCGAGACTAGACCGGTGGCGATTCATCCCCTTTCTTACCGCGTTATTACACCTGAATAGGGAGAGAATTCTTCAAAAAATCTTAAATATATTACTTTTTTTATCAATTTAATTTTAATATTTTTAATATTTTGTCAATTCCATTCATCTAGACAATTGGCTAAAATTTTGTTAATATAGATATCAACTGCCTTATGAGACACCGAATTTTTAATATACTTTATTATTTTTATTATGTTTTTATTATTTTTTCTGATTTTTCTTCTTCTTTTTTTTTCCCATTTCTTCCTCCATTGTATGTGACTTGGTGAGTTGGCCTCACCCGCCACAAATGAGGCCCAACTAGACAAGGGCAATCCCTTGCAAGGGTCGGCCTCACCAAGGCCAAATCTGGTGAGGTCGGTCCTCACCCAGGCCTAGGCAGCCTCACCCGGCATTGCTAAATTCAGCGTGGGCGAGGCCAACCCTCTCCGAGGCTCACCCTCACCCCATCACGCCTCGCTTGTGGCAAGCCAAGCCAATTGGATTGGTAGTCAACCATAGACAAAAGGACGAAGAAAGGAAAGAAAATTAGAGAAAAATAATTAAAGAATTCATAAAATATCAACATATTGCTAAAAATATCACCGCCTGCGGTGGCTCATTTGGATAAGCACTCCCATGATGTCTACCCCAGACGGAGGAGTTCGAATCCCACTAGTCGCACGGGATCTTAAGCGCGGCGTTAGGGTAGTGGATTCTCCGCTAGCATCGCTCCAAGGTTTGCCCGCCGGCTACCAGCTGTACAGGTTTCCCTGGGTCATAAAAAAAAAAAAAACATATTGCTAAAAATTGTTCATGTTAGAGTCGAATGTTCTACGTGACACTGCAAGCATCCACATAAGCAATTTCCAACCAAAATTGATTAGATAGACTTAATGGGCAAAAAGTGAAAATGTTTAGATCTTAGTTGGCAAAATTAAAAAGTTTAAGAGTAAATTAACAAAAAGTAATAAGTTTTGGACTTTTTAGATGATTTTCCCTAATAGGGGAGGCCAAAGAGTAAGTCCTTACATCGTAGTTCGCTCAAACTAGGCTTGTGTGGAATTAAATTCAAGTTTCAAACACAATTAATACCCAGAAAAGAATTAATTCCAACCGTTTTTTGCTAAAATCTTTTATATTATTCAGTGACCTTAATTGAACATTAACGACTATCCCTAATATGTTAGGTTAAGCACATTTAATAACGGCACACTGAACGTTAAAACAAAAACACGATTCCTTGACAATTATAGCATCTCTTATCTGGTTATTTAAGAATTGTATCGAGTATCATTTATAACACAACCTTAGATTAACATGATTAGATATAACATTCTAAGGTGGCGTATGAATGAAGGTGTATACTTGAACATGAATAGTCATAGTTTGGCAATGGCCAAATATAATGGAAGATTCGATGCGGAGATAATCGAACTTATTTCTAAACCAAGCAACGGTTAAAAAACGAAGGCCAATCGAGTAAAACGTGGCGAGATCGAAAGGTGTGTCCAAGCAGATCCTTGCGAGTCAATGCTGCTTTTCAGCTTGGAGAATCTCTCTCTTCTATAGTCCAACGGAGCAGGTTGATTATGGCTATTCTCTGGTGCTACTCGCACAACGTTGGGTGGGTTAATTCCAAATGCCTAGAAAAATTTATTCTTTTGGAGTTTGGCGACCGTTAAAAGTTTTAAGCTCCACCCGGGACACCCGCGAGGCAATTAAGAGCCCAATTGCCCAGAAAAAGTCTAGAGTGCACGAATTGGAAAAGTTCGTGAACACCGCACCATTGTTCCTTTGCATGAAGAACCCCGTGATGAGGGGTTGATGACAAACAGCATTCGGAACTTGGACGTGCATTAAGCCCGTGTCGTTTCTTTCGCAAGCTGGATTTGCTAGGTCCCAAACGATGTCTTAACGAGTACCGAAGGGAAACAAGGCACGTGCTACAAGAAATCGATAGCAAGTGAAATAAACGCGAAACCACTTATTAGGACACAGCGTGCCAACTCCTCGTTTGATAATTTGAGTAGGAACAAGAGGTATTTCCGAGCCTGAGGATGAAATCTCGACTGTCGAAGAGCTCGTCGTCTTCATCCCCATCGCATCACTATGTACAAAGTACAATGAACAGAATCCAACGAACAAGAAACAAAGCCTAAAAAGCTGCGAAAATATCTGCCGCCCCCAACAAAAGTTTAGGCCCCCCCGACTCCGATAAAAATCAAGACCCGAGAATATGAAATTCCGAAGAATCTTAATAAAATCCGGGTCGATGTTGACAGACACCATCGAAAAGTCTAACCCCTCTGGCAAAGCTTGAGGGTGACGGCCTCTCCCCAACTGCAAATTAGGGCTAATTAAAGCAATCGCAATCGAAATCAAACTCGAGCTTCGGCGATACAAATTGACAGCTCCTGCTAGCTGGCCCCCGAATTCTCGCTTATCCTAAGGAACTCTCGCCATGATGATGATCTATCTCTTCCTAGTGTTATTATATTGGTATTCCAGAGGAGAAAAGAAAAAGTGAAAAGGGATCGATCAGAAATAGTGATATGGTCTTCGGTCTTCTCAGGTGGGTCTGCCTTGGGTAGCCTGGAAACTGGTGGGGTCTGCTTCATCATCGCCAGCTGCACTTTTCGCGATTTGGGGGACTACCTGCAGAGAAATTGACATTAGAGTTTGTTTAATTGCGGAGAGAATTATTAATCATTGTTCATTGACGTATCCAGAACATACTAAACACGGCTCTAGTGGCTATTACATCTTGCTGATAAGTGTCTCAAAGCACTAATTATCTGTGTGAATCACTTTTGACCGACAATTTATTTTGACAACATTATCTTTTGAAAAAGAAGATAATTATTTAGCTGAGACATGATTACGTATCCTAACCGGTAGGACGACCATTCTATAGTCTTTCGTATTGTTCTTATTTAGATGGCGAATCAGTACCTCCAACTGAAGCTTCAACTTCGTTTAATGCACATCTCAATTAGCATTTATATCGACATTAGCATATCATTACAATAAATCCTCACATTCGTGGCATCATAAATTGCAAGATTCAATGAGTTGGGAGTATCATATTGTTGTATCGCAATTACATCTAGCATCTCAAATTGAAATTTCATGTGCGCCACATAGAGGTGAGCATATTCTTCAATAATTTCTAAATAAGACATTCCTTTTATTTATCTTGCTTAATTTAAATTGATATAACGATAAGATATATATAATTTCTGTTGCAAAACATAAAATGTAAGTTTGACTATTTTAAGGTTATTTTTTTGTCAAGATTTGCACTTCGTTGTGAATTATGTGACTTCTAAATTCGTCCTAACGCTTTTTCCTCAATAAAGTTTCGTATATATACCATTTGCTCGTCGGTCAAAAAGTTGGAAGAAAATAAAATGGGGGTAGGTGGCGAGTAAGTGGTCCCACTTCTTGCACTTTTTTCCCATACTTAATTGTCCGTGGGGGCAGACGGGACACGTGGTGCGCCCGGAGCGAGGCCCACATGGACGCAGCAAGATATTTATGCGAGACCAACCTGATCATCGTCGTATGGAGGATTACGCGACTGACGTGAACGCCTCGGCTTCCTCGCAGCAGCAGGGCCGCCCGATCTGCAAATATCTGGAAACCCCAAGAGCAAAAAACATCCTTCAGCTTTAGTTTAGCACAAAAATATCTGGTCAGCTCGCTCGCAAAATGATCCGGACAAGCACAAAAGATCTTGCAAAATTATGCAGCTGGGACGCTAATCGCGCATTTTCTGGCGCGATGCTCCTCTTACGTTGACGAATTTCGATCTCGTGAAAAGTCCTACGAATCATGTGTGTGTTTTATTTGATAAAATTTGAGTTCTACATCACGCGATGGGATGTTTCGCTGGAGCGAGTTCAAACAGGACAGAAGTATCTATTACAGAGAGATTTTCGAGTCGGTGAGGACAAAGGAGAAGGAAACGGATGCATCCGGATGGAGCCTTGACGACTCCAACACGAACGCACGCCATCACCTCCGGATCGGTCGATGGATGATGATAAAAGTGATAGAAAGGTGAATCCATATCCGGAAACTGAGGATCATTCGCATCATCCCGATTTGAGACCACCGTACCGTGCATAAAAGAAGTTCCTAAAAATCGAACCGCAATCCGCGCGAATCAAAGCAGAGGGAGGTTTAGGAGAGGCATTTACCTCGGCGTGTCCTCGTCCTCCTCGTCCTACGAGGAGCCGAATCGCAGGTTGACTCGCAGCAGCTGTCGGGCAACTGACGATCGAGACGGAGAACGGGGCGGTTGCTCCTTCTGACGAACATCGCCCGCAGGAAAGACGACTCGAGCGAGTTCAGGAAATGCAGGTGCTTCTCGTCCGTCCAACACGTGCCGCCGCCGCCGCCGCCGCCGCCGCTCGGAGTCGCTGGCGTGTGCGAGTCCATTTCGCCGGAGTATCTACGGCGCGAGCTACTCTCCCTCGCCGGAGAAGGAAAAGAAGGAAACGGCGTGAGTCGGTGGTTTTTGGTGATTTTCGAGAAGGAAATTGCAGCGAGAAAGAACGATGCCGATATTTAGAAATTCTCCAAGGGACTTTATATAGACGATGGGAGGGACGGAGGTCAAAGCTCCACTCGCGAGGGGGAGCGTGACCTTCACTCGCCTTGCCTATTCCACTTGCCTAACCGTTCATCATATGGCATAAAATTTTGGACCGAAAAAGAAAAACATCGGGCCATAAAATCCGCACGATCTTTAAGCAAAGATGATGGGTAGTCTAGTTCTACAGCAACATATAATTTTTAATGGTGAATTAGCTGAATTAATTTATAAATAATATATCTGAATCGTGACTACATCTAAATCAATGAACAAATCTAGATAAATAAACATGCATGTTTAGCCTAAAAATCTTTGCCCGCGCTTTTTATTTATGCTTTTGAGTCTAGCACAACGAGCTTAAACAACTGCTCAAGACAATAGCTAAATTCGATGCTTCTTAGGTTCTCTATTTTTGTAAGCGACAAATCGGGTCACGAGAAATTGAGATCGAGGCATATACCAAAAAGGGAGGTACACGATTTTATTTAAGTAGTAAAAAGAAATGGGGAATTTGTTAACGGAGAAGGCTCCATCCACGCCCTCAGATTTTCCCATGAAAATATCTATGCGATGTCACGAACTTTCCCCATAGGAGAGCGAGTGGGGAGGACCCTAAAGTTCTCGCGAGCACGGAAAGGGAGGCCCCACAGGTAAAAATATCTCGGGGGCATAGAGATATTTTCTTTGAGGGGATTTGAATTGTGATCCGTCAAACTAAAGGCGAATATATAATAAAGGAAAGGGAAAGAAGCTATGAAATATCTCATCAGACTGCGGCTTGATATTTTCTCCGTCGGCATGGACACGCGAAAGTCGCGAAAGTCGCGAAAGGACCAAAGCCCCTCCTTAGAAAATGAAGATGTGTAAGCTACGGATCAACATAGAGAGAGAATATGGACCGAAAAAATGTGCTTTTTTCCAGTAAATCTCACTCCACCTCAGGCCCCGTAATCATTACAGTTCATTTAAACGAAACTTTTCGTGCTCCGGTGCGTTCAATAATCAGGCAATTTCAAGCGCATGATGGAACGGGACTTCATGCCATGAAGCGAACTTCCGGATGCGGCTACCTATAATTCATACTAAACGGGCCACGCCCCACACTCCAAATTGAAAGAAAATGAGAATTTCTCATTCGTTTCGACATAACTTACGGACCCTTTTAGCTTCGAGAACTAGGGCAGCGTCGTTCTGTATCTTTAGATGCCAATTGGTAGAAAACAAACTTTGAACATCGGATTAATTAAGTTGACAAGTCGGCGAACCTTCGCAACGAGCACTCAGTTAAAAAAAAGAAAAAGAAAAAACAGAGAGAGACTGACCGTACAATGTCAACCATACCAAGTAGACATTAATAAAGGTATATTGAAACAGGCCTTTTGCAGCCCCCAACAAACTAAAGAGCATAAGTGAAATAACGCTACAACCGCCCATCACATGACAAAGACGTCGACCGCTTGTGATTTCAGTCACTCCAAGTTGGTGTGGCGAGATCGGACGGCCTCGGGACTCTCTCCCAGAGCCTCCCCCAGCCTGTACACCACCATCTCGAACAGCACGAACATCGCCCCCTCGTACACGCTCCCCATCGGGAGCAGCGCCCGGGGCCCCTCCCCCGCCGCCCCCCGCCGCCGCCCTCCGCCGCGGCGTCGTCCGCCATGGTCTGCGCCGGCACGTGCGCCACCGCGCTCGCGTGCCGCGCGCACGTCCCCGCCTCCGGCTGCGCCGTCAGCAGCACCACCCTCCCGCCGTGGGACCGCGCCACCGAGCAGATCGCGTCCACGGTGGAGAACCCCCGGGGCCGGCGGAGGCGAGGAGGAGGTCGCCGCCGGCGATGGGCGGGGTGGTCACGTCGAAGACGGAGTGGGCCTGGAGGCCCAGGTGGGCGAGGCGCATGCAGAGGGCCTTCATCATGAGGCCCTCCCGGCCCACCCCGTAGAGGAAGACGCGGCCGCCGCGGGAGGCGGCGGCGGAGAGCTCGGAGACGAGGACGTCGAGGGCCGGGGGTGGGCGGTGGGCATGGAGAAGACGGAGGCGATGTGGTTGCAGATCTGCGAGGCCAGGGCGGGCATTGAGGTGCCTGCAGGCTGTGTCTGCGAGGCTGCCATTTCGGAAGATGTTTCTGGCGCGCGCGTGCGGGGGACTGGGAAGGCGATGAGGGTTTTATATCCACGGAATTGCAGCGATGGGCGGATATTTGGACTGTTGCGACGGTGCTCGCGTGAATCATCACATTGATTTTTCGTTCAGGACCAACAGTCAATTAGGACACTGGAATTTTTTGTTTGTCTATCTTTACGTGACCAAGGTGCGCATAATAACATTTCTTGATTGAGAAAAAGGTTTTTTTCAAAAATAATTCTTTTCTATTTTTATTCTTGAAAATAATTTCTGAGCGACCTTATCACATTTAAAGGGATTTGTGTACGAGAAAGAGAGTGGTCCAGTGATTAGACCACTCCAATCCTGTGCCTAAAATACACAAGAGGCTTCATGTTCAATTTCTTCTTCATATAATATCTTGGGGTGAATTCACTACAAATCGATTATTTGCGAATTCGCGAGTCCCAGCCTAGTTCTTCAATTCGAATTAAAAAGCCGAATATATATAGGGCCCTCTGCAATCTATGCCTAATATTTATATTCATTGATAAATGATGTGAATTTTTTTTTTGGGTTGTAAATCATCGATCCTTTCTGGCAGCCATTACAAGCGATGTGATGTTCGAGAATGGCTCATTCGCCGCAACTATGATAGAGAGAATAGAGGAGCGATGCAATTAATCTCAATTTATTTATTATTCAATGGCGAACCAGACATGTATGACGATAGTTATAACTTTCCTTCGGTTCGTCCATAAGACAACTATCGTAGTTATGTCATTTACTAAATTAGATGGGTTGAATAACTATGGTGATTGTTCCATCTCTTTGGAGAGAATGAGGGTTAAATTCTATATCTGAAACTAAACGTCCTTTATTCCAAACCCTCTTGAAAATGTTGGAATCAAACTCCTAACCTCTCTCTTTAGATATTAAAAGGGTGGCCACGAAAACAATCCCAATATTTAAATAAGGCAAAATCTCATAAAAAAGTCGCGAACTTCCCAAATGATCTTGAACAACTGATTTTCGAGGGATAATCAATTGATGTGAAACATGACATGATTAGTGGCGCTGCATTGAGGTGTATAAAAAGACACATCTACTGATTTTGATAGAATATCTTGACGAAGTATGTTTTTTTCTCTTGAGTAAAATTTTGTGGATATTTTTTGTCCTTTAAAAGGTCACAAATTTTTTTTGTCTCGGAGGTAGAAGTGACCTTATCACATTTGAAGGGATTTGTGTACGAGAAAGGGAGTGGTCTGGACCACTCCAATCCTGTGCCTAAATATATACACGAGGTTTCATGTTCAATTCCTTCTTTATATAATTTCATGTTCAATTCCTTCTTGAAAAGCTGAATTTTGCTCAGATAGAGAGAGATTGGCACCTCTATGATCTACGCCTAATATATGTATTCATTGATAAATGACAGTGAGAAATTTTTTTAAGACATCTGTTATGTGCAAAAGAAAACAGACGAGTGGGTTGCAAACCATCAATCCTCATTGTTAGCCATGGCAAGCGATAGAATGTTCAAGAATGGCTCATTTGCCGCAAATATGATAGAGAGAATAGACGAGTAATACAACTTATCTCGTTTTATTTATTATTCAATGGCGAACCAAACATTTATAACAATAGCTATAACTTTCCTTTGGTCCGGCCATAAGACAACTATTATAGTCATGTCATTTACTAAATTAGATGGATTGAATAACTATGGCGGTTGAGTCTTGGCTCATACACGAAATTAGAGATTGCGAAGTACAAATAAAACCCATTTTTTTATTTCATATAATAGGCCAACTCCTAAATGGGTTGCCTAAATTTAAAAAAGGGCAACAAGTGGGCCCAACAAATAAACACTTAACTATATATGGATCTTAACGGTTTGGTATATGGACATTTCGAACCCATTTCCATAGCAGCATAGTCCTGCTTATACCCACTTGTTGTTGTTTATTTGCTCGGAGAAAGAATTATGCTGGGTATTAAAAAACTAGCGATGTACTAGGGTGCGTTCGTTTCGCGGAAAATGAGTATTTTCCGAAAATATTTTCCTGTGAAGTCATTTTTCAAGAAAATGACAATATTTTCTAAAGTGTTCTATTAAAACCCGAAAATGTTTCGGAAAATATTTTATGGTGTTTGGTAAGGAAAATATTTTTTGCTCCCCGGATTGGCGAGCGTGAGCGTCAAACTCGAGGCTTGCCGGATCGACGAGCGAGTTTAAGATCGACGAGCTTGAGGTTCACTTTGGCCGACGACTAGCAAGAAAGAAGAAAATGGGAAACAAAAAAAAAAAAAAAAGAAAAAGGAAATTAAAAATAATTCAAATTAAAAAAAGAAATAATAATTAAAAATAATTCGAACCACAAAAGAAAAGAATAAAAATAAAGGGGATGAGGAAGTCAGGACTTGTAGAGGTGTGAGATAAGAGAGATCAGTGAGGAAAATGTTTTTCACTTTTCAAAAGTGGAAAACATTTTCCTCTATTTTAGAAGACTTTTTTCCTTTGATGGTAAACATTTTCCTCAAGGAATTCATTTTCCGTGAAACGAACGCCGGAAAAATCGGAAAACGTTTTTCCGGAAATTATTTTCCGCGAAACGAACGGACGCTTGGAGTAGAAACCTAATCTAAATCTACACTGTGCGAGTGAGTCCTCGTTTAAGAGATTTTAGGTAGGATTGGTCTAGGACCAACCATGTATATATTACATATTTTTAATTACTCTAAACCCTTGTGCCTCCGTCTCTATTATTTCTTATGTGGTTCTATCATGTAAATTAGAAAGTAGAAACCTAGCCCAAATTTCACCAAAAAATGAAAATCCTTTTCGCTCACCTCAGCCTCACTTGCTTTGCTCGCCGCTCGCTTCTAGCCTTACCTTACTCGCCTCACAAGCAAAGCTTAGTTGGTAAAATCGCTCGCATCTCTTGGCTGGCCTCACACACAAACTAACAATTGCAAATGGAAAATTATGTTGTTACTTATCTTAGATTTATGTTAAATATGTATTTGTGCTCATATTTTAGTTGTTCAATTTTGCATCGTTGATGGAGAGCATGTACTTTCAAGGAATACAAAAATGAAATAAAAAAATAATCGATTGGTTCCAGGTTGATCCTAAAATCCGGTTGCTCCGATTCTTGATCTAGGCTCAACCGGATTGGTTCCTAATTTCAAAAATTGAGGAACAATATTATATAAGTCGAATCCCAGGTTATATGCTAGACCGACCCAACCCGGACCATGCTCATCCTTAGGGGCCAAATCTGGGTTGTGCTTTTTTACAAGATGACAAGAGTTTGGGTGACAAATTGAATTCGGTCTAAAGTTGATGCTTTTTCATGAAAAAAAAAAAAAAGGACCAGAACTAAAACAAGACTTAAAGTTTGTGTTTTTTTTTTTTTTTAAAGGAATCGGGCCAAAACTTGGGATGGAAAATTAGGGCGCGTTTAATAACGATTCTGTTAGATGAACAAATTCTTATTAGAAATGATTATTTTTTATTATGTTCCCGGGAACTGATTTTGAGTAAAAGAACGCATTTGGTAAATCGTCCAAAATTTTTGATTTTGGAATAAAATTGTGTTTGGTACCGTGTCATTGATTTTGTTCCAAATCAATTTATTTTAATTTTAATTTTTTTACTTTTTTTTTCTCTTCTTCTTCTGGCCGGTAGTCGGACCGGCGATCGGCCAGACGAGGGCCGACAACCTCATCGGAATGTCGCCGGCCCTTATCGACCGAGCCTCGTCGGTAGATGGGCGAGGCTTGGCCTCGCTAGATCTGCCGAGGCCGAGCCTCGCCGGTGGCTAGACAAGTCTCGCCGGGACGAGGCGAGGCCCGCCTGGCCACTAGCGGGGCTAGGCGAGCCTAGCTCGCCAGATCTCGCCTTGGTCTGGCGAGCCTCCGGCGAGCTCGCAGGACTGGCGGGAGATGACTGGCAGCAGAGGGCGGCGGCGGGGCGGTCGTGGGATGGCGGAATGGAAGAAGAAGAATAATTGATTTTTTTATTCTCAAATTTGTTCTCGGAGCAAGAATCAACTTTTTTTATATTCTTGATTCCACTCCAAATCTGTTTCCGGGAATAAATTTATTCTCAAGAACAAAAATTTTACCAAACGCGATTATATTCCCAAACTACTCTCGAAAATAAAGAATAAGAATTTGGCTCTTGGATGATTACCAAATAGGGCCATAAAGAAACGAGGCCCGGAAACAGAAATGACGGGTCCGAGTCCCACGTAGAAGCCTAAAGCGGGGCAAAAGAGGAATACCGAAGGTGGGGGGCGTGTCGAATTCTGGAGAGAAATTCGGTTTTCTCTCCGGCTCGATTCCCATCTCTGTACTACGAATCGGTGGCGCTCCATCAGCTCATGCTCACTCTATCTGCGCACCCGTTCTCGCAAATTCCGAGGAATCCAATCCGATCGACTCTTCGGCTCAAATCCGCGTGAGAATCCTCTTTCCCTTCATGTCTTGCAGCTGATTTTCCGTGACTTTTTAGGCCCGGTGTCCGATCATTACGGCGGAGGATTCCCCGGTCTGTCTGGAGATGAGATCTCGCGACTACGGTTCTAGTTTTTTGATCCCGCAGGCCGCGGAAATTCACGTTGGTTCGAAATCTGCGCGTCGAATTGCTCTCGTGATTTGATTCCGTTTCTCGATTGGATTGATTATCGCTCCGTCCGAGGCTCCAATCTGCATTTCTGCATTTCGGCGCATGACTCGAATCCTTTTCTCATGTTGAATGGCGCCTGTGATTTCGTCGGACGGAGGAAGAGTTTGGTGATTTGTGTCGAGATGATTTGCCGAAGACTTGCCCTTTGCAAGATCTCCTCGTCCTCGTTCTTATTCTGATTTTACCTGGTAATGCTCTGACGGGTATTGTTTTGATGTCCAGGGTCAGGAGATTATGACTTGAGTTATCTTCCATCACCAAGCTCCTCAGAACAGTCTACTCCATAAAGGGTTTTATTAGCAAAGTGAGAGGAGATGTTCTCGTTGTTTTATGGGCTATGGAAGTATCTGTTCACTAAGACGGAGTATCATGTTCTCATCCTCGGGATTGACAAGGCCGGAAAATCTGTAACTTTTGTTCCTTCTTTCTTGTTTTTCTACCATTTAAGTTCGTTATGTGTCTGTTGGAATTCCTGAAATTTTAGTAGTTGTTACTAATTTGCTGCGCTGCCAGTGATTTAAGTGCTTAACTTGAATTTGTAGACTTTTCTGGAGAAGTTGAAATCGATATATTTGAACACGGAAAGCCTTCCTCCTGATCGAATCGTTCCGACTGTTGGACTAAACATCGGTCGCATTGAAGTGTCGAACACGAAGCTTGTGTTCTGGGACCTGGGAGGACAGGTATCTGTTTGAACCACATGACGTGATAATGAATATCCCTCTCTTGTTGTATGATGCTCGACCTTGTTGTATGATGCTCGACCAGTTATAATGACTATGCTTTTGTGGTTAGAATTCTCCTTTATGGTATCGCAACTTATCATGGAGAGAGAGAGAGAGAGAGAGAGAGAGAGAGAGAGTACTTAGAGAAAGAAGATGGGAAATCTCAGCCCTGCCATTTTTAATTTTAGAGTCTTGAGTGTGTTGGACCACTGACAGCAAATGTCTTGTTTTTTTCAGCCTGGTCTGCGTTCAATTTGGGAAAAATATTATGAAGAGGCCCATGCTTTAGTATTTGTAATTGATGCTGCTTCTCCATCGCGCTTTGAGGATTCAAAATCTTCCCTGGGTTAGTAAAACTTCAGAAATGTTGGTCACGAATGGTGGAGTCACCATTGTAACTGGTAATAGCAGCCCAGAAGTGCTCTCACAGTGGTTTACTGATTGTTCTGATATGCCTTTCAGAAAAAGTTCTTCGGAATGAGGATCTTCAAGGGGCCCCTCTTTTGATATTGGCAAATAAGCAGGTAAATTTTTGTGCTATTGAATCTCCCTCTTCTGAGCTTGCTGAAGCTATATGACCATTTTCTTCCTCAAATTTGTTTTCATATCACGTGACATAGCAGACTGAGCATGGGTGCTGTTTTTCTTGAGATTTTGGCATTCATAAGACACGACCCTGTCGCAGGTTCTTTTATGGTAAACTTTTGGTTGAAAACTATATCATCATCTGTCACTTTTGAGGTTGTCTCTGTTTCCACCTCATTAGTTAGAGATTTGTGCATTCATCAACATGCTTATGCTGCTTTGCTTAGTGTGGTCCTTGTTTTTTTTTCTTGTGACAACTGTATTCGTTCCACTGAGTGAGGTTGGATACAAGGAACTTCTTGCATGATAGCATTTTGTTTAGTACCAAAATCTCCATAATATCCAAGTGGTCAAGATTTTTCTTTAAAGCTTTTGTCTACTTCTTTTTTCGGAACTGGTGGCATCTTCTTATTAGAGCATCTAATTGTCTTTTCACATGTTTGAATTTCCTACATTGTGCTGTTCTATTATTTTTTATCAATAACAAACCTAAAGTATGCTCTTTACAATCTTTTTGTTACCTCGGGAGTCTGTGATTTTCATTATTTTCATCTCCATGAGGGAAGGCAATTGTATGAAGTTTAACTTGACAGCAGGATCTTGCTGAAGCTGTATCAGCTGATGAACTGGCTCGGTATTTGGATCTTAAGAAGTTGGATGAGAGGGTTTACATGTTTGAAGCTGTCTCAGCATATGATGGGTAAGTAGTAACGAGCGGTCCTTATGTGTTCAACTCATTTTGTATCATGTGTGATCTTTCTAAGAAGCAAGACAACAGCTGGTAATTCACATTTACGTAAGCATAAATTTGGGGAGGCAACTTGAGCGTTCAATAGTGTTATGCTCATTCATTGCAGGTTGGGAATTAAAGAAAGTGTAGAATGGCTTGTGGAAGTCATGGAGAGAAGCAAGAGAACTGAGATGTTGAGAGTGCGTGCCGGGGTAACAGGTCCTGCTTCTGCCTAAAGATTATATCAGGTGCAGTTGTAATGGCTGTAAATAATCTATAGGTTTGACTTGGATGGACGTGATCAAGACATTTCTAATCTGCTCCATTGGCCATGAATCTTTTTCGACTGCGTAGAAGTCAGAAGTCCTGCGTCATACATCTTCTTCAAAGAAGGAAGCAGCTCTACTCATACAGATGAATTGAGATTATAGGAGGAACCGAATTGGATTTTTTGATATGTATATTTAGAATTGGAACATTGTGTCTGTTAATGCCTCGAACTATTTGCTTTAATAATTATTGCTTCTAATGCGGTTCTGATTGAAAGCAAAACCCTACTAGTACTCTCTGGATTGGTTGATGGCAAAGCTGTTTAGAGACGAGGGACACCACTCTCTGAGGTCCCTGTATTAGGCAGAAGGCTTACGGGCATCCTCCATAAATTGGGTTGAGATCCCTCGTATGTCATCCTATATGGGATTGAAACACAGTCCCAATTCATGTATAAACTGTGCACTTTGCTCTGCCGGGTTGCCCTCATCTCAATGTAGGATCACTTGTGACAATGAATGCATTTGCCGGTACATTTGCTTGTCCGGTACTTTGCCTTCTCATGTTTAGGGATTTGGCTCTATTTTGGTGATTCGAGCTCCGTTCCCAAAGGAGAGCCAGTCGTAGGAAATGTTTCATGCGAATGCTTATAACACTTGGAAAGAAATTGTTCTGATCCAGGTGGCTGTGCTATTAATTGAGGGTCCAAGATCATGGCCGGCAATGTTGCCGCACCGCCAACTGATGTGGGTGGACATGGCATGAAACTGTTAGCTGATACCTAGTCATAACACGATTCAAACTTACAACCTCTGACTTGCTAACTACGCCTCGAGCTATGACGATCATGAGAACCAACTGCAAAGTATCGAGCCAAGCCATTCGATAACTATTGCATGGAATATCATTCTTCACTACATTCAGATGCCCTTGTATGAGAATATCATGATTGCTACAATCCCATCCTAGAAACCAAGGAGGAAGGCTGAGCAGAACAGGCGGACATTAATGGAAAAACTCATGAAGAAGAGCTGTAAAGAGATCTACAGAAACATTAATAGATTGCCTGAAGGCGATGAAATTACATGATTATCTACGGCAGAACCGCAAAAACCACTCTATTGATGAACCTGTCTCACAAGAGTCTATAACTGAGACAAAGACGGCTTTGATTTACATTCATCAATAAGATCCTTGTTTTATTTCTAGCATGCGAGAAAATTTTAAAACCAAGGTGCTATACAGATTACGAATTCTAGCCACTGAACTGTCAATATACTGATCAAAGAGCCAGAGAACTCGCTTCATCTGACTTCCACAAGCCTTCTTCGTATCGGTGCCACCTCATCAGCCCCTTATCACTCCTGGCACGCTGGCACATAACGCAGGAGTCGTTCATGCACACTAAGAACTCGCGTAGTCGATTTGCCATGTTCATGATGAACGGATCAATCTCCATAACCACTCTTTGTGGCAAAGGAGGTGGGCCGGCTTCGATAAGGATGCAATGTGATATGTTTAGCACTTCTAAATCCTGCAAGTTGTCCAAAATCGTGACAAGAGCATCCCTCATTATCACCGAGCACTGAAGACTCAAGACCTTCAATCTCGGGATGTATGTAACAAGGGGCAAAGCAAAGTGCATATCAAAAGGGCCCATGATCTTAAGTTTGCTGAAGTTCTCGCAATTCCTTGAGATTTCCTCCAGAAGGTAACTAGGGTTCGCTATGCTGGGCATCGTCATAGACTCAAGGTGAGGCCACATGTTGATAGCTCTGCATATTCCTGTTTCCTTTATTCGATTCCAAGCTGGCATTACAATGCGTTTGACGTGCGGGCACCTGCAGTCATGTAAAAGCCAATCATTTCAAAGAGGTAACAATTAATTAATTTATTTTTTAAACCAAAAATTACTTCTAAGAAGGGAGGCAGAAGATAGAAGTCGTTGGATCTAGATAAGGGTGGGGGGTCTCAATCACATGTTCCAATAACCATGATGAGAATTACCTTTGGCAACTTAGTAACTCACCGGAAGTGCCGTTTGTTTAGGTATAACCCGAGACAGAGGTTGCTGAATCACAATTTCTAAATTCATTTACAAGTTGTCCTCATCCACACAACATATCCAGCAGATTAATAATCAATTTTTCCAAAAAGAAGAGTTGGGGTAGAGTTCAATTGCTTCATTTGTCAGAGAAAAAAGTTCAGGAACTTTCTCCCAAACAACTACCTGATTAACAAGAAAGGTTAAAGGTCTGTCTGGACTACTCTATATGTAATATCAAAGTAGCAACGTAGATTATAGTAAGAGCTCAGAGAAAAGAAAGTAGTGTATATTAAGAGACCAAGCTATTGAAATTGCTAGGAGAAGCACAATTCCCAAACATAAGAGGTCGAGTGATAAAACCAAGCTTTTGACAGGTACCTTTCAGCAGTGTAAGTCAGCTGTTCATCACTCAAGTATAGATTGAAACGGAAAATTAATGTCTCTATGCTTCTCTGGCTGAGACTCAACGCGATCTTCAACAGTTGCGTTACTGCTTTATCCGACTGACTATGGACATAAACATATGGCTCATGAGGAATTTTGATGAAAGTTGACTCTAAAGCAGATAAGTCGAGAGTCTTCCAGAGTAGAGGGTCACGGCAAGCCATACGCCATGCACTACAAACATGAGCTATCCCTGATGTCAACCCAAAGATATCAAATGTCTGGAATATCTCCACCAGCATATCAGTGTGCAGGTCCTCCCATTTCCTTGTGGCAGTGCCACTTTCTTCCATTTTATCGACTTTCCAATGATCTTCTAGTAATTTAGTAAATCACGTTGCTTGCTGTAAAAACAAAAGGGGCCTTGGTAAGTTGATGTTCCCACAACCTGTATATGTCCAACCGAAGAAACATCATTCATGGGCAAACATTGTAAATGCGTCAGTCCAATGTGCATTGTCCTTTTCCCCTGATAAGTAAATGTTGCAATCTGTGTGTTAAACCATAATAACAATGCCAGCTAATTGCTTGCCGACTGAGATTAAATTCAAATCATCCACAAACTTATGGTCTTTTCAATTTTTTACGCTGAAGTTGCCAAATAGAAATGCTATGTCCAGAATCATCTCCTTCATTTTCATGAGCCCTTTGCAAAAGAACGAGATAAGAGAAGTAAAACTTAACCACCTTAGCTGATATTTGTCAAAAAAAGGACAAAAAAAACGGAACATCATCTCATTTGTACTTCCACGACACCATCTCTGTTTTCCTAACATCCGATTCTAAAATCCTAGCAACGACCTCAGAGATGGATTACTATCTCCTTAGACCCTGACAGTACCAGCCCTAATGATATTTCCTTTAAATGACATTCATTGATGTCCTTTCTCTCGTTTTGTCAGGTTCAAGCCAAGTGAAGTCGAAGACTTAATGCTCACTATCCCATTAAATTCTGTCGAAGAGTTTTCACCCCCTACACCTTTCTGATAATCTCGAGTGTTAAGGTTTAAATGTTCCCTACAAATCAAGCATTGACAGTATACCCTTGCCAGTACCGACAAAAGACTCTCAGAAGCAAACACGACAGGAATGCCATTGATAGAACAAAAGAGGAAGGACGTTTGGAAGACATAAGAAGAGATACGATTAATCGTGTAGAAAAGGACAAAAGATAGGAAACTTGTAACGTGTGTCCATCTATGAGAAGTTAAACAGAAGGAATTAGCTGAAGATTAAATGAATGATTACAAGATCCAACATATTGGACGTTTTCAAGTCTTCTTTTTCATTTTGGTTCAATGTAATGTCCATCTATGCTCAGGAAAATAATTGCAAATCCAAGCAGACAGTTGACCAGATTCCAGCAGAAGAACAGAGACCAACAGAATCCACAATAAGTAGTTAGCACAGTTAACTGCGGATAAAGGATAAGGCAAAATTAGCCGGTAAAGACGGCTTCTTTAGCTTAATCTGGCAGCAATGCAGAGAAACTCGAAAGTAATAACAAAGAAGCTCGCAAGCGCTACAGCGCACTCACGCAGCAAAACATATGTAAGGTTTAGAACTAAGATCACGCCAATATGATTGGTTACGAGAGGGAGTGCCCCTCTCAAACATAATCTCGCACTGACCCAGCAAAATAAGGTTTAGAACTAAGAATTGGAAATCATGCCAATATGATTGGTCACGAGGGAGTGCCCCTCTCGGCGTAATCTCTCCACCAGGAAAATTCAATCGGACTAGCAACGCCAAAACCAAACGCGAATTTCAGGTTCCACTCCAGCCGCGGGGGAAATGAATCCAACCCAGAACGAAAAAACCAAAATTTAGCAGGGAAAGGATCGAGCTTTCAATGACTCCAGATTTCACTAACTGCGTCGAGTTCAAACCGATCTTCCACCCCGCTTCCTCCCAATTTCTCGCACGAAAACCTTGATCCAGCTTATTACAGAAGAAAGCAACACGCACAAAACCATCTCATTCCAACACATGACATGAACCACCCCCGCACGACGAGGGACGAATTGTTCCGAAGAGCGAGAGGCGGGGGCAGATAACAAAGAAAAGACGGACCTTTACGAGGAAACCGAGCGTGCGCTTCGTGGGTTCGGAGGCGGAACTCCTGATCTGCACGAATCTTAGTCGAACCTGCAGAGGGACAAGCGTTCGAGAACGTCGTTTCTTGGGTCTCCTCGAAACTAGAAAGGGCTGTGAATCGAGAGAGAGAAACGGGGAGAGAGAGGGTATTTGGGCCCGTTTGTTTCGGCTAATGTATTTGTAAAAATGTAAATATCTTTGGGTAAAAGAGATTTTTCAAAATGTAAATATTATTTGGTAAAATTTGTATTTATAAAAACTTTTATCAAATTAAAAAAAAACATTTTTTTTTTTAAAGTCTGGCCATCGGATCACCGAATTTGATGGCCGGATAGTCGAGTCTAGCTCCCAGACGGTCGTCTCCTAAAAAAATTGAACAAAACACTACTTGCATTTTGCCAAACCCCTTTAGAGCCTAAGAGTATTTCAAATGCCGAACCAAATAGGGCATTTATCTACTATCTTTCTATATGGAGATTGTCACGTGGCATAATCTCCTCAACTGATCCACATTCTCAATTCACCCGTTGAGGACACTTTTAACTTCTAAACATCTGGCTTTCTGCCCTCCTATTTACCTCGGCAATGAATCACTAAGGGTGCGCATGATAAAATTTATAGAATAGAAATTGATTTCTGACTAGAAATTGATTTCTCAATTTCTATTTCAGAAATTGAAAAGTTAAAAATTTTAGTTTCTGATTTATTCTTCAAATCTATTTTTGGAATCTATTTTTTTTGGAAAAATCAAATTATGTTACCAAATAGATCTATGTTCCAAATCTGTTCCGAAGAATAGAGAAACAGAGAAATAGAGAAGTAGAAATTTTATCATGCACGTCCTAAGAAAACTCTCTAACAATCGACTCCATTCCTCATCTGCCACTTGGCATCGTGGTCCAGTGGAATCGTTATTTCTCCTCATCGGCCACCGGGCTTTGTCCATTCGCGCAAGCTCGGCCCATTCTACTCGTTCGGCCCTTTTCAATTCAATTGGTCCATCATTTGCTCCCGGACCCAAATGCCAAATGCAGCCCACCATTTCCTAAACATTATACGATCAAGCCTGATCGGGCTAAACTTGGAAAGATGAGATTAAAGCCTATTTTTGAACCGATAGTCCACAAGAACATCCAATTCGTAAGTATTCATCAAGCGGGCCTATCTAAATTCCAGGCCCGTGACACCCGCCAGAAAATGGAGAAGAGCTTGGTCAGAGAATCCGGTACATAACGCCCGACCGGCTTTAAACTTCCGGTTCTGGAGAGCAAGAAGCGCCCGACAACGTGTGAATAAAAGATTTTCAGGTTGCAGTTGTGATGGCTGTAAATAATCTATAGGTTTGACTTGGATGGACGTGATCAAGACATTTCTAATCTGCTCCATTGGCCATGAATCTTTTTTGTTTTCGTGGAAGTTATAAGTCCCGCGTCATACATCTTCTTTAAAGAATGAAGCATTTCTGCTCATACAAATGAATTGAGATTATAGGAGGAACCGAATTGGATTTTTTGATATGCATATTTAGAATTGGAACATTGTATATGTTAATGACTCGAACTATTTGCTTTTATAATTATTGCTTCTAATGCGGTTCTGATTGAAAGCAAAACCCTACTAATATTCTGGATTGGTCTAATCTCTGAGGTCCCTGTATTAGGCGGAAGTACCGCGGGCATCCTCCATAAATTGGGTTGAGATCCCTCGTATGTCATCCTATATGGGATTGAAACACACAGTCCCAATTCATGTATAAACTGTGCACTTTGCTCTGCTCGGTTGCCCTCATCTCAATGTAGGATCACTTGTGACAACGAATGCATTTGCCGGTATATTGCTTGTCCGGTACTTTGCCTGCTCATGTTTAGGGATTTGGCTCTATTTTGGTGATTCGAGCTCCGTTCCCAAAGGAGAGTCAATCGTAGGAAATGTTTCATGCGGATGCTTATAACACTCAGAAAGAAATTGTTCTGATCCAGGTGGCTGTGCTATTAATTGAGGGTCCAAGATCACGGCCGGCAATGTCGCCGCACCGCCAACTGATGTTGGTGGACATGGCATGAAACTGTTAGCTGATACCTAAGTCATAACACGATTCAAACTCACAACCTCTGACTTGCTAACTACGCCTTGAGCTATGACGATCATGAGAACCGACTGCAAAGTATCGAGCCAAGCCATTCGATAACTATGGCATCGAATATCATTCTTCACTACATTCAGATGCCCTTGTATGAGAATATCATCATTACCACAATCCCATCCTAGAAACCAAGGAGGAAGGCTGAGCAGAACAGGCGGAAATTAATGGAAAAACTCATGAAGAAGAACTGTAAAGATCTACGGAAACATTGATTGCCTGAAGGCGATGAAACTACATGATTATCTACAGCAGAACTACAAAAATCACAATGGCCTGGGTGCTATTCAGCCGACCACTTCTACCCAAGGACCATCCGAAACCACTATTGATGAACCTGTATCACGAGAGTCTATAACTGAGACAAAGACGGCTTTTATTTACATTCATCAATAAGATCCTTGTTTTATTTCTAGCATGCGAGAGAATTTTGAAACCAAGATGCTATACAGGTTACGAATTCTAGCCACTGAACTGTCAGTATACCGATCAAAGAGCCAGAGACCTCGCTTCATCTGACTTCCACAAGCCTTCTTCATATCTGTACCACCTCATCAGCCCCTCATCACTTCTGGCACGCTGGCACATGATGCAGGAGTCGTTCATGCACACTAAGAACTCGCGTAGTCGATTTGCCTTATTCATGATGAACGGATCAATCTCCTTAACCACTCTTTTGGACAAAGGAGGTGAGCAGGCTTCGATAAGGATGCAGTGTGATATGTTTAGCACTTCTAAATCTTGTAATTTGTCCAAAATCGTGACAAGAGCATCCTTCATTATCACCGAGCACCGAAGACTCAAGACCTTCAATTGCGGGATGTATGAAACAAGGGACAAAGCAAATTGCATATCAAAAGGGCCCATGATCTTAAGTTTGCTGAAGTTCTTGCAATTCTTTGAGATTTCCTCCAGAAGGTAAGGAGGGTTCGCTATGCTGGGCATCGTCATAGACTCAAGGTGAGGCCACATGTTGATAGCTTTGCATATTCCTGTTTTCTTTATTCGATTCCAAGCTGGCATTACAATGCGTTTGACGAGCGGGCACCTGCAGTCATGTAAAAGCCGATCATTTCAAAGAGGTAACGATTATTATTATTATTTTTTTAAACCAATAAATTATTTCTAAGAAGGGAGGCAGAAGATAGAAGTCGTTGGATCTAGATAAGGGTGGGGGGTTTCAATCACATGTTCCAATAACGATGATGAGAATTACCTTTGGCAACTTAGTAACTCACTGGAAGTGCCGTTTATTTAGGCATAACCTGAGACAGAGATTGCTGAATCACAATTTTTAAATGCATTTACAAGTTGTCCTCATCCACACAGCATATCCAGCAGATTAATTATCAATTTTTCCAAAAAGAAGAGCTTATTATGGGGTAGAGTTCAATTGCTTCATTTGTCAGAGAAAAAAGTTCAGAAACTTTCTCCCAAACAACTACCTGATTAACAAGAAAGGTTAAAGGTCTGTCTGGACTACTCTATATCTAATATCAAAGTAGCAATGTAGATTATAGTAAGAGCTCAGAGAACGGAAAGTAGTGCATTTTAAGAGACCAAGCTATTGAAATTGCTAGGAGAAGCACAATTTCCAAACATAAGAGGTCGAGTGATAAAACCAAGCTTTTGACAGGTACCTTTCAGCAGTGTAAGTCAGCTGTTCATCACTCAAGTATAGATTGAAACGGAAAATTAATGTCTCTATGCTTCCCTGGCTGAGATTCAATGCAATCTTCAACAGTTGCGTTACTTCTTTATCCGACTGACCATGGACATAAACATATGGCTCATGAGGAATTCTGATGAAATTTGAATCTAAAGCAGATAAGTCGAGAGTCTTCCAGAGTAGAGGGTCACAGCAAGCCATACGCCATGCACTACAAACATGAGCTATCCGTGATGTCAACTCAAAGATATCAAATGTCTGGAATATCTTCACCAGTATATCAGTGTCCAGGTCCTCCCATTTCCTTGTGGCAGCGCCAGTTTCTTCCATTTTATCGACTTTCCAATGATCTTCTACTAATTTAGTAAATCAAGTTGCTTGCTGTAAAAACAAAAGGGGCATTGGTAAGTTGATGTTCGCACAACCTGTATATGTCCAACCGAAGAAACATCATTCATGGGCAAACATTGTAAATGCGTCAGTCCAATGTGCATTGTCTTTTTCCCCTGATAAGTAAATGTTGCAATCTATGTGTTAAACCATAATAACAATGCCAGCTAATTGCTTGCCGACTGAGATTAAATTCAAATCATCCACAAACTTATGGTCTTTTCAATTTTTTACGCTGAAGTTGCCAAATAGAAATGCTATGTCCAGAATCATCTCCTTCATTTTCATGAGCCCTTTTCAAAAGAACGAGACGAGAAGTAAAACTTAACCAACTTAGCTGATATTTGTCAAAAAAAGGACAAAAGAAAAAACAGAAAGGAACATCATCTCATTTGTACTACTACGACACCATCTCTGTTTTCATAACATCCGATTCTAAAATCCTAGCAATGACCTCAGAGATGGATTACTATCTCCTTAGACCCTGACAGTACGAGCCCTAATGATATTTCCTTTTAAATGACATTCATTGATGTTCTTTCTCTTGTTTTGTCAGGTTCAAGCCAAGCGAAGTTGAAGACTTAATGTTCACTATCCCATTAAATTCTGTCGAAGAGCTTCAAGTTTTCACCCCCTACACCTTTCTGATAATCTCGAGTGTTAAGGTTTAAATGTTCCCTACGAATCAAGCATTGACAGAATACCATTGCCAATACTGACAAAAGACTCTCAGAAGCAAATATGACAGGGATGCCATTGATAGAACAGAAGAGGAAGGACGTTTGGAAGACATACGAAGAAATACAAATAATCGTGTAGACAAGGACTAAAGATAGGAAACTTGTAACGCATGTCCATCTATGAGAAGTTAAACAGAAGGAATTAGCTGAGATTAAATGAATGATCACAAGATCCAACTTACTGGACGTTTTCAAGTCTTCTTTTTCATTTTGGTTCAATCTAATGTCCATCTATGCTGAGGAAAATAATTGCAAATCCAAGCAGACAGTAGACCAGATTCCAGCAGAAGAACAGAGACCAACAAAATCCACAATAAGTAGTTAGCATAGTTAACTGCGGATAAGGGATAAGGCAAAATTAGCCAGTAAAGACGGCTTCTTTAGCTTAATCTGGCAGCAATGCAGAGACAAACTCGAATATAATAACTAAGAAGCTCGCAAGCACTACAGCGCACTCACGCAGCAAAACATATGTAAGGTTTAGGACTAAGATCACGCCAATATGATTGGTTAGGAGGGAGTGCCCCTCTCAGTATAATCGCGCACTGACCCAGCAAAATAAGGTTTAGAACTAAGAATTGGAAATCATGCCTAATATGATTGGTCACGAGGGAGTGGCCCTCTCAACGTAATCTCTCCACCAGGAAAATTCAATCGGACTAGCAACGCCAAAACCAAACGCGAATTCAGGTTCCACTCCAGCCACGGGGGGAATGAATCCAACCCAGAACGAAAGAAACAAAATTTAGCAGGGAAAGGATCGAACTTTCAATGACTCCAGATTTCACTAACTGCGTCGAGTTCAAACCGATCTTTCATCCCACTTCCTCCCCGTTTCTCGCACGAAAACCTTGATCCAGCTGATTACAGAAGGAACAACACGCACAAAACCATCTCATTCCAACACATGACATGAATCACGCCCGCACGACGAGGGGCGAATTGTTCCGAAGAGCGAGAGACGGGGGCAGAAAACAAAGAAAAGACGGACCTTTACGAGGAAACCGAACGTGCGCTTCGTGGGTTCGGAGGCGGAACTCCTGATCTGCACGAATCTCAGTCGAACCTGCGGAGGGACAAGTGTTCGAGAACGTCGTTTCTTGGGGTCTCCTCGAAACTGGAAGGGGCAGTGAATCGAGAGAGAGAGAGAGAGATGGGGATGGGGAGAGAGGGTAGTTGAGTTAACGATTCGATGCGGGTGCATTCATTCATGGTTCCATTGGCAGACCGAGTTGGTGAGTTGGGATCGGCCTGGCTGGTCCGAGCCTGACACGGTCGCAAGCCAGATCCGACTGGCCTTCATCAACCATCCTGAAAGATTCGAGACGTGACCCGGTGGTGGTGGTGGTGGTCCTATCGCGCCAGTTATTTACTGCAACTTGCCTCCAGAATCGTTGTACCTGGCGACGTTAAATTTCACAGCTGCATAGGATTTCGATATTCAATTTTACAAATTCCCTCTCATCTTTAATGTCTAGCTCCTATAAATTATATATATATATTTATATTGCAACTTTAACCGCCTACTTGTTTACTAAGGATATGATTTGACCAAAAACTTCAAAAGCAAATCTTGATAAAATTATATATGCCCGGGTGATAGAATCCCGAATTGTATTTGTTTGTTTAGAATATTTGAGAGTTTAGACTCAGTGGGCACGAAGCGAGGTTCATTAGGGATTATTTAACATGTTTCTTAAACCTTTTGTATTTTCTTTACACGTGACTATCAATTATTGGCACGTATCTTCTTTTAACACATACAATTTATTCACTGCCTTTTTATAATGAGATCGTCACGTGGCATAATCCCCTCAACCGATCCACCTTCTCGATCCGCCCGTTGAGGTGGCTTTCTGCCCTTCTATTTACCTCGGCAATGGACCACTAAAGAAAACTCTCAAACAATCGACTCCATTCCTCATCTGCCACTTGGAATCGTTATTTCTCCTAATCGGCCACCGGGCTTTGTCCACTCGCGCAAGCCCGGCCCATTCTACTCGTTCGGCCCTTTTCAATTCAATTCGTCCATCATTTGCGCCCGGACCCAAATGCCAAATGCAGCCCACCATTTCCTAAACATTTTAAGATCAAGATCAAGCCTGATCGGGCGAAACTTAGAGAGATGAGATTAAAGCCTATTTTTGAACCGATAGTCCACAAGAACATCCAATTCGTAGAGTTCATCAAGCGGGGCCTATTTAAATTCCAGGCCCGTGACGCCCGTCAGGAAATGGAGAAGAGCTTGTTCAGAGAATCCGGTACATAACGCCCGACCGGCTTTGAACTTCCGGTTCCGGAGAGCAAGGAGCGCCCGACAACGTGCGATTCCTCCCGACCGCGTTCTCGGATTCGCTCCGTCGTTCGCTCTTGCCCCGACCCGGAATCGAGTCTCCGTCCCCGACGGCCGGAAGAGACCGGGCTCCTTGACCCGAGAAGAGATCGGAAAATGGTGAATTCGTCGGCGGCAGCCAACATTTACCCGCTGTCGAGCTACACGTTCGGGACCAAAGAGCCCAAGATGGAGAAAGACACCTCCGTCGCCGATCGCCTCGCTCGCATGAAAGTCAAGTGCGTATCTTTCTGTTCTCCTGTTGATTTTTCGCGACTCTCGGGCACTTTCCAAAACCCTAGATGAACCCTCCGGCGGCGTTTCCGTTGAGGGGTCGAATGGAAATGGAGGGAATTCAGTTTGCTTTGTGTGCTTGTTCGTTTCTGTTGGGTCTGCTTGATTTGGGTGGTAGCAATTGAGTTCGATTAAGAATCGGGTCCCGTTGAATTCACCGTTTTCAGTGATGACTAAGTATCTTAAACCCTAAAGTTTTTCCCTTTCTCTGTTCTTTCAGCATCCTCAGGAGGGAGGCTTCATTTATTCGATTTTTGCGCTCTATGTCAACTATTTCTTTTTTATATCTTGTCAATTTGTCTAACAAATTTTTGATGAGCTCATAAAGGAAACGTGGTTTTCTTGAGAAGCTTAACAATGCACGAAAGAGTAAGTGCTCGTGGGATGAAAAATTTTGTGATTTGCTCGGTTGAATTCTCTTTTGATTCTGAGCTTTCAAATTAGATACGGGAATTAATTGTGGTTTATTAAGCTGATTGGAAGTTAATTGTTGTGTGCTTACGATTGAGTTTCCTTGGAATTCACAACGCCATGACCAATGCCTTAATATGAATTGCAGTTATATGAAGGAGGGAATGAGAACGAGCGTAGAAGCAATTTTGCTGGTATGTGAGCTTTAATTCCTACTTCTGCATATTTTTTTGGGACTAGAGTATTGCCTTAAAGTCATGAATGAACAATTGTTCCTCAATCGTGTTCCATTCTGCGTCAGTCACACTAGCTGAAGATGCTATTCTATATCTGCCTTTTCACAATGGTTACTTTGTATGACCCTGTGTTTAGTGTTCTACTGTATATAGTCGACGCTCTTCAGCATAACAGCTGAGAAAAGACACTTGCAATTTTTGGCTGATTGGAGAATATGATTGTTGTTTTCCTGCCAATTTTCCTCGCTCTATGCAAAATTGGTCATTCTTCAGTCTGTTAGCATGAAGATCTACCCAAATATTCTAGATTAATTTCAATAACACTGCGCCCATGTTATTGAACCTGTACCTTGTTTATAGATATGTGTGAGATTTTTGTGTCACTTGTTGCAGAACCTCCCTAATCATTGTCAACTCGAGTTTCCCTGTGTAAGGATGTGAGTTTACTTGCCGTCAATTGAATAGCAATGATCGGGGACTAGTGAACTGGTATTTCCTTTTTATTTAATAATGTAATAACTTGATATGTATATGATGTAAATGGTGAGAATATTTTGTTGGATAAAGTAATGTGTTGATATTCCACAGGTAAAATCAGTAGCTTCTAAATATCTTATTGTTCTTTCTCTCAGTTGTGGCATATTTCACTGCAAATTGTGCCATATTCATCATAACTTAGACTTCAGGATCTCATGTAACCTGATTGTTTCTTAAAAATTTTGAAATATGCATTTCACGGCAATTATGGTGTTGTGTCTTGACAGTGAATGTTGCTTTTCTTATCCCTATGTTAGCATCTTTTTGGCCTTGTATGCCTACTCGAGAATTCGGTTCAGTTATGACCTTTGTAATTTTTTTCACATCTTATTTAGTTCTTCATGAGTGGAAATTTGAATTTCTAACTTTTTCTTCTAGCTGATATATATTCTTTAAACTCTCATGCTTGGATAATGAACTTGTCCTCTTTCTTCTTATGTATTGAGACAAGCTTGACCTTGCAGGTACAAGAGCATAATCACCCGCACATTCTTCTTCTCCAAATTGGGAATACATTCTGCAAGCTTCCTGGGGGGCGTCTAAAACCAGGGGAGAATGGTATTATCATGCATGTCTTTACTTTTTCTTGATATTTGGTTATACATGAATCTCCTCCTATATATTGACAATATGTGTATCCTCATTGGTGCATATCTTTTACATGGTTATCTGACAGAAATTGAGGGATTGAAAAGGAAGTTAACGAGCAAGCTTGGTGCAAATTCTCCAGCTCTTGTGCCAGACTGGCAGGTACCATCTCCTGTTGTGTATTAAATGATGAGGAAAATCTTTGTTGACTTCATCTGATTCAGCAGTCCTTGGGCTTAGTTTGACGACAGTCTTGAGGGAAGGAAAGAGTGAGGAGTGAGATCATTGTTGCTGGATATGACGGCATTGGAATGTCTTCACCAGAAATGCGAGGCCATTGGAAGCCTTCTATTTATGTATTCACAAATGCACATGTATGCTGATAGGCTGTCCATGCAGCCCTTTGGTTTTTCATGACAATCACATGCGCATTGGCCCGCAGTTGTTATGCTATTTCTCAACATCTCTCTAAAGCGACTTGAATTTTTGCAGATCATAGACCTGATCACCTTTCAAGAGGTCGATTGCATATTAATTTGACATAAAAGACCTCTCTATGCTCGTGCAGGATAGTTATGTTTAAAGCTTCTTATGTCTCATTGCTTTTAAGGGGATTGGAGCATATGCATCATTTTTTCTCTTAACAATCGGTTTTACATCTCTATCATGGAAAAATGAGGTTTTTGGCTAAGCAAGAATTTTAGGGAAAAGATCTTGAGACTTCTTTCCTTTTTCCTAATTATTTCCCTAATCTGATGATATCAATGGGATTGACACTACATTCTTTAATAAAACATTTAGGTTTGAAATCATTGGATCAACAACCCAGTATGTAGTATGTTGGATGAAAAGATTAATGGAAATCTGTCAGGTTTTACTAATTTTCTTTAGGCTTTTAGTCAATCTACAGTAATGTTGGATAATGTTTGAGAGCTATCTGGTTTTTTGTTGATGTAAGCTCATTTTTTGATTCCCTTTTTATTGTGATGGTGTTTGAGAGCTATCTGGTTTTTGTTGATGTAAACTCATTTTTTGATTCCATTTTTCCTTTCTTTCTTTTTGTTGCACAGATAGGAGAGTGTGTTGCTATCTGGTGGAGACCAAACTTTGAAACCATAATGTACCCATATTGCCCTCCGCACATAACAAAACCAAAGGTGAATTACTTTGTTGCGGAAAATTTTTCATTATTGCTTAGTGTCTTGTATTATCTTTGTTTATTCTTTTTCTGTTCCTTCTTTCTGTTGTTACAGGAATGTAAAAAGCTTTTCCTGGTTCATTTGTCTGAAAGGGAATACTTTGCTGTGCCCAAAAACTTGAAACTTCTTGCAGTACCATTGTTTGAACTCTATGACAATGTCCAGGTATGACTTATAGCAATTGCGAGATTCCTTTTGTGTAGCATCATTGGAGTTGACTTGGCTTGTTGAGATTTAGGGGCCATTAGGACACGACTTTGTGTTTATGGCTTCCATTATGATTACACTCCTTTCCTTTAAATCCTTGTGACTACCTTCACTTGTAGTGTATTAGCTTAAACTTCTTAAGGAACTAAGTTTGTAATGCTGTTTCACAGTTCATTCAGATACTGACATTTGAATTGCTCTCTCAGATGCACACATCTGCTTCTGGTGTCACGTCTAGCTGGGTTGCTTGTTCTCTCTGTTTTTGTTGGGTGCTCATACCCCACTCTGTCGTATTCTTTTTGTTTGATCCTAACTCCATCTACCATACCCTACAATTGCAGAGATATGGGCCTGTCATATCAACCATCCCGCAGCAGCTATCTAGATTTCACTTCAAGATGATAACTCAGTGATTGTGCAATCAGCAGCGTTTTGCTTGTAGGAGTCGACATTATCAGTCATTCTTAGCTCATGCACACACCACTAACTTATCAGAGAAAGTACGGATGCTCTATTTATGCTGGTAACTGCGAGGTGACCTAATGCCACCAGAGGTTATATGTTGGAACTCATGCCTGCACTTCCTGTAGGTGTTCCAGTTCTGATTTTCCATTTCTGAACATTGTCCATTACATTCTTATGCTGATCTGTTAAGACTTTTTGGATATTACTGTAGTTTTTTCTAGGTTATAATTGCGTTACTCTTGCTACATTTTACAGACACATTATGCTGTCATTTTAACTCCATGATTGGTTAAAGCCAAGTACAGTCACTTCAGTGTGATGATTCTTTGATGACTTAATGGTGTTTCGTATGCTAGTTGGGCAGCATCTCTCAGCTTCTCTTATATCTTTTATCTTTTATTTTCTTGAGTAGATATTTTTCTTGTTTTCATCATTTTGTTGTTTGGATTTGCGAAAAGCAGGATGTCTCGTTCAAACATCCAATCCTCCTATTGTTTGACTTGCTTTTGAATAATCACATGGACCGAGGTTTAGGTAGCCATGCAAGACAGGATTTAGGAACAATTTTGGGATTCAAGCTTTGCTTTTCTTATTTTGAGGGGATATCTTTGACTGCCTTTCCCTGTTAAAGCAAAAGGCATTGGATAAATAGCATGTCCTACTGGATGGGATTTGAGGTAAGATCTCCTGGTAACTCAGTATATTGTTGTCAACTATCTATGTTTAGGTTCTCTGATGTCATTGAGGTCAGGATGATGATGGTATCTTCAGCATGGTAGTATTTCTGGTGTCCCAGTGTGCAAAACTGTGCAGGATGGGAGATTCAAAATCACTTGTTCAAAGCAAAGTGCGAGACAGTGAATTTTGCGATCGTTAAGGTTTGCCTGGTCAGTTGGATGTGGAACTTCGTTTGAGGTTAAATGAATTGCTTGAATCAGAACTTTTGTGAAAAGGTGATAACATACGTTGCCTTGGTCTCTATACCATTTTCTGTGGTTATAGCATGACAGTCGAAGCTGCCCACGGGCGCAGTGAAAATTGCACTACACATGCCAGTAGCAATCCTGACGCATGAGCGCAGGTCGAATCTCATCTCATCTCAGGGTCGATGGGTAGAACGCCAAAAAAAGTAAAAAGAAGATAAATAGTCCGTAGACTTGAAGCTCTATTGGATGACATTATTCTAAACTAGTTGCCAAATGATGTTCTGACAATGAGCTATACACGGCTTGATGTCGACTTTCTAACTTTTGATGTGTTAGACCTTCTACGAGTAACATTTCGTGCTCGTATTTATTTTACAACACCGTCATTTTCACGATCTTCTACTCGGTGATTATAATTTGATATATTCGAGGTGGATATGCTGGGAGCATGCTGCTCGATTAAGTATTATCCATGAAAACAAACGAGTGTCGACAACATTATGGCGACAGTCGATGTACTAATGCGTAGCCCACCACGGAATCGGCTAAGAAAGGGATTGTCGTTGGACGAAAAAGTATGACGACGACTCTGGATTTGAGTTCGGCATGCCAATGAATCTAATCTCAGTTGACCAGGGAAGCTTCTATCCCCTTTTGGACCAATCAAGATGCCTTGCTCCTGCAGCGTCACTCGCTGCGTAATCGCCCCTTTCGTCGTTGACTAGGCTGTACCCGAGGGAGTTCTCAATCGTCGCTTTTCAATTGTCTGTTTTAGTCACCATTGAGGAGAATCGTCATAACGATTACCCCATTTCTTATTCATTCTCATCTCCCCTCCTTATCTTGGGGGGGAAGAAAGAAGTGACAAGCGACACCTGTACGAGCTAAAGAGTCATCACCTCACCTGTTTTGGGTTAATATAAGCATGCGTTATGGTGCCAAAGTAGAATCCGAGGCCAAAGGGTTCTCAACTTCTCATCAGGCACCACATTGCGACATAGCCCCGACAATAATGATTAACCAAAGCGCTTCTGGACTGACGACGGTGGACCACGGCGATGACGCGAACGCCATGTCGTATTTGGCGAGTCCAGTTTTTGTTTTTGTTCCGACGTGTGATGAGCACACCCCCAATCATTGACTTTTGCCAAGATAATCATAGACAGAGTGGCAAGTGGAACGGCATCGAATCGTGTCCGAATACCAAGAACCGCCCCGGATCGAGCAGGCGGCGTGGCAGGTGAATAAACTAATGGAGAACAACAGCCCTCGTCAGCAGTACCGTCCCTTCTTTGTTTAGTGAAATTAAACTGACTAACTAATCATAAAGTCGAAACACCAACGGGTGTGCAGTTTTCTGGAGTCGTCATCATCATCCTGCCGCGCAAACGATGTGCACCCAAGAGGGAGCACTCCGGACTTTTGTTTGTAAATTATACGTAACGGCTGATGCATAACGAATCCAAGAAGTTGATTACTCTGTCAATCTTTATTGAATTAAGGACTGTCAATCATCTTTGGATGGTAATTGGTAAGCAATATTGATTAGGTCAGAAGAGAGGCACCATTGACTGCCATTGATGCGTTTGTTTTGCGAAAAATTGACGATTGGGAAAATATTCTCCAAAAAATGATCGCTCGAAACACTTATAAAAATTAATGAATGAGATATATTTTTATCTTTCATGAAATTGTTTAGATATAAATTGTTATTGATAATAAAAATATTTTTCATTGACTAATTATCTCAAGCGATACAAGCAATCGTCTTTTGGATTTTTTTTTTTTCAAATCATTCGATTTTTTGCTAAACTAATGCAGCCTTTTAGTGTCAGTTTCAGCCAACCTACCAAATCTTATGAGATTTATTATGTTATATAATTTGGTTTTTTCTCTTTCTATTTTGATCTCGTAGCTTCCAAAATTCTATTGTATTTGAGTAAAAGGCGTGGGGGCATGGGATGCTTTTTGTCCCTATCAAGGCCAATATACAAGCACAAGTTTATTTAAGTTGCAAAAATAAGTTCCCACATTATAATATTTATTTGCACATTCAAACTTCGGTGCAAGAATGGGATGTAAGGTCCGACATTTTGTTTTCTGTGCCACTGTTTCATATTCCATTATTTCCAAGATCCCAGTTTCAATCTTTTTGGCTTAGTGTCTTAATCAAATATGTACTTGTGTTAAGTTGTCGTTGATTCATAGATCCACGCGAAAGATGATGCCATGAGTTATAATAGGATATTAATAACGTCATGTTAGACTAATATGGTGTGTGACAATTATATTAAGATTGTAAATGTATGTATATGAAGCACCACTCATAGAGGATAAATCTTTATAAAAAATCTGCTAAGGCATGAGATCATGATCAAATTTTATTGCGACATTACCCTACTCACTTGCATCTTGCATATATATTTTCTTGTGTTTGTATTAATGTGATATGATATGGAAATGAGGAAGTGGCATAAACAACAGATAACAATCTGCCTTGTTGCACCATTTTGCACAAGGAAATGTTGAACAGAAGAAACCATTATGTGCAATACACGAATTCTATCATATGAAGTAAGTTTAGGCAATTGTTTATTTTTATGCAACCGATATTTCGTGATAAAAATGCGTCATTTACCAGGGTTTTTTTGTTAGATTTTCTCCAATCCTGTGATGGATCAAGAGAAAGAGAAAATCATTCCCAACAAAAGTTAAAAGTCAACACTGGAGTTCATTATTTCAACATCTTCATTTGTTTAAAGGGTAGTTTGATTTTTTTTTTCTAAGGAACATATGTAGTGTAATTTGGATTCCACTATTTGAGAATATATATATGTACCCTGAAAGGAATGTCCTACCACCAAGAGTTTGACAAAGTCATTTTTTGATATTGTAACCTACCAAAAACACAAAAAGGACATTCCTAGTCCGAAACTAGCCCATCATTGTTTGATGTTGTGACCTACCAAAAGCACACAAAAGATATCCTTAGTTTCAAAATTGCCCATGTCGTTGAGTCAACTTACATTCATTAACAAATATATTTAAATTAAAAACATGCGATATCTAAAATTAATTCCCTTTTTCATCAAGTCACATAATTGATTGATGTGCACACTTTTTTTTTTTAAACCAATTTAAGTGCACCAGAAAATGCCAAGATGAAAAGCCGATGGTTTTACGTTTAAGCTTCCTAAGTAGAGGTCTTTAAACCATGTATCATAAAGGGATTCAAGATTTCAGACCTAGGATAAAATTAGATATGAGGTTTTGGTAATAAGGAGCATGTCGAAGAAGAAAATGGTCAACATCATTGATGACGACTTCAACCGTTTTTTAAGCAATTATACATCAAGCATTCAACCGTTATATATATATGGGTTTAGATTTAAGAGCATATATTAGGTAATTAAAAAGTACGAGATGTCTAATATTAATTATTCTGCAGTCAAATCAGTGATTCACCTTAAGCCTTTGATGCAATGGCATGTGTACAATAGTTGACTTAGGATGCCTTCACCAGCTTGCCTGATTAATATATAATATAATTATAGTGAAAAGGATATTCGAATATTGTCATTAACAACTCTACACTCCACCTGTCCATCACTGTTCGGATATCCAACCACATCAGTTTTGTAAGTTATGAATAATTTTCTTAAATGGGATTGAAGTCCCCACATTGATAACATGCCATTCTAACTCCCAACCTCCTTAACATCAAATCAATTTCTATCTGTACTTTCTCGAGTTTTGCGTGCACTTTAGTGCTTTTGATGAATGACCGAAAGAGATCTACCTTGCCTAGTCATTGGTTCCTCAGGCCAGAATTTCCAGCACCCCGTTGAATAAAGGAGATCTTCTGCATTTGTTTAAGTAAATTCATGGGGCACGTTTGATTCCCTTGTTGCTTTAAAGTTTGGGAATTCCCTCAGACTTTGTTTGGCTTATCCTGATCGAAAGTCAGTTTCTGATCATTGGAGGAACTCCCTCTTAGTCAGGCCTTCTTGAAAGCCGATGATGCAACTAATTTCTCCTTCTGACCAAGAAAAAGAAAAGGCAGAAGAATATTTCTCAGCCGAAAAACCAAAAAAAACAAAACATTGGCTTGTCGGCAAGGGTTGTTGCAACATCAGTGGATTGCCAATGGACAATGAACACCTGACAACTTTCAGTTTACTTCCATCTTTTTCGTGAGTCGGTGTTGATGGTACATGAGGAAAGCACTCCAGTTGTCATATAAATGCAAGGAGACGGTCTTAGGCAACCTGTTAAACTACAGTAGACATGCTTTAAAAATGGGGAAAAGTGCCAAAAAAAAAAGTCCCAAACTTTTTGTTATGCCGATTTAGTCATAAATCTTTTTTTAGTGCTGATTTAGTCCTAAACATTTTTACGTTATGCCAATTTAGTCATTTCCGGCCAATTTAGGACAGATTTTGCTGACTGAACGCCGGCCGGCCGACGTGACCTAATCGGCGCTGACGTAGACAACTTTTAATAATATTTTAATATTTTCATTTTTTTTTCCTTCCTCCAGCCAGTCGTCGGAGCTCGGCGACCGGTAGAATCATTAAACGGGTGGGTAATGGTCCGACCCAAATTGACCAATTAACTCATTTATGACCCATTTATGTATAATGTAAATTTTTCGACCCATATTCGACCCAACCCATATTAATAAAATATTTTCATATTTAACCAAATTTAGAAAAACTTATTCCTATGTTTTTTTTAAAGATTATATTACTAAAATACTTCCAAGTTTATTTCTTATATATATATTATTTTTAAAAAATTGTATTGCTAAAATAGTTTTATACAACAAGAATTTAATGGACAATTTTTATAATTTTTAAAATAATTATTTTAAAAAATCAAAATTTAATTATTTTTTTAAATTAAAAATTTAATTATTTTTTATTTTTTAAAAATTAAAATTTTAATTATTTTTATTTTTTAATATATTTTTCTTTTTTTCTTCTCCTTCTTCTTTTTCTTTGGCCGGCCGCCGGCCAAGACGACGGTCGGCGAACGGCCACGAGGCTAGCCTCGAGCTCGGCGGCGTCGGCGAGCTCGAGGCTCGCTAGATCTAGCGTGCTCGAGTTCGCCCGATGTTGGTGAGCTCGAGGCTCACTAGATCGGCGAGACAAGAGCCTCGCCAGATCCGGCGAGCTTGAGGCTCGTGGGCGTCGGATGAGCTCGAGCTCTCCCCTCGCCGAAACTGGTGAGGCTCGAGCCTCGCCCGACGCCGATGAGCTCGAGCCTCGCCTGACGTTGGCGAGCTCGAGCCTCGCCGAGATCCGCCCGGCGAGGCTCGAGCTTGCCTAACGTCGGCGAGCTCAAGGCTCGCTGGCCGGTCGCCGGCCATCGCTGTGCCGGCGACCGAAAGGAGGAAGGAGAAAGAAAAAAAAAAAAAGAAAGAAAAAAAAAAGGAAAGAAAAGGAAAAGAGAAAATTATAATTTCGATTTTTATAAAGTTAAAGAGGAAAGAGAGAGATTACAAAGTTTTTTGTTGAAAATGGGTTCTCAACCCAATCCATTTAAAACCCACTTAAGACTCACTTATCGTAAATCTTTAATTGTGAAACCCATTTAACTACTTTTTGTAAAAAATAAGTGACCCATTTATGACCTATTTTAACACCTCTAGCGACCGGCCTCACCCTCGCCGGATCTGGCGAGGGTCGAGCCTTACCCATGGCCGACGAGGGTGAGCCCCGCCAGCTCGGCGTGAGCCCAGCTCGACGGTGATAGCAAGCGGCTGGATTAGCTTCGGCGGACGGCGAGCAGGGTGCGGGTGAGGAGCGCGAGAGGCGAAGACGCGCGAGCAGGGGAAGGCCACCTCCTCACCCTCGCCCTCACTAGATTCGGCGAGGGCGAGCCTCGCCGCCTAGGCCTCAAGACAGCCTTGCGCTGGGCGGGCGAGGCTCGCCCTCGCTGGCCATCGCCTCTGGCCGGTCGCCGAGCTCTGACGACCGGCTGGAGGAAGAAAAAAAGAAAAAAAGAAAAAAAGAAAAAATATTAAAATATTATTAAAAGTTGTCCACGTCAGCTGGTCAGCGTCCAGTAAGCAAAATCCGGCCAAAATTAGCCGGAAAGGATTTAATTGACACAACGTAAAAATATTTATGACTAAATCGGCACAAAGACAAAAGGTTTAAGACTTTTTTGTCACTTCTCCCTTTAAAAATGAGATCTGTATGTGTAGCCTCTGTTAATTTGTATCATTCCAACTAGTTTCAGAATATAAATATGCAAATGTGATCGCGACAAATAAGAGCTATTGATGGGTTATATTCAGTAACACATAAGGGATGCAGTTGAGATTGAGTTTCGGACCATTTTGCAGTTTCAGCTTCTCTTGTCAGCGGAATCTCCATCTGAATTTTCTAAGGGACGGTGTGCCATGCCCTTGAAACTATTTACAGTAAGCTGAGGCCAGTTGAACTTTAAAACTCTCAGGAGTTCCTTGGTTGTCCTATGGAGCATTTCTTCTTCAGTACCATAGATGGGTGTGGCGATCAGAGATGGACGACATGGTTGTAGTAGAATAGAAGGCAGTAACTTTTGGGGGCAGGCAGTTTAATTCGACTCCGACATTGATGGACACCTTGTTTATGTCATGTAAAATACCAACACTGACATGAAAGAAGAACATGTTTCATCATGGTACGGTCAAGAGGACATGCCGACTTGCAGATTTTTTAGCTGAGATTGCATGAGCTGTGGTGCAGATATGATACCATGCATTCATCCTCTGTTTCCTAATTTCCTCAGAGAAGCCATGGTTTTTACTTGAATTTTCACCGAGTAGAGTTAGAGAAGTAGCTGGCTTCAGTTTAAAATCAAATGGGAATTGATCACTGGTGGTAAGTGGTTGATGCAAAATATGAGAAGAAAACTTTTCAGAAAGAGTTTGGAGTTTTTTTTTTTGGTAATGATGGCGCATTTTTCTTTTTGCTCTTTGACTTAATGTTTTAATTTTTTGGGTTGAAACTTGAAAATGTTTCAGTTATACCTACTTTTTCTATCTCCCCCAGAAAAGACAAGCTTGTACCTTTTTCCATTTTAAACAAAGGGGAGGAGAGAAGAAAACCATCGCTTTTAAATACCAGAGCCTTTGCCCTGCCCTCCTGTCCTCAACCTCTTCTTTTCTCTCCTCTTTTTGCTCTTAGCTCTTTGTCATTACTGAGGGTCCATTTTTGAGCTCATCACTGATCTGCATACTGTTACATTTGGCATAATGGGATGCAAGTCAGTGGAAAAAGCAAAGGCAAGGCACAGAAAGGGGTTGTGGTCACCAGATGAAGACCAGAGGCTCAGAAACTACGTCCTTGAACACGGCTACAGTAGCTGGAGCTCAGTTTCCATCAATGCAGGTGTGATCTTTAGGCATATGCTCGCATGTTCTGTAGTATGAGAAATCTACTTGGTATATTCAATGTGCCATTGTTGTTATGTCATGATCTCAGTTCTTAGACATTAGATCATTCCAATAGCAATGCTCGAGATGGATGCGTGCATTCGACAGTAAGGAAACAATGTAATCGGGCAGACAACATCCAACAACTGCAGTCTGGTTTCGAACCTGCAGATAAAGCAAAGACTTAATTTATTCTGTATCGGAATGGATTGATCCAATGGTGACAGAATTTGGCCATCATTTTGTTCACATTTCTGTTTTCTTTAATTGACCTGGACAAACATGAGTTCCCAAGGAGCAATTGGTATTTTCTTGGTAGTACATAGGGACAAAGAACTGATAAGTTCCACCTACGCCACATAAAATTTCCTGATCGCTGACTTTTTGGTAATGATGGAGTCACTTTGCAATAATAAGAAAATGCTGAAGTCAGAAACAGCCGGGAAAGACGGAAAAATGCTTACTTGGATGGCAAGTTAGGAAGACAATTGTGCCTTTAAATTAACAAATATCGAAATTAAGACTAATGCATTACAACAAAGTCTGGTATGCGGATCCCGTCCATTCATGTGAAAGAGATTGATGGTGACTGGATAGTCCTAAGAGAAAACTTCGTAAGTTGACTTTTGATAATTATAATAAGTCAGGTGGTCCTTCTGTGCAGGTTTGCAGAGGAATGGTAAGAGCTGCAGATTAAGGTGGATTAATTACCTAAGGCCAGGATTAAAGAGAGGCGCGTTCACAGTACAGGAGGAAGAGACAATTTTGAACCTCCACCACTTGTTAGGCAACAAGTAAGCGAGGGCTAAAAACTGTTTCTTTTGCCATACTGTATCGTGCTAGAGAGTCTCTTATTTGTTTTCAAAGGCACTGGATAAAGTGATCTAATTTTCTCATGTGATTAGGTGGTCTCAAATAGCACAGCATCTCCCTGGAAGGACCGATAACGAAATCAAGAATCATTGGCATTCTTATCTTAAGAAGAAGATTAATGTCAAAGCTGACAAATCTCACCTTCAGATGCCGAGCAATTCAGACTCTGCGGGATCTCCGAACTCTACAGACTTTCCATCTGATCACACCCAAAGTTCTGATGCAACGGAATATACAAAAAGCACAGCTTCTCAAATTCCGAATATTCTCAACCCCACAAAAGAGGGTGAAAGCTCATTGCCGAGGCTTCTTTTTGCGGAGTGGCTTTCTCTGGATAATTCTCCTGGAGGAAGTTTCACAAACCATGCTGAATCACAAGCTCCTGGAGATGATCACCATTACCACTCAAGCTCTCAGAATTCCTTAGTTTCTTCAGTGCTAAATGAGGGAACTTTTGGCGGCAGCCGTCAATATCAGAATGATCAGATTGAATTTTTGTCCAGTGAGATATACAGCTCACAGTTCAATTTTGAGGATCAAATCTCGGGAAACGGGCTTGTGCAGTGTCTTTCTAGGGATGATCTTTGTAGTGCGTTCAGCATTGACAATGATATGTTGTACAATGAGAATTTGTTTACTTACCAGGGGTGCAACTACGAGAGAGAATAACATCTAATTATACTTCCTAGATAAAATATGGGATTTGCGAAACACACAAGTCCTTTCCAAGTCAGGCCGTTCACCTGAAGAAGTGATGAGCCGAGAAATATTGAAATAGTGTAATTAGTTGTTACTCTTCCAGTCTTCCCCATGATGTTGGCTCCAAGAGAGATCCCGTATCTTATGTCGCATTCACTTTAGCATAACAACTGATTGTCTTCAAGTTTCACGTGATTAACTTCTGCAGTTTCTCGACAAATTGTTGTCCCAGAAAATCTTGTTGATACTTCCTCTCCTCTGTAGTTGTTATGCCTGATTTCAAAGGGCTCTAGCGCATAAGCTTTCTTTACGCCAAAGAATGGTTTAGTTGTGGTCTTAGAAATCCTATGAACAGGGCGAAAAATGAAAATGGTAGCCTCCAGACCTCGTTTAAATTTTGAGTAAAAGAATGTACAGTTTCATCTTCTTCTCAATAATAAGTGTCGGATGTGTCAAGCGGACACCGCATGGTCACCTTGAACAGTACCCTAACGCAGCATGAACATAACATCAATTGCAGGCGTGTAAGAGTTTCACTTAAAGAAGCCCGTTGCGCTAATGGGCCTAAAGAGAGGATTGTGCCATACCCCATCATTTACTGCCTATTGGCATATGGACTATGGAGCATATGTTCGAAAAGCCAGAAGTAGAAGCTGTCTCCGAGTCTCGAGACACCTTGGCAAGGGCCCAAACTGTATTCAGAAATAGGAAAGACATATCCATTCACCTCTGACATAACTCCTTATCCAAAGCTCATTGAATAACAGTTCGTAAATTAATTTTCGTGCTTCGACTTAGCTGACTATGAAGCTAATCAATTGTCTCTTTTCTTGATAAGTGGCCACCCTTCCAACATGGAAGGAGGATGTTGGGGGTCGAATCCTCATCTTCTCAGGAGGTTGGGGTAGGGACGAATTAGTTTCAGAACTGGGTTTCGATTCCCACGTCCTGTAAGGAGACATGACAAAAGTCTGAGAGTGAGTGTTAGAGTAGGAATAGAATATGACTGACAAAAAAAAAAGAAGTGAGATTTTCTCATTGATGAGATGAACATGCATTCAACCACTCAAAGCTAACCACATGATATTTAGGAAAAGAATTATCTCCACCATCCCCAAGACCGACATGAAGCCCTTTTGCCAATCGGCAGTAATATTCATTTGTGGAAAACATACGCCATTATTCTCGCATTTCTGTGTATGCAGCTAATCAATCCTCGAAGATTGACACAACCCTATAAGATTGGATTCCAGGGGTCCTTATCTGTTGAACTCAGTTTGCATGTGAATTGTGAGGCTGTACAATTCTTATTGGCTTAGCACAGGTCCAAGGAAATGATCAATACGCAAAGCGCACAGGTTACTCTAGCAGAAAAATAGTGGGAAACAGCTCTATTATGCTTTAAGCATCCAACTTGAAAATTCAAGGGAAACTTTCAATGAAGAACATGAAGTATGGCCATTTTCTCTAAAAAGGGCTCAAAATGAACATTATTTCAATTAAGGATCTGAACTAATTATCATAGTGTCAGTTAGGGCGCGAATGATAACCATTCTGGTCAGAAATTGATTTTTGGAAGGGAAATAGATTTTTCTATTTCTATTTCTAGATGGGTTTCTAAGCAAAAATACCCATTTGATAACCACAAAAAATATCTACTCTAAAAATAGAAATTCGTTTGATAATGATACAAAATTTTTCCCTTTCAAACGGCGGCAACCGATTGGTGAGCGTGGTCGTCGATCGACCGGTTGGCAACGGACGACAGATGGCGGTGGTCGCAGTAGCCGATGATTGGCAACCGGTGGATAGCGGACGGCAATGGCGGCCGGCAAACGACAACCGACGATTGGCGACTGGCGGACTGCGACCGGCGGATGGCGACCGGCGACTTGTGGTCGACGATCAGTGGACGGCGGCGACAGTGACTGGCGAATGGCAACAACGATGATCGGCAGCGACGAATGGACGATCGGTCCGTAGCAAGGACGAACGATGAGGAGAATTTTTATTTTTTATTTATGTTGCAGAATTAGAAAAGTAGAAAATTTTTACTTTTGATTTTCATTCTAAACCTATTTCTGGAACAAAAATCTATTTCAAAAATAGAAAAGTGAAATAATTTTATCAAATGAATTTCTATTCCGGAAACAAGTCTAGAATAGAAAAATTGTTTATGGAACATAAATTATTGTTTGTCACGCACCCCTTAAAGGCTTCAACTGATGATATAATCTAAATTAAGGGTCTGACAAAACATGAACATCTCACATGCCACCATGATGGGGGTGTTGACATCTAAATTTTAACGACCCGTTTACTCATTTATCGCATTAAAAATAATGGGGTAATTTTATCCCTGAAAAAATATTAATTGCATAACATATAGATTGAAAAAATATTAATTGCATAGCATGTAGATTTAGGTGCATTTATTTTAATTTGCATTTTTTTACATTTATTTACAATGGACGGGTGACATAGGGGTTTGAATCGATGGTTCGGAACTTTAATTTGATGAGTTGGGCTAAACCCATAAAGAGAAAGAAATCGGCCTGCCCCCGTATCCTTCATATTTTACGGATTTATCTTTGTGAGAATTCAAAAGCAAATATTGCGTTCGAAAAAGAAATCTCCATAGATATGGATTTTGAAAAAAATTAAAACCCCAATCTGTGGTCTATAAATAGGTTAAACGCGTAGGGTTTTGGGGGCGACACAATAGAGAATACACGGCCACCGTTGCGAGAGAGAGAAGTGACTGCGACAATTCAAATTTTTTATAATATTTCTCTCCTCCCCACATCACATTCACGCCTCTGCCCCTTTTTCTTCGAGCAAATCACATACTCCACTATATTATTTTTACAACCCCTCGTGATCATGGATGGTCACATGGATTATTCCATGATCTGACCATCACTACTTGGAGGCCGGCAAAACCACAATTCCAAAGCACACGTAGAGATGAGAGAGATCCACGAGTGAAAGAGAGAGAAAAGGTGCTTGGCCAAAGCTTCTTGACTCTCGATGAAGTAGCCTCGCCAGACACACCTACTTTGATCGTTGTTGCTATACGGCGAGCTGGCACCTCCCCGAGTCGCCGCTCTCACTTGCCGTACACTGGAGGTCCTCCGATAATGCCGGCGAACGGGGAACGTGAGAGTTGGTGGGCTTGCACCACGGCCTATGAGAAGAAATAGAAGTCGAAAGAGAACGTGGCTGAAGAAGAAGACCAGTGAGATTGAAGAAATTAATCTGCTGCTCCGGTCAAAAAAAAAAAAAAGAATCACAATTTGGTCAAGTAAATCCAAGCGGTGGATCTGTCTTCTTTTGAATTTCGTCCAGATCCACGAACCCCCTACCTTCTGTTGCCGCCTGCCCTCACGACTTCAGGAGCCCCAGTAGCTTCCAATATGTTCAGAAGGAACAAAAGAAGACCAAGTGAGAAGACATTCGGCCACCGTTCTTCTCTGGATTACTGAATTCGTGTCATCGATCATTCCCCATTGAGCACCCACGAACCATCACTGACCACGGTTCGCGATCCATCATCGAAGATCCATTTTGCCGGTTCCAATTTGGGAAGCTTATTTGAATGATAATTTGAATTGGATAATTATCTCGTTTGCCCTTAATTTGAATATTCTACGATTCAATTTGATTGGGAATATTATATGATTTTTGAATTTGAGTGATAAGTACATCCCAAATTAAGATTTATTTTCTAACTTGCAACCACATATAATCTTTGATTCCATCTATAAGGCTTTAGATGGAATTATTGATTTCGCAGGAATATTTAAAATTGATGTTTTAATCTTTAAGGCTTAAGATCAACTCATTGATTTTATTAGCGAAATAATCAAGTTGATTATATATTGTTTCCTAATTTGAACAATGGGTGATGTCTTTGATGACTCCGAATGATTTGATGCTTATCTTTAATCGCTTTATTTATCCCAAAAATACAAAAAAAAAATTGCATTTGCATATCATGTAGATTAGAATTGATTTCCTAGATATAGTTGCATGATAGAATAGTTAGATTCATTTCTAATTATATTAGAATGCATGCTTAGATGGTATCTAGGTTAGATAATATCTTTGAATTAAATTGCATGTCGAGATAAATTTTCTAAGTTAAAATAGGATTCAAATTAGTCTATTTCATAAATTAAAATAGATAATATCTCACTTTAGTTAGATTTTTATTATTAGTAATTTTTAATTACGAATTTTAAAAAATACAAAAATATCATGCACATGTTATATAGAATGAAGTTCATGAAACGCATGTTATTTAGTGATTGTTGCTAGGTTCATTTAATTAGAAACTGCCCGTTATTAGAATTAGGTCATTTGTTTAAATTAGATCGCGCATTTAATTATTGGACAATTTTAATTTTGAATTTCATGAAAAATATAAAAAAGAATTGTCTTAGATTTTTTAGGATAGACTGCATGCTTATATTTTGTTCATGCATATTGTCATGTCATATCATTTCATGTTAGATTAGTAGCATGTATTGCATGATTCTCATTGAATAAGTGAAAACAAAAAAAAAAATTGCGTTTTAATTAGAAATCATATCTAGAATTGTTGATGTGAATTCTGATCTAACATTGTAAATGCTTTCGTTGTTATGAGGTAAATCTTGCAATTTATTCATTGCTTTATCTAGGTGTTAAGTTGTTGGTTTGTGCACCCGCATGATAGCCTCACATGTTAGGGAAATAAATTAAAATTAATTCAAACTGCTTGCCAAACAATTTTTTTTAAATAAAAAAAAGTACGGAAAGGGAGTTAGAGAAATTTAGCGTAACCAAGTCACCGAACTCACAATCTAAGTAAATCTCCCAATCTCCCGTTACTTTACTTGGGTTTTTAATTAACCTACAAAAAATATATTAGTGGAGATTCCTAATTGAAAAATCAATTGCATGTTGAGAATTTGAACCTAAGTCGCAAATTGGTATGGGCTTGGGAGAGCCTGAGCTAAGTTAGACTTAGTAGTCCATTAGCCAAATCCTAGGTGGTGCACTAAAAAATTTAGGTCGCGACAGAGGGCATTTTCGTCCACATGCTTTTTATTTTTTATTTTTTTCTATAATCATCGTCTTTCTTCTAAACATAAAGAAAAATGAAAAATCACGGCAACTATATTTGCAAGAGAACGCAATCACGTACAAATCCTCCCCCGATCCGTCAAGAACAGACCCTCCCTCAGTCCATCCTCCAGTGGAACCGGAAGCCCCAATTTACCGGCGAAACCCCATGAATCGTCGCCGTCACCTCCGGCTCAGTCATGTTTCCACGGAGGATGTACCGGAGCGGCGGCAAGTTGTCGATGCTTTAGGCGGTGAGAGCACAGGAAGGCGTCAAGGACTCATCATCTGTGAGCGTGCACGTGACCAAGAGCGATCTCCGTCGAGAGGATGCCATAGCCATTTTTCTACAGAATTTTCCCACTTCCCGCAAACGTCCCATTCTATAAAACAAACAATTCTCCTTCGCCTCTTTAATTTTCAGCGAATTTCAGGTCAATATGTTTATTTATTTATTTCTTTTTGTTGTAAGCACAGAGGGACGTAATTTTTTTTTTTTTTTTTTTTTTTTTTGCAATCCGGGAATCGCCATACAGCCGGCAGTCGGCGACGTAAACCCGAGGGAGCACTAGCATGGGACCCACCACCCATGGCACCTCACTTAAGTCGTGCAACATGACGAGGAGGGGAATCGAACCCTGACCTTTCGTGTGACCAGTGTGCGCCCTAACTGCTCGGCCACCACGGGGCACAGAGAAATGTAATTCTTTGTCTACAACCCAACCCATATTCACTTGAAATGGTTGAGAATTTTGATTTTTGCTTCCATTGGTTCATATCGATCTTTGGTCGTAAGCACGAAGGGACATAATCATCTTTGACTTCATAATAATTTTTGCTTTTGCTGGTTCAGATCGACTGTTCAGTCGAGATTCTTTTTACCAGTCGATCTGAACCAAGCTAGATGTTGCCTAAGGAAGAAAAAAAAGGAGAGAAAATGAAGAAGATGAACTGGAGTGTCGGCTTAAGGAGGAAGAAAGAAGTAGAAAAGAAGGAAGAAGATAGGAAAAGCAATAATAGAAAGAAAAAAATATCCTTGGACGAAAATGCCCTTAACCGTAAGTTGAAGAGTGCATGTGAGATGCATATGTTCCCTAAAACCCAAATATTTGACATTGTGTCACTCACTCCGATCACTTCGGACCCTTTTATGGAATAATATTCATTTTGAGCTTTATTTTTTTTGAGAAAACTACACTTTAAATTCTTATTTGAAATTTTCTCAAAATTCGAACATGAAAAGGGGGCGCATGCTAAGTCTTGATTCGAATATTATTTCTGGAGCTGAGAGTTTGAACCGGTAGAGTGGTGGGCAAAGAAATTGATAACTTATATTAATGTAAGATCCATCCAATTGTGAGCTATGTGGGATGGTTGAGGGCTTCACAGACGCCCTAAACCGAAGAAAGGCGACGCCATTAAATCCCCTCCGGTCGTCATCTCAACCAGTGGCAAGGACACAAGAAACTTCATGCTCGCCGGTAGACGAATTTCTCCATGCCTCAGAAACAGCAGAGGTGACTGCCCTCTCGCGGCCCTTTTCATGTGACTCGGGTATGCACAGAATAATCAATCGCCAAACCTTTTGGTGTCTTCTTCCCCGGCGTGCATTGAGAGGCTATCCCATCCGCCTATATTAAAAGCTCACTCTAGTCATTCTTATACTCGTAATTCATTTATTCTGATTTTTCTGATTTATTTAGGTTGCGGTCTCCCTCCCTTTCACCATCACCAAAAAGTTACTCATATTAGTAGAAAAGCAACATGGATAGCGTACGAACTGTCTAAAGCAAACCCTCGTTCACATACAGTTCATAAACTGAACTTATGCACGTTTCTTACATGTTTGACAGAACTGCCGTGTACACACCAGAGAAGAGTCAGCCATCAACAATGACGACTAACGCCAAATTAGCAGCAAATGTTAAAACGATGAAGCACTCGGATAATATAATAGCCTAACGAATGGAGCCCAAATAATAACATCTACGTATGGATTTGATGGTTACGCAACATGGCCAAAAAAATCTTCAGCCTCAGAAAATACTGAGGAGCTTCTTGGGAGTGATCCCTTTGGCGCGGTACTCAGCGGCTAATTCCTCTGCCTGGAGAATATCTTGCTCTCGTTTGGCTTCTATGAGCGCCCTCTTTTCCTCTGCAGCCTTGTGGTAGAGAGCAATTTTGTTCTTCATTTTCTCCACATATTCCGCCTTCTCCCTCTCCATCATTTCCTAATTGGCAATTAATCAGAGCAAAGTCAGTCAAGGTGGAATATGGCGTATTCTTATCGGATGCAGAGCCAAATCAAGGGAAACATTCTGATAACTTATATGTGTCTGAGACAATGCACCACATCTTCAATTCACGACTGACGTCAAAGGAAAGATAATTGGGCATGTGAATCACAATGAAGACAACTGAACTGGATGAGCAGATTCATAAGTAACTTATAACATTCCCAAATTCATAGTGTGGTACCTCAATTTTCTTCATCTCAGCTTCTGCAGATGCTTTTTTCCTGTTCTCCCATGCGTCAGTTGCAGTTAATTTCTTGTAAGCCCTGCCCAAAAAGTGTTCTTGTTAAACTACTTGTTGTGTATGCCAAAACTTCATTTTGGAAATTAACAGGCAAAGCTCAGATCCGTAAATAGACTGGATTTCTCTAAACCCCCATCAGACAGAGTGACTTGATCCTACTTGTTCTCTGCTCTGCACTTTTCACTTTCTTCCCATGCTCTGATGAGAGATATCGTTTTCTCTGTTTCGACTCTCGCTAGCTCCCTGCCTGAAGAGTTCATGAAGATCCGATGTGATATCAAACGCTTTTAAAGATCTTCAAGCGATAAAAAAACATAAAATTAAACCATGAAATTTCTTAAAAAAAAATTTCTTCAATTCACCTCGGCGAGAAGAACCTGCGGTCCCAGAAGCCTCTGCCATGAACACAACGACAAACGTTAAATCACACAAAAATTTACAAACCCAACTAAAATTCCATAATACCGACACAAACTGTTCGAAACATAGAAACTACTAAGGAAGCTTGACAAAAGTCTAGTTCAAACGAAGCAATCATCTGAAACCAAACCAGATGGAAATTAGAACAACAGACGACTTGCATAATCACATCGTATCTGATGATAGCACCTGAACCCGAGAATCAATTTTTTTCCCTATTCTTTCTCGATTCTACGGCACACAAAAGATTGAAAAGCAATCGACTTTCCATCACCAACAGAAAACGGACACCAACCTCTAACGCCAAAGGGTGAAAAGCAAGATGGAAACGGAGAAAACTTCAAAACCCCGTTACTACTTTGGACGATGGCGAGGGCCCTGGGTTCCTGGGGATCCTCCTCCTCCTCGGAATGCGGAGAGATCACGGGCTTCTCCTCTACGACGTCCCGTGGACGCCGGGGCTCCACCATCTTGGGTTCTTCTTCGGCCATGGCTGAATTACCGAAGGGCGGTGCCAAGGAGGGTGATCACCAGTGACAGCTCGGGAGCAAAGGTGACATAAGAAACGAAGCACAAGGAGAGGTGAGAGCGCTGGTGGAGATATTATAGCAGGCGGGAAAGAGAGAGCTGAGCTAGACCGTAGATAACGGTGAGGAGTCCACGTGGGGATGGTTCGACATAAGAAAAATATTAGCTGACGTATCGTCATTTTACAAAATATACGGTACAATGTCAACCATACATTTTTATTTAGGAAATTGGGAGATTGGTTCTTCCATTTTCCTTTTTTCTTTGGACTTTCCATCACTCCCTATTTTCTTGGCTTAATTTAGCATTATATTAGAGAATTTAAAAAGGAAGATGATTATGACACGGCCCAATAAATGGACGTGTTCCAGAAGTTTCCCAAGCGCCGGATCGTGGTCCATTCGTGACCAAGCTCGAGCTCGTTCATGGGTAAGTGATCCTCCAACGTCCCAAAACGAATACCCTTAAGCTTCCCAAGGCCCTGGGGACTCTTGTAACGATTGGGGAAGATTTAAATCTCATAATTAGATAAAAGAATAGGGGTCCCCTCCCCTTGAGTTGTATCACCATGTTCATAAGCAAAATAAATACTACCGAGCTTCACTATCCTTGTGAGTCAAGTGTGTGTTTAAGGTTAATTTGGGAGAAATTCTAAGGTCACACGAGTTTGGAAATATGAGATTGATTGACCCGTGATAAGTGGTATTAGAGTGAGTTGTTCCAAAGTGCAATGGTTGATCTACATTCCGATGTCGCAATTGCTCACTGTGAGGATTGTGAGGGTCGTAGAAGGGCTACTGAGAAGGTTAACACCAAGTCACAAAAAAATCGTGTTGTTTCGAGTTCAAGGGATCTGATGGGAGACTTGGAACACTGAATGATGAACATGGAAGAGATCATCTCGAATGTCCAGAGATTGGTAGAGGACTTGATCCAGACCGTCGAAGGAGTGGATGTCGAAAGGGAAGAGCTCATGGCTGAGGTGCAAGAGTTCAAAATTGGCATAAGGGAACTCCACGGCAAGTGCTTGGGACCTTCACCCAAGAACTTCAACAATGGGATGAAACTTGGGAGGCCATGATGGTGGTCATGCGCGCAGAAATAGTCCAGTTTAAGGGCAAGCTTGCGGAGGTTGAAACAATATGTGTGAATGGGGTGGTCATCGTGCAAGCCAATCTACAATTGGACACACTGAAGCCAAGAGAGTTCAAGAGCTCGCAGGTGACCAATGATGTGAATAATTTCTTGTGGTACATGGAGCGGCTCTTCCAAACCACGGAAATCATTAAAGGTGTATCTCGGGTAAATACCACATCGATGTACTTAGTTGATAATGTATTATTGGGGTGGCCTTGTTGGTCGAATGATAAGAATAGGGATCCTCTCACGACGTGGGCTAGGTTCGTCAAGGAATTCCAACAGAATTATTATCCAGCCTATGCGGAGGAGGATGCTCGCGATGAGCTTAAGCACCTTGAACAAAAGGGCGGAATATGTGAATGAATTTTTAGGGTTACTACTCCAAATTCCTTCGATAAGTGACATGAAGGTGTATCAAAACAAGAAAAGCTTGAATGGTGCAACGCAAGGGATTTCATGATGGCCACATTCGTGGTTGAGTCTCATGTGGAGTACAAGTCGCCTTGCACAACGAAGTTGGACTCTCGTTCGAAGAAAAAAGACCAATGGTGGGGGATATCAAAACAAGTACAATCGCCCGAATAAAGGCAAACCACCAACAGTCACTCCTAGGTTCCAACTCCTAAGGCCCAATCGAAGTCGAGTGGCTAGGGACAAATGAAGGTATGCACCTACAAATACTTCTTTTGCGACGGTCCACTTCTGACTTGGGATTGTTTGAAAATGGGCAAGTTGGTGGCCCTATGTAAGGAGGATGAGCCACAAGAGCAATCGCGGCTGGGATTGTTAAGAATCCTTAGTTGGATCAAGTCCAAGAAGGCAAGGAGTCTAAGGGACTTATGTTCCCAGACCTAAAGAGCGGAGAAACCACGCTGAATGCACTCATGGACACTGGGACGATTAATCTCTTCATATTGCAAGAAGCCGCAAAGAAACTCAACCTTTGGGTCGAAAAAGGAATCGAATGGCTCAAGACTGTGAACTTCAAGGGGATCTAGGCTAGTGATGCGACTAGGGATGTGAATTTTCACATCGGACAACGGAAGAGCAAAGAAACCTTTGAGATAATTCCACTTGACGATTATGATTTTGTCATTGGCATGAAATTCCTAGATAGGATCAATGTCGCTATTATGATGTTTGCTGATTGCATATGCATCTTGCATGCGTGTTGTTAATGTATGATCCCAGTCCATCGGGAGTTAGGTCGTGATTGTAAGATGCTCTTAGCGATATTATTATAAGTGAGATAAAGACAAACGGGGAGAGAGAGAGAGAGAGAGAGAGAGAGAGAGAGAGAGAGAGAGAGAGAGAGAGAGAGAGAGAGAGAGAGAGAGAGAGAGAGATGAGCTAGATGATAAGTAATGGTGAAGAGTCTAATGGGGATAGTTGGACACAAGGAAAATGATTAGCTGACGATATCATCATTTTGCAAAATGCATGGTACAAAGTCAACCACACTTTTTTATTTAGGAAATTGGGAGATAGGTTCTTCCGTTTTTTTGTTCTTTTGACTTCCCATCACTTCTTATATTCTTTGCTTAATTTAGTATTGGGTTTGAGAATTTAAAAAGGAGGATGATTATGACATGGCTGGTTGACATGGCTCGACAAATGGATGCATTCCAGAAGTTTCCCAAGCCCTGGGCCATCTGTGACCAAGCTTGAGCCCATCCATGGGCAGGTGACCCTCTAGCTCTGCCCCTCTTGAGTCATCTTATACAGCTATGTAATGATTGAGGGAGATTTAAACCCTATTGTTAGATTAAAGAGGGGATTAGCCTCATACATGTATATATAGGGAGCTCCTCCTCTTAATTGTATCACGTCATTCACAAGGAAATAAGGGCTATCGAACTTCACTCTTTATATGATCCTTGTGAGTCTAGTGTGTACGTAAGTCTAACTTGAGAAAAATTCTAAGGCCATACAATTTAGGAAATCGAGATCAATCAACTTGTGACAAGTGGTATCAGAGTGAGTCGTTCCAAGGCGCAATGGCGGATCCACGTTCTGATGTTGCAATTGCTCAAGGTGAGGATCCATGAGGATCGTGGAAGGGCTATCGAGAAGGTTAACACTAGGTCAAAGAAGAATGTTGTTTCAATTTCGAGGGATCCAATGAGAGACTTGGAACACCAAATGACGAACATGGAAAAGACCATCTCGAATGTCCAAAGATTAGTAGAGGATTTGATCCAAACTGTGGAAGGAGTGGATGTCGGAAGGAAGGAGCTCGTGGTTAATGTGTAAGAGTTCAAAACAGGCATGGGGTAACTCTGTCACGAGGTGCTGGGCACCTTGACCCAAAAACTCCAACAACGGGACGAGACCTGGAAGGCCATGATGGCGGCCATGCACACAGAAATAGCCAAGCTTAAGGGCAAGCCAACGGAGGTTGAAGCAGCACACATGAATGATGGTTATTGTGCAATCCAATCTACAAATGGACACACTAAAGTCGAGAGAGTTCAAAGGCTCGCGAGTGGCCAAAGATGTGGATAACTTCCTATGGTACATGGAGCGGTACTTCCAAGCTACAATAGTCATCGACAACGTATCTCTGGTAAACATCGTAGCGATATACTTAGTTGATAATGTATTGTTGTGGTGGTATCGTTGATCGGATGATAAGAGCGGGGATCCTATCACAACGTGGGCTAGGTTTGTTGAGGAATTCCAATGGAATTACTATCCCGCCTATGCAAAGGAGGATGCTCACAATGAGCTCAAGCGCCTTGAGCAAAAGGGTGGAGTTCGCAAGTACGTGAAGCGGTTTTTGAAGTTACTACTCCCAATTCCTTTGATGAGTGATACACAGGCGTATCACCAATTCATGAGTAGCCTCAAGCCGTGGGTCAAGCAAGAACTCAAATGGTGCAACACGAAAGACTCACGACAGCCATGTCCATGGTTGAGTCCCTTGTGGAGTAAAAGTCGCTTTTCACAACAAAATTGGACTCACGTCCGAAGGAAAAAGCCATTAGTAGGGGGAATTGATACAAGTACAATCGCTCGAATGGAGGCAAACCATCAACAACCACTCCTAGGGCCCAACTGGAGTTATGTGGCTAAGGACAAAGGAAAGTGTGCACTTACAAATGCTTCTTTTGCGACGATCCATAGATGGCTCGGGATTATCCGAAAAGGGGCAAGTTGGTAGCTCTATGCAAGGAAGATGAGCCACAAGAGGAATCGTGGCTAGGATCATTGTGAATCCTTAATTCGATCAAGTCCAAGAAGGCAAAGAAGCCTAAGGGACTTATGTTCGTGGACCTAAAGAGCAGAGAGACCACGATGAGTGCACTCGTGGACATTGGGGCATCCAATCTCTTCATATTGCAAGAAGCCACGAAAAAAGTCAATCTTCGGGTTAAGAAAGGAGCCAAGTGGCTCAAGACCGTGAACTCCAAGGAGATCCTGGCTAATGGCATGGTTAGGGATGTGGAGCTTCACATCGGACATAGAAGAGCAAAGAAACTCCTTTGACGATTATGATTTCATCATTGGCATGAAATTCCTAGATAGAATCAATGCAATTATTATGCCTTTTGTTGATTGCATATGCATCTTGGATGTGCATTGTCAATGTGTGATCCCGATCCATCGAGAGTCAGGCTGCGATTGTAAGATGCTCTCAATGATGCAACTTCTAAGGGAGTAAGAAAAGGAGAGGTCATGTACCTAGCGGCCTTGAAGGCAAAAGATGCTAAGTGTGAAAAGAGTCACATCCCAAGGGAGGTAGCTAGAGTCCTCGACTCATTTAAGGACGTGATACCCTCCGAGTTGCCAAAGAAGCTTTTACCTCGAAAAAAGGTGGGTCATAGGATTGAGCTCATACTCGATGCTCAACCACCTGCTATGGCAACCTATCGCATGGGGCCCCTTGAAGTAGAAGAGTTACGGAAGCAACTTAAAGAATTGCTTGATGTAGGTTATATTCGGCCGTCCAAAGCTCTGTTTGGTGCCCCGGTCTTGTCCCAAAAGAAGCATGATAGGTCACTCTGAATGTGTATTGACTATCGAGCATTAAACAAGCTCACCATCAAGAACAAGTACTTGATCCCTTTCATTACAGACCTATTCAATTAGCTTGGATGAGCATTATGGTTCACCAAGCTTGATATTCGATCGGACTACTATCAAGTTCAGATAGCCGAAGGAGACGAGTCGAGGATTGCATGTGTGACATAGTATGGATCGTACAAGTTTCTCGTCATGCCATTTGGCTTGACTAATGCTCTGGCCATGTTCTACACCTTAAAGAACAAGATACTCCACCCGTTCCTTGATCAATTCGTTGTAATCTACCTTGATGATAGTGTGGTTTGAAGCCAGACGCTCGAGGAACACATCAAGCATTTGAGGCAAGTTTCCCAAGCCTTGTAGGAGAATAACTTGTACGTCAAGTGGGAGAGTTTCGCACAAAGAGAAGTCCCATTTTTGGGGCACATCATCAAGGATGGACAAGTGCAGATGGATGCGACCAAGATCTAAGCCATCGTGGAAGGGGAGCCGTTGACCAAGATAACGGAGTTAAGGTCATTTCTTGGGCTCATGAACTATTATTGACATTTCATTCGAAGCTATTCAAGCATCATAGTGCCACTCAACATGCTAAAGAAGGAGAAACCGTGGAAGGATCGATGCCAAAAGGCGTTCAATCACTGGTGGCGTTCGAGTCGCAAAAGCTCAACGATACCGAGCGACGATACACAATCCAAGAGAAGGAAATGACCACGGTGGTGCATTGCTTTCGAACGTGAAGGCACTATCTCTTGGGGTCCAAGTTCGTCATGTGGACGGAGAATGTGAGCATGAGTTATTTCCAGACCCAAAAGAAACTGAGTCCAAAGCAAGCTCGATGGCAAGACTTTCTAGTGGAATTCAACTATGTATTGGAGTACAAGCCAAGGAAGGCTAACTCTATGCCCAATGCACTTAGTCGAAAGATGGAATTAGCGATCGTCATGAGTTGACCTGAATGCCAATGGAGTGATCTTATCAAGGAAGGGCTCAAACATGACCCAACGACCAAAGCTTTCCTTGAGTACGCATGAGGAGGCAAGACCCGACGATTCCAGAGTGAGGATGATTTCCTTTACACTAAGGGGTAGCGACTCTATGTGCCATTTTATGGGAAATTGTGGAAGGAAGTATTGCGCCATGATTTCAAGTGGGCCGATCATCCGAGGATCCACTGCACCATGGCGCTTGTGGAGGATCAATATTACTAGCCTCATTTGCAAGACAACATGGAAGCCCACATGAAGACGTGTCTTGTATGCTAACAAGACAAAATTGAACAAAATTTATTGCCAAGGCTCCTTGAGCCACTTCCTGTTTTGAAGCATCTATGGAAGAGCGTCTTCATGGACTTTATCATGCACTTACCAAAGTCTAAAGGGTGTTGGACTCTTATGGTCGTAGTGAATCGATTCTCCAAGTACGTGATGTACGTGCCAACGACTAAGGATTGTCAGGTCGAGGAGGTAGCCAAGCTATTCATCAAGCACATTGTCAAGTATTGGGGAGTTTCACGAATGATCGTGAGTGATCATGATCCTTAATTCATGGGGCGATTCTAGACCGAGCTTTTCAAGTTACTAGGGTCATACCTCAACTTTTCCACTAGTTTGCATCCTTAAATCGATGGTCAGAAAGGGTGAATGCACTTCTCGAAATGTACTTTCGACACTATGTGAGCACAATGTACGCGAATGGGCCAAAGTCGATCGACGTGGCCACAGATTATCGTGGGAGTAGTCCACCCACATACAAGTTCACTAGGGAACAACATGAACAAGTGGACTTAGCACGAATGTATCTACATAAGACCTCAAAGCGCATGGAGAAATGAGCCGACGAGAAGGGATGACATGTGGAGTTACAAGTCAAAGACCTAGTGTTGGCCAAGCTGTACTTGGTTCTACGATATAAGGACATACATAAGAGGTTAATCCGTTGCTGTGAGGGGCTATTCTGAATGCTACAACGGGTCGGGAAGGTTGCATACAAGCTGCACTTGTTGCCAAAATGTAAGGTACATCCGATATTTCATGTTAGTCTGCTTAAGCCCTTCCATGTAGACGAGGAAGATCTAGATCGAAGGGAATCGCAACAGGCACCTCTTAGCGCAAAAACCTCGTATGATTGAGATGTTGAGTGCATTATGACATATTGAGTCATACAAAAACGATATTGTGTGCTAAAACGGGAGTACTTGATCCAATGAAGAGGTCTTTTGGGGAGTGAAGCAAGCTGGGAGCCTGCCGAAGCTCTTTGGCAGTTCAGGAAATGCATAGATGCCTTTCATCCCGAATAGGCACGAGAGATTGACATGGTCTGGTTGACATGGCCCAATAAATGGACGTGTTCCAGAATTTCCCAAGTGCCAAGCTGTGGCCCACCCGTGACTAAGCTTAAGCTCGTCCATGGGTAGGTGACCATCCAACTTCCCAAAGCAAATGACCCTTAAACTTCCCAAGACCCTAGGGCCTCTTGAGTAATCTTGTACAGCTATGTAATGATTTAGGGAGATTTAAACCCCACTATTAAATTAAAGAGGGGATCTACGGATGAGATTGGCCTTGAACGTGTATATATAGAGGCCCCCTCCCCGTAAGTTGTATCACCTCATTCACAATAAAATAAATACTACTGAGCTTCACTCTTTATACGATTCTTGTGAGTCGAGTTTGTGTAAAGCTGACTTAGAAGAAATTCTAAAACTACACGGGTTAGGGAATGCGAGATCGATCGACCTATGACAATAAGCTAATAGTACAGAAATCGTAGATAAAAAAAAATCCCAATAAATGGATATTTTTCCAATCAAAGAAAAGTTTAAGTCGACTAAACATTTTAAATTGTAACTTTTAAACGAGTCCATTCTCCACCAAAGAAAATTCCCCAGATAAAGTCTAGATTACCGTGGACTTAAATGGGAATGTGATTATTTAATATACTTTGAACTTCCGATTATTTAGTATTTTGATATCGATGAACACATTAGTGTGGAAAAAAAATCATTAGTCTCTACTTCATTGATTGTAAGAAATTAAGAGATGTTGGTTGATGTCAAATTTTAATTGGTGTCTATCAATATATATTTTAGACATAAAATGCTTAATTATTTTTCCTAATTTCATTCAGATGGGGAGTTCGTATTGCATGTCTTCATCTACTAGATTTGCATTGAGAGGATAATTTTTTCATCTACTAATTATTATTCTTATCTTAATATTCTCTTTAGTTCATCTATTTTTATGCATAATCTATAAAGTGGTTTTTGATTATAGGTTATTGGAGAGTCCTTCTATAGCAATTTAATATAAAAGAAAGGAAGGAAGAGCTGCTTCATTGAACAATGATTTCATCAAAAGTTGTAAAGATAATATTTTAAATGTTTTTTATCTTTTAATTTTAATAGATGGTGTTAATGATTTCTTTTAAATTAGTAATTTTTTTTTTTTTACCTATGATTATCTATATTACGGTGTTTCAATTGCTTTTCCTATTCTTCATATTTAAAGTATTCCACTTACTAGGATTTTTTTCACTTGTGATTCAGTACTGTTAGCTGTTAGCTGTTAGCTAATAATTTTCCTTTTCAGTTCCTCTAATCTAGCCTAGAAAATAGAAAGCCATGGGAAGTGAAAAGAAAAAAAGAAACCGATCGAACCAGTCTCCCTATTTCCTCCATATGGCTGATGTTAGACCGTTCCTACCGTCACATAAGCCCTGCCATTAGCCTAGCCGAACTCTGGACATAAAGTCTTTCGTTTTCCAAGATTGCAAGCAAATGAGTAGATGGATTCTACCTCAATGCCCTCGAAAGAAAATCTCGTTTTATAATATGTAAGCATGAATTATTTCAATAACGAAATTATTAACCGTCAATAAATTATTTCAAGCAGCACAAACGGTTTTTTTAGGAAAAGTATTTTTCAAACTATTCTGTCTATTACACCACTTGCATGCTTTCTCGAAAATATATTGTACTTGTTTGATCGAAAATCCCATTGATGACGTTGTGCTACCAGCGTGAGGGCCCATCATTAATTTGAATTGTCTTATGTAAACTTTTTCGCCGGCCGCATTGTAAGAGTATATTTACTTCTCGTTAAATAAAAGCAAAAGAGAAAACAAAAGGAAACCAAAATTTCGCATTAAAGCCGTATTAACAAACGACCTCCAAACATCATTTGGATTATGTGTTCAAGTGGGTATAGAATCAATCTTGTTTTGATATAGTATTTCTAAATTATTGTGAAAAATTTAGACATTTCCATACGCGGGGTTTGCGCTGAAAAAGGGAAAGAAAAAGAAAATGTGGGCAAAGGATGGTGCGCCCTTATGCAATTTTAGGATTGGCGAGCCTTTTTGAAGTGTAGAATGGTACCAATTGGCAGTGATCTTCCTTCATGGAAAACATACGCCGTTATTCTCGCATTTCTGTGTATGCAGCTAATCGATCCTCGAAGATTTGACGCGGTACTATCAGATTGGATTCCATGGGTCCTTATTTGTTCACAAGCTCTCTGAACCGAAGAAAGGCGACACCATCAAATCCCCTTCAGTTGATATCTCGACCGGTTGCAAGGACACAAGAAACTCCATGCTCGCCGGTGGATGAATTCCTCCATGCCTCAGAAACAGCAGAGATGACTGCCCTCTTGCGACCCATTTCATGTGACTCGGGGATGCACAGAATGATCCAACACCAACCCTTTTGGTGTCTTCTTCGCCGGTGGGTCTTGAGAGATTCTTCCATTTGCATAAATTAGCAGCTCGTTCCAGTCATTCGTATACTCCTAATTCATTTATTCTGATTTTTCTGCGTTATTTACATTCGGTCTCCCTCCCTTTCACCATCACCTAAAAGTTACTAATATTAGTAGAAAAGCAGCATAGATAGCGTACAAACTGTCTAAAACAAACCCTTGTTCACACGAAGTTCATAAACTGAACTTATACACATTTCAGACATGTTTGACAGACCTGTCATGTACACCCAAAGAAGACTCAGCTACCAACAATAACGACTAACACCAAATCAGCAGCAAGATGATATAATAGCCTAACAAATGAAACCTAAACAATAACATTTACAGTATGCATTGATGATTACACAACATGGCCAAAAAAATCTTCAGCCCCATAAAAAACTGAGGAGCTTATTGGGAGTGGTCCCTTTGGCGCGGTACTCGGCGGCTATTTCCTCTGCCTTGAGAATATTTTCCTCTCGTTTGGCTTCTATGAGCGCCCTCTTTTCCTCTGCGGCCTTGTGGTAAAGAGCAATTTTGTTCTTCATTCTCTCCACATATTCCGCCTTCTCTCTCTCCAGCTTTTCCTAATTGGCAATGAAACAGAGCAAAGTCAGTCAAGGTGGAATAGGGCGTATTCTCATCGGATGCAGAGCCAAATCAAGGAAACATTCTGGTAACTTATATATGTGTCCGAGAGAATACATCACATCTTCAATCCACGACTGACGTCAAAGGAAAGATAATTGGGCATGTGAATCATAATGAAAACAGTGAACTGGATGAGCAGATTCATAAGTAACTTATAACATTCCCAAATTCATAGCATGGTACCTCAATTTTCTTCAGCTCAGCTTCAACAGATGCTTTTTTGCTGTCCTCCCATGCCTCAATCGCAGATAATTTCTTGTAAGCCCTGCCCAAAAAGTGTTCTTGTTAAACTACTTGTTGTGTATGCCAAAACTTCATTTTGGAAATTAACAGGCAAAGCTCAGATCAGTAAACAGACTGGATTTCTCTAAACCCCCATCAGACAGAGTGATGTGATCTTACCTGTTCTCTGCTCTGCACTTTTCACTTTCTTCCCATGCTCTGATGAGAGAATTCCTCTTCTCTGTTTCGACTCTATCTAGCTCCCTGTCTAAAGAGTTTACGAAGATCCGATGTGATATCAAACGCTTAAAAAGATCTTCAAGCGATAAAAAACATAAAATTAAACCATTAAATTTCTTTAAAAAGTTTTCCTCAATTCACCTCGACGAACAGAACCTTCGAGGACTTTCTCTTCAACAGTCTCAGCAGGCTCTGCCATGAACACAACGACAAACGTTAAATCACACAAAATTTACAAACCCACCTAAAATTCCATAATACCGACACCAACTGTTCGAAACAAGAAACTATTAAGGAAGCTTGACAAAAGTCTAGTTCAAACGAAGCTATCATCTGAAACCAAACCAGATGGAAATTAGAACAACAAACGACTTGCATAATCACATCGTATCTGATGATATATATTTTCCCCTATTCTTTCTCTATTCTACTGCCCACAAAAGATTGAAAAGCAATCAACTTTCCATCACCCACGGAAAACGGACGCCAAACTCTAACGCTAAAGCCTATAAAACAAGATGGAAGCGGAAAAAACTTTAAAACCCCGTTACTACTTTTGAAGATGGCGAAGGCCTTGGGTGCCTTGGGCTTCTCCTCCTCCTTGGGAGGCGGCGGGATCACGGGCTTCTCCTCCACAACGTCCTTCGGAATCTCCGCCTGCAGCTCAGGCTCAGGCGCCAGAGCCGGTGGAGGCTCCAACGGGGCCTGGGGCTCCACCGTCTTGGGTTCTTCTTCGGCCATGGCTGAATTATCAAAGGGAGGTGCTAAGGAGGGTGATCACCAGTGACAGCTCGGCAGTCAAGGTGACAGAAGAAACGAAGCATAAGGAGAGGAGAGGACGCTGGTGGAGATATTATAGCAGGCGCGAGGGAGGGAGAGAGAGCACGCTTTGAGCTAGACGGCAGTTGAGGTGTCCAGGTGGGGATGGCGGGACATAAGAAAAATGATTAACTAACGCTACCGTCATTTTACATGATTCACAGGACAATGTCAACCATATTTTTTTATTCAAGAAATTGGGAGATTTTTCTTCCTTTTTCTCTTTTTCTTTCTGTTTTGGGCTTAATTTAGTATTAGATTAGAGAAATTAAAAAGGAAGATAATTATGACACGGCTGATAGATGAACGTATTCCAAGTATTTCTCAAGCGTCGGACTGTGGTCCATCCGTGACCAAGCTCGAGCCTGTTCATGGATGGATGACCCTCCAGCTTTCCAAAACAAATGACCCTTAAGCTTCTCAAGGCCCTAGAGCCTCTTATCTGATTGAGGGAGATTTAAACCCCATCATTCAATCAAATAGGGGATTTATAGATGAGATTGCCCTCGTACTTGTTTATATGGGGTTCCCTCCCATTAAGTTGTATCATCCCATTCACAATCAAAATAAACAATACCAAGCTTTACTCTTTATATGATCCTTATAAGTCAAATGTATTCCAAAGGTTGACTTAGGAGAAATCCTAAGGTAACACGGGTTAAGGAATATGAAATCGATCGATCGATGACAAGTGGAATTAGAGCGAGTTGTTCTAAGATGCAATGGTTGATCCACGTTCCGATGTCACGATTGCTCATGGTGAGGATCGCGGAAGGGCTATTGGGAAGGTTAACACCAGGTCAAAGAAGAATCGTGTTGTTTCAAGTTCGAGAGATTTGATGGGAGACTTGGAACATCAAATTACGAACATGGAAGAGATTGTCTGGATGTCCAAGGATCGGTAGAGGACTTCACCTAGACCGTTGAATAAGTTGATGCCAGAAGGAAGGAGCTCATAACTAAGGTGCAAGAGCTCAAAATCGGCATCGAAGAACTCCGTAGTAAGGTGCTAGGGACCTTGACCCAAGAACTCCAACAATGGAACAAAATCTGGGAGGCCTTGATCGCGACTGTTGACACCTAAATTTTGGCGATTTGTTTAAATTTTTATTAATTGCATTGGAAAATTATGGATTAATTTCTAACCCCTTAACAAAAAAATTTTCTTTAAAATTGCATCGTGTTTTAATATTAAGAGTATTTACATCACTAATGATAATTTTTATTTTATTTTATTTTATTTTTCCAAAAAGTTTGCTAATTAAAAAAAAAAAAAGAGAAGAAAATTGAATGAGGCTTAGTAGAGGGCTTTTCTTCATCCGTGGGCTCGTCGACCTATCTCTTTTCCTTTTCTCTCTTTTGCAATTGGGCCGGCCCATCTCCTTTTATTTCAGCCCAGTCCATGCGTGAGTCTTCTTCCTCCCCTCACGCCAACCATGCTTCTGCAAAAAGAAGGAGAAAAGAGACACGTGCAAGCCAGGGGCAAGGCAGAGGATCGCGAGGGCAGAGGACGGCGCGATCCCAGGGTCGGAGATCAAGCGGCCGCGACAACCTGGTGGTGGCAGAAGCCATGTGCGCTTGTTGTTGGCCGGGCTTAAAAGGAAGAGAGCAAAGAGAAGAGGGGTGATTCTCGGCTGGTTTTTTGGTTGAGAGAAAGCAAGAGAGAGAAGACAAGAAGCATGAGAGAGAGCTCACAATCGTGCCCAGAAAACACCCTCAGAAGCAACTCCAGAAAAGCAAAAAAAAACCCAGAAATTCCAAATCAACCTTTAAAGAGAAAAATGAGATTTTCACGAACTTCCAACCAAAATTAGCCAAAACCTTCAACTAGAGAATGAAACTTCACTCAAAGATCTTTCCAATCATAGGTCACACATCCAAAATGGAGATTGGAAAGACCTCCTAAAGCCCCCCGAAAAGATACCCTCCTAGCGGGCTAAGGGAGTCCTAAGATTTTTCTGGGTGTTGAACCCAGTTGGTCACGAGTGAGGAAAAGCGAGTGTTTTTGAGAAAAGTGAGAGACAAATGAGGAAAGACGTGACTTAAAAACCAAAACTAGAATACATATAGTTTGGATTGGGTTTAATTTGGCCAACAAAAGAGGTTATGAAGATCTCACTTTCAATGAAAACCTTCGTTGTCAGTTTTCTTCTTCTGCAGATCTCACTTTCAGTTTGAAGGAGCCATTTTCACGTGCCCCCAGGAGGATAATTTCTTGTTTCCTCGACCAATAGTCACTTGCAAAAGAAACTAGAAAGCAAGGTAAGCATCCTAGATGTATTTTTATTTGAGTTTGAACATGTTTTGATCATGAAAATCAAGAGAAAAGCTAGTCCAGAGAACTGATTTCCGAGGTCGAAATTTTTCTTAGTGTTTAAAACCTCTTCAATACCCCTACATGCCTAACTTGTTACTCCCCTTTGCATGCATTTTTTTGTCGTTGTGACTTTGATGAATGTTATATGGGAGTACAAATGATGCATAGGACAACCCGGTTTAGTCTTTAAATCTCCTTGTGAACCATGAAACCGTCTATAACATGAGCCAAAAACCAAGCCAATCCACATTAAGACATGGTTGGCCAACATAGATCATGCATGTATGCTTCTTGGAGAGTTCATTTTGATGTGTTCGATTGTTCGTTTTCGGTGATGTTTGTTGCATTGGAAAGTAAATGTTACCTATTTTTATCCAAATGGACTAATATTTCATATAAATGTTTCATGTGATGGTTGTCGGGACTTCAATCTAGGCATATGACACGTCTGTTTGACTTGGGTTCAACACCAGATTTGCAAAAAGTCTCCAACCCGCATATTGGAGGCCATTTTCAGTTTGGTTCCTGCGTGTTCTAAGCTAGGGAGAAGTACACTATCAGTGCCATAAGTTGTATACGGCGCTTATTTTGGTGCCAAAAGTTTCCGTCAGATCATTTAAGTGCCAAATCGGAGGAAAAATGATTACTTTGGTGCCACTAGCGAAAGATTCCAGCCAAAATGATTATGTGGCTTTTTTTTTTTTTTTTTTTAAATCGACAAGGCCTTAAACGACGTCGTTTTCAGTCCTCCTTAAGAAAACGACGTCGTTTTGCCGTCCTACATGGATGGCCTCACAAAAACGACAACGTTTAACTCATTTGAGGGATTGAAATTAGGGTTTCGGCTTGGCCGCCGAGTGGTCGTCGTCGGGGTTGGGATCGGGATCGGGGTCGGAGCTGCGGCCACCCAGTGGCCATCGTTGGGGTTGGGGTCGGGGTCGGAGTTGCGGCCGCCAAGTGGCCATCGTCGAGGTCGAGGTCGAGGTCTGAGCAGCAGCCACCGAGTGGCCATCGTCGCGGTCGCGGTCGGGGTCGGGGTCGGAGCTGTGGCCGCCGAGTGGCCATCGTCAGGGTCGGGGTCAAGGTTGAGGTCAGAGCCGCGGCCGCCAAGCGCAAGGGCCGTTGAGGACGACGACTGGTCGGAGATTAGAGTTTTGAATTGGGAGAGACACCAAACGGCGTCGTTTTGGTGTTAGGATGCTAACTGTGCTCTCCGGCGAGCCACATCAGCTTCAAAAATTAATAAAAAAGCGCCACGTCGGATTTCCGGCCAACAGGATCGGAGTTGGCACCAAAGTGAGCATTTTTCAAACTTTTTGGCACTTAAGTGATCCAACAGAAACTTTTGGCACCAAAGTGAGCGCTGTACACAACTTATGGCACTAATAGTGTACTTATCCCTTCTAAGCTGTTATTTCTAGCTAAACCCATTCTTTACATGTAATAGTATATCCTTGATACTTTGCTTCACACGAGATTGTTTAAGGGTCGAGATTGAAGGCCACGAACATGACCCGAGAAAGCTGTTTTAATGCAAGCCAAGTATTCGATAAAATGTTGGAACCAAGCTTCGATTTTGAATTTAAGCTTGATTATTATGATATTCATGTGATGTGTTGTTCAATGTTAGCATATATCGGTTTAGAGAATTATTGTTATTATTTTTAAAAATAAAATAAAATAAAATAAAATCCAAAAATCCAAAAAAATTCAAAAAAACTATCAAAGTGATAGATGATATCAAATTAAGGCAAAAATGATATCTATGAAATTTTATTAATTTTATAAGGTCATTTTTCCTAATTTAATGCTATCTTGATATTCTATAATCATTTTTGTAAATAATCTATTTTGCGTAGATTAAAATTATTTAAAGTAATTTCATGCATATTTAAATTCTCATTTCGCTCATGGGGGTTCTGTCCCGGGGTATGATAACAAGGCTATGTAATATTATTTGCCCGACTTGTATCGGGTTTTCCTTTTCTGCATTTATTTTCAAGTCATTTCAATTTCTTGGATGTTTATTTGCGCACCGCTTTTCATTAATTTGAGTGTAAATTATTATATTAGGATTAGTTTAGACATTAAGGAAAACAAATCTACAAAAACATTTACATGGACGCTTAGCGGTTTTATAAGGATTATAATTGGTAATCAAGATTGTGTGGCCATTTAGATGAACAACCTTCCAAGTTAGTGGTACCGCAAGGGCGCTAATAGAAACATTGATGTAAACAAGTCTCCATTCCTAGAAATCTTTGATTGCGTAGGAATCGAGGCAACACTCCCGCATCTTAATTGGTTTCTAGCCGACCCCAATAGGCTAGTAGCGACTCCTAGAATTACATAGGTTGTTAAGAACTAAAATATAAAATCCAACGTCATGCGAGGTATGGGCTTGTGAGAGCCCGTGCCTAATTCAGGGCCATTGATCCGCCTCTTTAGGCAAATACCCCTAAACCTTCTTTCTTTTCTCCCGAACGCCAAGAGAGGTCTCAACAGCGGCCATGTGCGCGTAAGCAGCCGACCTTAAGAGCAAGCTCACGGAGATTAAAGTAGCGTGCGTGAATGGGGTGGTCATAGTGCAAACCAATTCACAAACAAACACACTGAAGCCAAAAGAGTTCCAAGGCTCATAAGTGGCCAAGGATGTGGATAACTTCATGTGGTACATGAAACAGTACTTCCAAACCACGGGAATCATCAACGATGTATCTTAAGTAAACACCGCAGCAATGTACTTAGTTGATAATGTATTGTTGTAGTGGCGTTATCGGTCGGATGATAAGAATGTGGATCCTATCATGACATGGGCTAAGTTTGTCGAGGAATTCCTAAGGAATTACTATCCTGACTATGCAGAGGAGAATGCTCGTGATGAGCTCAAGCACCTTGGGCAAAAGGGTGGAGTTTACAAGTACGTGAATGGGTTTTCGGAGTTATTACTCCAAATTCCTTCGATGAGTGATACAAAAGCACATCACCAATTCATGAGTGACTTCAAGTCGTTAGTCAAACAAGAGCTCAAATGGTGCAACACAAGGGATCTCATGATGGCCACGTCCGTGGCCGAGTCCCTTGTGGAGTACAAGTCGCCTTCCACAATGAAGTTAAACTCTCACTCGAAGAAAAAGGCCAATGGCGGGGTAGATTGAAACAAATACAATCACTCAAATGGACCGCCAACGGCCACTCCTAGGGCCTAACCGGAGTGAAGTTGGACTCTCGCCCGAAAGAAAAGACCAATGGTAGGGGAGATCGAAACAAATACAATCATCCGAATGGAGGCAAACTGCCAACGGCCACTCCTAGGGCCTAAGTGGAGTCGAGTGGCTAGAGACAGAGGAAGGTATGCACCTACAAATGCTTCTTTTGTGGTGGTCCACATATGGCTTGGGATTGATCGAAAAGGGGTAAGTTGGCGGCCCTATGCAAGAAGGATGAGCCACTAAAGGAATCACAACTAGAATCATTGCAAATCCTTAATGTGATCAAGTCTAAGAAGGCAAAGGAGCCTAAGGGACTTATGTTCGCAAACCTAAAGAGTGAAGGGACCACGATGAGTGCACTCGTGGACACTGGGGCATCCAATCTCTTCATATCACAATGAGCCGTGAAGAAACTCAACTTTCAAGTCGAGAAAGGAGCCGAGTGGCTCGAGACTGTGAACTCAAATGAGATCCAAGCTAGTGGCGTGATGAGGGACGTGGAGCCTCACATCAAACAATGGAAGAGCAAAAAGAACCCTCAAGATAATTCCTTTTGATGATTATGATTTCGTCATTGACATGAAATTTCTAGATTGGATCAATGTCATTATTATGCCATTTGCTGATTATCGAGAGTTGGGTCGTAATGGTAAGATGCTCTTAGTGAAATTATAGTAGACAAGACAAAGAGAGACACAAAGAGAGAGAGCTAACCTAGACAATAGGTAATGGTAAGCTATCTAGGTGGGGATGGCTAGACATAAGGAAAACAATTAGCTAACAGTATCGTCATTTTGCAAAATACGCGGTAAAATGTCAACGACAGTTTTTTACTTAAGAAATTGGGAGATTAGTTCTTCTGTTTTTGTTTTCTTTTGACTTTCCATCACTTTTTATATTCTTGGCTTATTTTGGCATTAGATTTGAGAATTTAAATATGAAGATGATTATGATACGACCGGTTGATGCGGCCTGATAAATGGACGTGCTCCAAAAGTTTCCCAAGCGCCGGGGTGTGGCCCATCTATGACCAAGCTCGAGCCTATCCATGGGTGAGTGACCCTCCGGCTTCCCAAAGTAAACAACCCTTAAGCTTCCCAATGCCCTAAGACCTCTTGAGGCTACGTTTAGAATTGGCTTTGGGAAGGGATTTTGGGCTTCCAAGGATCTTTAGGCCAAATAATGGGTGTTTGGTTTCATTTTTGAAACCCACCTTGAGACAAAGTTTGCTTTGAAAGTGCTAAAAGCCCAAAGCAGGCTGCCTTGGGCTTTCATCATTCTCGGAAGCCCAATGGTATACTGCTCATCTTCTTCTCCAGTGGCATGTGGCTGGTCAGCGACGAGCTTGAGAGAGGCCAACAAGGTCACAGCTGAGGCTGGCGAGGTCGCGACAACCGTCATCGACTAGTCACAGCGACCGCCAGCAAGTCGCATCGCTACAACCTAGCTCTGGGTCGCGCAACCTTCGGCGGACCTAGATCTGGGTCGAGCAATCTCCATGAAGGGTTGCCAGGGGTCGCCCAACCCCTTGTGGCCCTCTCTGGTCGTCTTCGAGGGCTACCTGAGACCATTAGCGGCCGCCTGCCTCGCTGGCCAACTCTTTTATTTTTCTTTTGACAATTTTTTTTTTTTAATCACCAAAGTCCTTTATATATATAATCTCTCCAAACACCATTTTACTCAAAAGTACTTCACAATGGATTTTTAAACTACAATTTAACAAAAACAATTTGCATTTTGAAAAACCCCTTTAACTTAAAGTCCTTTGCATTTTTCCAAAGGCTTTCCCCAAAAGTACAATCAAATGTACCATGAGTCATCTTGTAGAGCTATGTAATGATTGAGGAAGATTTAAACCATATCGTTAGATCAAATAGGAGATTGGCCATATACTTGTATATATAGGGGCCCCTTCCCCCCAATTGTATCACTTCATTCACAAGCAAAAAAAAAAACACTACCAAGTTTCACTCTCTATACGATCCTTATGAGTCCAGTGTGTGCGTAAGGCTGACTTGGAAGAAATCCTAATGTCGCACAGGTTAGGGAATGCGAGACTGATCAACTCGTGACAAGTGGTATCAGAGCAAGTCGTTCCGAGGCACAACGACTGATCCACATTCCGATATCGCGATTGCTCAAGCCAAGGTCGTGAGGATTGCCGAAGGGTTGCCAAGAAGGTTAACCCCAGGCTAGAGAAGAATCGTGTCGTTTCGAGTTCAAGGGATTCGATGGGAGACTTGGAATACCAAATGACGAACATGGAAGAGATCGTATTGGATGTCCAAGGATCAATATAGGACTTGACCCAAACTATTGAATGAGTGGATGTCGGAAGGGAGGAGCTCGTGACCGAGGTGTAACAACTCAAAACCGGCATGGGGGAACTGATCATGGCCATGTATGCGAAAATAGCTGAGCTTAAGGGCAAGCTCACACAGGTTAAAGCGACACTCATGAACAGGGTGGTCACCGTGCAAGCCAATCCACAAACAGACACATCGAAGCTGAAAGAGTTCAAAGGCTCACGGATGGCCAAAGGTGTAGATAACTTCTTGTAGCACATGGAGTGGTACTTCCAAGCCACGAGAATCATTGACGACATATCTGAGGTAAACACCATAGTGATGTACTTAGTTGATATTGTATTGTTGTGATGGCGACGTCAATCAAATCATAAGAGTGGAGATCTTATCAAAACGTGGGCGAGGTTCATTGAGGAATTCCAACATAATTACTATCCCACATATGTGGAGGAGGATGCTCGCGATGAGCTCAAGTGCCTTGAGCAAAAGAGCGGAGTTCACAAAGATGTAAAGTGGTTATCAGAGTTACTACTCCAAATCTCTTCGATGAGTAATACAAAGGCGTATCACCAATTCTTCAGTGGCCTCAAGCCATGGGTCAAGCAAGAGCTCAAACAGTGCAACGCAAGGGATCTCACGACGGCCATCTCTGTGGCCAAGTCCTTTTTGGAGTACAAGTCACCTTCCATAATGAAATTGGACTCTTATTTGAAGGAAAATGTCAATGGTGGGGAAATCCAAACAAGTACAGTCGCTCAAATAAAGGCAAACCGAAGTCGAGTGGCGAGGGATTGGGGAAGGTATGCCCCTACAAATGCTTCTTTTGCAATGGTCCACATATGACTCGGGACCGTTCAAAAAGGGAAAAGTTGGTCAAGTTGGTGGCCCTACGCAAGGAGGACGAGCCACTTGAGGAATCATGGCCAAGATTGTTGCAAATCCTTAGTTCGATCAATGCCAAGAAGGCGAAGGAGCCTAAGGAACTTATTTCACGGACCTAAAGAACAGTGAGACCACGAATGAACATTGGGGCATCCAATCTCTTCATATTATAAGAAGCCACAAAGAAACTCAACTTTCGGGTTGAGAAAGGAACCAAGTGGCTCAAGATAGTGAACTCCAAGGAGATCCCAGCTAGTGGCGTGGCTAAGGACATGGAGATTAACATCATACAATAGAAGAGCAAAGAAACCCTTGAGGTAATTTCCCTTGATATTCATGATTTTGTCATAAGAATGAAATTTCTAGATAGGATCAATGCTGTTATTATGTCATTCGTCGATTATATATGCATCTTGGATGTGCGTTGTCAATGTGTGAGCCCAATCCATTGAGAGTCAGGCCGTGATCATAAGATGCTCTCAATGATGCAACTATCTAAGAGAGTAAGAAAATGAGAGGTTACCTACTTGACGGTCTTGAAGGCAAAGAATGCTAAGGGTGAGGGGAGTGACATTCCAAGGGAGGTAGCCTGAGTCCTTGACTCGTTCAGGGACATGATACCCTCCAAGTTGCCAGGATCAAGCTCATACTCAATGCTCGACCATCCACCCTAGCACCTTAGCATGGCACCCCCTGAATTGGAAGAATTGTGAAAGCAACTCAAGGAATTGCTCAATGCAAGTCATATTCGACCGTCCAAGGCTCTATTCGACACCCTTATCTTGCTCCAAAAGAAGCACGATAGGTCACTCCGGATGTGCATCAACTACTAGACATTGAACCAGCTCACCATCAAGAACAAATACATAATCCCTCTCATTGTGGACCAATTCGATCAGCTTAGAAGAGCACAATGGTTCACCAAGCTTGATTTTGATCGAGCTACTATCAAGTTTGGAAAGCCAAAGGAAACGAGCTGAGGACCACATGTGTGACACGATATGGATCATATGAATTCCTCGTCATGCCATTTGACTTAACTAATACTTCGACCACGTTTTGTACCTTAGTGAGCAAGATACTCCACCCGCTCCTTGATCGGTTTGTTGTAGTCTACCTTGATGATATTATAGTTTAAAGCCAGACACTCGAGGAACACATTGAGCATTTAAGGCAAGTCTTTCAAGTCTTACGGGAAAATGACTTGAACGTCAAGTGGGAGAAATGTGTCTTTGTGCAAAGGGAAGTCTTATTCTTGGGGCACATCGTTGAGGGTGGATGAGTGCGGATGGATGCGGCCAAGATCTGAGCCATCATGGAATGGGAGCCGTCAACCAAGATAATGGAGTTGAGGTCGTTTCTTTGCCTCACGAACTATTATTGACGCTTCATTTAGAGCCATTCGAGCATCACTATACCACTCGCAAACATGCTAAAGAAGGAGAATCCTTGGAAGTGGATGGATCAATGCTAAAAGGCGTTCGATCCGCTGAAACATCACTATACCATTTCACCGGCCGCCTTGTAAGAATATATTCCTTCTTGTTAAAAAAAAAGATAAAAAAAAAAACAAAAGGAAACCGAAATTTCTCATTAAAGCCATATCAACAAACGACCTCAAAACATCATACATATTATGTGTTCAAGTGTGAGTAGAATCAATTTTGTTTCGATATGGTAGATCTGAATTATTGTGAAAAATATAGACATTCCTATGCGCGGGGTTTGTGCTGAAAAATGGAAAGATAAAGAAATTGTAGGCAAAGGATGTTGGACCCTTACGCAATTTTAGGATCGGTAAGCCTTTCTAAAGTAAAGAATGAAACCCCTTGGCGGGAGGTTATGGTACCAATTGGCAGTGATCTTCCTTTGTGTAAAACATACGCCGTTATTCCCGCATTTCAGTGTATGCAGCTAATCGATCGTCACAGATTTACACTACCCTATCAGATTAGATTCCCGGGGTCTTTATCCGTTGAACTTAGTTTGCCTGCGAACTGTGAGGCTGTACAACTCTGATTGGCTTAGCACAGGTCTGAGGAAATGATCAGTACGAAAAGCGCACAAGTTCTGGTTATGCTTTGAGCATCTAACTCAAAAATTTAAGCATGAAAAGTACTTTGCCTTTGGGAAGGGGTGCATGGCAAGTTCTGGTTCAAATATCGTTTCCCGAGCCAGGAGTTGGAACTAGTAGAGGGGTGGGCAAAGAAATCGATATCTCATATTAATGTAAGATCCATCCGGAATTCATTTGTGAGCTATGCGGGACGGTTGAGGGCTTCATAAACGCTTGGAACCGAAGAAACGCTGATACCATCAATTCCCCTTTAGTTGACATCTCGACCAATGGTAAGGACACAGGAAACTTCATGCTCACCGGTAGACAAATTTCTCCGTGCCTCAGAAACAGCAGAGATCGTGGCCTTTTTATGTGACTCGGGGACGTCATGACTTAATGCCTTGGGGAAGAGAGAGTTAGGTTTAGGGGTATTATCAATTTCAAGTTGACGGCCTTCTATTGACTTAGACTCTCCCAAGTCCGTACCTTGGGTGACATTGAGCATTCGAATTCCTATTCAATTAATCCTATGTGAATTTCAACTAAAGAGCCACCACTAATATTTTTTTGTCGGTTAGAAACTGAGCACGATATTGGAGGGTATCTTATTATTGGTGCAACTAAAGATTTTAGACCGGAGACTTGATTACATTAGTCCCACAACCAAATGATCATCAAACGATACAAGCCATACGCCATTGGAAAGCTAATGAAATGCACAACAAATGTTCAGAAGACCAATAAAATTGATTCTAGGTCATTTGACCCAAAATGGAAGATTTACAGAAAGGGGTTCAAGATTTGAACCTATTCGGGTCTAAACATGATGAAATTAGGAAAGCATGCCAAACAACTTTGAAAATTAATGAAAACCTTTATGCATGTAGAAGAAAATGTGCTAAACCAATTCTCAGTTTTGAGTTTTATGAGATGAACAATGGATTAATGCATGAAAATCTATCTACATGCGGATGTCGGATGTCGTAACAAACTCTATTATGGAAAACGGGGCAGACCCAATTCAAATGTGATTTTTATCGAAGCCATCAAACCATGGAATACAGATCCGAAAATTTGCATGCATCAAGTTGAGACAGAGACGGACAAGTTTCATGTTTAATATTTTTGCAAATGGGGACTTTAGCTTCATTAAAAATGATGAAACCAATTCAGAAGTCCCAAGAAGATTAACTTCAGGGTTTGGGTACAAATTGACCATGCACACTGATCAAACCCTAAGGACGGCTAAACTAGCTTCAATCCTAATGAAACTAATATCAAATCAAAGGTTTGAAAGTTGGCTTCAACTTTGATTTTTTGAGGATTTTCAAAGGACAATGATCTCATTAAAAATGCAAAGTCACACCCGGGTATTCGAGGAAGACTTGGACGTGAATTGACCAGGCGCACTGATCAAGCCTTTTGAGTACCCTAACGTGCTTTGGATTCAGTGGAATTAATGTCTAGACAAAGCTTGAAATTTTGTCTAAAACTTTCATGGAGAACATGCTTTCAAATCTTTGAATGTATGATTTTATAAGAATTTGGCAATGCATGAAGGTCTGACTGTGAACCAAAATTTCAGAATATTACTGTAACTTTAGGAGGATGGCTAAGAATAGCAAATGAAATTTTGTATTTTCTGAAAAAAAAAAAAATCAAAACAGACACGGATGTGATGAACATTTTTCATGAAGGAAGCATCATCATATTCTAAACACAGAATTTTTGTAAAAATCAGAGAGTATGTGAAGATCAAACTAGAAATTAAAATTCCATAGACCAGCACGTCTCTTTAAAATGGCGTTCGCATTGACAAAATATGACCTAGACCTAGCTGTGATTGAACAAATTCCATGAAGACATCGACACCTAAATTACATCATAAAAGTTCATAAAAATTCCACAAAACAGCCAGGTCTGATAGAAGAGAACACATTCAGAGTTTGGATTCTAAACCTAAGATCATAGCTCCATCTTAGCATGCAAATAACGTCATATGATGATGTATGATATGTCAAAACGAAGCTAATGAAAATTACTAGCATTCTCTAGTTGATCACATCATGAAAATCAGCCATATACATCATCAGATCGTCAAAATCGCGCAATCAGTCCAGAAATCACATTTACACTACCAACATCCACCAATCATACCTCAACAACCATTCATTAACATCATATCCATACATATCCATCTCGAACTATTATTGAGCATTCAGAATGATGATCCTAGCCCTGCCCACTTGGGTGTGATCCGAAAATTGCCACAAGTGGCCTCGCTTCATCAGATCAAAGGCTTAAAGAGTATTAACTTGGTTTTCTTGTTCGTCGGGATAACAAATTGTATCTATCTTTTGGTCCGCAAGATCACGAACGACTTCCAAAATTGCTGTCGGGTGAGGATCGGAGTTGATAGTTGATAATCGAACACGAACTGGATTCTTTGAGACTGTCGGATCTCAAAAGAAACGAATCGATGATCGATTTTCACGGAATAGGGAACGTAATGCAAGTGAAAAATATGCCACGATAGCCAGCTTGAACCAGGGGTGACCGTGAAGACACAGGATCCAAGAGCCTTTCCCGACCTCCTCTCCATTCTCTCATCTAAATGGTGAAGTAAAACAGAGGGACATTGCTCAGACGACAACTGTCGACCGAGAAGAGAGGAAAAGCAAAAGAGTCTCGATCAGTCCTTCACTGTGCCATTTCATCAAACTCACCCGGTGAGCTTATTGAATGAACCGAAGCGAGACAAAAGCATTAGCAAGATCGTAAGACCAGCGACAAGGCCGGAGAGAAAAAGCATCGGCGGCAGAGATATCCTGATGATGAAATCACAAGGACGGGTATGAAACTACTGGTTGATGGATTTCCATCATCGTCGCGTTCGTTCCGTTTGTTGCTTTAGCCGACCGCCATTGATCGGTTCTTCAGGCCCTGCAATCGCTCGCTCCATCATCTTTGGAGTAAGCGTATCGAATTTGGAGAGATGAAGCTCCGTGAGGTTGATTCCGACGAACGGCTACCGAATCTATCGATCGAAATCGCCGGTCGCCGCTCCTCGAGGTCGCCGACGGCGAGTGGTGAGCTGACGTACGGTCACCGAGAAAACGGGATGGCGTCGTCGATCGGTGAGAAAAAGAAGTATTGGGCCTAAAAGAAAGAAAGAAAATTGAGCCTAGAAACACAAGAAGGTGGGCTGGACACACCGGTCCGCTAGATATTATCCTTCTTTTTTTTCTCTCCTTTTTCTCATTCATCTTTTTATATGCTTCTTATCTTTTTATATATGTTATTTTATTTTTGTAAAATGAAGGATACCTAAAAGGTCGATAAAAATTCGAATATCAACAAGGGATGCATAGTATAATCCATCACCAAACCTTTTGGTGTCTTCTTCGCCGGCGGATCTCAAGAGGTTCTCCTATCCACCTAAATTAGCAGCCTGTTCCGGTCATTCTCATACTCGTAACTCATTTATTATGATTTTTCTGCATTATTTAAATTCTGGTCTCCCTCCCTTTCACCATCACCAAAAAATTACTAATATTAGTAGAAAAGCAGCATGGATAGCGTACGAACTGTCTAAAGCAAACCCTTGTCCACACCAAGTTCATAAACTGTACTTATACACGTTTCTTACATGTTTGACAGAACTGTCATGTACACCCAAAGAAGAATCGGCTACCAACAATGCGACTATAACACCAAATTCAGCAGAAAATGTCGAAACCATGAAGAGCACTCGGATGACATAATAGCCTAACGAATGAAACCCAAACAAAATAACATTTACAGTATGTATTGATGATTACACAACATGGCCAAAAAAATCTTCAGCCTCAAAAAATACTGAGGAGCTTCTTGGGAGTGGTCCCTTTGGCGCGGTACTTGGCGGCTAATTCCTCTGCCTTGAGAACATCTTCCCCTCGTTTGGCTTCTATGAGCGCCCTCTTTTCCTCTGCGGCCTTGTGGAGGGCGGCAATTTTGTTCCTCATTTTCTCCACATATTCCGCCTTCTGCTTCTCCAACTTTTCCTAATTGGCAAAGAAACAGAGCAAAGTCAGTCAAGTTGGAATGGGGCGTCTTCTTATCGGATGCAGAGCCAAATCAAGGGAAACATTTTGATAACTTATATTTGTGTCCGAGACAATACATCACATCTTCAATTCATGATTGACGTCGAAGGAAAGATAATTGGGCATGTGAATCATAATGAAAACAATCGAACTGGATGAACAGATTCAGAAGTAACTTTAACATTCCCAAATTCATGGTGTGGTACCTCAATTTTCATCAGCTCAGCTTCTACAGATGCTTTTTTGCTGTTCTCCCATGCCCCGATAGCAGATAATTTCTTGTGAGCCCTGCCCAAAAAGCGTTCTCGTTAATCTGCTTGTTGTGTATGCCGTGGAAATTAAACGGGCAAAGCTCAGATCAGTTAAATAAACTGGATTTCTCTAAACCCCCATCAGACAAGTGACTTGATCGTACTTATTCTCTGCTTTGCACTTTTCACTTTCTTCCCATGCTCTGATGAGAGACATCTTCTTCTCTGTTTCGACTCTCGCTAGCTCCCTATCTGAAGAGTTCACGAAGACATCATTCAGATGTGATATCAAACGCTTTACAAAGATCTTCAAGCGAGAAAACACATAAAATTAAACCATGAAATTTCTTTAAAATTCTTTTCCAATTCACCTCGGTGACCAGAACCTTCGGAGACTTTCTCTTCAACAGTCTCAATAGGCTCTGCCATGAACACAACGACAAACGTTAAATCACGCAAAAATTTACAAAACCACATAAAATTCCATAATATCGACACAAACTGTTCGAAGCATAGAAACCATTAAGGAGCTTGACAAAATTCTCGTTCAAACTAAGCAATCATACGAAACCAAACCAGATGGAAAACAGAACGACAGACGACTTGCATAATCGCATCGTATCTGATGATAGCACATGAACCCCAGAATCTTTTTTTTTTTTTCCCAATTCTTTCTCAATTCTACAGCTCACGAAAGATTGAAAAGCAATCAACTTTCCATCACCCGCAGAAAACGGACGCCAACCTCTAACGCTAAAGCCTAAAAAGCAAGATGGGAACGGAGAAAACTTAAAAAAACCCGTTACTACTTTCGACGACGGCGAGGGCCTTGGGTTCCACGGGGGCCTGCTTCTCCTCCTCGGGAGGCGGCGGGATCAGGGGCTTCTCCTCCGCGACGTCCTTCGGGGTCTCCGCCTGTGGAGGCTCCGACGGGGCCTGGGGCTCCACCGTCTTGGGTTCTTCCTCGGCCATGGCTGCTGAATTACCAAAGGGAGGTGCTGAGGAAGGTGATCGAAGGTGACAGAAGAAACGAAAACAGAAAGAGACGACAGAGTGCTGGTGGAGATATTATAGAAGGCCAGAAAGAGAGGAAAGGAGAGCTGGATGGTAGGTAATGGAGAGCTTCTGTGAGTTGGCACAGTGTCCGGGTGGGGATGGCTGGACAAAAGTCTTTCGTTTTCCAGGATTGTAAGCAAAATCAGCATATTGGTTTTACCTTAATGCCCCCCCACGAAAGAAAATCTCATTTCATTATATTTAAATATAAATTATTGTCAATAATGAAAATATTTCTCTTCGATTAAATTTTTTAACCGAGCACGAGAGATTTTTTTTGAGAAAAAAAAATTTTCAAATCATTCATTTCTCACAAAATAAACACAGAAAATTTATAAACTTAAGTTTGTTTGGTTCAAATTTCTCAAAGGGTTCTTGGTCTCTAAAGCCCCTTAAGAACATACTGAGGTGTTTGGCAAAATTTTCAATTTTTAGTTTTACCTCTCATCGCCATTGTTAATCTTCTTTGCAATGGCAACTGGTGAGGACCAATGAGGTTAGATTAACCGATGAGTGGTCGACGACGTTGTGCAACCCACGAGATGGCTGCCTAAGATCACGCGACTCTCACTAGTGATCACCTGAGATCATGCAACCTCACTATCGACTGCCAACACAAATCTGGGTTGTTGACGAAGGATTTGATTTCTTTTTAATAAATAGGAAAAACTACGGTAAGAACCCTTTGCCAAACATTATTTCAATTAAAGATTTTTTACCAAATATAATTTTCATTTTTCCAAAAAACTAGTTTCAGCATTTGTATTGAATCCAAAGTTCATTTTCAAAGTTGAACCAAACTCAAGCCACATGCTTTCTTGAAAAAATATTGCACTTGTTTAATCGAAAATCCAATTGATGACGTTCTATTACTTGCGTGAGGACCCAAATTTCTCCTCCAAATTTCTAAGTTGGAGACTTTAACACGCTCTGGTCCATCATTAGTTTGAATTGTTTTGTGTAAGCATTTTAGTGGGCCGCTTTTTCAGAATATATTCCTTCTTGTTACCCAAAAAAATAAAAACAAAAAAACAAAAGGAAACGAATATTTCGCATTAAAGACGTACTAACAAGAGACCTCAAAAGATTGTGGGGAAAGAATGGTAGACCCATATGCAACTTTAGGGTTGGAGCCTTTTTTAAGTATAGAACGAATCCCTTCGGCGTGAGGTTATAAACTTGTAGTACCAAATTTGGCAGCGATTCAACCAATTTTCAAGACCACGTCCAAGGGGTACCCTCAAATTTGGAAATTAGGCTGAGAAACTCTGTAGTTGAATTGATGACATCAAGCCCTAGATGTTTCTAGCAGAGCTATCGCAACCTAAAGATGTCCAAAATCCAATACGACAAACTTCTACGACGTCCGGTTTCCTTAATGAGCCGCATCATCACATTTACTTGGCATTGATGGAACGGGTGTCCGAGGTCTAAATGGTCTTTACACTCGATGGGCCTGAGTATCTCTTTGAATCTATGGCGGACTTTTATTTGTGTTTTATATATTTGAATAGAAGAAAGATGGCGATGATGATGAATCTTTATATGGTGGGTTGGCTTTTCCCGGTGAAAATGGGGATCTTATTTATTTATTTATTTATTTTTGGGTGTGGTGGGGATGCCCCGGCGTTGGAGACAGGCGGCTCATTTCAATTCCTCTCTTGATCAATCCCTTTATTGGATAACGATCGCCAGCGCATATCAATGCAAAATCCATCCACCGAAAGTGGCTGGCTTTTTCCCTTTCCTTCTTGGGTCTCACCTTAATTTCAATCTCAAAACGGGAGATTTTGCTAATCAGGGAATTCAAGGGAAGATTTGGCGAATCGCGAGAACATAATGAATACGTGACAATTGAAACCATGAGCCAAATTAGGAAGCATCTCCGGATGCAGAAGGCTCTCTTCAAACAAGCCAAGGTGGATCAGGTAGAGCGAATCACCATGGCAGAGAAAGAGAGAGACGGCACGACACGTTCCAAGTGATGATGAAGACCCGTAAATCTGTTTCGATCCAAAAGGGAATCTCGATTTTGTTGAGCAGGGATCGTGCAGTCTAACGAGTGTATGGATGGGCCGGCGAGCTGTCGAAATGCGTCTTCAATGGTGCGGGGGACCTATCGAATGTCCATGGGGGGAGACGGGTTAAACTGCAGATTCCGATGCCGTCGTCGGGCCGACGGGACGGAGAGGGATCGCCGTCGTGATTGGGGGGGCTTTGTCTTTCGTGATGTCCTCAACGAGTGGGATGCGCAACGACAGGACCAGCTGTCACGTTGTGGGCCCTCCCCCAAAATGAATGCTTCGCTGGCTCTTTCCTCGTCGACGCACATACGTTAAAAAAATATATAAAAAATCCCGAGACGACATTGCTCTCCTGTCAATTACTTCGAAAGACAGATTTGTCCCCGCTCGGATCTCCCCTTGGTCTCTTGCCACGTGGTGCAATCTGGCCTTGCCCATTCCACTCCACACGGGATATCTATATTGAGATAGCTACGCAAATAGTGTGCAATGTGATATATAAACTTTTAATGTGCAATATAGTCTATAAATTTTAATTTATTCAATGCAATCTCTAAATTTTAAATATATATATTCAATTTGGTCTTTAAACTATATCGGTTTTTTTAATTTCATATAATTCGGGAGACTAAATTGAACATAGAACCACATTAAATGAATTAAAAATTCAAAAATGACATTACATATTTGATAAAAGTTCAGGGGCTGTATTGTATATTAAAGATCAAAATTCATAAACCATTTATGTCATATTTCTCGTCCATATTCCCATTGCGCATGACTAGGGAAGGACGACTTCACCGGTAATTCCATCTCTCCAAGCACTACATTCCAAGTCAAGGTACCAGCAACGATGGGAGATCGGCAGCCCGTCGACGTCGCGAGAGAGAAAAGCATGGCACCGCCTCCCCTTTCAACAACTTCTCGAGAGCGAGCCAAAAATGGGCCCACAGGCCCTTTCGAATGGGCCCTTCATGCTTGCTCTTAAAGCCCACAATGCTGAGCAGGCCCATTCCTCTCTCCTTCTTGGTTTTTTAAGTGGAAATGCATTTGTCGATGCATCTCGATTACATTGCACGATGTCGGGGGTTAGCAAAACAACAAAAGTATGAGATCCAACTGCCCATATAGATCATATCAAGATCACGCAAAGGCATTGCCAATGCTCACTGACCACTATCAAATCCCCAACAACATCATGCCGGATTTTTCAATTAGAATCCTCGTATCAACTTTCTAATCTCCAAAGATAGCCCAAGTTCCTAAGTCCTAATTAAGTGAAATTCGATTGGAATAACTCTAGATATATAGAGATAACCACAACAACATTGAATTTGCTAATCATGACAAAGTTGACAATTCAGTGTTCCTCACGTAATCATCGTACATCTGCTACCACGAATGATACATGGATGTTCTATACATAAAGCAATCTTATTCAATAATAGGACACGATCTAGATTGCGGAGTAGGAGTAGTCATCTTCAATGACGGGCTGAGAAAGAACGGTGACTATGACAAAGGTCCCGAACAGTACCGTCACGACCGCGGTGAAGTTGACGAGGATGGCCTCGGAACCGAACTTCGCGAGCCCCGAGTTCTCGAGGAACGTGAGCTTCTCCAAGAAGCCTAGTGCCGCATTTGCGACCGCCAGTATGTACACGAACAACCCGAACAGCACGTGCCACGGAAGCGAGTCGCTCCTCAGGGTGCTCGGTCCTCCGGGGTAGAAGAAGATGACGAATCCATATATCCACTGCACATCATCTCCTTAGTCTCAGATGAGGGCGATCGACGACACGAAAGTTAGCTCCATAATGTATATTAGAACTAAGTGCGATTAGGCGATTCCAGTCACAGCCGATGATGGCGAATCAGTTGTATCTACATTGTGTTTCTCAGGCCTTGGAAATGCAGATAAACATAGCTCGGAAGAGAAAAGCAAACTCACCTGAATGCCGTAGAGCACGATGATGCAGATCCCGAGCCAGGAGTGCAAGCTGTAGAGGTTGGCAATGGAGCTCTCGTTGTGATACTTGAACGCGGCATAAACTCCAATGATGCCGAGGATCAAAGCGATGGCGTGTAGCACCATGTGTATTACCTTCTTGGTTTCTTTGTTCAGAGGCAATGTCTTGTAAGTTATTATCGCTGCATTTTGTGGAAAAAAGGACGATTCCGACTAGTGTTAGCCCATGGTTCACTCGCTGAACCGAAGAGTTTACAAATAAAATGGCGAGACGACATGTCGGCTCGATTCTCATTACCTTCACCTCCGATGATGATCAAGCCAATTAGCATCAGCACGGGATGAAGCTGTCATCAACGGCACAGACCTGGTGTGAGAACTTTATAATAGCAAGAGGGATGTTCCATTCGGAACAGAAGAAAACGACGATAGAAACGGTGAAGTCATGCGATGGGAGAGAATTGTCCCAGACATGATGGTAAATTAGTAACAACAAAATTAACCTATTAATGCAACATGACGGGCAAAAGAAAAGTATAAGACAAATTCGAGTATGACACAACATATGGCTTACACGCAATTTGATATTTGACACATCATATAAAAAATGATGATTTTTTTTTTCACTAGAATGGCCACGATCAAGGGGATAAAGAGATGCTAAAAGAGTCCTGTCAGTTGTCATTAGGCGAACAAGGGGAATACGACGATGGCAATCTTGATGCGACACCCTCTTATACTTATGTTAAGTGACAATAGAGATTATGATGATTTTTCCTAATTACATTAGCGATTTCAGGTCAGGAAACTTCAATTTTTCTTGATTAATCACTTTCTAAACATGTGTGATAAGTCATGGATTCGCAGGATCCATCCGCGCTGACAAGAACAGAACCTAGAAACAAAAACTCCAGCAACTCGAGAAGTTCAGGACATCATGTGACATGTGCCATGAACACAGGGGAGATGCTTTGCTGGGAGCTAAAAGACAAGTTGGACACGTATTCTAGGACTAGTAAAGCCAATCTGTAACTATCGGCCAAAAAAAAAAAAAGCCAATTGGTAACGGGTCAGATCCATCAATATTTCTTGGACACTGGACAGGCGAAAGAGAAACACGTGAGCCTTGGACCGATCGTTCTAATTAAATGCAACATGGGGCCAAACCGGATAAGCAATGGCCACACAAATTCATTATGTACGTGGATATTTTCTGCGATCGTCGTTTCAATATGAGACGGGAACGTGGCTACATGCTCATCGCAATTTCGGGAGCAATTCCCCGGCTAGTGTTGAGCACACGCTACGTGCACGTACAAGATTGCATAAACAAATAACAAAAAGAACAAAAAATAGATGGAGGGATGTCTCAAAAAGGAAAATGAATGGGTAAGGATAGTAATTATTGAGTGGAGCTTAGACGGTGGATGAGAATTAATTATTTACTTTTTCTTATTATTTTATGAGAGGTAGATCTATGAAAAAATAAAAAGTCAGAAAATTAGGGTTTTCACTTAATACATAGAAGATATATATCCAAACCAGCACTCTCTCCATTGTTATTCCTAAAGGGTACACTTTGTTTCTTTTTTGACAAATTGTTGTGTCTGGACAGTAAGTAAAGACTAAAAAAGTAAAAGAAAAGAAAGGGTAAAAGAAAACGATTGTTTGGAATTCGAGATAAATCATGCGTCGGAGAGACCACTGGGAACATATGAGCTTATCCTAAATTGCACACCAACCATGAAAGCGCTAAGGCGGACGGGCTGGTGCGCCAAATTGGAAAAGTAGGTAAGATCGTGGCGTCAACAAGGGTGCTTATCTCGTAGCGAAGACAAATTCTAAAGAAACTAGATTTTTTATTTCTTGAAAATCTGCATATGGGTACATGTCTAAACAATCGAAATAGCGAAAATTTGTAATTTTCAGGGCATTATTTTTCCTGTCTTACTCTGCTGAATACTGTTAAAAAAAATCAACATACTATTTTTTATCAGACGTTTTGTGGTTATTATTATATAGCGACTTCACATGCGTGCTGGTGGGTGAGAGGAGAAAATCGATGTCGTGCAGCGCAGCTACGCACATGCCGTCCACAGCATCAGATTCCCCGAGAAGTGAGGAGAAAGATTGAAACCCAGCAGATTCCGAAACGCCAATGATCATGGCTTTGCGTGCAGTTTCTTTTTACCCCATATTCTCCATGTCCACATTGGCCCAGAAAACAGCCGAACGAAACGAAAAAGACAGAGGATGGAAAAATGGAAAAGGGAAGAGGGAGGGGGACATTGACGTAATTTCGGTGCCCCACCCACGAAGCGACCAAAGCGCAACAACCGATCAAACAAGACATTTCATGCGTACGGTTGCCATTGGCTGCCGCCGAGGAGAGAGAGAGAGAGGGAGGGACAAAGTCGTCTCTCTTCCTCGTTCAATGAACAGCATTTGCCGCCGGCGATCATTTCAGCAAACAGAACGTGAGCGACCTAAAGTCCATGAGAGAGAGAGAGAGAGAGAGAGAGAGGAGGGTGTCTTACGTTGAAGATGAGACTCTTGTTGGTGGCTTCCCAGGCCAAGCCGCCCATGAAGTAGATGCACCAGACCAGCACCAGCACCACGCCCGTGACTGCCAGCAGCTGCGCCACCGCCGCGAACGGCGTCGCCTTCAGCCCTATCAGCGCCATCTCTCCCCTCCTCTCCCTCTCTCTCGATCTGTCGAATGGAGGACGAGACGAGAAGACAGAGAGTGGTGAACGAAAGCGCGAGAAAGCGAATAAGGATTTGTATACTGTTCTGCGCTAGGAGGGGTCGTTCGTGTTCTATCTCGTTGCGTCTGTTTTTCTTACCCGTTATTCTGGAGGACTAATCTTGACCGTCCATCGGTCGTCCTTCCGCATCCCCTCTGTGTGGCTGCCACGTCACCTGCTCTATTATCGATTTCCCCTGGGCCTACGCCTGTCTCTCCCTTTCGTTGTTATTTTCTCTCTGTTTTAATCTGAAAAGCGAAAGTTATTCTTGAAAATTGCCGGGGGGGGAATGAGAAATCGACAGGTTATTGTTGCGCGAATCAAGTCGAGTACAGGTGAGTGCATTTCAGGTTCGCACGTGTGCATATTAAATTTTATTACGAGAGCTAAAAATTTCAATGATTTAGATGGATGCATAATATAGAAACACGACTCAATTAACAAATTTAGTGCGAAACTTGCAGGAATGGAAAAATAGGCAAATGGGCCTCCCTGCAAGAGCTCCCAACTTATTGAAATCCAATCTTCCATAATCCTTTTACTTTTTCTTTTCCAAGATAACAACAAAAATGATTTCAGAGCTTTGACTCAGTGTATAATGCAGTCCATGAATTTGTCTTTAAATTTTAACCAAATGTGTAATTTTGTCCCTAAACTTTTGATTTGTTAAATATGATATCTGAATTTTTGGTAGATATTTAATTTAATCCCTTAACTATATAATAATATTAAATGTTTTTATATAGTTCAGGGATGGTATTGAATATGAGAAAAGATCACATTGCATATTAAGTTAAAGTTCAAAAATTATATTGAATAAATTAAAAATTTAGTGAATATATGACATATTAGATCAAAATTCACGAATTACTTATGTCATTATTTATTTTTTATAAGAGAAAGAATTTAGGAAAATAGCAAACTCGAGTGGCGACTTTGACCAAAAAAAGAATGGCAACTTCGAAATTTCTCCTCGGGGATTTTCTGACGTCCGCTCCTTGGATCCGATCGGAGTGAGATAGGATTCGAGAGGGTTTGTCATTTACCGCAATTATTCAAAAGATGGCGTTCAAGACCAGAATGTCTTGTAGTCATTACTTTATCGGTGGCTGAAGTCACTGGTGACGTCACTGCAATTTAGACCGGGCCCATCTAATTTTGCTTGTGATCCCTAATTTTTCTTCAACTCCACAAACGATTCTACAAAATCCATAAGCTTAAATTTTTATTTTTGGTGAGCCATTTTTATCTATTTTTTCGTTTTTTTTTTGCTTGCTACTTCATAAGTATAATTATGAATGTGTGGAACGGTACAGATTTTAGTAACGTCAACTTTAGCTGGACACTACATATTATCAATGTAAAAATAAAAAAAAAAAATTATACAGCTAGCCTTATTGATGGCTAATGAAAGATTTGGTGGATAAAATCCTCGATTCTGAAGTGCATAAAATCGCTTCTGTAAATATTACTTTATACAAGGTTGCGTATGTTTTAATTTTTGTTAAATTTTTGCTCCGTTTCTTTTTTTCCCCCTATAAAAAGAAAATAATATCTTCCTCTTCTGATAACGGACCCACCTAGGCAAGTGGACCAGGAACATTTATGGAGATGGGTGGTGTTCCAAATCCGCTCAGATTTGCTGTTTTGTGCTGGGGATCAGAATCTTCAAGTTGTGCTCCTCGATCAATCAAATGAAAGCTCATTTTTTTTCTTTTATTTCGGACACATCTGGTTTCCTTTTACTTCCCTAAATAGTAGTTCTGCAGAAAACCGGCACTTCTTTTTTTTTTTTTTTTTTTGTTCGGTCCTACGCTAATCTTACGCTAACACTCACTCTCAGACTTTTGCCCTATCTCCTTGCAGAGCATGGGAGTCGAAACCCACTTCGAATGCATTACTAATCACCCGCTCTGGTAGGGTATTATTTGCAACCGGTAAATGATGCTTTTTTTCTTTTCTTTTTGGTCAGTAATAAATGATGATTTTCGCTGTTCAATCATTTTACTAGTCTTTGCTATAAGGAGCGCCCAGCATTAATGTCCTCGACGAGGACATTGGCGAATTAGGTGAACCGAGTTGGTGACATTGAATTGATTTTGCTCAATAATGCGATTCGTGATGGTCCCAATGAATGGAGAATCGTGACTTGATGCAACCTGTTACTCCTGACTGACCCCTTTCAACTGGACGAAACTTCGAGAATGTGGTAAAGCTTTTAATTTCCACAACAAAAATTACATCGGCATTTATTTTAGAATTAATACCACGAAAAACTTCAAATTAATATACTTGTGAAAAATTGACCGAAAACTAATTTTTTGACCACAAAAAATCCAAACTTGAACATTTGTTACAAAATTACTATTGATTAGTTTCCATTAAATTAAATTAATATAAACTGATACACCCATGACAAACGAAAGGTAAAACCTAAAACTGATATACTTGTCAACTCTTACTTATCATCTAACTCAATAATTTGATAATAAAATTTAATAAAAATTGGCGGGAGATAAATTTATGATAGGAGTACTAGTTTTAGGTTTTCTGTGACATTAATCCTTGATTTTTTTCTTAAGTGGGCTTTAGGGGCCTATCCCCTCTCTTTTATTGGGCTGAGAATTTGCCACAGGCCCAAACTGAAATACCCCTGGGTGATAGTCGGACGTACATTCGCTTTCTAGATACCACTTAGATGGCCTCGCAAGGGCCCAGAGCACCGGAGCGATCTTGCATGATGGCTGTGCCACCACAATGGAGCCCAACGACAACCGCCGAAAGAGAGGCGCGGAGTGGGCCGAACGACAGGGCGTTTTCGTTGTCGAGCTCCATAGGACACCACCGAACGAGTCCGCGCAACTTCGTAGGCGGGTGCGGATGGGCCAACGTGCCAGGAAGAAACTTGGTAGCCAATCAAGCGTCATGTGATGGAAACGTTGGTACGACGGAAGATTAACGAATGAAGGGAGGTGACCCTTCCCCCGACGCTTGATCGGAAGTGTCCCACGTCCATGCATGTTACGCACGTAATTTGTTTATAATTTGTACTATTTGTATCTCTTATTTTTGTGGGTAAAGAAAGGTGGATGACACTCTGGCTCTGGCCCTCTGGGTTCAATAAGTGTGGTGGATCTAAAAGTCAAAAGATTCAATCCGGATGCATTAAAACTTTATGTTCTGTAAAATGCCGTGGATGCGAGGTCAAGTCACGTGGAGTCCGAAATGTCGCTGACAGCGGGCAGGTTATTGAATAATGTTCACGCAAAGGGTAAAGCATCGCTTTTAATTATGAAAACTTTTTGATCCCACCCGACGTGCCTCGAATTGTTGACACATCGAAAGATTTAATGTCGCTATAGCTAAGAATATTAAGAAAATCAAATGAGTGTACGGAACAATATACGGAGGTTAAAAAGAGCGGGGCATGGAGAAATTACAATGAATGATAAAATAAGAAAGAGTATTTAAAAAATAATAAACTTGTTACATTAGTACTAATTCGATCCTAAACTTTTTAATTGGATCAATTTTGCGAAACACCATTTCTCAAATGCAGCCGCCATGGCAAATGAATTTACTTTGTTACCAATGAAGCTTCTCCACATGGTAAGCTTCAATTATTCTAGGAATCTGCATTACAGCCTACATGACTCTTAATTTATCATCTCATCCTTAAGAGATTTTTCTATTTTCCTTTTTCAACAATGAAGAAACCCACGTTATGTAAACCCAAACCTATGAAGTGTCCTATTAATTTCAATGAAAAAAAAAGTACTTGTTCAATTTCACGAGTTATCGAAAAATATTCGACTTTATCGAGTGCAGAACTTGCCGACATATTCAACGAAAAACCCAAGATGTTAGGTCTCCCTAATCATTCTGATCGCATTTCTACTTAAGTTTGACACGTTTCTCATCCACTCGTGTATTTAAATGAATTAGGAAGCCCTAGTACATGCATTGCTCTCCAATGCGCTGTCGGTCGATTAAAAAACTAAGGAGAGTTAGGAAGCATGTGCGAGACCGGCCATGTGCAATTTTCATTCATTTAGGAAGCAACTTGGCTTGAGGTTGACCGTGAATGGGGCATGCAAATGCAATCATGAAATCATCACTTCCTCTTGACATGCGCTCTTACATGCTCTGCTGCAGGACTGCACTATACATTTGTGTAAAAGTTGGAAGGCAGAGAACGAGAGTTAGGGGACGGTTTGGCCCACTTCTGATTGGATCATCACATGGGATCCAACTGTTTTGCCATCCCCAAGAGTACGCATGTCTGTCATGCACCGTCGGCTGACGACAAACTCTCTCCGCAAGCGGCCTCATCCACTCTTCTTGGTAAGAAAGCCGCTCTTTGGGAGAGATTTCCGTTTACCGCCTGTGACAAAGAGCTGCTTTTCGGAGAAAATGAAGAGAATGAAAGGATGCATGCCTTGATATATACTTTAATCATATCCCCATTCACGAGCAGCATGGCCTAGCCTTACCCCACAGAAGAAAAGAAAAAGGAAAAAGAAAAAAGAGAGCAGGACGTAGCGCCTTCATAAAATTCTGTGAAGTACAGTTGCCCACACTGTAACAACCATTCCATAATGACATGATCATTAAAGAGCTGCTACTTCACTGGCAGATTCCACGCTCCGCCTGTTTAGGTTGGTGCCTCGCTTTAAATGAGAACCCAGGAATTTCTTTTCCTTGCTATCTAGCGGATGCAATTCGACGGACTCGGATCCGTAGCATTAGGCTTGTAGTGGCCGACACATCTACCCAGGACATAAAATTATACTCTTGAATGACACAGCAAAACCTTCGCAGGGGAGTCAGAAATTGAATATATTAACAACACACTATTTCTTTATTGTGACCCGTAGTAGATGCTTTGCTGTGTTATCTGACAAGGCAGCTCGAAAAGAGAAGAGAGTGGGAACATGGCCATGAAAGTGTGGGGCCAGGACTTGAGCATAACAGCAAAATCGAACTCATATCTGGGAAATTGCTGTACTGTATTCTTTTGGATGGTTTACGTGTTCTTGTCGAGCTTCGGATGAGAAGCTTCTTCATTTGTTTTAGGCAAGGTATCTTTTCGCCTTTAGCTGGGTCATCATTGATTGTCCTTCATTCCAAAACTCTCTGCAGCTCGAGTCTTCCCAATCCACTGCGTAGCAAAAATTGAGCTCAACCGAGCCAGAGGGCAAGCCCCTAAGCCCCTACTCAACTCTCAGGTTGCACTTCCTCTCCTCTCGGTTGGAGAGAAACAAGATACATTCTTTCCTTTCGCTCTTAATGACGGAATATTTCGGTTGCTTCTGACAAGAAGAGAATTTGCTGCTTCCTTTTGTAGCACGGCAATGACGGTGGCCCTCCTACGGAACTCTATTGAGAGTCAGTAAAGTGGGAAGGTACGAACAATGTTCAAGTCAGGAAGATGGAGAAGCGACAAGAACAAGATCAAAGCAGTCTTCAAGTTGCAGTTTCAGGCAACTCAGGTATTTTTAACTCAGAAAATCGACATCTTTAGACTGGAATTGATGTTATGAAGCTGAAAGCAGTAACTCTGGCTATTTAGAAACTGGGCAATTGAGAACATCGGATCTGGAAACTGGTGAACTGTTTACTGTTGCGATGGGACGTAGACAGTTTTCACAAATTATACATTTGGATCTAATTTGCAATTTCGCATTCATCACCAGGTTCCCAAGTCAAAGAAATCTACCTTAACAATATCTCTGGTACCTGATGATGTCGGCAAGCCGACAGTGAAGCTAGAGAAAGCTGCTGTACAGGATGGGATCTGTTCTTGGGAGAATCCTGTATATGAAACAGTGAAGCTCATCAGAGAATCAAAAACAGGGAAAGTCAAAGAGAAAATATACCACTTCATTGTTTCAGCGGTGGGGAAAAAGCCACATTCATCTGGTCTATTGTCAACTGTGATCTTGTCAACAAATGCTGAGGCTTAAACAATTTTCTTTGTTTTGCCCAGGGATCATCAAAGGCAGGATTTCTTGGAGAAGCTTCAATTGATTTTGCAGATTTTGCGGCAGAAATTGAAGCGTACACTCTCTCTCTGCCACTGAAGTTTGCAAACTCCGGAGCAGTTTTACATGTGAGCTCTCTGTTTGTGTGTGTGTGTGTGTTATGCTTGTTGACAAGTTGGGAAATGTTTGGCCATTAGATTCCATTTTAATTTTGCCTGCATGGAGTATGTTATCAATCTCAAATCACAAGAACTTGAAAAGGCATCTATTTATCTAACCAAAAGCAATTGCTCGAACAGGTGACAATCCAGAAGGTGGAGGGTTCAGACCAAAGGTAAACTGTAGTACTATCTGTCAATATTTCTTGATCATTCCAAAGCTATTTATTTTCCTTCTCACGAAATAAATTGTGAAATCATCCACCATCCTCAGAGAAATTGAAGATCCATTATCTTCCCATGAGGGATCCCTGAATAACCAACTGAGCATTCTCAGTGCAGAAGATGAGGACCAGCATAATTATTTCGAAGTAAGGTGTTCTCATCTTTAACTGCAATCTTGGCTCTTTAAGATTTCACAAGGAGGAAATTTCAGGGTCTTGAAAATGCCAACCATTTCTAGGTTTTTGAAGAACCTAAATTTGATTTTTGACTGCATTTCTAGGATGGGTACTTAGATGAAAGCATGCCACCCCTCGTATCATATCCCGAGCCAAATGCTGGAAAGCTTGAAACTAAAAATAGGAGCATCCCTCAGGAACCTCCTATTAGACAAAGTTCGATTCCTCCGAGAAAAACAGCTGGTTCAGTGGCAGCATCAAACAATAAACACAGACGGTCCATTACAGAGTGGTCTCTAGGTTCAGCTTCCGATGGAAGCTTAACCGATTCTGTAAATAACACTGATGAGCAATTAAGAACAGAGAGGTCTCATAAAGAAGCTTCGGATGCAACAATTGAAAAACTCAGGAACGAAATTGATAGCTTAACAAGGCAGTCCACACTATCAGAACTGGAGTTACAATCTCTGAGGAAACAGATTGCGAAAGAGACCAAACGGGGACACAGTTTATCTACCCAAATTTCAAGCCTCAAGGAGGAGAAAGATGCACTCCAAATGGAATGTGAACAACTCAGGTCTCACCGGATACATACCAAAGAGGCGGAAACTCCTGGCAAACTGCAGCTTGAATACGAGGAGACAAAAGCCCAACTACAAGCAATAAGACAAGAACTTGATCATGAAAAAGACTTGAATGTTGATCTCCGGTTGCAGCTGCATGAAACTCAAGATTCTAACTCTGAGTTTGTTCTGGCTGTAAGAGATCTTGACGAGGCGATAAAGGTTAAAAATGCAGAGATATCGCATCTTACTAGCAAGATCAATGAGAATCTTGAAGAGTCTCAGGAATGCGATGGATGGCCAAAACGTCGCATGAGGCGAAGTGATGCAATTGAAGTGGACTTGCTGAAGCGAAAGATGGAAGACCAGCATGGTGAGATAGAGTCGTACAAGAAACAGAATGAAGAACTGGAGACACGTTTGGAGCAGCTAACCTTGGACTATGAGATCTTAAAACAGGAAAATCACGATATAACTACCAAGCTGGAAGAACAGTGTCTACAAGAAGAGATGAATGAACAGGTTGAACGCTCAGAGTCTTCAGCTCATATCAGAGAACTTGGGGCACAGATAGAAAAATTAGAATCGGTGGTCAAGAGGCAGGCGCAAGAACTTTCCGAGTCATTGCTTTACATTAATGAACTGGAAAGCCAAGTTAAACATTTGGAGAAAGAAATAGATAAGCAAGCTCAAGGGTTTGAACAAGATATAGAAGCCATGACACAAGCCACAGTTGAGTTGGAGCACAGGGCAATACGAGCAGAGGAGGCATTGAGGAAGACCAGGTGGAATAACGCCGTTGCTGCTGAAAGACTTCAGGAGGAATTCAAAAGGCTTTCAGCAGAAATGACATCTAAACTTGATGAGCATGAGAAGCTGGCAGTTAAAGCAGTGAATGAAGCCAGTGAACTCCGCCAGCAAAAAGAAAATTTGGAAGAGATGCTTCAGGAAGCCAATGAAGAGTTACGACTGAGAAACGATCAAAATGAAGAAAAAGTACAAGAGCTTCACACTCAACTTGCTGTGAGAGCAACAGAAATGGAGCATATTAAAATGGAGCTCAACAACAAATCCAAGCTACTTGAATATGTGCAAAATAGTGACGAACAAAAACACGAGGCTTCCTCGAAGGAGATAGAAACTCTCAAATCCGAAATAGAGAGACTCAGAAAGGAGAAGGATGACATCAAAGCAGAAAACCTCACAGCTGAGAGATCCTTGAAGGAAGAGAAGGAAAAGATGATTGCAAGCATGCAGTCCAAGGTGGAAAACCTCACAGCTCAACAACAAAATCTAAAGTACATCTTGCAGAAAGAACAGAAGGAGAAAGAGAGTCTGACGAAGCAGCTTGTTGAACTACAAAGAGAATTAACAAGGATAGAAGAGCAAATCACCAAAGGAAATGATACATTTGCCAGCAATTGTATTCAAGCTGCATCCAAAGATAGAAACACAACTCCATGCAATTACCAATCGACTGCACTTTGCATTCCTGAAATGCTTGCCAGCTTAAGTGAGATATTGGTATCACTTAAGGTAATATTTTAACCTTTAGCAGTCATGTATATGATTGAAAATCCTCTTCTTATTCGTTCAGATATTTATTCAAACAGTATCACAAATTCCGGATGCACAGGCAGTTATCAAACAAGAGTCAGCCACCTCTATTTGATCATAAATTCGTGCCCACAATGTTTTCCTTTTGGCCTAAGTGCCCAGAACATATTTAATTTACATCAAACGTGCGCTACTTCTTTTTACGTATAAGTTAGGTCATCATCTTTCCCTTGTTTTGTGTCTTATGTTTGACGGTTCACTATGTCTGACAGAACCAAATCAAACTTAAGGACAAGGGAGCAGAAAAACCGGCTTGGCTAAGAGATGCGGAGAACCTCAGAAACATCATCGAAGAACTATGCAAAAGCATGGAACAGTTAGAGGTTCGTCACTTATCTGTTGAAATCTCAATCGTGAATCACCATACATCTTTACTAGATTGTCCCATATATCTTTACTAGATTCATCTATATAACAGCCTGTAACATCATCCCCATTTGTATGAATGCTTCCATAACATTTCACCTAAATGAAGAATTACGAGTCGATATCTTGTGATTTACTTCATAGGATGCGAAACATGCTGGTAGAAGCAGTCGAAGCCATCGGAAGTCAGGGGAAGTTGATAAAGCACAGCATATCAATGGGAACCCCGTCGTCCGAAGTGAAGATAACTGCGACGTCTTGCGTGCGGAGCTGGCAGTGCTAAGCGAAAGGAACAAATCAATGGAGCAAGAATTAAAGGATATGGAAGAAAGGTACTCGGAGATAAGTCTCCGATTTGCTGAGGTAGAAGGGGAAAGGCAACAACTTGTGATGACCGTCCGCAACCTCAAAAATAGTAGGAGACAGTAGCACTTTCTGAAATGCAAGAATGTCAAAAACCGAGGAAGAACAATGCAGGCAGACAGCAGAGCCCGCATGAAGCTGTCGACGCTGAGTGAGAAAAACACGAAGTCGGGTCAGGAATCGAATCCTACACAACGGTCAGATGTTCTTACGAGAAAAGGATCTCTTGCTCTTGTCATCTCAGATCACTGGCATATCAAGAAGCAGCAGATGCAGTTGATCTATGCAGGCGATTGATTGTACATTACATTCATGATTGCGGCAATTCTAATACCCGGGGCAATGTTCGCCTACGATAATGCTGTCTCCTTTAACGGGTACCCTCTTTCAGAGAGTTCCAGCATGGTGTGATACTAGAATCATTACTGCTCAAAGCATCGTGAAAGAGAAGTAATATAACAATTAGGATGTAACTGGGACCATCACAGCGATACAAAATCATAATTGGCTAGAGCAAGACGCGGACCAGACCAGTAGCAACACCAGTATCCGGAATAAGGACCGCTGAAGAATCTCCCACAAAGCTCCTAATCAGCAGCTCGATCAGCCGAGAAAGCCTCAATTGGTTAGAAAAGTTGATAAATATGTTTTTAACATAAATATTAGTAAGCAGCTTAAATCATATTAATGGGAGAAAAGCTGATAAGTCATACAATGTGAGATCGGTAAATCTATATGAAAGTCGATAAATTAATTAGTTATGTAAAAGAGACAAATGAAAATAGGTTGACGACGAAAGTTGATAAATTATAGAACCGCATAAACGCTAATAAGTAACTCCAGCGTGAGTTGTGAGACGTTCAAAGAAAAATTGCTAAAATTAGGTTGTTCTTAAGAAAAGACAAATTAAAGATTAAAAAAGAAAAGTTGATAACTAGTCAAGTGTAAAAGAAGACTTATTAATCTTATAAAAGTATCAAAGAACTAGCAATAAGTCACTAGAAATTAGGTGAATTGTAATTTTTTCATTAATAATTTTGATATTTATACTCTTTTAGAAATTTGTTTAAAGACTTGCTTAGGTCCAATCTTGATCTACTTTTCAACTTTAATATATATATTTCTGTATGAAAAAATCATTTGAGTTATCGTCTAGATCTCGAGATCGCCTTAATGTAAAACAAGGAGAATGTATTATTGGGTGTAGGGCAAGAAAAAAATACTATACAAATTAGGAACATAGGACGTGTAAGCATCGGTATATTAAAATAAGGAAGCATATGTGGAGCTTGCCATCCTTACATATCAAATGGATAGGCCAGGGAGGTCTCTGTAAGTTTCACTACTTTGACAATCACATCGATTCCACCACTCTTAATAATTTACATCGATTTCATTACTCTTGATAGCTATATCTTGTGCTCATCTCCGTTAACTAAATTAGTCTCCAGCATTTATCTACTTTTTTGCTCCAACGATTAAGCTGCTGCCTCTTGACAATCTCAAACAATCAGAACCGGGTCTCCTTATTAATGGACTGCACTTTACCGACCGATTTACTTGACCACTTTCTGCCTCTGTCGTCATTCTAGCAAATGCTTGTTGATCAAGCTGGTCGATTACAACATTTATATATTTCTGGGTGTCGACGACAATGACCGTAAACGATTGCCATAAAGAGGTCAAAGTTTAGATTCGATCCACCATTCCATTGGAACGTGGAAATGGTTTGCTTTGGACTTTTTACCAATCGTGGTGCATTATTACTATAGAAGTTGTTCGAAGTGTCGGCAGAGTGCTTCGTTCGTGATGTATTTTCTTTTTTATTGTCGAACTTGGTTCGTGATGTAGACAGGCTTGATTATTGGTCTCTCTCTGACAGATCCCTCGCTACGTGGACGCGTGCTTGCACCGTCGGTTTGCAAAAGCGGGACCCACCACAGCGCCGTCGACGGCACCATCGCCGGAGAAGTTAATGAACTCCGATCGTCATCTCCGCGAGCATAAACCACGTCGGTAGTGGTTATCCACTCTGCTTCCTTACTTGAACAGCCGAACCACGCCCCTCTCGCCACGCGTCGGCGAGCCACGCCACACGCGTCGGGCCCCTGCGTGTCGCTTCTCTGAGGACGGCACTCCATGCAGAGGTGGCAGGCCGTGTGTTTCCCGCTGCGTCTATAAATATTCCCACCGGCCATCGTCCCTATCGGAAGCCATAACATAAACAACCATCAAACGGTTCCTCTGCGTTCATCGTGAGGCCACTGTCTGCTGCGTTTCTCTGAGCGATCATGGAGTCCCAAGTCGCGCATCCTCACGGCCACGGCTACGGGCAAGACCCCAACGCCGTTGGCCTTCATTCTGGTACGTTCGGAGAAATGCTGACTCGGTTCATTTTGGTCTCGCTTCTCTTGTTTCTTGCTCCCTTTTTGTCTTTTCTAGTTTTTTTCCTTCTGAATTTGGTGATGTTGTGTTTGGTTTTAGCTGGGGAGGGGGGAGATAACGAGCACCACCATGAGAAGAAGTCGGTCCTGAAGAAGGTGAAGGCCAAGGCTAAGAAGTTGAAGGACACGATCACGAAGCACGGCCACGGTCACGGCCACGGCCACGGCGACGACCACGACCATCCTGAAGGCCACGTCCCCGACGATCACGACCTCGATGAGGAGGACGACGAGGACGAAGAAGTGGTCGAGGACCCAGAAATCCACGGAGCCCCTAGTAAGTCTTTTTGGGAACTTATATACTTAAATTGATTTATGCGGTCGTGTTCAATGCGTAGTTACCGCTTGATTATCCGTTGAAAGATCCCGTAAAATGGGAATTTGATGCAACAGTATATGAGTCGGTCGCGATCGTGAGCGGCGTGGACACTGGAAGGTCCTTATTGACGGGAGAGGAACATGGAACTCCGAGCGATGCAGCGCGGGAGGAGAAATTCGGGAAGCCGAGGGTTGATTTGGGAAGGACCAAGGCGATGGAAGAAGAGCTTGTTCGGGCACCAGCAAACATACCACAGTCGACGGCTCCCGCTTGTGATCTTGGGACGACCCAACTTTCCGATCCGACTAGGACTTTTGCCCATGGGACGAGTGAAGCAGGGCAAGGCCGACCGACGGTCAATTTGGCAAGGCCTGGTGGGTTGGCGGTGGACCCGCAGTCGCCCAGGAGCAGGAGAGAGCCATCGAACTATCAGACCAAAGTCACCGATCCTACTGCTTCAGGCAAGTCAGATCTTCGATGTCAGTGGAGTTTTAGATTGCCATAGTAACAGTAGGAACCAGAACCAGTACTACGTAATTGGTTTGCTCCGTTCGGTTAATGGTAAGTTGGTAGAGGTAAGAGCTGTGGCACTTAGAATTGTTGCACGGGTTCTTGAGCAGATGCTAGATCTTCAAAGGGAAAATTCTTGAGCCAATTTGATATTTACAAACCAGACTCGAGTTTATTCAATCAGTGTTTGTTGTTAAGCGATCCTAGTACACGTAGAAATTGAATCTGCACATAAAGAACGACGTTTATGATGATAATTGGCCGTGAATTTGAATATGAATGTCTGAGCTGGTCTCCTGACAGATTCCGCCAAGAATTGCAACGCAAATGCGTGCTTTGTGGCTGTTCAGTTCAATGTGACTGTTAAGTTGTTTCCCATGTAGGTGGAGAGGAAGCTGATGTTTCGCCAGTCATTCTTTCCATTGGAAAGATGACGGTGCACGATGAAACAGGGCCAAAATCAGGCACAGGTCAGAGCTTACCTGCCGAGACTCACGCTTATATCTCGAACGTACCCGCTGGGACGGGAAGCCACGATCAATTCTCTCTTGAGCCAACATCCATGGAGACCGACACCACTTCACTGGGAGTGGATGTCACGAAGCCTGAGGATCATCCTCGCGACCAAACAGAGCACAAACCCTCGAGCCCCGGGAGTTATACAGAGAAACTATCCTCTGCTACATCCGCGATTGCTGAGAAGGCGGTCTCGGCAAAAAATCTGGTGGCTTCGAAGCTCGGATATGGCGAAAGAGAGTCCCCAAAGAGTTCTGATGCTACCGGAAGCGAGACACACTCTCAGGGCGAGAAGCATTCTGATCAGAGCAGCTACGCTGGAAAAGTATCATTCGCTACTTCCGCAATTGCGGATAAAGCAGTGTCGGCGAAGAACATTGTCGCAGCGAAGCTTGGCTATGGTGAGAAAGGTGACACAACCACCTCTCACAACACCGGTGGCACCAAATCCGAGCCTCAAGCGCATGAGACCACTGCAGCTAGTGGCAAACCTTCGGAACAGAGCAGCTACACTGGAGCGATCTCAGCAATAGCTGATAAAGCAATCTCCGCCAAGGACACGGTGGTGTCTAAGCTCGGATATGCGAAAAAAGAAGGGGAGGCAGAAACTCTCGGTCCAGGAGGAAATCCACCTGCGAAGGAGCAGGGAAAGGGCATAGCGGCAACAGTGACGGAGAAGCTGAGCCCTGTGATCTCGAAGGTCACCGGCTTGACGGCGGGCCAGCGTGCGGAGGCACCGGGAGAGGTGGCAGGGGCGCAGAACCAGGATAAGGGGGTGTCGGTGAGGGAATACTTGGCGGAGAAGCTGAAGCCAGGGGAGGAGGACAAGGCACTGTCGGAGGTGATATCGAGCGCTCTGCACAAGAAGAAGACTGCGGCGGGGGCAGAGGCAGCAACAGCGGTGAAGGTGACGGAATCGGAGGAAGTGAAGAAGCAGCTGGGGGAGGAGGACGAAGGGAAGTTGAACGGTCCAGGGAAGGCCATAGTAGACCAGCTGAGAGGAACGGTAAACTCATGGTTTGGCAAGACCGACGATTCGAAGGCTCAGCAGCAGCCGGCCCGCCATGGTAATGCCAGGCTGAACTCAAAACTTTGCATTGCTTTATAATTTGTTGTTGGTTTGGTGTGATTTTGTGCGTTTCTTGCAGATGAGAGCGAGGCTGTTTCTTCTGCTGCAGATGAACAGTACGACGGCGAGAGGAAACTTCAGGAATCCAGCGACTGATGGAAGAAAGAGAAGGGGTTTTTCAGTGTCGCCGTGTGTGGATTTTTTAGCTTTTTCGAAGGTTGTACGTAATGCGCGTTGAAAAGATTTGTGTTTGTGGAACAGATCACCTGTGAATGCAGAGCCGGGGATCTTTCCCGGTTCATGCTTTACTAAAATAACATGTTGCATGATACTCTCGTGAATGGAAGATGTTTTGATTTGAACATGTGATACATTCTGGAAAGGGGGATTGCGTTGGATGTGTTGTCTAGATACTTGGCTGCTGGTATCAAAGCGGATGATTGGAGGGTTTGGGTTGATAAGGGCGAATCAAAACTCACGAAATCGAATCAAAACTTTTTCTTTTCAAGTCGATTTATAGCCACTTAAAGATGTACTCAGTTTCTGCCGTTGCTGAAAGATCCATGCGACAACAGCGAAGTGAGAACGAAGATGTCTGTTAGCATAGTACCAATGGGTATGTTATGGCTCATCTAAGGGCTTTTATCCTCCCTTGCATTGAATTGTGAATATCGATCTCGTGATTTTTATGTTGCCGAGTTATCTAATTTATTGTATTTCTAGATGATGATAACTTGATTCTTCCTTTTACATGTTTCCATTTCCAAAAAGACCGCCTATAAATAAGTAGTTTATATATATTTTTTAAATTTACTTTGGTTCTATGGATTTTGTATTTAAATGGTTTTTTTCCCTTGATTTTCCTAACAACTTAAAATCACTCGACGCGTTAGTAATGTCTAATTACCTGCTGAAACAGTCTCTCCAAAGTCTTCAATTTTTTTCTAACTCTTCAATTTTTTTTCTAACGCGTACTCACCTAAATTTCTAGAGTTCTCTAGACTTCTTTGTTGTTTTTGGTACGCGGATCCAATATAAGTGAAGTTTAGTCCATTTCGATGTCAATTTAAATTCACGCATCGATAATATCAAGGATTGTACTTTTTGCATTCCTTTAGCTTATATATCTCTACTTTTTTATGTTTTGATCATACTATTCTTTATGTGACCCACTACTTCCGTTACAATTTTATAAAAGTGATTTACTTTTTATTTGGTCACACTTCTTTTTATTTTTGTTTAATATTTTTCTTTTCTTGTAGGTCCTACTCTCCTTCTTTATCTTTCCAATTGGCTCTTGCAGCACCATTCTCATCTCTCTGTTTTTTCTCTTGCACTACGAAAGGTAGTATCAAGAAGCACCGCCTCTCTCTCTCTTCCCTTTTCTATGTTTTTCTCTCCTCCTCTTGTACGAGCGAGAGTGTAGAGAGAATATAGGTGTCTCCATGTATAGCCATGAAAGGCTAGGGCAATAGGTAAGTCGTGTCCTTTTAGACAATATGAAGTGGAATTCGAATTGGTGCTTTAATTTGATTGTAATTTTTGGTGCGGTGCCCGAATATTGAAATTAAAAATGTGCTTTAACAGATTAAATACTAGGCAAACACCGCTACAATGCTTCTTTTGTTCTTTCCATTTGTGGTTGCAATTGTTGCTTTTAGCCATGGACTGTAATTATGTGTAGAGTTGAACTTCAAGCCAGTTTTTCAATAACTATTTTGCAATCGTGCATATGTTGGGATTCGTTCTTTATACTTGTTACCCATTGTTTCACTCGCTCTTGCTTTGTTGGTAATTGACAACCTGACGCGGTCGGCATGTTGCCAACGACACCATGGAGGATGATCTTTTTGTGAGATATGTCAGGGTCGACAATTTATGTTTGCCTTGTCTGTGTATTCAATCTTATTAGAGTGAATGTAAGCTAATTGTGGGATTTTTTGGGATTGTAAAGTTGAAATTCAAAAAAGTAGCATAACGTACCGGGTCATGAAAATTGTTTAAATTGCGAAAGAATTGTGTTGAACATGGGACCGGCAAGAGAAGTAGTACGAAGAAGGAGTGAGCCGTATCAGGATTAGTATTTGCATAACACATAAATGTGGAGTGTCCAAGCTAAAAGATGAGTCGAGAAAGTGCAGTTTTAATGTCAAATGATTGAATTATATGATGAAAACGTATCAATTCGTATTAATATATAGAATGTGACATGTTCGGTCCTTGCTATGCAATTGGTTATCCGTGTGATGCAAAGTAGTCGTGTATTTTAGTCAGTATTTTGAAAGCTCATTGGAGAAATATAAAGTAATTTAATCTAAAGGGTTTTGGAAAAATACAAAAGTCATTTGGTAAATTACGCTTTGAGAAGCAATTTTGAGAGAAATATTGTTTGTTAGAAAATATATTTGAAAAGCTCTCTCGATTAATATTAGTTTTTTAGTTTTTATTTGTTTAAAATTGAAAAAAAAAAAATTGTATGCAACTTTTTTTAAATATAAATTTTGACAATAATGTTAAAAATCAAATATATATATTTTTATTTTTTAAAAAGGACTAGACCCTTTGCTGGTCTAGCGTAAAGTTACAGCCGTCGGCGAGCCAAATCTGGCGCTCAATCTTCGATAAGGGTCACCTGACTAGCTCACCCAACCTCGAGCGACTTCAATCGACGGCTACTGGTGCAAGATCTGGCTTGTTGGCGGCTATAGCCCTTTGTCAGATTGGTAAAAGATTTGGTCCTTTTTTAATTAAAAAAATAACGATGGACAAAATCGAAAATTTAAAGAATTAGTGAGGATAGTTTTGGAAAAAAAAAACGAGCTTCAATAATTGGCAAAATACTAGTCTCTATTAATATTGGGTTATCAGCTTTTTCAATACTGACTTTCACTTGCAAGCTCATTAAAAATGATTTCCAAATGGTTCAATGTTTTTTGAAGGGGTTTTAGAGGTGGAAAGCCCTCGGGAATGCCGAAGTAAACGCATCTCCACTTCCCTATGCTATCTCGTAGCTCAAGCCTTGGGCCTCCTCAAGCCCACGGTCCAGCCCATTCTCGATCATGGGCCCGTGGCTCGTCGCGAGCGAGCAGCATCCGGAGACCATTTGTTCCAAGGCCGCACCAGCGACCGCAAATCCCTCTTAAACCTCTCGACGCGCTCCAGCAGTGCCGTCCCTCTTCCCCACCTCCGCCTCTCCGCCACCGCCCTCAAGCGACGTCGCCGGACTCGGGGCCCAGCTCTGGAAACCCGACGCCGCCGCACACTCCGGTCCCAGGTGATTCTCTCTGCGCCCGCAAAGTTTTGAGCTTTGATGCTTTATCGTTAGGCTCTTTGTTCGGAGTCTGCACTCGGTCGCACATGCTTCGCATTCCGGTCCGATGGAGCAATCCGCTTGCTCCAATCCAACTGGGTCTTCTTGGGTTGCTCGAAATAAAGATTTTGGGGCTCTGTATTCTTGAAAGTTTCGATTTTTTGCTGGATTCATTGGATTCGTTGGATCCTGCCAAGTGGAAATGATGGGATATCCCCAACCTTTTGTGAACGTCAAGCATGAATTCTAGGGCTTTGTTTGGTCCCAGAATAGTACACAAGATTTCGCATTTGCTGATCAGCTGTCGGACATTGTGCGACCGCGGGTTCCGCGGTGGTAAAGTCAAAGAGGGATTCGAGTGCGTAGAGGAACCCTTGAAGAAGATGTGGGTAACCGATTCCGATTGCTTCATGGATGATGCGCGTATTTTGAGCGAGTATGAATCGAGTGGCGAGGAATATTATTCGACGAGACAGAACTTCTGTGCTAATGCGAGGGTTGGTGCGGAGAAAGTCCTGCGAGTTCTTCAACAAGATGGTCCGGGTTTTGATGTGAAGACATCTTTAGAAGAACTGCGGGTAAGAGTTTCGGGGCTTCTTGTGAGGGAAGTGCTCTTGGGCATATTGAGAAGCACCGAGTTTGCTAATAAGAGCAGGTGTGTGAAGCTGGGTTATAAATTCTTTGTATGGTCAGGTATGCAGGAAAATTACAGGCATACGACAGATGCCTACCACTTGATGATGAAGATCTTTGCAGAGTGCGATGAGTTCAAGGCAATGTGGAGACTAGTCGATGAGATGATTGAGAAAAGACTTTTTATGACTGCTCGGACATTTAATATATTGATATGTACATGTGGAGAGGTTGGCTTGGCCAGGAGAGTTGTGGAGAGGTTCATAAAGTCCAAGGCGTTTAATTATAGGCCATTTAAACATTCATACAATGCTATCTTGCATTCCCTTGTTGCCCTGAAGCAGTATAAATTGATCGAGTGGGTTTATCAGCAGATGTTAGCTGAGGGTCTTTCTCCTGACATCTTAACTTATAACATACTTATGTGTGCAAAGTACAGGCTAGGGAAATTGGATCAATTTCACAGATTGCTTGATGAGATGGGCAAGCGTGGGTTTTCTCCAGATTTTCATACATATAACCTACTTCTTCATGTCCTCGGTAAAGGAGATAAGCCACTCGCAGCTCTTAATCTCCTTACTCACATGAGGGAAGTGGGGATTGATCCCAGTGTTCTTCACTTCACAACACTGATGGATGGATTAAGCCGAGCAGGGAATTTAGATGCCTGCAAGTATTTCTTTGATGAAATGATAAAAAATAATTGCAAGCCCGACGTCGTATGTTACACTGTTCTGATCACAGGATATGTGGTGGCTGGGGAGCTTGAGAAAGCCATAGAAATGTTCAACAAGATGATTATTGATGGACAGCTACCAAACGTGTTTACTTACAATTCCATGATTCGTGGGTATTGTATGGCTGGTAATTTTGCTGAGGCATGCTCCGTGTTGAATGAAATGGAAGCGAGAGGTTGTAATCCTAATTTTCTTGTATACAGCACTTTAGTGAGTTATCTGCGAAATGCTGGCAAGCTTTCTCAAGCTCACTCGGTAATAAGACGCATGGTTGAGAAGGGGCAGTATGTCCACCTGGTTTCAAAGTTTAAAGGCTATAAGAGATGTTAAGTTTTGTGCAATGTATGGATGGATCCTCAGGTTGATACTTGAATACGCTGCCACAGACAACATGTTCAACATGGACACCGAGTAAAGTATGCACAGACTTTTCTCATTATACATTTACTGCTATTGCATAATGGGTTTCATTTATGTAATTGTCTGACGCCAAATTTCTGGAGGGCCACATGTGGTTTCTCATTCTAATTGATTCATTTAGGTCAAATGGGCTACTCAGCCAACGTTACTTTGTAGATGGACGACATCATTCTCATTTCAATTTCATTGAGAAGTATTGGTGCTCATTTGTTAGTGTCCTAGTTCTTGAATGCTTAGGATACTTGAAGAGTTCAGGATATTAACAGTTATTTCGTAAGCATTTCTAATGTCGGCTAATTTTGTTATGGTAAATGAAAATGCTGCATCGCATGTCGCAGGAATCTTTCTGTACGGTAAGCACTCTGTTTAAGATATTATTATTGTCTTTGTAGGACAACAACTAGAGGGTGAGATGCAAGAACTTTTTCTCTGAACTAGCAAGACTCCTCCGCCTAGGTTGCATTTTAGAGAAATATACTCATTGAGTCTTTGCTTTGATAAAAAGGGAACAAGATTGTTTTATCTTTTTGCTAGGGAAGATTTAAAAGATCATTGTAAGTAACCCTGCCTGTTCTTTTGCTCAGATTTATTGCTATTACTCGAGAGCTGTGCAGAAGGTTTTGGGCCTATGCCGATAGGCTAGCAGCTCTGGCGAGACCAGGTAAGCTTTTGTCTTCTCAAAACATCAGCAGTTACGACTTGAGAACTGCTCCCTTCCTTCTGTGTTCCCATACTCTATCAAGACCCTATCTTTATGCGCCTATAGGATAATAAAGCCCTCAAAACTTATGCCTGTTGGGGATTGAAGCATCTCTGTCCCCGCTAGTGATGTCTCATGGCCAAGATTATCCTGTCAAGGCAGCAAAACGATCTGGATCAAGAATCGAATTGGCTAATTTGTGGTTTATATAACTGTTCCTTTTTTACTGAAGAGTAGTGCCCTTTATTCAATCTCCTGCTAAACCATTCATCCCTCTAGTTGGGTAAGGTTAGATTGGCACATCACACAAGCTAGAACACCATAGACATTTTCTTGTTTTTCTTCCAATGGGGTTGTTCACATCCTCTGTATTGTCAAAGGCATTTTAATTGAGATGGCAATCAAGTATCTACAAAGTCATTTACCCGATCTCTGTTGGGGCAAATCTTAACACTCTGTATTCCTCTGTGATATTCTTGCAAACTTGTGGGAGCCTAGCTTGTAGCCCAGATCTCTTTGCGCCTGTGATACTGTCGGGCAAAATACCGAGTGCAATTACATCAACCGAAACTTGTTTTTACGCTAGTTACGTACTGTTTTTGGATCTTGGGGGCAACCGCATGGTATGTACTGTTATAAGTGATATAATGGACATCCACTCTAATAAAGAAAACAGGAGGATCAAAGAGCATGGATTCACTGTAAGTTTTGGTTGTACCGTGAATGTAGCGAGATCATCATGTGCTTTGGCGGTGGGTTTTGAAAGGTGGGTGGGTGGTCAAAGGTCTGAATTCTAAGAGTTAAAGCGTGAATATGTCCCCACCAGCATCAACATTCGTACGCATTGCTTGCTCATGCCTGCCTCCATAATTCATTCTGAGCTGTTCCTCGCCACGCTACGCCGTTCAGGACTCAATATAGGAAGCTTCTTCGTGTCCCGTGACATGACGGTCTTTTTTAATATTATCTCAAAAGTCTGAAGTACAGTCCCTAAATCGATTTTCAAAAAGAAAAAATGTAAATGTACTTTATGTCTAAAGGGGTCGGTCCATGCACGTCTTTGTGCAGAAAGCGATGTGTGTAAGAAAATTTGGCGTTCAAATTGGAATGCAGGCATGCTTCGTGACCAAATCCAAGTCACCATGGTTGGTCCATAAGCGAGTGCATGGTGGGTTTTGTTGGCAAGATGTTGAAGGAAATCATTCCCACCTATTTATATTTGCCTTTTGTCCCCCTGCCCTCAGGCTTTGATACCACAAGCATTTGACCTAAGTCCATAATAAATTCCGCACGCCTCTTCTGATGTGTACGTATGACAAAAGTTGTCGCATAAACTGACTAAAAGCGGGCACATTTTGTTGATCGATTCCGCCTCTGAAGTTCTCATCTTGGGACGGTCCATATGGTGAGGCTACGATGTTGGGTCCAAGAAAAGCTTTGGATCCAGTAAATTCAAACCATGATACCAGTCAAAGATCTGCACTTCGACATTCAATCTCGCACGATGCAATAATTTTCTCGAGTGGGAAGGTACGCGAGCCGCTCATTATTTTAAGTAGCTTGTAGATGAAGCAGAGCAAAGTGGCGTGGCCTACCAGCGGCCGTAGGTGATGATGCCAGCCATCCCTCGGATCATTCTGACAGGTGCAATCGATTAACGCTCTGATGGAAAACGACCCTCGAACGAATGGAAGATGAAGACGAAGAGGAACTCGTACCAGACTCCAATATCAGATACGTGCGCTGGTTATTTACGTCACCAACGACGATTTCACAAGAAAACTAAAGGAAAGAAACATACCCAATATCGGATTACAAGTAAAAACCCCATAATCTATGTATAATGCTTCCTTACTCAGCCTGCCGCTACATGCTAACTCTATCCGTCTGCTTCTGCTTGGCCGGAACCGAACAAAAGGAAAGGAAAATTCTCAGAGCAATCCTATGCTTAATAGAGTAATACAGAGCGCTAAGAAGGCGCTTGGAAGTACTAAGGACTCGCTCATTTCTTGTCGGCTTTCTTGTCGTCTTTCTTTTCCTCTTTCTTGTCGTCCTTTTTCTCTTCCTTCTTCTCTTCCTTCTTCTCTTCCTTGGCCGGCCCGACCGAAATTATGTCCACTTTCCCGACTTTCTTCAGTTTCTTCACCACCGCCACTGTGTCCATTTGCCCTATCACCGTCAGCTTCTGCTCCTTGGTATCCGCCGCTATCGAATCCACCCCTGCTCGTTTGTTCATTTATTAAATGCACGTTAATCGGAGGATACGATCGAATATACCGGAAAAGAGAACGAGATCTTTCTGTCGACTCAAGGAAAATCTTGGAAATCAAAAGGAAGAAACCCTTCGAACTTAAGTCCAGCAACAAGATTCAGAAGATCGAAAAGAATAGTTTAGCTGACCGTATATGTCGGCTGCTGCTTCTATGGCTTTCTGCTTCGTCTTGTCGTCCGTCATGGTCATGATCTTCAACACCACCTTCTGTTGTAATGATTCAGAGGAGTATGTACGGACGTGGATGCATCAGGTCGAAGTTAAAGAGAAGCCCAGAACAAGAATCGAGCGAGAGATCAGAGGGAAAGTCTGTACCTGTGCCATTCTGGAGGAGGAGGACAATACGAACACGCTGAACTCAATCGACAGAGAATGTGAACGCGGTTTCGGGTTAGACGAGAAAGAGAGAGAGAGAGAGAGAGAGATGGTATTGCAAAGGACGTGCCACCGAAACCAGCGAGCCTTTATATACACTCCCAGGGGCCGTCACATCACATGTATTTCTATTTCTCCATTCGTTGCGTAGGATCATTTGTCTTTTTGTCGTTAGGGCCGGACGTGGGGACCAAAAATCGATAATTATGGAATCAACCGCAGGATTTTCCACATTCTGAAATCCATACGGACGGATAATGACGTCTTGTTGACCCTCATACAATAATGTGCACCATCCATCCCCGAAGACGTCCTCGCAAACATTTCAACATTCTTATCATTAATGTCACGAAGTTTTTTTTTGGTAACTCCAATTCGACATGCATAATCCCCTAAAACTATATCCAGTCATAAAAATGATATATGACAACGTATCTGAGTAAATCTATGATAAAATGATCACTTTGAGCTTGAATTTGATCAATCTTTATTTTATTTTATTTTATTATCGTTAAGGTGAAAAATTGAATCAATAATTCTCTTTCTTTATCATTGATCGAATCATCATTTGCAATCCAGGATTTTATTTTATTATTAATCTAATCACCGTTCACATTTTTTTCTTTTTTTCCTATTAGGAACTGATCAGGTTAGGCTGTGAATTGACGTCGATTCGATTGTCATGGAACGTGGATCATCCCTCCGACACATCCTTGCAGCCGTCAACATGTCAACAATCTTATCATTAATGTCATAGAGAAGTTATTTTCGTAATTTATTAATTTTGATCCGCACAGTCCGCCAAAAGTACATCTGATTGTGAAAAAATAAAATACATATTGAAAGAAGTCAATTTTTATAAGTTCGGCCTCTGAAATTGTTGATGGGCAGCGTCCATGGTTATTAGAACTGGAACAGATTTCAGTTGATTTACCAAGTATTCTCTGGTTATAAGTTTTTCATTATTTTTATATTCAACCACAAGAAGCGCCTTGTCAAGACGCCAGATCACCGATCAGATTACTAGTCCTTTCCTTTGGATGATTCGACGATGTTGATTTCTTCATAGACCTAATGCTTTCAGGTGGGGCCCCTGATATCAATCTAGTGAGTCAGCTGAAGTTGGCCACTTTTGCGCCAGTTCATTTAATTAAAGTTCAAAGACATTTACTTCGTACTCATATAATAGTGAGAAAGTTGGAGAATTTATTAATTACTCGAGGAAGCTAATGTTACTTGATGAGAATTTTTTCTCAAACAAATACCATAAAAAAACTCAAATTATGCTTTTGTGATATAATTATTCCATTTTTTTTTTATGTCACAAAAAACTCTAAACTCATGCATGTGTGATATATATAATTTATTTTTCAATTCCATCCAGGACATATTTGTCAAATTAGTATAAGTTTGGTTTTTTTTTTTTTTTTTTTTTTTTTAATGGATATTTACATCACAATGGGTAAATTTAGGGTTTTTAGTGATACAAAAAAAGTTTAGACTATTTGTGATATAATGGACATAGTTTTGAGTTTTTTTTTTTTAAATGGTATTAACACTTCTTTCCTTGACCATTAATGTGGGAATAGTGGATCTTGAAATCGGAATCTCTATTAGTAATATACAGGAAGAAAATCATAGGATACGGGATATGGTTGGAAGATACTATAAATTTTCTGAAAAGTACGTGATAGAATTTCAACCTTACTTTAAAAGTATATAAAAATGATGTTCGTATGAGTTTATTATACATGAGAATAAATTACATACAGAAAGAGCGCCATACAAATTACAAAAAATGTAAAAGTCTAGCGTATCTGCTTTTTATGTTCCTTTAGAACCATAACTTTGATATATAACTTTACCAAAAAAAGAAAAAAACTTTGATATATAAATGTTCATTGACACAGTACATCATCAATAGACTAATGCAACATGTTAAATAAATTCAAAATGAAGTATATTTTCGTGAATATAATATGACGTATGTTTTGGATGATACACTATTTTATACTCCAAAAGAACGGGTATTTTTCTCAAATTTTGCAAAGGCGTGAAAAAAGAATTTTTTTTTTTTTTTTAAAATTACGTGCATACGCATAAAGAATGTAAAAGTACGAGTTGGCTTAGGAACGATAATGCTTGCATAGGAAAAGGGCAACTTTTCAAAACCAATTTTACAGATTCTTCTAGCATTAAGATAAGATAATATAGATTTTCTTCGATGCGAAGAAGTCAGATTTCTTGAAAAGTACGCAAATAATTAAAGCTGGGAAAGAAATTTGACTATCGCCACTCGCCGGTCTATTATGCCCTCGAACTCGGCTCTCTCCTTACGGGCCAAACCAAGATTTCAACTTTCATCTCGTTTTGATTGGATGTTGTGGGAAGAAAATCGACTCCGAAGACATCATCAGGAGGAGAAAAAAACGTCTCTCGCGATGTCAAGAAGATGCAACTTCTCTGGCAAGAAAAAGAGGAGGAGGTCGGAAACTTTTGCATGGTTCACTTTCATGAACATGGACAACTGCCCGAATAAATCGATTCCATCGCAGTCGAATTGATTAAAGGTGTCGACCTACGTTTGGAAAACAAGCATATTTCTTGTTCGTCCTTTTTTTTTTCACCAAACCCAAGCCGTTTGATTGGGTTGTCCAGGTTGTCATTATGGACTTTTGGCACAGCCCTAGCTAGCTAGTACACGCGCGAGCAATCAAAGTGCTTGCCAAAAGAACTAAATCTGCGAAAACTAACCATCTCGAATATTATAGAAGATACATCAGACTTCAGAACCCGTAGCCGTGACCGAAATCAAAACTAAATTCGTGGCACCAAGAACTGATTAATTTCACATGATGGTGCAAGCATGTGGATTATCGTCGCTGAAGAGAGAGGCGAAGGCCTCATCGGAGGCGACCGCGACGGAGTAGACTGCAGGAGTGTGGAAGAAAGTGTGGACGCCGGAAGAAGCTCCGGTCCTGTGGGCGTCATAGTAGTATTGGTTGACTACGTAAGACGGATATTGATAAAAAGAAGCGAAGTGAGAGTGCCCCGGAAAAGGCCACGGCTCCGCCGCTTTCCCTGCTCTTTTGATGGCCTTCAACACCTTCTTCTCCTCCAATCTGTAGCCTCTGGCGGTCAGTTTCTGCATCTCCATGTCCACCTCCACTTCTTCTACTCCTGAAAAATTTGGGTTTTACCAATCAGCGAGAGGTAGGGGGCTTCGACTGGAGAACAAGCTTAAAGCTAGTACCTTTCACTATCTGCATGACTAACAGATACGCACAATTAAGTGGATGGCTTGGTCTAGGAATGATAATTTGGTTTAAAATGTCTACGAAGATTTCCACAAAGGGAGGACCGATAGTTTCGGTCATCCTAAAATTATTCATTTTGAGTCTATGGTGCGCAACACTGTTTAGAAGTTAGGACACATGACTTCTGATTTTGTCAATTATTGCGTGGAACATAATCAGATGACAACTCAGGGTGACAAGGTTTCACAAGACGACAGTCTAGGAGAAAAAAATAGGAGAACAATGATCGAGATACTGAGACTTATAATGTTAGGTGACGAAGTAATCACCAATCAGGTGCTCGAATAAAACCTATTTGCTAAATATCTAATCATCGTTTCACCTGTAGAGAATGGCATTCGGGTGCGTATGGCGGCACGTATGGTACGTGTAAGGAGCGCTTTATGTCCAAGAAGACGAAAACTATCTTCCGAGAGCATGGGAGCCTAGTCAGGACTCGAGCATCAAAGAAGTAGGAAGGTCGGTCTTCTTCAGTCATGTCGAGAAGTATGTCCGATTTATCGTGAGTTCATTACTTTAAAGTTCGGGCAAAAAAGCAGCTCGTATATTCTAACAGAGTTGAGCCTCTGCACCAAAACGACCATCTCGTACAGTACCATAGCAAAGTGTAAAGAAATGAAGCAAAAAAGTTGCACCTTTGAGCTTGAAGAGAGCTTTCTTCAACTTAGATGCACATCCCTCGCAGTCTAGGTTCGGCACTCGCACTTCCACCATCATCTGCAAATTCTTTCCCTCGTCAGTCTTATCTTTTAGTTAATCTTGACGTAAACTTAAGGAACTCCCATGGCCGTGTTGACTGTGTGCGTGTTGGTGAATGTGTGTGTGTGTGAGAGAGAGAGAGAGAGAGAGAGAGAGAGAGAGAGAGAGACTCACAGACATAGTGCTTCGAGTATGAAGAAAGCTTTCAGAAGCCCTTTGGGTTCTTGAAACTTTTCTCCACGGAGAGAGAGAGAGAGAGAGGAGTTAATAAATTTAAACGGCTAGCCAGCCGAGAAAGGGAACGAAGGCATGGCATCATTGGGTTCTTAAAAATCCAAAACCAGAGAGAGAGAGAGAGGGATGTGTCACGCGTGCAATGGAGTGGGAAATCGTGAATTAAGCTCTCATGCAATGGCAGGCCCAACCCCAAGTCCGAAGGACAGAGAAGCATTAAGCGTGCCTTGTTTGCCATGCTCCCTCTGAAATCATGACAGCTACTCCGAAGTGCCAAACATTATAATTATGGCCCATGTATTCATCACACCATTGCGAACCTCCATTTGAATCGAAAACAAGATTGCAATGACGAAAAGTAGCTCCCTTTTGTAACCACGGAGATGGGGAAAAGAAACGAAAATGTGGCCGAGTCTATCGCCTTATATTCATCTTATCTGAGGATTATCCTATAACATCATAATGCTTACCCTTTACATGTCAACAAATAGTTTAGACTTCCACTGAGACGTTGAATTAACTTCTCCTCAGGGGGGGAAAAATCTTGAGAAAAGCGAAACTCCTTTTGCTCTCTCTCTCTCTCTCTCTCTGGTCAGCTTTCTTTTCTTCTTTTGCTTTTCCTGGAAATGGACTGTGCTGGGGACAGAGGCTGACAACTGGAGAGGCAGTATACCCAACTTTGGAGTTCATCTTCCACACAACGTCACCATCTCTGTGTTTACTGCTTAAGCTCATCATTGGTCAGCAAGGTTGGTGATTTATCGACCAAGGAAAACACAACACGACCCAACCCATCTAAAATATTCGGACGGTCCAAGATGAGCAGTAAGGCTGGGGTCGATGGTGATGATGGTGTCTATATTCTCTCATCGAAAAGCTGCATTACGCTGGAACGGAGGCAGAACCAGAACGAAAAGAGACCCGCCCCAACATTGTCTCTTCTGTCCCTCGGGAACTCGTGAGAGATAAAAGAGAGAGGGAGTGATGATGTGACGAGGTGGTAGTGTTTACCGTTGCTTTGGGACCATAATGATCTCTGTACTTCTGTTCTCCATTAGTGACATCGACAAGGTCGCTGTCGCTGGGGTTCTGCCACTCTGAGATTCAGCAGCCTTTCGGGTCCATAACAAACAGCATCTGCGACCGTCGTTCTGGCAAAAAATAGCCCTGACAAATCGATCACGCCGGCTGGGCATTTGAATCAGTGATTAAGGAAAGCGAAAGGGATTTCTCAATCTTTTCTTCGGCTAATCAGCCGTTGAAGTAATTGCGAGAGCAAATGAAAGGAGAATTGAAACGAATAACTAGGAACTGAAAAGCGCCGACGCTTCTTTGAATGATGTCAAAGACCAAAAGGCTCATATGTTGTATCATACGCAGATCTTGAGAATGAATGGTTCCACTATCTACCAAACCAGAAAATTTATGCAAAGGCTCCGTTCGTTACATATCACGTCATCCACAGGAACTTCTCGATTCAAGAAATTGGTTATCCTCCTTTTCGCGCCACTAAAATATGATGTGCATCTTGTCGATTTCATCGTCGTCGTGTCACCTTGTTAGCTTTGGGTTTAAATAACAAGAATGGAAGTGAATGGTTTCGAGGCAACGGGACAAGGAAATGCAGTTTCTTTGGTTCGTCGAAAAAGGGCTTTGCAAGTGGTGGTGGAGCACTACGAGGCGTATAGTTTATGGTTTCTTCTGCTACTCTCTCCACCAACCATTCCTATCTCTATTCATAGAGAATTCTTAAAAAAATAAATTAAAAAAAAAGACCTTATGCATGCTAGATTTTAGCTAGAAATTGGATCAATTAGTTTAACACATCTCATTGGCAAACAAAGAAATTTCAAACTTTTTTCTGCACGTTGTCTCTAGGATAAACAATTAATACGTCGAATTTTACACTCAATTTATTTCCTTCTCATCATGGTAACTCATATATCATGCACACATGCCTTGATTTATAGCAACTTATTTAATTAGAAATATGGATGGAAATGGTTCATGAATTTTGTCCAAATATGCAACGTGGTCCCTAAACTTTATATTTGTTTAATATGATCCTTAAACTTTAATCCGATATACAATATCACTCATGAACTTTTCAATTGTTTGATATGGTTCTTAGATTTTTAATACATGTTTAATTCAATTCCTGAGTTTTATGAAAATGTTCAATATTATCCTCACATTAATTCAAGTTCAGGGACAACATACAATCCATGGACTAAATTGAATATGTATAAAAAAGCACATAGATCACATTGAATAAATTTAAAATTTAGAGATCACGTCATATGTTGCGGTAAAGTTTATGAACTATCTATATCATTTATTCCTAAAAGTAAGATGAACTTCCCTTCAATTTCAAAGGACGCAAACAAAATGAGGACTCCCACGATTTGTTGCATGAGTAAATGTTAGATTTGTTCAGACAGGGAGGGAGAAACAGAAAGCCCCCGAAAACCGGAAGAAAATTCGCGTCGCGCGCCATTGGCTTGGGGCTCTGGTTTCTCGGCCTCTTGGGCCTGCTTTCGGACAGCACCCGGAAAAGCCCTTCTTCCACGAATCGCCTGCCGAATGACACGGAGCGTGCTCTGACCTCGAAAGACGAAAATCACGAATCACGAGTAAGAAAAAGACAACCAAGGAACGAGAGAGGAAATCTCGTCCGAAAGGGCCCAAGTTCCTCCGGTCCATTAGGACATGTCCTTAGAAGAGACCCATTCAAAGCGGCTACAACATCCATCACTTTGTTCCGGGGGATGGACCCTTCTTTCTGTCCTCTCCTCTGCCAATTATTATCGATGCCATTCTGCGAGCAATGAAGAAGCGCAGAATGTGGAACACCAAGAACAGTTACGAGAATTAATCACGGGACCCAACCACCGACTCCTCCCTTTCTCACGGGGAGAGTACCTCCCTGGACCCGGATCCCCTGAATCGGGCGGATCGCAGGAAGGCAAGCCTTCACTTCGTGAATCCCATGTCAGCCCGCATGCGGATCTCGCCTCTCCTGGTTCTGCCTCTTTTTTAAGCAGGAGCTCAGCACTTTGTCTTTACGCCTCAGCCGTGTCTCCGAGATCCAAACTCTCAGTCCTTTCTATCTTTTGCTTCCCCCCCTTTTGTAACCGGAAGAGAAAAGGATTTTTCCTCGCATCTGCTGGTACGGCACCGAAGACTTTCAGCTCCCGCGTCGTACTTCTAGGCTCCAAAAAGACTTCCTTTCGGGTCAAGCAAAAGCTTCCGAGCGGAGAATCATCATCAGCGAAGCTGAAAGGGTGTTAGGAGGAGATCTCGGGGGATGACCATCACGTGGGTTTCGTTCAGAAACTGAGGGACGGATGAGCGAGAAGAGAACCGGCATGCAGAGGCTACAGAGGTACTTGTGGCTTGGATCTGGGGCTTTCCGTCATTTCGCGGACTCGATCTGGAGGCCCTTCCTCAAGTCCCCGGCTCGCTCCTCCGCCGCCTTGCTCGTCCTCGCCTTCCTCCTCGTCAGCGCGTTCCTCTCCACGCGCCTCCTCGACTCCTCTGCCTCCTCCTCTGTAAGTACGTCTCCTCCCTTTTCCCTCTGCTTTCCGCTTTTCCGAATTTCCCAAACGCCTCGTTTTTTTGCCAAAATTTTTCGAATGGTATTTGTTCCATATGTCTACTTCGCACGCGCGCTCGCAGTTCATCACTTCGCTAGCGGTTTCCCACTCTGCGAATCAATTTCCCCGTTAATCCTCTGTCATTCCTTCTGTAAACGACGACATTAATGAACCATTGCGTGTATAGATGGAAAACAAGAATGAAAGAGACTTCTTTGTGCCCAAGCCGTGACCGGTTGCTTCTGCAGCATCGGTCAGCACGGCAGCTCCAGTCAGTAGTCACCGTCGATCTTGCGCGTGCTCGGGAACATGTGGAACGATCTAGGGCGATTCTTCGCTATTAAATTCCTCATTTCACTTCCGGGGTTTTTTACACAAATAATTGAGCCCTCGTGTAGTGGGTCGCGACACGCGCCGCGGGATGTCGGTGGCCCGTCCCTTCCGGGACGCGTGTCGTCTTCTGGTTCGTAGTAAGTGGAGGGGAAGCGAACGGCTCTTTGACCCGTTCTTTTCACCTCGCTCACCTCGCCCCGCATGATCACCGCCGGGCTTTCCCGTCGGCCCGTGGAATTCTTTATACATCCATCCGCGATTCCGTATCTGGTAGTTCGCGTGCGGGTCCCACGACAACTGTCTTTGCCTGCCATTGTCAACCCATCTCCGAGGAGGAATCTTCTCGGCCACGGAATTCTTAATTAGTACTTTGTAATTTTGGATTATTCCAAGATTAGCGACGTGAGAATGAAAATGGCGTGCTTTGTACATGTTGACAGTCTATTAGCGCGGCGCCTAGGCCCATCATCAACATTGCCACGAGCCACGTGTACCCTCGCAAGCCCCCCGCGATCCTCAAAAGGCCCCGGGAGAAACTCGAGATCCCCCTCAACTGCACCTCCTACAACCCCGGCCGGACATGCCCCTCCAACTACCCCACCTCCTTCCGGCCGGAGCAGGATCCCGACGCTCCGTCGGCCGCCGCCGCGTGCCCGGACTACTTCCGCTGGATCCACGAGGACCTCAAGCCGTGGGCCCGCACGGGCATCACGAGGGACATGGTGGAGCGGGCCAGGGGGACCGCCAACTTCAGGCTGGCGATCGTGGGCGGGAGGGCCTACGTGGAGACGTTCGTGAAGTCGTTCCAGACGAGGGACGTGTTCACGCTGTGGGGGATCCTGCAGCTGCTGCGGCGGTACCCGGGTCAAGTCCCCGACTTGGAGCTCATGTTCGACTGCGTCGACTGGCCGGTCGTTCAGTCGAGGCTGTATACCGGGCCCAATGCCACGGGCCCACCACCTTTGTTTAGGTACTGCGGAGACGACGCCACGCTTGATATCGTCTTCCCTGATTGGTCTTTCTGGGGCTGGTAAGGCTACTTCCATTCTCTTTCTTTGAAATTATTGCCATGGATCTTAGGATACCCAGCGTGACCTAAAAGATGTCGGCAACTCACATGTGATGTGATCCGTGCTGTGTAGGTCCGAGGTAAATATAAAACCATGGGAGTCTTTATCGAGGGACCTCAAAGAAGGCAACAAGAGGGTTAAATGGATGGATAGGGAACCTCATGCATATTGGAAGGGTAATCCGACCGTTGCTGCCACCAGGCAAGACCTTCTCAAATGCAATGTATCTGATAAACAAGACTGGAATGCTCGTGTTTTTGCGCAGGTAAATATATGGCATTTTAATGTGGTTCTTGTGTGGTATTGGAAATTGAAGAAGATGGTTCCTGTGTGGTTTTCGAAAAGATGGGTGGTGTAGGCTGTAGTTGATAAGATGAAGAAACTAGTGCCGTGTAAAGGCAGCGGAGAAAGAGAGCAACGCACTTGTGAAGTGGGTCCAAATCTTTTTCTTGAATAGTGTCATTGTTTGTGGAGCTTTAGAGATTGCTTGGAACGTTTGGTAGCTACATAGTAAATAAAAGGGATAAGTGCACTGAAAATCTTAAAACTTGAAGGATTTGGTTGGACCGATTTGATAAATTTTAGAACTTAATTGCACTTTTTGAAAGTTTTAAGATTCTAATGCACTTTGATGACAAATTTTATGACTTAATTACACTTTTTGAAAGTTTTAGAATTTAATTGTATTTTCGTGACAAGTTTTGGGACTTCTAATGTACTTATCCATAGATAAAATGAATGAACAAACTCGTGCCGTGTAAAGGCAGCAGAGAAAGAGAACACCGCACTTATGAAGTGGGTCCAAATCTTTTTCTTGAACAGACGTGTCATTGTTTGTGGAGCTTTAGAGGTTGTTTGGAACGTTTGGTAGCTGCATAGTCATGGCGTCTTCAACTTTCTTTTGGTAAAACAACTGGACAAGATAGATCCCCCTACATATGCATAACAGTCAGTCAGTCACGCGGAGCATTGTGATAAGAGCGGACTACTATGTGCAGGATTGGATCCGAGAGTCACAGCAAGGATACAAACGGTCGGACTTGGCAAACCAGTGCATTCACAGGTGAAACCGAATCTTCGCGTTCACTTCTCTCCGGATCATGTAGTCTTTTTGAGTCCCGTTCACTTCTGTTCTTCCTTGTGTAAAATTCGCACATTTTGCTCCGTTATAAAACAGATACAAAATATACATCGAAGGGTCGGCATGGTCCGTCAGCGAAAAGTATATCCTGGCTTGTGATTCGGTCACATTAGTGGTCAAGCCCCATTATTACGACTTCTTCACCAGAGGTTTGATGCCAGTGCACCACTACTGGCCCATTAGGGAGGATGACAAGTGTAGATCCATCAAGTTTGCCGTAGACTGGGGAAACGGCCACAAGCAAAAGGTAATATTTCTGAATTATGTGATATTTAGCTAGTTCATTAGATACCAACACTGCTCTCCTTTTTAATGCAATACAACAAGTTCCCTTGCCATAATAATTAGCTGCATATGACTATGGTTCTCAGATCATCATTGTGGACGGGACTTTCTTTCTCAGGATTGAACTTGGTTTTTGTCATCAAATACCTTTTCTTATAAACCCTTTTCGATAATTAGGCACAGGCCCTTGGGAAAGCGGCGAGCAGTTATGTCCTAGAAGACTTGAGGATGGACTTTGTGTATGATTACATGTTTCATCTGTTGAATGAGTACGCCAAGCTGCTGAGGTTCAAACCTGTCGTGCCCGAGAAAGCGGTGGAATTCTGCTCCGAGCACATGGCTTGCCAGGCAGAAGGGTTGGAGAAGAAGTTCATGGAAGAATCTTTGGTAAAGGGACCTGCCGACACATATCCTTGCAAATTGCTTCCTCCATATGATGCTCCGTCACTCTCCGCGATCCGCAGAAGAAAAGAGAACTCGATCAAGCAAGTGGAGACATGGGAGAACAAATACTGGGATGGTCGAAACAAGTCCTAGAAAAGTCGGCTCTCTGTACATTTCACGTGCGCGAACACAATGAATTCGTTTCTGCCGCGCATCTGAAGTCTTTTCAACTTAACAGGAATAGCCGATGAGCAATATTTACACTGTATTCTTAGATTCATAGAAAGATGAGGTATAATACCAGGATGAGTCAGACGGTTAAGTCACCTTCCCCTGTTTCCAAAATGCACCCAGCATATGTAAGGCTTATTATAGTGAATTGCGGGAACTATATTGTATGTTTTGGAAAGAAACATTAGTCCATCATCTAACTGCTTCGGCAAGATTTTGGAAAAGGAAGATAGAAGCGAAGAGTTTGAGAACTTTGCCACTACATGGTTCTCTCTCCCGAGTGCGCACGTGGACATAAGGCTACGTATCTACGTATACTAAAAATTTGCCCTGCGCTTCGCGTAAATATAAAATATTTTGACAATAATCAAGTTGATAACTATATCCTGAGTAAATTTAAAAAATAAATTTGGTGTTTTTCAAAGATACAAAAGGGCTTCCTTCATTTGAAACATCGCCTATACTTACTACCTCAATCACTTTTACCGAAGGCAAAACCAGAACAAATCATCATTTTGCTGGAGGAAAAGTTAGTCCAAAATAAAATGTCTTTTCCTTTCAAGTGCCTCGTTTTCTTAATTTCACAAATGATGAGCGGTAAATTACTGAATTGATGATTCCGTATAGTTTTAATCGATAGTTGCTTTTCATCTAATGTCATTGAACATGACGGTCTCATAAAGCATAAGAATTATCTCATAGAAGCATAAATAATCAAATATTTCAATGTCTTTTTCCCATTGGCGAGTTCAACGTGAGTATATTTTTTATATGTTTTATTTTGTAAACTTTTTTGTGCTTTTAAGTGTAGTTGAAGATATAATAGTTTGGATGCTTGCTAATGGAAGTAACTCATTATAACTATTTGTTATCTAGATAATATCTATCCTATCAATTTTAAAATGTTACTAATCACAATGTTATTTCATGGAGGATTTTTCTTTTGATTATTTTAATTTTCTGTAATTTTCATATAGGTCCCATTATAATTTTTTGATGTTATTACATAGATGGTCCTTGAACTTTACATCAATGTTCAATAGGGTCAATGATTTTATTTTATTTTTAATTTCAATCGAGTCCTTAAATTTTCAAAAATTTGCTCAATGTAGTTCTTCCATCATGTATATCACCATGTCACAAGCATTTTTTCTTTTTGTCTTTTTTATGACACGGACTGCCACGCTAGGGTTTATTGGATCGATGTGTGATATTCCGAATCCTCATTACTAATGGAATCGAAATGATCTCTGGATTTCCATCATTTCCGAAGGCAGCAAATTGTCTTTCCATTTCTTTTGGACTAAAATAATGAGGCAAGGAGAAATATATGGCTTGAAATCATACATTAGCCACATGGACGCGCATGCGTAGACACATCCACTCAAACAAACACACACGGGAGAGTGGACCACAAATCATGCTTGCATGATGATGAGCATTGGGTCGACAATATATTGATCCATGTGAAATTTTGTGAAATTATGTTAAGAGTTCTAAAAGTTTAAATTGTTAGATGAATGAATTGTTTATTATATGAATATTTTAACAATTCACGTGGATGTACAAACAAAAGCAGGCCTTTTATTCATCCGATCTGAAGATAATTCTTCACCACGATAATACATAGAAGACGATCCACGCACCTAATTACAAAGACAGTAAACGATCCAATCTGAAAACAAAAGCAGGCCTTTTATGGACCGGTGCTTGGATGACTGAATTTACGTACACATACATAATTATAAGGACACAGTAGAATAAAGCTAGCCCGTCAAAGCCATGCATGCACACACGCCGGGACGTTAACGCAGCACTCGAAGACGGGTATCTCCCTCTCAATCGAACCGATCTGCTAAATCGTACGCGTCTGTTCTGAACCAAGGCCTGCGATCTTCTGCATATGATCGGTCTTGAGGGAAGTGATCAATAAGGAGACAGTGCCGGGGCGACCGTTAACTTGACGGGATGGATTGTCGGCGCCAAAGCTACCACGCCCGAGCTCCGGATCTCTGCCATTCCTCTTCGCTTCTCTTGTCTCTCTGCTTCGCAGAGTTTAGGAAGAAACACTCCTGCACGGTGGGGAGAAACCCTATGGGATTCGTATTTTACAAATAGAGAGAAACCAAGGGCTTGGTCTTTCGTCTTAAATTTCTCGACTTTCTCCGGATAAATCGAGTGTGAATGTACTTCGGTGTCAAATCCAGAGAAGAAATGCATTTGAACTAACGCCATTCAGTCTTTCACGGTGAGTAGAACCATGACTAGTCATCTGTTCTATATATTTTGTTCTTATTGATATCATCATATTTTCATGTATAACTTTCAACCATTGTAGCCCTACATATTAAGATAATTTTACATGTCAGGTGAGGTTGTTATATTTTTTTTTAAAGTAATTTCTGCGCGAGGGAGAGTTCTTATTGATGGACTACTTCAAACAACTTTGATAATTACGAAGATTCATCATGCAATGTATATGACCATTTTTTTCTGTTACCTTCACCCGCAGCAAGATTGAAGTAGAGGTCGACAATGTTAGGGCAACTTCCATAGCACTTGGAGGAGCAAAGCTGTTGTGCGAAGTGAGGCTCCAGCAGAGCATCTGATGCGATTCCTAGGGTTCTACGATCAACCCCGCATGATCCGATGCACTGATCGGTCTCGATGTAGTCCCTCAGTCCCCCAGCTTCAATGCCTGATTGGCGGCAAGTGTATGCTTCCTCCCCGCTCCTTGTCACCTGCTTCTCCAGCACGCAGCGCTTGCCGGAGGACGACACTGCGAATGCGCATGAGTCGTGGTCGAGATTCTCACACACTATTCCTCCTGCATGGATTATCCCATCAGATTTTATAACTTCACGCATATCCTACCAAAAATTAGATTTCAATATAACATGCATATAAATGAACATGCAGCGCAACGATCTAGAGTGCAAGTGTATAAACCTAGACACTTGTTATAACTTTTAATAATCATAGAAATTATCATCTGAAATTTCAAGTAAACTTTCTTTCTCTTGCCCTCGGCAATAAGTGTATTTTAGCAAAAACTCTCATATGGCCTCTGATTGGCTTTAAATTTCGCGCCTACCCATCCCAAAAAAGAATAAAACGAAGTTTCTATTAAGTTCAGTGTCTGCGGAAAAAAAAGTCCGCCGTAAGTATCAGTAGCCCATGAAATGCATAAAATAGTTTAGCCAATGCAAACTAATTTCAGGACTTGTTGCACCTATGGTTCCGGTGACGCAGACAGCGAGTGCAAGAGCGAGGATCACAGCAAGAGTGTTGAAGCTCAGACTCGAAGCCATTTCGGAAGCGCTTTCGAGGGAAGGAGGAGGATCAAGAGGAAACTAAGAATCAGCTGGGAAGTGTTATGCTTCTGTTTGAGCTAGGACGAACGGATTGAGCGTGTATATATATGTCTCGGATTGCCACTGAAGAAAGAAAATGAGGTTTTCGAGTTTGGAAAAAGACACAGAACAGCTGCGAGAATGAAGTCTCGTTAATTGAATCCTAGTTTAGAATTATGTGCGTCTTGGTCTTTCATGGCTACGACTCCAAGGCCAGCCGGGCGACGCGCTTAGAGGTGGTCGTTACCCGTCAAACACCGCTATCAACGGCGGAAGTTTCAGTCTCCAAGGACGCAAGCCTCGGGTCATGAAATCAGACTTTTCAGAGCCCAGCCAGCATGACGGTGCGGTCATGTTGAATTTCTAACGGTTGCATGTTGACCACTGATAGGAGGGCAACCGGATTTCTTATTTTTTATTTTTTCATCTATCTTACTCTAATTCTTAACTTTTTACATAGCATAGCATGTGAGTCGAATCTCACACCTGAAACTAAATGTCTCCACTCCTAGTCTCTCCTGAGAAGATGTAGAATCAAACTTTCCATGTGAGAAGAGTAGCCACTAGAACAAATATTGTAATTAGCAACTAGATTTGAAAATTTAGGGGAAGGAAGGTCTTGTGTTTTTGCAATTTTTTAAGGAATAATGTCGCGTTTGATCCCTTTATTTATCTTCGAAAATTAAAATTGCCTATATTTTTTCGATGTTAAAAAGCCTTTTTCAATTTTAAAAAATAATCACCAGTAGTTGTTCTGTAATATTATTTTTCTTGTTGATAGATTTTTCTTGACATGTATCGCAGAATAGCTGAAACGAATGCTGAAATACATGTGTTGTGCTATGATTTACTCAATGATAATATATGCCAAATGAGCGCCACGTCAAACAACATAAATGAAAATAACTGGAAAAAAAACAACGTGAATAAAAACAACAGAGAGAGAGAGAGATGGAGGTCCATTGCAGGCGTCATAGTCGTAGGCTGAAACTCTAGCTTGCGGCAATCAGGGATGTTCAAGCTCTAGTTTATGGATGCCATAGCCACTCGAGCTCATGGCGTTCGATTTGAAATCGGAACAACTCTTGGCGCAAGATTTTTTGAGTTGCAAAGTTCGCGGTGATAATGTCCACTAGATCTTTTCAAGCCATGAATCTTGATGCCATGATTGCTTGAGTTTCAAGCTCTTGGCGGCCGGGGCCACTTGAGTTTTGAGTCGCGAAACTCAAGTCCTTGATTGCTCGATTTGATTTCTTGGTCATGGCCGCTCAACTGGGGATCATGAATAGCTACGAATGATAAATTTTGCATTTTTGGTTTTCTTGCTATTTATCTTTTTCTTTATTTGGCTTTTTCTCTATTCACATATAAGGAATCGCATTGTGGAATTTGAAGTGATTTTCCTTTTGAGTTTTTAAAGAAAACCAATTAAAGGCACTATATCTTTTTAAGTGGGACAGTAAACATCACTTCATTGTCTAGGCCCCTTTAGAAAGCCATCAACCTATAATATTTATGAGCTCGATTTGAAGTAACATGAAAGTTTCCCTACGCAGTTCAGTAAAAGCTGTACCATCCATGTGTATAGCGCCTAAATTTGGTATAACTCATCTATTAAAAGTGGACCTGATCATCGGCATGGCTGCTCGCTGGCCTCGCCCAAGCCTTCCCATTAAGATTTGGTCAAGCCGACATTACTTTATATATGAATTTAATATACCAATCTTAGCATAGCTAGCATTACTTTCGGAGGGGAAGACCATCCATTCTTCATAAAGCAACGCCAATTCATATTTAAAACCCCCCTCAGCCAAAGTTGGGCAAGGCCTATAATGCCCCAGTAGCAGGGGCAATCTCTAGGTACCTCCCCTTTCAACATCGAATGTCAAATTGACGAATGCCCTCATTCCCACGACTCGCAGTTATTAAATTATATTGAAGAAGAGAATGATGGCATAAAGAGAAAAGGTCGTCCTACGCGATGGAAAAATGTGCCTTTTACGGACTTTCTCGAAAGCCGCCTTTTACGGCAATTAGTTACGAGAGAGTTGGTCATTTTGTCACGACTTGGTCCCTTTAGTTCGCTAAGCATCCACCAAACTTTGCCCGATGTTGAAAGCTCCAATAAAGGAGGAGGAATTGTTACACTCGGGATGTCTCGGTTAAAGTTGATACCTTGCTTCTAACAATTCAAAAGATGTTTGGCGGATTAGGAAGAAGGAGATGACTTCACATTCAACTTCGAGGCGCGTGACTACATTGACTAGCTAGCTAGAAAAATTGCCCCAAAATGCATGTCATACGAAATCATATTCAGTCATCATATTATTCGAGTGATATATCGAATTAGTCTCATTTTGATAGAAAATTTGTTTGTAAAATTATAATGATCATATGAGCACCGGTTTTTTTCTTTTTTTTTTAAAGTGAAAACTGATGTTGAATGAGTAATTGAAAACTTTTTATCATTAGTTTTATTATAGGGTGTTGACTAACAACATCACACGTTAGATGTGATTACATCATTTTAACTCACTCTTTTCAAAATAGAATTAAATGAGCACTAATTTGTAATTCAGTTATACTACCACATCAAGATGTTATGGCATTAATGCTTCAGTAGATTTAAAGGGTATGTGCATTGGGCAAGCCAATGGTGCGCTTGAATATTAATTAAATGGCACCTTTCTCTTGGCGGTGAGTAGGATGTGAACGAGAGAAGGCTGATTTTGGGCCTAAACTCGGGCTGACATCATCATCATAGGAATATAAGCCCAAAGTAGATTCGGCCTGTTAATATAACAACGAAGTTCCATTTTATGTGGTGCGTTATTTATGTTCTTGAAACACTTACGGACACTTCAAGCCTCATCTATCGTTCAAACTAAACTTAACTTGTTTGAGAATTATGAAGATTCAGCTCGGCCAGTATAAGTCCTAATCTAATAATTAGATTCTTATCAGCTATAAAAAATGAAGAGGACATATATTTGGGATAATTACTAAAAAGCCATAAACTTATTGCATTTATGCTAATTTAATCATAAATCTTTCAATTTGGCTAATTTATCCCTAAACGTTTTGACAATTTGTCAATGCAATTCATCCAGTCAATTTTGGCCGGAAATTCTTGACGTTGACGTCAGCCATCCTATACTACACGGCTATATTATGTGGTTGACACTGATTGTATAATTTTTTAAATTTTGATTTATTTTTTTTCCTTTATTTTGTATTTTCTTCTCTTTTCCTTCTTTTCTCTTGTTTTCCCTTCACTATGATTGGCGAAAGCTGCGAGGCCCTCGTCAACACTAGTGAGGGTCGCGGCCCTCGCTCAACTTTGCTCAAATCTAGGTGAGGTCTTGCTGACCACGAGCGAAGGCAGCCTCACCTGGACCATCGTAGCCATGGGTGAGGCCTGGTGAAGGCTTCACAACCCTTGCTAGAGCTCATCGACCATAATGAAAAAAAAAATATAAAAGCAAAACAAAAGAAAATATAAAAATGATCCCAATTAACGTTGATCGTGCCACGTAGGATAACCATCGTCTATGTCAGCGATTTTCCAACCAAAATTGATTGGATGGACTAAATTGATAAAATATCAAAAGATTTAAGACTAAATTGGTATACATATAATAGGTTTATAACTTTTTTTGGTAATTTTTTCGATACATCTATGTATGACATCTTATTTGGAGGCATAACTACTCGACCACGACGGGTTGGCTTGTTACCTTCTATCATGATGAGAGAGCAAGGTGCTTTGAGCTGAGAATGTTGTTGAAGTGAGGTCATCTAAATGGATTACCTTTGTCTTCCATCTCTAGTAAAAGGAAATGCAATCTCGGATTAGTGATCTACAAACATAAACATCATTCACATACACGCAAGCTCAACCGAAAACAATTATGGGCGGTTTCATGTGAGTGATTATTAATTAGGCTCGACCGCAATCTCGTATGCGTGTTCATATTATGGGATACAATATTTTTTCGCATGCCTAGAGACGTCTTGCATCCGAACTGTGATTGTGAGATTCGGGCGTGGTCGGTGGAAGATTCACGTCAACTCGCGCCAAGGTACAAGCGTGATCGAGGAGGGAGAGGCAACATCAGATGTGAAGCCGCAATTGAAGTTTCGGTTTGATTTCGTCCTGCATCCTTGCTCGTGTCCGATGACTACCGGCCATCTTGAGCGGACGTGGCTAACCGGTCTTTCTAGCTCCCCAAGACGAAACTCCTTTCGACGACCGTATCATACGCCACGTGCACAAAGTGTCCGATCATGATGCAACAGCTTTGCTGGCAAAGAAGAGGGGGGGCGTTATTAGGTGTCCGAAAGGGAGAGCGGCGTCATTTCGATGCCGGCCAATTTGACTTTGATGTCCAGCTTCTGAAGGATTCTCCTCTTGATTTCATATATTCTGGTCCCGCCTCCCCCAAAAAAGAAGAAGAAAAAAACGCTCATTGGACCACGAGTCTTTCCTACCCCATAAGAAATTTCGCTACGTTAGGACCATTATGTCGTCACAACCGTGGTTCATCATCGTGGCTTCACTTATTGGCTCTCTTGTCATCTCAACTGAGTTCCTTGACTTTCTTGCACCACTGCACTGTATGCCGCACTTTCAAAACCGTGAGAATGGTTTTATCTGTAATCACCGGTAGCTAAAAGCGATACTGACCGATTGTTACATCTATATGAAAATGCCTTTAATGTGAAAGATCTATTTACACGTGAATCTTATATGAAGAACTATTTGCTTAGCTGAGCAAACATAATTGCTTAAGAAAAACTTTTACTTGCTCATTCGAAATTTGTATAGTCCATATAAGGAATAAAAAGTCATCTTTCGAATGTGGATGTACATCATTCGAAAATTGACCATAGTTGCAAGTACTTTTGTTTTCAGGGTCTACTGATCCGATAGGACTATTAGAAAGCATACGACCAGGAATTGCTAATAAGTCTCACCAAAAATATAATCTCTCCCTTTTGAAAAAAGAAATAGGGCACGAGGTCAAAATGAATCGGAATTTAAAATTGAAGCGGCGATATCCCAAGTGGACTGATTCAAGCCACCAAAGCAACAGTATTCAACCAAAATTTGAAAAAGGCTCAACAATAGTCTAGAAGCTTTAACAGAAATCTCTAGGTAATGTTGAATTAATGTACATGATCAAGCTAGTCCTCAAGGACCTGCCTTTTTTCCCTTTTCATTTTTCTTCTTTTGTGAACGCGATTAGTTATATGGTTCCTTGATAGGCCAGCGCTCCTTGAAAAAGTTGATTTTCATATGGTAATCTATATATTTCGTTTTATTCTCTGATATATTATTAGGTCTCAAGCGATGAATACGTTGATTCAGTCTCCTCTAGAATTTCCTCCCATACCATACCACTCTCAAGCTACACACAAAGAGGGTCCATTAGCATCTGGGGACCTTTCTTTTGGGTAAAAAAAATTGAATGATTTGGACTCGGTTTGGCGAAAAATCTTACCCGGTTCAATGCATAGAAAATTGAATGGGTTGTTGTGTCTCGTATGTTACGTGCTTGATCTAATGACTCGAATCTCTTTGTCCATCATGGATGGAGTACACTTCGGTCAGCCTCTTCAGCTTCTTAAATCATTTTAAAGGAAGTCAGCCAGAAATTACAAAAGCTTTGACTTTAACTCATTTTAAAGCAAAAATAGTGGATGATCTACATTCTAAAGGAAGTTAGCCAGGGACCTGGCTGTCGTAAGCCAATGCGCAAGAGGAAGAGAAAAAAGAGAGAATAGAAGAGAAAAAAGAATAAAAACAGAAAAAAAAAAAAAAATCCTTTGATGAAAATGCCCATATCATTGTGATTAGTTGGAGAGATAGCTCATTATTTGAGACTGAGTTGATCACTTTAGATTTTTATTCGAAATAAAGTTTACTGTAAACCCTTAACTCTACATTAGACCAAGTCCATGTTTTACATTTACTCATATCATTTATATAATATGATACATCTATCGTATTTTCAGGTCAAAGTTTTTTTTATTAAGGAAAATCACTAAGGATGAAGAAATTTCCTCCCATCTCTTCCATTTCATGTTAGTGCTTCTCGTCAAGATCTCAATAAGAGATGCAATGGACCATTCAAATCGTGCCACTTGCTCTTTTAGAGAGGTCCCTAGAACGGATCTTCTGCCTGCCAAATTTCAAAGGTAATCTAGGTTTGAGCTAGGGTCTCCAATAAAATGATGCAAGCATTATCTAGTGGCTTGAATTGAGGACTTGGTATTTTGGAGAGGTCCCTAGAACGGGTCTTATGCCTGCCAAATTTCAAAGGTAATCTAGGTTTGAGCTAGGGTCTCCAATAAAATGATGCAAGCATTATCTAGTGGCTTGAATTGAGGACTTGGTATTTTGGAGAGGTCCCTAGAACGGGTCTTATGCCTGCCAAATTTCAAAGGTAATCTAGGTTTGAGCTAGGGTCTCCAATAAAATGTTGCAAGCATTATCTAGTGGCTTGTATATATATATTATATGTCGCGGATTTATGAATATTGCGGAGATCTCACTTTCATTCTGGAGGACACATCAGTGTCAAAATCATATATTGCTGGAATTCAGCAGAGAATCATAAATCGTTGACGACGACCCGTGGTGATTTGAAAGACGTTGCGATCGTAACTCGTCCAAAACCGACCAAAATTGTATGACCACATATTAATTGCCCAGGACGCAAAAAAAGAGAGGAAGAAATCAGAATGGTCACGTACACTTTACGGCCGGTGAATGAAGAACTTAATTAAGGGGAAAATGTTCAATAAAAATTCTGAACCTATTGATTTTTACCATTTAAATAATAATTTTTTTGATAATTTGCCAATTGAGTCCATACAATCAAATTTAACTTAAAATCGCTGACATAAATACTAATAATGCCACGTAAAATTGTCGACACTGACGTGAATAATTTTAAATAATTTATTTTTTTATTTTTATTTTTTTGACTTTTCCTTTTTTTTTTTTTTTTTTTTTTTTTTCCTTTCTACCGAATTCGGCACTGTCCACAAATGAGGCCAACTGACCATCACTGACCATGAGCGACAGTTGGCGACCCTCGTTTGCCATCAGGCAAGTGCTACAACCTTGGCCCACAATTAGTGAGGGCTTTGTGGCCCTCACCCAGTGATTGGTGATCGGCAAGGGTTGGCCAACAGCACTAGTTGGGCTTAGAAGGAAAAGAAAGAATAAGAAAGAAAAAATATAAGAAATTATAAAAATTGTCCATATTAGTACTGACCATGTCACAAAGGACGGGGGACGTTCACTTTAACGATTTCCGATTAAAATTGACTAGATAGACTTAATTAACAAAACACGAAAGGTTTATGACTTAATTACCATTTTGGCATAAAAATAATGAATTTAAGACTTTTTGAATAATTTTTTCCAGCTCATGTGCATGCTCCTGCAAACTATTTTCAAAAGAAAGAACAGTGGAGGACTTCATCCCCCCCTCTTGTGAGGTGGCATAAGATAAAATGTCAGCGGTCATTGATGAAATGATGAGATATGCCTCTTCTAATGAGCAATGATAAACGATCGAGAGTATTGAAATATCCAATATCCCTTGCTTATGCATTGTGTACACTCTTCTTTTATATACATATAGCATCTCTCCAGGAAAAAAATATTCAAAAAGTCCTAAACTTATTGTATTTTTTGTCAATTCAATCATAAATCTTTCCACTTTTTACCAATTGAGCCCATTTGGCCACTTTTGATCTGAAAATGCCAACATGGATGCCGGTGGTGCCACATAGATCGTCGGCACTAACATGGATGATTTTTAATTTTTTTTTAATTTTTATTATTTCTATTTTTTTTTTCTTTTTGTAGGCGGCCATCCATTGGCCACAAGCAACGGCTGGCCATTGGCCAAAGCCAGCCAGCTGGCTTGCCCGCCACAAGCAAGGCCTAACTGGGCCAAGGCGAGCCCTGATGAGGGGAGCCCTTGCCTAGGCAAGGCCCGATGAGGGCCAACCTTGATTAGGCTAGGCGAGGCCGACCCTCGCCTAGGCTAGGGTTGGCTTTGCTAGATTTGGCGAGGGGAGCCCTTGTCGCGGCTCGCCCTTGCCTAGGCGAGTGTCGGCCTTGCTTGGGCCAAATCTAGTGAGGCCAATCTTACCTAACGTCGCGGTTGCCTGGCCAATGCTCGACAAGGCCACCCTAGCCTAGGCAAGGGTTGGCCTCGCTAGATCTGACCTAGGTAAGACTGACCCTCGCCGAGCCGTGCCTAGGTGAGGGCTCCCCTTGCTCGGCCGGGCCTCACCAGTTGGCCACAGGCAAAAGGGAAAGAAGAAAGCCAAAAAGAAAAGAAAGAAAAGAAAGAAAAAAGAAAAAAAGAAAAAAAAAATGCCAAAATGTTATTGAAAATTATCTACATCAACATGTGGTACCGCCAGCATCTACGTCAGTATTTTCTATTTAAAATTGGTCGAATAAACTCAATTGGCTAAAATTAAAAATGTTTAGAATTGAATTGACAAACCTAAAAAGTTTAGGATTGAATTAGCAAATTTTTGGACAATTTTCCCCATCCCTCCACATATTAGCTTAAATTTTTGGGCTAAACATTCTAATAAAAAGGACGAAATTGAGTAGGCATGAAATCGAAACATATAGACTAACTCACATGATTCGATCTCCGTTGTACATCCACGGTTGAAGTGTATTGCAATTTATGTGAGTCGACATGCATTCGTTGTTGGCTTCCTACTAGCCACTCACGAACTTGGGGAAGGATATCAATACATTTTTGTCCATTCGTGATAGCATGAATCCGCCATGTGCTGTTGGAGATGAGACCGTCATGAGTCAGTCAAAAGAGGGCATTACAGAGAGAGAGAGATAGCGTCGTTTCGAGTTTTGCGGCTAAGAGTCGTCCACACGAGAGCTATAGCCGACTTGAATGGACCTAATATCTAATTAAAATCTAATAACCACGTAGGAACAGGAAAATGAGCCCAGTAGTTCCACGGCTTATAATATGTACTCCAGTCCTGTAAGCGAGACACATAAAAAATACACAACAGCACACCACGTCTACTTTTCCTTCGGCTGCTTTCCTAGTCAACATTCCGACGTGCTTTAGATAGAAACCCTAAAAAGCCATTCATCTATATAACACCCACTCGCACCCTCCTTCATCTTGCATTGTTTCACGGCAATCAATCTTCCCAAATCACACACACACACACACACACACACACACACACACACACACACACACACACACACACAGATGAGGCACCATATGCAGTCGCATGGCGGTCTTACTTCAATTATAGCAGTGTTGATCCTAATCCTCTTCATGGTTCTTGTGAGACTGTTGATCGCCTGGTGGATTTTGCCACTCCTAGCTCAAAGGAAGCTGAGGAAAAATGGGTTTGGGGGTCCAACCCCACGTTTTCCTCTAGGGAGTATCATGGAGATGAAAAAGAGGAGTAATGTTTCTGAGGCATCTTTGTCGAAGCAGCTGATTACTCATGATATTCATTCCACTGTGTTTCCTTACTTCGCTGAGTGGCAAAAGTTGCATGGTGAGTCATCTGAATCTTATCGAAATCTGGTGTCCATTCCCAATATCCATAGATCAATTCTAGAGGATCGACCTAAGACAACTATATCACATTTTAATGTCCAAGCTTTCAAATCATTTAGCCCTAAAATGTGAATTTCTACAAGAGAAGAAAAGTGAGAACTGTTTTCATGGTTATCAATGCATAAGATTATCCATATAAACAGTATTTGGTGTTTTGTTTTGTTGATTGAGTCATTGGGCGAAAAGATAATTTACGTAAGTTTAGTAGATGCATAGCCGACTAATTTTTAGGGTTGGTGACTTTTAGGAATTCGTAAGAGTTACATCATGCAGGGAATTATACGTCATGGCATATGGACGCATCTCTTCATTTAAACGTAGCAAAATAATCTTGATCTCTCTATAAATCCATCGATTTGTTATTCATCAAGAGGATGTTAGTGAAATTTTCATGTTGTCATTGGTTTTAGCCATGATGATGATATCTCGTCAACAGCCATCAATTCCAAACATATATGCATTGTATTGCAGTTCTACTTTTCCAGGGTTCGTCCCACATATGTATAAAGAAGCAAGAATGATCACACTAACAAACTTTATTCTGGATCTTGTGAATATCAGGGAAGGTGTTCATCTACTGGCTAGGCACTGAGCCGTTTCTCTACATCGCAGACCCCGAATTTCTTAAAAAGACGTCTGTCATAGTTAAGGGTAAAAATTGGGGAAAGCCCGATGTGTTCAAATTGGATAGGAAGCCAATGTTTGGTAATGGTCTTCTAATGACCGAAGGTGATGAGTGGGTTCAACGCAGACACATCATAACTCCAGCATTTTCTCCATCCAATCTCAAGGTTTCTCCAGCTCTCTCTCCAGCAAAATATTTTCACAGCTTATTATTTTAAATTTCTCTAGGAATATATCTACCATAGTTCATGCACTTTGCTATAGTGATTGAGGCATTAATATGAGGAAGGTTGCTCGTATAAGTGAAACTCTAATCGATCAAATTGAGAGTTCCTGTTAATGCTCTTGAGAGTTCTTGTTATAGTATTTCCCATAAGTGAAACTATAATCGATTGAGCTAGAAATTCCAACTTAAAGGAGTTGTGAGTTCCCTCTAATCCCTGAGATTTTTTTGTTGTCCTTTGTCAAAATCCCAATAGTTTATGCTGAACATTGATCTGTTCAACTTTATTAAAAGGCTTCCATTACCTTCTCAAGAATGAGAAGCAATGGAAGGCAGTTTTTCTTATTCCCTACGACTCTAGGACTAGTAACAAAAGAGAAAAACAAGCAAGCCTGCCAAAAACCCTCGATTAATGATTCACTAATTTGGTCATCTGTTGTCTATTGTAGTTTATTTTGTTTGAATTTATTGCAGAGAATCTTGGATATCATTTTGATTCTCTTATGTATGAGAAAATACCACATAATCTTATACTAAATCTACATGTTTGATCTAGGTTAAATCTATACACTATACAGAGCTAACAACCGCTCTATTTTTTATCCTCTTTGCTTGGCAAACAGGAAATGACCAACATCATGGTGGAATCCACCAAGAGAATGCTAACAAAGTGGGTTGATCTCACAAGCTCTGGCCATGCAGAAGTTGATGTGGAATGCGAGATTACAGCAATAGCTGGGGAAATCATCGCTCAATCAAGCTTTGGCATAGGCCCCCAAGAATGCGCCAAAGTTCTTGAAAAGTTAAGAGCCCTACAAGTTGCTCTCTTCAAGACCAACCGCTGTGTAGGGGTACCCTACAACAATTTTATGTACCCTAAGCATACCCTAGAGGCCAAAAGGCTTGGGAATGAAATCGATGATCTCTTAATGGCCTTCATAATGGAGCAAAGGAAGGGTGCGGACACCAGAACTGAGTCCAGGGATTTACTCGGGGTGTTGATCCAAGAAAGTCACGTTGAAGATAACAAAAGGCAGAGGAAGAAGTTAGCTACAAGAGAACTAGTGGACGAATGCAAGACGTTCTTCTTCGGGGGCCATGAAACGTCAGCGTTGGCTCTCACCTGGACGCTGTTTCTCTTGGCATTATATCCAGAGTGGCAGAAGCAATTGAGAGAAGAGATTGAAGAAGTAGTAGGAGATAAAGATTTCGAAGTCGCCATGCTTGCTGAACTTAAGAAGGTAAAGAGTCACTTATATATTGAGCATTTTAAGAAAGGATAAGTTTTGGCTGCTGCCGGGCAACCGTATTAATTGATGATACGAGAGAGAGAGAGAGAGAGAGAGAGAGAGAGAGAGTGATGAACTCTGCATGAAAGTGAAAATGACTGAGTGAAGTGTGATGGGGAACAAAGATAATTTATGATGCGAGAGCGAATAACGGACTGTGATTTTGATAGATTAATTGCAATTAAGTAATTGAATAACATAAGTAATACTATGTGTCCAGGCAGCAGTATTGATACTACTTTGTGGCTTTAGCTACAACTCACTCTTTAGGAATTATCTCTTGCGTTCTACCTGTGTTGATTATATAGGTGATTGCAAAGACAATATAGGTAATTTACGTCTTTTAATTGCATGTATATGATGTGACAGACTCAAGTGCGAATATTTCTCAAGGTGGAAATCTTTTTAGCCTTCGAGTTAGGGCTTATTGTTCCTTGATTTGTGCTTGAACAAAAATAGCAGTAATTTATTTTTAACCGCCTTGCTATTATGTTGGTCTTTGAGGAGGATTTGGTGGTTTTTGCCTCAGTATAAGATTGATGAGTCCTACTTTGAACTTTATTTTGATACTAACTTTTACTATTCATGGGTCAAGAAATATGGCAAATGAGGGGGAACATCTCATACACTAGTTTTAGTAGACTTATAATATACTCAGTCAAATTTAGGAAATAATATAATTGAAGCTCCACAGGAAATGCCTGAAATGTTGCATGTTCTCCATTTGATCTTTGGCTTCCTATCAATGGTAAAATGGATCTATCTGACAAATTCTTCGAAAAATAGCAATTTTTTTGAAGTTTTAGATTTATAACGTTACATAACAGATCTACTTTGAGATTGTACATAATATCTTTGTGGCAACAACAAAAGTTTAAGGACCTCCTGTTTTAAATTTTGGCCAGCAATATGCCACAAATTTTAAAGATTATGACAAAGAAAAGACAACTTGAATTTTCTACATGATTTCGTTGACCTCGCGATTGCCTAGTGGAATTATCAAATGTAGAACTAGCATTTACGGGAGATATTTTGTGGCTTATAAATAATTTATTAAATCACGACCATTCAAAGTACCTTCATGCGAAATCTTTGACTTGCTTGAATCTCTAAGAACATGGTACTCAAAAACATGGGAAACAAGTATAGGCCAGTTGGAGGGCTAACTCGGATCCCACCATGCATCTAACCTTTTTACATTTGCTACTGATTAGTTATTGTTTCCAGGTTTGATTATGACAAGCTTACGCTAATCTAATGCAACTGCAAAGAGATGCTTGTTTGACTGAAATCATTAGACAAAAAAAAAAAAAGAAAAAAAAAAAAGGAGAGAAATGCTTGGCTAAATCTTGATTAACCTGTCATTGCAGATGGGATTGGTGATGAATGAGGTTTTACGCCTATATAGTCCAGCCCCGAATGTACAAAGGCAGGCGAGGGGAGACATTTGGGTCAATGACATGATAATTCCCGATGGCACGAACATATGGATTGATGTTGTGTCCATGCACCACGACCCAACTTTATGGGGTGATGACGTGAATGAGTTCAAGCCGGAGAGGTTTGACGGCGACAGCCAAGGGGGATGCAAGCACAAGATGGGTTTTTTGCCGTTTGGGTTCGGAGGGCGAATGTGCATTGGCCGAAACTTGATGATGATGGAATACAAGATTGTTCTATCCTTGGTCCTCTCTAGGTTTTCCTTTTCTCTCTCGCCAAATTACTGTCATTCTCCTTCAACAATGCTCTCTCTTAGACCAGCTTGTGGATTGCCCCTGATCGTGCAACCTCTTTAGACAAGGAAGGCCACTCCTCATGTGAACTTGAGTTTATTCTGTCTAGTAAGCATCTCTTAATGCATCGCAGGTGCATATATATTGTCTAATAAGCATCTCTTGTAAAATATGGAGTCGTGACAATGCATCGCAGGTGGAAATATATATATTGTCTGCTAATACACGACCATTTTGAGACTTTAATTGCGTGTTCGATCGTATTTAGCTGCACCATATTCGAAATGGAGGAGCCGCAATGGCCCCCACTAGTTGCAGTGGGCGGCAAGACCCAAGAGTGGATATTGCCAAACCCAAAAAGAATCAACCACGGGTAGAAAGGTAGAAACTTTTGAAGCCGTGCGAAAAGTGTCGTGTCAAATTTGGATTTGTCTCGACAAGTTCGTTTTTGTGTTCTCATGTTGCGAGAAAGAACATCCCCCAATAGAATTTGGCGGAAATCATTGAAATTCATGAATTTTCAAGCTTGAAATTCGCTTGAGCCTAACCTCCTAAGGTTATATCGCAAAGAGCAATTTATTGCAAATTCCCATCTCAAGATGGATAGACTATCCTTCACGAATGGCATATGCGGACTTTTTATTTAATATGCAAAACCTAACTTAGCTATGCTATTGCTAACACTCGACCAGCAAAATATAATTCAAGAGCTCAGTTAACGTCGACAGTGGGAACCAAGGGTTAATAATTAGATGGGCACTTTGAGAGCATAAAGTCATGATAAGCGAAGAGCCCATAACAATGAGGAAATATTCATTTTTTAGGAAAAAAAAACACGTCAACCCATTCAACCGAACACAAAGACTTCTGTAATGTTAAACTGCACGCTCATGGAGAATTCCAACTTAATACCCTTTGCAAAGATGCTATCTTTCATGCTATGAGTACCAATTGATCTGCGTAGCATAACAATGTAAAAAAACCATTGCATATTAAACTGATAGACTTATAATTTCTGAAAAGAATGTAAATGGGAAATCATAAGCACCCATCTTGTGGATTAGACGCTTAATTTGCTTGCACGATTCATTGTTAAATACGTAAGATTTACGCATGCTCAAAACGATGGCAAGCATGCTGGGAATAGTTCATGCATCCATTCTCTCTCATACCTTGGCAAATGACTTAGTCTAGTCTGCTCGAGCAAAAGTGAGCTTTAGTTCAAACAGCTTTTTCTTTGGAGGTCGTAGTTTTATTGAATCATATCATTTAGTAGTTAAACCAAAATTCATTTAGAGCATGTGAAAATGTACCCATTCGCGTTGAGATAATCTCCAAAGGCATTATTCCAATTGAGCACCACTCCCCAAGAAGAAGTCGCAAAATGGAAATCACAAATGTTCTAAGTCGGCCAAAATGCCACTTTTCAACGAAAGGTAGTTGGAGAAGAGAACAAAACAAGCTCGTCAGTAGCTCCATGGTCAAAAAGAAAGGATGGAAAAAGTGAACTTGTCAGAGTTCCTTTCCATAAAACTAAGAAAAAAATAACGAAAGGAAACCACGTCTAAACATGGAAGCTGATATGCAGACGTCCAAGACACGAGACTAACTTCAATACGCGAAGTTCTTTCATAACTACAGCCTGCAGGTGGCACGTGTACACTTCTCTAAATACATGAGAACTTAACTTGGTGTTCTGTCCAATACACAGCATGACCTTGGTACCGAGAGTGGGAAGTGAAAAAAGGTTCAAAAACTGGGGGAAGAACACGGCATGCGGACCAGAGCAACTATTGCAGGGGATACCATTTCTTAGACATGCTGAAGAAGAAAATATAACAATATAAGAAGCATCTCAATTGGGAAAAAACTACAAACATTGTTTCTAGATTGAGTAGGCAGTGCCAGTGGCACTGTGCCACCAAACAAAGTACCTTTAGCACTTTTCCCAGCTTCCACAATGTTTCTCATGGATGACCAAGAGAGAACCGTATTTTGAGCACTTGGTATGATGCGGGATTGTCATCTCTAGGTGAGGATCCATTGTGCTGTGTGAGACTTAAAAAAAAAAAAAAAAAAAAAACCTCATCTATTTTACTTTGATTGGACCTAAAATATGTTATGCTACATAGATCCACAGTCAATCTAAAGCAGTCTCACATGAATGCAACATCAAAAGTTGTGAAATACCTAGAAAGACGTAGAAATTATAACATGAATATGATTGCTTACATGCCACTTGTCACATCAGCGGGAGGTCTATTATTGAATCTTGTATTAAGTCCGGAGACTTGTCACTTTTATGGAAAACAAAAAGATAACTAATTGTTTTATCATCAACGTTTGAAATATCCAATCAAGGTCAAGACAGTTTGTGAAATAGTCTGAATATGAGACTTACTTCAAGATCTCGGCTTACGGGTAAAAGGACCGTTGGCCTTATTTTTTATTTCAACCCAATCGCTCTTTTAATTTTATAATTAAAAAAAAACTATCTTTATCATTGTGCTATTTCTTCTACATATTTATATATAACTTAGCATAGAAAATAACTAATAGTTAGGATTCATTAAAAATTAAATGGACCCTTCCCGTGCTAAGTACTAACATGTAATTAGACCAGAAACAAGTCAAATCAAGAAATTATGAACAAAAGTTGGTTGCTTTTTCTTTCTTTATAATTAATTGAGGTCATAGGACTCTAAAGCGAAGATGCCAATAAGCAGGATGCATACAGCATTATGTACAACTTCTTGCAAATTTTTTACCGATATCAATACCTCATTCTTGCGTAGTTAAAGAGAATTCTTCTCTCCAATATTCATCATCGTCATGAGTCTACTTACAGTTACTTAAACATTATAGAGCTCAACCGTAGTACAGATGACATACACATGTATAATGAGGGATTAATTCCCCAACTAATGACATTTCACACGAGAATCGACCTGTTAGCAATGAGACCAAATGCACTATTGTGATCTAATCTTGTGAGATAGGTAATGTTCCTTTGATCTATAGATGGTGCAAATCTCCTTAGATTTTGAGGAGATTTGCACCATCAAAGAAACATCACAAGCCTCACAAGATCGGATCACGATATTGGGTCTCATTGTTAACAAGTTGATTTCTCATAAGAAATGTCATAATGTGGGAATCAATTCCTCAATTCAACATCTGAACGCCACTCATGCTGCAGTTGAAATCGATAATGGTGAAGCAATATGCGTAGCCTCACTGACGACGATGGATGGGTGAGAGGAGAATTTTTAAAATATTCTAACACGCATCAATTCATTTCTTCAATTCCCCAAAATTCACTTCAAAGAGATTGGGTGGGACACCAGGGCTTTGAACAGGTTCATCACCATCACCACTTGCAGCCACATATTGTGGGCCTTCAGTTGTAGCTTTCGCTAAAGCCTTCTCGTCCTGCAACGATTAGAGGGGTGAGAGAAAGTGATGAGCAAATTTGAATTGCTCAGAGCAACGTAATTGATTCATCAACACAGTGAATTTAATAGACCCTGAAGATTAATGGTTTCATGTTGGGGGAGAGGTAACAAGTATTATCATTCCGGAAACATTTTGAATGGAACGAGCACTCGGTGTAAAATTATAAGTAATGCAGCACACATTTGCAGCACCATCTCAATTCACATACTTCATGATTCTAGCCGTTAATATGAGGACTGCACATAAGTAATATGAAGGACTGCACGCTACTAATGTTATTCATAGGAACAGATTTCAGTTGTCGTTACATTGACGAACTCGATTTCTGCTACTGCTGCTAACCTCTTCTGGTAAAGAGCTTTGGCAAATTGATCCCGAGTAGTCTACATCGTCTTCTTAATATTCTATGCAAAATGAATCGAGCTAATATGAAAAATTCATGCTTTGGAATAAGAAATCCATGAGATATCGAGCATGAGAACATGGAGCATCATAATTTGACAGTGTAACAAGAAGCGGTTAAACACCTACCAGGAGCTTATAAGGGCGGGCTTGATACTTCTTCCAAGCAATTACATTGAATTTTTTCTAGATAAGTGGGAGTGGCTGCATGGTTCGGTAGATAAAAATCTCTGCATCCTCTTCCTCATCCTCTGGATCACTTTTAAATGCCAAATATTTTGCCAAGGCATCTCTGTCAATGCTATCAATAACTTCATCGGCTGCATCAATGATCTGCAAAGCACCATAAAACGTAAGTAAACTCATTCCTCTCTTGTATTCTTTTAAGAAAGAAATATAGCTTACAGCATAATCAGTTAAGGAAAATAGAACATAAAGCACAAAATGGTGCTCCAAAAAATCCTACTGACTGGACCTCCAGACCTGCCCAGCTGACATGAGGATATTAAATCAGGGTTCATTGCGCAGAAATGAGGCACCAAATAAATCTTTGCCTCGGAATGCGTGGAGGTGTTGGCCTCTTGGTTAGAAAGTTTTGACTTAAGCCCTTCGGTTTCCAGTCTTTGCCTGTCTGAAACCAGCTTAATTTTTTTGATAAGTAGAAACGGGCTTTTATTTTGTCCTGGAATGTATTAATCGTTGCTCATCAAAACAGGGCAGGACAGAGAGTGATAGATTACCTGGTCAGCTGAGCGTGAAGAGGCTGCAACGGGAGACTAGGTTGAGGCCAGTAAGGGTGTGCAACCGGATCGAGTTTTTTAGGAACCGGACTAAATCATTCGGAAAATAGGTCCAAGAACAGGTTCTTGTTTGAACTGATCCAAGACTTGGTTCCATTTTGAGAACCGGTTGAAACTGGTCCATTTCTCGATTCTAAGTAAAGCCCACCCAGGAATCATACCGATTGGACCGGTTTTGGAACTGATTTTTACTAGTGTTAGAAAGATTTGTTATTTGTTTTAGATAAAAGTAGTTGTGGGAACAAGACTGATATTAGACCCATATTTACTATTAATATTTATGCAATGTTAGGATTTTTACTTTGCCTTGTTATATTTGTTTATGATAATTGGTCTTGTGGATCTTTTTTTTTTTTGGTAAGGTAAGATTAGTATTGACTTTTAACCAAAAGGAACTTTACAACATAGATAACTCGGCACCAACAAAACTTGCACTCGTGGTGACAAAGTCATTACGAGTGGAAGGGTGTCGAGCGAAAAAGGAGAGAGGGGAAACCAAAACAGTGGCAACCCTCATGCAACTTTACAAGGAAAGATCTAACACCTCAGAAGGAAAGATAGAGGGGTCAAGTCCCCAACTTCATTGCATCCTTCGGTTCCTCGATGTATCTGCAACATGGCTGAACGTGGTAGCCTTGTCCTTTACGGCTTTGACAAGATGCATTTTCAATGCAGGCACAAATAGGACATGGTTTTGGAAAAAGATGTTGTTCCGCGTCTTCCATATTAGATGACAAAGGGCCCCAAAAACAAACTGAGCAATACATCGAGAGAAATCATTGCAAGAAATGAGTTTGTGGATCTTTAGTTTTTTGTTTAGTCAAAAAATTCATGTACTTCTTAATTATATGTGCTTAATGTTGCAATACAAATTATGAGGATTATATTGTTATTTTCTTGTGTATTTATGTAAAATTCGAAGCCGTGATATCATATGGATACAAAATAGGTTCTAGTGCAAAAAGGATAGACCTAGAATCGGACCGAAAAAATAAAGTAGGATAGGATACATGATTCAAAAAGAGGAAATTGATTATAATGTGATAGAGTACACGTATGAAATCTACCCACCTTGAAATCGATGACGCCTAGAGGCCAGAAGCTTCAAGGACCATTGAATGCTGAGATCTGAGCCAGCATGACAACGGTACTCATGATTCGAGCTCTTTGCCTTCTATGGCCGCAATACAGGGCAGAATAGAGGAGCACCGACTATAGCTATGGTTGGCAGTTCACGACGAGGGACCAAATCGAACGGCGCCGGAAATCCCTCGGCTACAACTGGACTGCCTTGATGGTACCACAGGAGAACGAAAATAAAGATCGCGGTCCCCCAAAATCTGTGCCTTTCGGATCAAGAAGAAGAGAGCTAGGCCAAAAAATGGGTCCTTTTTCCCTTTGAAAGTCAAAGACCCCTCTTAAAAGAGCCCTTCTTCCGCCTCTTATCCACCCTAACAATGAAAAGAAAATAGGGGTTTTCTTTCTTTAGAATTTTCCCAAATGATTGTACCCGTGGGCATAAAGTGTCTTGCTGTTAAAGATGATCGACTTCAGGATGGTCAATTCCCGAAACTGGGAATTGGAACCGGCCTGCCTAGACCTGAAATTGGACCAACTGGTGGTCGCCGGGCGGGTCAAAACAACCGGTGGGCATGTCCTTGTTTTCTTATTCTCTTTGACTTGGGTTGTTTGTGCATCTGTGGAAATAAAGGAGCTTCTTTGGATCCTTGAAGTGGTTGAAGGGTGACTTAACGAAAGAAGGGGAATTTCTTTCCGCCTCTTGCGCCTGTCTCCATTTGGTGGAGGGGCTGCTAGGATGCTTTCCTTATTTAAGGGACCATGCCCTTCAATTGATGTACTATCTGCTCTTTACCATGTCCTCCTAGAGGTTTTACATCCCAGAGATCCTCAAGTCCGGACAAGCCTGAGATGAAACCTTTTAACATCATACTTAGGATGCAAGATTTTCAAGGTATGGGGAGGGAAGATCTATAGGTGTTGGCACTGCACGGTTTGCATGCAGTGACGGGAAGAGAAATAAACACAAAGGTTTGGCCTCTTCCGTTCAGTAATCAGGAAAATGAGTATATATCTAGAGGATGGAGATAGAGAGAGGGGGGAGAGCATGATGTTCTTGAAAGGACTCGTGAGAGGGGGAAGACTTTCCAAGAAGACCAAGGTGTTAGGAATGCAAATATATGTAGAGAAAAAATAGAGAAGAAAACAAGCGAGAATTTTTACGTGGAAAACCCTTCTCGAAATCGAGAAAAGAGAAAAACCATTGTGCTGCCTAGGCAATCTTTCACTATTAATATCAGTGTTACAAGCTCTAGGTTACAAGTTTCAGCGTTACAACTATAAAATATAGTAAAAGTCTAGGACATACATAATTAATATGAAAATTACATGTATGCTATTACAGGATTGGTAACTGCCTAAAATAAATTATTTCTGTGTTTGACTATTATTTTCCTCTATCAGACTTCACAACTTTATTAATCTCCCACTTGGAGGCTGATTTTTTTTTTTTTTTAAATAGCAATAATCTTTCATAGTCTTTATTTTTGTAGCCCAAATTGTCCTAGTATGGTGGCCTCCCTCATCACTTACTATGGAGGCCAACTGAGGCAATGCACAACCTCAGTTTCTCAGTAGTGACAACCTTTGTTAACATATTTGCCAAATTTTCTGCACTAGGAATCTTCTTCAATGACAAAGTCCCATCATTTATCAACTGATGAATTTGATGATACTTTAATTCAATATGTTTTATCCTTGAATGAAATACCGGATTCTTTGCAAGACAAATAGCACTGCGACTATCACTAAAAATAACATCATTATCATGTTCCTTGCCTATCTCTTTTAGAAAAAATTTCAACCAAATCATTTCTTTACCAACTTCAAATATAGCAACATACTTTGCCTCAATAGTTGAGAGACACACATGTTAGAAGTCTAGACATCCAAATGATTGTAGTTCCACTTAAGGTAAAAACATAACTCGAGGTGCTCCTCCTATTGTCCAAGTCATCACCAAGATTTGCATCAACACAACCTTGTAAAGTTACACCATTTTTCATAAACATAATGATATGTTTTAAGTGCCTCTCAGGTATCTTAATAATTACTTACAACTACCCAATGCTTTATTCTTGGATTTGTCATATATCTGCTCACAACTCCCACTGCATGAGCTATGTCTGGTCGACCACATACCGTAGCTTACATTAAACTACAACACCTTAACCATATACTCCTGCTCTTTGTTTGTTTGCGGTGATTGCTTCTTTAAGAGGTTGAAGTGACTTCCCAAAGGTATATTTCTGGGCTTTGCATTCTGGACTCAAAATCTGTCTAACACTTTTTTAATATACTTTTCTTGAGATAATTTTATAATTCCTTTGGATTTATCCAGCGTGATCCTCATCCCAAGAATCTGATTCGCTACGCCCAAGTCTTTCATCTCAAATTCTTTTGATAATTGTTGCTTCAATATGTTGATCTCCCTCATGCTAGATCCTGTAATGAGGATATCATTCACGTACAATAGCAAAACAATATAGCAGTCATCAAATTTCTTGAAATAATAACAGTGATCCATATCACTTTTAGTGAACCCATTTCCACACATAAAAATGTCCGATTTCTTGTACTGCCGTCTAGAAGCTATTTCACGCCATACAAACTTTTCTTCAATTTGCAAACATATTTTTCTTTTTAAGAACCTGAAAACCTTCTGGCTGTATCATGTAAATATCCTCCTCCAATTTACCATGGAGGAATACAGTCTTAACATCTAACTGCTCCAGATGTAAATTCTCAACGGCAACAATACTCAATATTAACCTGATAGTAGTCAATTTCACAATAAGAGAAAAAAATCTTTGGGTAATCAATTTCTTCCTTTTGCTAAAACCCTTTTACTACTAACCTTGCTTTGTACCTTTTATTACCATCAGGTTCTTCTTTGACCCAATACACTCACTTGTTCTGCAATGCTTTCTTCCCATTTCGTAATTGAGTTAACACCCAAGTTTTGTTTTTCTTGAGTGAATCTGACTCATCCTACAATGCTAACTCCCACTTAATAGAATCTTTAACCTGCACTACTTCCAATTTTTATTTTTTTTGGTTCGCCAGCATCAGTCAAAAGCAAATAATGCAATGACAAAGAATATCTTTGTACAGATTTAGGAGTTCTACTAGATCTTCTCAAAGTGGGTTCAAGTATATGTAATTCTTATTCTGGTTTTGTATTAGAATCAACAACAATAGTTTCAAGAATTTCAATGAGATTACTTTTAGAAGCCTCCTCTAATTTAATCTCTCTATTCTCCATTGTTTGTTTCTTCACACTAGATTCTGGCATAGATTTGTCCTTATGCAACATATTTCATTGAATGTAACATCAATAGTTCTTATTATTTTTATATTTTGTTCATCCTAAAATGAATAACCAAAACAATCAAAACCATATCCAATGAAAACATTTTTTTAGCTTTTGCATCAAGCTTATCTCTATTTTCAGAATCTACATGGACATACGAAACACAATTAAATTTAGATGTGAGAGATTTACCTTCTTTCCACTCCATTCTTCTTCTAGTAACTTAAAATCAAGTGGAATTGAAGGTCCTCTGTTAATCAAATATGCTAGTGTCAATTGCATCCACCCAAAATGTCTTGAGTAATCCTGCATGCAACCCCATACTTCTTGCACGCTCATTTAGAGTCCTATTCATCCTTTTAGCAACTTCGTTTTGCTATAGTTTATTGGGAACAGTTCATGTCATTTTGATTCCATTCTCTGCACAAAATTGCTTGAACTCCTTGCTTTCATACTCAACACCATTATCGGACCTTAGACATTTGATCTTTAGGCTAGTTTCATTCTCCACTTCAGCTTTTCATCTCTTAAAAGTAGCAACATGTTAGATTTATTTTTCAAAAAATAAACCCATACCTTTTTGGTGGAGTTGCCAATGAACGTGACATAATACTGTAAACCTCCAAGGAAATTCACAGGAGCTGGTCTCCACACATTTGTATGCAACAACTCTAATTTTCCTTTCTTTCGTTCTCTCCCAAATTTCAAAAAACTGACACGTTTCTGCTTGCCTAGAACACAATCTTCACATCGAGCAATATCTATGGACTTCAGATTAGGCAATTTTCCCTTAGATGCTAATAATTCATCCCATTTTCGCTCATGTGTCTAAGCCTGTAGTGCCATAATTTAGAATCAACTTCGAACTCAACAATTACTGATGTTTCTCTACTGTTTTCAGTTATGTAGAGCGTTCCTGACTTTGTTTCCCGTGCTACGATCAAAGCACCTTTAACTATTTTCCAAAAGCCGTCCCCAAAAATAGTTATGTATCATGCTATCTAATTGACTTATAGAGATTAGATTTCTCTTAAGTCCCGAAACATATATGACATCATACAACTTCCATTGATATCCATTAGTAGATTTTATATAAACATCACCCTTTCCAATAATATCCAAAGGTTCATCTTCAACAAGATAAACCTTTCCAAATTGTCTAGTAATAAAATTGTGCATTAATTCTTTGCACAAAGTAGAGTGAAACTACACACTTGAGTCAAGAATCCAAGACTCAATTGGACTGTCAATGCTCAAAATTAAAGTATCACTATGATGCGTCTTTTCAAGAGTTACATTCATAGATTTTTTTCATCTTGATTTTGATCTCGATATTGAAATTTCTTCTTTAGGGCTCTACTATCTCGTTTTAGATGGACTTTCTTTTCGTAATTCTAGCAAATCATTTCTCCATGAGGTCTAGATTTGCTTCTTCCTTTGGACTTTGATCTACTGCAGTGTTGGTTCCGCCTTTGTTGATTGTTTCTTCCTCTACCTTCAATATTTAAGGTAGCACCCGGAAATTCACCTGATTCTCTTATGCAAATATCCTCGCTAAGAATCAAATCTTGGATTGCTTCAAGCTTCAATTTTTTTTTCTAGATGAACTGCTCACTACAGTCATAGTTGCACTCCAACTTTCAGGTAGAGAAGATAATGAAATTAAAGCTTTTACCTCGTCATCAAATTTGATATCCACTAAACTCAACCGAGTCGTAATCATGTTAAATTCATTGATGTGATCTGTCATGGAAGCACTCTTGTCCATTTTCAAATTGAAAAGATGACGCATCAAATATACATTGTTTCATGTAGAGGGGCTTCTCGTACATATTAGACAACGCCACCATCAAATCCACCGTTGTCGCCTCATTGGCAATGTGAAAAGCAATGTTCCACGCCAACGTGAGACAAATCAAACTCAGAGATTGTCGATCTAACAATTTCCACTCTTCTTGATTCATAGATTCTAGTTTCTCTCCAGACAAAAGCTGATGCAGGTTTTTCTGGTACAACATATTCTCAATCCGCATTTTCCAGAAACCAAAGTCTTTGCCATCAAACTGATCAATCTTCACCTTCCCTTCATCCATATTCCCTCCTCATCCATATTCCCTCCTACTATTTCGCCAAAACTTGGCTCTGATACCAGTTGTTAGGAACACAAATATATAAAGAGAAAAAATAGAGAAGAAAACAATCGAGAATTTTTACGTGGAAAACCTTTCTCGAAATCAGGAAAGAGAAAAATCACGGTACCGCACTAGGCAATCTTCCACCATCAGCTACAAGCTCTAGGGTTACAAGTTTCAGCGTTACAACTACAAAAGATATTGCTCTATATATAGTAGGATTCTAGGGTAAATTATATATATGCTATTACAGAATTGATAACTGTATAAAATAAATTATTTCCGCGCTTGAATATTATTTTCCTCTAACGAACTCCACAATTCTATCACAAGGCTTGAGCATCTACAAAGAGATACTCTGAGAAAGACGAAGACTTGTACTCGAGCAACTTCAAAGAGAGACTTTGAGAGAAGGTTCAGAGGAAATGATGATGATAGAGAGGCTTTGAATGGCCTCACATAGGGGTGAGCATCGGTCCAGGGACAACCCTGGACCGACCTTGGACCGATCTAACCCTGCTGGTCCTGGTCCGGATTCTAGGGAGACTAGGTTGGTCCTTGGTCCTAGGATTCTTGGACCAACACTGTGCGGGTTGGGTTGGTCTTCAGTGTTGGGAGTTCAGGGTTGGTCCAATCTGAACCAACCCTGACTCTATATATATATATTATTTATAATTTTTTTTATATAGAGAAAATCTTAAAATAAACGGCGTCAACAACATTAAACAACTCTTTAGAGAGGAATTCAAGTAATATTACATCGTTCTTTAATAACTTAGATTTTTTTTTTTTTGGTGACCCAGGAACCCCGTACAGCCAACAGCCGGCGAGTAAACCTGGGGGGACACTGTTGACACCTAAATTTTGGCGACCCGTTTAGTCATTTATTACATTAAAAATTAGGGGTTAATTTTATCAATTGCATAACATATAGATTTAGGTTACATTTATTTTGTTATTTGCATTTTTTGCATTTTATTGGACCGGTGGCGGATGAGTTCAAATTAGATGGATCAGGCCCACAAAGCGAGAAGGTTGGCCCAAGCCTGTGTTTTTTTAATAATTGAAAATTATCTCGTGGGAATATAAAATTTTAACATTTTCCGAGATATGAACTTTTTTTTTTGGATAAGGCACATGTGGAAAAGAATATTGCGGTTTATCTTCGCAAGATTTGGAATTAAAGAATAATGTTATTGGAATCTTGAATCGTCATCAATAGGTGAGAAATTTGTGAAAAAATATTGCGAATATTACGTTTGGGAAAAAGAATTTTTGTGGATACCGATTTGGAAAGATTAAAAACCCTAATTCGCGGCCTATAAATAGCGGAATTTGCGTAGGGTTTTCGGAGGCCACGTTACATTGAAACACACGGCTACGCACAATATATACACGGCCATTGAGAAGAGAGAGTGGGGGGTCTCCAAGCGTGAAGTTTGGCACTTACAACTTTGACGCCTGCGGCTGCCGATCCATCGTTGACCGCCACCTGCCGCTACCTCAACTGTCGCTGAGCACCGCCTGATCGAGAGGCAGCCACGATATGCACAGAGAGAGACCGAGACCTGTTATCCTTGCCTGCGCCCCATTGACAATTCTCGACCCTTTGCCGAGCTTAAAAATTTTTGTTTCATAGGTCATGTGGAGCCCATCTGACAATTGCCGAACCAAGAAGCCCCACATCGTGCGAAGCTCTTTGCCGCGACGCCACACCCGAGCCGCCTGAGTTGCCGTCGTTGCACCATCTTTGCTGCGTCGACGATGGACTCGTTGCTGTGACCTTGTTGCCACCGCAACAAGCTGCTGATCTGCAATCACTCGAGCAGCCCTCGGATCCCCGACGATCCATGATCTGCTGCTTTTGCTATACCACGAACCAGCACACCCCAAGGACGCTGGAACCACTACAGCCTAGTTCGGAGTCATCGAGGACTCTCTCAAGTTTCATCTAGCCTGGCGATGCCCTAAAGTTTTTTCTTCTGACTCACCGACAATCACCAAACGGGCTTTTGCGCTTTGTTCGTATTCATTCTTTGCAGGTTTCGTCGAAGTCCAAAGAGGTCAATTCTCCTGACTAGCGTGAATACCACGTGGCCACCACTTGCAAGCTTGGAGTCCACAGTCAAAGGAGTTGCTAGAATTTTGATGAAATAAATCTAGGTAGTGAATTGGTCTTCTGCAGGTATTGTCCAAAAGTGAAGATACAAAGAAAAAAATCGTCAAGGCTTCCTCGCTGCGGAGTCACCTTGACATCTTCAACCTTAATTGAACGGTCCACCGTGATCCACTCTGGGCATCCTCGTTGCCGATGATCACTCGGTGACACCGGCAAGCCTCTCAATGAATTATCCTAGCTTTTCGATAGTTTAGCAGGTTTCTTGGTGTCCCGTACGACCATCCATCGAACTTGTCGTGGCCTTGTCCAGCCATACCGGGTCACTACCATAGCCACCATCCTTGAGCCGTGCCGTGCCCACCGTTGGTCCATTCTACCGATTGGTTTTTTTGGAAAAATTCAAATTTAGGTATGGATCTATTTTATTTTATTAGGAAGATTTATTAGACTTAGTTTATTAGGTAGATTTATTAGATTTAATTTATTAGATAGATTTGCTTTATCTTATTTTAGGTTTTGATATTTTATCTCTTTGTTTGAATATTTTTAGAGTTAGTCTTTAAGGTATGATTGAGATTCCAACATGAAAGTGCCCCTCAAATTAGGGATTGTCAGTTCGATTTTCGCGCCTGAAATCCGACTCGTAATCCCTTTCAAAAATCGACAATCCGATCTCATGCCCGAGATTCGATTCGCGATTTAATTTTAAAATTGGACAACCCGATCTCATGCGCGAGATATGATTCGCCAATTTTCGGATATCAATTTTACATTGTTTGATTTGATGTCGTGGTATTTAAGTCAGTTTTATTTTTGTAAAAGATAAAATCAAAAGAAAAAGTTTGAATTAGAATTAGGTTTGTTTTTTTAAATTATCTTGCATGATTAGAATAGGGATTTTTATTTTGAATCATGAAAAAGAAAAAGAAAAAGAAAAGGTGCATTCATTTAGGATGTTAGTTTTCTTTAATTTGAATTGCATGATTAATTTTAATTTCGAATTTCATAAAAAGAAAAAGAAAAATTAGAATTAGGGCATTCTTTGCACGTCATTGCATATTAGATAAAATTTCATTTTAGGTCTAGATAGATCTTTAGATGAATTGCATGACAGGTTTTTTTTTTAATGCATGTTTAGAAAGCATTTAGAATAGATAGTATTTCGCTTGAGTTAGATTTTTATTTTTGGTAATTTTAATTATGAATTTTTGTTAAATAAAAAATAAAAATCATGTGCACATCATATAGAATTAGGTTCATGAAATGCACGTCATTAAGGGTTTATTGCGAGTCATTTAATTAGAAATTGCCCGTCATTAGAATTAGGTTATTTTGGTTAATTTATATTGCATATTTAATTATTGCATGTTTATTAAAAAATCACAAAAATCTTTTACTCATTCATATAGTTTAATACATTTTGCCATGCCATATTGTTTCATATTAGGATAGAAACACCACATTACATTGCATAAGGACTAAATTCTCATAAAAAAGTGAAGGCAATAATTGAGTGATTGCTTGTTAATTAGAAACCATATCTAGGGTTGTTGATGTGGATTTTAATTTAACATTGCAGATGCTTTCGTTGCTTTGAGGTAAGTTTGCAATTTATTTAATTGTTTTCCTGAGTGTTAAATTGGTGGTTTGCGTACCCGTATGATCACCTCACATGTTAGGGAGATAAATTAAAATTAATTCAAATTGCTTGCCAAACATTTTTTTAAAATAAAGAATGGTACCGAAAGGGCATTAGAGAAATCTAGTGTAACCAAGTCCCCGTATCCATAGTCTCTGGTTCGTAGGAGTAAAGTAAAACCTCCAGTTGCTTTACTTGGGTTTCTAATCGACCCACCAAAAATAGATTAGTGGCGAGGGTTAAGTTTAGGCTTAACAATCCATTAGCCAAACCCTAAGTGGTGCACCGCGAAAAATTGGTCGCGACAGACACGTAAGCGGGAGGACCCACCACCCCCGGCGTCCCACTTAAGACCCCAAGCGACCGTGAGGGGATTCGAACTCCTCCCCTTCGTGAGGGGGAGAGAGTCCAAACCATCGCGGCCACCAAGGCGGTGGTAATGACTTAGATTTTTAATATCTTTTATGGCGTCAATAGTCATAATTTACGAATGAGGAAAATGTTTTTATGAGGAGTCTTCACAGCGTCCAAAAGAGCATAAACAACTCATTATGGCATCCTCATTTAGTATCCGTTCTCTTCTGTCTTATTCGTCCTTAGTTTTCAATTTGCCAAAATTGAAAGAAACAACTTCTCCACCCGCCACTCGACACTCGCCTTGCTCGCTTTGGGTCACTCGTGCCGCTCGCCGCTTGATGCTCACTTGGCTTATTGCTCCCCGCTCGACACTCAATGCTCACTCTATTCGACTCTCTCCCCACTCGACCTTCACCACTTGCCTTTCTTAGTTGACCTCTTTTGTCATCGAACCCATTGGATCCATTCGGTCCTCGATTGCCCTTTCAAGAAGTACAAAAAATGAAATAAAAAATTATTAGTTAATCCCGGGTTGACCCTGGAAGCCGACCGAACCCATTGGGTCAATTCGGTCCTCAATCGCTTTTTCAATGAGTACAAAAAATGAAATAAAAAATTATCGATTGGTCCCTGGTTGATCATGGAACCGGACCGAACCCACTGGGTCGTTGTTTGGTCATCGGTCCCAAAAATTGAGAACCAGTACTGTGCAGATTGGTCCTAGGGTTAGGGGGTGGATCGGCCCAATCTGAACCATGCTCACCCCTAGCCTCACGCACCATGGGGAAGCGGGAAAGTTCTTAGATGAGATTTGACTTATCGCAACCGCCACCCTGACCCAAGAAGAAAAAAAGGGCTACTCTTGACTTCCTCTATTTATGCTTTGCTTCTTTTGTCTTATTCTCTCTCTAAGCTTTACGCGGAGGTCGGACCACATCTTTATTTTATTTTTTTGGTGAAAATATTTGATTTTATTTATTTTACTATTTTTTCTCCGTGCCTTCATCTTTCTTGGGATCCCCTCCCATCCTCTCTCTGAGAGTCCTTTCAACAACATCACATGCTTTCCCCTCCACTCTCTCTCCGTCTCCATCCTCTACATCAATGTCTGTTTTCTGTCCGTGGAATGGCGTGTTTTTTTTTTTTTTTTTTTTTTTTTTTTTTTGGTAAAAGGTAATAAATATATATAGCTAAGGAAAATTACAAAAGACCGGCACTAAAAACCTACACTCAAACCTCAAAACGAGACAAAGTGTAGGGGAGCCAAAGTAAGAAGCCACAAAGGCAAACAAGAAAAGACACAAGGGCAACGGCAACAAAAACAAACAAGCGGGAAAGAAAAACAACAAGGCTGACCAACCCTCAACACCAACCCTCAGCCCACCAAAGGAAGCGGGCTAAGAAACAGAGAGCCAAGAAAAGCTAGGAGCAACTTGCGCAAAATAGCAACTAAGGAGCACTGGGCGGACGAGAGAACACCGCAGGGTCAAAACCCCAACCATGCTGAAGCCTCTTATTTCTTGAGTTAGGAGGAACATCTTTGAATGTTATAGCTTTATCCCTCACAACCTTAATAAGGTGGTTTTTAAGAGCCGAGACCACTAAAGATTCGCCCCGAAATATAATCGCATTCCTCTTTTTCCAAATAAGGTGACACATAGCTCCAAAAGAGAATCGCGCAATGCAATGGAAGAAGTCGTTACCGGATAAGAACTTTAAAGCCCAACGAGGATGTCTTTCCAACATCTATTCCGCCACGGGAGGTTACACTGGCGGCCCCGTAGTAGGCTAGAGAAGCCGAGGTGTGACACCCGAAGAATAAATGTTCAACAGAATCTGGAACATCATTGCAGAAGGCACAAACATTATAGTCGATCCTCCCATAAGAAAGAAGCAAAGATCATCGAGTCGGCATGCGATTTTTGGTTATAAGTCATAAATTAAATTGGAACCGCGGGACTATAGCATTGTCCCATACAAAAGACGCCCAATCAACACAATCCTTCTTGACTCTAATGGAATTCCATGCTAAAGCTATAGAGAAGGAACCAGAAGCATCAGAGCACCAGGTAAACCTATCGCGAGCCGAAGAGAGGACCGGAAGAGAGATCCCCCATCTTTCCAAAAAGGATTTAAATAACCAACCCACCGAGGTAAACATATCCGCAACAACAGCATCGTTAGGAAGACATAAACCTTCACGGAATGAGCAAGGAACAAAGGCATCAAGCGGGCCACAAGATAACCAGTGATCATGCCAAAGAGACACTAATAGGCTATTTCCAATCTTCCACAGAAAGGATAACCGAAAGTAATTTCTCAGTTGAAGGATTTTTTTTCCATGCCCAAGAACATTGACGAGGCTGGGAAGAAATCCAAAAGTTTCTTTTCTTTAAGAAGTTAGAGCGTACCCACCGACACCACAACGATTCTTTATCAGTGAAAAGAATCCAGATAAATTTAAGCATGGAGGCTTTGTTGCAATCTTTAAGTTTCCGAATGCCTAGACCGCCCTCAACCTTCGGGAGACAGACATCGTCCCACGAGACTTTGGCCCCACCTTGGCCAAGGGTCGTGCCCGTGGAATGGCGTGTTTGTTCCTCTTCCCCTCTCTTCAAGAGAAAAAAAAAAAAAAAAATTGGCCAATCCAGATGGTTGGTTCTACACTCGAAACTGGATCAAAATTCAATTTTATGAAATTTGGAATTGGATCGGTGCTCCTTGAAACTGCCCAAAATTGCCGGTCAGAACGGTTTTTCTTGCTCATCCTCAACTTGTTGTGAATGGTGGGGATTTTGGCTAATAGGTGTGGGCCGAGTTCTATTGGGCTTGACCCAATGAATCCTGTCAGGTCTTTGCAATTTTACATTAACAACAAAAATTTCTCGAGACGCTAGTTGATAAGATTTCCAAGTGTCAACAAATTTTCCATGGGTATTTTGTGATTTTTTGTGATTTTTGTTGTCATATGATTGAAAAAAGATGCCAGCATCAATTTTGACTCTGAACCCAATGTATGTGGATATAAGTCCATAAAAAATCAGTAGGTGGCTCTAAATTATGGGCACGGATCTAAAATTATACTAGATAGACGCTTGTATGTATATAACAATTTTTTTTTATCCATTATTTACGCAACAGTTTAGATCTTATGTATATATGTAAAAGTGATCTCTGATTTTGTAAACATAAGAAGTTATCCGAGTATGACACTGTAAAAGTGCTTGCTAGAGGTATCTATGGATTTTATACATAAGCCAAAGTTGCTATCCAAGAAAAATAACCATAATGGCACAATCGCCAAGTACCATTTCTTAGGCGTTCAGAGACAGATTTAGTGCACCTTGATGAAGAAACTTTCCGCTTCTCTTCTTCAACCAGCCAGATGTGGAGAAAATTAGTAGTTAACCTTCAGTAAAAGCATCGAAGAAGAAACAAAACTTGGGATGGTCTTGAGGAACCTTATCGAGGTGGCGCTGTGTAAGAGATTTGGTAGGATGCAGGGTTCTCTGTGGGACTCTGTCCGATATCTTGACCAGCATTTCATATCTTCCATAAAGATATTGCTCCGACCAACCCAGACCCAGGTTGGGAATTCTGCAATAGTTCCATGACCATGATTAAGAAACATCAATTGAAGAAGCACCAGAATGCAATACCTTTGGAAGCTTGTCCTTGGTCGGCGGGCCCAAATAGATTTTCTTCCTTCTTCCTACATCACATATCACACGCTGCGGTAGGAGGAGACAGAACGGTGATATGTAACCGTGACGGACTAAACCTGCCCAGGAATTAAACTGAAGAGTTATAAGAAATATTTCTCATTACAGGGCCATCTAAATGAGAGAAAAAAGCCCAATCGCAGGACATCCTGGACTCAAGGAAATCGCAACATAAATGATGAGGTTAAAAACCATCGAGCTTCTTCAACGACAATGGGTGACCAGATTGCTTATTCTGAAAAGAAAACATCGAAAGAGGATGGTAGCAAAGGTGCCAAACAAACAAGAAGCATGCACCTTGGCAAACAATCATTGGCAGTGAGTTACTGGCAATCATTTGAACCTACAGAGCGGAACATCTATATCTATGCACCTAACTTTAATTTCTATGGGGCACTAGGTTTAGTAATTTCCAACATGTTATTACACAGAATCACGATTTGATTCGAAATATAATGTTGCTCATAAATGAAAGAAGTAAGAGGAGTTCAACCTATGTAACCCAAAAGTCATTGATGTATCTCGTTTTACTAAAAAAACTAAAGGATTTCAAATCATTTAAAACATGTGATTCTTAATCATTATCGCATAATATATGTGCTTGAAGTCCTAATTTACTTGTTGGACAGGAAAGATCCCTTTTCCTCTAGATTTTTCTCAATAAACAGCATGACTGCTTCATTTTTTCCAAATTTTGTTGTTGACACCTATATTTTTGTTCAAAGATAATTTTTGAGAAAAAGTTAGAACTCATTTTCCTACCAAAAAATATTTCAAGTCGAGTATATGCACATTATCATGCCTGAAATACAAAAAATAATATGAGAATAGAAATACTTTATTCTTTCTTCACACTCAAGATCACTCCAAGTTTCTACTTTCAAGGCTTTCTTGAATTTCTCGAACTTTCTATTATTTTTCTTCAAGAGAGGACAATTTTGTATTATATGTCCACATTTCTTAAATTCAAATCAGATTACATCCTTACTTGTTCCTCCTTCGTCAAATGTCTTCTTCCGTCCAGCTTGTTTGAAAGGCTTTTTCCCTTTGAACTTTCTCCCCTTCTTGTTCAGTTTCCTGAATTTCTTTATTAGGAAAGCTAGCTCTTTGTCATCTTCATCATCTTATGAATCTGTGTCATTAGAATCTATGTTAGACATTAAAGCAATTGATTTCTTACCTTTTGAATTATCTTCATCATTGAGTTGTTCTACTTCATATGATTGAAGAGTCCCAATGAGTTCATCGACTATTAGTGGCATGTTTGTTTGAGTCCCTCGTATTGAGATTTTGAGATTGTTCCACTCCTTTGAGAGTTTTCTTCTCAGTAACTTGTTCACTATCCTTGGTGCTGAAACTGGATTCCCTTGATATGCTAGCTCATTTACAATATCTAAGAATATGCTAGACATTTCACTAATGGATTCTCTTGGCTTCATTTTGAAAGATTCATATCATTCAAGAATGATATTTATCTTGGCTTCTTTAACTCTGTCCATTCCTTCATAGTTGATATGAAGCTTGTCCGAGACATATTTTGCTCTTTCACAAGAAGGGATTCTATTATATTCAATAGGTGATAAAGCACAATAAAAAGAATAGATTGCTTTTACATCTAAAACTTTCTCTTTTAATTATCTCAGTCTGAGATAGAGTGCTTGTTGCAGGTGTGTTGCCATCTCCTTCTCCTATTGAAGATGCAGAGGCAATTCATGCATGATTTAAAGGATATAGATATCCATCATCAAATTTTAGAAATAAATTGACGAATCGTATTCAAGCATAAGATTGATTGACGACTATAGCACTTTATGAAATTAGGGGAAATTATTCCTAATTTAAACACTACTTAGAATTTTCATAGATATGGTATTATTTTTCAAAGATTCAACCAAGATTGCAATTTCACGAATTAGGCAAAAAAAAAAAATGAATATCAAATTAATGAATATTCCTATCTAATTCGTGATATTCCTTGGATAGCATTTTCAAATTTAGATGGATGACGAATCACAGGAATCGGGATTGACGATGCTTCACGGCGGCCAACTCGTGGCCGGCGATTCACAGTGGCATGGCTATGCTTGGCAAGAGAGCTGCTCACGGTGAGGTGGCTCAATGGTGCTCAGTTGGCAGAAGTGTTTGCTCTAGTTGTCGCGTCACAAGAACCCATGATGAGGGGCGCTTGGTGGTTAACATCATGAGAGCTCTCAGGGTGGGCTAAATAGTACCAACACCGACACGTCATCTCTCAAAAGATAAATATTTCGGCACGTTGTGTTATAAATATATATTTTTACATGTACATGATGAATTATTATTCTTATGACTATCAAATTCACAAGTAAATAAAAAATAATAAAAAAGCTTAAAATGAAGTTACGCTAAAAACCATAAGTCATGGGAAGTGAGAGTCAGAAGAGAAGACTTTTCCCCATTATTTTATATTTTATTTTTTTGCATACATATTGACTTACACTTATTAAAAAAATTTAAATTTGACTCATTGTATGTCAGAATTCTAGACTCGCATATCGAAACGTGTCAGGAGAGTTGATCGCATGGACACTTGTTGATTGCGTATCGCACACATATTGGAGCATCGGATATAATGCAAAGGTTCTCAAAAAGTGTCGGTGCTTCCTAGAAAGTGAATTGCAGGATATTTCCAACACTTGTTGATTGTGTGTCAGAATGTGTCGAACATATATTGGAGCATTGCACATGATACAAAGACTTCCAAAGATTGTCGATTCTTCCAAGGGGGGTGAATTGCAGGGACTGATATTAAGCGCAACTTGAAGAGTCCAACAACGTCGTCGAGAGCCTGCCCCAAGAGCACGTGGCTTTGGGATTTGTTGCAAGGGTGGCCATGTTCCCTGAAGAAGCTGTAGGGAAAAGTGATCGAACAAGCCAAATTCAAACCGAGAATCGCGGGTGAACCAAGAAATTCTGAACAAGGCGCCAATAAAATCTGCTATGTTGGACAGCAAACGAGAGCGTTGCTGGTGGTGCCGGTGTGGTTTAGGCACACGCAGGAGGAACCGGAACTCGTCGGGAAAGCAGCAGCCCTTGCGGCGTGGACTCCTCGTTGTGGGCAGACACAGCAGCAGCATCGTCTTCACAGACTGACGCCGTCTCAGTCAGGTGGCACGGCGGTGAGCAGAGGAACAGCCAGGGGGAAGCCTAAATGCAGCAAGCGCCACGGTTTAGTGATGGAGGAACTCACACGGAGGCGTGACGGTTGCCGGTGCAAGATCAGCAACGGTGGTCAGAAGCGTGCGGCAACAAGGGCGTCGGTGTGAAAATTGCAGCAAGAAAGCAGCGTCTGGTAGTGGAGTTGGAGGAGCTCGGTTGTGGTCGTGGAGACGCACGCCCGAGGAAGAAGATAACTCCTCTTTCTCTCCGGCCAACTTCTGTCGATTCTCACTGGAGCCGAGATTGCTGTGTACACGGCCCCCATCGTTTCCCAACATTACCCATGTACTTATAATTCAATTTTCCAGCTTGGCATTGTGCAATTTTCGGTTCCATTAATAATGTCCATGGGCTTGGCCGGACTTCCTTTCACTACGGGCTTAGTCCAAATTAAGCTTAGAATTATCCATTTGGGTCCTTCTGCCCATATGATGAATGCAATAATTAATGCAAATGTTCGTAATGCAATTAACTCATTTTTATTTGGGGATCGGGATCAATCCCTAATTTTTAACATGAGGGGACCTATATTTAGAACCGGAAAAAACTAAGTAAGTTGTTGTAGATATGCCTTCTCATTGTGGGCGAAGCTCTTGTTCAAGCCCTTTAGGGACATCCTTTTAGCAGCAAACTACCCAAAAATTTATTTTAGAGCATAGAAACACACAAAGGTGTCAGAATGGTAACGTTTGTAACTAGCCGAGTTGTATTTCTTAAAGAATCCTACTAGGCTAGAGAAGAATAAGTGTTTAGAGAAATATTGAGAGAGCTTTCACAATTACATATTTTACTTCAAGGGACTCTGCTCAACACATTACATCATCATTGCCTTTTATAGGCATTAAGAAGTCACATAAAACAAAGACCATGCTCACAAGTCTTGAAACAAACAGAGGCTCCAAAAACTCCGGTTGGGATTTATTCTAAGTGATATGAATAGTGACTGTGAACAGTGATTTCCTAACCTATTGCTATAGTACTTTGCTATAGTGACCTAGCTACAGGCCTATCTTCTATCGCGAGAGTTGTAGTCATAGTCTGAATCATCAGAGCTATGCATTGCAAGCTGTTCTTCCACATGTTTTCGTTCAAGTTTTGAAAATCTAATGTAAGGAGGCTCCGGGTGACTTCTCTTTGTGTTATCAGGGCATTCCACATATTTATTCCACTTGAAGATGATGCTTCCACACAAATCCTGGAGGGTCCTAGAATGTCGGCAGACATGTTTGATTGGGGCCAATTTGTTGGTTAAGCATAGTGAGATGTGTCTAGTCCAAGGGATAAGGACAAAAATCCTTGATCGTAGGGTGAGGGCCTCCCCATTGGGCATAGGATGCTTGAACATAGGATTCTTAAGATGTCTGTGTAGGATTGTTTGTGTCTGACATTTCTTACTCTTGTGATGGAGGTGTTCTTGCCTGGTCCTTTGCTTGTTGGAATTCTTCAAGTGCTCGTTTTGCTTCTAATGCAAAGCTATAATGATCCCATGAGATACGTCAGGGATGGTCATGTTTTCTTGGTATAAGGCTTTTCAAAGTTCTCTATAGTTGTATTTAACAGATCCAACACAATCAGGAAATGATTTGTAAGTAACGTGTGGTTAAGGTTTGTAGGTTGTAGTTCCTACTCCTTCTAGCAATGTTGCCATTATTTTGTACAAAAGCCTATGAACGTTGAAGAAACACGAAAGTGTGTATTTCTGATTCTGGTTGGACAGTTCTAAGTTCTTGTTGGAAAAGATACTTCCAATGAGTGGGGGGATAGAACCAATTGAGTACAACCAAAGGGTTCATATCACTCTCCTTTTCAATGTTATGGCCAAGCACAAATATCCTAATTAAGTTGGCGATGAACTTTCTGGTAGGAAGTTCAATAGTTATTAAGTACTTATCACCACAACAACAATCGGAGTTTATTAGGGAAATCACATTCCTTTCAAATTAAAGGATATATAAATGGATATCTAGAGTTTAATTCAAAATGATAAAGAATTGAGTCTCCATGGAGTCTGAATAGATCCGTATGGCACTGCCGCATGAGGTTGTCCTGATTTTCAGTGAGGCTGTCATTCTAGATCTATTCAATAATTTCTTGAGAGTAATCTAAAGTTGGCTAGTTTTGCATTCTTTCAATCTTATACTTTTCTTGTGATGAAAAGTAAGAAAAGCATGCCTTATAATGTACACATTAATCTCTATTTGTGCTTTTGGCCTTGACAGAAAGTCAGCAATCCCGTTCTTCTTCCCTGCAATGTATTTGGTTTCGAAAGAATATTTCAAAAGCTATTTAGCCAACCGAAGTAGTTGAGAATTTGAAATCTGCTTCGGTTTGAACTTAATCATCTGGGGAAAAGATGTCATGTCCAATTTTACTAGAAAATGATGGCCAATAAGATGGAACTCGAACTTTTTTATTCCATTTTTTATCGTCAAAATTTTCTTTAAAGTAGAATGATAATGCATATTAGCTTAGGAAAACTTTTCACTTTTATAAGCACAGAAGTGTCGCTTACCATAAATTTCTTCAAACGGTATGGCCGCCCAATATTCATCACTAGCATCAGTTTGGAGGATTCTCTTTCCTGTGGATGAAATTTGTAATAGGGGAAGAGTCTGTATGATTTCCTTAAGTTTTGCGATTGCTCTAATCTGGGTTTTTCTCTAAGGTGAGTGATACTTCTTTAGCATTGATTGCAGTTGAATTAACAATTTTGCAATGTTGGGAACAAAGTCCCTAAAATAATTAACTTATCTCAAGAAATTGCTGAACTTGCTTTATCGTGAGGTTTTCTCATGGAAATTTCAACAATTCCTAAGTAATGTGTGGCCCTAGATAGTATGTACCCTTGTTCAAGTGCATACCAAAAAAATTCAATTTCTATTTAGGCAATGTTTATCTTTCTTTGAGAGAGCATGATTATATTTCTTTATAATGTCTACAAACTGCTCAAGGAGTTGGCAATGAATTCTTCATCAGGACTGTAGAGTAAGATGTCATCACCGTAGACTACTGCACTCGACAAGATTGACTGAAAAATTCAGCACATGGCCTTCTCAAAAAGGATGGGACTACTTTGAGGCCAAAAGGGAGGATCTTTCTTTGAAAATGCTAGTTTGGAATATAGAACCCTGTCTTGGGTTTGTCTTCAAGATAAATGTCCAACTGCCAAAATCCAGCTTTTAGATCAAATTTGAAATAAATGTGGGCTTTAGATAAACCAGCAAAAACATAATTTTTTTAGGGTAAAGGAAACTTGTCATCTTGAAGGAAAATGTTGAGGGGATGATAATTTATCACTAGTTGCATTTTTTCTCTGTTCTGCTCCGCTCGTTTGTTAATATAAAAAGTTTCACAAGCCCATTGAGAACCCGGGATTTCAATAAGGCCAGCAGAAGCAAGATATTCCGGATTCATTCCCATGTGACTCGCTTTAATAAAGTTTATATCTTCATTTTTTTTAAAGGGAGGTGGACAAAAAACTCTGAGTTTTTCCACAAAAGATAAGGACATTTCTAAGATAATTCAAAATGGGATTTTGAACAAAATTCTAACAACTTTTACATGATCAAATCTAGCAAACTCATCTAGATAGAGAAAAACCTTTAAATATTGACAAATTCAGAGAATTGATATTAAGTTATGACATCCCAACTAATGATCAAATCTTTGTTGGGGAGACTAGATCCGAATATTTTAGTGATTATAGAGCACTGAGGGAAAAACTGAATAGTTACTAATATAGTTTGCATATTTGTAGAAAAAGTATATCTTGAGACAAAATTGAAATATCAAACACAGAAAGTCCAGTGTTCTTTAGAAAAATAACCTTTATGTCTAGAATTGAAGAACTTACACCACTATACATAAAAGCAATGACTGTGTTGGGTTGGACAAATTTTGAGGTAAAGATTTTTATAGGAAAATGAAAATAATGGACTTGGCTTGAAAATATACTAGGCTCTTGTTCTAAAGAGATGATGGATATATGGAAAAAATCTTCAGAATTTGAATCAGAATCTATTTCACTAAGAGTTTAATAATAAAAGAATTTGCTCAAATGGATCTTCATCAATGAAAAATAATGATTCAACATCATCATTTTCAAGTGAAACACCAGTTTCAATTTTAACGTTATATATCAAATGGTTTTGACATTTTTTCATATGAGGGGCAATTTTTGGCTAAATGACCTTTTTGTTGTAGATGAAATATTGAGCTGATCTCTCGCGATTTGAGCAATCTTTTCTTCATCGCAAAAATCGCCATTTTTTTTTCTCCAGAATTGCTTAGATCCATACTTGGATTTTCCCACCTAACACCTTTTGAAATGCTTTTTCTTTCTAAAAGATTTTTCACAAGAGCCATCATAATCTTTTTGGAACACTTAATCTTTAAATTCTGACGCGAACAAGCTCCATCCAGTTCTCGATTGTCTTTGAGGTAAGTTTTCATCATTTTGCGCTTTAGACACAAATCGTCAAGGCACAAATGGATCTCTTGTTATCTTTCTCTCAAGAGAATATCCACAATTCTCATTTGCTTGTTAATAAATTATCTCTTACCTTGCGGAGATAACTCTTTAGGAATATAGGCTATAAAAACCTGTTTCAAGTTTGCATCCATTCCAAGGCCATAGAAGAGTTTGAGCATTTCCTGATAATGTTTATTGAGATGCTTTTTTTTAGAGAGAACGATATTTTCTTTCAAAAAACTCTCTTCTTTTGAGCTTATAAAGGTCAGTAGACTTGCTAATGAAAAAATGACAGAGGAAAGTAATAGCTTGGTCGAAGTCTGCTGAAGGCAGAAGTTGCACTTGGTCTTGCTATCACCGATTGCCACAAATGTTTGAGGCTTCTTGTGAATCTCCTGACAAATCTACTTGTCATGATTTGTGAGAGCTTGGGTGCTTAGCCAAGTATGAAACTTTTCGAATCTTTCTGATAATTTGGAATAGGGAATATTATCAACAGTAAGAAAAATTGTTTAGAGGAGGAAATTAGATTTTAGGATGGATTATTTGGTTGGATAACATTTTACTCAAAAGTTGAATCCATCTCCTAATCTGGAGGATCAGCCATGAATAGTGAAGAAGTGGTCGATAAAATAGGAAAATATTTGATAGCAGGAATCAAAAAAGAGAAGGAAGATGAAAGAGAAATCGAGTCTGGTTCTGAATCTAATGGTGTGTTTGTTTCGCGGAATATATTTTCAGGGAAAACATTTTCCTCATTTTTCGGCGTTTGGTTCACTCAAGAAAATGAGTCAACGGAAAACGTTTTCCTAGTCAACAGAAAACGCTTTCCTAACCAAGCTTAAATTAACCACTGGGATTCGCCTTAGTGGCCACCCTTCCAACATGGAAGGGGGAGGTGAGGGGTTCAAATCCCCACATTTTCAGGGGGATGGGGTGGGGACGCGTAAGTTTCAAGAGTGGGTTTTGACTCCCACGCCCTGCAAGAGGCAGGGCAAACGTCTGAGAGTGAGTGTAGAATATGAATAGAATATGACTGACCAAAAAAAAAAAAAAAACCAAGCTTAAATTTAGGAAAATGATTTCCCCTTTGAAAGGACCGGAAAACGTTTGCCGAATCTACCAAAGCTTAGATTTGATGCTTGGTTTACAAACAATTATTCATATAAAGATATATTTTTAAATTTTTATAATTATTTTTAAAATATCTATAAAAAATCGAATTTTTAATTTTTTAATATAATTTTTATTTAATTTTTTAAAATATAAATTTTAATTTTTAATAATTATTTTATCTTTTTATCTTTTATCTTTTCTTCTTCTTCGCCGACCGTCGGTCATGATGACGGCCGGCGACCGGCCACAGCGAGATCGAGCTCGCGGGCGTCGGGTGGGGCTTGGTCTCGCCAATTCGGCGAGGCCGAGGCCCCGCCCCAACGCCGGGAGCTCGAGCCTCACTGGTCGTCGGCGAGGCCGAGCCTCACCGAATCCGGCGAGGCTCGAGCTCATCGGCGTTGGGCGAGGCTCGATCTCACTGATATGGTGAGGTTGAGGCCCCGCCCGACGTTGGCGAGCTCAAGCCTCGCTAGTCATCGACGAGGCCGAGCCTCGAGCTCGCCGGCGTTGAGCAACGCTCGATCTCGCTGATCTGGCGAGGCCGAGGCCCCACTCGACGCCGGCGAGCTCAAGTCTCGCTAGCGTCGGGCTAGGCTCGATCTTGCCGATCTAGCGAGGCCTAGGCTTCGCCTGATGCTGGCGAGCTCGAGTCTCGCCAATCGTCGGCAACCTACCGGCGAGCTCGAGCCTCGCATCGCCTGTCGCCAGCCGCCGGATATGGAAGGAAGAAAAAGAAAAAAAGAAAAAAAAATTGAAATATGAAAAATAATTATAATTTCGATTTTTTATAAAACAATATTTTTATAAAGTTAAAAAAGGTGATGGACTCAACAAATTAATTTGGAAGTAAAAGGCACACTATTGTCAATTGTTAGGTCAAATGTCATTCAATTATTTTTCAAATACAATCCAAATACTAGAAAATATTTTCAATCACGTATTACCAAACAAAGGAAAACTAACTGTTTTCTTGGAAAATGGTTTCCGGAAAACATTTTTCAAATACGTTACGTTTTCCGTGAAACAAACATACTCTAAATCGATTGGAAGAATCAATTCTAGAGGAGGCTGAATCTAGTCTTTTAAGACAATAGGATCAGGTTGTTTTTCTTCCTGATTGCCCAGATCTCTCGGAATGATTCCGACGGATTGAATAACATCATTTGGTATTGCTTCTCCTTTAGGGAAGTCTTCTTCGAAATCTTTTCTTTCGCCTTTTCTTTCCGTAGCTAATCCAATTCTCTGAGGCGAATTTGCATTTTTACCACATCGGTTTTATCTCGTCTAGTAGAAGTTTCTGCAAAAGCAGCAAAAATTGAAATGTTTTGTAGTGGTCGAGGAGAATACTCAATTCATGGAAATGAATAGAAAGTTTGAATTTCCCCTCTTCAAAGAGTTGGATTTGCCTCTTAAAATTCTCTATTTCCGTCTTTGGACTTTCAAGATGAGGGTATCCAAAATGTTGTCCAAATTCCAAGATATGAAACTTTTGTAAAAATCTGAAAGCATTTTCTTGATGATCTCATCATATCTTTCAATATCTCTTTGTACCTTAATCATATATATATCTTTGTACATTAACAATTTTGGAATCAATCGTATTGAAAGCATTGTTGTGTACTAAACAACTAATTGGATTGCTAAAATTTAGATGTAAATAGTAAGGAACCCTTGTAAAACATGGAATTATGCAAATGCGTCATAGGCGCATTACACGACGCATTTGGGACTTTAACCGTGTATTCTATTGTATTTAGCTGCACCATATCCAAAAAGAAGCAGACACAATGGCTCCCAGTACTTGCGGTGGAAGGCAACATCCCATGGGGTATATTGGCCAAACACAACAAAGAAACAATCACACGGGTAAATGAGCAGAAACTTCTGAAGTCGTCTAAGAGTGAAAAATATCGTGATTTTGAATTTATCTAAATAAGTTTGTTTTTAATTATTCATGTCCCGAGAAAGAGGACATGCCCCAATAGAATTCGACGGAATCATTATAAATCATGAATTCTCAAGCGTGAAATATGCTCAAGCGCGACCTCCTAAAGTTATATAGCAGAAAGCAATCTATGGCAAATTCCTATCAAAAGATAGATTATCCTTCATGAATGACAAATGCGGACTTTTGATTTAATACGCAAGACCTATCCTAGCTATGCTATTCCTAACACTCGACCGGCAACATATAATTCAATAGCCCAAGTAATGTCGTCAGTGGGAACCAAGTGTCGAGACAAGTTGATAGTGTAAAGTGCTCATGACTAGATGGGCAATTTGGGAGCATATAGTCATGATAAGAGGAGCCCATAACAGTGAGGAAAGATTCATTTTTTGGAAAAACATCAACCCACCCGATCGAAGACAGAGACTCTTGTAACTCAAACTACACGCTCACAAAGAATTCCAACTTAATACCCCTTAGAAAGATACTATCTTTCATGATACAAACACCGATTGGCTCGTGTAACACAACAGTGCACAAAAAACTTTAGCATGTGAAACTGCTAGATTTATAGTTTCTGAAAAGAATGTAAACGGGAAATCATAAGCACCCACCTTGTGGATTAGACGCTTTATTTGCGTACACAGTTCATCGCTGGATACATACAAACTAAAATATCCTTAAAACAATGGCAAGCACGCCGGGAATCGTACATGCATCCATTTTCTCTCATACCTTAACAGGTGACTCCATCCAATCTCCTCGAGCAAATTCAGCTTTAGTTCAAACAGCTTCCTCTTCAGAGGGTCACCGTCTTCTTGAATTATATCATTCAGTACCTAAACCAAAATCATTTTAGAGCATGTAAAAATATACCCATTGCTGTGATATGTTTTTCACGTTGAGATTATCTCAAAAAGCAATATTTCAATCACAGATGAACTCCCCAAGAAGCAGTCACAAATGGCAATAACAATTATTCTAAGTCAGCCAAAATGCCACTTTTCAATGAAAGGTAAGGAGAGAAGACAGAAAAACAAGCTTGTTAGCAGCTCTGTGGTCAGAAAGAAAGAAAGTAAAAAGTGAACTTGTCAGAGTTCCTTTCCATAAAACTAAAAATAAAATAATGAAAGAAGACCGCGTATATACATGGAAGCTGATATGCAAACATCCAGGACAAAGACTACAATAAGCAAAGTCTTCTTCACTACGCCGTACAGGTGCACAGGTACACTTTTATGCGTACATGAGAACATGACTTGAGGTTTAGTCAAATAGATAGCATGACTTTGGTAGCAAGAGCGGGAATTGAAAGAAGGTTTGAAGCAAAAAATAGAGGAAGAGCACAGTATGAGGACTAGTGCAACTATTGCAGGAAATACCATTTTCGATGCCAGCATCTTGGACATGCTAAAGAAAAAGATATAACAAAATAAGAAGCATCTCGACTGAAAAAAACTACTGATTTCTGGAGGGATTTGGTAGTGCAACCCAACACAGTACCTTCAGCGCTGTTCCCAGCCTTCCATGACGTTGCTCACGAATGACCAAGAGAGTACCGTACTTAGAGGACTTCACATCAACCCATTTCTTCAATTCCGCAAAATTCTCTTCAAAGAGATTGGGTGGGACACCAGGCGTCTGACCAGGTACGTCACCACTCGCAGCCACATCTTCAGAGCCCTCAGTTGTAGCTTTTGCTGAAGCCTTCTCTTGCTGCAAAAATTAAGGCGTGTGAGAAAGTGATACATAATTTTTGAATTAATTGGTCAATCACCATAATGGATTCAATAGATTCTGAAGATAAGCAACTTCACGTTGGGGGAAAGGTGACACCTTTGAGAGCATGCCAGCATTGGGGACCCTAGTGCTGACAGCTGTTAACTGTGCACAAATAGCATCACATTTGACTGGGATGGACACTTTGTGCAAAAAATTTATAAGTAAAGAAGCACACATTTGCAGCGCCATCTCAATTCACATATTGAATCATTATCGAAGGATATAGGCTAGCAATTCATAGGTCATAGGGTGACCAGATATCTAAGAAATTGTTGATATAACCAGAATTTGATATTAGGACTGCACATAAATAATCTGGAGGACTGCATTACCACCTAAAGCTTAAAGCCATATAAGTATGTCATGCTACTAACGTCCAGGAACAGGTTTCAGTCATCCTTACACCGACGAACTCAATTTCTGCTACCGCTAACCCCTTCTGGTAAAGAGCTTCTGCTAATTGATCACGTGTAGTCTCCATCTTCTTCTTAATATTCTATGCAAAAACAAACAAGTAGATGGAAATATCACATGCTTCAGAATTAGAAATTCATGACATATTGAGTACAAGAATTTGGAGCATCATAATTTGTTAGTGTACCAAGAAAAAATTAATAAACCATGAAGAGCTTATCAGGGTGTGCTTGATGCTTCTTCCAAGCAGTTGCATTGAATTTTTTTTATAGATTAGTGGAAGTGGCTGCATGGTACGATAGACACAAACCTCTGCATCCTCATCCTCTGGATCACTTTTGAATGCAAAATATTTTGCTAACTCATCTCTGTCAATGCTATTGATAACTTCGTCGGCTCCATCAATGATCTGCAAATCACCATAAAACAAATATACAGTAAGTAAACTCACTCCTCTCTTTGTATTCTTTTAAAAACAAAAATATAACTTACAGCATGGTCAGTTAAGGAAAACCGGACATAAAGCACAAAATGGTGCTCGAAGAAATCCTACTGACTGGACTTCCAGATTTACCCAGCTTATATGGGGATTTCCCATCAGAGTTTGATGTGTGGAAATGAGGCACCAATTAGTTTTCGGAAGGTGTTGGCCCCTTGGTTAGAAAGTTTTGAATAAGTCCTTCAGTTTCCAGTTTGCCCGTCTGAAACTGGCTTAGTTTTTTTGACAAGTAGAAACTGCCTTTATCTTGTCCAGGAATGTATTAATGCTTGCTCAGTTATCAATTAGCCTTTTACAAAGAAATTTTGACAGACAATATCAGAACTCTTCAAGAAAGGCTTTGGAATGATGCATCTCAAGGTATGGCCCAATCCTTTTGAGAAAAAATATAAGCTGTCCAAAGTCCTCAAATTCTTCTAGAAAATCAAGTAGAAAGGAAAGGGAATGGAAAGCCCACTCGCTCACCCTAATCCTGCAAGATGGTAAGATTTCTAACAGGACTTGAGTGACCAAAAGAGAACTAAAAGCAACCCATGGCCAAAAACCACAAAAAATAAAAAATAAAAAATGAGAAAAGGACTAAAAGCCACACCCAGTATCTTTCACATTCTATGTTCTGCAGACTCAGTCACAATAACATAAAGTGAGACAATCATGGTTAAGCTCATGGACAGCGGTAACTATGTAGATGTCTGCTTTTGTATTCTTGAGTAGAAAATGAACCATTTATGATGGTCAAGGGCTTAAAATCCCTAAATGGATGGTGATAAAGATGTTGAGTCGCTGTTTACTGTGGGCCTGCATAAGTTCACATAATTGAAGTATAACATAAAGTGACACAATAATAGTTAGATTCATGGACAGTGGTAAGTATGTTGAGGTCTGCTTTTGTATTCTTGAGTAGAAAAGGAGCCATTTATGACAGGTCAATGGCTTAAAATCCCTAAATGGACGGTGATAAAGATGTTGAGGGGCTATTTCCTATGGGCCTGCATAAGTTTGCATAATTTAAGTATAACATAAAGCGACACAATAATAGTTAAATTCATGGACAGCGGTAACTATGTAGATGTCTGCTTTTGTATTCTTGAGTAGAAAACGAGCCATTTATGATAGGTCAAGGGCTTAAAATCCCTAAATGGATGGTGATAAATGTGAGAATTGATGGGACCATTACCAACTGTTCAAAAAGCTTAAAATGTTAGATGAAAGCATGGTTAATATTTAAAAATTCTATCACTTCCCCTCACACTTAGTCTAGTCTTTTTTGCCTAGTACTAAGCATGGACTTATTTAATTAGAGAGGCAAATAGGGTCAGGAAAGATTTGAACTTAGGATCTCCTGCTTTGATACCAATGTTAGGTGATCTTGAGCCTCTTACCCCAAAAGCTAGCTCAAAAGATAAGACTTTTTCTCACACTAATAAATCAACCATCAGCCCCTCCACAACAATGTAGGAAAAACCTCAACAATCTCCCCTTCACACATCAAGCCTAGGTTGGAGGCGCAATCACCTGCAACTCTATCGTGTGATTATTGCACCAGACTTGTGAGCAACCTGAGCTCTCATACCATGTGAGATTTAATGGGACTATTACCATTACCAACTGTTTTAAAAGCTTAAGCTATTAAATTAAGGCGTGGTTTAATAATTAAATATTCTATCCATAAAGATGTTGAGTCGCTATTTCCTATGGGCCTGCATAAGTTCGCATAAATTTAAGTAAAATACTTTTCCAGACAAGAACAAATGGAAAAGTACAAAGAGTAGTTATTGAGGCTAGGAAATCTTCACGCTCAAGTATCATCACATTGTTCCCTTGGAGTTGCAGTTGTTCAAATTCTCTAACTAAGAAAACTTGTCATTGGAAAGAATATACTATTGTGTTTTCAAGAGACAGCAGCATATGGACATAACATTGCTTTTATAAGGAATATCTCTCAGCAAGATATCCGATAAATAACACTGACCCAAATATTACCCCATCCAATTTATTTAAAAAGACAAAATTAGAGATCAAATGCTAATTACCTTCCTATTGTGGTGGATTTTGTCCTTCACATCACTCTGAGAGAGTAAATATTCCAAGATCCTGGCAAGCAGTGGCGTGTGTTTTGGGTACTCCGACTGCCAAAGGACATGCCACAAGAAATTAATGTAAAGAACCATATATGATCTTACATAAAGATACGACCGAAAACAGTGTACTTCAGACTGTGCTCTTCGCTCCAGTTATTACTTCACATTACTACTAAACATGCCTTCTTGTTTGTTTATGCAAAGTTAGCACACTTTTTTTTTGTCAGATGTGATAGCATTCTTAATTTAGATTTTTGCAAAATACAGGTCCATGTCATTGCATAAATGAGGAGCAAATCGATGCCATCATATACATCCTGCAGCATGTCGTAAGAGAGCTATCTCGGAGGCAATTATGCAACCACAGTAAACGATGTACTTTGGTTGAGTAAAGAAAATCACCTTCAGTTGAGTAACTAAGTTCTTCCACTCCAACTTCTCTTCATCATTCCCTTGTTTCAGAGTTCCCAGAAACTTTATCTTTGCATCTCGAACCTGATTGATATCAAAACACATTGTGAAGAAGCATCCAATAGACTATGAAAAACCAGAAACTCAAACTGAAGTCTGCGTCCTAGATCAGAACGACAAACTAAAGAATATATGAGTAGCGGATGCATTTTGATTCTGGTTATTCATTACCCATATGACCATCATTCATCAATCTATTGTCTAGTATAATGATTATTCATGTAACGCATATTCCCTTAAAATAAAGACATCATAGGTCATGTTAAAAGCCACATGCCCAGTGAGACATCATAAGGCTAATTTTCCATGAAAGAACATTTTATTGTTTGTGTACATTTCATTATTGGATCTATATGATTAGAAAACTAAAGAATTGAACATGTCCAGTTATATGGTGGCTTTCAATTTCAACATTTATGACCCCAAAAAACAAAAAAGATGTTGCACAATAAATAAGCAAAACCAATGAATTGATTCTATCACCTGGGTATCACGATAAAATAAATTTAATGTTTCAATACTTTAAAAGAAGAAGTTTTTACCCAAAAATAAAGAGTTGCCGGGGTCTCTTACTAGTTAGAACAAAAGAGCATGGTATTTTAAAAGGAAACTCTGCTAAATGACACCGGCATGTCATATTTCTGTGACTCTGTGACGTTTGTGAAATCCACTGGAAATTATTTAAATTGGCACAAGCATGACTTTGAATTTTGTGAGAGATTATAAGAGCTCTTTCGCTTTCCTACTGGAACCCATAACATTATACCCTTGATATAGTCTCTTTCCAGTGGAAATGTACCCCAAACTATCCTTCTCTCAAAAAATGCCAGTTGTAGTAGGTATTTTTGGCAACAGCAAACCGAGCCTTATTGACGCTCAAATTTTTTTTACATTCCCTTCCGTTTCTTGTCAAATGAATGGCATATGCTGCAGGGAATCCTTGATATTTCTAGCATGATATTAAGAAAGGTAATGGCCCATAAGAAAGTCAAATACATGAATCAAATACAAATAATACTAAGGCCGGATGATTTCCCATAGATTTTTTGTTGACAGCTGATAGAAAAAGATGCCAGCATCAATTTTGCCTCTGAACCCCAGTGTAGGTGGATATATGTCCATAAAAATCAGCATTTGGCTCTAAATTATAGGCACAGATCTAAAATTATACCAGATAGATGCTCGTATATATGTAACAGTTTAAATATGCATATATGTAGAACAGGTCTCTGGTTTTGCAAGCACAAGAAGTTATCCGGGCATGACACTGCAAGTGCTTCCTGATGGTATCTATGGAATTTATACATAAGCGAAAGTTCTCTCCAAGAAAAATAACCACAATAGCACAATCACCAAGTACCTCTTCTTGTAGGCGTACGGAGACAGATTTAGTGCACCTTGATGAAGAAACTTTCCCCTTCTCTTCTTCAACCTTCCAAATGCGGAGAAAATTAAAAATTAACCTTCAGTAAAAGCATCGAAAAAGAAAGAAAAGTTGGAATGGTCTCGAGCAACCTTATTGGGTGGCACTATGTAAGAGATTTGGTAGGATGCAGGGTTCTTTGATGGACTCTTTCCAATATCTTGACCAGCATTCGATACCTTTCCGTAAGATATTGCTCCAACCAACACAGACCCAGGTTGAGAATTCTGCAATAGTTCGATGACAAAGTATTAAGAAACATTAATTGAAGAAGAAGCACCAGAATGCAATACCTTTGGGAGCTTATCCTTGGTCGGTGGGCCCAAATAGATGGCTTCCTTCTTCCTACATAACAATATACATATCAAAGGCTGTGGTAGGAGGAGACAGAACAGCAATACATATCCATGACGAACTAAACCTACCCAGGGATCAAAACTGAAGAGTTATACGAGCCATTTCCCATTACAGGGCCATCAGGTTGAGAGAAAAAGTTCAGTCGCATGACATCCTGGACTCAAGGAAATCGAAAACATAAATAATGAGGTTAAAAACCATAGAGCTTCTTCAACAACATTGGGTCGTTAGATTGCTTATTCTAAAAAGAGAACACCTAAAGAGGATGGTGGCAATGGTGCCAAACAAACAACTAGCATATACTTTGGCAAACAATTATTGGCAGTGAATTACTGGCTATCATTTGAGTTTAGACTTATCATTTGAATATAAAAAGAGGAGCATCTAAATCTATGCACCAATCTTTAACTTTTATAGGGTGCTAGGGGCAGTAATTTCTGACATGTCATGACACAATCATGACCTGATCTGAAATAGGGGTGATTGGTCCTGGTCCGGTCCTAAGGGCAATAATTTCTGACATGTCATGACACAATCACTACCTAATCTAAAATAGGGGTGATCGGTTCCCGGTCTGGTCCAGTTCCAAGGTGGAATTGGGAACTGGACCGATTGGTCTTAGGACCGGAAACCGAACTGGATTGATGGTCCGGTCCGGTTCTGGTTCCGGTCCATGGAACCGGTCAAATCTTTAAAGACAGAAGAGAGGGGTGTGTCTGACCAAAAAAATAAAAAGAGAGAGCAGCATGGTCCCAGCTGTCTGATATCTCTCTATCACATTTATTTTACTTGCTAACAAGTCTCTATCGCATTAAAGGCATTTACTTTTGTTCTCTCTACACGCCAACTCCCTTCCCCTCCTCCTTCCACAAAAACCACCATGAAGAGTCCTCCATTTTAGAGAGACAACGAAGACACCTCCAATTCGCTCCGAGCTCGCTCTCGAGCCCTCATGGATCCTCACGTCTGTGGTGTCTCCTCCCTCCTCTCTCCTCCGCATTGCCCCACCGGCCCCCTGCAACTCCACAAGGGGTCAGATCAGCTCCAACTCCATCCTCATCACCCTCCTCGACTCGACTCCCACTACACCGAGCTCGTCGAGAAGGCCCTACTCCTCCAGACCCTAGAGGATGCCGTCGTCCACCATGGACAGAGGGAAAGAGGCATGAGAGCCGAGAGGGAAGAGCGAGCATGAGAGGCTGCTATTCTTTGAAGATTTTTAAGGGGGAAAAAAAAATCGGTCCGGTCCAAGTGGTTCCACCCCTAAAACAGGGAACTGGACCGAAAATCACCTGCTCCATTTTTACGGAACTGAGGATGGGACCAGCCCCCGGGAATCGCCCAAAACCGGCCAGTTCGGTATTGCCCGCCCCTAATATGAAATATAATCTTGCTCATAAATGAATAAAGTAGAAGGTTCAATTTACGTTAACCCAAACATCACTGATGTAACTCATTTTACTAAAAACACTATAAGGATCTCAGGTCATCTAAAACATGTGATTCTTTAATCATATTCGCATGATTCTATGTAAATTTGGCCGCTTACAATGATATATCCTCAAGTTTTTTTGATAAAATCTTTTCCACACAAAAAGCAGGTCTAATTCACTAGTTGGACAAGGATGATACCTTTTCCTCTAGATTTCTCTCCATAAACAGCACCAAGTGCTTCATTTTTTCCAAATATTGCACATCATCATCCCTGAAAGATAAAAGTCTATGAGCATAGAAATTATTTATCTAATCATCTTTGGTATAGCATGAAACTATTTGATTTTTATTAAGGCTATCCACAATTTTTGCAGCATGTTTTCCATTCCACGATGCTTCATTTCACGCAATACAAAAGATTATAAAAGAATCTAAATTGGTAGCAAAATAAAGTCTTTATTCAACATAACATGTGACCATGTTAATCTCAAGCGTGTGTGCATCTGTGCATGCACCTTAGATAGAGCTGTAAAGTGTATTCACCCTTGGGCAGCTTTGAAGATTTTGGGTAGACATCTCCCAAGGCATGTACACGCTACAAAGGAAACAAAAAAGATGTTGAGAGCAGAATATGTCCTGATACAAACTGGAAATATAATTTTTCACCCCACCAAAATGATTGAACGCGAAATGTGAAACCCAACCTATAAGTTAGTGAAGTTGCAAAGTCATGCTAGAACAATATAATGCTCCCTACAGCATTGCAAAGTGTGGATTTTGTTTCGCTTTTGAGATATAGTATATCTATACCCATTTATTTATGGTGGCTCAGAAATGGTTGAGTGCCATCAATATCGTTTACATTGAAAGGATAGCACACCATATAAGGAAGGAAAAATCAAGTGATACAGTACCTTGTTCACATCCCATATCATATAGAACTGCGACTCGAACTTGGTATTATATATTCGATTGTTGAGTAAAGGAATATAAGGTTTTAGTTCTGCTCCATCTTCTAATTTGAATTTATAACTGCATCAGAAATTTCAGATGATCAACTCAAAAAAACAGTTTAGTGAGTTAAGCTTGACAGCAAATTCTGAAGCTCCACTCACGTCAATGTCAGAGCCAATATCTGTTTCCCTGAGGGTAGTTTGTCTCGAGCTGATGGGAGAGCACGAAGCTTTGCCTCAACAGGTCGATATGGAACCCTCATCTACATAGACAGCAGATAAAGAAAACTCAATTCAGAAACACTTACTTATGATTCTGGAATAAGCATAATGTGCTTTACCTTATTGAGGATGGCAACAGGAGCAAGTTCCTCCAACACAAGCAGAGCCTCAGCATCTATTCTAACTGGTGCCTCACTACCATCGAGTATCACTTCCTCTTTGTTGATGTCAATCCCATGGAACACGATCTTGGAATGAACATGGTCCATGTAAGAATCTCCATAAGGTACTTTTTTGATGCAAAAGTTCATAACATAGTTCTACCGGAATTTCAATCCTTTACATTGATCACACATCTTTAGTAGCACTAATTTGCGACAGTGAACTGTTGACAAGCTTTCCCATCACAGGCCATCCAGTAATTGGAGTTGGCCCAATCCCCATTCCGAACCCCAAATTGGAAGAGAACAAAAAAGGAAAAGAGGGAATAATAATAAGATCGGTACTACCTTTAAAGTGTGAACTCCTACAATATTAAGAGGGTAATCAAGCCTACAAAAACTAATTTGAGGGTAATCGAGCCTACAAAAACAAATTTCAGAAACACCGGATTGGCCATATCCTAGAAAACATAAGGCAGAAAAATAAATTAAGTGATAGTGGCCTATACAAATGGAACTCTCTATTCTTGACAAACCAAAGGAAGGAGACAAAGGAAAAGGTTTATCTGGATTCTGAAAGTCAATTAAAGCCTAGAACATATAATGTTTGATGCATCAGAGTAATGCCATCTAGAAATTGACAGAAAACACCACACAGATGTGTATACCTCTTGTATGAGTCCAACAAGAGCTCATATTTGAATGTTAATCGATGTATAAAAATCAACACAAGCAGATGAAAAATCACAATATTACATTGAAATACATATGCTACCTCAAAATCCACTGAAGTAGCTTCATTGCTCCCAATTCCACTTGACCAAATCTGAGCTACTGCTAATTCCATCGTGTGACCACCAACCACAGGGAAGGCAAAGCTTTTGGCAGCTGGAGAAGAAAACATTACCGCGCTCTCCCATTTGATGGGCCTTTGCAAGGGACAAAGCTGTGCATTGAAAAAGAGTCAAAGCAGTTCTTTATAAACTGGTGAATAAAGTACTCAGCGAATGTTGTACCTGAACTGTGTCAACAAAGAATCTCCGGGTTGTGTCAAACTCAGATGTTCGCATGGTAGTCTCAACCCAAGTAGCACCAAATGGCACCTCGATGTATCTCCGTTCAATGTGACCTATTAAAGCATAAAGCATCAAACAAAAGAAATAGAATTCCCCATTAAGTAGCATTTAAGACTGACAAAGATTGGAAAAGAATGCTATCTTTTTCCTTCTTTGTAGCACATGACTCTGCTTTTCAATTTCCGTGGGTCACTTGTGTCAGACTACAGCATCTTCAATGCTCAAGCAATCTAATGATGTCATGTACAAACATAGTTTATGAAAGTCAACTAGATCTCTCAGGTAAGTGAAGAAAGTAATGAAGACTGTACATTAGCCACCAATTTGGCATAGGGAATCAAGGTTAAATCCATAATACACATCATTACTGCATTGCTTTCTCTAACACACTGTTTATCGTAATCAAGTAGCCATGCACAGTTTCAGAAAGACATGACCAAGTTTCTCAAACATACACCAAACATTTCGCTATTTAAACTGGAAAAGAAAAACCTAGCCCTCATTTTCTTCAAAAATCGTGTAAGTACTGATGTATATGAATACAGATTGATGTTTGAATGAAGACTATGTATAACCTGGCTGAAATGACATCTTTGAATATGTGACTACAGGAGGCTGGCTCACTACGACAGCAGGCTTTGTTATAGTAACTGGTATTCTGAAAAGAGGACCCCGCCATGGCGATTTGCAATCAACCCCATACACTTCATAATAATGAAGTCCACTAGAAAGATTGCTGGGATCCACAACAATGCTGAAAAAGAAAAAGCAGCTCTAGATTATTGTAGCTTCCACTATGATACAAAATTAGCTAGTAGTTTTTTCCCAATTCTATAGTAACCTTGTTGAATTATCCTGATTCTTAGGAGCTGATTATTAGGAATATTCAATCCTGATTTTCTGGATTCTAATTATTAGGAAATAGCTGTAAATAATTAGTTAGGATATGATTTATTAGTATCCCTTGATTTGTGGGATTATAGCTATATTATTCAGATCTGTTTTTTTCCTAGTTAGTACTTGTAGAAGTCCTATAAAGAGCTTTGTAATCCTGGTACATTTTATTAGAGAATTATCACAATTCTTTTCTCTAAATTCTTCATGGTATCAGAGCTGAAGGCTCATTCTTCTGGGATAGTGTTGCAGTGCATCCTTCATTGATGCAATAATCTTCTAATCACAGCCTTCATTGCTGGGTTTGTCTTTGTCCCTAACAATCTGGTTGCAACTCTCATTATTGTGATCCCTTTAGCCATATTTTTCTCTCTTCGCTTCTAAACTTGTCCCAATTTTTGCCCTAAAACCTCATACACTTGCAACCTTTACTACATCTGTTTTTTGCTCTTCCTTTCCAAGTACTTTCTTTGTGCTTGGAATTATCCATGTCTGGGACAAAACTGATTGGAAATTCTTCGAGTCAAAATGAGGAGGCCAACACCAACCATATGACCGGAGATCTACAAAATGTGAGAGCAACTTATAGGCTGAATGAAAAGAATTATCTCAAATGGTCACAATTCGTCAAGACCTATTTGAAGGGTAAAGGAAGACTCGCCATCTTCTCGGAACAGGTCCAACACCGGAAGATCCCACGTTCAACGCATGGGATGAGGAAGATTCAATGATCATGTCATGGCTTTGGGATTCAATGAATCCAGCCATAAGTGATACATGTATGTTTCTCAAAACAGCAAAGGAGATTTTGGATTCTATTCGCAGGACTTATTCAAAGGCTCGAGATGCAGCACAAGTATATGAAATCAAGGTAAAGACAAGTGCAACAAAACAAGGGAGCAAAACGGTGACGGAATATGCCAATTCCCTTCAAAATCTATGGCAAGAACTCGATCATTATCGAGTATTCGAGATGAAGTGTGCAGATGATGCTGCAACTCTAAAAACCTTCATTGAAAAGGATCGAGTGTATGATTTCCTGGCAGGTCTTAATTCTGAATTTGACCAAGTCAGAATTCAGATACTTGGAAAGGAAGAAATTCCTTCTTTGGAAGAGACGATCTCTCTAATCCGGGCAGAAGAAAGTCGAAGAGGAATAATGCTAGAGCCTCAAGCTGTGGAAGGCTCAGCATTAGTAACTCGCAATGCGTCAACACAAGAAAGAGGAAAGTCGGATGCTTTGAGGCCTACATGGAGGGATAATCGAGACAATTTATGGTGTACCTACTGTAAGAAGCCAAGACATACAAAGGAACGATGCTGGAAGCTGAATGGGAAACCAGCAACCTCAAGCCGAGAGTGGGGAAACAAAGGAGGACAGCCAAGGCCTCAAGCTCATCTAATTGAACAGACCAGCCAGCAAATCAGTGAAGGACAGGTGAAAGAATCCTTCAGCAGTGAGGAAATAGAAAGAATTAAAGGGCTTCTAGGGTCTCTTGATAAACCTTCTGGTGCATGTTCCTTAGCACTCTCAGGTAAGTCTCCATTCTTCTGTCTAAATGCCTCAGAAAAAATTTCAAGTGAAGCTTGGATAATAGACTCAGGTGCCACTGATCACATGACTCACACTTCACATTTTTTTAGTACCTACACCCCATGTCCAAGCAATAGGAAAATAGTGGTGGAAGATGGTTCTTTGGCCACTGTTGCAGGAGTTGGTGACATCTATATTACAGCTATTCTTACTCTAAAAGATGTCCTCCATGTGCCAAAACTATCAGCCAACCTAGTCTCCATACAAAGGCTCACCAATGACCTCAAATGCTATGCAATTTTTTACCCTACCTACTGTGTTTTTCAGGAACAGGATTCGGAGAGGAAGATTGGACTTGCTAAGGAAAAGAATGGATTGTACTATCTTGAGACACCGAGGATTTCGAAGAAAGTCATAAACAATTCTCCCTTGTCATTTCTTAGTGCTTCAAATAAGGATGTCATTTGGCTTTACCATTTTCGTTTTGGTCATCCATCTTTTCGTGTCTTAAATATCATGTTTCCTTCTTTGTTTAAAGGACTAGATATGAGTCAATTCCAATGTGATACTTGTGAATTTGCTAAGCACACCCGTGTATCTTTTCCTATAAACAACAAAAGAAGTTCTCATCCTTTTGATTTGATTCACGGTGACATTTGGGGACCTTCCACAATTCCAAATATCTCGGGGCTCGATGGTTTGTTTCTCTAATCGATGATTGCACTAGGGTCACATGGATATTCTTACTCAAACACAAATCTGATGTAAGTAGTATTGTTCCTAATTTTAATTCTATGGTTCAAAATCAATTTGGAGTTAAAATTAAGAGCTTTAGATCAGATAATGCTAGAGACTACTTTAATCAGATTTTGTCAAATTATTTCCAAAAGGAAGGGATCATCCATGAATCATCTTGTGTAAACACACCACAACAAAATGAGGTGGCTGAAAGAAAAAATGGTCATTTGCTCAACACTACTCGAGCATTGTTGTTTCATGGAAATGTCCCTAAGTCTTATTGGGGGGAAGCTGTCCTTACATCTACATACATGATTAATAGATTGCCATCAAGAGTATTAGATTTCAAAACTCCTATGGCAATTCTTTCTAGCTTTTATCCCCATTTTAGGACAACAAATAATCTCACACCTAGAGTCTTCGGTTGCACCTCATTTGTACATGTTCATAATCATCAAAGGGGAAAACTAGATCCTAGAGCAATCAAGTGTGTCTTTCTTGGTTACTCCTCTACACAAAAGGGGTATAAATGTTATCATCCTCCTTCTCGAAGAACTTATATATCAATCGATGTTACATTTGTAGAAAACAAATCTTATTTTTCACAGTCTTATCTTCAGGGGGAGAAGTCATTAGTTGAAGATAAAGACTTTGACAATCTTAATCTTGACTTATCTCCTAATAATCTTCCAATCCGAGCTCCTACTTCTGATCAACTAATCATTGATCAATCAACTCTTGACCAATCAGCCTCCAATTCGATCAACGGGCTCCTCACAAATCAGTTTCGATGAATCGGTTCGTGCTACTTCAATTCCAGACTCACTCTCTACGATTGAACCTATTCCGGAACAAGAGTTCACTCCCGTATCTCCCCATATTTATGACTCTATGAGATTTCCTCAGGTATACTCAAGAAAGACAGCTGTTCCAGACCAAACACAAGTTCAAGATTCCCATCCGAGTTTTGCAAATGAATTTCCGGTAAGTTCCGACTCTCCTTTGCATAAACAAATCACTTGATATGCCGAGAAAATGACTCGGATCTTCCCATTGCTTTTAGAAAAGGTACTAGGGAGTGCACAAAGCGACCCTTATATCCACTATCTCATTATGTGTCACTTGACCGCCTATCACCATCTCATAAAAATTTCATTGTGAGTCTGAACACCATTTCTATTCCAAATACTTTATCTGAGGCATTGTCTAAAGAAGAATGGAGGAGTGCAATGAGAGAAGAAATGGATGCACTAGAAAAAAACCAGACTTGGGAGATTGTTGAAAAACCTAAGGGAAAGAATCTTGTGGGCTGCAAATGGGTTTTTACGTTGAAATACAAAGTTGATGGTTCTCTTGAGAGATATAAAGCACGATTGGTGGCAAAGGGTTATACTCAGACCTATGGAGTAGATTATCAGGAGACATTCGCTCCGGTGGCAAAGATGAACACCGTGAGAATTCTACTCTCTTTGGCGGCTCACTTTAATTGGCAACTTCAACGGTATGATGTGAAGAATGCATTCTTACATGGAGACCTAGAAGAAGAGATCTACATGAGTATTCCACCGGGATTTGAAGGAGAAAAGACAGCAAACAAAGCATGTAGATTACAGAAAGCATTATATGGGCTCAAGCAATCACCTAGAGCCTGGTTTGGGAGATTTTCCAGAGTTATGAAAGCTTCAGGCTACAAACAAAGCCAAGGTGATCATACTCTCTTCATTAAGCATTCAGCAAGAGGGAGAGTGACGGCACTTCTAGTGTACGTCGATGATATTATTGTCACAGGTGATGATGATGAGGAGAAACAGCAGCTGAAGCGGTGTTTGATTAAAGAGTTTGAAATAAAAGAGCTAGGAAGACTCAAATACTTTCTTGGTATTGAAGTTTCTTACTCTAGACAAGGAATTTTTGTCTCACAACAGAAGTATGTGACTGATCTCTTGAAGGAAACTGGAAAACTTGGTTGTAAACCAGTAGCTACACCTATTGAGCCTAATAAAAAGCTTGGGGATGCAAAGGAAGAACCTGCTGTAGACCGAGAAATGTATCAAAAATTGGTCGGGAAACTCATCTATTTGGCTCATACTAGACCTGATATTGCCTATTCAGTAAGTGTGATTAGTCAATTTATGCATGACCCAAGAGAATCACACTTACAAGCCGTCCATCGAGTGCTACATTATTTAAAAGGAAGTCCCGGAAAAGGAGTCCTATTCAGGAGAAATCAAAAAATGGTGCTGGAAGCTTATACCGATGCTGACTATGCGGGATCTATGGTGGATAGAAGGTCAACATCTGGTTATTGCACATTTCTTGGCGGAAATTTAGTGACTTGGCGGAGTAAAAAACAGAATGTAGTTGCAAGATCAAGTGCTGAATCAGAATTTCGAGCAATGGCCCAAGGAATATGTGAGCAATTATGGCTTAAAATCATCCTAGAAGACTTGAAAATCAAGTGGGAGGGTCCTATGAAGCTGTATTGTGACAATAAATCAGCAATTAATATTGCTCATAATCCTGTACAGCATGATAGGACGAAGCATATTGAAATTGACAGGCATTTCATCAAAGAAAAGATAGAAGATGGGTTGATTTGCATGTCCTACATACCTTCCGGAGATCAACTAGCTGATGTGCTAACCAAAGGACTTAATGGTGGGATCTTTCATGATATTATCTCCAAGCTGGGAATGGAAGACATCTATTCCTCAGCTTGAGGGGGAGTGTTGAATTATCCTGATTCTTAGGAGCTGATTATTAGGAATATTCAATCCTGATTTTTGGATTCTAATTATTAGGAAATAGCTGTAAATAATTAGTTAGGATATGATTTATTAGTATCCCTTGATTTGTGGGATTATAGCTATATTATTCAGATCTGTTTTTTTCCTAGTTAGTACTTGTAGAAGTCCTATAAAGAGCTTTGTAATCCTGGTACATTTTATTAGAGAATTATCACAATTCTTTTCTCTAAATTCTTCAAACCTACTTGCAGAGTTATGGTGCAGATGATTGGATATTGTATTAAAACTCACCTCCTACACAAGCTTGAGCAAACTATAAAATCTACTCAGCTTGGAGCTGGCCATCCTTGACTCAAAGGAAATGGAAATATACTCACCACCCATTTTCTCTCCCCCCGCACCTTTTTTTCTCCCTCCCCAAAAAAAAAAACAAAGAAGGAGAAGGAGAAGAAGAAGAAGAGGAAGAAGCAAAACCCTTTGTATTTAGAGATAAGTATATCAGGGCTGAAGGTTAAAAAACTTTCCCAGTCACAAGCAAGGAAAGGCTAACATGTTCCTAATATGTTTTTCTTTGCCATACTCCTCTGTTCCTCTTTTCCTCTCTCCCAAACAAAGCATTAATGATAGACCAAGACTAGTTTCACGATCTACTTATAGGTCTGTTAGATTTGGAGAGCACAACCAGTCAACTCAATCTAGATATAAACATATCTACAAAAAGAATAAGGAAAAGGAAAAGGAGGTAATTCCTTGAAGAAAATATAGCCTACTATTCACTTACTTATAAGAGTTACCATGAAACTTTTACATTAGGTTCATCAGTGTTCAGTATGCATACCACATCTAAGTTTATTGTATTCCTTCTCAATTATTCAAATCAATTGACAGAGTTCTAGTGAGAATATCAGCAACTGCTCTCAAAGCATCAATTAATTAGGCATAATAATTGGAGTTTTGAAACTTTCGATGTACTCACAGCGATTTCATAGAGGATTTAACAAACTAATGCTTACTGACTTGAAGCTACGGCCGTTGTGAGTCAGCAATAGAGACTCCGGAGACCTTACGACAGCCTTCTCTGTGGAGTGTAACTCAATACACTCCTCAAAGGGAACCAGGTCTTCTAGATTGTTCGCATCTTCATGAAAATTTGGCTCAATTTGCACGGTCCACTGGTAAAAGAAAAAAGAAATTAATGATTGCAATAAGAGAGTCATCGTGGAAAAGTACATAAGTGACGTGAAAGATTGAAAATCAAGCATCATCAAGTATCACATATCAGTCAGTTATCTTCAGCAAGCCATGCTCAGCTTCAGACTTATGTTAGAGACATCAACGATGTTAAAAAATAAATAGAAAGCAATTCAACAAATGGACCGGGTTTATGTGGAAATACATAGAAGTAGCTCTTTGGATTATGCACGAATGCCTATCTATACAATACCATAAACAGAAATCCATGACATATTTATATACTGAACAACCTACAACTTGCACAAAAGCTACAAATAAAGCTGAACTAAATACATGCGACAATTATCATAAGTTTCTCTACAGCACTATTACCATCCTCCAAGAAAACATTTGGAACTTTTTCTTCTAAAGCTTTCCCGAAAGCTACACAACATCGTTGCAGTTCACATACAAAAAATATGACTAGAAATCAGACTCGAATTAGAACTTGTATTTGAGGGGAAAGAGAAAAACTATAACTTGTTTGGAAGAAATTAGAAAATGGTTATAATCGCAGTGAGAGGAAAATTACTCTCCCCCAAATGGGTGAAGTGCCAAGAGGAAATCCCTAACATTATTAGGTGAACCTTGTAACATTTTGTCAAATTTTAAAGGGAATTCTTGTCATCTTCACATGCACAATTTGAACTTCACGTCTTCTATTTTAAACTCCATTTTTCTTCTATCCAAACACGAGATAAGTTACTGTTTTCTCCTTCCCAATTTCCACCAGTTTTCTCCCATTCATTTTGTTTTCTCATCAGATTTCAGGAAGCCTAAAGCATGAAATTAAGAATTACATCACACGCATAACTGAGCAACACTCTAATGTATGACAAGAATAGCATTGCAGCCAACAAAAATATTTGAGTCTAACTATAAGGACAATAAGACACAAGAATAAGAATGTTTAATTCACTCTATGATTTTCATAAGCAACTCCATGAATCCACGACAGGGGAATGTGCTTAGTTTATCCATAATCTCACCTCAGTAGATCGTGTGCAATAGCTAGCCTCCCTAAGATAAATGCCTCGTGAAGTAGGAGCTACAAACAAAAAACCATCAATCAGGCAACTCGTTCAGTTTCTCAGATATAGAATAATGTATATATGATGTAAGCATAATCCACAAAACCATCAGCAATAGAAAAGGCAGCAGCAAAATAAACCTTATCCCACTGAGTGGGGACCAAAGGAGCACATTACTTATAAAATTTACGGAAATGGATGATGGAAAAGAGTAATAAATTGAAAAAGAAGATGCAATAAAGGTGGCGAATATGATGTCCTTAATTCTGGCCAGGAAGCTGACTAATAGAGTCTCAAAATCTAATCAATTTATCATCTTCAGACCGGCAAACAAAATTCTGCAGGAATATGATCTATTACACCAAACATATTAATAGCCAGCCAGAACTGCATATTCTACAATAGGCCTGTTAAGCAGAACTATTGGTTCATTATCCTTGTCAACTTAGGGAAACAAATAATAAAAAATGTATGACAAGCGTGTCCGACAGACAAACAAGGTGCTTGGTCCATGCTTTCAATGGTCACATGGAGACATGATCATTTAACTGGAGAGATCTAATACATGTCAATATCTTTCATTAAAATTTAACGGAACATCTGGCTTTCATCCATCTCGAAGAGAGCTTATCAGGCCCATACCCAAGCTGCTGAAGCAACCTATTTGAAGATCTGAACCTGATGTTTTAGGGTAAAATATATGGTGACCCCTACACCTTACTTCTTGACAATGCCCTCAAATTCAGCTGTAACACATAGAACCCCTAAACTTATGTAACAGAACGTCACAGTTCATGGTGAGCCTTGTAACCTCAACATTGGGAACAGAATTTCAAAAAGTTGGATTCTCTGTAACTGTGAGGCAATCCTCACTTTGTTGCACAATTTTACTCAACCACAACAGACCTGCAAGTCATGACAATGATGCCACAGTGCTTTTCTTCTACTATGCTGATGTCCACTTGAGCATCATAATTTCAGGATAACGGCACTAGATATTCAGAATATCCGGATTCTCATCAACCAATAACAGTAAGCTAGTCTAAATAAGGCCCATGTAAAACACATTCAGAACTCTTACTGCGCCATATTCATAGTGCACAGGCTACAAAACTACGGGAACCACTTAATTATATATTTGCAAAATAAAATGAGAAAGGCCTGTAATAAAAACTTACTTGATTTTCCAGATTGACTAATTTTCACTTGATACCAAATGCATGGAATGTTCTGAGACAGCTTTATGTACTCGTAAGCCCTGATACCCATCAATTGAGAGCAATGCTTAAAATTCTGAACTATTGTTGTAAGTAAAATCAAGAGCCTCAAACAGGAAACCTAACTTGTCAACTTGCATGAGCCCCTGTCCAGTGGTTAGTTTATCTTCTGGAAGGCTACCTATAGGAAGGCATGTATTCTCAAGGGCCTTCCGTACAGTATATGGACTCACAGGAATGCCTTCGGCCTGCACAACATAAGAGAACATTCTATACAGTCTGGCGCTGAAAATAGGTTTAGAAGTCAAAAATGGATAATAACTGCTCTTTCTTCAATGTCACAAGCATTTCTAGCAAAACTACCTTCATAGCGCTGATGAGTAATGCAACCCCCCCACAAGCTGATGGAGATGCCATTGATGTTCCAGACCCCATCATACGACGTTGAAGAGTCCAAGTAGGCACTGGTGCAACAGCCGCACCAGGGGCACTTATACATACACCAAGATCACCATCAGCTGTCGGTCCCCTGCTAGACCTGCATGTGATTGGCAGTTATGGGTGTTCTCAATGTCACAATATAGGCCCATCTTGCCTGGAAGGCATCACAGTCCAAGGCCAGAGTAAAGCAAAAGTACCAAGTATACTCGAGTCCCTTGCAGGGAGGTTCAACTACAGCATGGGCACCAGCAGCCATTGCAGGAGATACATATGCCCCAACTCCAATGATGCTCGAAGTGGTACCTCCAGGTGCTATCACAGTACTCAATGCTGACCCACTATTGCCAGCACCACTAACAAATACTAGGCGATGCTTATTGATTACCTAAATCCACATGATGATGTATACGAATAAGTATAAAGGCATAGACATAAGACCAGAGGATTGGAAAGTCAATGGTCCACACTGTCTCCATAATTACACATCAAAATACACAACCAACTTTGCTTAAGACAGTTTTCCAAATAAGAAGGCTTGGTCCACCTTAAGCCTTATCTTATGTATGACTTCATAAGCAAAAGCTGATGAGAATTTGTAGCTTGTAAGTATGTACTTGTGCATACTCAAGATCCTTTGATGTTATTGAGTAAAAAATGCCGGTCTATGTATCTTTCCATATCTCATCTATGAATCGGTATCGTTCTAACCAGAGGATTACTCAATCAATTATCTGACTTTCAAAGAGCTCATAATTCTTTTTGGTAATGTCAATTTTGGAAATACTCACGACCATACAAAATGAAAGATGTGGCTCAGCAATGCCAAAATGCAATTAAAAGAAGAGGGGGGCGGAGAGGAAGTTATGGTCCACGGCACATAATCCTAAGTGTGTTGCCAATTCCTCTTACATTGAAATCATCATGCATCGCCATCCAAAACCTACAAACAAACCTCAATACCCAAAGAAGCCATGAAGCATACAAAAACAGAGTTGGAGGATGATATAGAGCTGGTACATCAATTACAATAGGGTGGCCAAGTGACTTTTGTTAAGTTTCCTTATATCTGGCCATTTCTTTCCAGCAAAAAAGAATGTATAGGGAAAAGTCAGATTTACATATCACCAACCCAATTCAACCAATGTGAGGTGCACTTGCATCCAAGAAAGTACTGAGAAAATGATGAAATTTAGGACCATACTTCATTCGCAAGGTCAACGAAGCGTCCATAATCAGGCAGCAATGTCGGTTCTCCATAACTCATGTTGATCAGATCACATTTATGCTGCAGAAAGAATTGCCGAACAACATCAAGATCCTCTATAAATTACGATAAGCATATCGATATGCTAAAACATTAATTCCTACCAAAAAGAGTGCATAGTCCAAGTTCTTTTTGTATGAGAGAAAACAAGCATCTATCCTTACCCACCTCGACAGCAGCTATTAGTGCTCGAATGAGACCAGTTCCAGTCTCCGTTGAACCTAATCGTGTATCTCCAATTTTACAAGAGATCAACTGAGCTCCAGGTGCAACCCCATTCAACAAGGGTTCCTGCCAATAATCATCCAATTGAACAGACAAATAGTTTGCAGCAATTGCAATTTACTAATGTTCAATTTTCACCACAAAGACAGTACCTCTGGATGGAAAGCAGTAGCTATACCAGCAACATGAGTACCGTGAAAGGAACTATCGGTTACGATACTTAATATATTCCCATCATCGTACACATTGACAACAAATGAACAGGCATCTAGCTTGCTAAATATTCCAAATTTGCGCTCTATCCTGTAAGTTCCAAGAATATAGTTAAAGAAATCATCTTAATCGTCTCTTGGTCCATATGAAATTCAGCAGAAGAAAGGGGCGACATACAAGAAAAGGTTGAGCACGGAATTCAGTTTTCTAGGTCCTGCTCCAGTTGATTCTTAAGATCTATTAACAGTGACTCATACTTATCTTGGTATTTCCCATAAGAAAACGAAACTACAGGTTCCAGAAACATAAATGTTACAAAACATGATCTGCAACAAAAAGAAAGTTTTACAAAACCTGGTATACTCCAAATGCCTTCATACCTATAGTTAGTAAGGGGTTCGAACTCAGCAAGTTTCCCGCAATTTGGGTCATCTTCAAGACTCTGGGTATCAAGAGCGACCCTCCAAACTTCTCCATCATGCCATACTACAGCGTCTATAATGGGGCCCCTATCATCATAGTTCTTAAAGCATACATCAGGAGTTGATTAGTCCAAACACCAAAAAGAACAATAGGAGAGGATAAAAACATCAGTATCCACAAGACTCACATCAGCTTGTTTTTGTAAAAGATCAACTCTATTTTGTAGATCTTCTCTTGTCTTCTTCAAATCTGTATCCTCAACTTTGGCATGTTTCTACACAGGAAATATCATGCCTCTATAAGACAATGTTTATACAGTCAGAGAACACCCAACTCATCTCACCGAAAAAAAAATTGCCTGGATCAATCAACAATGCAAATAACTTCAAAAAAGAAGCGCACCTGTTTTCCTACTATATGAGACAGAACAATTATGCTTATTGAAAGTTGAAACAATTAGCGGAACTAACATTTTCCACTCGAAAATTAGGGGAAAAAAAGGATGAAACACTTCGTCTACAGTCATCTTTTCAAGATCATGCCGTTGCTTTACTTAGGCTTACTATAGCTTGGAAACACAAGCAAAGAAGCATTAATATATATATATATATATATATATATATATATATATATATATATATACACATACATATATCTTATATAATAACAAATACTCCACAAGCAACATTTTAGACAACCTGATCAAATTCATCAACGATCTTCACAGCATTGGCAATTTCTTCCTGGTTTCTCTCATCCCACTTCTTTTTCCTTTCTTTCTGCAAAGAAAGAAAATTCATTTAAGATGTCAATGTATAGATGAGAAGTGCAAAAGTTAGAAACACTGTTACCTTCAAACGAGATGTCAAAGTGTTCGTAAATAGCTCATAGACTAACTTACAACCCACATGCCAATCACCAGAAGGGTTTTTCCAGGATGTATTTATGGTGAGAGAAGCCCCTACAAAGATACGAAGCAGTGAAATTACGTGATATGAGGTCTTCGGTGAAATCATCTAAATGCAGAAAAACCAGATGAAAAGAGAAGACAAACTCTAAAATAAGTACAAGAATTCTAATGAATGTGAACCTCACCAGACTCTCGGATTGAAAAGTTTCATTGAATGCCACGTATCACATGAATTGACAATGTCAACTGTGATATCCAGCATCCAACCATTTAATGAAACAAGGACACTTGCTACTACAGACCCACCCGAGAAAGTGCTTTACAAGGCAAAGAATCACACTTTCAGAAAATTTTTGCAGATATCACATTGCAAGCAAGCTATATCCAGCTCTAACCTATCCCCCCACCCCCCCCGGCAAAACCACAAAAAGAAGGTAAGTCCAGTTTTCAGAAGGCCCACAAGTAGCACGGGTAACTCCCTCAAATAGGAAATGCTTAAAACCATCCAACATACTGCATTTCCCCCAACAGAACTTATTAATTCTTAGATCAGAATATCAACTCTCGAGAAAAAGAAAGGAAGTATTAACATTTCATAGGTGCATCAAGGAATCACCTGAAGCTCCACGTATGGACCCATTTGCATCCGCCTTAACCACATTTGAGGTATCAATATCGCCACTCCCGGTGCTGAAGAGAGAAATGCTCATGTTCATGCACTTTATTCCGTAATAGGAAAGTCAATGACGACAATATTAAACATAACACATTTTTAATTACCAATCAAGAACATCTAGGAATTTAGGCTTCCCATCTGAAGTGACTTGTAATCCAGCTGCAGCTGGGTCAACACCCGAATCTGCAAACCCCATACCCATTCAGTGAGAAATCACATGCAAAAGCATAAGATCATGCATACACTTCATCATTCATATAATGCCAACGAAGATACGTTCGAGTTTTCATATTCCTAGTCCAGCTTAATCTTGACAATAACAGATGAGCTAGACCGAAGCAAATAAACTGCAACAAGCACATGGGAACTGATTAAGATCTGTTATGATAAATCCCCTTGGTCTCACTCTCAACAAGCGAGCTCCTACTGGTTCTCCTATTAAGTAGGGACAGCAAGAGCAGATAACCCAGCCGTTATATTGCATCGATCAAAACCATTTTGTATTCCGGTGATGACACAGCAGATGCACAGAAAGGGAAAATCCCCCGAATTTTGCCGAACCCAATCTCTCTCTCTCTCTCTATCTATCTTTTTCTTTTTCTTTTTCTTTTTGGCCTTTTCTTTCGTTGTTGCTGTAGTTGCTGTGTCTTGTGTGTGTGTCAAGCTTTCGTTTTTAACTTTCAAGATTCGATCTTTTTATTTAAACGCGAGGGAGAACAAGTCAACAGTTGCAGCTCCCCCCTATCTTGCACCGAAGAGTCTTGGATTTAATTCGACGAATAATTCAAACCCCGCCTCGCATTCTCGCTTTAAAGAAAGACAGAGAGACAGAGAGAGAGGTTTCCCATTTGCGGGATCGGGGTAATCAATGTTCGAAAAAATCAAACCTTCCCCCATTATCCACGAGATTTCCATTGCCGGGGTTACGCGTAGCTCACCCCCATCCCCCGGTTCTTTTTCTTGGTCAAATCACTGCCACCGGATCGGAATTAACAGTGATCATAAGGAAAAGGAGACCACCGCAACGGCCATCATGAGTTCCACCACAGCCACGAGAGGTTAATGTGAAAACCACTTCCCCGCTTCTAATGTCATATACTTAATCGAAGAAAAAGCCGCAAACTGAATAATAAAATAACAGAAACCTCACAACAACAAAAATTTGCTTAATTTGCTTAATTTGTTTAATTTGCTAATCACGGTTACCTCGACGTTATTATAGAAAAACAGAATCGCAATCAGCAATGACAACGTCGCTGAGCTACACTAGCAAAAACTACGTAGCGGCAACGCGACCGCGCCGAGCATAACCCGATGCTCTCCAGCAACGAATGATTCATAGTTCCTACTTCCTACTTCATTTCGTCGACCCAACCTCCTTCGATCAATCATCTAAAGCATGAGATTCGAGTACCGAAGATAGCGATGACGACGCCACGGCCGTCGTACTCCGGGTGATCCTCGACGAAGCGATCGGCGCCGATCTCCTTCTTCGGCATGAGGGAAGCCAGGAACGTGGACTCGTTCAGCTTGAAATTGCGGAGCGAGCCATTGTCACTACCACCGCCGGTCGCCGCGCTAATCGAAGAGCAAGGCATGGTTCCCGAGTCCTCTCCTTGTCCCGGTACGGAGGGAGCAGAGAGATTTGACGTGACACGAGCGGGAATGCCAATTGTTATGTACGAAGGGAGCAGACAGAAACGAGCGACGCGAGCGTGACGACAGAGATGTTTTTGTACACTGACGATGCGAATGCTGAGGTGGCGTGCATCGTCCCATCGGATCGGGGAGGGACGTTTTGGTAAATGCGCGGCGTAGGCGGGATCCGATTTAAATACTTCATATTTTTTGCGTTTTTTTTTTAGTTCTTAAAAGAGGAAATTGTAAACTTAATCCATAATCTCCTCTTACGTCTCACTTGTTCCGGATGATGAGACGAATCTTTGTTTCTTTGGTATTGTTGTTGCACCCAACTTGCTCTTTGTGTCCCTTAGCTTTTTTCTTTATTTTACTTTCTTTCTTTTCTTGCAAAGATTCACTGACATAAACTTCTTCGCTTACTCTCATCTTTTTCTAATTTGCGAATCAATCGTTTATGGAAAAGAATCCACCAAATCCTCCTCCTTTTTTTCCGAGCATGCCCCTACAATCACAACTCCATCATCTCTTAGTCTTCTTTGCAAATCTATGTTTCGAATTTCGACATGGATTGGTAATTCAATTAATCCAAAACTTTCGACTAAGATTTGTGAATCCATCGATTCTATTAGACCACCCAGGAACCGATCCTCCTGATCCAATTTTCGGTTTCCAAATGGGATCGGATCAAGAATCAATCACCCTTATTTTTTGTCACTCTAGTGCGATCGATTGCATGGGCTAGTAGGCTTTTGGATGGTAGCAATTCCGCCTTTCAAGTCAGCGAAGGGGATCAGGTGGACAAATGGTGAGTTTTTAATTGCGTATATCAAGAATTTATCAAGTAATAATACCCATTCAACACACTTTACTATGAAATTTGAAATTCCCAAAAACAGCTTATGTCAAGTACTAATATTTAGTAGCATACCATTCCGAGCCAGCGCACTATTACTTTCCAATGGTAATAGCATTATTTAGAACTTTATTACTATAAAAATAATAAAAATTTAAAAATATTAAAATAATATTAAAAATTATCTACGTCAGTGCTAGCAGTCTTACATGGTACCGTCGGCATCCACATCAGCATTTTCTGGCCAAAATTGTCTAGATGAACTGAATTGACAAGAAGTAAAAATGTTTACGACTGAATTGACAAAATTAAAAAGTTTAGGATTTAATCGGTAAAAGTACAATAGATTTAGACTTTTTTGGACAATTTTCTCCATCCCTCCACATATCGGCTTAAATTTTTGGGCTAAACATTCTAATAAAAAGGATGAAATTGAGTAGGCATGAAATCGAAACATATAGACTAACTCACGTGATTTGATCTCCGTCGTACATCCAGGGTTGAATGTGTTGCAATTTACGTGAGTCGACATGCATTCGTTGTTGGCTTCCTACTAGCCACTCACGAACTTGGGGAAGGATATCAATGATTTTTTGTCCATTCATGAGAGTGGTGGAGAACCTACCATATGCTGTTGGAGATGAGACCGTCATGCGTCAGTCAAAAGAGGGCATTACGGGGAGAGACAGCGTCATTTCGAGTTTTGCGGCTAAGAGTCGTCCACGCGAGAGCTATAGCCGACGTGAATGGACCTAATATCTAATTAAAATCTAATAACCAAGTAGGAACAGGAAATGAGCATCATTAGTTCCACGGCTTATAATACGTACTCCGGTCCTGTAAGCGAGACACATAAAAAATACACAACAGCACACCACGTCTACTTTTCCCTCGGCTGCTTTCCTAGTCAACATTCCGACATGCTTTAGTTAGAAACCCTATAAAGCCATTCATCTATATAACACCCACTCGCACCCTCCTTCATCTTGAATTGTTTCACCGCAATCAATTTTCCCATATCACACACACACCCACACACACAGAGATGAGGCACCATGTGCAGTCGCATGGCGGTCTTACTTCAATTATAGCAGTGTTGATCCTAATCCTCTTCATGGTTCTTGTGAAACTGTTGATCGCCTGGTGGATTTTGCCACTCCTAGCTCAAAGGAAGCAGAGGAAAAATGGGTTTGGGGGTCCAACCCCAAGTTTTCCTCTAGGGAATAGCGTGGAGATGAAAAAGAGGACTAATGTTTCTGAGGCATCTTTGTCGAATCACCTGATAACTCATGATATTCATTCCACTGTGTTTCCTTACTTTGCTGAGTGGCAAAAGTTGCACGGTGAGTCATCTGAATCTTATCGAAAATCTGGTGTCCATTCCCAATATCCCTAACATCAATTCTAGAAGATCGACCTTATCTTCAGTGATCACCTGCTGGTGTGAAGATAAGGCAATAAACCCTTGAAGTCAACTATATTACGTGTTAATGTCTAAGTTTTCAAATCATTTGGCCCTAAAATGTGAATTTCTACAAGAGAAGAAAAGTGAGAACTGTTTGTTGGAAATTAATCCAGAAAATACACAATGTTTGTTGTAATCAGAATATAAAATTGAGAAGATGATAACAACTTTATAATATCATTCCTTTTACAAATCTTGGAGCAAAAGAAAATAAAATATCATTTAAAATTGGAGGTGAGGTACGGATAACCGAATCTCCTTAAGGCGATTAGTTCCTGCCAATGGTGCCCGCGCAGATTCGCGAACTATGCCTCCCAAGATACAACACCTCGAACCTGTTTGGATCAGCACTATGCAAACATGACTCAATCGAACCGTTCAATTGAACCAGCACACTCAGAAAAATCAGAAGAGTAGAAAAGTATATCAAAGCCTTTTGGAATCGAGTCGGAAAAACCAAAACCAAAACCAAAACCCCTTCTTCTTAAGAAGCTCTATTCTCATATCTATTTATAGAGCTTTTTAGTTCATGTACTAAAGAGATACATGAATTAAATAGACGCGTGTATCCACGAGATTCATGAATAAAGAGATACGTGAATCCAAGAGATTCATGTATCCAAAGATACGTGAATTCAAGAGATTCATAAACTCAATAAGTACATGAACTGAAAGATACATGAATCTAGGAAATTCATGAAATCAATAGATACGTGAACAGAAAAGATTAGGAAATACATGAATCCAAAAGAGATACGTGAATAGAAAAACGTATCTTAATTCATTGGCTTTCGTTGATCCATTAACCATAATTATAATCATAATTACAACAATCCCCCACATTAATGGATCAACAAAACATTTTTGATTCGAAGGAATCTGAGCATGCCCGTTGAAATACACCGCATCAAGATAGGTAGCTTTCGCTTTGAACCTTCTTTAGTGAAAGCCTATCGGACTTACTTAACTAGTCGATGGACTAAGCCTTGAATCGCCAGTTGTTGGTGTAAGCCTAGACAATAAACCTCACACGGAGTACCTCCAATTCAAGATTGGTTCTCGGTTGTGTTCATTCTTTCGGCCCTAAACCTCTCGGGATTCATGCGTGCTTTAGAAAATCAAGCCTTTAAAAATTTTCATAGAGTCGGCCAGCTCCACGCATATAGGTGCATTCCTTTTAAAGATAGCCTACTATATCTCACTTGGATGTTACATCCCAAGTTATAGGAATCATTAAACGCATAGCGTACCCTTAATAACGCTGTAGGAAAGCACTGTTGCATCATAGGAATGGGAGACAGTGCTCACACTAGAGTTTCCAAAATTTGCGTTGTCCTATTGAACCTAGTCCATGGGATCTCCAATCGCATAGGTTAGGTTTCCACCCTGGAATCTCTTTATTGGGTTAAGGCTCTTAAACTCATTCCCCTCGATGCGCAGTTTATCTGCTCTTTTGACAAACCTTTTGTCAGCGGATCCGCAATATTTTCCTTTGACTTTACAAAGTCTAAAGAAATGATTTCATTTGAGAGCAACTGCTTTACGGTATTGTGTCTACGACGAATGTGTCTAAACTTACCGTTATAAATCACATTATGCACCCCCACACTTTTAGAAAATTGTAGGGTGGCAATTTTCCAATCCATAACTCGTATGGAGTTTTACCTAGCCTTTTTGTGGGGTATTTTATTAAGAATATAATTTGCAGTTAAAACTGCCTCCCCCCACAAGTTCAGAGGTAAACCCGAACTCAAAAGCATGGCGTTAGCCATCTCCTTTAGTGTCCTGTTCAATTGTTCAGCAACTACATTTTGTTGCGGAGTATAAGGTATAGTCGTTTGGAGAATTATTCCAAAACTAGCACAAAACTCTTTGAAATTGATTGAACTGTATTCTCCTCCTCTATTTTGAGGCGCAACTCCTTCCGTTTGTGCTTCAAATAAATTTTGAAGTCTGACCAACCCGGAGGTAATTTCTCAATCATAGCCACCATTTGGAATGATTCACTAAGAATCATTCCCTCAGCAGAGATGTCACTTAGAATTAATTGTAATTCTTGAACCTGATTCATGACAGATTTAGAATCCACCATCTTGTAGTCCAAGAATTTGGCAACCACAAATTTCTTAGTGCCAGCGTCCTCAGTCTTGTATTTCTTCTCTAAGGACTCCCATAACAAGTAGCGATTCAATATTACAATAAACATTATAAAGAGAATTCACTAAACAGTTAAGGATATAGTTTCGGCATAAGAAGTCTCCATGCTTCCAAGCCTCCAACGCACCGAGCGTCGTGACATCTTGCTCATCTAGACTAATTATCGGGCACACCTCCGATAAATATTTCGTCAGATTGAGCATGGTCGATAGAAGAACATCTTCGCTGCCACCGTTTAAAGCCCACTTCGGTGAATTTCTCCGGTTTCTCATTAGCTGTAATCGAAGGTGTTGCCATCACGGTCGGCAAAGTTCGTTGAATTACTCCTCCGAAACGGAGCCAAAAGCCATTTGGCCTCGTCTTTCAAAAACATGATCCTGGGTATACCGTCGAATGACTTGTACCCGCACCACCAAGATTGGTGTTAGCCCAAGGGCCCGTAGCATTAACTGCTACAAATTCAAACCCTGAGGGTTGAATATCTTCCATAGCAACGGTCGAATTGACCATAGGAACTGATAACTCTATAAAAATAGAGTTATTTACCTATTTTAGGCAACAATTAATGCAATATCTATGAGAAAATATTTGGATTTCCTTCTGATTATTTGAATTTTCCTTATTTATGCAGAATAATGATATATGGAGAAGATAAGGAAAAAGATGGCAAAATCGAGGAATTTAAATCAAGCAAAGACGGAGATAGATATCAAATCAAAATCTTCTGATTTACTCCCGATTTTGTGCGCAATTGCTTGGAGATAAGAATCTTGGATATATCTTATGAAGAGGAGAATAAAGAGAGAGAAGAGCAGCTAGGTTTTAGTTAATTTTCTGTTTAGATCGTTTTTCATTGTTCTGAGAGATTTTCAAGTATTTTGAAGAGAAGACAAAAGTGGTGACAAAATTCTTGTTCTTTGATTCAATATGCTGAGTTTAATTTATATTTATATTTCTTCATCTACTATGTTCTAATTTTCTTTTTTGTTAGGCTACGATGTAGCCTAACCATGATGATGTGAATTTCATGATTTTTATGTTTTACAATTAATTTCATTCATGTGAGTTATATATTATTGTGCTTAATGCTTTTGAGTGACTGGCCACCACTTGAATGATTTGATGTGCATGTTTGAGACTGAGAAGTGATAATATGCAATTGCTCATTATAATATATAACCATGAATTAAACGTGGATAGAGATATATCGCGTTATTTGTGTAGCTTTCGGTGATAAGGTGATCCAAAAGACTCATTGTAAGCCGGGAATATTCATAGTTCTTAATGCACTCCTGTTTATTTTAATTTACATAGAGATATAGTGGATTAATAAACTGAGTAGGTTTGCTATACCTAGAGATAGGATAGTAAATAGGTTAGGAAATTCCGCTATCACATATTTGATATCGTTCTTATATTCACAATAATCTGAAATTCATATCTAGTGGTTATGGTGAAATCGGATGCTCTAACATATTTATCTGATCGATTTACTGCATTTAGTCTACAAATTTCGTTTTTAATTTATTCTCAATTATATTTTGATATGTTAGATAAATTTTAGAGTTAATCTATTTTAGTATTTAATTAGTTTATTAATCATCGATCTTCGTGGGACGATATTCTTTCTCATCATTATATTACTTGTTCGACACGTTCACTTGCGTTTAGAATTTTACGAACAGGAACGTCTCCTGAAACATTATGAACATTGAATAGCACTTGATTGTTTTCAGCCATCTCAATAATCTGACAAGAACAACAAACACAGTGAGTATGATAATCGCCTTAAGATTGTTGGAAATTAATCCAGAAAATACACACTGTTTGTTGTAATCAGAATATAAAATTGAGAAGATGATAACAACTTTATAATATCATTCCTTTTACAAATCTTGGAGCAAAAGAAAATAAAATATCATTTAAAATTGGAGGTGAGGTACGGATAACCGAATCTCCTTAAGGCGATTAGTTCCTGCCAATGGTGCCCCGCAGATTCGCGAACTATGCCTCTCAAGATACAACACCTCGAACCTGTTTGGATCAGCACTATGCAAATAGGACTCAATCGAACCGTTCAATTGAACCGGCACACTCAGAAAAATCAGAAGAGTAGAAAAGTATATCAAAGCCTTTTGGAATCGAGTCGGAAAAACCAAAACCAAAACCAAAACCCCTTCTTCTTAAGAAGCTCTATTCTCATATCTATTTATAGAGCTTTTTAGTTCATGTACTAAAGAGATACATGAATTAAATAGACGCTTGTATCCACGAGATTCATGAATAAAGAGATACGTGAATCCAAGAGATTCATGTATCCAAAGATACGTGAATTCAAGAGATTCATAAACTCAATAAGTACATGAACTGAAAGATACATGAATCTAGGAAATTCATGAAATCAATAGATACGTGAACAGAAAAGATTAGGAAATACATGAATCCAAAAGAGATACGTGAATAGAAAAAACGTATCTTAATTCATTGGCTTTCGTTGATCCATTAACCATAATTATAATCATAATTACAACACTGTTGTCATGGTTATCAATGCATAAGATTATCCACATAAACACAATTGGTGTTTTGTTTTGTTGATTGAGAGTCATTGGGCAAAAAGATAATTTACGTAAGTTTAGTAGGCACATAGCCAATTGATTTTAGGGTTAGTGACTTTTAGGAATTCGTAAGAGTTTCATCATGCAGAGAATTATACATCATGGCATATGGACGCATCTCTTCATTTAGGCATAGCAAAATAATCTTGATCTCTCTATAAATCCATCGATTCGTTATTGATCAAGAGGATGTTAGTGAAATTTTCACGTTGTCATGGGTTTTAGCCATGATGACGATATCTTGTCAACAGCCATCAATTCCAAACCTATATGTATTGTATTGCAGTTCTACTTTAAAGAAGCAAAAATGATCACGCTAACAAATTTTATTCTGGATCTTGTGAATATCAGGGAAGGTGTTCATCTACTGGCTAGGCACTAAGCCGTTTCTCTACATCGCAGACCCCGAATTTCTTAAAAAGACGTCTGTCATAATTAAGGGTAAAAATTGGGGAAAGCCCGATGTGTTCAAATTGGATAGGAAGCCAATGTTTGGTAATGGTCTTCTAATGACCGAAGGTGATGAGTGGGTTCAACGCAGACACATCATAACTCCAGCATTTTCTCCATCCAATCTCAAGGTTTCTCCAGCTCTCTCTCTAACAAAATATTTTCGCAGCTTATTATTTTAATTTTCTCTAGGAATGTATCTACCATAGTTCATGCACTTTGCTATTGTGATTGAGGCATTAATATGAGGAAGGTTGCTCCTATAAGTGAAATTATAATCGATCAAATTGAGAGTTCCTTTTAATGCTCTTGGGAGTTCTTGTTATAGTATTTCCCGTAAGTGAAACTATAATTGATAAAGCTAGAAATTCCAAGTTAAAGGAGTTGTGAGTTCCTTCTAATCCCTCAGATTTTGTGTTGTCCTTGTCAAAATCCCAATATTTTATGCTGAACATTGATCTGTTCAACTTTATAAAAAGGCTTCCATTACCTTCTCAAGAATAAGAAGCAAAGGAAGGCAGTTTTTCTTATTCCCTAGGAATCTAGGACTAGTAACAAAAGAGAAAAACAAGCAAGCCTGCCAAAAACCCTCGATTAATGATTCACTAATTTGGTCATCTGTTGTCTGTTGTAGTTTATTTTGTTTGAACTTATTGCAAAGAATCTTGGATATCATTTTGTTTCTCTTATGTATGAGAAAATACCACATAATCTAATGCTAAATCTACATGTTTGATCTAGGTTAAATCTATATACTATACGGAGCTAACAACCACTCTATTTTTTATCCTCTTTGCTTGGCAAACAGGAAATGACCAACATCATGGTGGAATCGACCAAGAGAATGCTAACAAAGTGGGCTGATCTCACAAGCTCTGGCCATGCAGAAGTTGATGTGGAATGCGAGATTACGGCAACAGCTGGGGAAATCATCGCTCAATCAAGCTTTGGCATAGGCCCCCAAGAATGCACCAAAGTTCTTGAAAAGTTAAGAGCCCTACAAGTTGCTCTCTTCAAGACCAACCGCTGTGTAGGGGTACCCTACAACAATTTCATGTACCCTAAGCATACCCTAGAGGCCGAAAGGCTTGGGAATGAAATTGATGATCTCTTAACGGCCTTCATAATGGAGCGGAGGAAGAGTGCGGACACCAGAAATGAGTCCAGGGATTTACTCGGGGTGTTGATCCAAGAAAGTCACGTTGAAGATTGTTGGGATCGACGGATCCCCGAAAACGGATTCGACACTTAAAACCGAACCCCTAAACGAACGCGGAAGACAAGCCCGGGAAGAAATCACGTATCACCGATCATAAAGCACACCATGGATTCGAGCGTACTTTGTTAGCCACAGATTAGACACCGATGCCGTAAAGAGGAAGAGAATTCAGCCATGTTCGATCCGATGAAGACAATTCGTCGTGAAGGGAAGACGGCGTCGCTTCTTGACTTACTGTCCTTTCCTTGGAGAGAGAGAGCACTTTGGAAGAGAAGGAGAACGTACGTACAAAATGCCAAAAGGTGTGTTCTCCCTCTCTCTCATCCCTTTTATATGTTCCTCCTTCCACGGGCCTTATTCCCGTGGGCTAGGCCTTTAGGCCCATCGTGGCCGGGCCAACTTAGGCCCATATAATTAAATCCATCATCTCCCACTCGTACATGGTGGACCAAAACCAACATGGGCGGATAGGCCCAACTTAGGCCCATCAACTCCCACTTGCATGGTGGGTCAAACAGAATCATCTTTTCCTCTTTCAACATTCATACCGGTGAATAATCCGTGCGACCAGCATACTTTGAGAGCTCGTTGCTATACATCTGTGAGGAATATATAGCAGCTCATATTGGGCATCACTTTTCGAGTAAATTTAGTATGCAGTACCCTAGATCGATCGATCACATTTATATCTCTCTTTAATCTCATTTAAACAATGATATATATATATATATATATATATATATATTGTATTTACAATTATGATTATCCCAAAGACAGTCATAATTGGTCGACCAGTAAATACAAAACCACAATGTGATTCTCCATATCCGATCTTCCCCTTTCCTTCAAACTCTCAATTTCAGTTCAACTTGCTTTTCTAGAAATGTCTCATTAGATCGAATCAACCCATGACCATTGGTAACATTCTAAGATAGCAAACACTAAATAGAAATCTTGAGAATAAGTAAGAGTCATGAGGGCACCAAAATTGAGAAACTCTATTCCTCAAGAGTCTCACACGTCATAAAAATTGAGATTAAACTTTTGCCACTCTTATAGGTCGTCTCATGCATACGTAGTATGAAATACGTATTACGGTATTAACTCATTTCCCATGGAGCGTATGTCTACACTATCAATACCGTCAGACATACCCAATGTCTAACTTGAGTTCACGTATTTACTCATTCACAAAATTCATCAGAACTCACATCTGGCATCTTAGACAGATAAAGTAAAATGTGTGGGTTATTTTACTTTCGGACATCGTAAGTACTATGTCCTCATCTTAACACTCAGTTAAGGCGACATATGTATTTTAAGCTTGAGCTCTCGATTATCACCTAGATAATAAGCTTAAAAACCGTCTCATCTCTATTTATCACATAGTAAATAGAGGCGATTATCCGTGTGAGTGGGCTAATCTCTTATCTGTCCGACATACTTTCTCAACATAATATAATGCACTAAGCATTAAGATGCATAAAGATCAAACAAAATATTCATAGGCATTAATGATGAAAAACACAAATTTATTAAATGTGAACAACTCAGGGAAATTACAATATCCAGTACATCAGACTCTACGCAATCCTAGAGATTTCACATGACCATAAAACACATCTCTAGGTATTGGCTTTGTCATAGGATCTGCTACCATTCTATGCGTAGATATGTACTGTAAGTTCACATCCTTTCGTGCAACCATATCTTTGACAAAGTTATACTTGGTATATATATGTTTGATCTTGCCATGATATTTTGGATCTTTGGTGTACGCTATAGCTGCTTGGCTATCACAATTAACTAATAATGAATTTGCAGCTTTCTCAATAACACCTAAATAACCCAAAAAAAAATCTCTTAAGCCAAACTTATTCTTATATTACTGCTGATAATGCCACGAACTCAGCTTCCATCGTGGACAAGGCTATACACGTTTGTTTCTTACTGCTCCAACATATGGTGCCATGATTCAATAAGGAAACAAACCTAGAGGTAGATTTCCTTTCGTCTATACCTCCTCCCTAATCAGTTTCAGAATAGCCTTTGAGTCGCAGATCCTTTCCTTGATAACTCATCGTATAATCAGCAGTTCCCTTTAGATACCTCAATATTCTCTTAACGGCTTTCCAATGTGCTGGACCTGGATTGGATTGGTATCTACTCACCATTCCAACTGCAAAACATATGTCGGGTCTTGTACACATCATAGCGTACATCAAACTCCCAATTGTACTAGCATAAGGAACATGTTTCATTTGTTCATTCTCTTGTGGAGTCCTCGGACACAGTCTATGGCTCAATCCTTCACCTTTTGCAATAGGAGTGTCTATGGGTCTACAATCTTGCATACGAAATCGTTCAAGAACTTTATTTATATATGTTTCTTGCGAAATAGACAACGATCTCTTCGAACGATCTCTTGAAATCTTAACTCCAAGAATGTATGCAGCCTCACCCATATCCTTGATCTCAAAGTTGGAAGACAATCAACTCTTGACAGTATGAACCAACTCCATATTGCTTCCGGCAATCAGTATATCATCAACATATAATGATATGATCACAAATTGATCATTGGATCTTTTGATATATACGCAATGATCATCATCAATCATTGTAAAATCATATGCCATTATGGCATTATGAAAACGTATATACCATTGTCTCGATGACTGCTAAAGGTCGTATATCGATCTCAAAAGTCGACATACCTTTTCTTCTTGGCCTTTCACTATGAAACCAGTAGATTGTTCCATGTATATTTCTTCCTCTAATTCTCCATTGAAGAAAGCAGTCTTTACATCCATCTGATGTAACTCAAGATCCATACTAGCTATTATTGCCAGAATAATGCGAATCGAGGTAAATCTCACTACAGGAGAAAATGTGTCTTCATAATCAATTCCTTCATGTTGATTATACCCCTTCGCCACAAGGCAAGCCTTATGCCTTTCTATCGAGCCATCAGCCTTTCGCTTTATTTTGAGAACCCACTTGTTCCCAATAGCTCAAGCGTCCTTTTGGAAGATCAACCAGTTCCCAGACTTGGTTTGATTTCATTGACTCAATTTCTTCTTCCATTGCATGAATCCATTTTTCCTTACTAGGGCAATTCAGAGCCTCATTAATATTTCTTGGCTCATCCTCATCTTGTGGGGCAACCATAAAAGTTTCCCCTTCAATGTGAAAACGTCGACGGGGAATACTTTGGCGACTTGTTCGCCGTATGGGAGATTGTACACTTTGTACATCATTCCCCATTATGCTCCCACTTGGATTAGATAATGATGATGTCGTCTTATTATGTGGTTGCAATTGAGAATGAGTTGAATTCAATTCATCACTTCTCATATTACTCCCACTTGGACGAACTCCACTAAGATCATTATCTTGATCCGAGGTTTCAAATAGGGAGTTGTCTTTCCCTATTTCGCCCTTCTTAGGAAATTCATCCTCTAAGAATGTGACATCCCGTGATTCAAATTCAATTATACTCCCACTTTCCTGCTCTCCTATGAACACATACCCTTTTAAGTGTTCCGAGTATCTTATGAAAATACTCTTCTTTCCTCTGGGACCCAATTTCCCAAACTTGTGAGAAGACTCATGTGTATAGGCAGCACAACCCCATGGCTTAAGAAAACTTAAGTCCGGTTTTCTACCTGTCCATAACTCATATAGAGTGGAAGTGACTGATTTGGAAGGCAGCAATTAACAACGCATCACTCCAAAAGGTGATAGGTAAGTTAGCATGTGCCATCATGGACCTAACCATTTCCAGTAGGGTTCTGTTTCTTCTCTCCGCAACACCATTTTGTTGAGGAGTATATGGAATAGACAACTGTCTTTCTATTCCTTTTTCATCACATAATTTTCTGAACTCATCAGATAAATATTCTCGACCTCGATCGGATCTCAATGCTTTTATTTTCTTGTCTAATTGATTCTCAACCAGGTTCATAAACCATTTGAAACAACTTATTGCTTCAGATTTGTGAGAAATCAAATAGACATATCCGAATCGAGTATAATCATCTATAAAAGTGATGAAATAAACAGCCACATGCCTTCCTCTCACATTCATAGGACCACAGACATCAGAATGGATTAAATGCAGAGGAAATTCAGCTCTTTTACCTTTTCCAAATGGTTTCCTTGTCGTTTTCCCTTCTAGGCAATGCTTACAGATGGGCAAATTGACTTTTCAATGTTGCCCAACAAGCCCTCTTTGGCTAGTCTATTCATACGCAGTTGGCCAATATGACCAAGTCTAGCATGCCACACATTCACATCATTATCATATGAATTAGGAGAAGTGAGAAGGGAATAACTAACATTTGCATTAACATAGTCAATATCTAATACAATGAAACCATCCAGAAAGTAACCACGACCATAGTAGTTCGTATCCAAATACAAATCTACACCTTTATTATGGAAGTTCACATTAAAACCTAATTTAACCAACACTAAAACAGACACTAAATTCCGACGAATCTCCGGAGCATACAACACATCATGTAGGAATAAAGTGCGTCCATCACGCATATTCAGTTGGCATGTGCCAATTCCTTTCACTTCAGCTCTGGAGTTGTTTCCCACATAGATCCATTTAGATCCAGTTGGTACTCGTCGGAATTCCACGAATGATCCTCTATCCTTCGCTACATGGTCTGTCGCTCCTGAATCCACAGTTCACAGATGATTAGATTCAGTCAAGAATACAGAACTTGACACATATGCAAAGTTCCCAATTGTACAAAGGGTGTGTACCTTCTTTGGCTCGCGACAATCGCGGGCATAGTGACCCTTTTGGTCACAGTTGTAACATTTCACCCTTGAGATATTGTTCACATGAGAACGTTTTCCTCTCTTTTGTTGGTTAATTCTTGGTTTCTTGCAAGAAGGACTTGATCCCTTGCTTTCCCACATATTAAACGAATCAATACGCTTGCGCTTAGAGCTTGAAGCCCCTTCTAAGCTTAAAGCAACACAGCAGATATCTGTATCCTGCTCAAATGCCTTGAGGCATAGATCAGCTAGCTCAAGGTGGCGCACAGCATCCTCTAGATCTTCCATAACATGATCAAGAGCTTTTAGTGCTTCTTGTTTTTCCAGCAAATATTGAATTCTCATATTCAATATTTCACAATTCTCGCCGTTCAATTTGTCCTCTTTATTCAAATCAGCAATGATGTTCTTATTTGCTGAATCCATCGATCCGAACATATCGGACACATATGCACGAAATATTAATGCCTATCACTTATGCATCTATTTTGCACAAACCCATCATATTAATTAATAATTTTAAGTAAGGTTTCAGAATCAAAAAGTCACTATGTTTCCAATCATCCTCCAAAAATCCTAACTTAAAAACTATCATTAATATGATTGTCATATGCAAAATCAATTCTATGAAGCTACAAAAACTTCTATTAACTACCCACAGCAACCAGCAATAACAGAAAGCAACAGATAATTGACATACAATAAAATAATAATGCTTTCACATAATATGGCTAACATATAGGTTGCTACAACAAGAACAATCAGGTAGTTAACTTTACATAAGATGTCCACCAAGAACACTAAATAAAGACCAGCCATAACATCTAAAAACGAGGCATCATACAACTAATAGGGAAAGCAGCTACATGGTTCAATTTCTTTTGCTTTCTCTCTGTAAAATTTTCAGGCATCCTCAACAGCCACGGAAAAACATACGGATATCCCTTAGGATTTCTTCTACGCACATTCAATCATGGCCTAATCGAAGTCATTCCTTGAGTCGCAGTCTTTGTGGCTCCAACCCGATGATATTCATCCACAAATTCCATTATTAGCTCCTTATATCTAGTAAATCCTTTGACTTCCCAAAGGCGATTCAACACTCATTGCCATTCTGGTGGAAGAGTGTTCATAAAAAATCGCACCATCTGAATATCTGGCATGGGATAACCGTTCCAAATGACCTCTTGAATTTTGTTGTTGACCTCTATGACATGATCAATTATGTCGTCACTCTCCCATCGATAACCATTCAAATCGGCTATCAACCTTGAAAGCCTTTCCTTTTGTTCATCGACATTGTGCGCACGATGCGCGCGGCTTACAGAAGGCATTGTTCCTGCAACAAATGCAGAACAAAAATGGATTACATTATAATCCACATAGACATAATTGAAAAAAGAAACATATTCTTTTTTTTTTTGGGTCAACGGTCAACAGAAGTCAACGGTCAGGTCGTCGGACCGGTTGGACCGGTCGCCCGGGTCGGACTGACCGACCGCACGTGCCACGCGCGTGCGTGGGCTGACGTCACGCTGACGTCAGCATGCACGTGCCGCACGCGTGCTAGGCGGGTCGGGTCGGGTCGCCGGCCAGTGACCGCCCGGCAACCGACGTCGGTGCTGACGTCAGCGATGATGTCACCCCAACGGTTACCGACCGTTGGGTGACGTCATGCCGACGCGCACACGCCGCGCCCGTGGACCGGCGCGTGCCGGTTCGCCCGCCGTCGGCGCGCATGCGCCGGTTCGCCGACCGGCGAGTGTGCCGCATGCGCTGGACGAACCAACGCGTCTGGGCGCGTCGCGCCCACGCGCAGCGCCTTCTGGCCGCGCGTGTAGGCGCGTGCGGTGTCCCCTGGCGGCGTGCGACACGTCGCCGGACTCGTCTCGACGTCGCCTTCCTCCCTATGCCATCAAATTTTGATTTTGACTTACGAAAACTCAGAAAAAATGGCGAACAACGCTCGGGTTTCGGGATTTCTCGCCTCGATCCGTACGGCCGAAATGCTTTTGCGAAAAAATCAATCATAAACATCAAATTGGTCGGGAAAAACGTGAACTAAGGCTCTGATACCAATGTTAGGATTGACGGATCCCCGAAAACGGATTTGACACTTAAAACCGAACCCCTAAACGAACGCGGAAGACAAGCTCGGGAAGAAATCACGTATCACCGATCGTAAAGCACACCACGGATTCGAGCGTACCTTGTTAGCCACAGATTAGACACCGATGCCGTAAAGAGGAAGAGAATTCAGCCCTGTTCGATCCGATGATGACAATTCGTCGTGAAGGGAAGACGGCGTCGCTTCTTGACTTACTGTCCTTTCCTTGGAGAGAGAGAGCACTTTGGAAGAGAAGGAGAACGTACGTACAAAATGCCAAAAGGTGTGTTCTCCCTCTCTCTCATCCCTTTTATATATTCCTCCTTCCACGGGCCTTATTCCCGTGAGCCAGGCCTTTAGGCCCATCGTGGCCGGGCCAACTTAGGCCCATATAAGAGAACTAGTGGACGAATGCAAGACGTTCTTCTTCGGGGGCCATGAAACGACAGCGTTGGCTCTCACCTGGACGCTGTTTCTCCTGGCATTATATCCAGAGTGGCAAAAGCAATTGAGAGAAGAGATTGAAGAAGTAGTAGGAGATAAAGATTTCGAAGTCGCCATGCTTGCTGGACTTAAGAAGGTAAAGAGTCACTTATATATTGAGCATTTTAAGAAAGGATAAGTTTTGGCTGCTGCCGGGCAACCGCATTAATTGATGATCCGAGAGAGAGAGAGAGAGAGAGAGAGAGAGAGAGAGAGAGAGAGAGATATAGATGAACTCTGCATGAAAGTGAAAATGATTGAGTGAAGTGTGATGGGGAACAAAGATAATTTATCATGCGAGAGCGAATAACGGACCGTGATTTTGATGGATTAATTGCAATTAAGTAATTGAGAAACATAAGTAATACTATGTGTCCAGGCAGCAGTATTGATACTACTTTGGGGCTTTAGCCACAACTCACTCTTTAGGAATTATTTCTTGCGTTCTACCTGTGTTGATTATATAGGTGATTGCAAAGACAATATAGGTAATTTACGTCTTTTAATTGCATGTATATGATATGACAGACTCAAGTGCGAATATTTCTCAAGGTGGAAATCTTTTTAGCCTTCGAGTTAGGGTTTATTGTTCCTTGATTTATGCTTGAACAATAATAGCAGTAATTTATTTTTAACCGCCTTGCTATTATGTTGGTCTTTGAGGAGGATTTGATGGTTTTTGCCTCAGTATAAGATTGATGAGTCCTACTTTGAACTTTATTTTGATACTAACTTTTACTATTCATGGGTCAAGAAATATGGCAAATGAGGGGGAACATCTCATACACTAGTTTTAGTAGACTTATAATATACTCAATCAAATGTAGGAAATAATGTAATTGAAGCTCCTCAGGAAATGCCTAAAATGTTGCATGTTCTCCATTTTATCTTTGGCTTCCTATCAATGGTAAAATGGATCTATCTGACAAATTCTTCGAAAAATAGCAAAATATTTGAAGTTTTAGATTTATTACATTACATAACAGATCTACTTTGAGATTGTACATAATATCTTTGTGGCAACAACAAAAGTTTAAGGACCTCCTGTTTTAAATTTTGGCCAGCAATATGCCACAAATTTTAAAGATTATGACAAAGAAAAGACAACTTGAATTTTCTACATGATTTCGTTGACCTCGCGATTGCCTAGTGGAATTATCAAATGTAGAACTAGCATTTACGGGAGATATTTTGTGGCTTATAAATATTTTATTAAATCACGACCATTCAAAGTACCTTCATGCAAAATCTTTGACTTGCTTGAATCTCTAAGAAGATGGTACTCAAAAACATGGGAAACAAGTATAGGCCAGTTGGAGGGCTAACTCGGATCCCACCATGCATCTAACCTTTTTACATTTGCTACTGATTAGTTATTGTTTCCAGGTTTGATTATGACAAGCTTACGCTAATCTAATGCAACTGCAAAGAGATGCTTGTTTGACTGAAATCATTAGACAAAAAAAAAAAAAAAAAAAGAAGGAGAGAAATGCTTGGCTAAATCTTGATTAACCTGTCATTGCAGATGGGATTGGTGATGAATGAGGTTTTACGCCTATATAGTCCAGCCCCGAATGTACAAAGGCAGGCGAGGGGAGACATTTGGGTCAATGACATGATAATTCCCGATGGCACGAACATATGGATTGATGTCGTGTCCATGCACCACGACCCAACTTTATGGGGTGATGACGTGAATGAGTTCAAGCCGGAGAGGTTCGACGGCGACAGCCAAGGGGGATGCAAGAACACGATGGGTTTTTTGCCGTTTGGGTTCGGAGGGCGAATGTGCATTGGCCGAAACTTGATGATGATGGAATACAAGATTGTTCTATCCTTGGTCCTCTCTAGGTTTTCCTTTTCTCTCTCGCCAAATTACTGTCATTCTCCTTCAATAATGCTCTCTCTTAGACCAGCTTGTGGATTGCCCCTGATCGTGCAACCTCTTTAGACAAGGAAGGCCACTCCTTATGTGAACTTGAGTTTATTCTGTCTAGTAAGCATCTCTTAATGCATCGCAGGTGCATATATATTGTATAATAAGCATCTCTTGTAAAATATGGAGTCGTGACAATATAAGAGTTTTCCTAATGTGGACTATATTAATTGATATTGTAATATTACCGTTTAACGTTTGCCGTTTTACGGGGATTGGTCTAAAGTGAGATAGAAGATTTCTTAATTAGTCTAATATGGGCTGGCTAGTGTGGGCCGAGTTGAGCCTGGCCCGTAATGAGGGGGCCTGGCTGGAAACTCTATAAATAGTGCTTAAATCTCTCCTCTAACCCTAATTCTCTATCCTCACCTAAGGGGCATTTACCTAATGCTAAACGTGAGGGGGGCTGTCTCATTGAGCCAGTGATACGGAGGGCAATAGAGGAGAATGACTTGATGCGTGGATCCCCTTGATATGTGGGAAATCCTTTTTCTGCTTCCGCTTTAGATTTGATGGATCCCAAAATAGGTGCGTTAATCTTCTTACTCAATTATGCATGTTCTTGTTCTGGTTATGGAGATCTTGGGGTTGCGCAATTTGCGTCCAACATGTGGTATCAGAGCCTCCATAACCCTAGAACTCGAACGCATAAGTTTTTTGCCATAATTTGTGATTTTCGAGATTTTTTGTTCAATAAAAATAAAATTAAATCACAAATTCAGACTGGGCTCGACGTGACGAGCAAGACGGTCGGCAGCGCGTCGCCGGGGATGCCTCACGCACCCCCACGCGCGGCCACGCGCCGCCAGGGCGTCGGAGACGCGCCCCACGCGCGGGACGCGGCTCGCGCGTGGAGCGTTGGATCGGCGTGTGGTTGGCGGCGTTGGACTCGTGTCTTCATCCTCTATCTTGTGGTGTGTTTATTTTATATTTTTGATGATTTTATGGATGTGAAAATACATACAAAGCCCTAAATACGCGTATTTTTAGTGTATTTTCGCGTATTTTTCTTGTATTTTTCTGTGATTTTCGAAATACAAGTGTTGGGTTACTGATATGCTATCACATAAACATTATAATGGTGTGATTCATTAATAAAAATTAAACTTTATTGTGAATTGAAGTTGGCTTAATGAGATACAACCATTATGAGATAGTATTTGAAGTATGTATTGAGGTAACGAGAGCCAGTAAAAGTTATGAAACTTTTGTTACTCATGCATACTCCTTTACATGCTAGTAACCTTTGCATGATGGACGTTTTAAGAACCTGTGACCATGATTGTACTAATTAACACATTTGCTGAATGTGGGTAATGCATGTCGCTTAAGTCATTGCATATTGTACCTAAACTCATCTGGTCACTGGTTAATGTTCATTAAGTTGAATATTTTTTATGATTAAGGAGTATGACAACCTTTACGAAGAGCAATAGTATATATTGTTAAAGTTTAGATATTTTGTTCTCTGGTTTGACTCAATCAATAGGCCATTGGTTGATAACAATGATAATTTTGTTACTTAAAAAAATAAATTGGCTAATATATTAGCTGTTGGCCGTGGAGTCATGTTTTGCCTTATGAAATTCATGAGCAATAGTGGATTAGCTATTAGGCTTGTCGATCTGGGGCATCCTGTATTACTATTGATGTTAACTTGTGATAGATCCTCTAAATCAACTATCTTCTTTATGTTGTTATAGTAATATGTTATCTGGGTGCACAAGAGACATTTTTTTCTATGTTATGTGAAGTTTCTTGTGTTACTGTGTTCCGTGATCTCATTGGAGTCTATCTTTCAGATCATTTATATATATATCTGTATAATAAAGATTTTATTTATGAACAAAGCAATGTAATTAGCATAATATGTGATTTTGGTGATTTGCTGCCCCTATCACTAAAGTTAAAATCACATGTATATAGTGTATGTGAGGAGTAAAATTTATATTTCTGGTATGAGAGAGTTTCAAGGATTCAATTGAGTAGTGACCGCCAAAGTGGCACGCTTGATTGGGTTTGAGAAATTTCGGTCTCGTATATTGATTGGGATGTCTCCTGGTCTAATGTGTAGTCATGCTCCCAAAGGAGATGATTGTGTATTAGTTCATGGAGGGATACATGATGGTATGGTGGAGGAGTGACTGATCTTAGTGGTTCATATGCCCAAAGGTGATGAATTTATGAAGATTGGAATAAATTCTCATAACCGCTATCATGTGGGGAGTGTACAATTGCATGTCATGTATTCTGCCCAAAGGTGATTATATGATTTTGCATGTAACTCTCTGAATGTGTACTTGTACGTCAAGTTACACAGTGCTCACATGATGCTAATTATATACATTGCTTGTTATTTTAGTCACTTTTTCTGTAATTAATAACTCTACTGTTATTAAGGTTTTTATTGCTTCAAATTTTAAGTTGTGGACATATGATTTGTTGCTTGAGAATGCAATAAAATTTGCTTACTGTCCATGAAGCGTTCCATTCTAGAACACTTGAAAAGAGGTTTGCCTGCGGACTGCACTGCTATAATATGATGGAAGCCTTAGTTGCTTGAAATTATGTTTTGTATAATATTGAAATTAGGACATATCTGCAAAGATTATGTTTAAGTCCTAATGACATATACATCTCGTATATGGTTAAAAGGTTGTTTCCAAAAGTTTTTTATTTAAGGAAAATGACCGAGATAAAGAATAAACTGGTTAAAATTAGTCTTGAAGGTTGTCATGCCTAATTGCAACGGTAAGTATTTTGGCAAGTATGATAATACCGAATTGCTTAAAAGGTCATTTGTCAAATACTTGGTATATTATGGGGTGGTAATTTAATTATTATGCCTGAAAATCCTGACAAAAAGATTAGCCAAAAGGCATAATTGCACCATAATTAACATGGTAATGAGTAAGACTAATTTATCAGTCTACTGTGGGTTGATCTTTTGAAAGCAATTTTTTCACATACAAAACGTATTTCTTATCAAAGTTGTTTCATAAACTTCTTTTGAGTTATGGACTGGACGTAAATTGATTGAATCATATTAAATTTAGAGGTGTCATGTAGGAGTGTGGTTATCTAATCCAATATTAAGTACGTTGGAATTTAGATCCACTCGATATTATTTTGTATTTTATCCAGATTGTTAAAGGGGTATTGATCTTATGACCCTAAAGAAGATACAAGAATTATGGAATCACATACTCTAAAATTTCTTAAGATCGACGTAATTATAGAGGATAGCTGCTCTCAGACTATTAAAGATAATAGTATGATGGGGGTTACTGTGTTTTTGTCTTTACCTATACAGATAATTATGGAATCTCATGTACCATAGACTAAACTTGTTGAGGTTTAAGGTACTATTCTTGATATATTTTATAATGAAATTTCTTAAACCTCTCAAGTGTAGAATGAAGTGGTTGCAGTTTTATTAAGGAGATTTATTAGGGAAAAACAAATTAGTTATACCATCAGACTATATAGTCTATTTGTGAAAGCATGATTACAATATCCATTACATGGTTGTTTTAGCAACTTATATAAATATCGTTTTTTGTTCTTAATTAAGTATGTGATTAGATGCCATAAAAAAATGGATAATAATATTTTTACTCTGAAAGAGGGGTGGATAGTTAGTGAAAAAATAATTATTTCTTTACTAATTCTTTCAGAGTGAACGTGGCATTGATAGTTTATTTTTTATATGGATTTAATTATTTCTTTACTAATTCTTTCAGAGTGAACGTGCCATTGATAGTTTATTTTTTATATGGAGTTAATTATTTCTTTACTAATTCTTTCAGAGTGAACGTGACATTGATAGTTTATTTTTTATATGGAGTTACGCCAAATAGATACAAAATCTATATAGTGCAATCGAAAGATTTTGCAGCAAATTCAAGTAAACTTGTGTATAGACTGAAAAGTCTTAATTCATGGTCTTAAGTAAGTTTCCAGACAATATTATTAAAGTTTCATAGTGTTGTTATTTTGTTCAATTAAGAACAAAGTAATTCAATATATTGCAAGGTCAGTGGGAGGAAATTTATTTTTCTCATACACTATGTACATGATATTTTGTTTACAAGTAATGACATTGAGGCATCTTTTATCATTTGTACTAAGGTCTGTAAGAATTGTTTTTTGCCATATTATATTAGATTTTCTCGGAGGACATTTGCTGATTGTATATTGGAAATATTCAATATACATTATTGCAAGCTAGGAATTGCTCCTATTGTTAAGGGTGATGGACTGAATCTATCACATTGTCCTTATTTAGAATTTGAGAAAATCTAATTAAAAGATGTACCTTGTGTCAGTGCACTTAAAAGTATAATGTATGCTCGATTTTGCACTAGACTAAATATCGTCTTTGTAACGTGACTTCTAGGCAGACATCAATCAAATTCAGGACGCGATCATTGCGTTGCTGCCAATAAGGTTTTAAGGTACTTAAAGAGGACAAGAGATTATATGTTAATATGTTGATATGTTCAATTCTTGCAGCTAGTAAGATATTTAGATGTAAACTTTGTTGGCTATTAGGATGATATAATATCAATAACGAAATACATATTTATGTTGGCAGGAAGTGCAGTAAATAAAGTTCTATGTCATCTTTTATTATGAAAGCAGTGTTAGTAACATTCTTTTAGGCTGTTACTTGGGCTATTAGGCTCTGGAACCTCATGAAAGAGTTAATCATTTTCACTTTATGGATAGACCCATATGGTTATATTGAGATAACAAATTTGTAGTATTATTTATTTACTACAGAGGTCTCAAGGGGTCTAAATATATGGTGATCAAAACTTTTGACCAAAAGGAAACAGTACAGAAATGTGACGTTTTAATATAACATATTTCCACAGATGATATGGTTGTAGATCCACTAACTAAAGGTCTACGCCCATGTGTATTTTAAGCGATACATCATTAGCATGGGCCTAGGAGCATCATGAGATGCTGTTGTTTAGTGGGAGTTATTTTGGCTTTACTCTGATAAAGGTTTCATCTGTGTTCGTTACATTTTGTAACGGTTTGATATGTATCAACTTTTGCATTCAATAAAGTATTTTTGAATGTGATGTTACATATTGATAAAGTCTCAATGTACCGTATAAACCTTGAGTGAAGGCTAGGGGCATCCGGTTATTAGCCTAGTCCATATGTCTTGTTATACATAAAGAATGGTTAACCGTAAGGACAAGACATATGTGGGTTCATGGAACCATAAATGCATTCTCTAGTTGCACAAGTTTTTTGTGACGCTTAAGGTAAGAGCATGAACATTCTCTAGTGGCACAAGTTTTTGTGATGCTTAAGGTAAGAGAATGGTGGCTGACAAATGAGATCTCTCTATGAGAGATGTTATCCATTTGACACACTACCATATTTGATCAATATCAATAGGGTTGAGAACACTCGTGACCATGGAAGGCTCTGTGTGTATACATGCAGTTATCGCCATGATTCGGTGTTTGAGACTTTATGAGATAGGATTGACTATTAAGAATTATCTCTAGACCAATGTGCGTACATTATGCAAGATTTATTTCAATTAATATAGTCCAAGTGGGAGAATGTAAGAGTTTTCCTAATATGGACTACATTAATTGATATTGTAATTACCGTTTAACGTTTACCGTTTTACGGGGATTGGTCTAAGGTGAGATAGAAGGTTTCTTAATTAGTCTAATATGGGCTGGCTAGTGTGGGCCGAGTTGAGCCTGGCCCGTAATGAGGGGGCCTGGCTGGAAACTCTATAAATAGTGCTTAAGTATCTCCTCTAACCCTAATTATCACATGTATCATCACCTAAGGGACGTTTACCTAATGCTAAACGTGAGGGGGGCCGCCTCATTGAGCCAGTGATACGGAGGGCAATAGAGGAGAAGGACTTGATGCGTGGATCCCCTTGATATGTGGGAAATCCTTTTTCTGCTTCCGCTTTAGATTTGATGGATCCCAAAATAGGTGCGTTAATTTTCTTACTTAATTATGCATGTTCTTGTTCTGGTTATGGAGATCTTGGGGTTGCGCAATTTGCGTCCAACAGACAATGCATCGCAGGTGGAAATATAGATATTGTCTGCTAATACACGACCATTTTCAGACTTTAATTGCGTGTTCGATCGTATTTAGCTGCACCATATTCGAAATGGAGGAGCCGCAATGGCCCCCACTAGTTGCAATGGGCGGCAAGACCCAAGAGTGGATATTGCCAAACCCAAAAAGAATCAACCACGGGTAGAAAGGTAGAAACTTTTGAAGCCGTGCGAAAAGTGTCGTGTCAAATTTGGATTTGTCTCGACAAGTTCGTTTTTGTGTTCTCATGTTGCGAGAAAGATAACATCCCCCAATAGAATTTGGCGGAAATCATTGAAATTCATGAATTTTCAAGCTTGAAATTCGCTTGAGCGTAACCTCCTAAGGTTATATCGCAAAGAGCAATTTATTGCAAATTCCCATCTCAAGATGGATAGACTATTCTTAACGAATGGCATATGCGGACTTTTGATTTAATATGCAAAACCTAACTTAGCTATGCTATTGCTAACACTCGACCAGCAAAATATAATTCAAGAGCTCAGTTAATGTCGACAGTGGGAACCAAGGGTCAAGGCAAGTTGATAGTGTTAATAATTATATGGGCAATTTGAGAGCATAAAGTCATGATAAGGGAAGAGCCCATAACAATGAGGAAAGATTCATTTTTTAGGAAAAAAAAACACGTCAATCCATTCAACCGAACACAAAGACTTCTGTAATGTTAAACTGCACGCTCATGGAGAATTCCAACTTAATACCCTTTGCAAAGATGCTATCTTTCATGCTATGAATACCAATCGATCTGCGTAGCATAACAATGTAAAAAAACCATTGCATATTAAACTGATAGACTTATAATTTCTGAAAAGAATGTAAATGGGAAATCATAAGCACCCATCTTGTGGATTAGACGCTTAATTTGCTTGCACAATTCATTGTTAAATACGTAAATCTAATGCATGCTCAAAACGATGGCAAGCATGCTGGGAATAGTTCATGCATCTATTCTCTCTCATACCTTGGCAAGTGACTTAGTCTAGTCTGCTCAAGCAAAAGTGAGCTTTAGTTCAAACAGTTTTTTCTTTGGAGGTTGTAGTTTTCTTGAATCATATCATTTAGTAGTTAAACCAAAATTCATTTAGAGCATGTGAAAATGTACCCATTCACGTTGAGATAATCTCCAAAGGCATTATTTCAATTGAGCACCACTCCCCAAGAAGAAGTCGCAAAATGGAAATCACAAATGTTCTAAGTCGGCCAAAATGCCACTTTTCAACGAAAGGTAGTGGGAGAAGAGAAAACAAAACAAGCTCGTCAGTAGCGAATATTTTCTCGTCAGTAGCTCCATGGTCAAAAAGAAAGGACGGAAAACTTGTCAGAGTTCCTTTCCATAAAACTAAGAAAAAAATAACGAAAGGAAACCACGTCTAAACATGGAAGCTGATATGCGGACGTCCAAGACACGAGACTAACTTCAATACGCGAAGTTCTTTCATAACTACAGCCTGCAGGTGGCACATGTACACTTCTCTAAATACATGAGAACTTAACTTGGTGTTCTGTCCAATACACAGCATGACCTTGGTACCGAGAGTGGGAAGTGAAAAAAGGTTCAAAAAATGGGGGAAGAACACGGCAGGCGGACCAGAGCAACTATTGCAGGGGAAACCATTTCTTAGACATGCTAAAGAAGAAAATATAACAATATAAGAAGCATCTCAATTGGGAAAAAACTACAAACATTGTTTCTAGATTGAGTAGGCAGTGCCACCAAACAAAGTACCTTTAGCACTTTTCCCAGCTTCCACAATGTTTCTCACGGACGACCAAGAGAGAACCGTATTTTGAGCACTTGGTATGATGCGGGATTGTCATCTCTAGGTGAGGATCCATTACTCAAGGATCCATTGTGCTATTTGAGACTCATTAAAAAAAAAAAAAAAAAAAAAACTCATCTATTTTACTTTGACTGGACCTAAAATATGTTATGCTACATAGATCCACAGTCAATTTATGCATAATCTAAAGCAGTCTCACATGAATGCAACATCAAAAGTTGTGAAATACCTGGAAAGATGTAGAGATTATAACATGAAGATGATTGCTTACGTGCCACTTGTCACATCAGCAGGAGGTCTATTATTGAATCTTGTATTAAGTCTGGAGACTTGTCACTTTTATGGAAAACAAAAAAACAACTAATTGTTTTATCATCAACATTTAAATCTGAATATCGAATCAAGGTCAAGACAGTTTGTGAAATAGTCTAGATATGATACTTGCTTCAAGATCTCGGCTTACCGGTAAAAGGACCGCTGGCCTTATTTTTTATTTCAACCCAATCGCTCTTTCGATTTTATAAAAAAAAAAAAAAAAACTATCTTTATCATTATGTTGTTTCTTCTACATATTTATACATAACTTAGCATAGAAAATAACTAATAGTTAGGATTCATTAAAAATTAAATGGACCCTTCCCATGCTAAGTACTAACATGTAATTAGACCAGATAACAAGTCAAATCAAGAAATTATGAACAAAAGCTAGTTGCTTTTTCTTTCTTTATAATTAATTGAGGTCATAGGACTCTAAAGCGAAGATGCCAATAAGCAAGATGCATACAGCATTATGTACAGCTTGCAAATTTTTTTACCGATATCAATACCTCATTCTTGTGTAGTTAAAGAGAATTCTTCTCTCCGATATTCATCATCGTCATGAGTCTACTTACAGTTACTTAAACATTATAGAGCTCAACCGTAGTACAGATGACATACACATGTTGAATGAGGGATTAATTCCCCAACTAATGACATTTCACACGAGAATCGACCTGTTAGCAATGAGACCAAATGCACTATTGTGATCTAATCTTGTGAGATAGGTAATGTTCCTTTGATCTATAGATTGTGCAAATCTCCTTAGATTTTGAGGAGATTTGCACCATCAAAGAAACATCACAAGCCTCACAAGATCGGATCACGATATTGGGTCTCATTGTTAACAAGTTGATTTCTCATAAGAAATGTCATAATGTGGGAATCAATTCCTCAATTCAACATCTGAACGCCACTCATGCTGCAGTTGAAATCGATAATGGTGAAGCAATATGCGTAGCCTCACTGACGGCGATGGATGGGTGAGAGGAGAATTTTTAAAATATTCTAACACACATCAATTCATTTCTTCAATTCCCCAAAATTCACTTCAAAGAGATTGGGTGGGACACCAGGGCTTTGAACAGGTTCATCACCATCACCACTTGCAGCCACATATTGTGGACCTTCAGTTGTAGCTTTCGCTAAAGCCTTCTCGTCCTGCAACAATTAGAGGGGTGAGAGAAAGTGATGAGCAATTTTGAATTGCTCAGAGCAACGTAATTGATTCATCAACACAGTGAATTTAATAGACCCTGAAGATTAATGGTTTCATGTTGGGGGAGAGGTAACAAATAGTATCATTCCGGAAACATTTTGAATGGAACGAGCACTCGGTGTAAAATTATAAGTAATGCAGCACACGTTTGCAGCACCATCTCAATTCACATACTTCATGATTCTAGCCGTTAATATTAGGACTGCACATAAGTAATATGGAGGACTGCATGCTACAATGTTATTCATAGGAACAGATTTCAGTTGCCGTTACATTGACGAACTCGATTTCTGCTACTGCTGCTAACCTTTTCTGGTAAAGAGCTTTGGCAAATTGATCCCGAGTAGTCTACATCGTCTTCTTAATAGTCTACGCAAAATGAATCGAGCTAATATGAAAAATTCATGCTTTGGAATAAGAAATCCATGAGATATCGAGCATGAGAACATGGAGCATCATAATTTGACAGTGTAACAAGAAGCGGTTAAAAACCTACCTGGAGTTTATAAGGGCGGGCTTGATACTTCTTCCAAGCAATTACATTGAATTTTTTCTAGATAAGTGGGAGTGGCTGCATGGTTCGGTAGATAAAAATATCTGCATCCTCTTCCTCATCCTCTGGATCACTTTTAAATGGCAAATATTTTGCCAAGGCATCTCTGTCAATGCTATCAATAACTTCATCGGCTGCATCAATGATCTGCAAAGCACCATAAAACGTAAGTAAACTCATTCCTCTCTTGTATTCTTTTAAGAAAGAAATATAGCTTACAGCATAATCAGTTAAGGAAAATAGAACATAAAGCACAAAATGGTGCTCCAAAAAATCCTAGTGACTGGACCTCCAGACCTACCCAGCTGACATGAGGATATTAAATCAGGGTTCATTGCGCAGAAATGAGGCACCAAATAAATCTTTGCCTCGGAATGCGTGGAGGTGTTGGCCTCTTGGTTAGAAAGTTTTGACTAAGCCCTTCGGTTTCCAGTCTTTGCCTGTCTGAAACCAGCTTAATTTTTTTGAAAAGTAGAAACGGGCTTTTATATTGTCCAGGAATGTATTAATCGTTGCTCATCAAAACAGGGCAGGACAGAGAGTGATAGATTACCTGGTCAGCTGAGCGTGAAGAGGCTGCAACGGGAGACTAGGTTGAGGCCAGTAAGGGTGTGCAACCGGATTGAGTTTTTTAGGAACCGGACTAAATCATTCGAAAAATAGGTCTAAGAACAGGTTCTTGTTTGAACCGATCCAAGAACTAGTTCCATTTTTTTAGAACTGGTTGAAACCGGTCCATTTCCCGATTCTAAGTAAAGCTCACCCAGGAATCATACCGATTGGACCAGTTTTGGAACTGATTTTTACTAGTGTTAAAAAGATTTGTTCATCATTTTAGATAAAAGTAGTTGTAGAAACAAGACTAATATTAGACCCATATATATTATTAATGTTTATGCAATGTTAGGATTTTTACTTTGCCTTGTTATATTTGTTTATGATAATTGGTCTTGTGAATCTTTAGTTTTTCGTTTAGTCAAAAAGTTCGTGTACTTATTAATTATATGTGCTTAATGTTGCAATACAAATTATGAGGATTATATTGTTATTTTCTCGTGTATTTATATAAAATTCGAAGCCGTGATATCAGATGGATACAAAATAGGTTCTAGTGCAAAAATGATAGACCTAGAACTGGACTGAAAAAATAAGGTAGGATAGGATACATGATTCAAAAAGAGGAAATTGATTATAATGTGATAGAGTACAGGTCTGAAATCTACTCACCTTGAAATCAATCACGCCTAGGGGCAGAAGCTTCAAGGACCACCGAATGCCGAGATTTGAGCCAGCATGACAACGGTACTCGTGATTCGAGCTCTTTGCCTTCTATGGCCGCAAAACAGGGCAGAATAGAGGAGCGCCGACTATAGCTATGGTTGGTAGTTCACGAGGGGGACCAAATCGAACGGCGCCGGAAATCCCTTGGCTACAATTGGACTGCCTTGATGGTACCACAGGAGAACGAAGATAAAGATCGCGGTCCCCCAAAATCTGTGCCTTTCGGATCAAGACGAAGAGAGCTAGGCCAAAAAATGGGTCCTTTTTCCCTTTGAAAGTCAAAAACCCCTCTTAAAAGAGCCCGTCTTCCGCCTCTTATCCACCCTAACAATGAAAAGAAAATAGGGTTTTTCTTTCTTTAGAATTTTCCCAAATGATTGTACCCGTGGGCTTCAAGTGTCTTGCTGTTAAAGATGATCGATTTCAGGATGGTCAATTCCCGAAACTGGGAATTGGAACCGGCCTGCCTAGACCTGAAATTGGACCAACCGGTGGTCGCCGGGCGGGTCAAAACAACCGGTGGGCATGTCCTTGTTTTCTTATTCTCTTTGACTTGGGTTGTTTGTGCATCTGTGGAAATAAAGGAGCTTCTTTGGATCCTTCAAGTGGTTGAAGGGTGACTTCACGAAAGAAGGGGAATTTCTTTCCGCCTCTTGCGCCTGTCTCCATTTGGTGGAGGGGCTGCTAGGATGCTTTCCTTATTTAAGGGACCATGCCCGCAGGCCTCGCATCTTCAATTGATATACTATCTGCTCTTTACCATGTCCTCCTAGAGGTTTTACATCCTAGAGATCCTCAGGTCCGGACAAGCCAGAGATGAAACCTTTTATCGTCATACTTAGGATGCAAGATTCTTCAAGGTATGGGGAGGGAAGATCTATAGGTGTTGATGGTTTTAATTAATGTGATGGGCTTAAGTTGGCCTGTCCGCCCATGTTGGGCCTAAAAGCCCGGCCCACAAGTTTAGGGCCCATGGATGGAGGGATACGTTGAAGAATTATAACTTTTGAGGGAACGTCTTTTACTGAAGGGACACGTCCTTTGGAGAGGACGTATTTAAGGGAGAAAAGAGAGAGAGGAAGACACCTTTTGAAATAACGTACGTTCCTCCTCTCTCTCTCTTTCCAAAAGAAGAACAGTAACAAAAGAGACGACACTCTCTTCCCTTCAAGGCGAATTGACATCCCTTCAAGGCGAATTGACATCATCGGATCGAACGGGATCAGTTTTTTTTTCCTCATATCAGCGTCGATGTTTAATCTGTGGCTAACAAGGTACGTTTGATTCTGTGATGTGCTTTAGGATCGGTGATGCATGTAATTTTCCCGGGCTCATCTTCCGCACTCTTTTTAGGGGTTCAATTTAGTGTCAAATCCGAATTTAGGGAATCAGTAATTCCCAACAGGTGTCAGCACTAAACGGTTTGCTTGCAGTGACGGGAAGAGAAATAAACACAAAGGTTTGGCCTCTTCCTTTCAGTAATCAGGAAAACAAGTATATATCTAGAGGATGGAGATAGAGAGAGGGGGGAGAGCATGATGTTCTTGAAAGGACTCGTGAGAGGGGGGAAGAGTTTCCAAGAAGACCAAGGTGTTAGGAACGCAAATATATGTAGAGAACAAATAGAGAAGAAAACAAGCGAGAATTTTTACGTGGAAAACCCTTCTCAAAATCGAGAAAAGATAAAAACCACTATGTTGCCTTAGGCAATCTTTCACTATCGGTATCAGTGTTACAAGCTCTAAGTTACAAGTTTCAGCATTTCAACTATAAAATATATTGCCCTATATATAGTAAGAGTTTATGGCATACATAATTAATATGAAAATTACATGTATGCTATTACAGGATTAGTAACTGCCTAAAATAAATTATTTTTGCGTTTGAATATTATTTTCCTCTATCAGACTCCACAACTTTATTAATCTCCCACTTGGAGGCTGATCTTCAAAAAATAAAATAAAAATAGCTATAATCTTTAATAGTCTTAGTCTTTGTAGCCCAAATTGTCCTAGTACGGCGGCCTCCCTCGTCACTTACTATGGAGGCCAATTGAGGCGATGCACAACCTCAGTTTCTCAGTAGTGACAACCTTTGTTAACATATTTGCCAAATTTTCTGCACCAGGAATCTTCTTTAATGACAAAGTCCCATCATTTATCAACTGATGAATTTGATGATACTTAAACTCAATATGTTTTGCTCCTTGAATGAAATACCGGATTCTTTGCAAGACAAATAGCATTGTGATTGTCACTAAAAATAACATTGTTATCATGTTCTTTGCCTATCTCTTTTAGAAAAATTTTCAACCAAATCATTTATGTACCAACTTTAAATATAGCAACATACTCTGCCTCAATAGTTGAGAGAGACACACACGTTAGAAGTCTAGACATCCAAATGATTGTAGTGCCACTTAAGGTAAAAACATAACTCGAGGTGCTCCTCCTACTGTCCAAGTCATCACTAAGATTTGCATCAGCAAAGCCTTGTAAAGTTACACCATTTTTCATAAAACATAATGATATACTTTAAGTGCCTCTCAGGTATCTTAATAATTACTTACAACTTCCCAATGATTTATTCTTGGATTTGCCATATATCTGCTCACAACTCCCACTGCATAAGCTATGTCTGGTCGACTACATACCATAGCTTACATTAAACTAAAGCACCTTAGCCATATACTCCTACTCTTTGTCTGTTTGCGGTGATTGCTTCTTTAAGAGGTTGAAGTGACTTCCTAAAGGTATATTTTTGGGCTTTGCATTATGGACTCAAAATCTGTCTAACACTTTTTTAATGTACTTTTCTTGAGATAATTTTATAATTCCTTTGGATTTATCCTGCGTGATCCTCATCCCAAGAATCTGATTCGCTGCGCCTAAGTCCTTCATCTCAAATTCTTTTGAGAATTGCTGCTTCAATATGTTGATCTCCCTCATGCTAGATCCTGTAATGAGCATATCATTCACGTACAGTAGCAAAATAATATAGCAGTTATCAAATTTCTTGAAATAATAACAGTGATCCATATCACTTTTAGTGAACCAATTTCCACACATAAAAATATCAAATTTATTGTACCACTGTCTAGAAGCTATTTTACGCCATACAGACTTTTCTTCAATTTGCAAACGTAATTTTCTTTTTCAAGAACCTAAAACCCTACTAGCTATATCATGTAAATATCCTCCTCCAATTTACCATGGAGGAATACAATCGTAACATCTAACTGCTCCAGATGTAAATTCTCAACGGGAACAATACTCAATACTAACCTAATAGTAGTCAATTTCACAATAGGAGAAAAAATCTTTGTGTAATCAATTTCTTCCTTGTGCTGAAACCCTTTTACTACTAACCTTGCTTTGTACCTTTTATTCCCATCAGGTTCTTCTTTCACCCGATACACCCACTTGTTTTGCAATGCTTTCTTCCCATTTTGTAATTGAGTTAACACCCAAGTTTTGTTTTTCTCAAGTGAATCTGACTCATCCTACAATGCTAACTCCCACTTAACAGAATCTTTAACCTACACTACTTTCAATTTTTTTGTTTTTGGTTCACTAGCATCAGTCAAAAGCAAATAATGCAATGACAGAGAATATCTTTGTACAGGTTTAGGTGTTCTACTAGGTCTTCTCAAAGTGGGTTCGGGTATATGTAATTCTTGTTCTGGTTTTTTATTAGAATCAACAGCAATAGTTTCAAGAATTTCAATGAGATTACTTTTAGAAGCCTCCTCTAATTTAATCTCTCTATTCTCCACCGTTTGTTTCTTCACACTAGATTCTAGCATAGATTTGTCCTTATGTAATATATTTTCATTGAATGTAACATCAAGAGTTCTTATTATTTTTATATTTTGTTCATCCTAAAATCGATAACCAAAACAATCATAACCATATCCAATGATTTTTGTATTTTTTTTTTAGCTTTTGCATCAAGCTTATCTCTATTTTCAGAATCTACGTGGACATACGAAACACAATTAAATTTATATGCGAGAGATTTACCTTCTTTCCACTCCATTCTTCTACTAGTAACTTAAAATCAAGTGGAATCGAAGGTCCTCTGTTAATCAAATATGTTGTTGTGTTAATTGCATCCACCCAAAATGTCTTGAGTAATCCTGCATGCAACCTCATACTTTGTGCACGCTCATTTAGAGTCCCATTCATCCTTTTAGCAACTTCGTTTTGCTACGGTCTATTGGGAACAGTTATGGTCACTTTGATTCCATTCTCTACACAAAATTGCTTGAACTCCTTGCTATCATACTCAACACCATTATCGGACCTTAGACATTTGATCTTCAGGCTAGTTTCATTCTCCACTTCAACTTTTCATATCTTAAAAGTAGCAACACGTCAGATTTATTTTTCAAAAAATAAACCCATACCTTTCTGGTGGAGTCGTCAATGAACGTGACATAATACCGCAAGCCTCCAAGGGAATTCACAGGAGCTGGTCTCCACACATTTGTACGCACCAACTCTAATTTTTCTTTCTTTGGTTCTCTCCCAAATTTCAAAAAACTAACACATTTCTGCTTGCCTAGAACACAATCTTCACATCGAGCAATAATTATGGACTTCAAATTAGGCAATTTTCCCTTAGATGCTAATAATTCATCCCTTTTTCGCTCATGTGTCTAAACCTGTAGTGCCATAATTTAGAATCAACTTCGAACTCAACAATTGTTGCTGTTTCTCTACTGCTTTCAATTATGTAGAGTGTTCCTGACTTTGTTTCCCATGCTACGATCAAAGCACCTTTAACTATTTTCCAAAAGCCATCCCCAAAAATAGTTTTGTACCCCGTGCTATCTAATTGACTGAGAGAGATTAGATTTCTCTTAAGTCCTTAAACATTTCTGACATCATGCAACTTCCATTGATATCCATTAGTAGATTTTATATAAACATCACCCTTTCCAATAATATCCAAAGGTTCATCATCAGCAAGATGAACCTTTCCAAATTGTCCAGTAATAAAATTGTGCATTAATTCTTTGCACGAAATAGAGTGAAACTACGCACCTGAGTCAAGAATCCAAGACTCAATTGGACTGTCAATGCTCAAAATTAAAGCATCACTATCATGCGTCTTTTCAAGAGTTACATTCACAAATTGTTTTCATCTTGATTTCGGTCTCGATATTGAAATTTCTTCTTTGGGGCTCTACAATCTCGTTTTAGATGGCCTTTCTTTCCGTAATTCCAGCAAATTATTTCTCCATGAGGTCTAGATTTGCTTCTTCCTTTGGACTTTAATCTACCGCAGTGTTGGTTCCACCTTCGTTGATTGCTTCTTCCTCTATCTTCAATATTTAAGGTAGCACTCGAAAATTCACCCAATTCTCTTCTGCAAATATCCTCGCTAAGAATCAAATGTTGGATTGCTTGAAGCTTCAATTTTTTCTTTCTAGATGAACTGCTCACTATAGTCACAGTTGCACTCCAACTTTCAGATAGAGAAGATAATAAAATTAAAGCTTTTACCTCATCATGGAATTTGATATCCACCGTGAGAGTGCTAGTAAGAACACCTAGAGGGGGTGAATAGGTGTTTAAACAAAACCTTGGCAAAAGCATGCGGAATAAAATAAGTTGTGAGCAAAGTCTGAAGAACAGCAGACTTTGAGCGAGATCAGACTTTAACACAACAAAGAGTTTAGAGAAGAGAATAAGAACACAAGGTTTATAGTGGTTCGGCTTAATCCAAGCCTACGTCCACTCTCCCACGCTAACACCTTCTTGGCTGGATTCCACTATGCAATCAACAAGAGATTACAACTTTGAGTGCAAACACTTAGTAGTAGATCACACTATCTCACTAAGTCACTCTTTTGGTATTTCTCTCAAGATCACAAACGTTTAAGCTCACGAGAGACAATTGTATGATAGAAGATCGCTCGGACTTTGGAATTATAAATTCTACGCTCCGTCTCTTACTTGCTCATCAGTCCTTCATCTCCTTAAATACTCCTCCACTTCCAAAACTAGCCGTTGGACGGTATCCCGAGGATCGTCTTCCAATATACCCATTGGACAGCCCCGTATCAAAAGATTTGGTAGCCGTTGAGTGACAAAGATAGAATCCCAAATTGATTCCGATCGCCCATACAAACGAAATCTTGGTTTCCATAAGTAAAGCTTCTTCGTATAGAAAGTTCTTGTCTTCAAGATCTAATTGTCAATCAATTAGATTGAGTCAATCAAATCAATCTTGATGTAGAATCCAAACCGATCACTAGCCGTTATATCTTCGGGGCTTGAGTTACGTTCGTTGAGTCTGGATGTAAAGTCCGAGAGCAATAGACTTTACAATCTGAGTCCGATCAAGCGATAGACTTTGCAATGCGGGTCTGAACAGATTTAGCTTTAAGGTCTGAACACGATCTGTTATGTTATGCTTCAAAGCATAGAGTCTCGTCTTCTGGTTCGGCTTCACATAGAGTCTGTCTTACGGTTCGGCTTCAGATAGAGTCTCGTCTTCGATTCGGCTTCAGCATAGAGTCTGTCTTCGATGTAGAACAGACTTTGACACTAAAGTCTAGCAGTCTTCGAGACTTTGACACAAAAATCTGGAAATCTTCATAATATACTTTGGACATGTGTTCTGTTCGGTCTTCCGCCGTCTTCGACTTTGACAATATCCTTTACATGTTCAATCATTTGCATAGTCTATTACTCAACCATCAAACATGTTAGTAGCCTTTGATTTATTTTGTCATCTTCAAAACATCATAAGGGATTTTCCTAACACACCGAACTCAAATTGAGTCGTAATCATGTTAAATTCATTGATGTGATTTGTCATGGAAGCACTCTCGTCCATCTTCAGATTGAAAAGACGACGCATCAAATATACATTGTTTCATGCAGAGGGCTTCTCATACATATTGGACAATGCCACCATCAAATCCACCATTGTCGCCTCATTGGCTGAATGTTGAAAGCAATGCTCCGCGCCAACGTGAGACAAATCAAACTCAAAGCTTGTCGATCTAATAATTTCCACTCTTCTTGATTCATAGATTCCAGTTTCTCTCCAGATAGAGGCTGATGCAGGTTTTTCTAGTACATCATATTCTCAATCTGCATTTTCTAGAAACCAAAGTCTTTGCTATTGAACCGATCAATCTTCACCTTCCCTTCATCCATATTCCCTCCTACCATTTCGCCAAAACCCGGCTTTGATACAAATTGTTAGGAACACAAATATATAAAGAGAAAAAATGGAGAAGAAAACAATCAAGGATTTTTACTTGGAAAACCTTTCTCAAAATCAGGAAAGAGAAAAATCACGGTACCGCACTAGGCAATCTTCCATCATCAATATCAGTGCTATAAGCTCTAGGGTTACAAATTTTAGCGTTGCAACTACAAAAGATATTGCTCTATATATAGCAGGAGTCTAGGGTAAATTATATATATGCTATTACAAAACTGATAATTGTATAAAATAAATTATTTCTGCGTTTGAATATTATTTTCTTCTATTGATCTCCACAATTCTATCACAGGGCTTGAGCATCTACAAAGAGATACTCTGAGAAAGACGAAGACTCGCACTCGAGCAACTGCAGAGAGAGAGAGGGAGAGGGAGAGAGGGGGGGACTAAGAAAGGCAACGGCTCGAGCAACTTCAAAGAGACTTTGAGAGGAGTTTAAGAGGAAATGAAGATGACAGAGAGGCTTCGAATGGCCTCACGCGCCATGGGGAAGCGGGAAAGTTAGATGATATTTGACTTATTGCAACCGCCACCCCGACCCAAGAAGAAAAAGGGGCTACTCTTGACGTCCTCTCTGTTTATGCTTTGCTTCTTCTGTCTTATTTTCTCTCTAAGCTTTACGCGAAAGTCGGACCACATCTTTATTTTATTTTTTTGGTGAAAATCTTTGATTTATTTTACTATTTTTTCTCCGTGCCTTCACCTTTCTTGGGATCCCCTCCCATCCTCTCTCAGTCTGAGAGTCCTTTCAACAACATCACATGCTTTCCCCTCCACTCTCTCTCCGTCTCCATCCTCTACATCAATGTCTGTTTTCTGTCCGTGGAATGGCGTGTTTGTTCCTATTCCCCTCTCTTTAAGAGAAAAATAAAATAAAATCGGCCAATCCAGATGATTGGTTCTACACTTGAAACTGGATCAAAATTCAATTTTATGAAATTTGGAATTGGACCGGTGCTCCATGAAACTGCCCAAAATTGCCGGTCGTAACGGTTTTTCTTGCTCATCCTCAACTTGGTGTGAACGATGGGGATTTTGGCTAATAGGTGTGGGCCGAGTTCTATTGGGCTTGACCCAATGAATCCCGTCAGGTCTTTGCAATTTTACATTAACAACAAAAATTTCCGACGCTAGTTGATAAGATTTCCAAGTGTCAACAAATTTTCCATGGGTATTTTTGTGATTTTTTGTTGTCATATGATTGAAAAAAGATGCCAGCATCAATTTTGACTCAATTTTGACTCTGAACCCAATGTTTGTGGATATAAGTCCATAAAAAATCAGTAGGTGGCTCTAAATTATGGGCACGGATCTAAAATTATACTAGATAGACGCTTGTATGTATGTAACAATTTTTTTTTTATTCATTATTTATGTAACAGTTTAGATCTTATGTATATACGTAAAAGTGATCTCTGATTTTGTAAACATAAGAAGTTATCCGAGTATGACACTGTAAAAGTGCTTGCTAGAGGTATCTATGGATTTTATACATAAGAAGTTATCCGAGTATGACACTGTAAGAGATTTGGTAGGATGCAGGGTTCTCTGTGGGACTCTGTCCGATATCTTGACCAGCATTTCATATCTTCCATAAAGATATTGCTCCGACCAACCCAGACCCAGGTTGGGAATTCTGCAATAGTTCCATGACCAGGATTAAGAAACATCAATTGAAGAAGCACCAGAATGCAATACCTTTGGAAGCTTGTCCTTGGTCGGCGGGCCCAAATAGATTTTCTTCCTTCTTCCTACATCACATATCACACGCTGCGGTAGGAGGAGACAGAACGGTGATATGTAACCGTGACGGACTAAACCTGCCCGGGAATTAAACTGAAGAGTTAAAAGAAATATTTCTCATTACAGGGCCATCTAAATCAGAGAAAAAGCTCAATCGCAGGACATCCTGGATTCAAGGAAATCGGCAACATAAATGATGAGGTTAAAAACCATCGAGCTTCTTCAACGACAATGGGTGACCAGATTGCTTATTCTGAAAAGAAAACGCCGAAAGAGGATGGTAGCAAAGGTGCCAAACAAACGAGAAGCATGCACCTTGGCAAACAATCATTGGCAGTGAGTGACTGGCAATCATTTGAACCTAAAGAGCGGAACATCTATATCTATGCACCTAACTTTAATTTCTATGGGGCACTAGGGTTAGTAATTTCCGACATGTTATTACACAGAATCACGATTTGATTCGAAATATAATGTTGCTCATAAATGAAAGAAGTAAGAGGAGTTCAACCTATGTAACCCGAAAGTCATTGATGTATCTCGTTTTCCTAAAAAGAACTAAAGGATTTCAACTCATTTAAAACATGTGATTCTTTAATCATTATCGCATAATATATGTGCTTGAAGTCCTAATTTACTTGTTGGACAGGAAAGATCCCTTTTCCTCTAGATTTTTCTCAATAAACAGCATGACTGCTTCATTTTTTCCAAATATTGTTGTTGACACCTATATTTTTGTTCAAAGATAATTTTAAAAAAAGTTAGAACTCATTTTCCTACCAAAAAATATTTCAAGTCGATTATATGCACATTATCATGCCTGAAATACAAAAAGTAATATGAGAATAGAAATACTTTATTCTTTCTTCACACTCAAGATCACTCCAAGTTTCTACTTTCAAGGCTTTCTTGAATTTCTCGAACTTTCTATTCTTTTTCTTCAAGAGAGGACAATTTTTTATTATATGTCCACATTTCTTACATTCAAATCAAATTACATCCTTACTTGTTCTTCCTTCGTCAAATGTCTTCTTCTGTTCAGCTTGTTTGAAAGGCTTTTTCCCTTTGAATTTTCTCCCCTTCTTGTTCAGTTTCTTGAATTTCTTTACTAGGAAAGCTAGCTCTTCGTCATCTTCACCATCTTATGAATATGTGTCATTAGAATCTATGTTAGACATGAAAACAATTGATTTCTTACCTTTAATCATCTTCATCATTGAGTTGTTCTACTTCATATGATTGAAAAGTCCCACTGAGTTCATCGACTATTAGTGTCATGTTTGTTTGAGTCCCTTGTATTGAGATTTTGGCATTGTTCCACTCCTTTGAGAGTTTTCTCAATAACTTGTTCACTATCTTAGGTGCCAAAACTGGATTCCCTCGATATGCTAGCTCATTTACAATATCTAAGAATATGCTAGACATTTCACTAATGGATTCTCTTGGCTTCATTTTGAAAAATTCATATCATTTAAGAAGGATATTTATCTTGGTTTCTTTAACTCTGTCCATTCCTTCATAGGTGACATGAAGCTTGTCCCAAATATATTTTGCTCTTTCACAAGAAAAGATTCTGTTATACTCAGCAGGTGATAAAACACAATAAAAAGAATAGATTGCTTTTACATCTAAAACTTCCTCTTTTAATTATCTCAGTCTGAGATAGAGTGCTTGTTGCAGGTGTGTTGCCATCTCCTTCTCCTATTGAAGATGCAAAGGCAGTTCATGCATGATTTAAAGGCTATAGATATCCATCATCAAATTTTAGAAATAAATTGACGAATCGTATTCAAGCATAAGATCGATTGACAACAATAGCACTTTACGAAATTAGGGGAAATTATTCCTAATTTAAACACTACTTAGGAATTTCATATATATGGTATTATCTTTCAAAGATTCAATCAAGATTGCAATCTCACGAGTTAAGCAAAAAAAAAAGAATATTAAATTAATGAATATTCCTATCTAATTCGTGATATTGCTTGGATAGCATTTCCAAATTCAGATGGATGGTGGATCACAGGAATCGGGATTGACGATGCTCCACGGCGGCCGACTCGCGGCCGGCGATTCATAGTGGCATGGCTATGCTTGGCAAGAGAGCTTCTCATGGTGAGGTGGCTCAATGGTGCTCAGTCGGCAGAAGTGTTTTCACTGGTTGTCGAGTCACAAGGACCCACAATGAGGGGCGCTTGGTGGTTAGCATCATGAGAGCTCTCAGGGTGAGCTAAATAGTACCAATGCCGACACGTCATCTCTCAAAAAATAAATATTTTGGCACGTCGTGTTATAAATATATATTTTTATATATACATGATGAATTATTATTTTTATGATTGTCAAATTCACAAGTAAATAAAAAATAATAAAAAAGCTTAAAATGAAGTTACATTAAAAATTGTAAGTTATGGGGAGTGAGAGTCAGAAGAGAAGACTTTTCCCCCTTATTTTTTATTTTATTTTTTTGCATATTTACATATTGACCTACACTTATTAAAAAATGTTAAAATTGACCCATTGTATGTCGGAATTCTAGTTTCGCATATCGAAGGTGTCGGGAGAGTTGATCATATGGACACTTATTAATTGCGTGTCGAACACGTATCGGAGCATCGGACATGACACAAAGAGTTCTCAAAGAGTGTCAATGCTTCCAAGAAGGTGAATTGCATGAAATTTTCAATACTTGTTGATCGTGTGTCAGAATGTGTCGAACACATATTGAAGCATTGCACATAATATGAAGACTTCCAAAGATTATCGATTCTTCCCACGGGGTGAATTGCAGGGACTGATATTAAGCAGCAACTTGAAGAGTCCAACAACGTCGTCGAGAGTCTGCCCCCAGAGCACGTGGCTTTGGGATTTGTTGCAAGGGTGGCCATGTTCCCTGAAGAAGCTGTAGGGAAAAGTGTCGAACAAGCCAAATTCAAACCGAGAATCGCGGCTGAACCAAGAAATTCTGAACAAGGCTCCAATAAAATCTGCTATGTTGGACAGCAAACGAGAGCGTTGCTGGTGGTGTCGGTGTGGTTTAGGCGCACGCAGGAGGAACCGGAACTCGTCGGGAAAGCAGCAGCCCTTGCGGCGTGGACTACTCGTTGTGGGCAGACACAGTGGCAGCATCGTCTTCACGGACCGATGCCGTCTCATTCAGGTGGCGCGGTGGCGAGCAGAGGAACGGCCAGGGGGAAGCCTAAAATCTGCAAGCGCCACAGTTTAGTGATGGAGGAACTCACACGGAGCCGTGACGGCTGTGTTGGTAGTTTGTTTATAAAACAAATGAAGATATGTCTTGTCTCACACGTTGAGATGTGAGTGTGCACGTAGACAAGATTTGGCACTAACCGAAGATCATTATTTTTATTTATTGAAAATTCGGATTTATTTCTATAAAAATTAACTATAAATATTATTAAAACAGTACGAGTGTTCACGAAAAGTTATGATTATTTATTATTTATTATTTATTTAATTCCAAATTTTTATGTATTTTCAACGTAACCTTTGAGACGTACTTGTTCATTTTGCAATATTTCCCAAAAGGTTGTCTTTGTTCTTTTTGCAACATTTTGAAGAGTTGCCTCTATTCGAAAGACAAAGATAAGTAAGTTTATTTTGAGATCAAACACACATCTTCTTTCATTTTTTTTTTTTCGTTTTCTTTTGAAAAAAACTATAGTCATTGTTCCAAATTGTTTCCTATAAGAGATCCTGGAGAAATACTAAAATTGATATTTAATATTCTCATTTGAGAATTTGTTGTATCCTGGAGGAAATTTACCAGTGACCATTAACAACTTTGTGGGGCAAATAAATCCTTAAAGAAAATGATCACGTCTCAAAGTCCAACTTGATTACTATAAAGATTCGATTTTATTGCTGTACCCAATTCGAAGTCATATTTTCCAAACAATTTTAAGGATTTATTTTTGCAGCAATAGAGCCAGAGTTGATCAAAGTCATAAGTCAAGATGTGGTGAAACAAGATCGCATGAAAAAGAGAGGTGAAGTTGCTGGCGAAGCCATTCACAATGTAGAGTGCGCTGACCAGGATGTGGGACTTATGCGCATGGTAAAATTTCTTGGTTGGAGAAGAGTTTTTTTTTCAGAAATAATTCTTTTCTATTTCTATTCCGGGGAACAGTTTCTGAGCAAAAAAACTCGTTTGATAACTACACAAAATTTCTACTCTTAAAATAGAAAAAGAATAGAAATGTGTTTGGTAACGCAACGATTCTTTTTTGTATTTATTTGTTTTTTATTATTTTTATTATGTTTATTTGTTTTTATTTGTTTTTTATTCTTTTTGTATTTATTTGTATTTATTTCTTTTATTTTTGTTTTTTATTTGTATTTATTTTTTTTTCTTTTTTTTTGTATTTTTTTATTCGTTTTTTTGTATTTATTTGTTTTTTTTATTTTCTTGCGTTTGTTTTTTATTTTTATTTTTTTGTTTTTTTGTATTTTATTTATTTTCTTGCATTTTTTTATTTGTATTTATTTTTTATTTTTTGTATTTATTTGTTTTTTTATTCTTGCTCACGGGCGGCAGCCGGCGGTGGCTCCGGACGGTTGGAGGTGGCCACGGCAAGAGAGAAATAAAACAAAAATAAAAAAGAAAATTTGTTTATTTCTAGAAATTGTTCCTAGGACAAGAAGCAATTTTTTTTTGTTTCTCGTTTCTATTCCCGGGCTAACTTTTCTATTCCGGAGAATAGAAATCAACTTGGCGTTACTAAACGGGTTTTTGTTCTTTTTTTGTTCCGGGGAACAAAAGAACAGAAATTGTGAGAATGAGAAATATTCTCATGCAGCACCTTAGTTGTCAGGAGAATATGGATCATTTTTTCGCTGCCTCCTCCGCTCTCATTATTGCCGCGCTTTTAGCGATCTCAATATTATATTATTTGATGGCATCAATATTCTTAGCACTGAATGGGAACACTGCAATATTTCTTCGGAATGCGTCTCTTGGTTATTTTGTGCATTACTGCAGGATATCTTCTTTGATGGGGAAACGGTGGTTCATCGGGGAATGGGTCATTTATCATGCCTGAATTGGAGTGTAGCGCTGGTTCATCTACGACAACAATAGCGAGGATGACATAGACGACATAGTCAAGTCCCTTGCCAACGTCGATTACAACATCTCGAGGCACGTGTAGCCGTAGATTAAGACGCAAGAAGCCAAGTTTGCCCATTGAGCGATGCAGGCACCAAACCCAAGCGAGTGGGTTGGGTTCATCGACGTGGACAAGTTCTTTCACTTGCCAACGGGTCTGTTCCTGGATGGCTTCCGCGCTCGTCGGCGTCGGCCATAGTTTCAAAAGAGCTCAAAGCATTCTGCTTTGCTCTGCTTCATGGCTGAGAACCTAAAGTGACTAGATCTCGATCGAGACCTTTCCGTTGGCCATGACTCCGATCGTCAATGATAACCGAAGCGTTTGTCATCAATCCAATTGCCAACCTATTAACAAGGTCAGTTCACGGACTCGACGACTTCCGACAAGGCCCTTCGGTGCCTTGTCCGCTTTAGTCCAATTCCGCCGGTGCCGCTCTAGTCGCTCACCAACAACTTACTGCAATTACGGAAAATGGATTTCACACCTCCACCGCAGTTTGTGATTCGATATCGCCAGTACCATGTGACAAATACAAGGGATCGGGCTGTGATTCACCATTCTCAATCCACGGAATGGCTCCACATCAGTGAGTTCACCGACTAATTTTGAAGAGATGTTAATGATTGGACTCTCCATCTGTAACAGTGCAGAGCTGCATAGTCGCCATACAAGACAAATCTGTGAATGAAGAGTCTTGGGTGGGTTTATCAATCAGCGAACAATTGATGGCGTTGAGAAGGTCCTTTTCCATTTGATAGAGCTAGTACCTTTCCGCCCACTACAGGTTTTGTCAATTTATGGATGAATTTGTTGCAAAAGAAAAATGACAATTTTTGTGGGTTTGATCAATAGGAATGAATGATCTGATAATGCTATCTACACATAGATACAAAGGTTTTCCCTTTTCTGATATCATTTATTCTGATGCATCCATATTTATCTTGATTAGAGGTGAACAAACTGGACTTTGATGCTGGCAACTAGAAAGAGTTTGTGGCATGTGTCGAACCACCATTTAGGTTGGTTATGTTAGAGAAAACTCTATGGTTTATGTCCAATGTTTAGTGAAGGGTGTTCCTTGTTTGGTTCTGATGTGTTCCATTTGCTGTCCTTGCTCCTCATAGAATTGATTCTAAGGAATAGTATAAATGAGCCAAGAGAGTAGGATTGCATTGGTCTTCTATTTTGTATTTGTATTTCATTGAGCATGAAAATTTGACGATGCATAGTTTCGATTGGATGCCTCATGAAATATTCTTGTGGTGGGGGTATCCGAAGGGGACTTGAAGTCATTGAGACTAAGAAGTATTTAACTTTCATTTTTCAAATGAAAGATTTGGGTGAAGTGGATACTTTATTAGGTATTTAAGTTAAAAAAAAAAATAATAATGGGGGTTATTCTTTGAGCTAAAGTGATTACATGGAAAAGATGTTGAATAAATTTAAATATGTTGGTTTTAAAGAAATAAGTACTTCATTTGAGTCAAACATTAACTTAAATTATAATACTAGTAGAGTGGTAGCACAACTTGAACGTGCGAGTGCTATAGGTTCTTTAATATATGTGATACATTGTACTAGACCTAATATTGCTTTTTCTATGTGCAAGTTGAGTAAATATATTGGTAATCCAAATATAGAACATTGAAAGGCTATTATTAGAATTTTTGGTTATTTTAAGAGAACTAAAAATTTGTGATTGTTCTATAATAATTATTCGGCTGTATTAGAAAAATGCATCGATACTAGTTGGATTATAAGTATGGGAGATGAAACTTCTGGATGGATTTTCACATTACGTGAACGTGTTGTTTCTTGGGCGAGCAAGAAACAAGTGTGCATAATTCATTCAACTATGAAATTTGATTCGTTGCTTTAGCGGCAACTAAGAAATAGGCTGAATGGATTAGGAATTTACTGTTGGATATCAAATTATGGCCTAGTACTATGCCTCATATTTTTATTCACTGTGATAGTCAGGCTACTTTGGCAATAACTTATAGTAGCACCTATAATGGTAAGTCTAGACATATTAGTTTAAGACATGAATATGTGAGATAATTGATTAAAGATAGTACCTTGACAATTGTGTACGTGAGGTCAAGTAATAATATTGCCGATCCTTTGACGAAGGCTTTACCAAGAAACATGGTAATAATAACCTCACAAGAAATGAGGCTGAAACCCTTTAATTAAAATCACCAGTAATGGTAACCCAACTTTTTTCTAGAACATCACTAGTCACAAAGTTTAATGGGTAAAAAACAAGTTACTAAATGTGATTGTTTGATATTGATGTAACCCTGATATGAGAAGTCAGTATCGTCCGTTACGTTTTGTAGGTTGAATTGAATTCTTAATGAAGTATAGTACAAACTTGTAATGTGTTGCCACGCTCCACTAGATAAAAACTCCGTGGATCCTTGCCCAAAGGTGAGGGGTTCGAAATCCAGTGGAGGCATTTGGTGTCTTAAATGTGGCGCCGGGGTGGACTAGCGTCACTCCAGGGTTTACCCGCCGACTACCAGCTGTACGGGGTTCCCTGGGTATAAAAAAAAAAAAAAAAAAAAAAAAAAAACTTGTAATGTGTTGATAGTAACAGAAACACATGGTAGATACTTCACCTATATGAGATTAGAAGTGGTGCCGCTTCTTACAAAAGTTAAGGTTGTTTTCTAGAGAGCTCATGAAACAAGATCGAGCACAAGGCCATAATAATACGGAGTAATATAGAACTTTTCTCTGAAACAAGAGGTTAATATATGTGCGGTATGTTCGGTTCTATTTTATAAAAGTACAAGTTTAAAGCCAAGCTACTTGTCACTTTGATAGAGCTTTGAGATATTTACACTAAGTAAAGATTTAACTTGAAAAAGACCTTTATGTATGTATATTAATCTCACAGAAATTTTGGTTGTATATTTCTAATGTTTTATTTTTTATTTTTGTTTTACAAACAAAAGTGGGGGATTGTTGATAGTTTGTTTATAAATCAAATGAAGAGGTTCCTTGTCCTACATCATTGAGATGTGAGGGTGCACGTAAACGAGATTTGGCACTAACCAACGATCATTATTTTTATTTATTGAAAATTCGGATTTATTTCTATAAAAATTAACTATAAATCTTATTAAAACAGTGCGACTGTTTACGAAAAGTTACGATTATTTATTATTTATTATTTATTTAATTCCGAATTTTTTTATGTCTTTTCAACGTAACTTTTGAAACGTACTTATTCATTTTGCAATATTTCCCGAAAGGTTGCCTTTGTTCTTTTTGCAACCTTTTGAAAAGTTGTCTCTATTCGAAAGACAAAGATAAGTACGTTTGTTTTGAGATCAAACACACATCTTCTTTCATTTTATTTTATTTTTCGTTTTCTTTCGAAAGAAACTACAGTCATTGTTCCAAATTGTTTCCTATGAAAGACTCTGGAGAAATACTAAAATTGCTATCTAGTATTCTCATTTGAGACTTTGTTGTATCCAAGAGAAAATTTGCCGGTGACCATTAATAACTTTGTGGGGCAAATAAATCATTAAAGAAAGTGATATAACGCCTCAAAGTCTGACTTGATTACTCTAAAGATTCGACTTAATTGTTCTACCCAATTCGAAGTCATATTTTCCAAACAGGCTGCCCGTGCAAGATCGTCAATGGTGGTCAGCAGCGTGCGGCGACAAGGGCGTTGGTGTGAAAATTGCAACAAGAAAGCAGCGTCTTGTAATGGAGTTGGAGGAGCTCGGTTGTGGTCGTGGAGACGCACGCCCGAGGAAGAAGATAACTCCTCTTTCTCTCCAGCCAACTTCTATCGATTCTCGCTGGAGCAGAGATTACTGTGTACACGGCCCCCATCGTTTCCCAACATTACCCATGTACTTATAATTCAATTTTTCAGCTTGGCATTGTGCAATTTTCGGTTCCATTAATAATGTCCATGGGCTTGGCTGAATTTCCTTTCACTACGGGCTTAGTCCAAATTAAGCTTAGAACTATCCATTTAGGTCCTTCTGCCCATCCGATGAATGCAATTATTAATGCAAATGTTCCTAATGCAATTAACTCATTTTTATTTAGGAATTGAGATTAATCCCTAATTTTTAACATGAGGGGACCTATATTTAGAACCAGAAAAAACTAATTAAGTTGCTGTAGATATGCCTTTTCATTGTGGGCAAACCTCTTGTTCAAACCCTTCCGGGACATCCTTTTAGCAACATACCATCCAAAAATTTATTTCAGAGCATAGAGACACGCAAAAGTGCCAAAATGGTAACGTTTGTAACTAGCCGAGCTGCATTTCTTAAAGGATCCTACTAGGTTGGAGAAAAAGAGGTGTTTAGAAAGACATTGAGAGAGCTTTCACAAATACATACTTTACTTCAAGGAACTCTTGCCCAACACATTACATCCTCATTGTCTTTTATAGGCATTAAGAAGTCACATAAAATAAAGACCATGGTTACAAGTCTTGAAACAAACGGAGGCTCCAAAAACTCCAGTCGGGATTTATTCTAAGTGATATGAACAGTAATTATGAACAGTGATTTTCCTAACCTATTGCTATAGTACTTTGCTATAGTGACCTAGCTATAGGCCTATCTTCTATCGCAGGAGTTGTAGTCATAGTCTGAATCATCAGAGCTATGCATTGCGAGCTGTTCTTCCACATGTTTTTGCTCAAGTTTTGAAAATCTAATGTCAATGGGGCTCCGGGTGACTTCTCTTTGTATTATCAGGGCATTCCACATATTTATTCCACTTGAAGATGATGCTTCCTTACAAATCCTGGAGGGTCCTGGAATGTCGGCAAACATGTTTGACTAGGGTCAATTTGTTGGTTAAGCATAATGAGATGTGTCTAGTCCAAGGGATAAGGACAAAGATCCTTGATCGTAGGCCCTCTCCCATTGGGCATAGGATGCCTGAACATAGGATTCTTAAGATGTCTATGCGGGATCGTTTGTGTCTGACATTTCTTACTCTTGTGATGGAGGTGTCCTTGCTTGGTCCTTTGCTTGTTGGAATTCTTCAAGTGCTTGTTTTGCTTCTAGTGCAAGGCTATAATGATCCCATGAGATAGGTCAGGGATGGTCATGTTTTCTTGGCATAAGGCTTTTCAAAGTTCTTTGTAGTTGTATTTAACAGATCCAACACAATCAGGAAATGATTTGTAAGTAAGGTGTGGCTAAGGTTTGTAGGTTGTAGTTCCTGCCCCTTTTGATGCATTGGCAATGGTGTCATTATTTCATACAAAAGCCTATGGACGTCAAAGAAAACACTAAAGTGTGTATTTCTGATTCTGGTCCGGACAGTTCTTATTTCTTGTTGGAAAAGATACTTCCAATGAGTGGGGGGGGGGATAGAACCAATTGAGTATAGCTAGAGGGTTCATATCACTCTCCTTTTCAATGTTATGGCCAAGCGCAAATATCCTAATTAAGTTGGCGATGAACTTTTTGGCAAGAAGTTCAATAGTTATGAAGTACTTATCACCACAACAACCATCAAGGAAATCACATTCCTTTCAGATTAAAGGATGTATAAATGGATATCTAGAGTTTAATTCAAAAGGATAAAGAATTGAGTCTTCATGGAGCCTGAATAGATCTGTATGGCACTGCCACATGAGGTTGTCAAGATTTTCAGTGAGGCTATCATTCTAGATCTATTCAATGATTTCTTGAGGATGATCTAAACTTGGCTAGTCTCACATTCTTTCGATCTTATACTTTTCTTGTGATGAAAAGTACGAAAAACATGCCTTATAATGTACATATTAATCTCTACTTGTGCCTTTGGCCTTGACAAAAAGTCAGCAAGCACGTTCTTCTTCCCTACAATGTATTTGGTTTTGAAAGAATATTTCGAAAGCTATTTAGCCAAGCGAAGTAGTTGAGAATTTGGAATATGCTTCTGTTTGAACTTAATCATTTGGGGGAAAGATGTCATGTCCAATTTTATTAGAAAATGATGGCCAATAAGATGGAACTCGAAATTTTTTATTTCATTTTTTACCGTCAAAATTTCCTTGAAAGTAGAATGATAATGCATATTAACTTAGGAAAACTTTCCACTTTTATAAACGTAGAAATGTCACTTACTATGAATTTCTTCAAACAGTATGGTCACCCAATATTCATTATTAGCATTAGTTTGGAGGATTCTCTTTCCTATGATGGAATTTGTAATGGGGGAAAAGTCTGCATGATTTCCTTAAGTTCTGTGATTGCTCTAATTTGGGTTTTTCCTTAAGGTGGGCGATGCTTCTTTAGCATTGATTGCAGTTAAATCAACAATTTTGCAATGTTGGAAACAAAGTCCCTAAAATAATTAATTATCTCAAACGATTGCTGAACTTGCTTTATCGTGAGGTTTTCTTTTGGAAATTTCAACAATTCCTCAGTAATGTGTGGCCCTGGATAGTATGTAGCCCAATTCAGGTGCATACCAAAAATTCAATTTATGTTTAGGCAATGTTTATCTTTCTTTGAGAGAGCATGATTATATTTCTTTATAATGTCTGCAAATTGTTCAAAGAGTTGTCAGTGTGATTCTTCATCAGGAGCGTAGAGTAAGATGTCATCACTATAGACTACTGCACTCGACAAGATTGACTGAAAAATTCGGCACATGGCCTCTTAAAAAAAAAATAGGACTACTGAGGCCAAAAGAGAGGATCTTCCATTGAAAATGCTGGTTTGGAATACAGAACCTTGTCTTGAGTCTGTCTTCAGGATAAATGTCCAACTGCCAAAATTTGACTTTGAGGTCAAATTTGAAATAAATGTGGGCTTTAGATAAATCAGCAAAAACGGAATTTTTTTAGGGTAAAGGAAACTTGTCATCTTGAAGAAAAAAGTTGAGGGGATGATAATTTATCAATAGTCGCATTTTTCCTCTGTTCTGCTCAACTCGTTTGTTAACATAAAAAGATTCACAAGCCCATTGAGAACCCGAGATTTCAATAAGGTCTTGTTGTAATAGCTTTGAGCATTCTTTCTGAGCAGAAGCAAGATATTTCGGATTCATTCCCATGTGACCCGCCTTGATAGAGTTTATATATTCTTTTTTTTTAAAGGGCGGTGGACAAAAAACTCAGAGTTTTTCCACAAAAGATGAGGACATTTCTAAGATAATTCAAAATGGGATTTTGAACAAAATTCTAACAACTTTTGCATGATCGAATCTAGCAAACTCATATGAATAGAGAAAAGCCTTTAAATATTGACAAATTCATAGAACTGATCTTTATATTTAGGAATATGTGCAATAAAAGTCTTAAAACTTACAAGGAAAGTGTAATTGAGTCCTAAAACTTACAAAAAATGCAATCAAGTCCTAAAACTTGTCAAATTGGTTCAATTGAGTCCTAAAATAACACGGTTAGACTTACTAACGGAAAACGCTAAAGTGGCGCTGAAGTGGCATTTTACATGAATTTTTATTTTCCACGTGGCTTTTAACATTATTTTTATTTTCCACGTGAATTTTTTTTTTCACCAAACAAATTATTATTTTATTCGTGTTTAAATTAGATTTAAAAACTAACAAGGAAAAGCTAAATTTATATAAATAAATAAAAAACAAAACTATTCAAAAAAAGAAAGGCACCGGTGGAGCTTTCGCCGCCGCCCATCACCGGAGGAGCCGGCGACGGTCGTCGCCCGGGCGGGGTGGCCAACCCTCACTCAAGCAAGGCCTCACCGGCCCCAGGCGAGGGTCGGCCATCGCGCCCAAGGCCGGCAACGGTCGACAACCCCTCCGGCGATGGGCGGCGGCGGCGGCTGCGGCAAAAATGCCCGCCGATGCCATTTTTCTTAACAGTTTTGTTTTTTAAATAAATTTTAGTTTTTCCTTTTTAGTTTTTAAATCTATTTTTTAAAGATTTTGAATAAAAAATAATTTTAAAAATCCATGTGGAAAATAGAAATTCATTTAAAATATGACGTCGGCGCCATGTCAGCATTTTCCGTTAGTTAATCTGACGGTATTAAATTTAGGACTCAATTGAACCAATTTGACAAGTTTTAGGACTTGATTGCACTTTTTGTAAGTTTTAGGACTCAATTGCACTTTCACAACAAGTTTTAGGACTTTTGTTGCACATATCCCTTATATTTATGACATTTTCCAAAATTGATTCGGAGTTGAGGAATTTGAGTTAGGACATCCCAACTAATGATCAAATCTTTGGTGGGGAGACTAGATCCAAATATTTTAGTGGTTATAGAGTACTGAGGGAAAAACTAAATAGTTATTGATATAGTTTGCATATTTGTAGAAAAAGTATCTCTTAAGACATAATTGAAATATCAAACATGAGAAGTCCAATATTCTTTAGAAAAAACCTTTGTGTCTAGAATTGAAGAACTTGCACCACTATCCATAAAAGTAATGACTGCGATGGGTTTGGCAAATTTTGAGGTAAGGATTTTTACAAGCAAATGAAGATAATGGACTTGGCTTGAAAATATATTAGGACCTTGTTCTAAAGAGATGATGGATATATGGAAAGATCTTCAGAATTTGAATCAGAATCAGTTTTATTAGGAGTTTAATAATAAGAAATGATAAAGAGCTTGCTTAAATGGATCTTCATCAATGAAAAATAATGATTCAATATCATCATTTTCAAGTGAAACACTAGTCTCAATTTTAACACGATATATCAAATGGTTCTAACGTTTTTTCGTCTGAGGGGCAATTTTTGGCTAAATGACACTTTTTGTTGCAGATGAAATAGCGAGTTGATCTCTCGCAATTTGAGCAATATTTTCTTCTTTGCAGAAATCGCCACTTTTTCTTTCTCCGGAAATGCTTAAATCCATACTTAGATTTTCCCACCTAACACATTTTGAAATGCTTCTTCTTTCTAAAAGATTTTCCACAAAAACTATCACAATCTTATTTGGAACACTTAATCTTTAAATTCTGACGCAAATAAGCTCCGTCAAGTTCTCGATTGTCTTTAAGATAAGTTTTCATCATTTTGTGCTTTAGACATAAATCATCAATGCACAAATGAATTTCTTGTTATATTTCTCCTAAGAGAATATCCACAATTCTCATTTGCTTGTTAAGAAATGATATCTTAATTTGTGGAGATAACTCTTAAGGAATATAGGCTTTGCATCCGCTCCACGGCCGTATAAGAGTTTGAGCATTTCCCAATAATGCTTATTGAGATGCTTTTTCTAGAGAGAACGATATTTTCTTTCGAAAAACTCTCTTCTCTTGAGCTTATGGAGGTTAGTAGACTTGCCAATGTAAAAATGATAGTGGAAAGTAATAGCTTGGTCGAAGTTTGCTGAAGGCAGAAGTTGCACTTGGTCTTACTCTATCACCGATTGCCACAAATGTTTGAGGCTTCTTGTGAATCTCCTAACAAATCTACTTGTCATGATTTGTGAGAACTTGGGCGTTTAGCCAAGTATGAAACTTTTCGAATCTTTCTGATCATTTGGAATATGGAATATCATCAACAGCAAAAAAATTGTTTAGAGGAAATTAGATTTTAGGATGGATTATTTGGTTGGATAACATTTGGCTCAAAAGGATTTGAATTCATCTCCTAATATGGAGGATCGGCCATAAATATTGAAGAAGTGGTCGATAAAATAGGAAAGGATTCGATAGCAAGATAAAAAAAGAGAAGGAAGATGAAAAAGATACCGAGTCTGGTTTTGAATCTAAATCGATCGGAAGAATCAATTCTAGAGGAGGTTGAATCTAGTCTTTTAAGACATAGGATCAAGCTGTTTTTTTATTTTTTTCGATTGCCCAGATCTCAAAAAAATGATTCCAACGAGTTGGATAAGACCATAACACCATTTGGTCTGGCTTCTCCTTTATAGAAGTCTCCTTCTTCGAAATCTTTTTTTTTTCTCCTTTTCTTTCTGATGCAATTCTCTAAGGCGGTTTCGCATTTTTACCACATCAATTTTATCTCATCTGGTAGAAGTTTCTACGAGAGCAGTAAAAATTGAAATGTTTTGTAGTGGTGGAAGAGAATACTCAATTCATGGGAATAAATCAAAAAGTTTGAATTTCCCCTCTTCAAAGAGTTGGATTTACCTCTTAAACTTCTCTATTTCCGTCTTTGGACTTTCAAGATGATGGTATCCCAAATATTGTCTAGATTCCAAGATATGAAACCTTTTGTAAAAATCTAAAAACATTTTCTCGATGGTTTCATCATATCTTTCAATATCTCTTTGTAAATTAACGATGGAATCAATCGTATTGAAAGCTTTGTTGTGTACTAAACAACTAATTGGATTGCTAAAATTTAGATGTAAATAGTAAGGAACCTTTGTAAAACATGGAATTATGCCAATGCATCATAGGCGCATTACACGACCAATTTGGGACTTTAATCGTGTGTTCTATTGTATTTAGCTGCACCATATCCAAAAAGGAGCAGACGCAATGGCCCCCACTACTTGCGGTGGAAGGCAACATCCCATGGGGTATATTGGCCAAACACAACAAAGAAACAATCACGGGTAAATGAGCAGAAACTTTTGAAGTCGTCTAAGAGTGAAAAATATCGTGATTTTGAATTTATCTAAATAAGTTTGTTTTTAATTATTCATGTCCCGAGAAAGACGACATGCCCCAATAGAATTTGACGGAATCATTATAAATCATAAATTTTCAAGCGTGAAATATGCTTAAGCGCGACCTCCTAAGGTTATATAGCAGAAAGGAATCTATAGCAAATTCCTATCTCAAGATAGATTATCCTTCATGAATGACAAATGCGGACTTTTGATTTAATACGCAAGACCTATCTTAGCTTATGCTATTCCTAACACTCGACCGGCAAAATATAATTCAATAGCCCAAGTAATGTCGAAAATGGGAACCGAGTGTCGAGACAAGTTGATAGTGTAAAGAGCTCATGATTAGACGGGCAATTTGGGAGCATATAGTCATGATAAGAGGAGCCCATAACAGTGAGGAAAGATTCATTTTTTGGAAAAACATCAACCCACCCGATCGAAGACAGAGACTCTTGTAACGTCAAACTACACGGTTACAAAGAATTCAAACTTAATACACTTTGGAAAGATAATATCTTTCATGACACAAACACAGATTGACTTGTGTAACACAACAGTGCAGAAAAAACTTTAGCATGTGAAACTGCTAGATTTATAGTTTTTGAAAAGAATGTAAACGGGAAATCATAAGCACCCACCTTGTGGATTAGAAGCTTTGTTTGCGTACACAGTTCATCGCTGAATACATACAAACTAAAATTATCCTTAAAACAATGGCAAGCGCGCCGGGAATCGTACATGCATCCATTCTCTCTCATACCTTAACAAGTGACTCCATCCAATCTCCTCGAGCAAAGTCAGCTTTAGTTCAAAAAGCTTCCTCTTCGGAGGATCACCATCTTCTTGAATCATATCATTCAGTACCTAAACCAAAATCATTTTAGAGCATGTAAAAATATAAACATTGCTGAGAAATGTTTTTCACGTTGAGATTATCTCAAAAAGCAATATTTCAATCACAGATGAGCTCCCCAAGAAGCAGTCACAAATGGCAATAACAATTATTTTAAGTCAGCCAAAATGCCACTTTTCAATGAAAGGTAAGGAGAGAAGACAGAAAAACAAGCTTGTTAGCAGCTCTGTGGTCAGAAAGGAAGGAAGTCAAAAGTGAACTTGTCAGAGTTCTTTTCCATAAAACTAAAAATAAAATAATGAAAGAAAACCACGTATATACATGGAAGCTGATGAGCAAACATCCAGTACATAAGACTACAAGAAGCGAAGTCTTCTTAACTATGCCGTACAGGTGCACAGGTACACTTATGCATCCATGAGAACATGACTTGAGGTTTAGTCAAATAGACAGCATGACTTTGGTAGCAAGAGCAGGAATTGAAAGAAGGTTTGAAGCAAAAAATAGAGGAAGAACACAGTATGAGGACTAGTGCAACTATTGCAGGAAATACCATTTTCGATGCCAGCATCTTGGACATGCTAAAGAAAAAGATATAACAAAATAAGAAGCATCTCGACTGACAAAAACTACTGATTTCTGGAGGGAGTTGGTAGTGCCACCGAACACAGTACCTTTAGCGCTGTTCCCAGCCTTCCATGACGTTGCTCACGAATGATCAAGAGAGTACCATACTTAGAGGACTTCACATCCACCCATTTCTTCAATTCTGCAAAATTCTCTTCAAAGAGATTGGGTGGGAAACCAGGCCTTTGAACAGATACGTCACCACTTGCAGCCACATCTTCTGAGCCCTCAGTTGTAGCTTTTGCTGAAGCCTTCTCTTCCTGCAAAAATTAAGGTGTGAGAAAGTGATACAAGTGATACATAATTTTTGAATTAATTGATTAATCACCATAATGGATTCAATAGATTCTGAAGATAAGTAACTTCATGTTGGGGGAAAGGTGACACCTTTGACAGCATGCCAGCATTGGGGACCCTAGTGCTGACAGCTGTTAACTGTGCACAAATAGCATCACATTTTGATGGGGATGAACACTTTGTGCAAAAAATTTATAAGTAAAGAAGTACACATTTGCAGCGCCATCTCAATTCACATATTTAATCATTATCGAAGGATATGGGCTAGCTATTCATATGTCATAGGGAGACAGATATCTAAGAAATTGTTGATATAACCAGAATTTGATATTAGGACTGCACATAAATAATCTGGAGGACTGCATTACCACCTAAAGCTTAAAGCTGTATAAGTATGTCATGCTACTAATGTTCAGGAACAGGTTTCAGTCATCCTTACACTGATGAACTCAATTTCTGCTACTGCTAACCCCTTCTGGTAAAGAGCTTCCGCTAATTGATCACGTGTAGTCTCCATCTTCTTCTTAATATTCTATGCAAAAACAAACAAGTAGATGGAAATATCACATGCTTCAGAATTAGAAATTCATGAGATATTGAGTATGAGAAGGTGGAGCGTCATAATTTGTTAGTGTAACAAGAAAAAATTAATAAACCATGAAGATCTTATAAGGGTGTGCTCGATGCTTCTTCCAAGCAGTTGCATTGAATTTTTTATAGATAAGTGGAAATGGCTGCATGGTACGATAGAGAAAAACCTCTGCATCCTCATCCTCTGGATCACTTTTGAAAGCAAAATATTTTGCTAACTCATCTCTGTCAATGCTATTGATAACTTCGTCGGCTGCATCAATGATCTGCAAATCACCATAAAAAAAAAAATATACAGTAAGTAAACTCACTTCTCTCTTTGTATTCTTTCAAAAACAAAAATATAACTTACAGCATGATCAGTTAAGGAAAACAGGACATAAAGCACAAAATGGTGCTCGAGGAAATCCTACTGACTGGACTTCCAGATTTACCCAGCTTATATGGGGATTTCCCATCAGAGTTCGATGTGCGGAAATGAGGCACCAATTAGTTTTCAGAAGGTGTTGGCCCCTTGGTTAGAAAGTTTTGAAAAAGTCCTCCAGTTTCCAGTTTGCCCATCTGAAACTGGCTTAGTTTTTTTGACAAGTAGAAACTGCCTTTATCTTGTCCAGGAATGTATTAATCCTTGCTCAGTTATCAATTAGCCTTTTACAAAGAAATTTCGACAGACAATATCAGAACTCTTCAAGAAAGGCTTTGGAATGATGCATCTCAAGGTATGGCCCAATCCTTTTGAGAAAAAATATAAGCTGTCCAGAGTCCTCAAATTCTTCTAGAAAATCAAATTGAAAGGAAAGGGAATGGAAAGCCCACTCGCTCGCCCTAATCCTGCAAGGTGGTAAGATTTCTAACAGGACTTGAGTGACCAAAAGAGAACTAAAAGCAACCCATGGCCAAAAAAAAACAGAGAGAAAAGGACTAAAAGCCACACCCAGTATCTTTCACATTCTATGTTCCGCAGACTCAGTCACTATAACATAAAGTGACACAATCATGGTTAAGTTCACGGACAGTGGTTACTATGTAGATGTCTGCTTTTGTATTCTTGAGTAGAAAATGAGCCATTTATGATAGGTCAAGGGCTTAAAATCCCTAAATGAATGGTGATAAAGATGTTGAGTCGCTGTTTACTGTGGGCCTGCATAAGTTCACATAATTGAAGTATAACATAAAGTGACACAATAATAGTTAGATTCATAGACAGTGGTAAGTATGTAGATGTCTGCTTTTGTACTCTTGAGTAGAAAACAAGCCACTTATGATAGGTCAACGGCTTAAAATTCCTAAATGGACGGTGATAAAGATGTTGAGTGGCTATTTCCTATGGGCCTGCATAAGTTTGCATAATTTAAGTATAACATAAAGTGACACAATAATAGTTAAATTCATGGACAGCGGTAACTACGTAGATGTCTGCTTTTGTATTCTTCAGTAGAAAATGAGCCATTTATGATAGGTCAAGGACTTAAAATCCCTAAATAGATGGTGATAAATGTGAGAATTGGTAAGACCATTACCAATTGTTCTAAAAGCTTAAGATGTTAGATGAAAGCGTGGTTAATATTTAAAAATTCTATTACTTCCCCTCAAGCTTAGTCTGGTCTTTTTTACCAAGTACTAAGCGTGGACTTAATTAATTAGAGAGGCAAATGGGGTCAGGAAAGATTTGAACTTAGGATCTCCTGCACTAATACCAATGTTAGGTGATCTTGAGCCTCTCACCGCAAAAGCTAGCTCAAAAGATGAGACTTTCTCTCACACTTATAAATCGACCACCAGCCTCCACAACTAATGTAGGATAAATCTCAACAATCTCCCCTTCACACATCGAGCCTAGGTTGGAGGCGCAACCACACGCAACTCTATCATGTGATTATTGCACCAGACTTGTCAGCAACCTGAGCTTTGATACCATCTGAGATTTAATGGGACCATTACCAACTGTTTTAAAAGCTTGGGACGTTAAATTAAGGCGTGGTTTAATAACTAAATATTCTATCCATAAAGATGTTGAGTCGCTTTTTCCTATGGGCCTGCATAAGTTTGCATACATTTAAGTAAAATACTTTTCCAGACAAGAACAAATGGAAAAGTACAAAGAGTAGTTATTGAGGCTAGGGAATCTTCACACTCAAGTATCATCACATTGTTCAATCTTCAAGCTCAAGTATCATCACATTGTTCCCTTGGAGTTGCAGTTGTTCAAATCCTCTTAACTAAGAAAACTTGTCATTGGAAAAAATATCCTATAGTGTTTTCAAGTGACAGCAGCATATGGATATAACATTGCTTTTATAAGGAATATCTCTCAAAAAGATATCCAATATATAACACTGACCCAAATATTACCCCATCCAATTTATTTATAAAGACAAACTTAAGAGATCAAATGCTAATTACCTTCCTATTGTGGTGGATTTTGTCCTTCACATCACTCTGAGAGAGTAAATATTCCAAGATCTTGGCAAGCAGTGGCATGTGTTTTGGGTACTCCGACTGCCAAAGGACATGCCACAAGAAATTAATGTAAAGAACCATATATGAACTACATAAAGATAAGACCGAAAACAGTGTACTTCAGACTGTGCTCTTCGCTCCAGTTATTACTTCACATTACTACTAAACACGCCTTCTTGTTTGTTTATGCAAAGTTAGTGTACTTGTTTTTTGTCAGATGTGATAGCGTTCTTAATTTAGATTTTTGCAAAATACTGGTCCATGTCATTGCATAAATGAGGAGCAAATCGATGCCATCATATACATCCTGCAGCATGTTGTAAGAGAGCTATCTCGGAGGCAATTATGCAACCAACAGTAAAAGATGTACTTTAGTTGAGTAAAGAAAATCACCTTCAGTTGAGTAACTAAGTTCTTCCACTCCAACTTCTCTTCATCATTCCCTTGTTTCAGAGTTCCCAGAAACTTTACCTTTGCATCTCGAACCTGATTGATAACAAAACACATTGTGAAGAAGCATCCAATAGACTATGACAAACCAGTAACTCAAACTGAAGTCTGCGTCCTAGATCAGAACGACAGACTAAAGAATATATGAGTAGCGGATGTATTTTGATTCCGGTTATTCATTACCTATATGACCATCATTCATCAATCTATTGTCTAACATAATGATTATTCATGTAACGGATATTCCCTTAAAATAAAGACATTATAGGTCATGTTAAAAGCCACATGCCCAGTGAGACATCATAAGGCGAATTTTCCATGAAAGAACATTTTATTATTTGTGTACATTTCATTATCGGATCTATATGATTAGAAAACTGAAGAATTAAACATGTCCAGTTATATGGTGGCTTTCAATTTCAACATTTATGACCCCAAAAAACAAAAAAGATGTTGCACAATAAATAAGCAAAACCAATGAATTGATTCTATCACCTGGGTATCACGATAAAATGAATTTAATGTTTCAATACTTTCAAAGAAGTTTTTACCCAAAAATACAGAGTTGCTGGGGTCTCTTACTAGTTAGAACAAAAGAGCATGGTATTTTAGAAAGAAACTCTGCTAAATGACACCGGCATGTTCTATTTCTGCAACTCTGTGACGTTTGTGAAATCCACCGGAAATTATTTGAATTAGCACAAGCATGACTTTGAATTTTGTGAGAGATTATAAGAGCTCTTTCGCTTTCCTACTGAAGCCCGTAACATTATACCCTTGATATAGTCTCTCTCCTGTGGAAATGTACCCCAAACTATCCTTCTCTCAAAAAATGCCAGTTGTAGTAGGTATTTTTGGCAACAGCAAACTGAGCCTTATTGACGCTCATATTTTTTTACATTCCCTTCCGTTTCTTGTCAAATGAATGGCATATGCTGCAGGAAATCCTTGATATTTCTAGCATGATATTAAGAAAGGTAATGGCCCATAAGAAAGTCAAATACATGAATCAAATACAAATAATACTAAGGCCAGATGATTTCCCATAGATTTTTTGTTGTCAGCTGATAGAAAAAGATGCCAGCATCAATTTTGCCTCTGAACCCCAGTGTAGGTGGATATATGTCCATAAAAATCAGCATTTGGCTCTAAATTATAGGCACAGATCTAAAATTATACCGGATAGATGCTCGTATATATGTAACAGTTTAAATTGTATGCATATATGTAGAACAGGTCTCTGGTTTTGCAAACACAAGAAGTTACCCAGGCATGACACCACAAGTGCTTCCTGAAGGTATCTATGGAATTTAAACATAAGCGAAAGTTCTCTCCAAGAAAAATAACCACAATAGCACAATCACCAAGTACCTCTTCTTGTAGGCGTTCGGAGACAGATTTAGTGCACCTTGATGAAGAAACTTTCCCCTTCTCTTCTTCAACCTTCCAAATGCAGAGAAAATTAAAAATTAACCTTCAGTAAAAGCATCGAAAAAGAAAGAAAAGTTGGAATGGTGTCGAGCAACCTTATTGGGTGGCACTATGTAAGAGATTTGGTAGGATGCAGGGTTCTTTGATGGACTCTTTCCAATATTTTGACCAGCATTTGATACCTTTCCGTAAGATATCGCTCCGACCAACACAGACCCAGGTTGAGAATTCTGCAATAGTTCCATGACAAAGTATTAAGAAACATTAACTGAAGAAGAAGCACCAGAATGCAATACCTTTGGGAGCTTGTCCTTGGTCGGTGGGCCCAAATAGATGGCTTCCTTCTTCCTACATAACAATATACATATCAAAGGCTGTGGTAGGAGGAGACAGAACAGCGATACATATCCATGACGAACTAAACCTACCCAGGGATCAAAACTGAAGAGTTATACAAACCATTTCCCATTACAGGGCCATCAGGTTGAGAGAAAAAGTTCAGTCGCATGACATCCTGGACTCAAGGAAATCGAAAACATAAATAATGAGGTTAAAAACCATAGAGCTTCTTCAACAACATTGGGTCGTTAGATTGCTTATTTTAAAAAGAGAACACCTAAAGAGGATGGTGGCAATGGTGCCAAACAAACAACTAGCATGTACTTTGGCAAACAATTATTGGCAGTGAATTACTGGCTATCATTTGAGTTTAGACTTATCATTTGAATATAAAAAGAGGAACATCTAAATCTATGCACCAATCTTTAACTTTTATAGGGTGCTAGGGGCAGTAATTTCTGACATGTCGTGACACAATCACGACCTGATCTGAAATAGGGGTGATTGGTTCCCAGTCTGGTCCTAGGGGAAATAATTTCTGACATGTTATGACACAATCACGACGTGATCTGAAATAGGGGTGATCTGTTCCTGGTCTGGTCCGATTCCAAGGTGGAATTGGGAACCGGACAGATTGATCTTAGGACCGGAAACCGAACTGGATTGATGGTCCGGTCTGGTTCTGGTTCTGGTTCCGGTCCATAGAACCAGTCAAATCTTTAAGACTGAAGAGAGGGGCTTGTCTGACCAAAAAAAAAGAAAAACAGAGAGAGCAGCATGGTCCCACTTCCAGGCTGTCTGATATCTATCACATTTATTTTACTTGCTAACAAGTCTCTATCACATTAAAGGCATTTACTTTTGTTCTCTCTCTCTCTCTCTCTCTCTCTCTCTCTCTCTCTCTCTCTACATGCAAACTCCCTTCCCCTCCTCCTTCCACAAAAACCACTGTGAAGAGTCCTCCATTTTAGAGAGACAACGAAGACACCTCCAATTTGCTCCGAGCTTGCTCTCGAGCCCTCATGGATCCTCACATCTGTGGTGTCTCCTCCCTCCTCTCTCCTCAGCATTGCCCCACCGGCCCCCTGCAACTCCACAAGGGGTCAGATCAGCTCCAACTCCATCCTCATCACCCTCCTCGACTCGACTCCCACTACACCGAGCTCATCGAGAAGGCCCTACTCCTCCAGACCCTAGAGGATGCCGTCGTCCACCATGGACAGAGGGAAAGAAGCGTGAGAGCCAAGAGGGAAGAGCAAGCATGAGAGGCTACTATTCTTTGAAGATTTTTAAGGGGCGAAAAAAAATCGGTCCGGTCCAAGTGGTTCCACCCCTAAAACAGGGAACTGGACCAAAAATCACCCGCTCCATTTTTATGAAACTGAGGATGGGACCGGCCCCCCGGGAATCGCCCAAAACAGGCCAATTCGGTCTGGTCCGGGCAATCTTTGTTGCTCACCCCTAATATGAAATACAATCTTGCTCATAAATGAATGAAGTAGAAGTTCAATTTACGTTAACCCAAACATCACTGATGTAACTCATTTTACTAAAAACACTAAGAATCTCAGGTCATCTAAAACACGTGATTCTTTAATCATATTCGCATGATATCTATGTAAATTTGGCCGCTTACAATCATATATCCTCAAGTTTTTTTTATAAAATCTTTTCCACACAAAAAGCAGGTCTAATTCACTAGTTGGACAAGGATGATACCTTTTCCTCTAGATTTCTCTCCATAAACAGCACCAAGTGCTTCATTTTTTCCAAATATTGCACATCATCATGCCTGAAAGACAAAAGTACTATGAGCATAGAAATTCTTTATCTAATCATCTTTGGTATAGCATGAAACTATTTGATTTTTATTAAGGCTAAGCATTTCTTTTCACAACAAATCTATATGTCCCAAGAAGTAGATGACAGGTCATAACTTTCCACAATTTTTGCAGCATGTTTTCCCTTCCAGGATGCTTCATTTCACGCAATACAAAAGATTATAAAAGAATCTAAATTGGTAGCAAAATAAAGTCTTTATATTCAACATAACATGTGACCTTGTTAATCTAAAGCGTGTGTGCATCTGTGCATGCAATGCGAAGTTTTTTTTTTTTTTTTTTGGGGGGGGGAGGAGGAGAGAGGAGGATGCATGGTGCAGTTTCAACCCAAGAAATAAACTGCACCTTAGATACAACTGTAAAGTGTATTCACCCTTGGGCAGCTTTGAAGATTTTGGGTAGACATCTCCCAAGGCATGTACACGCTACAAAGGAAACAAAAAAGATGTTGAGAGCAGAATATGTCCCGATATAAACTGGAAATATAATTTTTCACCCCACCAAAATGATTGAACGCGAAATGTGAAACCCAACCTAACCTATAAGTTAGAAGTCAGTGAAAGTTGCAAAGTCATGTTATGCTCCCTACAGCATTGCAAAGTGTGGATTTTGTTTCGCTTTTGAGATATAGTATATCTATACCCATTTATTTATGGTGGCTCAGAAATGGTTGAGTGCCATCAATATCTTTTACATCAAAAGGATTGCACACCATACAAGGAAGGAAAAATGAAGTGATACAGTACCTTGTTCACATCCCATATCATATAGAACTGCGACTCAAACTTGGTATCATATATTCGATTGTTGAGTAAAGGAATATAAGGTTTCAGTTCTGCTCCATCTTCTAATTTGAATTTATAACTGCATCAGAAATCTCAGATGATCAACTCAAAAGAACAGTTCAGCGAGTTAAGCTTGACAGAAATTTCTAAAGCTCCACTCACGTCAATGTCAGAGCCAATATCTGTTTCCCTGAGGGTAGTTTGTCTCGAGCTGATGGGAGAGCACGAAGCTTTGCCTCAACAGGCCGATATGGAACCCTCATCTGCATAGACAGCAGATAAAGAAAACTAAATTCAGAAACACTTGCTTATGATTATGGAATAAGCATAATGTGCTTTACCTTATTGAGGGTGGCAACAGGAGCAAGTTCCTCCAACGCAAGCAGAGCCTCAGCATCTATTCTAACTGGTGCCTCACTACCATCAAGTATCACTTCCTCTTTGTTGATGTCAATCCCATGGAACACGATCTTGGAATGAACATGGTCCATGTAAGAATCTCCATAAGGTACTTTTTTTATGCAAAAGTTCATAACATAGTTCTACAGGAATTTTAATCCTTTACATTGACCACACATCTTTAGTAGCACCAATTTGCGACAGTGAACTGTTGACAAGCTTTCCCATCACAGGCCATCCAGTAAGTGGAGTTGGCCCAATCCCCATTCCGAACCCCAAATTGGAAGAGAACAAAAAAGGAAAAGAGGGAATAATAACAAGATTGGTACTACCTTCAAAGTGTGTACTCCTACCATATTATGAGGGTAATCAAGCCTACAAAAACTAATTTGAGGGTAATCGAGCCTACAAAAACTAATTTGAGGGTAATCGAGCCTACAAAAACAAATTTCAGAAACACCGGATTGGCCATATCCTAGAAAACATAAGGCAGAAAAATAAATTAAGTGATAATGGCCTATACAAATGGAACTCTCTATTCTTGACAAACCAAAGGAAGGAGACAAAGGAAAAGGTTTATCTGGATTCTGAAAGTCAATTAAAGCCTCGAACACCACACAGATGCGTATACCTCTTGTATGAGTCCGACAAGAGCTCATATTTGAATGTTAATTGATGTATAAAAATCAACGCAAGCAGATGAAAAATCACAATATTACATTGAAATACATATGCTACCTCAAAATCCACTGAAGTAGCTTCGTTGCTCCCAATTCCACTAGACCAAAACTGAGCTACTGCTAATTCCATCGCGTGACCACCAACCACAGGGAAGGCAAAGCTTTTGGCAGCCGGAGAAGAAAACATTACCACGCTCTCCCATTTGATGGGCCTTTGCAAGGGACAAAGCTGTGCATTGAAAAAGAGTCAAAGCAATTCTTTATAAACTGGTGAATAAAGTATTCAGTGAACATTGTACCTGAACTGTGTCAACAAAGAATCTCCGGGTTGTGTCAAACTCAGATGTTCGCATGGTAGCCTCAACCCAAGTAGCACCAAATGGCACCTCAATGTATCTCCGTTCAATGTGACCTATTAAAGCATAAAGCATCAAACAAAAGAAATAGAATCCCCTGTTAAGTAGCATTTAAGACTGACAAAGATTGGAAAAGAATGCTATCTTTTTCCTTCTTTGTAGCACATGAATCTGCTTTCCAATTTCTGTGGGTCACTTGTGTCAGACTACATCATCTTCAATGCTCAAGCAATCTAATGATGTCATGTACAAACATAGTTTATGAAAGTCAACTAGATCTCTCAGGTAAGTGAAGAAAGCAATGAAGACTGTACATTAGCCACCAATTTGGCATAGGGAATCGAGGTTAAATCCATAATACACATCATTACTCTATTGCTTTGTCTAACACACTGTTTATCGCAATCAAGTAGCCATGCACAGTTTCAGAAAGACATGACCAAGTTTCTCAAACATACACCAAACATTTCGCTATTTAAACTGGAAAAGAAAAACCTAGCCCTCATTTTCTTCAAAAATCGTGTAAGTACTGATGTATATGACTACAGATTGATGTTTGAATGAAGACTATGTATAACCTGGCTGAAATGACATCTTTGAATATGTGACTACAGGAGGCCGGCTCACTACAACAGCAGGCTTTGTTACAGTAACTGGTATTCTGAAAAGAGGACCGCGCCATGGCGATTTGCAATCAACCCCATACACTTCATAATAATGAAGTCCACTAGGAAGATTGCTGGGATCCACAACAATGCTGAAAAAGAAAAAGCAGCTCTAGATTATTGTAGCTTCCACTATGATACAAAATTAGCTAGTAGTTTTTTTCCCAATTCTATAGTAACCTACTTGTAGAGTTATGGTGCAGATAATTGGATATTGTATTAAACTCACCTCCTACACAAGCTTGAACAAACTATAAAATCTACTCAACTCTGAGCTAGCCATCCTTGACTCAAAGGAAATGGAAATATACTCACCACCCATTTTCTCTCACCACCCCGCCCGCCCTTTTTCTCCCTCCCCCAAAAAAAAAGAAGAAGAAGGAGAAGAAGAAGCAAAACCAGATAAGTATATCAGGGCTAATGGTTAAAAAACTTTCCCAGTCACAAGCAAGGAAAGGCTAACATGTTCCTAATATGTTTTTCTTCACCATACTCCTCTGTTCCTCTTTTCCTCTCTCCCAAACAAAGCATTAATGATAGACCAAGACTAGTTTCACGATCTACTTATAGGTCTGTTAGATTTGGAGAGCACAACCAGTCAACTCAATCTAGATATAAACATATCTACAAAAAGAATAAGGAAAAGGAAAAGGAGGTAATTCCTTGAAGAAAATATAGCCTACATCTAAGTTTATTGTATTCCTTCTCAATTATTCAAATCAATTGACAGAGTTCTAGTGAGAATATCAGCAACTGCTCTCAAAGCATCAATTAAATAGGCACAATAATTGGAGTTTTGAAACTTTCGATGTACTCAGAGCAATTTCATAGAGGATTTAACAAACTAATGCTTACTGACTTGAAGCTACGGCCATTGTGAGTAAGCAATAGATACTCCGGAGCCCTTACGACAGCCTTCTCTGTGGAGTGTAACTCAATACACTCCTCAAAGGGAACCAGGTCTTCTAGATTGTTCGCATCTTCATGAAAATTTGGCTCAATTTGCACGGTCCACTGGTAAAAGAAAAAAGAAATTAATGATTGCAATAAGAGTCATCGTGGAAAAGTACATAAGTGACGTGAAAGATTGAAAATCAAGCATCATCAAGTATCACATATCAGTCAGTTATCTTCAGCAAGCCATGCTCAGCTTCAGACTTATGTTAGAGACATCAACGATGTTAAAAAAGAAATAGAAAGCAATTCAACAAATGGACCGGGTTTATGTGGAAATACATAGAAGTAGCTCTTTGGATTATGCACGAATGCATATCTATACAATTCCATAAACAGATGTCCGTGACATATTTATATACTGAACAACCTACAACTTGCACAAAAGCTACAAATAAAGCTGAACTAAATACTTCAACCGAAAAAAATAAAAAAAGCTGAACTAAATACATGAGACAATTATCATAAGTTTCTCTACAGCACTATTACCATCTTTCAGGAAAATAAGACACAAGACTAAGAATGTTTAATTTACTCTATGATTTTCATAAGCAACTCGATGAATCCACGACAGGGGAATGTGCTTAGTTTATCTATAATCTCACCTCAGTAGATCGTGTGCAATAGCTAGCCTCCCTAAGATAAATGCCTCGTGAAGTAGGAGCTACAAACAAAAAACCATCAATCAGGCAACTCGTTCAGTTTCTCAGATATAGAATAATGTATATATGATGTAAGCATAATCCACAAAACCATCAGCAATAGAAAAGGCAGCAGCAAAATAAACCTTATCCCACTGAGTGGGGACCAAAGGAGCACATTACTTATAAAATCTACAGAAATGGATGATGGAAAAGAGTAATAAATTGAAAAAGAAGATGCAATAAAGGTGGTGAATATGATGTCCTTAATTCTGGCCAGGAAGCTGACTAATAGAGTCTCAAAATCTAATCAATTTATCATCTTCAGATCAGCAAACAAAATTCTGCAGGAATATGATCTATTACACCAAACATATTAATAGCCAGCCAGAACTGCATATTCTACAAAAGGCCTGTTAAGCAGAACTATTGGTTCATTATCCTTGTCAACTTAGAGAAACAAATAATAAAAAAGGTATGACAAGCGTGTCCGACAGACAAACAAGGTGCTTGGTCCAAGCTTTCAATGGTCACATGGAGACATGATCATTTAACTGGAGAGATCTAATACAGTCAATATCTTTCATTAAAATTTAACGGAACATCTGGCTTTCATCCATCTCGAAGAGAGCTTATCAGGCCCATACCCAAGCTGCTGAGGCAACCCATTTGAAGATCTGAACCTGATGTTTTAGGGTAAATATATGGTGAACCCTACACCTTACTTCTTGACAATGCCCTCAAATTCAGCTGTAACACATAGAACCCCTAAACTTATATAACAGAACGTCACAGTTCATGGCAAACCTTGTAACCTCAACATTGGGAACAGAATTTCAAAAAGTTGGATTCTCTGTAACTGTGAGGCAATCCCCACTTGTTGCACAATTATACTCAACCACAACAGATACACCATCCCTAGCAAGTCATGACAATGATGCCACAGTGCTTTTCTTCTACTATGCTGATGTCCACTTGAGCATCATAATTTCTGGATAATGGCACTAGTTATTCAGAATATCTGGATTGTCATCAACCAATAACAGTAAGCTAGTCTAAATAAGGCCCATGTAAAACACATTCAGAACTCTTACTGCGCCATATTCATAGTGCACAGGCTACAAAACTACGGGAACGACTTAATTATATATTTGCAATATAAAATGAGAAAGACCTGTAATAAAAACTTACTTGATTTTCCAGATTGACTAATTTTCACTTGATACCAAACATGTGGAATGTTCTGAGACAGCTTTATGTACTCGTAAGCCCTGATACCCATCAATTGAGAGCAATGCTTAAAATTCTGAACTATTGTTGTAAGTAAAATCAAGAGCCTCAAACAGGAAACCTAACTTGTCAACTTGCATGAGCCCCTGTCCAGTGGTTAGTTTATCTTCTGGAAGGCTACCTATAGGAAGGCATGTATTCTCAAGGGCCTTCCGTACATTATATGGACTCACAGGAATGCCTTCAGCCTGCACAACATAAGAGAACATTTTATACAGTCTGACACTGAAAGGGGGTTAAGAAGTCAAAAATGGATAATAACTGCTCTTTCTTCAATGTCACAAGCATTTCTAGCAAAACTACCTTCATAGCACTGATGAGTAATGCAACCCCCCCACAAGCTGATGGAGATGCCATTGATGTTCCATTCATCAGCATACGACGTTGAAGAGTCCAAGTAGGCACTGGTGCAACAGCCGCACCAGGGGCACTTATACATACACCAAGATCACCATCAGCTGTCGGTCCCCTGCTAGACCTGCATGTGATGGCAGTTATGGGTGTTCTCAATGTCACAACATAGCCCCATCTTGCCTGGAAGGCATCACAGTACAAGGCCAGAGGAAAGCAAAAGTACCAAGTATACTCAAGTCCTTCGCAGGGAGGTTCAACTACAGCATGGGCACCAGCAGCCATTGCAGGAGATACATATGCCCCAACTCCAATGATGCTCGAAGTGGTACCTCCAGGTGCTCCCACAGTACTCAATGCTGGCCCACTATTGCCAGCACTACTGATAAATACTATGCGATGCTTATCGATTACCTAAATCCACATGATGATGTATACGAATAAGTATAAAGGCATAGACATAGGCATAAGACCAGAGGATTGGAAAGTCAATGTTCCTCACCGTCTCCATAATTACACATCAAAATACACGACCAACTTTGCTTAAGACAGTTTTCGAAATATAAGAAGGCTTGGTCCAGCTTAAGCCTTATCTTATGTATGACTTCATAAGCAAAAGCTGATAAGAATTCGTAGCTCCTAAGTATGTACTTGTGCATACTCAAGATCCTTCTATGTTATTAAGTAAAAAATGGCGGTCTATGTATCTTTCCGTGCCTCATTTATGAATCAGTATCATTCTAACCAGAGGATTACTCAATCGATTATCTGACTTTCAAAGAGCTCATAATTCTTTTTGGTAATGTCAATTTTGGAAATACTCACGACCATACAAAATGAAAGAAGTGGTTCATCAATACCAAAATGCAATTAAAAGAAGGGGGAGGGGGGGAGTTATGGTCTAAGGCACATAATCCTAAGAGTATTGCCAATTCCTCTTACGTTGAAATCATCACGCATCGCCATCCAAAACTTACAAACAAACCTCAATACCCAAAGAAGCCATGAAGCATACAAAAACAGAGTTAGAGCATGATAAAAATAGAGCTGGTACATCAATTACAATGGGGTGGCCATGTGACTTTTGTTAAGTTTCCTCATATCTGGCCATTTCTTTTCCAGCAAAAAAGAATGTTTAGGGAAAAGTCAGATTTACATATCACCAACCCAATTCAACCAATGTGAGGTGCACTTGCATCCAAGGAAGTACTGAGAAAATGATGAAATTTAGGACCATACTTCATTCGCAAGGTCAACGAAGCGTCCATAATCAGGCAGCAATGTCGGTTCTCCAAAACTCATGTTGATCAGATCACATTTATGCTGCAGAAAGAATTACTGAACAACATCAAGATCCTCTATAAATTACAATAAGCATATCGACATGCTAAAACATTAATTCCTACCAAAAGAGTGCATAGTCCAAGTTCTTTTTGTATGAGAGAAAACAAGCATCGATCCTTACTCACCTCAACAGCAGCTATTAGTGCTCGAATGAGACCAGTTCCAGTCTCCATTGAAACTAATCGTGTATCTCCAATTTTACAAGAGATCAACTGAGCTCCAGGTGCAACCCCATTCAACAAGGGCTCCTGCCAATAATCATCCAATTAAACAGACAAATTGCTTGCAGCAATTGAAATTTACTAATGTTCAATTTTCACCACAAAGACAGTACCTCCGGATGGAAAGCAGTAGCTATACCAGCAACATGAGTACCATGAGGGGAACTGTCGGTTACGATACTTAATATATTTCCATCATCATACACATTGACAACAAATGTACAGGCATCTAGCTTGCTAAATATTCCAAATTTGCGCTCTATCCTGTAAGTTCAAAGAAGAAAGTTAAAGAAATCATCTTAATCGTCTCTTGGTCCATATGAAATTCAGCAGAAGAAAGGGGCGACATACAAGAAAAGGTTGAGCACGAAATTCAGTTTTCTAGGTCCTGCTCCAGTTGATTCTTAAGATTTATTAACAGTGACTCATACTTATCTTGGTATTTCCCATAAGAAAACGAAACTACAGGTTCCAGAAACATAAATGTTACAAAACATGATCTGCAACAAAAAAAAAAGTTTTACAAAACCAGGTATACTCCAAATGCCTTCATACCTATAGTTAGTAAGGGGTTCGAACTCAGCAAGTTTCCCGCAATTTGGGTCATCTTCAAGACTCTGGGTATCAAGAGCGACCCTCCAAACTTCTCCATCATGCCATACTACAGCATCTATGATGGGGCCCCTATCATCATAGTTCTTAAAGCATACATCGGGAGTTGATTAGTCCAAACACCAAAAAGAACAATAGGGGAGGATAAAAACATCAGTTTTTACGAGACTCACATCAGCTTGTTTTTGTAAAAGATCAACTCTATTTTGTAGATCTTCTCTTGTCTTCTTCAAATCTGTATCCTCAACTTTGGCATGTTTCTACACAGGAAATATCACGCATCTATAAGACAATGTTTATACAGTCAGAGAAAACCCAACTCATCTCACTGAAAAAAAAAATTGCCTGGATCAATCAACAATGCAAATAACTTCAAAAAAGAAGCGCACCTGTTTTCCTACTATATGAGACAGAACAATTATGTTTATTGAAAGTTGAAACCTTTAGCGGAACTAACATTTTCCACTCGAAAATTAGGGGGAAAAACAGGATGAAACAATTCGTCTACAGTCATCTTTTCAAGATCATGCCGTTGCTTTACTTAGGCTTACTATAGCTTGGAAACACAAGCAAAGAAGCATAATACACACACACACACACACACACACACACACACACACACACACACACACACACACACATATATAATAACAAATACTCCACAAGCAACATTTTAGACAACCTGATCAAATTCATCAACGATCTTCACAGCATTGGCAATTTCTTCTTGGTTTCTCTCATCCCACTTCTTTTTCCTTTCTTTCTGCAAAGAAAGCAAATTCATTTAAGATGTCAACGTATAGATGAGAAGTGCAAAAGTTAGAAACACTGTTACCTTCAAACGAGATGTCAAAGTGTTCGTAAATAGCTCATAGACTAACTTACAACCCACATGCCAATCACCAGAAGGGTTTTTCCAGGATGTATTTATGGTGAGAGAAGCCCCTACAAAGATACGAAGCAGTGAAATTACGCGATACAAGGTCTTTGGTGAAATCGTTTAAATGCAGAAAAACCAGATGAAAAGAGAAGACAGACTCTAAATAAGTACAAGAATTATAATGAATGTGAACGTCACCAGACTCTCGGATTGAAAAGTTCCATTGAATGCCACGTATCACATGAATTGACAATGTCAACTGTGATATCCAGCATCCAACCGTTTAATGAAACAAGGACACTTGATACTACAGACCTACCCGAGAAAGTGCTTTACAAGGAAAAGAATCACGCTTTCAGAAAATTTTTGCAGATATTGCATTGCAAGCAAGCTACGTCCAGCTCTAACCTATCCCCCACCCCCCAAACCACAAAAAGGAAGATAAGTCCAGTTTTCAGAAGGCCCTCAAGTAACATGGGTAACTCCCTCAAATAGGAAATGCTTAAAACCATTCAACATACTGCATTTCCCCCAACAGAACTTATTAATTCTTAGATCAGAATATCAACTCTCAAGAAAAAGAAAGGAAGCGTTAACATTTCATAGGTCAATCAAGGAATCACCTGAAGCTCCACGTATGGACCCATTTGCATCCGCCTTAACCACATTTGAGGTATCAATATCACCACTCCCGGTGCTGAAGAGAGAAATGCTCATGTTCATGCACTTTATTCCATAATAGGAAAGTCAATGACGACAATATTAAACATGACATATTTTTAATTACCAATCAAGAACATCTAGGATTTTAGGCTTCCCATCTGAAGTGACTTGTAATCCAGCTGCAGCTGGGTCAACACCCGTATCTGCAAACCCCATACCCATTCAGTGAGAGAATCACATGCAAAAGCATAAGATCATACATACACTTCATCATTCATATAATGCCAACGAAGATACGTTTGAGTTTTCATATTCCTAGTCCAGCTTAATCTTGACAATAATAGATGAGCTAGACCGAAGCAAATAAACTGCAACAAGCACATGGGAACCGATTAAGATTTGTTATGATAAATCCCCTTGGTCTCACTCTCAAACAGCGAGCTCCTACTGGTTTCCCTATTAAGTAGAGATAGCAAGACCAGATAACCCAGCCATTATATGCTCGATCAAAACCATTTTGTATCCCAGTGATGACACAGTAGATGCACAGAAAGGGAAAGAAGATCCATCAATCGAACTGAACAATGAAATGCCACTGCGCACTCAGCGGTTCAGAAAAAGGAGACCACCACAACAGCTATCATGAGTTCCGCCACAGCGGCGACAGGTTCATGTGAAAACCACTTCCGAGCTTCTAATGTTACATACTTAATCGAAAGAAAAAGCCGCAAACTTTATAACAGAAACCGCACAACAACAAAATTTGCTTAATTTGTTTAATTTGCTAATCGCCGTTACCTCGACTTTATAATAGAAAAACAGAATCGCAATCAGCAGTGACAAGGTCGCTGAGCTACACTAGCAAAAACTACGCAGCGGCAACGCGACCGCGCCGAGCATAACCCGATGCTCTCCAGCAACGAATGATTTATAGTTCCTACTTCCTACTTCATTTCGTCGACCCAACCTCCTTCGACCAATCATCTAAAGCATGAGATTCGAGTACCGAAGATAGCGATGACGACGCCACGGCCGTCGTACTCCGGGTGATCCTCGACGAAGCGATCGGCGCCGATCTCCTTCTTCGGCATGAGGGAAGCCAGGAACGTGGACTCGTTCAGCTTGAAATTGCGGAGCGAGCCATTGTCACTACCACCGCCGGTCGCCGCGCTGATCGAAGAGCAAGGCATGTCCCTTAATCCTCTCCTCTCGCCGCCCCCGCCGCCGCTGCCGCCGGTATCCCTACGCCACCCTCTCTCCAATCGAGTGCCTCTTCTTTTGAGGTGGCGATGATGATGATGGCGATGGTGGAATCTCCGTTGTACGGAGGGAGCAGAGAGAAACGTGGGGAGGAGGCACGAGCGACGTGAGCGTGAAGACAGAGATAATTTATACGCTGATGGCGCTGCGAATGCTGAGGTGGCGTGCATTGTCCGGTCGGGTCGGGTCGGGTCGGGTCGGGTCGTGGACGGGAGGGGAAGGGAGGGGCGTTTTGGGAAATGCGCGGCGGAGTGGGGGTGGCGGCGGAGGAGGTGGAGGTGGCGGGCGGCTGCGGGCGACACCTGTTGATGATAGGCCCTTTTTAATGGCTGGGTTTCGGTCGGTCGGGATTTGCGTGGTTCTCGTTTTTGGTGGGGATCGATCGGCGTGGGCTCGCGCGGCCCGTAATGACATTTCGCTCCAAAATGAGAAGGATGACGTAATCCAGCACGTGGAGTCGTGGACCATCGACTGTGGCGATTCGAGTATCGTGGGCCCTGGGGGGCCTTCTTTTGTCGCTCTAGTGCGATCGATCGCACGGGCCGGGCCGGGCGGGGCGGGCTCGGACGGTAGCGGATCCGCCTTTCCCGTTCAGGGAGAGGGATCGTGCGGAGAGGAGGTGAGTGTTAAGTCGCGTATATTAGGATTGATCGTGTATGAAAAAAGATTAACATCGCCAAAAATCCTAAATAATAATTGTTACAACATCAATATCCCGAATATTATTTTATTATGTCATCAAAAATCTTAAGGTATTCTCACTATAACATCAATATCCGAAACTTTTTTTGTGTATCAAGACCTCCAAACTTATACATGAAAAAAAATTAACGTTTTATGGAATGGTTCTAGTTTGCAGTATTTGTGACCTGAATAAGAAAAATTTTAGGATATCTGTATTACAATAGGCAAAGTTTAGAATTTTTTTATGATAAATATAAAGTATTTGTGTTATATTAATAAAAGTTTAGAGTTTTTTGGGGACACGTAAAAATTTGAAGTATTGATGTCATGTCACAAATCATAATGTGACTTTTTCTTGGATATTTTCTAGAAAGAAACTTCCTATACATTGTTAAAATCACTACAAAGAAAAAAGAATCACGTTGGATTAAGAAGTATATAATAAGAGGAAAAGAATAATGAGATATATTTGAAAAATGAAAAGGTAAAAAGGTATCAGATTTTGTTCTCAGCAAGCATGATTGTTTTTTAAACAACGCAATAGTATCACCATAATGTCAAAAGATAAAATTCTGATAGGGACGCATTGCGTTTGTCCTCCGCAAAAACAATCCATCTCGTGTTATTCAAGCCCCAATTATAATTTTTTGAATTGAGCGGCCTCAAACGAGTCTCTCTCACTTTGGCCCTCCAAGTCGAGCAGCTTTTCAAGGAAAAATTAAAATGTTTTAAGGCTCCATTTGTTTCGCAAAAAAAAAAATTGTAAAACATTTTCCTAAAAATGACAGTTTGTATCGCTTATAAAAATGAGCAAACAAAAAATATTTTTATCGTTCATAAAAATGTCTAAACATAAAATATTGTCGATAATGAAAATATTTTTTATGGGTTACTTATTTTAAATGATACAAATGATTTTTTTAAGAAAATATTTTCTGAATCATTTATTTTCTGCAAAACAAAAGAGGCCAAATTGTAATCGGGCTTTAACACAAGTATTTAGGCTAAACAATTAGGCATTTTCAAAGATGGGCTAGACCTTAGTCATTCATGACCAATCCTATGGTTACGTTTGATTGTTTAGATGAAGATTGGGACTTAAAACGATAATGTGGGATCCCTGATATTAGTACTCCTCTAGAAAAGATTGGAAAATAATTTCATTACTTAGATTGAAAAGTTGAAAATTATAAAGTACAGTTAAATTATAAAGATGAAAAGGAAAGTACAAAATCTATGGATTGTAGCCATGCTACTGGAACGGTGGCCACGATCAAAGATGATGACTACAAAAGTTGCCTCTACATGGTAATGTAGATTCACATATCTGCAACCAAACATAAACGAGGGGTGAGGGGATTTTGAGTGAGCACTAATGTTCCTTTAGAATACATTTAATCGTCTAGATTTTTAACTAAAATGGGATTAGATACGATATGAAATTTAGGGAATTTTATTATATCCTATCAACTGTAGGGGAACCATGCTTAGAACTAGGGAAAATCAAGTTAGTTGCAATAGATATGATATCCCACAATAAAGCGAACCTTATGTTTAAGCCTTCAAGGGATTGCCTTTTAACTGTAACAACCGAAAATTTAGTTCATAACATAAAGGCACTCAAGGATGATAAGATAGTAACATTTCTACCTTAGCCAAGTTGTATTTCTTAGAGAATCCTACTAGGCTAGAGAATAAGTATTTAGAAAGACGTAAAGAATTTTTGCAAGCATACACTTTACTCAAAGGAACTCTGCCCAACACAATACATCTCATTTGCCCTTTATAGGTATTAAGAAGTTACAAAAAACAAAGACCATACCCACAGGTCTTGAAAACACACAGGCTACGCCTGCACGTGTGCTCCACACCCAGGCAGTGTGTGCGGGTGCATGGGGCCTCCGATGGGCGCGTGGTTGGCGACTGCAGACTCGTATGATCATGCACTACGTTGTGGTGCATTTATGTTACATGTTTGATAATTTTATGGTTGTGAAAATACATATGAAACCCTAAAAATATGTGTATTTTTAATATATTTTCGTGTATTTTTCTTGTATTTTTCTGTGATTTTGGAAATACAAATATTGATTTACAAGTCTATTATCACATAAATATTATAAAGAGTGTGATTCATTGATAATATATATATATATATATATATATATATATATATATATAATTTTAACATTTATTAATCAATAAAGCAGTGTAATTATCATGATATGTGATTTTAATGATATATTGCCCTATCACTAAAGTTAAAATCACATGTATATAGTGTATGTAAAAAATAAAGTTTATATCCCTGGTATGAGAGAACTTCAAGAATTTAATTGAGTTGTGACCGCCAAAATGGCACCCATGATTGGGTTTGAGAAATATCAATCTCATATAATGATGGGATGTCTCATAATCTAATGCGTGATCATACTCCCAAATGAGGTGATTGTGTGTTAATTGATGGAGAGATAAATGATGGTATGATGGAAGAATGACTAATCCTAATGATTCATATACCTAAAGGTAATGAATTCACAAAAGTTAGAATATATATGTGGGAAATGTATAACTGCATATAATGTATTCTACCTAAAGGTGATTATATGATTTTGCATGTAACTCTCTATATGTGTATTTATGCGTCAAGTTACACATTACTCACATGATACTAATTATATACATTACTTATTTTTCAGTCACATTTTCTGTAAACGGTAACTCTATTACTATTGAGGTTCTTGCCGGTTCAAACTTTAAGAGATTGAGAGAAGATTTTTTTTGTTTGCTATGGAGATGGCAAATGTTTATATAGCTTTTACTACCGATCAACTGGCATATCTTACTACCGAGAGTACAAGAGCTCATAAAGCACATTTTGCTACTTAGGAAAAGAGCAATCGAATTTGTCTACTGTCCATGAAGCGTTCCATTCAGGAACATTTGAAAAATGGTCTGCCTGCAGACTGCACAGCTGATGATGGAAGCCTTGATGGCTAAAAATTGTGTCTCGTCTAATGTTAACATAGGGACATACCTGCAAACACTATTTAACATGAAGTATGATGGTTCTGGTGGAGTTAGGGATTATGTTCTAAGGATAGTAGATTTGCAAACAAAACTTTAAGCTCTCAATGTTGTTATTCCTACTACCTGCATTGTACATCAAACTCTAAATACTCTTATTCCTGATTTTGGAATTATCAAAACCAATTATAGTTCCCAATACGAGACTTGGTCAATAATAACCTGATTGCAAGTGTGATAGCAAAAGAAGAAAATTGAAGAAAGATAAACGACACATTGCCCTTTATGCTTTTGGTTTTGGTAGTGACAGTGGTAAGAAGTTCAAAAATTATATTCATAAGGGCAATTCTGAAGCTATTGGCCCTTCTAACAATAAAGAAAATTCTAAAGTTGCTGGTCATTCTAACAATTTGAGTCCTAAAAAATCATCATTCAAAAAGGATAGTGTTATTTGCTATTTTTGTAGGGAGAGGTGACACGTAAAGAAACGTTGCAATAAATATAAAATTGGTTGTCCAAGAGAACCAAGAGTGAGCCTAAAGCTAATGATTTTTTGACATTTATTTGTGAATCCAATATATTTGAAGGTCTGTCTAGTTTTTAGTGGCTAGAAAGTGGTGCAACTAATCATGTTGCGTTTACCATACAGGAGTTCATAAACCAAGAGATGCCAAATTAGGATAAATCAAAACTTACTGTGGGAAACAACATTATAGTTTACGTCGAGTTCGTTGAAAATGTTATTTTGATTTTAGATTCTAGTTTTAGGATGATATTGAGAAACATTTTTTACGTACCTTCTTTTAAGCGGAACTTAGTTTTTGTGTCTTGTTTGAATATGTGTGGATACTCTTTTGAAATAAAGAGCAATAGTATTTTCATGTTTTATAATTTAAATAAGGTTTGGTGTTGCAATTTATTCAATGGATTGTATCAATTGTGTTTTGTTATAATATGTAATATATTTTTATTATTCTAAATATAATCACAATATTGTATTCCCAATAAATTCCGATTTATTGCCCAAATTATTACCCACGTGTATTACGTGATCTTTGCCCATTAATATATTACCATAATGGTCTTGATGGAAGATATCGGTAATGTAATAAATGGAATAAAACGTCAGGTCATCTAGTTCAAACCCTAATCACTACATAAAACCACACCATCAGGTTTGAGGGGTATTGACTAGTAGAACAGGATATACAGATCTGGTATTTCCCATATTACAGATCAATCGTGCTACGTGGATCCTTGAAGGTTTTGGGTCTTCTACTTTTGCAAATTTCATCAATGGCCGAAGGTATGTTTTTTTTTTTTTTTTTTTGGTAAAAGGTAATAAATATATATATATATATATAGTTAAGGCAAATTACAAAGGACCGGCACTAAAACCTACACTCAAACCTCAAAAGAGACAAAGTGTAGGGGAGCCAAAGAAGAAGCCACAAAGGCAAACAAGAAAAGCCACAAGGGCAACAGCAACAAGAACAAACAAGCGGGAAAGAGAAAAAACAACAAGGCTGACCAACCCTCAGCACCAACCCTCAGCCCACCAAAGGAAGCGGCTAAGAAACAGAGAGCCAAGAAAGGCTAGGAGCAACTTGCGCAAAACAGTAACTAAGGAGCACTGGGCGGATGAGAGAACACCGCAGGGTCAAAACCCCAACCACGCTGAAGCCTCGTATTTCTTGGGTTAGGAGGAACATCTTTGAATGTTATAGCTTTATCCCTCACAACCTTAATAAGGTGGTTTTTAAGAGCCGAAACCACTAAGGATTCGCCCCGAAATATAATCGCATTCCTCTTTTTCCAAATAAGGTGACACATAGCTCCAAAAGAGAATCGCGCAATGCAATGGAAGAAGTCGTTACCGGATAAGAACTTTAAAGCCCAACTGAGGATGTCTTTCCAACATCTATTCCGCCACGGGAGGTTACACCTGGCTGCCCAGAAGTAGGCTAGAGAAGCCGAGGTGTGACACCCGAAGAATAAATGTTCAACAGAATCTGGAACATCATTGCAGAAGGCACAAACATTATAGTCGATCCTCCCATAAGAAAGAAGCAGCATCTGAGTCGGCAGGCGATTTTTGGTTATAAGCCATAAATTAAATTGGAACCGCGGGACTATAGCATTGTCCCATACAAAAGACGCCCAATCAACACGATCCTTCTTGACTCTAATGGAATTCCATGCTGAAGCTATAGAGAAGGAACCAAACATCGAGCACCGAGTAAACCTGTCGCGAGCCGAAGAGAGGACCGGAAGAGAGATCCCCCATCTTTCTAAAAAGGATTTAAATAACCAACCCACCGGGGTAAACAGATCCGCAACAACAGCATCGTCAGGAAGACATAAACCTTCACAGAATGAGCAAGGAACAAAGGCATCAAGCGGGCCACAAGATAACCAGTGATCATGCCAAAGAGACACCGATAGGCCATTTCCAATCTTCCACGAAAAGGATAATCGAAAGTAATTTCTCGTTGAAGGATTTTTTCCATGCCCAAGAACATTGACGAGGCCGGGAAGAAATCCAAAAGTTTCTTTTCTTTAAGAAGTTAGAGTGTACCCACCGACATCACAACGATTCTTTATCGGTGAAAAGAATCCGATAAATTTAAGCATGGAGGCTTTGTTGCAATCTTTGAGTTTCCGAATGCCTAAACCGCCCTCAACCTTCGGGAGACGGACATCGTCCCACGAGACTTTGGCCCCACCACCGGCCAAGGGTCGTGCCCTTCCATAAAAATTGTCTCAAAATGCGCTCAATACTATCTATTACCGAGGACGGAAGGTTAAATACACTAGTCCAAAATGCTTGAATTGAAAGGAGTACCGACCTTATGAGTTGTAGCCTCCCAAAGAAAGGACGAAAGCGATGTGCCCAAGATTGAACCACAGCGTGTACGATCGGTCAAAGCAACACAGTCTGCTTTGCCCAATCTAGTAGTAATAATCGGAACACCCAAATAGCGAACCGGCAATTTCCCTTCCTGAAAACCGAAGGCCCATTGCACCCTATTATGAAGAGACGAATTCCCTCCTGAGATGAAGATCTCACTTTTGTTTTTATTTGGGAAGAGGCCGCTCCATGAGGAGAAAATGTCCAGACCCCTTTTAGCAACATCACCGACGCCCAATCGCCTTGACGGAAAAGGAATACGTCGTCGGCGAAAAAGAGGTGAGATAGCTGCACCGATTTGCATCTCCAAAAATATTTGAAGTCATTGCTAGCAGTATGGGAGAGCAAGATTCCAGAGAAAATTTCCATGACTAAGGTAAATAGGTAAGGTGACATAGGATCACCTTGCCTAAGTCCTCTTCCAGCAGGGAAAAAACCATGTAATTCACCATTGATAGAGATGGAATATTTCGGCGTACGTACGCAAACCATAATTAGCATAATAATCCACTCAGGGAAAACAGAAGGCACGGAGAGCAAGTTCCAAGAAATCCCAATCAACCGTGTCATAGGCCTTATGGAAATCAACTTTGACAAAGACATTTGGGCAAATAAGGCTCTAAGTGAAATCCAGCAAACAACTCTTGAGTGATGAGGATATTATCTCTAATCCTCCTACCCTTTACAAAAGCATTTTGTGAAGGGCTTATCAAATCATTTAAGACAGCAGCAATGCGGTTAGCAAGGATCTTCGTAATGACTTTATAAATGGTATTGCAACATGCGATAGGCCTAAAATCAGTGACTGCACTTGCGTTAGGGACTTTAGGAACTAGGGCGAGGATAGTGGTATTTACCTCCTTTAAGAGCTGTCCCGAAGAGAAGAAATCCTGGATTGCTTCCACCACCAACGACCCCACTAAATCCCAATTAGTCTTGTAGAACTCTACGAGAACCCATCGGGACTGGGCCTTGCCTTTGGCAAGAGAGAATAGAGTATTCTTAATCTCGAGGGAGAAACCGGCTCACATAGGGAGCGCACCTGAGCATCCGAAAGCGGGTGACGAACAAACGTCTTCAGCTCCTGAAGCGAAGGTTTAGATAAAGCCTCATGATGAGAGAGCAAATTTGAGAAAAACCGTACAAAAACTTGCGGCACAAGAACAGGATCAGTGATAATAGCCCCTGACTGATCTTTAACGGAAAGGATCCTATTAGTAAGCTGCCTCCTCTTCACCGAATGGTGGAAAAACTTAGTATTCCTGTCACCTTCTTTTAGCCATCTCACTCTCGACTTTTGTCTGAAGAAGGATTCTTCTTGATTCCTCAAAACAACAAAAACATGACGCTGAGATTTTTCCAACTCAGCAAGTGAAAGGTTGGAAGGGTCCGATTGAAGGCTAACTTGAGTGCTTCGCAGGGCCTCTCTTGCTTCGGCCGTCCTCACAAAAATATCCGAGAAGGCGACTTGGTTAAGTAACTTGAGTCGATCTTTCACAATTTTTAACTTGGAAACAAGCATGTACATTGGAACGCCTGTGATGGAGGAGTCCCAAGCCTGGCGGACAATTGAGTTAAAGTCGGGATGGTCAGCCCAAAAATCAAAATACTTAAACGGCTTCCTCCTATGGACCGGTTGAAGAACTCTGACGATCATAGGAGTATGGTCCGAGATACCAGGGTTCAAAAACGAAGCCTCAGAGAATGAGAAATCAAGGTTCCATTTGTTGTTAACCAGAACACGGTCGATCTTCCTCATCTTCCTGGCGTCCCCTGCCGAGGTAGACCAAGTATAACGGAGGCCAATATATCTGAGATCCATCAGTTCTGTTTGTGCTAAGCATTGGGCAAACTCATCAAAATAAGGGATCCAGTTGTTGGAACTTCCAACTCGATCGGATGGGTCTTTAATGGCATTGAAATCCCCAAAGAACAAGCCAAGCCGAATCCCGCATCAAGTCATTGAAGTGGAGGAGGTCCTCCCACAAAGGTCTACGACGCACAAACAAATGCTCCCCATAAACAGCAGAGATGCAGCAGCTCACACCAGACATATTAAGCTTAAGGATTCCATGCAAAGCTTGGTCATTGATAGAGATAGGCACAAAAGAAACAAGATCCGGGTTCCATCCTACCCAGATTCTACCCCGAGACGAATACTCATAGTTTGCAATCCACTTCCAACCCCTAATTAAGGAAGCCGAGACAGAATCAAAAAACTCTTCACGAACCTTAGTCTCAAAAAGGCCAATCAGGCAGAGCTTATTAACAGCAGCAAATCTCCTGATCTCTGCACGCCTAAGAGGGTTGACCATGCCTCTAATATTCCAAAAGCCAAAAAAACATATCAAAAAGGATAGAGGGACAGAATTACTTCTTCTTAGACCTGCGACCTGTAGCAGGCGCTTTTGAAACCACCGAGGGTGGTGGGTCAGGGAGAAGTAAGAGGAGCTGATCTTGTAAACATGGCCGAAGGTATGTTGATCTTTACGTTTCCGCAATTCAATCCCGAATTCTGTATGAATTTATTTGTTATTGATAAATCGGGATCGCCAGATTTTAAGTTTATATTTAGTCTAACAGTTGGTATCAAAGCATGTTTACCTCTGCCTTGATGAAATTTTGGAATTTATTTTCATTGAATTATGTATGGGTAAATTCGGATTTCTATATGGCTTGGATCGGAATTTAGAATTTCGGCCAAATTCAGGCGACCCACCACGCACCACGCAATAATGGATCTGCATCATCACACCGCCATTAGGATGAAAAACCTTTAAAGTTTCGATATATTAATGATCATCGAAGGTTAATCGAGCGGTAAAATTTTGGTGGTTAGGGTTTTTATATGACAGATCATTTTTAGGCTTAATTCTGGTCAATTTATTGGTCGTTTTTGCCGGATCTTGAAATTATTTGTTCGTCTCGACATTCTCTTCGAAACCCATCAATCAATTTGGTCGGACATGGGCTGTGGGAGGAGACCCAGGCGGCGGAACGGACCAAGTCGCGGCAGAATAAGCGACGGAAGAGAAGGTCCGAAAGAAGACCTCAAACGCACGTGCCTGAGGGCTGCAGCGAGCGCGTGCGTCACACGTGCCTGAAGGACTGCGGCGGGCGCCTGCGTTGCATGCGCCCGAAGGGGAAAAGTGCGTGTGCGCTGGTTTTCTGGTTTTGCCCCTTAGGCGTAGAAATTTACAATTTTGCCCTTTTCTGTGCATAAAATTCTTGTTTTACCCCCTTTTGCACGTGATTTTACTGTTTTACCCTTACATGCAATTTTATGAATATTTTCTAATAAAAATGTCTAGTGATCCGTATATATTTAATTAATTAAGAATTAGCCACAACATCTTTGATTATATTAAATTATATACATTAAGAGCATTTGGATCACATATAGTCAAAGGCAATAATTGTAATTATTTACATTAATATTATGAATTTTATCCCACAGGAATTTTCAATATATTAATGTGATTAATTAGGATGAAATATTATTTTATCTTTCTTAATTTACCCATAGGGATTAAGGAAGGGAATATAATTTGATAGTTTCATCATGAAGTAATTATAAATCAATTTAAATTAGAAACTTTGCCCACAGACAGTTTTTGATGTTATGTGATTCATATTTTATAACAAGTTTTACATTAGTAAAATATGATTTAAGTTTTTTAACCTCATAAGTTTTATTTGATTATGATGCAGTCTTACCACCTATGATTAGTTCTGGTATAATTGTTCCCGAGCTTAATGGAAATAACTTTAAAGAATTGAGAGAATTAGTTCTTCTTCAATTGGGGTGCATGGATCTTGATTATGCTCTAAGGTCAGACGAACCACCTAAACCTACTGAGAATAGTACTCATGTTGAACGGCAGAAGAACAGCCCAAGTGTCATAACTTGGCACGGAGGGACACTTAAGCGCCATAACTTCAAAATGGTACACTTGAGTGCCAGTTTCGAAGTTAAATGGAACACTTAAGTGCCACTCCAGCGAAAATCCGGCCAAATGGCTGACGTGGCAACTTTCCGGCGAGTTTGGTCCAAACGGCGTCGTTTTGCACGCTGACGTGGCGGAGAGAATACAAAAACGACGCTGTTTCGTGTAAATAATAATATAAAAATTAATTAATTTAGATTTAAACTTAATTTTATTTAAAATATTAAGAATATTTAAAAAAATTAAGAAAATTTAAAAAAAATTTAAAAATTAAGAAAAAAAAAAAAGGGGGAGGTCGAACGGGGGTGGCCGAGGGCCGAGCCCTCGCCGCCGTCGCCGAAAAGGGCCGGCCCCAAATGCGGCGAGGGCTCGCGGGCCCTCGTCGCCTCCCCCGCCGCCGGGAAGGGCCGGCGACGGAGTGGGGAGGGTCGACCGGGGTCGCCGAGCCACGGCCGAGGCCGGCGAGGCCGGCCGACCGAGGCGAGGGCCCGTGAGCCCTCGCCCAAATCTGGGGCGAGGGTCGTGGCCCTCGCCGCGATCCGCGAGGGTTCGCAACCCTCACCGTCGGTCGGCCGAGAGCCGGCGACCCCGGCCGACCCTCCCCCTCCGTTGCCGGCTCTTCCCCGGCGACGGCGGGGAGGCTGGCGGCGGCGGGCTTAGCCCTCGGCCGCCCCAATCGAACTCCCCCACCTTTTTTTTTTTTTTTCTTAATTTTTTTTTAATTTTTCTTATTTTTTTAAATTTTTTGAATATTTTAAATAAAATTAAGTTTAAATCTAATTTAATTAATTTTATATTATTATTTACACGTAGACACGAAACAGCTTCGTTTTTTCATTTTCTCCGCCACATCAGCGTGCAAAACAACGCCGTTTTGGACCAAACTCGCCGGAAAATTGCCACGTCAGCCATTTGGCCGGATTTTCGCCGAAGTGGCACTTAAGTGTTTCATTTTACTCCGATATTGATACTTAAGTGTACCATTTTGAAGTTATGGCACTTAAGTGTCCCTCCGTGCCAAGTTATGGCACTCCAGGTGTCCCAACCTCCATGTTGAACATATTTGTTATGCTCAATGGAAGCGGTCCAACCGTCTCAGTGTGATGTACAAAAAAACAAAACTCTCTGCTAGCATTCGTGATTTAGTCATTCAGCATCACAATGTCAAGGGATTGCTGGAGGCTATTAATGCACAATTTGAGTCTTCAGAGAAGGCGCATGCCATGACCCTAATTATGAAGTTCTCATCATTGAAGTTTACCAGTGTAAGAGGTGTACATGAGCACATCATGAAGATGAGGGACATTACAGCTCAACTGAAGAATCTTGAAGTTGGGATGTCAGAATCATTTCTTGTATATTATATCCTGAATACTCTCTCACAAGAGTATGCCCCTTTCAAAATCTCTTACAACACACATAACACTAAATGGTCAATCAATAAACTCATGACCATGTTTGTTCAAGAGGAAGAGAGGCTACTTATGGAGAAAGAGAAAGTGCTCATATGGCAACACAGGATAAGTATAAAGGGCAAGGCAAGCAAAAGGGAAAATGTAAGATACCTCAACCTCCCCAAGCTGGCATTAAGAATGAATCCAAGTGTTTCTTCTGTAAAAAGAAGGGGCAAACCAAGAAAGATTGCGCCAAATTTAAGGCCTGGCTCAAAAAGAAAGATAACCAACTCGCATGTGTTTGTTATAAAACTAATATGGTTGATGTGAGTCACAACACTTAGTGGATTGATTCTGGTTCTACAATCCACATTTCGAATTTCTTACAGGGTTTTCAAAACCAACAGAAACCAGTGGGAAATGAACAAGGCATCTATTCGGGAAACAAAATGCGCTCGCGTGTGGAAGTTATTGAGACATGCAGATTAGTTCTCAGTAGTAGTTTTGTTTTAATTTTAGAAATGACCTTTTATATTCCTAATTTTTCTAGGAATTTAATTTCAGTTTCAAGACTTATACCTTTGGGATACTCCTTTGAATTTTCAGATTCAACATTCAATTTATTGTATAAATATGAAATTGTTGGGAGTGGTTTTTTGTCTGACGGTCTTTTTCGAATTAATTTACAAGACAATGCTATTAATAATGCGATGCACGTTCATGACAATGCTGATATAAAACGATGTATTAGGAATGAGGATTCCTCTATGTTGTGGCATCGAAGGTTGGGACATATCTCTATAGATAGAATTAAGAAACTAGTAAAAGATGGAGTACTTAACACTCTAAATTTTACTAATTATGACACTTGTGTGGACTGTATAAAAGGAAAACAGACTAACAAGTCAAAGAAATGTGCTAAGAGGAGTACAGAAATATTAGAAATCATACATACATATATTTGTAGTCTAGATATCGACTCAAATGGTCAGAGATACTTCATTTCTTTCATAGACGATTATTCACGATTCATATATCTCTACTTGCTTCGTAATAAGCACGAAACACTAGATGCTTTTAAGGTATTTAAAATCGAAATAGAGAAATAATGCGATAAGCAAATTAAGATCGTGAGGTCAGATAGAGGTGGAGAATATTATGGTAGATACACTGAAGATGGACAAGCACCTAGTCCATTCGCAAAGTTTCTTGAAGAGTATGGGATTATTGCCCAATACACTATGCCTGGTTCATGGGACCAAAATGGTGTCGCAGAAAGAATAAACCGAACATTGTTGGACATAGTGCGGAGTATGCTCAGCAAATCCAAACTTCCTAAGTTTTTGTGGACTAAAGCTCTTAAAACGGCTATATACATATTAAACCGAGTTCCAACCAAGGCTGTTTCAAGGACGCCTTTTGAGTTATTCAAAGGTTGGAAACCGAGCTTGCGACATGTATCTGTTCGGGGATGCCCATCTGAAGTAAGAGTCTATAATCCACAGGAAAAGAAGTTAGATCCAATGACTATAAGTGGGTATTTCGTTGGGTATGCCGAAAGGTCCAAAGGATACAGATTTTATTGTCCATCTCACACCACTAGGTTTGTGGAATCAAGAAATGCTAAATGTCTTGAGAATGATCTGATTAGTGCGAGCGATCAATTCAGGGAATTTGTTCCTGAAGCAGATCATTCAGATACTCAACCTTCCACCTCATGTACTGGATTGGTTGTTGCTTATAACGCCCCTTCAGTTCAACCAGTCGTTGAGCAACCAATCATTGAAGATCTACAACCTACTGATATTGATCCAGTAGACCCAACTGTTCAGCAATTACCAGATATTGTTGAACTTCCAGTAGAACAACAAAATCCTCAGGAGGATGTTGATGCAACATTAAGAAGGTCTACTAGAATGAAGAAATCAGCAATTCCTAATAAATATATTGTGTATCTACAAGAATCTGACTATAATGTTGGAGCTGAAAGTAATCCTGAGATGTTTTCACAAGTCATGAGTTGTGATAAATCCAAGTTATGATACAATGCTATGAAGGAAGAGATCAATTCTATGGCATCAAATGAAATCTGGGATTTAGTTGAGTTGCCTAATGATGCGAAGGCCATTGGTTGTAAATGGATCTTCAAAACTAAGAAAGATTCATTAGGCAATATTGAGAGATACAAAGCTAGACTCGTTGCCAAGGGATTTACTCAAAAGGAGGGAATCAATTACACGGAGAAATTTTCTCCTGTATCCAAGAAAGATTATATTCGTACTATTTTGACATTGGTTACTCATTTTGATATGTAATTACATCAAATGGATGTGAAAATGGTATTCCTTAATGGAAAATTGGAAGAAGTGGTTTACATGAAACAACCAGAAGAATTCTTCTCTAGTGCTGGTGAGCATTTGGTATGCAAGCTTAAAATGTCTCTCTATGGCTTGAAACAAGCATCCCGCCAATGGTACTTAAGATTCCATAAGGTCATCTCTTCATTCGGTTTTATAGATAATGTTATAGATCAATGTATATAACAGAACGTTAGTGGGAGCAAAATTTGTTTCCTTGTGCTATATGTAGATGGCATTTTACTTGCAACCAATGACAATGGGTTGTTATATGAAGTGAAACAATTTCTCTCTAAGAGTTTTGATATAAAGGATATGGGTGAAGCGTCTTATGTCATTGGCATTAAGATCCATAGAGATAGATCTCGAGATATATTAGAACTATCTCAAGAAACCTATATCAATAAGGTCTTAGAGAGGTTTCGGATGAAATATTGTTCACCAAGTATAGCACCCATTGTGAAGGGTGATAGGTTTAATTTAAACCAATGCCCGAAGAACGATTTTGAAAGGGAACAAATGAAGAACATCCCATATGCTTCTGCTGTCGGAAGCTTGATCTATGTTCAGGTTTACACTCGACCTGACATAGCCTTTGTTGTGGGAATGTTGGGAAGATACCAGAGTAATCCAGGTATGGACCACTGGAGAGCTGCAAAGAATGTGATGAGGTACCTTCAAGGAACAAAGGGACACATGCTTATGTATAGACGGACGAACAACTTGGAAGTAGTTGGTTACTCGGACTCAAACTTTGCTAGCTGCATTGATTCCCGTAAATCAACATCGGGATATGTTTTTATGTTTGCTAGCGGAGCTGTATATTGGAAGAGTGCAAAACAGACCTTGGTTGCCACTTCCACTATGGAGGCAGAGTTCGTTTCCTGTTTTGAGGCCACCTCATATGGTGTGTGGTTGAAAAGTTTCATATCGGGGCTATAGAGTTATGGATTCCATTGCTAGGCCATTAAGAATATTTTGCAACAATTCAGCTGCAGTTTTATGGCTAAGAACCACAAAAGTGGTAGTCGAAGCAAGCACATCGACATCAAGTATTTAGCCATCAGAGAACGTGTTAAAGAGAATAAAGTGGTCATAGAACACGTATGCACTGGATTGATGATAGCTGATTCTTTAACTAAAGGCAGGCCACCAATGAGTTATAAGGATCATGTATCTAGAATGGGTATTGATCCAATCATGTAAAGTTTTCTTTATATAGAAGAATTTGTGAGACTTTTATTCATTTATAATGTTTTTCTCAATATAGTTGTATACATTCAATTATTAAGAGAAAAAAAATTACGTTTGACCTGGAGTAAACATAAGGTTTATTCATTTAGTTATTTGATCACATATGGACTGATGAAATACATTGTGATACACGGAAGATAATACTCGCTCTAAGAGGATTTATCGCCATGATTCATGTGTTTTATTTCAGTATGAAGTTTATGTGGGTTTGGGTTAATAATTCATTTGATGGAATGTTGGGATCAAGTGGGACAATGTTATAATATGTAATATATTTTTATTTTTCTAAAATGATCCCAATATTATATTCCCAATAAATTCCGATTTATTGTCTAATTTATTACCCACATGTATTATGTGATATTTGATCGTTAATATATTACCATAATGGTCTTGATGGAAAATATCGGTAATGTAATAAATGGAATAAAAACGTCAAGTCGTCTAATTCAAACCCTAATCACTACAGAAAATCACACCATCAGGTTTGAGGGGTATTGACTGATAGTACAAGACGTACAAATCTGGTGTTTCCCATATTGCAGATCAATCGTGCTACGTGGATCCTTAAAGGTTTTGGGTCTTCTACTTTTGCAAATTCCATCAATGGCCAAAGGTATGTTGATCTTTACGTTTCCGCAATTCGATCCCGAATTCTGTATGAATTTATTTGTTATTGATAAATCGGGATCGCCAGGTTTTAAGTTTATATTTAGTCTAACATGTTTATCTCCCAACGATATGTACATTGCTTATTCAGCTGAAAATATTGTTTCCAAGAAGTCTCTACCTAAGGAATAGTCTTATATATTATAACATAAACGTCTTGGTCACATCTCTAGAGAAAGAGTATAAATGCTTATAAAAGCTTACATACCGCCTACTCTTAAAAGTGATCTAGAAATTTGCGTAGACTATTGTAAAGATAAAATGACTAAGATAAAGAAGAAAACTGCAGTTTGAAGTTCTGACTTGTTGAAGGTTATTCACACTGATATTAATAGACCATACACAGCAACTTTGTGCAAAAAATTTTATTTCATCATATTTATTTATGACTATTCCCGATATTGATACTTATACTTGATTAAAAAAAAAGTTTGAGTCTCTTAACAAATTTAAGATTTTTCGGACTAAAGTAGAGAAACAGGTTGGAAAAGTTATAAAAATTGTCAAATATGATCGTAGTTGTAAGTATTTTGGTAGGCATGGTGATGCTAAACAACTTAAAGGGTCGTTTGCTAAATACTTAGATGATTATGAGATAACAACTTAATTTACTATGCTTAGAAGTCCTGAACAAAATGGTATGACCGAAATGCGCAATCGCACTCTTACAAATATGATGAGGAGTATGATTAGTATAACTAATTTACTTGATTTTCAGTAAGGTGAAATTTTGAAAACAACGCTTTATATTTTAAATCATGTTCCTACTAAAGTGGTTCCATTGACTCATTTTGAGTTGTGGACTAGATGTAAACCTAACTTGAATCATCTTAAAGTTTAGGGATGTCCTGCAAAAATGAAGTTATATAATCCAACATTAAGTAAAATGGAAGTACAAGAATTGTGGAATATCATATAGCAAAATTTCTAGAATTTGACGAACCGAAAAGGCTAGTTGCTCACAAATTATTGAAGATGATAGTACGGTGGGGATTACTATATCCTTGTCTCTTTATATGCATATGATTATGGAGCCTCTTACGCCACAAACTGAGCCTGTTGCAGCTTAGGACCCTGTTGTTGAGACAGTTCCTAGTGAAATTCCTCAAATCCCTCAGATTTAGAATGAGGTTACAGTAGCTCCATTCAAGAAATCGACTAGGAAAAGACATTTAGCTATACCACCAGACTATGTAGTTTACCTAAGAGAACATGATTATGATATCGGCTGTGTTGTTGATCTAGTGACTTATACATATGCCATTTCATGTCCTCAATTAGATTTATGGCTAGATGCGATAAAAGATAAGATGCAATTTGTGAAACACAATGGTGATTGAGAGCTTATTCAATTGCCTGAAGGTTATAAGCTCACTAGCTGCAAATGGGTATACGAGACTAAAAGAGATTCCAAAGGAAAGATTGAAAAGTTTAAAGTCAGATTGGTAGCTAAAGGTTTCACTCAAAGAGAATGAATAAATTATTAAGCAATTTTTCTCTAGTTTCTTTTATAGATTCTTTTATAGTGATTTTGGCATTGGTAACTCATTTTGATATGGAGTTACACTAGATGGATGTTAAAACTGTTTTTCTAAATGGATGCCTTAATAAGGAGGTTCATATAGTGCAGCTTGAAGATTTTATGACAGATGACTCAGGTAAGCTTGTATGTAGATTGAAAAAGTCTATTTATGACCTTAAACAAACTTCTAGACAATGGTATTTAAAGTTTCATAGTGTCGTCACTTCATTCGAATTTATTGAAAACAAAGTAGATCATTATATATACTGCAAGTCAGTGGGAGGAAATATATATTTCTAATACTTTATGTAAATGATATTTTACTTGCAAGTAGTGACATTTGATTACTGCATGAGATAAGTGGATATTATCGAAAAAAATTTACATGAAGGACCTTGGTGAGGTGTCTTTTGCTCTTGGCATTAAGGTCCATAAGGATTGTTCTCGCCGTTCATTAGGTTTGTCTCAAAGAACATATGTTGATCGTGTTTTACAAAGATTCAATATACAGCATTACAATCCAGGAAATACTCTTGTTATTAAGGGTGATAAATTGAGTCTCTTATAATACCTTAATTCATATTTTGAGATTGCTCAAATAAAGGATATATCTTATGCTAGTGTGCTTGGAAGAATCATGTATGCTCAAGTTTGCAATAAGCCAGATATTACTTTTGCGATAGGACTTCTAAGCAAATATTACTCAAATCCAAGACACGATCATTGGGTTGCTACCAAGAAGATTTTAAGGTACTTAAAGAGGATAAGAGATTATATACTGATTTATAGACGTGTTCCAGACTTGCAGCTAGTAGGGTATTCAGATAAGATTTTGCTAGCTGTTAAGATGATCAGAAGTCAACGACATGATATATATTTATGTTGGCAGGAGGTACAGTATCATGGAAGAGCGAGAAACAAAAATCCATATCTTCTTCTACCATGTAAGCAGAATTTATAGAATATTTTTCACCTACTACTCAAGCTATTTGGCTCCGGAATCTCATTAGAGAGTTAACCATTTTTTATTTTGTGGATAAGTCCATAGGGTTATATTGTGACAATAACTCTGAAGTGTTGTTTATTAATAACAACAGAAGTCTCGAGGGATCTAAACACATGGAGGTCAAATTTTTTACCATAAAGGAATCAGTACATAATGTTGATGTTGCAGAAGATCATATTCCCACATATGATATGGTTGTAAATCCACTAACTAAAAGCTTATGCCCTTGTGTGTTTGAGCAAAATGTCATTAGCATAGGCTTAGGAGCATCTTGGGATACTATTATTTAGTGGGAGCTATTTTTATTTTTTTTTTTTCTCTAATAAAGTTTACATCTATGTTTGTTACATTTAATAACGTTTTGATATATATCAACTTTTACATTTAATAAAATAATTTTGAATGAATTATTATTATGTTGAATATATATATATTGATGAAAGTCTCAAGGTATTGTATAAACCTTGAGTGAAGACTAGGGGTATCTGGTTATTAGCCTTGAACATATGTCTTGTTACACATAAAAAAAGTTTAACCGTACATACAATGCATAATTAGGTTCACTGGAACCATAAAGACATTATCTAGCGGCACAAGTTTTTTGTGACACTTAAAGTAAGAGAATAGCAACTGATAAATGGGATCTCTCTATGAGAGATGTTATCCATTTGCCACACTATTATATTGAATCTATATCAATAAAGTTAAAAGCACTCGTGACTAGGGGTGTCAAGAATCGAACCGAATCGAACCGAAAAAATCGATTTTTCGATTTGGTTCGGTTTTCGATTCAGTTTTCATTAAAAACCAATATTTTTTTATTGGTTCAATTTTTATCGGTTAACCGAACCGAACCACAAACCGATAAAATCTGTCCTCCTCTCTTTCGTGACTTTCAATTCGTTGATCTCCTCCAGCTTCCAAAAGCACGATTTCCTCCGGATGTGATTTGCCGGCACTCAAAGCGATCTCCGCCAACCCCAAATTGAGCCCTCTCCGGTTCAATTTCAGCTTTGCGCTCGACAACGGAGTCTCCTCAATCCTCTTCACGGCATCTAGATCTCTTCCGATCCCCACCACTTGCTTCGGCTCCTTGAACTTGGCCGAGACGACTCTCCCACGGGGCTTCTTCTCGTCCCCGGATTTGGCCTTCTCAAGGCAAAGTGCCTCGAGCCTCAACGATAGGCGTGTGATCTCCTTCTCTATCTCCTCAATCTCCGCATTTATAGTCCTGCCATTGCCTTCTCAATCTACGGCTTTGGCCAATAGGGGCTCCAACATGCCCTACTTCCACTAGATCTTGTAAGGAACGGAGGATTTGAGGGAAATCTGGGAATTGGCGCACTCGGGGCTCCGGTTTTCCTTGCTGAAGTCGTCAGACTTGAGCGAGTCGGAGAACTTCACGAAGACGGGGTTAACGGACGACCAAGACGCCTTGGCAGCGGCGGAGTCTTCGAACTTGCCGTTGTCGAATGCGGCGTTGTTCCACAACTGAAGCTCCGGCACGTCGAACGCATCTAGGTACCCAAGAACACTCATCTTTCGGATCCCAGCAGGGCGAAATGAAAAGAAATCCGGAGATCCTTGCTTCTCTGGGGTGGTGGGTCGAGTCGATGATGATTGTTGAAAAAATGAAAAAAAAAAAAAATCAAAAACCAAAAGCTGAAAACCAAAAACCGAAAAACCGAACCCAACCGAAATTTCGATTCATATTCGGTTCGGGTCTCATTCGGTTCGGTTCAGAAGATTTTTCTAACAGTTCAGTTCGATTCGGTTTTTCAAAAAAATCGAACCAAACCGTACCGTTGACACCCCTGCTCATGACCATGGAAGGCTATGTGTGTATACACGCAGTTATCATCATGATTCAGTGTTTGAGATTTTATAAGATGGGATTGACTATTAAGAATTATCTCTAGACCAAGGTGCGCACATACAATACAATTTCAATTAATATAGGCCAAGTGGGAGGATGTAATAATTTTCCTAACGTAGGCTATATTAATTGATATTGTAATTTACCGTTTTACAATGTTTGTCTAAAGTGAGATAAAATGTTTCTTAATTAGTCTAATACTGGGCTGGCTAGTGTGAGCCGAGTTGAACCTAGCCTATAATGAGAGGGTCTAGTTAGAAACTTTATAAATAGTGCTCAAGTCTCTTCTCTAACCCTAATTCTCACTATTATCTTCACAAATAAGCATTTACCTAGCGCTAAAGGGTAAGAGGGCCGTCTCTAGTGGTACATAAGGCAATAAAGAAAAAGGACTTGTGCTTGGATTATCGCTTTTCTGTTTCCGCATCAAGAAAAATTGATTTCAAAACATGTGTGTTAATCTTTCTACTCGATTATATGTATTATTGTTCTAGTTATGAAGATTATGGGATTGTGTGTTTTAGTGTCTATAAAAAATTCCTAGTTCCTACTTCATTCTGCCGACCCAACCTCCTTCCATCAATCATCTAAAGCACAAGATTCGAGTACCAAAGATAGCGATGACGACGCCAGCACCGTCGTATTCCAGGTGATCCCCGAGGAAGCAATCGGTGCCAATCTCCTTCTTCGGCATGAGGGAAGCCAGGAACGTGGACTCACTCAGCTTGAAATTGCGGAGCGAGCCATATGTCACTACCATCGTCAGTCGCCGCGCTAATCGAAGAGCAAGGCATGGCCTTGAGTCCTCTCCTCTCACCGTTGTCGTGATCGGATCGGGGAGGGGTGTTTTGGTAAATGTGTGGCGTAGGTGGGATCCGATTTAAATGCTTTATAATTTTTGCGTTTTTTTTTTTTAATTTCTTAAAAGAGGAATTGTAAACTTAAACCATAATCTCCTTTTATGTCTCACTTGTAGGGGTGTGCATGGTCCGAGCGGGCGGTTCCTGACCTAGAACCGGGAACCGCCCACTAATGACCGATTCCGAAAAATTAGAACCGGGATCCACCCGTTTGTTGCATGGATCCACCCGGGAACCGGACTGCCGGTCCGGTCCGGTTCCTGGGTGGATCCATGAAACCGATCTTGACATGAAACAATTTTGGTTTTCAACATAAAATGACTACGTGACATCAAAGCAAGCCAAAGAAAGAAAAACCAAATTTAAGTACGTGGAGATGCGGATGGCGGGAGAAGTAAACCGAGGAAGAGACAGGGAGAGAGAGAACCAAAGACGAAGGGAGTGAGATGAGATCTAGGGTTTCTTTTAGTAATTTTTTTTTTTTTACTATTAAAAAGGTTCCGGTCCGATCCGGATGGGCGAGTGGGTGGATCTACCCATGGAACCGGGAACCGGACTGGTACCCACCGGTTCCCATAAATTGGAATCAGGAACCGAACTGGTTCCCTCAAGAATCGCCGGTTTCAGGCGGTTCCAGTCTGGTTCCGGGCGGTCCAGGCAGTTCCCGGGTATTTTGCACACCCCTACTCACTTGTTCCAGATGATGAGGCAAATCTTTGTTTCTTTGGTATTGTTGTTGCATCCAACTTGCTCTTTGTGTCCCTTAGCTTTTTTTCTTTATTCTACTTTCTTTCTTTTCCTGCAAAGATTCACTGATACTACCTTCTTCGCTTACTCTCACCTTTCTCTAAATTGTGAATCAATCGTTTATGGAAAAGAATCCACCGAGTCCTCCTCCTTTTTCCGAGCATGCCCCTACAATCACAACTCCATCATCTCTTAGTCTTCTTTGCAAATCTATATTTCGAATTTCAACATGGATTAGCAATTCAATTAATCCAAAACTTTTGACTAAGATTTGTGAATCCATCGATTCTATTAGACCCATGAACCAATCCTCCTGGTCCAATTTTTGGTTTCCGGATGGGATCGTATCCAAAATCAATCACCCTTATTTTTTGTCATTCTAGTGCAATCAATCGCATGGGCTGGCAGGCTTTTGGATTGTAGCAATTCCGCCTTTCAAGTCAGCGAAGGGGATCAGGTGGACAAATGGTGAGTTTTTAATTGCATATATCAAGAATTTATGAAAAATGTTAATATCACCAAAAATCCTAAATAATACCCATTTAACATCAATATTTCGAATTTTTTTTATTATGTCACCAAAATCTTAAGATATGCTCACTGTAACATCAATATCCTAAATCTTTTTTGTGCCATGAAAACCTCCAACTTGTATATGAAAAAAATTAATTATTTGTTATACTAGTACAAATGTACGGTATTTGTGACACGAAAAAGAAAGATTTTAGGATATTATATCACGATAGGCAAAGTTTATGATTTTTTACAATAAATAGAGGCTACTTTTGCTTTACTAGTGTAAGTTTGGAATTTTTTGTGATATAACAAATTTGGAACATTGATGCCACGACAAGCATAATTTAAGGGGTTGTTTAGATATTTTTTTCCAGAAAAGAAACTTCCTATTCATCATTGAAAACACAATGAAGGGAAGAGAACGATGGTCGATTGAGATGTAAAGAACAAAAAGGAATTGTTGACACTTAATTTTTATCTTTCAAAAAGTATAAAAAAAAACAAAAACAAAATGTTGTAAAAAAAAAAACGGAAGAGGAATTCGCATGGGCTTGGGCCCCTCCCTTTCTTCTCCTTTTTTCTTTTTTCTTTCTTTCTTTTCCCCCTGCACAGCCCAACCCGCGCCGTTGTCTTCTCCCTCAACCGTTGGCTACACGGGGAACCTGCGAAGAAGAAAGAAAAAAAAAAAAAAAGCCGAAAGCAGGGGACAAAGAGATCTCATGGTGGCAGGCGCATGGGGATGGGACGAGGTCAGAGCCGCCTGGCAAGATCCGCTGGTGGGCGGAGTCAGGTACACGCGCACGCGAGCTAAACGGGAAAAAAAAGAGGGAATCGACACACTGGAGGGAAGGACGAAGCATAGAGAGAAACAGAGAGAGGACCGGTGCGAGGAAGAGAGGATCCCTCTGAGCGGTCGACCACTGCCATTGATCGTTGCCGGAGTCGCCCTTCGCCTCCAACCCCATCGGAGCCTAGTAGACCGCAACACACACAGAGGCGGAGTGGGAGTTCAAAGGGGAGAGACTGAACCAGAGAGATCGAGGGAGTAGCTCGTTGTCACCAGAGGTCCGTTCGCCCGCCGTTGTCCGCCGTAGCCCATCACCGGACGAGGTAGGTCTCTTGAACCGTTGTCTTGTTTCTGGAAAACGCTGGGCCGGAGCTCACGACCGACCGGTTCGCGCGAGCTCTGGTCCACGTCGCCTTTGCACTTTGCTCCCGTGTCTTCCTACGTTACATTTTAAGACCCTTGAAGCATGTTCGGCGTTCGGTGGAGCCGGAATCCTTCGGGTTTGGTAGTGTAGACCATGTGTTTGACAAAATGTCTCAAAGAAAACTGAGAAACAACTTGCGTTTAAACTCGTTCGGATTCGTACTTGGTCATATATATGCGGAACCGTGCCTTTTTTTTTATGTTTTCGTTACGATTTCATGCTATTCTCGCGAAATAATCATGTATTGTTGTTTGGCTGAGTTTCGGTGAGGCCGTGTTCTGAGAAAGCAAAGCTTCGGGCGTGCAGTGGACACCCACGAAGGAGAAGACCAAAAATAAAGAAAAGAAAAAAAAAAAAAAAAAGAAAACCAAAAGAAAAAGAAAAGTAAGAAAAAAAGTCAAAAAAGTCAAACCAAAAATAAAAAGGTTGTTCTCGGGAAGGAGAATTTGCAGGGGGGTGCGCAGCTCTTTTTTTTTAATTATTATTATTATTATTATTATTATTATTATTATTATTATTATTATTATTATTATTATTTTAAAAAATCAAATAAAAAATGTTGGGTCCACGGGTCGGATTTGGGTTTACCCGATCCGGATCCTTTTTTTTAATTAAATATTAAGAATATATTAAAAATTCAAAAAAATTTCAAAAAAAAAAAATCAAAAACCAAAAATATCGAAAAAAATAATAAAAATTCAAAAATATTTCTGAAAGTTCAAAACTCTAAAAGCATTAAAAATTCATTTTTTTTAAAATTTAAAAAAAAACTAAAAATCTAAAACAATTTCGAAAATCCAAAAATTAAAAATTACAAAAAAATCAAAATAATAAAAAAAATAAAAAAAATTAATTACAAAAAAAATTTAAAAAAAAAAATTAATTAAATTTAAAAAAAAATCCAAAAATCCAAAAATGTTGGGGCTTGGTTAAGAGTTGTTACGTTTCGCATTCTTAGTGTAATTAGATATTTATTTGCTTTTATTTTGACTATTGCATGTTTAATTCGCATATCTATCTAAGTTTAATTGCAAGTGTTTAATTTTTAATGCAATTAGGATCTTGCTAGTTATGATTATTATTTTAATGATTGCGCACCTGCATGGTCACCTCACATGTTAGTGGATAAGTATAAAATCAATTCAAACTGTCTGACAAAAATTATTTTATTAAAACGAACAAAATTAGGTACCGAAAGGGCACTAATTGGTCAATTAGTGTAATCAAGTCCTCGAACCTAAATTCTCTGGTTACGTAAGAAGTGAGGCACGCTTCCATTCCTCACTTGGTTTCTAGCCGACCCCAATAGGCTAAAGTGGCGACTCCTTTTACGCAAAATTCTTAAAAAAATATCCCAACGTCACGTGGGGTATGGGGCCGAGAGAGCGCCTAATCACGCTGTCTGGGCGCCCAGCGCATTTTTTAGGCAATACCCGTAAACATGTTCCCTCCCCTCTAGGGTAGGTCGCGACAGGAATAAATAATGAATAGTTGAAAAATGAAAAGGTAAAAAGCTATCAGATTGTGTTTTCAGCATAATTGATTCTAAACAGAGGTAAAATAGACTCGAAGGGCTACGGCAAGGGTATCATCAGACTGTCAAAAGATAAAAGTTTTATCGCCACACGTCGCGATTATCCTCCGCAAGAACAATCCGTCCCATGTCATTCAAGCCCCGATTGCAATCGAGCGGGCTTTAGCACAATTTTTAGGCCGAACGATTAGGTCTTTTCAAAGATGGGCCGGGCTTGAGTCGTTCACAATTCATCTTATGACTACATTTGGTCATCAAAATAAGGATTCGGACACGATAAAATAAAGTGAGATCTCCAATAGGAACTATCGAATATATCCGGGTTTATCTAATCCGGAGGACGTCTCAAATACCATAAAAGAATTGTGTGATCCTATCATAGCTCAAATCCAGATTATTAAAGGTATATAATTATTACTTGCAGCAAACGTTTGGATAAAAGCAATTAAATAGGATCCATCAAGCTTTTATTGGAAGCACGCTAGATTCTTTCATCCATATAATTTCCAAGGGCGCGAACTTGATCCATGTAAATTCTTTTCTTTTTTTGTTGAGGAATATCGCCATCGATTGTGAAGCTGGAACCTCCATTCACTACCGCATTATTTAAGAGCTATGGTAGGAAAAAAAGGAGGAGGAAAGAGAAATGCACAGTTTATTAAATCAAAGTTACTAAATGGTGCGTTTGGTAACTATTTTGTTCTCGATAACAATTTTCGCTTAGATTGATTTTTTTTATCCTGCTTTTAGGAACAATTTTTTTTTCATCATTTAAAGACGTTTGATAGACTGCCCAAAATTTTTATTCTCATAATAGAAATATATTTGGTAAAACCCTTAAAATTTCTAGTTCAAATCATTTTTTTTAAAATTTTAATAATTTTATTTAAATTTTCTCTTTTTTCTTTTCTTTTTCCCTTTCATCTCCTCCTTCTTCTAATTGCCGGCAGGGCCGGTGATCCAAGCCACGGCGAGGCTTGTCGGCCCAAGCCTTGCTATGAGCTAGGCAAGGTTTAAATTGACAAGTCTCGCAGTGGCTCGGCATCGTCGAGGACCAGTGATGCTTCAGTGCAGTCCTCGTCCCTCGTCTGGCTAGTCGCTATCCATGGCCGAGGCCAGTGATCGACCAAAAGGAAGAAGGATAAGAAGAAGAAAAATTAGACTTGACTTTAGTGATTGTTTGCAAGAACAAGAAGTAATTTTTTTCCTACTTCTTTATTTTATTCCAAATCTCTTTTTGGAAACAAAAAAAATGGAATTTTATTCCCGAGAATAAAAAATTTACCAAACAAATTTTTGTTCTTTTCTTTTGTTTTGAGAAATAAAAAAAAAAATAGAATCAATCATTATTTAAAGTGTTATCAAATAGGGTCTAAATTAACATAGCGATCAACTATGGCAATAAAGGGCATTTTTCTTGTACGCCAATTTTGTAAATCAAACACGATGCACCTAGCATGATCCAAAAGAAATCTTAAGTCGACGCAGGCAAATAGATTTTCAATTTCATATGGGCATTATATCAACATATTCGCTGAGGTGTATATTATAGTTCGGACACTATAAGGCAATAGGGGTGAACCAAGCGATTGTGCGCGAAGGAAGAAGCGATTCGATCATAATGCAGACAGTGGGGAGAGGCAAAAGATAGAATTTACGAGCCAGCAAGCAGCAGTGACAACAGCCGAAAAGCCGATGCGCTTGTATTGAAAGCTAATAGTGAATGCTGTGTAACTGACTTGCTTCCATAAGCACACGACTAGAGTAAGAGAGTGCATTTAGTTTGGGACTGAAAGTGTGAAAGTGCGAGCCGGTTAGAGCACACTCTCCGTAGTTGAAGGAGAATGAATGCCACTCTCGTTTATCATTAGGGATTGCTTTCTTCATACTTGCATCGCTGATCATATAAACCAATGTAACGAGCACTTTTTATATATATTTCACTAATGAAATATTCGGAAGATCATGAAAATTGGATGATAGGTATGAAGATGCTTTCCGGCACATAAGAGAATTCTGTATTCTGCACTTTCGCCTCTTTGCTTCAGAACCTGAAAAGGTAATGTTGTTCTGGCGTCTGTGCAGGTTCTTACTTTATTCGAATGTATTTGATAAATTGGATGAATGGCTGGAAGCGTATTGAAAAAGATATCTCATCTCTTTCCCTATGCTATGCTGTTGACCCTTTTGGGTGATGAATGCAACGCCTAGTTCCTGTACACCCCCTTCTTGCCTATCGTTCAGAGAACAATCAATGTACGGAAAGATCGTCATATCTCTTCTGTGAGATGAACTTGTGGGAGTCCTGCGTGTCTGGAGCATGCCGTTTATCTTAGGGAAACAAATATGTAGATGCTAGTCCAATTCCAAATATGAAGCTACCAAAGTACTTCGTATTTGTAGGATCATTACCCGAGACTGGGATTAGGTTATGGCACGTCTTGTCACAGGGATATGGACAGTCGATCTCCTTGCTTACCCTTCTGCTGTAGTACCAGTCACCGACTGCTTCAGATATAGTCTGGAATGACATCAATGCGTGTTAAACTCGGACTAAAGGAATGTCAGCTAAATTTAGCGCATGTTAGCCAAAAAGGACATAGAAATGCTGCAAAATAGCAATTGACGATTAGAATAACTGTCGTTGAAGCGAATCTCCAGGAACTAGCAAACGGTGTGTAATCATCAAACATTTGGAATTTCTATGGACAGGATATTTTTCTAATGGATCGTTTGCGTGTGAGCAAGGAGGGCTTAAGGGTAAAATTGTTAAAAAAAAAAAAAAAATGAATTTGCCCCTCCTTAAAGCCACTGCACCAATACCTGACAAAAACATTTTTAGATCACGGACACAAGTACGGGGAGGAAATCATATTCAACATATATATATATATATATATAAAAGGCTTTACTCTGTCTCACGCCAATTGTTCAACCCAATCTCGCATTTTTACTTTCAGTCAGCTTTCACAGCACTGGATCCTTTGTCATCTTGAATCTATTGACAGTGTTATCTCACAAGTTCTCTGATGGAAGTTTCTCTTCTTCCTATTGCATGACAGTGCAAAGCATTTCCTAATCTTTCTTACCTACTGCTAATCTCCAGGCCAATGCAATACATTAGCCACATATTCAACCAACACTCTGAAGAAGCAGATAAAGATCAAATACCTTGTTATTTACTTTTGGGGAGTCAACAGCAAGCCACGTCTCTTGCAACTCACTCTGGCAGTGGGCAAAACAAGAATTAATGAATAGACCTCTCCCTGAGTATTGGTAGAACATTCTTAAAGTGGCAAGCATGTCGTTCCTGAAACCTAAAAGGTTATGAAGTCAATAAACTTCCTGTGTTAAACGTCTTAAAGAAACTTCTACTACATGCAGCAAAATGAAATCCATTGGTCGTGGAGCATTTGAGGATGCTTGGTGAGATGTTCGTTCAGTCTTATATCAGCCATTAAGTTGCAAATCTTTTGTTTGGTAAAAGAAATAAGTTAAGGAGCAGCTGAAGCATGAAAACTATAGTATGGTAAAGTGAAAGCGATACGATCAATCACCTTGCAATATCTCTAACTGGCTGTCAGTGCAAGCAGCTGGATCAAGTTTGCAGCGATTCCAATGACCATGTACATCAGCAGAGGTAGGGACCAATATGTGATGGAACTGTCCATTTACGAAGTAGAGCCGTTTGAAGCAATAGCCTCCGAAGAGCTTGGTGGGTTTCTAGCATATCAGAGCATAGCAGAAACTTACCTGGTAGACATCATAAGCCGAGTTCAAGATGAAAAAGGGAGTGGTGATGTACTTCAATGTATATTGTGGGAAGAAGCACTGCAAGAGGATGAGGTAAAAGTTATGGGCATGACATATCGAAGTTGTGGGTTGAGGTAGTCAGCAGTGAAGAAACCATACCAGAGCTGGGTAAACAAGAGAGCTAGTGCATTTCTTATCAAGATTCTTTTCGACACCCTGCATGGTAACTCAGATGACTAAATACAATGCTCATGGTTGAGAAATCGTGATTGTCTATGCCCATCCTACTGCTTATAGTGTCATATCTTATCTAACTTCCAGCAATTGTTCCTGCACTTATTTTTGTCAAACTAGTCATATGTATAAATTGATGACACGACTTTGAATATTGACTATGCCCAAAATTTTCATCAATTCACCTGCTCGTGAAGATGAATTAAAAGACCAAGAGATACCACTGTGAACAAAAGGGATATATGTTGGCTGTTAGCAATTCATAATTTACTCCATGGACCCCAAAAAGGGAGATAAGGACCAGCTATGAACCTAGAACAACCAGAAATATTCCATTTTATCCAATATATAGATTGAATGTATTCAATGTAATTAGTACAACCCATTTTTTAGATTTTTTTTTTTATAATTTTGGATCAGATTATTCATACTCTGAGGGAAATCACAGAAGCTTTACCTGTAGAGAAACGAGATCATTGTAAAAGGACCTCATAGTGTGGTTCAAACTTATGTCCCTTCTGCAAAATAGAGATCAACAAGCATAAATTCAATGTGAAAAATGCGTAGCCAGAGCTGAGTTTTAACAACACATACTCGTCAAGAAAGAATCCTGCATCACTCAAGCATTTCACGCTAGCATTCCTCGGTAAGTACTCTGCAAAATTATCACAGTGCAAGAAGGATGCTAAACCACCAGCAGAGCAACCTGAGAGCAAAGCCTAGAGACAACTGATTGAATTAGAATGGCTTAAAAAGGTTCGAGGTACCATATGACAATATAAAGATATGTATCAATTAGTTCAAGAGGGATGGAAATACCTTGTGCGCACGTCCCAACCCTTTGGGTAAAAGATCATGGATGATTGCTCGCCAAATTTTTTGCCCTCTGAAATACAGCAATGAAGTCTGCAACATTGAAGGATTAGTCAATGCCCAAAGGGTTGGAATGCAATCATCTAGCACTTCACCAAGTGAGAAAAGGGTCAGTAGTTGTGCATTATGCATTCGCGAATACTATCTGTGGACCTGGGGTTGTGTTGCCTCTTGATGGCAATTTGGTGCTTTAAACAATGGCGATTATTATTATGAGAGCGAGTACTGCTGTTAGAAGCACGAAAACGGCTTCCCTGCTTTCATTTGACGTTCAGGAATCAGGTGACTGCATTATCCTAATTAACGCCAGATGGAAAATGGCTCTGCAAAAATGGGGCTTTACATTAATATTTCGTTTGCTGCCTGGTGTTTGTTTTTATCTCCTTTTCTATAACTATACGTAAGCCTTTTTGGTATTTCTATTTCCCTTCACTTAAACAGCTCTCCCTTCCCAAGGACTTGGAAGAACTATAAATATTACATGTTTTCTGCTTCCAGAATATGCTTCTCCCAATTCTTCTTTCTAATCGATATTATAGAAGAGTGCAGAGAAATCCCATTTAAGGATTGATTTGGCAAATACCGTGTGGGTGTGCTCGATAATATATTCTCTCATACAACTTCACCAGTAATTTTCGTGGACATTTTGGCTTCAATGCTTGTACACTTTTGTAACATAGTCTCTCACATAATTTTCAGACCTTTGAGGGACCGGAGATGGAAGACAGTTTCAGGCAACCACAGCTAATGGAGACAAATTTTTCTGCCTCAACACAGACCCACGTGACTCTTTTTCTCGCCACAAACACGCAGGATGATGGACCCTGTGAATTTAATGCTGAATAAGAGGACGAGTAAGGGACTTACACCATTGTCAAACTTTGCATCACCAGCAAAGGAAGCTCCGTCGCAATACCTAAGCTTCACACGGTTCCAATTGTAAAAATCTGTTTCAACTTCAAGTTACTAAATAAATATATAAACTAAAAACAAGCAAGGGATCCTCAATGCATGCATGAATAAAGCACACTGCAATTGGAAAATATCGAATAAATCTCCACATTCCCATCCAGCGTCGACGAAAGAATTCTCTATTTCCTTCTTAACAAGAGAACCTCCATATCTCCTCGACTGTCTCTTTCAAAACAAGCAGCCGACCAGCACAAGGCCAACCCAACATGTATATACATGTACGAAATCCTCCAACAGTGGTCAAAGGAGACCTCTAAAAAATAATGCATTATCACACTATAACAATCCGAGGAAAGACTAATGCTAGGCAAATCAGGACTAATTAACCAAAATTTGTGCGAAATGTAAAGTAGCAAACTCTTACCAATGTCCATTTATGAAATTGTCACATTATTTAATAATGAATTTTGACAGTATTACTCGTTAAAAATATAAAAATTAGCCATCAGTAATTGCTTCGGAAATATTAATGTTCTAATAACGTCAGCTGGTACTATAGAAGTACGTACATTTCAAACCGTCGCTGTGGTGAACAATGCACCTACAACTCATGCTTTCGCGAGCTATTTCCATTGTAGGTCCGGTGTATATCCATACCCTATCCTGTTGCATTTATTAACTCATGCTATTGCTACGTAAGATCTTATCCTCGATGCATCGTCTTCTCTGAGTGGGATCGGAGTCACGTTGGAACAGATGGTGCCTTATGGCAATGCAAGAATCGCTTAAATTATGATATTAAGGTGGATATATCATCAAAAAGTTGAGGAAAAGACCGCGACTTGAAACCTTACCTTATTACAAAAACATTTTTCAAGACATGTTGATGCGACATTCTTGAGAAATGTGAGTCATTGCATGTATCACTCATATCTAGCAAATTGGATTTTGATGCAAAAAGAATCCTCCTAGTAAGCCATAAAGATGCTTAAATTGTGTATTTGTCCGCTTTCTACACCAAGTTTGCGATGATGTAATTTGATTAAAGAAATGTACCACCCCACGGGCGGCATTGTCAATGAGAATCCCCGAAAACAAAAGGATAAATGAAAATCATACGGGACGGCCTTCTGGCCATTGGCCAGAGGCTGGAACTCGGAAGGTCAAGCTGGAATCGCCCAATGCAGACGGGCTTCGTCTGTTCAGTTCTATTATTGATCATGTGAAGGGGACAAGAAAGGATGTAAGGAACATGGAAGTGTCCTATGAGACTTTTTAACCTAGATTGGCCAGATACTCCAACATAAACTGTCATATTTAACTCCAATTAAGAGCCTAGGACATCAGTGGGTACATCTACTTTGTAATGGAATTTAATATACCTAGCATTCATTTTTTTCCCAACCTGCCCAAGTCTCTCTCTTCATTGACAAATAGCTAGAGATTAGGTACGCCTGAGTTCTTGGGCAAGACAGTGACGAACGATTTCAAACTCTCGGTCTCATGAAACTGAAGACAAGGTATGTGGGTCGCCAGATGGGATTATCACGTGAAAGGAGGACACAGGCGGAATTACTAAATTGGCATATCATGTGCTTGGGGAGGACATTCTCGATTTTAAGTATAAAGTGGAGTGAGCTTGTATCCAGAAATTATTAATTTATAGCTTAAAAGAAGTCGGTGATCTATAAGGCTAAACCTAATCGATGGTGTTGGTTCTTTTTTTAACTTTTAAGATCACCCTGCAGGGTCAATTATTGGTTTTAGTATTAGTATCCACAAATTATGTTAAAATTTAGGTTTAAATTAACAAGCAATCCTCACACAAGGCAGATTACCTAGAAGAAAATGCAGCGACTTGAACTCTCGGCTCGCTATAATAGAGATCGAGTTAACATGAGGCTGAGAAATGTGTTTTATGTGTATTTATATTATAAAAAATGTCGATTTTCTAACTACTGATATTACCTATATATAAAAAAAGAAAAAAAAATTCTCATCTAGTCACTCAACTAGTGCAATAAAAGCTACTAACCTGGATTAAGAGAGGCATTGTTGCTGAGTATTCCCGAAAAAACCTCATATTTGGTCATGTAACGGGTAGATCCGCGACGACTGTTGGCTCTCTCCAAGCATGATGGAATATCATTGCACCACCCACCTCCCTATCAAGAAATTCAACGCAACTTAACTACAAATTGTTGCATGAAGTTGAATTCGCCAACCTATACACTAAACAAGATTTATGACCCACCTCCCTCCCAAGAAATTCAACGCAACTTAACTACAAATTGTTGCATGAAGTTGAATTCGCCAACCTATACACTAAACAAGATTTATGACCCACCTCCCTCTCAAGAAATTCAACGCAACCTAACTACAAATTGTTGCATGAAGTTGAATTCGCCAACCTATACACTAAACAAGATTTATGACCCACCTCCCTCTCAAGAAATTCAACGCAACCTAACTACAAATTGTTGCATGAAGTTGAATTACCTATACAATGAAAAAGATTTATGTTCACATTGTATGTGCAGGGAAACTTTCTTTCGTTCAAAAACAAACAGACGTGGACAAAGGATATTAGGTAGAGACCGCAGCATTGAGTTTTACAAGTGGGACCATGCTCCGGTCTCAATTCACCATCCTACTAGACTCAGCGAGATTTTACCCAACCAAACAATCCAAAATGGCGATCGGTAAGAAGCCCACTATGACATGGGGAATCTACTTAGACTCAATCGAAGCTCAAGATTCGATTAGTTCACTAGATCACTCAATCAAAGTTCAAAAAATACTTCACTCATAATATAATGTATAAAAATAAAAAATAAAAAGGTCACCCATCTAATGCGGCGCTCAAGATAAAGCATGCCACTTCATTTTCATTCAAGTTCTTGCACAACATCAAGATTCCCGGACATGATCATTAAAAAATTGGTTCACCAAATGATTGACGGCAATGGCGATGTACAGTAAACCGAAGGACTAAAATAACGCGGTGGGTTGAACCTAACTCCAAAGCTAAGCCATCCTAGTTATTTGGCTTCATGTGAAGATCACATGTCAAAAAAATTTCTAGAAAAAGAAAATTTTCGTTTTCGGCTCACACTAACAGTCACCTCTCAATTATGGATGCGCCCCACCGGGACACTCTCTCTGCAAAAAAGTGCACAAGGAAAAGCTGCCGCCTCCGCTGACAGCGCGCACAAGACACAAGACGAAACGAAAAAGCAAAGCCACTGCGAAACGACGCCGTTTTGAGATTTCACCCCCAGCCATCCAATGGTCCGAAAAGCACCAAAACCCGAGCACGGAGACGTGATGATGCGGCCATGTGAGAGAGTTCCAGTTCGCTACTCAGATCGATCTTTGCCCGAATTCGTTCGTTCACGTCTCGTGCAGTGTCGATATCTAAAGATTCAGCGAGTAGTGTTTAGTAAGAATCGACTTACCTCGAACTGTAAAAGCCAGTTGTTCGCTCCGGCGCCGAATCCTCTGTGGAGATGATATGCGGGCAAGCTCCCGTCCAAGCAAACTACGATTCGGAGGGACCACCAACCAGATTAGCACAACAGGAAACAGGCAAAAACTTCCTGTCGAAGCCACTGAAATCGATCCACAGGTCGTGAACCTTCGATTCGATTTGCTTTCAAGGGAACGGAACTTACAGGCTCCGATGGCGGAGGCGTTGCGGACGAGAGTCATGCCCACGATAAGCTGATTGTCCGAGGCCGAGCGAACGCGCCGAGGCTCGATGCAGAGCAGGACCACCGCGAGAGCTATCGCCATCGCCGTCGCCATTCCCGTCCTCATCTCAAAAATGCGACAGCGAATGGGCAGGCAATGCGCCGTCGTCTTCTTCTACTCGGAGCCGAAACATGGAAGGAGGGACCACGACGGGGGAGAGAAACCGAGAAAGCGAGAGCTGGAGGGGAAGACAATTATAAGAATCCTATCCTGATGGCGTGGTCGCGGGCAATATCATTCAATGCTTTTTGGCCATTTCTGGGGCGCCTTTTCCCTGTCTGGACTACTCGAAACCGACGCCTCGATTATTGGAAAGAAAATACAGAGAACCGAAATTATTCTGTAAAAGGAAAGCCGGTCACTGCTTGCTTTTGGTGAGACGAACCTCTTTTGACCGATGATCCCTTCTCCAGGAGAAAGCGAGGATCAGAACACCGGCCCCGGCCCCGGCCCCGGCCTCCGGAGCCGAAGCGGCAATGCCGTCGCCGCCGCGGACCGGAGCTCGTTCCGTTCTCGGCGAAGGAGAAAGATGGAGAACGGAGAGGGCGGGGGAGACGCCGGCAATGGCTTCCGGCGAGCTCGTGGACGGAAGCGCGCGCGACTTCGATGTGAAGGGCGAAGGAAGATGGAACGGGAGGGGGAGAAATAGGGGAGGAGGGAGAGGGAAAAGGAGAGAGGCGGGAATGGAAGGAGGGAGGATCGGGTAGAGAGAGTTATAGGCAAAATGAGCGGGCGGGACCAATCAGGAGCCGGATTCCGTGACGTGATAATTGGTTCTCTGTCGTATCCCGAAAGTGAAGTCCGAGCCATCTTCCTTACGGAGAAGCATATCGCTCGCACGCCCCTCCGTTCGCCGTCGAGCGAGTATCCGCTGCGTTCAAATTCGTGTGAGCTCGGGCGTTTCCCCCCGGTTAGAACGGGTGGGGTCAATGTGGACTCGTTAATGCCGATGGCGACATCGCGTGACCAAGTTAGGTAATTGTCACTTTGGGATTTTGATAGCATGTTTGAAGATGATGAGAAATGGATTGAATTGTTAATACATATCTAGCATATCATGAGACGTGAATATCGTGTAAAGTGTTTTGTCATTAGATGTAGCGAACATAGGATATATATACTCAATTTATGTCGTCTCGATATATTTGGATTCAATTCCAGCAGTTGTTGACCTGCTTAAGTCGGATTTTTGGACGAGGCAATTTATCCTTTCAAAGATGCACAAACCTAATTAGATTGGTAATTTCCAAACTTGTATTTTACCTTATTAAGTACAATGCAAATCAAAACGGGACTAGATGGCTCAAACAAAAAATGCAATCTAAACAGTTCGACATATGATGTGCGTGTTTGTTACACTCATATCCTTACCACTAAGCCCCTCATGGGGCTTTAAACGAGTTAGGTTGCACTCTTAGATTCACACAAATCAGGTTTAGTACCGCGGATTTTTCCACGCATGGTACCAAATTCGTTTCAATTAGGTGAATAATAGGAGAAGGGACCACACGTCCAAAATGATCATGGCTGTCGAATGACCTTTTGCTTGCTGAAGCAATGAGCTCGATGGAAAAGTGCAAAGGCGATAGGGTTTGGTGAGAAAGTAGCCGTGATTCTCAAAGAAACGTCCGTAGTGGGTCTCTGACTCTTTCCAATTTATGGAGGAATATTGCTCTCCAGCCGTCCGTGACCAGCGGGTCAGTGCGTCTGTTTTCACTGCCATCCGTTCCGTTCCGCCGGACCACTATGGCAGGTTCGTTCAGTTCGGTAATGTGTCCGATTCACTTTAGTGGGCCCGCGCTTTGGTACATTGTTTGAATCATTTGCTTTGAGAGGACATTTTTCGGAAAAATATTTTTCGCATTTTTGATGTTTGATTTACTTATGAAAATGAATATATTGAAAATATTTTTCTAATCAATGGAAAAAACTTTCCTACCAAACAGAGAAAATTTTCTTACAAAAACTTAAATTCAGGAAAATGATTTCCTTTTTAAAAGAATGGGAAAACATTTTTTAAAATATAATTAGCTATCAATACTTTAATTCGAAACTTTACAATCGGACATGAAAACTCTAACATTAACTTTCGGGGCCCAGCATTCAGACCAGGTCTCCGTTGGCCAAGCTTGGGTCCACTGAGGCCAAGTCCTAAATCAACTTGGACCTTCAATGCCCACGCCCAAGTCCATAATCCTTGATGACCATAGCCAATGCTTTGGCACCCAAACTTGGGTTCATAAAGGCCTTGTTTGGGACCCCGACACTTGAGCTCTGGTCCTGATTCTCATGCTTGAGTCCACAAAGGCCATGTGCGGGTTCTCAGCACTTGGGCTCAAGTCCTTGTAAATAAAATGTTTGTCCTCACAAACGTACTTAAAAATTTTATATTTTTACATTTCTTTTAAAACTCAATTTTTTTTTTTTTTTTGTTTTTATTTTTACTTTTTTTCTTTACTTTTATTTTTTTATTTCTTTTTCTTTTTGCTTCTTCCTCGACCAGTCGATGGCCATGACGATCAGCCCTAGGGGAGCTCAAGTCTAACCAACCTCGAGTGAAGCTCCATTTCACTATATCTAACGAGGTCAAGCTCACTTGAGGCCTCCCCAAAGTTTGACATGTCATGGCGAGCTCACCAGATCTAGCAAGCTCAACCACACCGAACTTTGGTAAGGCTCGAGCTCGCCACAAGTATGCGAGACTCAAGGCCTCGCGAGTCACGACAAGCTCGAGCCTCACCAACCTTAGGAAGCTCTCCTATCATTAGAATGAAACAAACGGACCCTTTTGTGAGGTTCAATAACCTATCATTATAATGACATTTAAAAGAAAACCTCAATTAAAGTGATTATTGAGCAATTATTAGTTTTTACTTGAATTAATCAATGACATTTATTTTTTATATCATTAATTTGTCCGATCTTTAACAAAGAAAAAAAATTATTTCATTTGTTATTAACTTTTATTTACATTTCTCACCAGCATTTTAAATTTATCAGCTACTATATGAATTTATCAACCTTTCTAATGTGCTACCAGCTTTTCTCTGATTAAGTCACTGACTCATTTTCAATTATCATCTCTCATTTGAGTTGACTAACAAGACATTCTTTTTCACAAAAAAAAAAATTACTAACTTAACAATTCAATTACCAATTTTTCTTGTCTTACTCATGATTAAATTATTAATTGGTTTTGCATTATCAACTTTATTCGATTTACTTACCAACTTAAATTTTTTAAGATACCAACTTTTATTAATCTTTTTCTTCACCGCTTGAGATTGCCAACTTTACATGAAATTACTAACATTTACTTGAGCGACTTACTATATTAAGTGAGAGAAAAGTTGGTGAGTCATGCTAGTTTGGGTTACTAATTTCTGAAAAAAGAAGAAGAGGAATTAATTAAAAGGGTTGCTGTAAAAGAAATAAAAGTTGGTAACTTAATTTAAAAAAGAAGAAGATAGTAGCCAAAATATATAATAAAAAATCTGGTAATTTTAATGAAGTAAGTAAACATTAGTAAGTAACTAAAATAAAGTGTAATCCAAAACTAGCCGGTAATTTAATATGGCAAGAGTTAGTGATTTCATACAAGAGTTAGTATAGTCAAAGTAGTAAGTTTTGCAAATAAAAGTTTCGAAGTTAGTATTAGACTGGGCAATTTGCATATTATAAGTTGATAATTTCATAAATTATTGGTAACTTGATAGGTTCTTGAGAAGTTACTTTGAGAAAAAAAAAACAGAGTCATGGCATAAGAAAGGAGTGCCAAAACTTTAATACAACGCTCACTTGAATGCCAAAAAAAATTTCGCTCACTTAAGAGCCACATCGAATAAAAATCAATCACTTGAATGCTAATTCCGACCAAATGTCCTACATGGAATTTTTTTTTTTACTTTTTTATTTTTTTTTATTTTCATATGTATTTTGTTTTTTTTTTTTTCTTTAGGGCCGACGAGAGTCGCAACCCTCCCGGCCGCTAGGTGGCCACAAGCAACATTGCCTACAATAGGTAAGGGTCGTCACAGCCTTGCCTAAGGCCTCCGCAGCAAGGGCGGCTAGATTTGAGCGAGGCCACAAGAGCCCCTCGTCGGCCGTTGGGCAGCCACAGGTGATACCATCTAGAGCGAGCGAGGGTCGTCGCGGCCTCATCAGCAATTGGCGAGGCCACGAGGGCCCTTAGCAATCACTAGGCAGCCACGGGCGACACCCTTAGAGCAGGGTTGCCCTGGCCATGACGGTCCTATGTGAGGCCATGATGGCCCTCTTCCACTTTGGGTGGTGTTGCTTGTAGCTGCCCAGAGCGGCCTCGACGGCCTTGCCTAGGGCCTTCATGGGCAAGGTGACTTCAGTTGGCGAGGGTCACCAATTTATCCCGATCGACCTTAAAGAAAAAAGAAAAAGAAAAAGAAAAGCAATTTTTTAAAAAAATAATAAATATTTAAAATATTAAAATAATATTCCCAAGCGGCCACGTCAGCTTTTCTAGCAAGGCAAATTGAAGGTGGCACTCAAGTGATCGATTTTTCAAATTTGTAGTGTTTAAGTGAGTGAAAAAAAAAATGTTGACACTCAAATGAGTGTTGTACAAAAGTATTTGAGTCATCGATTAGTTTTTATTGGTAAAAATTCAATTGGGAATTAATGGAATTAGACTTTAAGCCGTAAAAAGACACTGTTTTTAAAGAATTATGTACCCCATAATGTAATTGATGATTACGAGCAAAAATCCTTCATGATACAACAATATCTCAACGAGAATACCCAATGGCAATTTTGATATCTCTCCAATAATTCTCAGAGGAAATAATTTGAAACAAAGGTTGTATTTTTGAGAAAGAAAAATCAACAACACAAAAAATATGAGACGAAAATGATGAATTCTAGTAGCCTTTAAGAATAGATGCAAACCTTCGGAAATGGTTGCATTGTGAACAAATACTTAAATTAAGGTCTGGACAAATATAACCCTTCAAAGGTCATAAGAGTGCCTAATAACTATTTGGCAAAAAAAAAATTGGAATTAATGCAAACAAACACACTATTTCGATATGACACTAAGGTTATTTTATAATTATAAATTCAAACTTTAATAATAAAAAATAATAAGAGAAAATTATTCAAAAAATCTTAAATCTATTGTGATTTTGTGAATTCAATTATAAACATTTTAATTTTGCCAATTGAGTCATAAGACTTTTCACATTTTGTCAATTTAGTTTCTCCAGTTAATTTTGCTTAGAATTTGCTGATATAGATGTTGTTTATCTTACATGGTACCGTTTAGGGGTGATCAGTTCCCAATTCAATCTAGTTCTACCTAGGAATTGTGAACTAGACCATGAGGATCGATTTCCAATTTTTGGGATTGAAGGCCAGACTGGACGGTCCTAGGACCAAGAATTGAATCAGACCAATCGATCAATTGAGTCCGATTCGGTGCCTTGGCTAATCTCTTAGCAAAGCAATTAAAAAAAAAAAAACTAGAGTTGTTATTATTTTTAGGATTTACTGCTAATTTTAAGAAATTAAAAGCATATATATATATATATATATATATATATATATATATATATATATATATATATATTTTAAAAAAAATAGTCGGTTTGGTCTAGTCCGTTCCTCCCGGAACTAAGAATCGGACTGACAATCACCAATTCCAATTTTATGGAATTAGAAATTGGACCAATCTCTTTAGGAACCGGACCAAACCAACCGATTTGGTCAGCTACGAGCAGTTTTCAGTTTGGACAGTCTAACATGCTCACCCTCGGTATTGTTGATGTTAACGTAGACATATTTTAATATTTTTCTATTTTTTTCTTTACCTTCTTTTTTTTTTTTTTTACTATGGCTGGTGAGGGCCACGATGCCCTCACAGCCATGGTTGCTAGATCTCGAACTTGCAACTACCATGGCCACTCGAGCTTTGGGTCCGTGGGCACCTGGTGAGGCATGGGTGGCAACCATGGACAATCATTCAAAGTTGCAAGACATTTGGACTTGTGATAGATAGGGGTGACAATAGCGAGGGCGGGTACGGAATTGCATCCTCTTCCTCCCTTTGTGCCCGGCACGGGTCATATTTGTGTTACTCATCCCCAATTCTAGCGGGTATGCAAATTTCTTATCCCCATTCGCCCCATCCACGATAACTTCTAGCTTAAAAGTTTTAGATAAAATTCTTCGACAAGCATAATTTAACTTTTGCAATAATTAGTGGAAAAATTTGCAAGTTCTAAAAATCATTTATGATAAAAGAAAAACATGAATTTGGAATTCTTAGATCTAAAACTTACATAATTCTCTATGTTGTATGATGTGGAACTTTTCCCACCAACAAGCATAAATAGCCTAATGCATTTATATTGCGACTTCTCTATTAACCGGTGTGTGAAATTAGAGGGATATATATATATATATATGTATATGTATATGTATATGTATATGTATATTTAAGTCAAAATCACAATTTGTCTCACCTTATACGTTCTAAAACAGCCCTTGCTGTATAATACCATTTGGTGAGTTTTTTGTCTCAATTTTTACTTTCCAATATTGCCCTTACTAGGTATGGTATGAGCTGCCCACCACTTTCTTTTTATGCAAATATAACCACATTTTCTTCTCATTTTTCACATGTGTCAATATGATTTAGGAATATTACATAAGTTTTCAACCTATATCTTTTATACACGAGGGTTTCGTTTTATTCCTAGGATCATTTCACTAAATCAACGTAACAAATACAATTTACAACATCATCTTATAAGGAATCACACGTGTAGCCTATGCATGAGAATTACGAGTTTTGCTAGCATAACAATCTTTAGACTACTACTAGAATAATAGTACGGTGTTAGTCATAAATTCTTGAAAGAGTGAATCTCACGGAAATTTCTAATCTTTTTATTTAATATATTATTATTCTTATAGTAAATTAAGGACAGTCTTTCTAAAAAATACACCTTTGGCCATGAGAGGAAAGACAGCCTCTACAAAATTTCCTGGCTGGGAAATCATTCTCCAAAGCATAACTGGGCCGGGCCGACAATCGTTGAACGGGCCCAACTGCTTCCTCGTCCAGTCCCCTCAATGGCGTTGGATAAGGGGGCGCGCTCGCATCAAAACGTAAAAGTTTCGGGCCGAAATTCGGAAACTCTTCAAAAAGCGAGGGCCGGAGCGAAAATGACGCGTTACGTAGTCTTCTTTTTCCCGGAAACGCTTCTCCGAGAACGGATCCCCCTTGATCGGACAGACTCGGAGCAGAGAAGTGTTTTCTTTTTCCCTGAAGCTCTACAAAGTCCAAGGTTAGTCAATGGACCGTAACCCTAGTACTGCCTCTCCAAAATCTTCTCAAGTTCGCATCTTTCTTAGCTGTAATCGTAGAAACATCGATTCCTGGCGTCTGTACATGAGCGGAGGATGGTGTACACCCAGTGTCGAAGCCCTAGGAGCTCGACCTCGGCTTGTCATTTTGAGTGCGGCGCTTCGTTTTTTGTTTTGTTTTTGTTTTTGCGGGTAGAATCGTCGTGGAGGAGGAATCGAGCTGCAATCTTGATTGTAGCTTGCTGGGAAATGAGGGACTGAGCTGGTGGATGGCGGAAGTATTCTTATTTTCTTGAATTAGACTGTGGGCGGTTCCTGATTCTGCCTCCATGGCTGAATAGATAGAGCATGTTCGGATGAAATCAAATATGCGAACGATATGGTTGAGTGAAATCGTCGTTTTTCTTTTTGATAGTTTCGGCATTTTCGATTTTGCTCTTTGATTACAAGGGAAAGATGAAAAGATGGTGTTTTGCGCTCTTGGCTAAGCTATGCATGTTCTTTCTGTCCAAGCACACCGCTTTACTGTGCTCCTTGGAAAGATGCATTCTTTTTCCTTTAGGAAGCATATCAAAGTAACTGTTCTTGTCTTGCTTAATTCAATGGGAGAAGACAGACAATTCTATTCCTTTACCCATACTGAATTAGACAACAGTTCATAGGCTGGCATGTATATTTGGATCTTTGCGGGTTGGTATCTTGGTGTCTTACTTCTTTGCTTTGTCTCTTTTCCTTCAGGTTGCATAGATTTCTCCTTGTAACTGTTAGTGGGGGAAATGATGCAGCTTTGGTAGCAAGCCTAGCACAATCGCTTCTTTTTGGACGTTGTTTTGGAGCATGATTAATAGATCTGAGGTACAAGTCTAGTAATTTCCTTTGCTGATGGAGTCATTGTGGAAGCTATTGTATCTGTTGGAACCAGCCCCAGTTACGCTCATTTTAACAGCGATAGCTGTAACATTTGGAGCTGCTTTTCGAGCCTTAAATTATGGGAAAGAAATGGAGCGCAATCGCGATTTATCAGAAGCGTCGATTACTTTGGACAGGTCCCAGGCGCTCATGATTCCAATCATGAGCTCTTGCAGCTTGCTTCTGATGTTCTACCTGTTCTCTTCTGTATCCCAAGTGCTCACTGGCTTTACTGCTGTAGCATCTGTCTCATCCCTTTTCTTCTGTCTTTCTCCCTACGTGACCTATGTGAAGTCCCAATTTGGCTTGGCTGACCCGTTCGTGTCACGGTGCTGTTCAAAGTCGATTACAAGAATCCAGGGGCTTTTGTTATCGGTATGCATCGGTACTGTTGTTGCTTGGCTTATTTCGGGGCACTGGATTTTGAACAATTTGCTGGGGATTTCTATTTGTATCGCGTTTGTCAGCCATGTGCGCCTACCAAATATCAAGATTTGTGCCATGCTCCTTGTTTGTCTATTTGTGTACGACATTTTCTGGGTCTTTTACTCTGAGAGATTCTTTGGAGCAAATGTCATGGTATCTGTGGCCACACAACAAGCTTCAAATCCTGTTCATACCGTCGCTAACAGTTTAAGCCTTCCTGGGCTACAATTGATTACAAAGAAATTGGAGTTGCCTGTGAAGATTATGTTCCCCCGGAACTTGCTGGGTGGAGTAGTTCCTGGAGGAAGTTCTGCCGACTTTATGATGTTAGGTCTTGGGGACATGGTACGGCATTTTCCAATTTCGTTTATTTTTTATGATTGCTCCATGTCATTCAGATCTGAGGTTTTAGATATTACGAAATTTCAGTCGCTTGCTGTTTGCCTGTTTCTGATTGTCTTCTTAGAGTTTTTAATGGATTGAAAGTGCTTGTTTGGCACTATTTCTTGGCAACATGGATGGATCTGAATGTTATTATCTGTTGCAATTTTTTTATTAATTGGATAAATAAAAGGTGTGAGGACCAGATTGACAGTTTTGATATTAGCATTTTTCCTCAGGTATTCACGTTAAGAGAGTTCTCCATTATGAGGGATTGAGACTTCTGGTTGTCATTCAGTTTTTCGTAACATATTTTTGCAGTGTCTTGGGATTGGTTTGCAGCACCGCCAGTGTTTTTTCTCGCGGATTTTGGTTTAGTATCTCTACATTGTCCTGATCCTTCATTAATTTCTAGCTTTTTTATCTTTTGGCAAAATTCATATCAGGTTCGTGTTAGGCTCCATTACTTTGTACTTGTATAGCAAGCATGTTCTTGCAGAGCCATGTCACTTCCTCAGCCCCTTTTTTTTTTTCAGGCTAACACTTCTTCAGCCTGTTAGGTGCTTCTGTAGTGCAGCCTTTATGATGTCATTTTTATTTTTTTCCCTGTTCTACAGTACCTTCGAACTTAAATATTGTTTGTTGTAGTTTAACCAAAATTTTAGTCTGAGGCTTACCTCTGAGAGTTTCTTTTAATGCTTTGCCTTACAGGCTATTCCTGCGATGCTTTTGGCACTAGTTCTCTGTTTTGATTATCGGAAAAGCAGGGATATTGTCAATTTATTGGAACTGCACTCTTCTAAAGCAAACAAGTACATATGGTATGCCCTTCCTGGATATGCCATTGGACTCATAGCTGCCTTAGCAGCTGGAGTTTTGACCCATTCACCTCAGCCTGCCCTCCTCTATTTGGTACGCCTTTTGATCTTATCTCATGAAAAAATTTGCTGTGAATATTTGTGGACAATGTCACTTTTTGTCCTATCGTTTCTATGCATCCTGTTCTTATAGTTGGTCTGAGCCATGATACTTAATTTGGCATTATAACGGCTAAATAATTTTGATTTGAATGAGGATTGACAGATAGGCATATACCAGATGTCTTGTAAGAGCTGAGATAGTTAGATAGTTATGGCAAAATGTGAATCCGAGTGCTACCAAACTCATTGAAACGATCTTTGGTTAACTTCAGGTGCCTTCCACACTTGGGCCGGTCATTCTCATTTCTTGGTCAAGGAAAGAGTTAGCAGAATTGTGGGAAGGTCCTACACCAAGCATGAGTGATAAAGGGCGCTCAGAAGAGGTTTGAGTTGCCGAAGTTGTAAAGTTATTTGAAAGGTTAATCACTATGCTTATCAGTTATCGTAAGCTAAAACATCAATCTGAGTTAATGACTTCTTTCCGCCAAAGCGTTACTTATCAGTTTTTCGTAGAAAATTATAGGAGATAACATCCATTAGTTGACCGTGGATTTCTAACAATGCACAACTGACAAATGATAGTCAGAAGACAGCTAAATTACGAAATGTTCTGACAGACGGATAGTTCATCTTTCTATGATTTCCACGAAAAACAGTACTTTCATCTTATGACCATAGTTTTCATTGAAAGATAATAACCACTCCTCACCACTGATAATTTCTTGGAGAAGAGATTACAAAACTGCATGTGACGGTATGCTGCATGATTCTATGACCAAATTATTTCATGAAACACATTTTCTAATACCTAACATCTGATCTTTTTTTGCATGTAACCCAATGTTCATGTATAAACATTTGGGAAGCTGGTACCAGCCCGGTGCACCTTCATAAAGCTGTAATTTCCTTTGATCTAATTAGCATTGGGATTGTGCTAGTTTTTAAAAAAGGCAATCATAATCAGTTCAACATATTGCATATCTCTTTATGGGATATGCTAGTAGGGTGCATTTATTTTGCAAAAAATGATTTGGTTTGGAAAACATTTTCATAAAAAAATATTGCTTGGATTGCTTACAAAAATGAATGAATGAATGGAAAATATTTTCATTGTCCACGAAAATAATTAGATATAAATTATTATCGACAATAAAAATATTTTTTGTTGATTAATTATTTTAAATGACACAAGTGATACAAATGATTATTTTTAGAAAAATGTTTGTCAAGCTATTCATTTTTTGCAAAATAAATAAAGCCTTGACGATAAGGATTACCTCATGCTAGTAACATTGGAAAGACCCTTTGTGCAATTACCTAATATCTTATGAAGTGATTTGTGAGGAGAATTATATTGCTACAATATTAGAAGATTAAACAAATTAATTTGCAGCCGCGCATGATGGTCAAGATTTAATGTGACTTTATTATTTTGACGATTGATTAATATTCATCTCGAATCCTGCTAAAATCCGATTTTGTTTGCACTTGGTGGTTTACTTTTGGAGATATCTTGGTTATCGACAAACGATAATCTACAATCCCTTTCTCTCCACTATATTCAAGTAGATATTCATCTACAATTCCTTTCTCTCCACCATCATCAAGTAGATATTCATTATCTTTGATACCTTACTAACTAGCCCGAGGCAAAATGAAACCCCAATGACTTTCTCAACTGTTTGATCTTCTGCGGGGAACGAGCCTAGCCGAATGAGTAATTGGTAATTCTTTGTGATCGTGCTCACTCGAGGATTCATTGAAAGATGCAATTGTGGACGCAACTACTCGATGATATAAAACTAGTGCAGTCCGTCGCAAGAGTTAATGTCCTTGATCGATTTTATTATTTTTATTTTTCCATGCTGAACTTAGGCCAATGATTCATTGCCCTTGGAACTCGGATTCCTTCTTGTGCCGGATCATAATTTGCACTTGACGTGATCATTGGATGGATTAAGATTGAGTTTTTGAATTGGATTTAATGTGGAGTTTAGGCCAATAAGAGGAAGTCTGATTTGAGCTTGATTGGGAATAATTATAAAAAAAAATTTATATTATTAATTCAATCATAAATCTTTTAACGATTTATAAATGTAGTTATTCCGGTCTTGATTATAAAAAAAATAATTGGAAAAAATTACAAAAAAATCGGATTTTTTTTTTTACAAAATTGTAAAAATTATTTAGTCTTGTCACGTAGGATGGCTGTCGTTCTCATTAGCAATTTCCTACAAAAAAAATAGGCGAAAGAACTATATTGAAAAATTGTTAAAATGTTTAGAATTGACAAAATGAAAAATTTATAAGCGAATTGGTATTTATGACTTTTTTTGGTAATTTTCCCGGTCTAATTGAGATGAAGTAAACTCTTATAACTACATGTCATTATCCAAATTGGTTTTCGGGCTCCTGGAACTTCAACGGGCCTTTGAGTCATCAAATGCGTGATCTGAGTATTTATGCAAGGTGTTATTAGCTGACCAAGGTTAACAAGGTAAACTAATATTTTTCATTTTAATAAAGCCGCAAAATCTAACGGAGACTACCGCTAATACCATAGCTCCGCCATTAAAGGCTTGCAAGCTTTTTCGAAAAGCACATTTTCGAGCCCCAAAAGAGCTTTCGAAACGGGCTTCGAAGTATAATGGCCCAGATCGCCCTCAGATTCCAACGTGGAAATTGGTCGGGGAAGAAGAAAGGTATAAGGTTAGGTGCCCGTTTGAAATTCCGGTGGTCGGAAATCGGAAAAGGTGACCGTCCGCACGGGTCATAAAAAAGGGTCCCAGGCTGTCGAAAAGCGAATAGTGGAAAAATAGAGAGAGAGAGATTAGTGGATGAGCAGACAAAATCCATCAACCGCTGAGAGCTAGAGAGAGAAAGTAGAAGCGCTTCCGGAGAGGCGGAGATAAAAACACACCGGTCCCCCTCTCTCTCTCTCTCTCTCTCTCTATACCTTTCTGGTATTCGTCCGTTCTACAAACGACGAGCTAAAACCCTCGAACATGCCTTCCGCGACCGCCACGACGTCGTCCGGCACGGGCTCCCTGCAGCTCCGATTCGCCCTGCGCGGCGGCGGCGGTTGCTCCCGGGAGCTGTCCCGGTCGATCCTCGTGAGGACGCGGGCGAGGAGGCTCGACCGCCGGTTCCCCCGCCTCTGCGTCGGCCGGAGCGAGGCCCCCCGGGAGTTGGGGTCTTGGACCGGTTCGGACAACGGCGCGGACGCTCTGGCCGGCTGGTCCGGCTCCGACGACGCCCGGGGGCCTTTGGATTCGCAACGGAAGAGATGGCTTGGAGGTACGGTGGAGGAAATTTTGTTGTGTTATGCGCTTGCTCTGAGTACGGTGTCTCGTGGAATTGAAAATCGTCGGTAAAAGAAGAGAAGGGGGAGAAATGAGGTCCGTACTTCCGGTGACGGTATTGCTGTTCTCGTGAGAGAGTGATTTGATCTTGTAGTTGGGACCTAGTTGGAGTGTCTTTCGCGGTGATGATGATTGCTGGGGTATGTGCTGAGGCTTGCGTCCTGGAATATATTGAACCATCAATTAGTAGTCACGATGATTTTGGCTCGTTGTGAACTGTTCTCGGCTTTTTTTCTCTATTTCTTTCGTTTCTGCGGTTACTGATTACAGTTTCTTCTGTGCTAATAACACTTCTGAAGTAGTTTGCTTTCAGGGATTGTTGGAGCAGGAGTTGTTCTTGCTGCTGGAATCACATTTGCAGCAATATATGCGGGGAAGAGAAGCACTTTGAGTGAGTTTCAATTTCTCTTGTGAAAATACTTATTCAGGACTGAGTTTGAAAATGGTGTTGGGATTGCTGAAAGTTCTTTGTTAGGCCTAAGGATATGTTCTCTTTCCCTGTCCCTCTTCGAATCTGTCTCCCACAGGGTTGCTCTGTTAGTTCATCTCATTCAATTGCAGCTGCCAATGCAATTGGAATGCGGGTTATTGATTTGCCTCCATCATGATGTGTTCAATCTTGGTGAAAACAGGACCTAAACCAGAGATGGCGCCCTTGACCACACAGCAGGAAGCACTGTTGGCCCCGGATGATCAGCACATGGAGCTTGAATCCAACAAAAAAGAGGTCAATCTGAGCGGTGAGTCAGGTATGAGTGACGATTCTCTTTCCATCCAAGAACATAATGACTCTGCGAGCGGAAATAAAAAGGAAGATGATGCTGATGGCGGGATCCAAACTGGTACTTACACTGGTACTGAAAATGCTAATAGTTCTTCTAAGGAAGATGATCTGCAAGATGATTCACCCATTAGTGACAACTCAATTGCTCCTGAAATAAGTTTAGGTGCTGGTGCACCCCTAAAAGATGATACTGTGGCTGCTCCGGCCGATATAGAGGCACGAGGTAGCCTCAATGACGTTGCACCAGAATCCGCATCTGGACAGAAAGGGGACCTGATTAATGATAATCCAAGCGGGGAAAGTCTCGCAAATTTCACTGCTGATTACAAGGGGGATGAGTCATTGAAAACTATTAGTTCAAGTGTTCTATATGAATCGACTAAGCTTTATCACACCCAAAATGAGTCTATGGAACTGAGTGATTCATTTGGTTCACACGTAGACACTATTTTAGAACCCAAGGCCGTGCCCAACAATGAGCTGCAGAAGTTAGTTCCAACGTTTGCTGAAGAAAATCATGAGGCAGACAAAGCACCTCAGGTGTCGGTTGAGGATATAAATTCAGCACTGGAGGAGCGTGACTCGAATGAACGTGGTTCATCTGTGATTGAATCTGGGGCATCTTCAGAGTATGCATTTGCAGATGGACAAGAAAAAGATGGGCAAGGGGCAACAGATGAAAGCAGAACAGATTTTGCAACATCAAATTCAGGAAACACCTTTTCCTATGCTGGTATACCTGCTCCATCCTTTGTTTCTGAAGCTCTACGAGTGAGTCCTGGGAAGATTTTGGTTCCTCCCACAGTCGATCAAGTTCAAGGACAGGCTCTGGCTGCATTACAAGCAGTGAAGGTACTTCGGTGCACTCTTTGTTAGCTTCAGCAATTGGGTTTGGAATTGATGATGGCAGCGAGTCATTGCGTTGTGAGCTAATTTATTACTTCTTTGGTGTACTTTTCTGTTTAAGTAAGTGTGCATGCACTTTTTTTCCTCTTTTTTTTAATTGGGTAGGGGGGGTGTTAGAACCGGTATGAAGCAAGGAAAGGAAGTTCTCCATGTTCGTTCACTTAGATATGGTCAATTAGGAAGGGCGACTTTTCTGTTGGGGCAGTTAAAAAAGTGATAGAGTAACTTTGTTTGAGTTCTTTTGTGTTTTAACCATGGGCTCATCTTTTACATTTGAAATTTTGAGTGCAATGATAATTTGGTATTACTTTTATAGCTACATTCAAATAAATTATTTAAAGAGGTCCGTTCTTCCAGAGAACTTTAGTAGTGGAAAAGATATCTCCTTCTTTCATATGATTTCTACAGCTTTTTTTTAAAAAAAAAAAAAAAATTCATTGTTCTTCTGTCAAGTCTTCTAGTCTTCTCCAGAAACCTTTTTTGTTTGACCTCTAGTATTGATGTAATAGTCTATCTTCCTTTCTTATAACGAGACAATATCGTGCCTTGCAAGCAATCTAATCTGAGTGCTCCACCACTTCATTCAGGTTATCGAAGTTGATGTCCAAGCGGGGGATATTTGTACACGTCGTGAATATGCTAGATGGTTGGTGTCAGCAAGTAGTGCTCTTGCAAGGTGTAGAAATCACATTTTTGTGATTTGTTAAAATAGAAAACTTCAACTGTCGATTTCATTGCTAATTTAGATGACTAAACTTCTGCTTAAATGACCTCTGCCTCTTTGTAGAGATACGATTTCCAAAGTTTATCCTGCCATGTACATAGAAAATGTCACTGAGCTTGCATTTGATGATATAACACCCGAAGACCCTGATTTTGTTTCCATTCAAGGTGAGAAATGGTCTTTCCTGGCTGCAACTTCAGCATGAAGGTTCTTCTATATTAACTCCTTTCTTTGATTGCTCTGAAATATCAGGTTTGGCAGAAGCTGGGCTTATCTCAAGTAAGCTTTCAAGACGAGATATGATGTCATCTCCAAATGAAACTGAGGACCCTCTCTATTTCTTTCCTGAGAGGTGAGTAAAAACTGTGATTCCTTTCCAATTGTATCTTTTGTTGGCTATGTGGAGGATTCTTTACGGTCAACTCAGCATAGTGAAAAATCTTCATACTGTTACCCTAGAGAATACTGGTATGCTTCTTGAGATTTTAGTCTCTATTTTATTAGACCATAGTGGTTGCAGTAAAGTCGTTCAACCTCAATACATAAACTTGATAAAGCTGCTTTAGGAGATTAACAGGAATAGATACGAGAAGCATATTGTGATGTTTATAATCTGTTTAATGACTTCCCTTTGTGATGCTTTTCTTTTCTTTTCTGTGCAGCATACTTTCTCACTGCTGATCTTCTTTCTTGTACATTTAACAGCCCATTATCACGTCAAGATCTAGTCAGTTGGAAGATGGCCCTGGAGAAGAAACAGCTCCCAGAAGCCAACAGAGAGGTTTGCTCATATGAAGTTTTTGGTTTATACTTGGGTTTCTGGCCACTTGTGTGACTTCACTAGCGACTTCTATATAAATTCATTCTCTTTACATAAACAGGGCCTGGGCCGTGTTTCTGGATTTATAGACATCGACAAGATTAACCCTGATGCGTATCCTGCATTAGTAGCTGATTTGTCTGCTGGAGAACAGGGGATAATAGCCCTTGCATTTGGTGAGCCATATGACCTTGACCGCTTGCATGGAACCTTCATTTCAGCTTGGTAATGTATATGTTTTTTGTCTCGAGATAGGTTACACAAAATTGTTTCAGCCAGATAAGCCTGTTACAAAAGCCCAAGCAGCTATTGCTCTTGCAACTGGTGAAGCTGCAGATGTAGTTAGTGAGGAGCTTGCACGCATTGAAGCAGAGACAATGGCAGAAAATGCTGTTGCTGCTCATAGTGCCTTAGTGGCGCAAGTTGAAAAGGATATAAATGCAAGTTTTGAAAAGGTGCTGTCAGTAGAGAGAGAGAAAATTGATGCAGTGGAAAAGAAGGCTGAAGAAGCAAGGCTTGAATTGGAAAAATTACGGGCTAAGAGAGAGGAAGATAGTATTGTCCTGATGAAAGAACGTGCTGCCGTGGAATCAGAGATGGTAGTTTTCTCTAGGTTGAGGAAAGAAGTGGAAGAACAACTGGAAAGTCTGATGAGTAACAAGATAGAAGTATCATATGAGAAGGAAAAGATTGAGAAACTTAGGTTGGCAGCAGAAAAAGAAAACGAGGAAATTGCTCGCCTACAGTACGAGCTGGAAGTTGAGCGGAAAGCATTGGCAATGGCTAGGTAAGTACAACATGATGTAACTAAGTAATCGATCATGGTAAATTACCTTTTTCAATTTAGATGGTTTCCCTGGTGTCAAACATCTGCGTGTGTGGTTTCGTAAACCGTCCTTGCCAATCCATTGACTCTTCTAGACTTGCATGCATCATCTTTCCAATTAATTGTTGTGGCTTTCTGGAAAAGATCCAATTCCCAGTTCATTTATTATGCTTGAGGAGACGAGGTACTTCCACGTGATGATGAACTGTGCACTGCAGCCACTACTGTTTCGTGCTGAAAGTGATGATCACACAATTGCCTTCTTTGAATTTGTATTTGGACACAGTTCAGTCTCTTCATTTAAAGATGACTGAACTCAAGTTTGCATCTCATGTGTTGTTTAGCAATCATGGTACTTATGGAACTTCAAAATTTTGTTACTCAGGACATGGGCTGAAGATGAGGCAAAGAGAGCAAGAGAACATGCGAAAGCTCTGGAGGAGGCCAGGGATCGTTGGGAGAGACAAGGTATCAAGGTAGTCGTTGACAGTGACCTGCAAGAAGAGACTTCTGCTGGTCTCACATGGATCAATGCTGGAAAGGAGGTGTCAGTTGATGAAACTGTAAGTAGAGCTGAAACTCTGGTGGATAAGCTCAAGGATATGGCGGCCGAAGTTGGGGAGAAATCCAGAGACCTGATCAATAAGATTGTCCAGATAATACTTGTATTCATATCAAACCTGAAGAGATGGTCTTCTAATGCCATGGAGAGAGCTGGAGAACTTAGATGTGTTGCTGTTACAAAAGCTAGGATATCAGCCGAAGAGTTGCAGCAAAGAGTCACGAATGTGAGCCTTGACCTCAAGGAGGGGGCAAAGAGACTTGCTGGAGACTGTAAGGAAGGGGTCGAGAAACTCACCCAAAAATTCAAGACATGAGGGCACAGCGTTTTCCCGTAAGTCTCTCCATTTTTCCTATGAGGTAATTAACTATGGCGGCCTCGAAAAAAGCAAAAGTCACCATTATGGAATTAGGGAACTGGTTGCAGATGACCTCAATAATCCAGGATCCATGTTTTTGATCTCCCACTTATTTGACCTGTTTTGTGGGAGTATACCTTGTGTAAAATAATTCATGTTCAATAAAAGTTGACTTCGGATCATGTTCATGATCTGGCTTGGCTTCTACTGTGCTTTGTGTATGTTTGGTGGTCGAATGGCACTATGTACTTGTTCAAGACTTAAAATGTCTCAAGCCATGACTGCCGATCTGCCATCGACTCAGTGACGATTAGTGTACTGCTACTATAATTAATTTGTCAGTGTTGGTATTTGGTAATGCTAAGAATAATCCCTCATCAGATTTCTATGACCAAAAGAAGCTCTGATGACAGTCTGAAGAAGCAGGGTGTGGCTTAGAATGTTTTACTTAACGAATGATGTTATGTCGATGTATGGGCATCATCACATTTTCACTTCGCTCCATGCAGCAAACCCCTCCTATCACAAAGCAAAATAGTATATGGCCGGTCCAAGCTTGTGAGATGCTGGAATAACATTGTCACTAAAATCCACCGCAAAGAACAGCCTAAGTGCATAATGGAATTCACCAGATTTTCTGTCAAGACACACGCTCAATAATGTAAGTGTAATTCGAAGCATTAATGCCATGGAAACCGAACTCTGCAAACTCGTGCGCCCTCTAACAAGCCCACCACTAAACAATCAATTGAAGCTTGATCCATTGAGCAACCCCCATATGCCTACATTATCCATCATATGTTGATGCAAAACTGCCATGCTTAGGGAACAATGCATTTGATTTATGAGAAGAGCTCATCAAATTGAATGTGTACAGTATGATTTCAATAAAGATGGCATTGACACCACGATTGCTTTTCTCTGAGTGATTAGCTTCGAATGAATCTTTCAAATTTTAGAGATCCATAAGATAGTAAAGCGCACAAAAGTACCCCGGGCTAAAACCAGGGTTTATCATTGAATAGAAATGACCAAAGGCGTCCAGGCGTCCAGCTGCTGAAATAAGCAATTTACTAAACCTTTGCACCCACTTAGTCGTCTATGGAGCTGAACCGTTGGCAAACAAGATATATTTGGAAAATGACATTAACACCGTCCTCATGGAAACCTCTAATAAAAAAACTCGACCACGATGACATTACACATGAGAATCAGAATATCAAGCATCGAGCCAAAAGAACACTGCTGTCATTTTTAACAGTCTTACAACAAGAAAGAAATTTCTCCGAGCTTCTGTCTTGAACTAACATAAGAACACTAAGCAAAGAAATATAATCAGCTTCTACATGTGAAACAAAATCTCCGCAGCAGTTTTCAGCAATGAATTCTCACTTCTTTTTCTCACCGCCTCCAGTAGACCTGCAAAGGCAAAAACAATGATTATCGGGAGTGAACAGAAGGAATCTCCACTTTGGGCGGTCGAGCTAAATACAAGAACACAACTTTCACTGTCCAAAAGAAATACTTAAGTCCTCGAGTATTACCTCATCTTTCTGAGAACACTGGACATCTCCTCACGCTTCTTCTTTGCCCTCTTGTGAGTGCCCAGCTTTCTCTTAGCTACCTTCAAAGCTCGCTTGTCCTTTCCAACTTTCAAAAGCTCAGTGATTCTCTTCTCATACGGTGCAAATCCAGCAACTTCCCTGATCAAGCTCCTCACGAAGTGGACTCTCTTGCTTGATTTCTGCACATTCATCACATGTAAAAAAAGATCATACGTCAATGGTACTGACAATTTCCTTCCTTTCTTGGCGTGACATTCACGAGCACATCTCCTTCCTCCAACACATCTTAAAGTATGTACACTCGAGATCAAATTTTCGAAAAAAATAACTCTACCACAGAAATTTTCACAGAACTTCTAGAGAAACACCTTTGATTCCCAACATCCACCCCATTTTAATCACAAGAATAGCTCAGGAACATTAATCCCATACATTCCATCGGTTGAAAAAAAATTCGCCAATCCATACTTAAAACATCAATTGCATTGCACAGACTTACCCCTTTGCGATCAGAAGGACGCGGTGCCAATTCCTTCTTGGTCACAATGTGGCCCTTATTCAACCCAACGAAAAGGCCGGTGCTTGGCTGCTTCGGAGCCATTTCCTGCTTCAACCAATCCAACAAATTGGACTTCAGTGCAACGCAATGCAATCTATCAGAGACACATCGTAATAACCAGGACACAGACAGGAACTTGTAACCCAGAAACTAAGGCGTCACCCATTCACTCGCCCACTCATTCCGAGACGAACAGCACAATAGCAAGGAATTACGCGCTTACAAATGTCCGGAAAATTCAAACAAACACGCAGATAACAGTAGCAAGGGAATCGCCGAACCACAGGCAAAATCAAACATCAGCTTCGACACTACAGTTGTAGCGCACGAGTTCAAGCCAAAGGCGCATGAGTACACGGACTAGGCGATCTCAGACTCGGTAACTCGAGCTGTCGAGATGAAATCAGTCGAAGATACAGCGAACCCCAAAACGCGCACGATCCGAGCCCATACATGCAAGCATTTCAGCTACTTTTTTGCCGGAGCACACGTACCTTTCGGACGCGACGACGGCGACGACGGCGATCGGAGGCGGGGAAGGTGACGAGCTAGGGTTTTGCGCCTGCGCTCTGTGCCTATTTATAACCGGAAGCTCGTGCGGCGGAAATAAAACGAATTGCGGGGGTAATTTGGTAAAACGAACCGACTCCATCGCTACGACGCCGTTCTACAGTTTCCAGCTCTTGGGCCCCCGGCCCATTCCTAGGAGTCAGCATTATTGGGTTCAAATTCTGAAAGTGGATTTTGATTCTTTTCATCTACTCTTTTTCAAGAATATTCTTACAATGACTATCTGCTGCATCGGATTTTGAACTTTTTCTTTTTTGTTCTAACGTACAAAAAAATAAAAAAACGTTATTACACGTACATCCAACCAATTTTTAATTGATATCTGGAATTTATTATACTTCTTTTTATTATCTCTTATAATTTAATTTCCTTTAAATTTGTATTTGGAAGTATAATAAATACCACGATTAATTGTAATGCTTTTTGTTTAGGCGAGTTGAAGATGACTGTTTCAATTGTGCCAAATTTAAATGAAAGAATGAATTCTTGCTGCATGCTCACTTGTTAGAGAGACATACTAACCCAATTAACAATCAATTCTTTACTTTGCTAGTTTAAGGTATCACTTTCTATGTGCGATTATCTTTATACTTCACAAGCACAACCGTGCCAATGGAAATGATCAATGAATGTCAATTTTTTTTTCAAAGGATATATACTTTCTAAGTCGAGTCCTCTAATAATTGGGAAAAGTTATCCAAAAAAGTCATAAATATGTTGCACTTTTGTCAATTTAGTTTTAAATTTTTAAATTTTACCAATTGAATCTTATTTTCTTTTTATGTTTTGCCAGTTAAGTCTATCTAGTAAAAATTGGTTGAAAATTGCTCACACAGATGCTAGACCAATTTATATGGCACGGCCGACGATATAGACAACTTAATTTTTTTTAATATTTTTTGAATTATTTATTTATTTATTTATTCCTTTTCTCCTCTTTTCTTTTTCCCTTCTTTCCTTTGCTAACCAACATCGGGCCTTGTCAATGGTCGATGGAGATTGCCGGCCTTGGGTGAGGGCCACTCTCTTTGGCCTTAGCCCTTAGGCAAGGGATGCCCAGGCGTGGGCCGGTGATTTATGGTCAAAATTGGTTAAATAGACTCATTTGACAAAACATGGAAAGATTGTGATTCAGTTGATAAAATTTAAAGATTTTTGACTAAACTAATAAACGTATAAAAATTTAGAATATTTTGGACAATTTTCTCCGGAGAAATGACTATATTCATCATATTTTCCAAATAAAACTAGAGTGTATATGGTGCTATCATCATTACATTTGTAGTCCAACTTAAATTAAATGAAAAAAAAATACTTTAAAAAAAAAATTGGGTCTGTAAGACCATTGAAAATAATGATAATGCATATTAACAAACTTTGAAATGTGAATGATGACACATTTCGGAAAAGTCGCCTACTTCAATTAAAAAAAATTAAGTTTCCAAAGCACAATTGATGAGACTTAACAAGTGTCTTAGGGCAATCTGTAATATTTTTCAACAATAAATTTATAGCTATCAACTGTTGTCCTAAATTAAAGACCAAAAAATAAAATAAAAATAAACTGCCGTCCTAAGTAACGGTAGAGATTTTACCTTCTTTTACCTAGTAGGAACACTCTCATTAACTATGGATCTCAAAATAAATTTTGCACACCTAACTTTTGTCATCTTATGATTGGAAACTGGCCTCTCGAATCAATTTATCCAGAAAGAAATAATTATGGACCATTAAATATGGCCAAGTACAATCAAACATGCCAAATAACTGCTGCAACCATTTACTACCAGATTCTCTGGCACTTCATCAATTCGCTTTGTTATCTTATCCACATGAATTCCATTGTGCTGACAATTAATAACGGCTAGTACTAACAAATTCTCGAACCCTAAATACAGCCAACTTTCATTTTAATGTCGATTTCAAAGGGTCTTCTCGATTCCAAAATCACGTTATTTTCTCCAAGCAAGCGTCAAGAAGTTCTCTTCTCCCTAAAGCAAGTACTTAGAATTTTTCACTAAAGTTTTGGACCTTCAGATTATAAAACAAAATACTAATGGATGTCATTTTTATCACATGGGCCTAACGATCTGCAATTTTTTTTTTTTTTTTTGAGAAGTTTGAAGATCGTGTTAAAATTTTTACTATGACAAAAGGTTTGATTTTTTTTTTTGTTGGTGCATTTGAAAAAATCGTACTAAATTTGTCACACCAGTAAAAATTGTGTTTTTCGGGCTATTTGGCCCAAATCATAAGGGCCTACCACATGAATTTTAGTATTGGACTTGCACGTATGTTACTTGATAAGTTAGAAAAGCATGATAAAAAGGTGAACAATGTCAACAATCCCAGCCTTTATCATAAAAGCCCCACCACGGTACTGGTACACAATAGAACCAAGTTATCCTCTGCCATTGTAGGACCGAACCGATACCACATATTACAGTATTTCAAATTACTTATCTACATGGCTTATATGCCACACGCATGTTTTTATATTTTATATTTTTGCCTATCTGCTTAATAGGTTGGGTTGAGTATTGCATAACATGGAATTAGGGTGAGCTCCTCAATTTATTTCGCATGTACAGGTCCTTGTTAATGAAATTTCAATTGACAACATGATTTACCAAGCTTTTTTTTTTGAAGGAATAAGTGCACAAGAAATTCTAAAATTTGTCACAAAATTTTAATTAAATACTTAAACTTTAAAAAAAGTGTAATTGAGTCTTAAAATTTATCAAGAAAGTGCAATAAAGTTCTAAAATTTTTAAAAAACCTAATTAAGTCTTAAAGCTTATTAAATTGATCAAATCAATTTATTTTATTGAATGCATATTTAAAAAATTTTAGAACTTGAATACACTCTTTTGATAAGTTTTAAAATTTGATCGTAAATTTTAGGATATGATTTTATTTTTTAAAAGTTTTAGTATTTAATTATGTTTTTATGGCAAAGTAAGACATTAGTACGGCCTACTGGCAACTGCCGCGTCATCGCCCAAGGACAACCGTCGCCCAATCACATATCGACACACCCCACCCACCAACCCGCCTTGGCCGCCGCCGTCCTCTGTCTCCTTCGTCAATCATCGGCCGCAGACCCTGCCGGTTTGACTTGCAGGTAGAAAGCCATTTCCTTCCTCTCTCTCTCTCTCTCTCTCTCTCTCTCTCCCCATCTTCCTCAGTCGATGACTACCCAATTCGACTCGTGTTCCCACCGTCCATCCGGCCGTCTTCACCACCTAAACCGCATATTCAATTCGGTCGCACCATGTCCCGTCCATCTGCATTGCATAAGACCAGGGAAACGACAATGAGGTCGAGAGCCCACGTTTCTGTCGTGTCTCGGGCTTCGGTCCTTGCCCACGAAGTCCTTCCCGGTCCTCTAGATCGCGCGGCGCTCCCCCTCGCTCCTCGTCAGTGAAGTTTTCTCTCCGACTGGCGATCTCCGGTTCTAGTTTCGCGGTTCGATTCCCGGATTAGGAGCTCCAATCGTGGGGGGCCGCGCGGGACGTGGTCGGATCCGTGCTCCGACGCGTGGCCGAGCCGCGGAGTCTTCGTCTGCTTCGGGCTGTGCTCTGGTGAGTGGTGATTTCGGATTCCTGGAGATTCCTGTATCGGACTCTGGTGTCTGCAGCTTGTACAGTCTATCCCGGAGATTCTTGCTCGATTCCGATAGTGGGTTTTTCGCCAGCGAGTTTGAGTTGAATCGGGAGGGAAGCTACTCGTGAATTCTCTATCTCAAGTTTCCCTCCCGCGATTTGACGTTGCCATTCGTCGTGCATCCTCTGACAGATTCGTCTACCGTGTGCACATTGAATCCTCTGTGCCCTGTCAAAGTAAGCATCATCTTGTTATTGCATAAGCGGTCGCATAGTAATTGATTTGTCCCTTGGGTAATCTGGTTCCGGTTCTTGCGCAGGCTTCCAGAGTCTCTACTCTCGGATCCAAGCATGACCACTTCATCAGCAGGCTATGTTCTTTAATTCATTAGCGGGGAAATTTTTATAAATTTGTCCTTGTACGCTTGGGTTCTAGGCATAGGCATCCATGTCGTTGGTATGCGGCCTCCCTCTCCTCGAGTGCGTCTACTGTCTGGCGTGCGCTCGTTGGGCATGGAAGCGGTGTCTCCATACTGCGGGTCATGATAGCGAAACTTGGGGCCATGCCAGTGCTGGAGAATTCGAGCCTGTTCCTCGCATTTGCCGCTACATACTATCTGTTTATGAAGAAGATTTGCGGCACCCTGTCTGGGAGCCCCCAGGAGGTTATGGAATAAACCCGGATCAGTTGATTCTGAGAAAAGATTATGCAGATACACGAGGACAGGCGCCTCCTTATATACTGTATGTCGATCACGATCATGCAGACATAGTTCTTGCTTTTAGGGGTTTAAACTTGGCCAAAGAGAGTGATTATGCAGTGCTCTTGGATAATAGACTGGGGAAAAGGAAGTTTGATGGTGGTTATGTTCATAATGGGTTACTAAAGGCAGCAGGATGGGTATTGGATGCAGAATGCGAGGTCTTGAAGGAATTGGTGAAGAAGTACCCTAATTACACATTGACTTTTGCTGGACATTCGTTGGGTTCTGGTGTTGCAGCATTGTTGACAATGGTGGCTGTGAGAAATCTTGACAAGCTAGGTAATATCGAAAGGAAGCGAGTCAGATGCTATGCCATGGCACCTGCCCGGTGCATGTCCCTGAACTTGGCAGTCAGATATGCAGATGTCATCAACTCTGTTGTGCTCCAGGCAAGTTCGTAGTCCCTTTGTTGTTCATTGTTGTCGTTGATTGAAAGTGAGAACTCAAGTGTCTCTCTGCATGGAGGCATGCCTGTTAAAGATAACTTGCTATGGGAACTTTGGTATGCATTGCTTGTTTCTCTTTACACACTGGTTGATCTAAAATCTTAAGCCACAACTGCTATTCTACAAAGTTCTGGGTGCTGTATATGGCTGTGAGGAAACAGCCAGATTTCTTTTCGTTCTTTTTTCCCCTGTTGCAATCTTAAAAAAACAGCCAGATTGTTGAATTCTGGTGAGATATGCCATCTTCCTTGTGGAATTTACCTCAACAGAATCCTATTGCTCCTGCCACAGATGTAAACAATAAAGAAGGTGTTGAGATGGTGAATTGCTATTTTCTAAAGCCCTTAACCGATTATTTATTAAAAATCACTGTAGTGGCGTTGTCTAGGTGTACTGATTTTGAGATCAACTTGTTTGGTTAAGCATTTTGTCAGTAGCTATTGCATCATGGAGCTGCACTCTGCTAGTGTCAGCTATACTGCCACAAGTAAATTTTTTATTCATCTGATGGAGATTTTTCCATTGAATCAGGATGATTTTTTACCACGAACAGCTACACCCTTGGAAGACATCTTCAAGTCACTTTTCTGGTAGGGGCTGCAGCAACATTTCTGAGTCTTGCTGTAACAAAATAAGAACTTTAGTTTTGTGGAGCAAATCAGAACTTCCCTTCCTTCTCATCACGAGAGTATCAATTGCAAAACTGATGTGGTTAGCAAAGAATGTTAAAGTGATAAAGATCGAAGATTATGGACATTAAATTCAATTTCTCTTTCTTTTCTGTTTTGTTTTTTGGTCTCTCACTTGAAAATATTGATGGATCTTCTTTCTCTTGTCGGACAGTTTGCCGTGCCTCCTGTGCTTGAGGTGCATGAGGGATACCTGTATTCCAGAGGAAAAGATGCTGAAAGATCCCAGAAGACTTTATGCACCCGGTCGCCTCTATCATATAGTTGAGAGAAAGCCTTTCAAGTACGTTAAGTCGTCTAGAGAAGATATAGCGTGTGCAACCCATTTTTATACATTTTAAGTGCAAAGATAGATTATTCCTTTTGATTCTGTCAAGCATGTGCACATAAGTTGAATAACTTTTCTGGTATACTGAAGCATTGCCTTGCATGATTGTCCAAGTAATACTCTCTGACTTGAGGCAATACAGATGAATTTATGGTAATACATGGTCCTCATCATATGCAGCATCTCTAATAGAAATTTGGCTCCTGAGTGCACATACTATACAGTTTCAAGGAGGTAGGGAATTCATTAATTTCTGCTATGCCAGGATGGGACGATTTCCCCCAGTCGTAAGGACAGCAGTGCCTGTGGATGGGAGGTTTGAGCACATAGTTCTGTCTTGCAATGCGACTTCTGACCATGCCATCGTGTGGATAGAGAGAGAAGCCCAGAGGGCTCTTGGTGTAAGTTTCGATTCCTATCTTTACTGTGATTGTGAAGCCAAGTTTACTCCTTTTTCTCGTTACTCATCTTAGTCACCTACCTTCTGGACGAGCAAAACTTTCTAGGAGTTATTTTTATGCAAGGTTGTAAATGGTTAACCAAAAATGTTAGGATTGTGGACTGACTGATACAACTTCTCAAGAAAGTAAAAAGGCAAAGCCTGAGTTTCTAGGCCTATGAAATGTGGAAGAGATTCTGAGCTCAAGGTAGAGATCCAGAGATTTGCATGTGTGGCAGTCTCATCTCTACATACTGGAAAACCATGGCTCTTTTTTGCTGTCCTCCCTTGCGTCCGGCCGTTTCTCAGTGAAGTTGCATTGACTAGCGACAAACCATGTTTTTTGTGCATTGACATGTATATATGCATCTGAGTTCAAACCAGAGCATACCGCATTATTGAGTACCGTTTCTTGATAACATTTGGAAGGTACCAGTCATGAAATATTTCAAGGCATGGAACTGGCAGATGTAGGAAGCAAATATTACATGTATCTGTCACTTAATGATGTTTGTGCGTGCACCATGATGTCAAATTATATGACTTGAGTCCTTAGAAAGCCAAGCTGGTGAAGCATCACTTCGTATTAGGCCAAGATAATAAAATACAGTCCCATGGATGACTTTGGGGTCGTTCCCTATTTAACTGCTTTGTCCGTACAAAAAATTACCATCTGCTATCTTGAATTTTGATGAAAGCACCTGCCAATTTTTCCCCTCCAGCTGATGTTTGAGAAAGATCATATCATGGAAATTCCAGTAAAGCAACGGATGGAGCGGCAGGAAACAATAGTCAAAGAACACACGGAGGAGTACAAGGCTGCTTTGAAGAGGGCAGTCACTTTGGATGTTCCACATGCTTATGCACCTTCTCAATATGGCACTTTTGATGAGCAGGAAGAAGGGCAAGATTCGTACAAATCCGATGGTGCCTCATCTGCTGGCTCGTCCAAAAGGGAAAAAAAGAGTGAAAGCTGGGATGTACTGATCGAGCGGCTCTTCGACAAGGATGAATCAGGTCACGAGATTTTTAAGAAATCTCAACATCAAGAAGATTGATTGCGTGATTCGAGGGAAAATGCAAACTTTTGAGTAAATGAGTCCTGTTCAATACTTCCATTGATTTATTTGTACTTCATTTTTGAATTATATTTTGTACGAAATTGGTTTGGCGGAGCACTCATCGAGTTGCTGAGCTTCAGGGCACGGTTAGAGGACAGTGCAGGCCGAAGAACACAGAAATTACTTGGTGAAATTTTAGCAATCATGTATGAAACGGGATGAAGAGAGTGCAGAACAATAAATATAGAGTGATGGTGCTTGATCTCGACCTTTTTTCGGAGTCGAAGAGCGTCGGGTCATTCTGATCCATCGTCCAATCTTTTTTTTTTCATTCCTTGTTTTCTGGATAAGCTGAGAAATCTCGATTCACTGTCCATCTTCTTCCAAGCTCCAGCTGCTCTTTGAGGTTGCGAAAAGTGAAGTAAAAGAAATTCAGTTGCAATTTCACGCTTGCGCAAGAAAAGAATAAAGAGAGAAGAATCATGCTGAGAGGCTTTGTTTTTACTGGTCTATGATTGCCATATGAAGCATGCTTGCAGAAATTCTCAGGTGACAGAATCTAAGGAAGTTTTCATGGAGAAAGTTGTCTTGGAAACATAAGGCTACGTATAATTATGTGTATTTCGATCTTACTGTGCACAACTAAAATTGCATGATTATGCAGTATGTCCCTAAATAAAAGAAAAAAGATTAAATTTAGGTATCGTCCGATGAATCACATGAAAAACACGGAGTCTAAGCTATAGAATTCAGTAATTATATATAACAGCTAGAAGGGTAAACACGCTGGACAAAAATTTGCTTAAATGGGATTAAGATGCTTGTTTCATAAAAAACGATGAATTTGGTAAATATTATTTTTTTAAAAAAAATAATTACTTACGTCACTTATAAAAATTAATGAATTAAAAATAATTTCACTGTTCATAATAATATTTAAATATAAATTGTTGTGGATAATTTGACTCACGTCTTCTCTTTTTAAGTAATGGTTATTTCACATTTGGTTTTTCACGCTTTGTATCTTTTCGTGACCACCGTCCATTTGATAACCGCTTTGATGGAGAGGCAGTTTATAAAAAGAACGATCGTTCATTTCATAAGGGCAATCACAAGGTCTAACACAAATTCTCTCATTCGGTAATACATAATCAGTACGCGAGGAGATTAGATTAGTAGAGTATACCGGTAATTTCATTGAATCTTCGTGAATTTCGAATGAGCTTAAATTCGAATAATGACTGAAAGTTTGTTTTATTTTTCATTCTATTTTTTTGCATATGATTCTAATCAATGCTTGAATTTGTTCTTCAATGCGTGATTAGAATTGCCGGTTTATGTCTAACAACAAACTGCCTAGGTTCTCAATTACAGTCTTCCTCGATTCCTTGGTTATTTGATGCCAGGTTGTGAACAGAGGGGCCCACTCAGCATTTCAGGCGATGGCGCCTGCAAACTCCCCGAGCAAGCCGCTTTCCACTTCAATTGGGCTGTGTTTTCTCGCCCAGCTCGACGACGATTTGTTTCCGGAGGAAGATTCAACACACCGGCTAGGGATGTGAAGCCGCGTTCTTCTTTTTTCGAGTGTTTCCCATAAAAATTATGTGCAGTCAGCAGTTTACAACGACTAAAACGAAAAACAAACAAGGGAAATTTCCCAAACAGAACCGTGTTTCACAGTGGCGATATTTTTAGAGCTGCGTCAGAGTTCAGACGATCACTTTAGTTGCAGAGGCGAATACGCTAAACAGATCCACCATGTTCAAGTAAACGTAAGCAATGTGAGATGGTGAATGCAGGTAAAGCTAAATTTGATTAGCAACCCGAATTTTATCCTTATGTAAGGTTAAATTCAGATTCTATATAGTCGCTGAAAGTACATAAGCTTCTCACCCTGTCCAACTATTGAGAACTGGAACTATCCCCATTTTCAATGGGCAAATCAGCGCCCTTCACCTGCAACTTCAGCTTCCGGATGAAAATAAAATAAAAAATAAAAAGACCAAATCAGCTTTAGGGGACCAGCTTTCTATGATCGCCGTTTGAAATGCCACTTGTTAGTAGTTTTCTTGACTTGGTTGATAGATGTTTAATACCGTTGGTAAAAAAAAAAAGACCAACAACTCAAATGTCGAGTAGCCCTTTAGAAAATTATCGCCACTATAAGATATTTCTTGATTTTCAAATGAAATAATAAATTACCAACTCCTTTGGAATTTTGCCTGGGTCGTAATTAAAGTACCAACACTAAAATAACTTACTATTTCAAATTAACGTTGGTAAATGTATTATAGAATTAGTACATTACAAAGGACACTCACAAAATTTCAAAGGAGCTAGCAAAATCGTGATAATGTCGATAATTTCAGAGAAGTTGGTAATTTACAATTTTCAGGATGTTAGTGGATTGTTTGTAGTGCTGGTAGTTTAGGGCGCGTTTGGTAACGATTCATTCGAGAAGCATTCGATCGAAAATGATTCTAAGCATTTTAAGCCGTTTGGTAATTGTCCAAATTTTTTTATTCTAATAGAATTGCGTTTGATCTTGTGCTCGTTAATTCCAAATCAATTTCTTTTAATTTTTAAATATATTTTTTTGTATTTTTTCCTTTTTTTTTTTCCTTTACTTTTTTCCTTTTTCTTCCTATTCTTCTTCTTCTTCTTCTTGTGGCCGGTTGTCGTATTGGCGACCGGCCAGGCGAGGCCGGCCTTGCCGGGGCTGGGCGAGGCCCACTTGGCCACCGGCGAGCTCGCCGAACTGGTTGTCGGCGGCGGGTGACGGTGGACGGCGGCAGACGGTGGCAAACGGCGACCGTGGGATGGCGGCCGAAGAAGAAGAAGAAGAAGAAGAAGAAGAAGAAGAAGAGTTGGTTTTGATTCTTAGATTTGTTTCCGGAACAAGAATCAACTTTTATTTTATTCTTGATTCTATTCCAAATCTAATTCCGGGAACAAAAAAATAGAAATTTGTTATCGGGAACAAAATTTTTACCAAACGCAATTCTGTTCCCAAACTGCTCCCGGGACCAAAAAATTAGAATCAGGCACTGTTTGGATAGTTACCAAACAGGCACTTATAGACCCTGCCTGTAAAACTTGAAAAAACTTGGTGATGGACTAAATCAATTAGGAGATTGGTCAATTCACGGTGATATACAAAACCACTTGCGAAATTCAAAGATATTCGGAAATTACTATTTTAGTGGAAGATTAGTATATTTATTATCAGCCACAATTTTTTACCAAGAAGATTGGAAAATTACCAGCAACTCTAAAATTCAACCAAGGTGGAAATTTTCTAGTTTTGAATCCATTTTCGTGCTTCCCTACCCGTCCCCTCATGATCCAAGAATTGGAGACCCGTCGATGTTGAGGCCCATTTAAATCGGTTCAAACCAGCACTCATTAACAGGGAAAAGAAGTCGCATAGAAATCATATTTAGGCTGAAAAGAGAGAGAGCATAAAGCATAGTTTGGCTAGGAAGACAAAGTAGAAAGAGTAGTGTTTTGAGAATAGACGTCGTAGAATGCTAATTAAATTACCTGAATAAGCAAACTCATGGAAGGGATGAGATCACACGAGCACAAGTTCCAAAGTAAACCTGAAATGAAGAACTAAAGGTAAGGGAGAGAGCACGAGATTGCTCATTTCTTATGTGCTTCTTGACAGTCTCGCTCTCTTCAACTTGGCTACCTTCACTGCTATAGTCACATAAGTCTTGTTTGCCGCTTGATCCGCAAAGCTGAAATATGTAAGTCTCCAATCCTTCTTGAACTGCAAAACTCCGAAAAAGCCCCAGAACCCAGTTGCAAATCCAAGCATTACAACCACATAGAATAATGCCTTATCAAGCTTATCCTCTTCATGTGTATCATTTGGGTGAGAGATTTTCGGTGGTTGAGTCGCCTCGGCTCCAAGGCATTTTTTTCTCAGAAGATCACCACATAGTAGAGGATTGCTAGCATAAATGGAAGGATCATCAAGTGTTTGAATTTGATTTCCTTTTGGAATCTGCCCTTTGAAGTTGTTTTGTGACAAGTTGAGGTGGGCTAGATATGTTAACGCTGAAATGCCTTGCGGAATTGTCCCTGAGAGGTGGTTGTTTGAAAGATCAAGAGACTCGAGTGACGTCATGTTCCCAATGCCAATGGGAATATTTCCAGATAGATGGTTGTGAGACAAGTTCAAGCCATGCAATTTTGAGAGGAAAGAAAGTTCTTCGGGAATTGACCCGTTCAAAAAGTTGCTAGAGAGATCCAAATTGACCACAAGTTGCAAAACAATTCTGGTGTATTCGTTATATCTTCCCTTCATGATCTCAACGACGTGCTCTTGATCCCAATCTATAAAAGAATCTCCTGATCGGATTATATTAATTCCTCCCTTTATGATCACAACGATGTCCTCTTGATCCCAATCTAGAGAAGGATTTCCTGATCGGAATCCTTCTCGGATTATATCTTGTATAGGAGCAACAGCCACAGATCCAAATGGAATGCTTTGATCGAAGTTGGTCATGCCGCTCATATTGCCAAGACAATGTGGGATCGTTCCTGTCAAATTGTTAATTGCCATATCTAATATTTGCAATCTTGATAGTGAGCAGAGCTGTGAAGGGATGCTGCCGACAAACCTATTCTCTCGTAGCCTTAGGATCAACAAGGACCGAAAGCTTTCGTCAAACCATGTTGGAATGCTTCCAGACAAATTATTCTCTCCAAGGTCTAAAATTACCAAATTTGTACAATAACCTAAAGCTTGAGGAAGCTCCCCATTGAGATGGTTTCCGTTCAAGTGAAGGGTAATAAGGTGGGGCAATGATCCAAGTGAGCTAGGAATTATTCCGGACAACTTATTGAATGACAAAGTCAAGAATGATAAAGAATTCTTCCAACAATCTGGAATACTTCCAAATAGGCTATTGTTGGAAAGATTTAATTCAAACAACTCCATGTCGCATAATGATGAAGGTAGAGTACCATTGATTAGGTTATCATTGAGATGCAAATAATATACTTGGTACATAATACCGATATCTATTGGAAGAGGTCCAGAGATCATGTTGTGGGAGAGATCTAAATAGGAACAATTAATAGACATGTGGGCCAAGGGCCCAGTAATCTGATTGTAAGATAGATCAAGATTGGAAATTGTCAAGTTGGCTAACCATTGTGGCAAGGGCCCAGTAATCTGATTGTAAGATAGATCAAGATTGGAAATTGTCCAGTTGGCTAACCATTGTGGCAAGGGCCCAGTAATCTGATTGTAAGATAGATCGAGCAAGAAAAACGTCAAGTTGGCCGACCATTCTGGCAAGGGCCCAGTAATCTGATTGTAAGATAGATCGAGCTCGAAAAACCTCAAGTTGGCCGACCATTCTGGCAAGGGCCCAGTAATCTGATTGTAAGATAGATCGAGCAATAAAAACGTCAAGTTGGCCGACCATTCTAGCAAGGGCCCAGTAATATGATTGTAAGATAGATTGAGCAAGGAAAACGTCAAGTTGGCCGACCATTCTGGCAAGGGCCCAGTAATCTGATTGTAAGATAGATCGAGCAAGGAAAACATCAAGTTGGCCGACCATTCTGGCAAGGGCCCAGTAATATGATTGTAAGATAGATTGAGCAAGGAATCGAGCTCGGAAAACATCAAGTTGGCTGACCATTCTGGCAAGGGCCCAGTAATATGATTGTAAGATAGATCGAGCTCGGAAAACGTCAAGTTGGCCGACCATTCTGGCAAGGGCCCAGTAATCTGATTGTAAGATAGATCGAGCTTGGAAAATGTCAAGTTGGCCGACCATTTCGGCAAGGGCCCAGTAATTTGATTGTAAGATAGATCGAGCTTGGAAAACGTCAAGTTGGCCGACCATTCTGGCAAGGGCCCAGTAATCTGATTGTAAGATAGATCGAGCTTGGAAAACGTCAAGTTGGCCGACCATTCTAGCAAGGGCCCAGTAATCTGATTGTAAGATAGATCGAGCCAAGAAAACGTCAAGTTGGCTAACCATTTCGGCAAGGGCCCAAAAAGTGAAGCATTGGTGAGTGTGATTTCTATAGCTTTGGCTTGTGTTTGAATCCATAGGGGAAATTTAGTTCCAAATTTGCAAGAGTTCATCATAATATCTTCTAGTTGGAAAGGGGGTATCCAGCTAGGTTTTGCCTTAAAACTCAAGTTATGATTGTTATCAATGTGCAACAACTTGAGCCTTGACAAATTAGAAAAATGGATTTCGGTAATCACACCTTCTAAATGATTATATCCAAGATCCAAGTATTGCAAAGCCCCCAATTTCCCTAACGACTCAGGAATGTGCCCCACCAATTGATTATCGGAAAGATCTAGTGTTTCCAAGTTTGACAATGATTCGATGACACTAGGGATCGGACTGGTGAAGAAATTGTTGGAAAGAAGAATATGTTTTAAGTTTGTGAAGTGCACCAACCAGTTGGGCAAAGCACCCTGAAGATGATTAAAACATATCTCTAGATGCTCTAAGCTATTCTCGATGGGTCCAGATGAATTTCCTTGGGTTGTTGAAATCTCTTCTCTGATTTGGTTTTCACACAAATGCAATGACTTGAGGTACCGATTGTTCTTTAAGAATGAGAAAATGCCTCCTTCAATGCCGTCAAAAAGATTTTTCCCAAGATCAAGATGAACAAGGCTTGTAAACTTGTCAGACCACATGGGAATTGATGAGTTGAAAGAGTTGCTTGAAAGATCAAGATGCTGAAGAGAAGTCATGTTTTGAAATAAAGTGCTTGGGATGGGACCTTCAAAAAGATTACTTGAAAGGTTGAGGTACTGAAGATGAAAAAGAGAAGTAGAATTGGCCAAGTGATCAAAAGACAGATGAAAATTATGTAATCCACAATTTGATAAGCTCAAATGCGATAAAGCTGGGAGCGTGCTGATCACTTGCATGAGGACTCTTTTGTTCGCAATCATTGAGCTAGTCATGTCGAGGTACTTTAGTGACCGAAGATAAGAAACCCATAGGATATCATCCACAACCAAATTTTCATATTCATTATGAAGATCAAGGACTTCCAAATTGGTGAGATTTCCCAATTGTTGAGGAACCGTTCCATAGAAGTTGGCAAACGATAGATTGAGGTACCTCAATTGTTTAATCGAACCAATGAATTCAGGTATTCTTTTTTGATCGAAATCGATCCCGCTTAAGTCCAAGTGGTTCAAGTATCTTAAGTGGAGCAAAGAAGAGTTAAACTCACCAGCTAGGAAGAGCTTCGGTTCCATGGAAAAAGGAACAATAGTTTCGTCTCTTCTTGGTTGGGGTAATAATTGGAGCTTGATGACATGACCATATACTCCATCACAAACCACTCCTTCCCATCTGCAACAATCTTTGCCTTTCCACGAAGAAAGCAAGCCGGATGGATCAAAGAGGCTTTGTCGAAGTTGGAGCAGAGTCTCTCTTTCTTGCTCTTGGTAAATAGACGTTGAATTGTTACAGAAGCACACACATGAATTATCTAAAATGAGTAATAGAGTTACTAGTGTGAGCACTTGGGAACAATAACTCCCCATGAGCAATGAAGGAAAGGATGAATTCATGTTTTAGAGTGAAGGGTATAAGGGTCCTCTAATCAAACTCAGATCATTTATAGAGAAAGGCAGGGAGAGATCTCTCTTTTAACTTGGTAACTTGTGGTTACATGCATGCGCCTTATGTGTATGCATGTGTATCATGTATATGCAGTGCATTTAACGTCCACACATGATAATTTTCATTAGGGAGAAAAGGCACATCCATTCTTATAGTTGGAGTTTGTAAATTGATGAGCAAACCTCATCTAGACGAGAAGTCCACGTCAACTTGGAAGTAAGACCAGCGCCATTACGGAGACTGTGGACAAGTTTGTCCAGTTTTTTGCAGTGCCTATCTCAGAACAAGTCAAATCTTTTGAGTCCTGTGTCGTTATTTATGTTAAGGTCATTTCTTGGTCTACATTGCGTGTTTTCAAAGACACCATCTATTTTATGTTTTGATCTTAACTAAATTACTAACTTTGAAATAACGATGGTAATGTATCATTCATCACAATATCATGGAGGGACGATAGAAGAGGTACATAGATTTAAGTTGTCGGAGAGATATTAATTGGAACCGTTAAAAGGTATATATATTGGGTAGGGGCGTGGTAGTTTGAGTGTGAGACAAATCAAGCCACAAAGTTTACATGTTGGCCGACCATATAGGCAAAGCCCCCAAAATGGAGGCTTTTCAGATAGAGATGCCATGGTCCTCTACTCTTGTATGCATTTATTATGGAAATGTCGATCCAGTTGGGATTTGCCCTGAAAGTTAGAGTAATTATGGCTAATATCCAAATACTATAGGCTAGACCCAGGTTATCTACAGTGTGGATTGCTCGGGCATGGGGAGCAAAATATGGGAACGCGGAACATCATTTGTGCTAACGATAGGGGTAGACTTCTTTTAATCGTGTAATTAGGATAAGCCGTGATTTTGTAGTCACGATAAAGATAATATAGGCAGTATAATATATTTCTAGCATATCACGTTCAAACAACAATTACTATTTTGAATTATGTTTTCAATTACAAAATATATCAGCATGAAAAATATATTTTGAATAAGTAATAGAGATTAATGTATTGAAATATCAGAAACGCTCATTTTAGTTTATGAGTTTATTCTCATCTCATAGGATATTCTGTGTACCCGGAACTTACATGCCGTGTGAGAGATGAATGCATGCACCTAGAATGTTTAATAGTTGTGAGGAATATGATCTATCGCTTTAGTTTTCAATTGCAAAAAAGAGAAAGTTGATATGATCCTTTTAATTAAAGATCGTGCATGACTCCAAGTCAAGTCAATGTTTACCACTTTTTAAAGTTTATGAAAATGAAAATCCACTGATAACTCCAAGTCGAAGCCAACGTTTCTGACATTTCTAGTATTCTTTTTTATTTTTGGCTTTCGCGAAGTCCAATAGAGAAATCACACTATTAGTATCACGGCTTAAAAATGTTGAAACCGAGAGGTGTTTGCCTTTGCCCACTACTAGAAGCCGATAACATCGACTTATACCATTTTATTTTCCTCTGGCCGAACCAGTGTCCATATCGATTTGGATTTCTTTTTTCTTTTTTTATATGTAAATATCGTGTATTCGCAAAACTCCAGCAACCGTGGGAGGACAAACTGTATTACTACCCTAAGCATTTATGCAAAAGCTTCATTTGAGCCAATAATTTCCCAAAACCCAGCACAAGACTAATGTGACATTCTCCTTTTTGTTTTTTTTTTTTTTGGTTAAGAAAGATTGAATCCAAATACACAAGAGGCTTTTTCAATAACGTTTAATCAATGAATCAGTCACTCGCAAGTCACAAAAACTTTCAGATTGTTATGGTTGTTTAGAGAGCTTAAATTGGTGTCTACTCAACAAATGAAGAGTTTTCAAAAATTCTGATGGACTTCACTCTGGAGAGACTTTGTTATGCTTTCACATTCTCATATTAAGATATGTAAAAGCCACCAGTTGAGTATCGATTATAGGTAAGGATAACACTGACAATCCACGAATAACTCCAAGTCAAGTGAATGTTCTCTCTCTATGTAATAAAGCAACTTCCCGGATGATACATGTTGATGTCGCAATCAATTCTTAAAATAATTTGATCTCGTCCTAATGAAAAAGAACTTAATGATGGTACATTTTATCGATTAGATAGTGCAATAAAACGAAGGGAATGTAATATCTATCGAAAGATTATTTATTGTAAATTTACAGAAAGGAAAGGGCTCATTTTTTACCTTAATTACATCATTTTCATTGAACTAGTAAACTTTCTAGCTTTTTGCATTACGGTCGAGAACTTGGAATTAGCAAGAAGTAACATCAAGTGCTTCCAACTAATTACTTCTTATGAATTTCCAAGTTTTTGGTATTCTGAAGGCCCTTCTATAGTTTTGCATCAAGTACAAAGAATTGGTCTTAACAGTTTCATCTGACGATAAACATGAACATTTGTTAAATCGTCGCTCGAGCTTTTCCACCCTGAGCTTCTCATTGTTAAGAAGGTGCCTTGGGCATTGGTGCCTTAGACGGGATGCATGTGCCACAGAGAGAGAGAAGTGTGTTGTTTTGGGGGGGGGAGGGTGTGATTGGCACTTCATCATCACCAATATTTAAGTTTTTCTACAAAACGTATAGAATGTCCTCCACGGCAGGCTCATGCTTATCCTTCTTCCTCTCATCACAAAAGCATGAATAAATCAACTCGACTAAGCTCTCTTCCCAACTCTGCTTCCTACTAGTGTTGAAATATATCTCGAGTTTGGGCTCGTAAGTGAAAGTCTAAATTCATATAAGAGATTTTCTATTTGGGAATTCGATAGATAAATGAGCATAAAATTAAAAACTTAAAAGTAAAGTCCAAGTTGGATTAAGTTTCATAACAATTTAGGGATATCAACTTTCCAAATTTGGGTTGGATTCGGCAAGGCCAAGAGTTCCACGTTTAATATAAAAAAAAAAAAAAAAAAAAAAAGCAAATCTCTTTTGGGAGTTGGCCTCCTTGATTCGCCGTCTATGGAGAGTTCCCGGGTCTATGGAATTCTCATACAATTGATGGAGAATAATTCCTGAATTAAGTCTCAGGATGTTGGTGTTCAAGCTGTGAAATCACGCGGTAAGATTTGGAAATTTCTTTGTGATATTCAGAAATATTTTGCTAGGAAATGTGAAGAATAAATGTTATAGGGTTTAATTAGGGACAAAAAATACTAAAAGTGTTTGAGTTACTCGAATGCATTGTAATCTCCACTGTATCGCTTGATTGCTTGATTTATAGTGAAATCTCACAATGCTCCCCCTATGGAGTAGGCCACACCGGCCAATCTATGCAAATCAAGTGTCCCTTTATTTCATTGTTTGATCGCTTGTAGTTAGCATGGTCAAATCAACAATATGTAATTATAAAATAGGGTCAATATTTCTTTATAGGACTCAGTTCACCAACGTTGTCTTTTTTTTCCTCAAAGTGAAACTATCCATTATACAGTTTAAGTTTGACTGAGAGGGGAACATAAGAGCCTAACAAAAGGCACGAGATTATACTTTCTCTACAGTTATTCATCCAAAACTTTTCTTCCCTGAAGCGTGTCGCATGCTTTGTTTCGCCCCGTTAAATTTTTTTTCTCGCATGTAGCTTCTATAATTAAACGACAAAGATCACTACAAAACATACATCAACTAATGAGGAAAAACTACACTTATAATTTAACATGTCTGATTAAACGATGCTAAACATTTTAATGACTTGTCCTTCCTATGATTTCTGAAATGTGTCAAGCTAGAAGATTATTTGAGTAATGTGACAATGATGGCGAGCTATAGTAGTGAGCAGCTTCTAAATTGCTTTTCCAGTTTCTCCATTTAGAGTTCGTGGAATGCAAAATGTATTTTTCCATAACTCGAATTTCGAGGATACTAAAACCCAAACTATATTAAAGAAAAATTCACTAACACAAATTGAGATGGGTCTTTGATGCTTTGTCTAAGTTAGAGCAGAGCCTCTCCTTCTTGCTCTCTTGCAAATAAAAGTTGAGTTTCTACAGAAGCAAAAACCTGAATGATTTAAAATGAGCAATAAGAGTTACTAGCGAATGGACTTTAGAACAATATCTCCCCATGAGAATAATCACGTGGGCAGAGAACAAATTTACACTTTAGAGAGTGGGCGTTTAAGAAACTCTAGTTAAACCCAGATCATTCATAGAGAAAAGCGGGGGGAGATTTTTCTTTTAATGTGACAAGTCGGGGTTCCAAACATGCACCTTATGCGCATGCATGTGTGCCATCTTGAAGGATGTATATGTAGCACATGTGAGATCCACGTATCATAATCATAATCAGAGAAGAGAAGGCACATCCATTATTACAATTGGAGTTAGAAAATTGATGACAGGACCCCATCCGGAAGATTAAATTCAACCTCTACAAATTAGTCCAAGTGAAAAGTAGCTCCACTAAGGAGATAGAGGAAAGTTACACGCAATTTTTGCCATGGCGAACATGAACTAAGTCTAAATCTTATGAGTTAATAATTGTTTCTCCATAAAAAAAATGCGCGTCTATAATGGCACCATTCATTTCACGTTATGATTTTTTCAAAATTATCAATTCCGAAATAACAATTTTAATTAGTCTTGTTGCCCGTGCTATGCATGGGAATTTGCCAGCCATTGCTTATAATAATCACGGTACTAGAAGAAAAACACACATCTATTCTTGTAAGAGAGAATTCAATTGGACTTTGTAAATTGATGATGGGCCCCATCCGGAAGAGATAATTCAGCCTCTATAAATTAGTCCAAGCGAAAAGCATGTCCACTAAGGAGATAGTGGAGAATTATGCCTAATTTTTGCAGTGCTAAACACGAACTAAGTCTTATGAGTTAATAATCATTTCTCTACAAAAATTCTAGTCTATAATAGCATCGTTCATTTCACGTTATGATTTTTTTTTTTCTAAATTATCAATTTTGAGATAACGATTTTAACTAGTCCTTCTGTGCTATGCACTGGAATATGACGGCCATTGCTTATAGTAATCATAGTCATAGAAGAAAAGGCACATCCATTCTTGCAAGAGAGAATTCAATTGGACTTTGTAAATTGATGATTGGGCCCATCCGGAAGAGAGAATTCAACCTATACAAGTTAGTCCAAGTGTAAAGCAACTCCACTAAGAAGATCGTGGAGAATTATGCCTAATTTTTGTAGTGCCTAACACGGACTAAGTCCAAGTCTTATGAGTTAATAATTGTTTACTATAAAAATGCATGCCTAGTCTTATGGGTCAATGACTGTTTCTCTATATAAATGCGTGTCTATAACGACATAGTTAATTTCATGTTATGATTTTTACTAAATTATCAAAATCGAAATAACGATCTTAATTAGTCTTGTTGCCCATGCTACGCGTAGGATTTTGTTGGCCATTGCTTAAAAAGCAATGTTTGGGTAGGATGAGTTTGCCTGGTCGGCGATTGTGTAGAATCTGAATCTAACCTCATGTTAGATAAAATTCAGGTTGCTTTATCAAGTTTAGCTATACCTGCGTTCACCATCTTAAATTACTTAAGTTTATCCAAACATGTTTTCTAAACTACTTTGGATCATCGGTTTTCTGCGCTCTTAAATTATCCGTTCATCAAAAGATAACATGGTCTGAGAATTAATTAAGGGCCAAAATCATAGAGAGACTTTGCTATGCATATGCATTCTATTATTATAAAATGTGACTACCACCATTTGAGTGTCAATTATAGGTAAGGGAAACACCGAGTATTTGTAAATAACTCCAAGTCAATCGAATCTTCTCTCTCTCTTTGCCATAAATCAAGCAACTTCTAGCATAATACATGTTGATGCCGTGACCGGTTCTGAAAATATTCTCGCTGTGTCCTAATGAAAAAGAGAAAAGAAAAAAGAGAGAAGTCACAGACGATACAGTTTATCGAGTCAATTGTGCAGTAAAACTTTTTCTCAAAAAATAGGCAATGTATTACTGTATATTTACAAGAGGAAAAAGCTGATTTTTGACCTTAATTACATCGATTTCATTCAACTGGTACCATTACTAACTCTCCGCATTTTAAGTCGAGAGAACTTGGAATGAACAAGAAGAAATATGAAGCACTTCCAACCAATTACTTATGAATTTCCAAGCTTCTAGCATTCTACGAGCGTTTCAATTGTTTTGCATCGAGTACAAAGGATTGGCCAGAACTGTTTCATTTAACAGTTGAATTTCCAAGCTTCTAGCATTCTCGCTGCCTGCTTCTTCTCCTTCTTCTTTCTTTTAAAAAAAATAGCTTATATTTTATTTAATCTAAATAAAAATGAATTTAAAAACAGATTTAAATCAAATTGACATTTTAGTCACGTTATCGCCACATAGGAGAGAGAAAATATTTTAAAAAAAACCACGTCGGCATTTTCCGTCAACCAAGTTAGACAGAATTAATAGAAGGATTCGATTGCATCAATTTGACAAATTATAGGATTTGATTGTGTAAATTTTGCAAGTTTTAGAACTTAATTGTACTTTCAAAATGATTTTTAGAATTTCTAGTAAACATTTCCCTTTTTTTCTTTTGTGACGTAGCAGTCCTAAAGGAGTAGTCATGCCTTGTTATCACAACTTAAAAATTGAAACGAGGCAAGTTAATTTCTGCGCAACTACTTGCTTCCTTAACGAGGAATGTTGCAGTTTATGATCATCCCATCTATCCTAGAAACTCGTCGAAGTAATTTGCCAAAACCGTGTTTTCTTCCTTTGATTCTGTTTATATTTTACCTCGATTTTTCTGTGGTTTTTTGGGTCAGTGGACTCTTGATCGAATCCAATCTACGAGTATCGAAATTGATGGCAAAGTACGATCCCCGGCTTCTCTTATCTTCCCCTTCGTTAATGACCTTTGATCTTCGTGGTAAAAAAACAAACATGCTGTTCTCCAATCTAAACTAGGCTTTATCTCTGATAAACGTTATTGCATTATAACTCATTATCAATTGGCTACACAGGTTTTGAGTCTATGAAAGATTTGAATTGTTTATTGAGTTTGAATTCCTCAATCCTTTTGATATCATTATCCATCCAAAGCTTGTTGCTACATTTTCCTATACAACATGGTGGTTAGATTATGTTTTTTTTTTTTTTTTTTAATGCTTTTGGCAGTGATCGAATGTTTATCCCAACTCATTGTCAGACCTTTTTTCTCCTTTTTATATTATAAAATAAGACATACGCGGTCTGATTCTTTGTTCTTGGGAGGATTTTTCTCTTTATTTTTTTGATAGCTCTGAGTTTCTTAGTGTGGTTTATATGTTGGAATGGTCCTAGACCCTTTCACTTGCTGCACATGAATTGCGCTAATGATCTCTTGCTTTATTACCATCACAATCTATTTAGTGATTTACATCCATGGGAAACACTAAACACATAACTAAAGAATCAAACTATATCCTTCTATTGAAAGAAAAGCCTACATAGAGAAAGTTCTTTTATAGATTCAACCGTTTATGTTTTCTAAGGTCAAAATCATCATTTATCTAGAGTTTTTATGGGTAAAGCAAACTCAAGTTTAAAATAGGTGTTGTGGGGGAAGAATTCAGAAGTAAAGAATAAATACTTACATTTGTGATGTTGCAAAAGTAATCACAATATATTTTTCGTTGTTGTTTTGCTTTTTAAGCATTGGCCGACATATTCCCGTGCATTGCACGGGCAATAAGACTAATTGAGATCATTATTTCAATTGTGATAATTTAGTAAAAATCATAACTTGAATCGAACAGTACCATTATAAGCATGCATTTATATAGAGAAACGATCATTAACCCTTAAGACTTGACTTAGTCCGTGTCCAGCACTACAAAAAATTAAGCGTAATTCTCCACTATCCCCTTAGTGGAGCTGCTTCTCACTTGGACTAATTTGTAGAGGTTAAATTCAATCTTCCGGATGGGCCCAGTCATCAGTTGACAAACTCCAATTGCAATAATGAAAGTGCATTTTCTTCTATAAGCAATGGCTGGCAAATTCCCGTGCATAGCATGGGCAACAAGACTAATTAAAATCATTATTTCGGAATTGATAATTTCGAAAAAATCATAACGTGAAATGAACGGTGTCATTATAGACACGCATTTTTACGAAGAAACAATTATTAATTTGTAAGACTTAGACTTAGACTTAGTTTGTGTTCGACACTGCAAACGTTAGGCGTGATTCTCCACTACCTCATTAGTGGAGCTGCTTTTTCACTTGGACTAAAATGTAGAGGTTGAATTCAATCTTCTGGATGGGGCCCGATCATCAATAAACAAACTCCAATTGCAAAATGGATGCGCCTTCTCTTCTCTGCTCGCGAGACTCTCCCCCATCGCTCGCGGGGAGATATTGTTCTCAAGTCCTCTCACTAGTAACTCTATTGCTCGTCTTAAATAATTCATGTGTTTACTTTGGTAGAAAATCAACTTCCATTTGCAGAGAGCAAGAAAGAGAGGTTTTGCTCCAAATGAAACGGTTAAGGCCAATCCTTTGTACTTGATGCAGAACTATTGAATCGCTTTCAGAATACCAGAACCACGGAAATTCATAAGAAGTAATTAGTTGGAAGTGCTCGATGTTTCTTTTGTTGATTCCAAGTTCTCAACTACAATTCAGAAAGCTAGAAACTTCACCAGTGGAATGAAATTGATCTAATTAAGGTTAAAAATCAGCCCTTCCCTTTCTATAAATTCAGAGTAAATAATCCAATGATAGACATTACATCGCCTTTGTTTTATTGCACATTTTACTTGATAAATCGTATCATCTTTGAGACCCTTTTCATTGGGATGCGACCAAAATACATTTAGAATCGATCGTGACATTAATATGCATTATTCGATGGTGCAAATTCAGTTCTAAACATTTCGATTAGATCAATTTAGTTTTAAATCTTTTGCATTGTGCGAATTGAGTACATCCGGTCAATTTTGGCCGAAATTAACTAACGTGAGCAATTTTTTAAGTTTTTCTGAAATTTGTATTACTTTTTTGGTTTTTTCTTCTCTTCCCTTTTTTTTTTTTTTTTTTTTATTCCCCGACTGTGGGCCGACGAGGGCCCGACACCCTTGCCCAAGCTAGGTGAGGGTGTTGCAGCTCTCGTCGGCTAACATGTGAGGGTGTGAGCCCTTCGCCTATGACTGGCGATGGTCGGCTGGCGACCTCATTGGCCAAAGTGGTAAAGAAAAAAAGAAAGCAAAGAAAAGAACAAAAATTATAAAAAGATTAAAAAAATTATTAAAATATTATTTAACAAAGTTAGGCTCTAAAATATTAAAAAAATCAAAGAATGAAATTGATGAATTATTCAGTCTCCTTTCAATTTAGTTTTATGTTTCATTCTCCTTTCTTTTTTGTTAAAAAAAGCCTGAATCAAGATATGTGAGAAGACTGTTTCAATAGAGTGTAATTGATGAATTATTCCCTCGAAACATAAAAGTTGCTGAGGGAGCTTAAAGTCGTGCCTACTCGACAAAGAGTTTTCAAAAATTCTTAGAGCCTAACTTTGTTAAATAATATTTTAATAATTTTTTTAATCTTTTTATAATTTTTGTTCTTTTCTTTGCTTTCTTTGCTTTTTTTTTTTCTTTACCACTTTGGCCGATGAGGTCGCCAGCCGACCATCGCCAGTCATAGGCGAAGGGCTCACACCCTCACATGTTAGCCGACGAGAGCTGCAACACCCTCACCTAGCTTGGGCAAGGGTGTCGGGCCCTCGTCGGCCCACAGTCGGGAATAAAAAAAAAAAAAAAAGAGAAGAAAAACCAAAAAAGTAATACAAATTTCAGAAAAACTTAAAAAATTGCTCACGTTAGTTAATTTCGGCCAAAATTGACCGGATGTACTCAATTCGCACAATGCAAAAGATTTAAAACTAAATTGATCTAATCGAAATGTTTAGAACTGAATTTGCACCATCGAATAATGCATATTAATGTCACGATCGATTCTAAATGTATTTTGGTCGCATCCCAATGAAAAGGGTCTCAAAGATGATACGATTTATCAAGTAAAATGTGCAATAAAACAAAGGCGATGTAATGTCTATCATTGGATTATTTACTCTGAATTTATAGAAAGGGAAGGGCTGATTTTTAACCTTAATTAGATCAATTTCATTCCACTGGTGAAGTTTCTAGCTTTCTGAATTGTAGTTGAGAACTTGGAATCAACAAAAGAAACATCGAGCACTTACAACTAATTACTTCTTATGATTTCCGTGGTTCTGGTATTCTAAAAGCGATTCAATAGTTCTGCATCGAGTACAAAGGATTGGCCTTAATCGTTTCATTTGGAGCAAAACCTCTCTTTCTTGCTCTCTGCAAATGGAAGTTGATTTTCTACCAAAGTAAACACATGAATTATTTAAGATGAGCAATAGAGTTACTAGTGAGAGGACTTGAGAACAATATCTCCCCGCGAGCGATGAGGGAGAGTCTCGCGAGCAGAGAAGAGAAGGCGCATCCATTTTGCAATTGGAGTTTGTATATTGATGATCGGGCCCCATCCAGAAGATTGAATTCAACCTCTATATTTTAGTCCAAGTGAAAAAGCAGCTCCACTAATGAGGAAGTGGAGAATTACGCCTAACGTTTGCAGTGTCGAACACGAACTAAGTCTTACAAGTTAATAATTGTTTCTTCATAAAAGCGTGTCTATAATGACACTGTTCATTTCACGTTATGATTTTTTTTGAAATTATCAATTCCGAAATAATGATTTTAATTAGTCTTGTTGCCATGCTATGCACGGGAATTTGCCAGCCATTGCTTATAATAATCATAGTCATAAAAGAAAAGGCACTTTCATTATTGCAATTGGAGTTTGTAAACTGATGACTGGGCCCCATCCGGAAGATTGAATTTAACCTCTACAAATTAGTCCAAGTGAAAAGCAGCTCCACTAAGGGGATAGTGGAGAATTACGCTTAATTTTTTGTAGTGCTGGACACGGACTAAGTCAAGTCTTAAGGGTTAATGATCGTTTCTCTATATAAATGCATGCTTATAATGGTACCGTTCGATTCAAGTTATGATTTTTACTAAATTATCACAATCGAAATAATGATCTCAATTAGTCTTATTGCCCGTGCAATGCACGGGAATATGTCGGCCGATGCTTAAAAAGCAAGACAATAGAAAACAACAACGAAAAATATATTGCGATTACTTTTGCAACATCACAAATGTAAGTATTTATTCTTTACTTCTAAATTCTTCCCCACAACACCTATTTTAAACTTGAGTTTGCTTTACCCATAAAAACTCTAGATAAATGATGATTTTGACCTTAAAAAACATAAACGGTTGAATCTATAAAAGAACTTTCTCTATGTAGGCTTTTCTTTCAATAGAAGGATATAGTTTGATTCTTTAGTTGTGTTTAGTGTTTCCCATGGATGTAAATCACTAAACAGATTGTGATGGTAATAAAGCAAGAGATCATTAGCGCAATTCATGTGCAGCAAGTGAAAGGGTCTAGGACCATTCCAACATATAAACCACACTAAGAAACTCAGAGCTATCAAAAAAATAAAGAGAAAAATCCTTCCAAGAACAAAGAATCAGGCTGCATATGTCTTATTTTATAATATAAAAAGAAGAAAAAAGGTCTGACAATGAGTTGGGATAAACATTCGATCACTGCCAAAAGCATTAAAAAAAAAAAAAAACAGAATCTAACCACCATGTTGTATAGGAAAATGTAGCAACAAGCTTTGGATGGATAATGATATAAGAATGATTGAGGAATTCAAACTCGATAAACAGTTCAAATCTTCCATAGACTCAAAACCTGTGTAGCCAATTGATAATGAGTTATAATGCAATAACATTTATCAGAGATAAAGCCTAGTTTAGATTGGAGAACATCATGTTTGTTTTTTTACCACGGAGATCAAAGGTCATTAACGAAGGGGAAGATAAGAGAAGCCAGGGATCGTACTTTGCCATCAATTTCGATACTCGTAGATTGGATTCGATCAAGAGGCCGTTGACCCAAAAAAACACAGAAAAATCGAGGTAAAATATAAACAGAATCAAAGGAAGAAAACACAATTTTGGCAAATTACTTCGACGAGTTTCTAGGATAGATGGGATGATCTGCAACATTCCTCGTTAAGGAAGCAAGTAGTTGCGCAGAAATTAACTTGCCTCGTTTCAATTTTTAAGTTGTGATAACGAGGCATGACTACTCCTTTAGGACTGCTACGTCACAAAAGAAAAAAGGGAAATGTTTACTAGAAATTATAGAACTTATTTAGAAAGTACAATTAAGTTCTAAAACTTGTAAAATTTACACAATCAAATCCTATAATTTGTCAAATTGATGCAATCGAATCCTTCTATTAATTCTGTCTAACTTGGTTGAAGGAAAATGCCAACATGGTTTTTTTAAATATTTTCTCTCTCCTATGTGGCGATAATGTGACTAAAATGTCAATTTGATTCAAATCTGTTTTTAAATTCATTTTTATTTAGATTAAATAAAATATAAGCTATTTTTTTTAAAAGAAAGAAGAAGGAGAAGAAGTAGGCAGTGAGAATGCTAGAAGCTTGGAAATTCAACTGTTAAATAAAATATAAGCTATGTGTTTAGTGTTTCCCATGGATGTAAATCACTAAACAGATTGTGATGGTAATAAAGCAAGAGATCATTAGCGCAATTCGTGTGCAGCAAGTGAAAGGGTCTAGGACCATTCCAACATATAAACCACACTAAGAAACTCAGAGCTATGAAAAAAATAAAGAGAAAAATCCTCCCAAGAACAAAGAATCAGACCGCATATGTCTTATTTTATAATATAAAAAGAAGAAAAAAGGTTTGACAATGAGTTGGGATAAACATTCGATCACTGCCAAAAGCATTAAAAAAAAAAAAACAGAATCTAACCACCATGTTGTATAGGAAAATGTAGCAACAAGCTTTGGATGGATAATGATATAAGAAGGATTGAGGAATTCAAACTCAATAAACAGTTCAAATCTTCCATAAACTCAAAACCTGTGTAGCCAATTGATAATGAGTTATAATGCAATAACGTTTATCAGATAAGTTCTAAATACACCCGAAATGAAGAACTAAAGGCAGGGAAGAGAGCATGAGGTTGTTCATTTCTTATGCGCTTCTTGATAGTCTCAATCTCTTCAAACTTGGTTATCTTCACCACTATGACCACATATGTCTTGTTTGCTACTTGATCCGCAAAGTTGAAATATGCATGTTTCAAATCATTCTTGAGCTGCAAAACTCCGAAAAAGCCCCAAAAGGGCCAGAACCCAGTTGAAGTGCAAGCATTACGACCTCATAGAACAATGCCTTATCAACCCTATCCTCTTCATGTGTATCTTCAGGGTGAGGGATTTTTTATGGTTGAGGCGCCTTGGCTTCAAGGCACTTTATTTTTATCAAAAGATCACCATAGAGTAGAGGATTGCTAGCATAAATGGAAGGATTGTCAAGTGTTTGGATTTGATTTCCTTTTGGAATTTTCCTTGTGAAGTTATTTTGCGACAAGTTGAGGTGGGCTAGGGATGTTAATGCTGAAATGCCTTGCGGAATTATGCTTGAGAGGTGGTTGTTTGAAAGATCAAGAGACTCAAGTGATGTCATGTTCCTAATGCCAATGGGAATATTTCCAGAGAGATGGTTGTGAGACAAGTTCAACGCATGCAATCCTGAGAGGAAAGAAAGTTCTTCAGGGATTGACCCGTTCAAAAAGTTGTTAGAGAGATCCAAATTGACCACAAGTTGTAGAACAATTTTTGTGTGCTCATTATATCTTCCTTTCATAATCTCAACCATGTGCTCTTGATCCCAATCCAAATTATAGCCTCCAAATGAAAAGGAAATTATATCTTGTATAGGACCAACAACCACAAATCCAAATGGATTACCTTGATTCAACTTGATCATGCTGCTCATGTTGCCAAGACAATGTGGGATCGTTCCCATCAAATTGATCATTGCCATGTCTAATATTTCCAATCTTATAGTGAGCAGAGCTACGGAGGGACGCTGCCGACAAACCTATTCTCTCGTAGCCTTAAGACCAAAAGCTTTCGTCAAACCATGCCGGAATGCTTCCAAAGAAGTTATTTTCTCCAGCATCTAAAATTACCATATTTGTGCAATAATCTAAAGCCTGAGGAAGCTCCCCATTGAGAGGGTTTCCATTCAAGTGTAGGGTGGTAAGGTGGGGCAATGATCCAAGTGAGTTAGGAATCACTCCAAACAACTTATTGAATGACAAAGTTCCCCTTCCAACAGTCTAAAATACTTCCAAATAGGCTATTATTGGCAAGATTTGAATAAGACAACTCCATGTAGCATAATGATGACAGTAGAGTACCACTAATTAGATTATCATTGAGATGCAAAGAATGTACTCGGTAAATAATACCAATATCTAGTGGAAGAGATCTAGAGATCAAATTGTGGGAGATATCTAAATAGGAATAGTTAGTAGACATGTTAGGCAAGGGTCCAGTAATTTGATTGAAGATAGGTCGAGTTAGGAAAAAAAAAAGTTGGCTGACCATTTTGGCAAGGGCCCAATAATCTTATTATGAGATAGATCGAGCCTGGAAATGTCAAGTTCACCGACCATTTTGGCAAGGGCCCAATAATCTAATTGTAAGATAGATCAAGCCTGGGAAACGTCCAGTTGGTTGACCATTTTGGAGAGGTAATCTGATTGTAAGATAAATTGAGCAGGAAAAACTTCAAGTTGGCTACCAATATGGCAAGGGCCCAAAAAGGGAAGCATTGGAGAGCCCAATATCTATAGCGTCCACTTGTGTTTGAATCCATTAGGGAAATTTAGTTCCATATTTACAAGAGTTCATCCAAATAATTAGCAGTTGGAAAGGGGGTATCCAGCTAGGTTTTGCTTTAAAGCTCAAGTTATTATTGTCACCAATGCACAACTCCTTGAGCCTTGACAAATTAGAAAAAATAGATTTAGATAATCACACCTTCTAAATGATTATTGTAAATAGACAACTGTTGCAAAGCCCCAATTTCCCTAATGAATCAAGAATATGCCCCGCCAATTGATTATTAGAAAGATCTAACAATCTCTATGATGACAGCCAACCTATTGATGGTGGAATGGTCCCATTCAATCCATTACTTGCAAGATCTATTGTTTCCAAGTTTGACGATGATCCAATGGCACTGGAGATTGGACCGGACAAGGAATTGCTGGAAAGCATAATACATTTTGAGTTTGTGAAGTGCTCCGACTAGTGAGGCAAAGCACCCTTAAGATGATTTAAACGTATCTCTAGACTCTCTAAGCTATTCTCGATGAGTCTTGATGAATTTCCTTGGTTTTTGAAATCTCTCCTCTGATTTGGTTAGCATACAAATGCAGTGACTTGAGGTACCGATTGTTCTTTAAGAATGAGAATAAGCCTCCTTCAATGCTATCAAAATAATTTACCTCAAGATTGAGATGAGCAATGCTTGTAAACTTATCAAACCACATGGGAATTGATAAGTTGAAAGAGTTCCGTGAAAGATCAAGTTGCTGAAGAGAAGTCATGTTTTGAAATAAAGTGCTCCGGATGGGACCTTCAAAAAGATTACTCGAAAGATCAAGGTACTGAAGATGAACAAGGGAAGTAGAATTGGCCAAGTTATTAAAAGACAGATGAAAATTATGTAATCCACAACTTGATAAGCTCAAATGCGATAAAGCTGGGACCATACTGATCACCTGCATGAGGACTTTTTCGTTCACAATCATTGAGCCACTCATGTCGAGGTACTTTAGTAATTGAAGATAAGAAACCCATAGGATATCATCCATAACCAAACCTCCGGTGTAATAATAAAGATTGAGGACTTCCAACTTGGTGCGATTTTCCAATTGTCGAGGAACCGTTCCATAGAAGTTAGAATTCGATAGATTGAGGTACCTCAATTGTTTTATCAAATCGAGAAATTCAGGGATTCTTCTATGATCGGAATCAATCCTACTTAAATCCAAGTGGTTCATGAATCTCAAGGGGAGCAAAGAAGAATTCAACTCGCCAATCAGGAAAAGTATTGGTTCCATGGGAAAATGAATACTAGTTTCGTCTTTTCTTGGTCGAGTTAATAATTGGAGCTTGATGACATGACCATATACTCTATCACAGATCAATCCTTCCCATATGCAGCATTATTTGCCTTTCCACGAAGAAAGCAAGCCAGATGGATCTAAGAGGCTTTGTCAAAGCTGGAGCAGAGGCTCTCTTGCTTTCTGCATATAGACGTTGAATTGTTACATAAGCACACACATGAATTATCTAAAATGAGTAATAGAGTTACTAGTGTGAGCACTTGAGCACAACAACTCCCCATGAGCAGTGAGGGAGAAGATGAATTTATGTTTTAGAGTAAAGGGTACGAGGGTCCCCTAATCAAACCCAGATCATTTATAGAGAAGGGCGGGGTGAGATTTCTCTTTTAACATGACACTTTGCAGTTACATGCATGCACTTTGTGTGGATGCATGTGTATCATGCATATGCAGCGCATTTAAGGTCCACACATGATAGTTGTTGTCACACATCAAACCTTATCTGGCCATGGGAACACGACATCCGCCAATACCGGGATTTATTTGCGACGTCCTAGGAGGTGTCGTCGTCCCATTGATTTTTATATTTCATTTAAGCACATGCAGAGGCATGCGATCTCCAACACCCAATCATCAACAATATGGATAGTAAGGAAGAATACACATACATACTACATTACTCCCATGCTTTATTTATATACTCAGCATGTTTTAAAATTTGCAAGCTAAAATTTGCAAGCCGTCGCCATTCCGAACTAGTCATCCCCACGCAAAAAGATATAAAAGGGTTAGTCATAGCTCCTTCTACAAGGACTAGTTCCCCACCAAATGTTGGTGTCCTCATGGCGACGACTCGGGGTCATCCATGGTACTATCAGGAGAGGGTAGCATTGACCCATCAGCATCTTTAGGCGGACCATCAAACCCATGTAAAGGACCGCAAAAGTCCTCGTCGACCCAGGCAAACCAAGCAACAAACAAATAAGGAACCAGTTACCCTACACCCTCATCCACCCGCACCATCGTGGTGTGACGTTGGAAGAGGATGTTGGTTGTAGTGTTCTCTAAGTCAAGCACCATGACTTCCCTATGTATAGGGAAATCAAAACGTGAGAGCGGTAGACTCATGCCTCATTCTTGAAAAGAGTTAAACAACAACAAATAAGTTGAAAACTCAATAAATAAAATCCCAAACCTCATATAGGCAGATGCCTTGCATTAGTTACTTACGATTACCTTACAACAAACATGTCGATGGTAGATTAATAACAAAGCCTAAGCTTTGCCTTAACTATATACATAAAGGAACCTACCTTCTACCTAAATCTCTCAAGTCTTAAACAAAGGCATGCGAATCCACACGTGCCACAAATAGTATAATTAATAGCCAATAATATTCACACTTGTCGGATATTAGCATCTAAAACATTATCGAAGCCTTCGAGACTCAATCAATGACCTTCAGAATATCCACATGCCTCTCACTTCATTTATCACCACAAGTACAGCATATACGTGCCTTCCAAGTTATTAAAAATGACAATTAAATCATTCACGTGTCTCATGCATCTCATATAAAGCTATGTCAAACATGCACGAGCCATAAAACAACTCCCAAAGTATCCACATAGCACTCAAATGCTTCGCACATGTTTAGCGTCTCGAGAATCACATGGCATCCCATACTACCATGCTATCTCGAGTCCAATTACTAATCACACAACCAAAAACTTGCGGCTCTTCCAAAAACCTCCGGGACATCGTCTCGCCCCATTGAGCATGGCATCCGGACTTCTGTTGGGTATCTTTTCGAGCATTTTTCCGATATAACATTTCCGCGAATGGCATCCTGTTGGCATGGGGGCACCTCGTTCTCATCAACGAGGCATCTCGTTGACGTGGGAGCATTGTCCCCAAAATCTTCAATGACAAGAACCCTCATGTGACCATGCGAATCAAGCGCATCCAGTTTTATCTTTCATATTAGTTCAAGTATGAATGCCCCAAAGGCATGTCAAGCAATAAGTAACTCATGACCTATCGTATTTCTAACCCAACCTATAATCTAAACCTAAACGAACCATTCTTACCAATCACGCCAACTCGAGCAACTTTGATGATCATATACTCATTCTTCACTCATTCCTGAGCCTTATAGTTCAAGCAAATCATGAGCAAGCCATACAAAATTAATCACATGAGTTTCTCAATCTAGGATAGTCCTACAACACCAAAAACATACCTAAATCCGAGTTACATAACACAACGGCTTAATCGGGATTTAGGAAATCTACTTATGAACAACTGAGACAAAATGAGGGGCGGTCGGTGGAGGCTAGAGAATGGCAACGCATCAATTGCATGGGGATGACAAGCTTGGTGGACAGCAGCAACCAGTGACAAACACGCGGACGGCGGCGATGTAGCCATGGGCGACGAGCTATGCCCAGATGGCGACGAGCAACTGCTCAGAGAGAGAGAGAAAGAGGAAAAGGGAGAGAAAAAGAGAGATAGAAGAGGAAAGAGGAGGGTTAGCTGAGTGAGAGAGTGAGGGAGGGAGGGAGAAGGAGAGAAGACTTAAGGAAGAAAGGGAGGCTTAGAAGAGAAATGGGTCATTCACATTAAATGCCCATTGCATTATTGTCCGAAGTCATTATGGCTTCAAGCTTGAAGGATAAGATGCAATCCTAGCCCTCCATCTTGCCAAGATCATCATCCAAGATCAAGGGCCAAGATTGCTTCTCCACTTTTCAATTAATGGTTAGACTCAAGAAGGGTAAAATATTCAATTCCCCCTTGTCTGCACAAAAGTGGCGCTACACCTTTGAATGGCCTCCAAAAATTTGTCTCATCTCAATTTAAATCTTAATAAGCTAAATTGATCTCACCTTTAAGTATGTTAGAGTCTATATCCTCAAATTAGCGCATTTCTCTATTTAATGTATTAATGGATTCACTAAAATCATTTCAATTGGAAATGAATGACTTGATAACATCTACAGTCAATATTCATAATCAGACCGGGGTTTGTGGCTAAGTTTCGATTGGAAATAGCTTTAACACAACCTACGCAAATTTGGGCGGCATTGGCAGAACTCACACGACTAAACTCGAACTGAGTTTGACGCTTGTCCAGGGTTTTATCCATAACTTTTAGTTGAGCTTAGTCGATCCATGAATGACCCTCAGTTGTCATGTAATTGAGTAAGATCGATTAGCCTGCCTTGACTCACAGTCATTCGGGATCGAATTAGGGTCGTTCACAAATAGTACATTGACCATGTGGCATCACCCACAACCGATACATACTCAATTTGAATCGATTTATACCAATCCATTAATTGACTTGTGACAGCGCATGATCGCTCACAACAATCTTTATGGCCGAACAATCATTTCCTAGTTGATAGCTCTAATCTATCGCAACCTTGATTCTAAGTTGCCTTGCCCCTAATCAGCTAGTCAGCTCGTGAACAATCCTTAGGATTGAGTCACAGCCTATCCTCATTCCTGACGTTCGATCCTTAGTCCATTCCTTATGGTCTAGATAGAGGTCTGAATCAAGGATGTCACAACTCTTCCCCTCTAAAAGAAATTTTGTCCTCGAAATTCAAAGACATGCCCAATTCCTCAAATAAATGTGGATGTTAGAGCCTCATTGATTCCTCACTTTCCCATGTGGCTCCTTCCGTCCCATGATGTTGCTAAATGACCTTAACTAAGGGAATGGTTTTATTTTGCAGCACTTGCTCTTTTCTATTTGCGATCCGCACAACCTGTTCAACATACGACAATCTGTCGTCCACTTCGATCTCTTCGAAGTTTATCGGGTGTGGCGAATCCGGTTCATACTTTCTTAGCATGGATACATAGAACACGTCATGCATCTAAGCAAGTCTGGGCGGAAGTGCTAACCTGTAAGCTAAATTCCTTATTCTTTCTAAGATTTTGAAAGGTCTTATGTATCTCGAGCTTAGCTTTCCTTTCTTGCCGAAACGTGATGTACCTCTTCTAGGTGACACCTTAAGGAACACCTTAAGGAAGACGTGATAACCTATTTGAAACTCTAAAGGTCTGCATCGTCTATCTGCATAACTTTTCTGGTGACTTTGGGTGATTCTAAGTCTTTCACTGTGTCTACTAACAACTAAACTAACTCTGGGCCAATGATCCTTCTTTCCCTGATCTTATCCTAACAGTCCATATAATGCTTCAAATGATGCCATCCCAGTACTCTACCGGTAGCTATTGTTGTGGGCGAATTCAACAAGATGTAACTGCTCTTTCCACCCTCCTTTAAAATCGAGTACATATGCTTGTAGCATGTCTTTGAGCATTTGGATCATCCTTTCTGATTGAATATCTGTCTGTGGATGATAAGCTGTGTTATACTAAAGTTTCATTTCCATAGCAGTCTGCAGACTTCCAAAATGTGGCAGTAAACTTGGGGTCTCCATCCGAAGTAATCGTCACTGGCACTCCATGAAAGATGAATTATCTATATGACATAAAGCCTTGTATATACTTCCAATAAGAAACCTTTTCATACCGCAAGAAATAAGCTGACTTGGTCAACTTGTCGACTATTATCCAAATAGATCACGACCTCTTTGGCTCCTTAGAAGTCCCATGACGAAGTCCATTGTGATGTATTTCCATTTCCATTCTGGGATTTCTAGTGATTGTAACAATCTACCAGGCTTGTAATGTTGTGCCTTTGCTTGCTGACACATCAAACATTTGGTGACATGCTTAGCGATATCAACCTTCATGCCATTTCACCAATAATATTATCTAAGATTCCGATTCATCTTTGTGCTATCTAGATATATGCCGTAATTACTTCGATGAGCTTCTAATATGATTTCCTCCTTTAGCTTTGCATCATTGGGTATACACAATTGCCCATGGAATTTCAATACTCCGTCTTCGGTTACTTGAAAATCTAGTTTTTTCTTTTCTGAAACTCCTCAAATTTTCTAGAGTTCGAGGTCATCTTGTTGTAATGCTTTAATCTTGGACCACACTTCTGGTTCAACTCTAACTGTAGCCAAAAGATTAGAAAGCTAAGTTACCTTGAATTTGTACTCTGAATCTCAAATTCCTTCAAGAAGACTCTATTCTCGAATCATTACTTATGCGATAGTTGATTTTTGACTGAGAGTGTCTGCTACTTTGTTTGCTTTCCGAAGGTGGTAAAGAATATCGTAGTCATAATTCTTGAGAAGTTCCATCAAACGTTGTTGCCTCATATTTAATTCCTTTTAGGAAAACAAGTACTTCAAGCTTTGGCAATCTATGTAGATCGTGCTACTTTTCTCCGTACTCCAAATCTTCAGTGCAAAGATGATTGCAACCAATTCCAAATTTTGGGTTGGATAATTGAATAGAAAACATATTCCACAACAAACAACCATTTACAAAAAAGTATATATATATATTTTTTTAAATCATTCATTTTTCACAAAATAAATGGAAGCTTGTATGAAATTTTCGTAACAATTGGCACTTGCTAAGGACGTGAATGATAACTATCATGTTTGTCTATTTTTCTATTTTTTTTTTTGTTTCCTGAAACATATTTGGAATAAAAACATGTTTAGTAACACAATCTTATTTTTTTATATGTAGGATAAAATTTTTAGTCTAGAATTAGGTTTGAAAAAAAAAATTCTACTTTTAATTTTTAGAATAGAACTAGAAATAAAAAATTTATCTTCCCTCACCCTTGTTGCCTACGGCTTGCCCGTTCACCCTTCACCTGCCACCCGCCACTCTTCACTAACTATCAAACGAATTTATGTTTTAAGAATAGAAACTTTGTACCTTCATCAAATTATGTATTTTCGCTAAGAAATTCATTAGAGAATGAAAATAAAAAATATATCACTGATAAAAAATTGTTGCTTTGATTAGAAAGGTAATCATCTGCCCCATAAATTGCCAATCAAATTGAGGAAAATTTAAGGGAGATTTGGCCCTTCCATGTAAATACTCGCAAAATAAATCACAGAAATTCCCCATCACTAGCAGTACAATGCCGGCCCACAAAAAGGATCGTCATTAAACTAATCGACCAGGATCATCAAGAGCAGGGGGCACTTGGCCGTCTCCTTCAGCGGCCGCGATCAGAGAGGGAAACGCGTCGTCGGCATTTCCATCTCCGATTCTCTCCCGCGGCTTCTGCCTTCGGCTTCGCATCTCTCTCTCTCTCTCGCGCGCGCTCGATCGCGGATGGCGGCTCTTCCTTCGATTCTTGTCGCGGCTTTCCTACTCCCGCTGTCCAGCTGTTTCGCGGAGAGGTGAGGCGCGATCGTTTTCTCGCAATTCGTGTTCTTTTTTCGGTAGCGACTTTTTGATCCGGCGCAAGAACGCGTGTGCCGTCCTCCTTTTCCGATGATCCGTGTCGCCGTCGGTTTTGGCACCTCATGCTTATGGCTTGATTTCTAGAGGTGGAATCGGATTGCCTTTCGCGTGCGGAGAATGTTCTGGTTTTTCGCGCGTAATGTTGTGTTGCCGACGTTAGCTCGAGTTGCTTAGGAATATTCGTTGACGATGGGGTTCTGATATGTGCTTCGGGACGATGTTGCTTAAAATCTCGCCGTGTTACGAATTTGCTGACCAGCGGGCACTGAGGATCTTGTCTTCATTCGTTTGGTTGCTCCAGATTCTCTTTCAGCTGGAAAAGTTATCAATTTAAAGTCACTTCAAAAGCCTCCAGATAATTGTTTGCCTGAATGAGTTCAATTTATCTTCTGCGGAGGTGATTCCCTCGCGAAATATTACTAATTATGTCTAGGAAACAAGCAATGGGTTGGGAATAGGGGATACTTGCCAATATTTTGGATTTGGTTAGAATTTGCTTATTGCTCCAGGAAAGAATGTGACTTTTCTTTGTCTTGATTTATTCGTCTTGAGGATGAACTTTGGATGTAGCCATTGAGTGATCGAGTTTCGGGTTTTAGCTGTACATGATGCCTCCGGTAGTGGATCAAACTTTTCTTCCTTTCTCTTTGTCCAATTCTGGACCCTGGACCTTTGTATCCATGATTATTTGGTGCCATTTAATTCGAAGAATTTGGTGTTTTATACGGCTTTTCTTGGCTTATCCTCGTGTTTCAGCAGCCGGAAGGAGCTCAGGGATAAGGGTGTTGACAGGGACATGGCCATTGCAATGGGGAACTCATTTATTTCCAACAGACTTGACCCCTCACGGGTTGTCCAGCTCTCATGGCAACCAAGGTCAGGTACTTCCATGAAGTCTCACTCTTGTTAGATGGATAGCATGTTATTTCATGAATATACTGTTTTTTGGAATCGTTGTTCATTCTGTATCTCTTTCCTTGCATAAGAAGGACGAACATGTGTAGCATTTATCCTAACTGTATGGTTGTAGGATATATTAATGTTTTATACGGATCAATTCTCATGAAAGCATAAAAAATTCTCAGAGTAAACTTTTCTTAATTTAAGCAGCATGTTGAATTACTGTAAGGGCCTAAAGTTTCCTTTTCTTGACAGGGTCTTTTTGTATAGGGGTTTTATGACAGATGAAGAGTGTGATCACCTTAAATCGTTGGTATATCTCTTCCTTCCCCATTGTTACTATTGAGCAATATGCACACATATGTAAAAGCTTCTGTTGGTAGGTCAAGAACATGAGGAGGGATGATGATTTGGAGAAAGTTGCTAGGCAAAGGCGTTCATTGAGCTCTGAAATTCCATTAGATCTGACAGTGAGTTTTTGACTTCTATGCATCTTCATTTCGATTAAATTCTGCAGTTGAATTTTTCGAGTCACTGCTGCAGCTTATAGCAGAGGTCTGGATAATTAAGGTTTATGGACACTCTTCATGTCATGTCATACTGGCAATGCTTCAATTGCGGTCTTGCTTGACTTCTTTAGCGGCAACTTGCTGTATTGACATTCCTTCCCAAGATCACCTGTTGTGCATGATAGTTTAACCCTTGCTAATTTATTTTATAATTTCCCATATGTTGCACCTGAGAATTTGATGACACTAGAACTCTAAAGTCCTAACTTTCACACGTGACAATCAATACCAATATCAGTTGCTGAATTTTGCTCTTATCAACGTGTAAATTGTTTACTATATAGCATTTAATGGTATGTGAGGCGTATCATTCTTTTAATGGTATCTCCTTTTTTTCCTCAGAAGTATCAGATAGACGCCCTAATGTATTCCTTATTATATGTCCATAAATAAAACTTCATAGAAGTGTCGGTTTGACGTACTTGAAGTTATTTTCTTGCTTGAATGGTTCATTGAATTTGTCGGGTATGAAAATATTTGTAGTGCATAAAAGTCTCATAATCTTCCACATTTCCTAGCAATTCACTTAACTGAAAATGGGGTAATCACAAAAAACCCTAGATCCTCGGTATCATAATGTCATTCTAGATGATTTTCTCCTCTAAAATCCAAAAGGGGAGTTTCTCCCCTAGCAGTATAAGGGTAGTGAAAATTTTTGGAAAGCTGTTCCAGGTTCAAGTTAAATTTACCAACAGTGTACCTTCCCTCCTCTTAGGATGACATAGTGACAAGGATCGAGGAAAGGATTTCGGCTTGGAGTTTTCTACCTAAAGGTACTAACTTCATGTAGTCCATCTTAGTCCTTGAAGGGCTGCCTTGTGTATGCCATCTGTACTAAGATAATTTATCTATCACGATGTTACAGAGATGGGCAGGCGTATACAGATAATGCAATTTGGGTTTGAAGAAGGTAAACAAAAGTATGATTATTATGGTAATGCTTCCGTGCCAACACAGGCCAAGAATTTGATGGCAACGGTAATTTTGTATCTTTCAAATGTCACTCAGGGTGGGGAGATACTTTTCCCTGAGTCAGAGGTGAGAACAGCTTGCCCTCAATCTATCCGTAGTACTTCTGCAATCGTGGCGCAAACTCACTTTTTCCCTTAATTTGAGTATCTCAGCTGAATGGCAAGAACTGGTCTGATTGTGGCAAGAGTGATGACCTCTTGAGACCAATGAAAGGGGATGCTATCTTGTTTTTCTCTCTCCATCTCGATGCAACTCCTGACACGAGCAGCACCCACGCCAGGTGCCCCATCATTGAAGGTGAAATGTGGTGTGCCATGAAGCTCTTTCACATACGACCCCTAGACATTGAAAAGACATCCTTGGACTCTGACAGCGACGGCTGCACTGATGAGGATGAGAATTGTCCGAGATGGGCCGCCACTGGAGAATGCCAAAAGAATCCAGTATACATGATTGGCTCACCAGATTACTACGGGACATGTAGGAAGAGTTGCAACGCATGCTGATGGCGCCCTTACACTGCTTTGCAACGAAAGCTGAGGTTCTGACTTTTGAGTGCTTCACTTGTTTATCTTGCAAAATGTAAATGACCCGGGCAGGGTCTTGGTTTCTCATCAACTCCATCTGATGCTGAAGAGAGTTTCAGGTTCTCATGCCTACGTCAGCAGGGTGCTTCAAGTCAGGACCTTTTATAGAATAAGCAATGAGTTGCTAATACGAGACAAAGCAAATCATGTTACAGAAACTACACAAGGATTTAGTTTTGATGGAATTTGATCCCATCATTGTTATTCTTCTTTTGTACTTGTGATCCACTTGGTATAGGAAAACAGTTAAATAATCTGCTCATCCTAAAATCCCTGCGCATTAGATTCAGGTGATGGGTTTGAAAACGGAGGTTTCCAGGTGCATCAAGAACACGGCGTAAAAACGTTAAGTAGCTTCATTAAAAGTCGACCTTTTTTCTGTGTACTACTGTATCATGTGTTACCACTACCTTTTTGACGGTTTATAATAGCTGACAACCAGAGCAAATGCTATCTCCTTTTTACCAGATTCAGCATCAAATCAGGAACAACAAAACGACCCAAAAAAAGGTCAGAACAGAGCGTTACGCCTTAGCAAAACTTGAGCAGCTTTTATTCCGTAATTAATGAGATACAAAACAATCGCCCAATCGATTTCATCGAAGAAATATCATCGAGCTGGGATCGCGAACGATTTTCAGGTCACCAGCATCTTTCATAACGCGGAAGCTGCCTGGTCTTCAACTAGCAAAATCGCGATTTCGAGACATTCAAAACGCACTGATCGATTCCGAACCGAGAAATCGTTGTGCCCTTGATCGCCCGACGTCCGCGAGGTCGAGTTATGGAGCAGATTCGGCGGAGGAGGCCGAGCTCGGCTTCTTAAGGGCACACGAGGATTTGAAAGCTTCGATCTGAGATTGGCACTTGAGGTAGTCGCCCTTGTTCTCCTCCAAGCACTTCTTCAGAGCCTCCACGTCGCACGGCGACATCACCTTCCTCGCGCCATTGTTCTCCGCCTTCTCGTCCCCTTTCATTGTTTCTCGAGCTCGAAAACAACAGGATCCTCTGTTTTGGCTTACTGCAGAGAGGGAACGAAAGGGGGCGAACCTAGAAATAGTCGCTCAGGCAAATACCCGAAGATACGAAACGCTGCGTTTTTAGGCGGCCGGTCCGTCCATACGCCGGAGTCCCATCCCCTTGTTGGGTTTCAAATTCATCCATCAAAATCCTACTGCCATCTGACACCCGCCCCCAACAAAAATAAACCCAAAAAAATAAAAATAAAAATCATATTGGCAAAATTGTAATTTTACTTTTAACCTAAACGTGGGATTAAGAGTTGATGGGTATTATTCTTTTCGACGCCGGAATGTGACGTACAATTCGACCAACGTTTTGACCCATCTAAATGCTCTAGGACTCCATAGAGCTCAATTTCCAACACTGTTTTGTAAGATATATCAACAAAAGAAGCACTATATTCTCAGTGGGGGGAAAAAAGTCGTCCACAAGTTTTGTGCTTTGGACAAAAAGAAACTAAGAAACGAACTAAGAAACGTTTCAAATGCAGGGCAGGAATTCTAGACAGAAAATGACAAAATGTACCACGAAAGCTTTCTATATGAATTACATAAAAATAGCGTCGTGCGCTCTCCGAACTGTTGGTTAGTGGGTAATGCTATAAATAAAAATCTAGGCACAGGGGAGAAATACAAAGAAAAATAAACCAATGAATAGCAAACGCGTATAACAGTAGTGCTAGAAAAAAATTTCTAGCCACAGGGGAGAAATGCAAAGAAAAAATAGACCAATTAACAGCAAACGCGTGTAACAATCACTACGCTGGTGAAAGAGAGGAAGCCAGGGTTTAGACACCGGGGAACTCTTCATGGTAGGTGCAGTTCCCTAGTAGAGATTGCGATTCGGTTCTACGGGGAACAGCTGCTGGTTAAGCACTGGAATGAAGCAAGGCTTGCATTTCCGGGAGCATCCTCCTCACGTTAGGGAATCTAGCGTTCGCAGGATTGGCAGGGTTCATCTTCAAGATTCGCCACGGCCAACAAAAATGTCTAACCCTTCGCCGGTTCTTATTTTCCTTGCCATCCACCCCTTCTAGCTGTCTCGTTAGCTCTTCTATCCGCTCCCGGAGCCCTGTGGCCCTCCTATCGGCCAGCTGAAGCGACCTTTCTGCCGCCTCCTGCGCAGCCATTGCAGCAGCCGCAAGGTCTTCTTTTAGTTTTAGCTTCCCATTCGATATGTCCAGAGCTGCCTTGGTCTTCTCCAGTTCTTGCTTCAGAATGATGACCTAACGAGTGTTATTTTGACCAACATGGACTGGTGAATACTATGACCAATTACCAACATCGACTCCATATGAAAAACCAAAGTTGACCACTGTGGATCTAAATTTCTTTACAATTGAAAGATAATGGAAGACAATTCTTAAACAAAACCACTGAAACTGTGAAAGAACATGACTTTGCAGGAGGGAGGCTGGAAGTCTAGAATGCAATGGGGTTATGATGCTCTATGAGTTGGCATACTGCAAAAATTATGCTAATACATAACAATTTACAACTGAAAAAACAGTAAACAAGAGAGATGCATGACAGTACTGATCACAATTCGCAATCACTTAAAGTACGTTTTCTTGTTTACAAGTTACCATGCCATCATTTTTTTCTATCGCGGACAAACTAGATACCTTTTCTAATCTGAATAAACAGATGTAATGCATGATTGATCAGCCACTGCTTTTATTTTATAAAAGCTCAGTGCCTTTTGAGATCAATTCAAACAAAATCCGGCATATATAATATCACAATATTAAGTTGATTTCTTCCACTGGTGGATGAATAAGAAGACAGCAATATTCTTCCTAGTGGCACTGTGCAAATCATCTTGATGAATGCAAAAGTTTCAAATAGAAAATAAAAGGAAAGAAGACAAATAGAACGGCTTAAGCGGAAATTTAAGCAGAAACTACCCTTTAATCAAGAAAAAGAATTCACTCAAGAGAGGGAGCTATTACCACTTTATCACGTTCTTCAATTTCATTCTTCCCTGCTACCACTTCCAACTCACAAGCTTCTCTCCACCTGGCAACCTCTACTTCAGTTTCTTTAATTTCGCTCAATAACTCCTCAACCTTTCATGATGAAGAAGCAAATTGAGTCAGCAAAAATTATCATTTTGCAGATGCTTACGGAGCACCTGTATAATTACTTGAATGAGCCACATCATTACACTTTGAGCTAACAGCCTCTCTCTTTCTTCCAATTCTTTTATGTACAGTGTGTTTTCGGCGATTTCCTGAGCTTGTTTGTTTGTAAGGCTCTGCAGACGCTCAGTATCTGACCTGACAGTGGAACAACAATAATCACTCAAAAGTCACGTGTTCAATCATAGGAAAGGGCTATTTAAACATAGGGGCTAGCTGTTCTGAGCAACATAGTAATTTAGCACTTCCTTTCAAAAGCTGGTCTCTGTGCAATGCTATGTAAAAACATCTATGAAACCAGATGAAAAAGGGAACGGGAACTCAATATATGAAATTGATCAACAACCATTCACAGGATAAGCGACTTGCATGAGAGCACTTTTGCATGCAAGAGGGCAGAAGGTTTGCAAAAGATCACTTATCCAAGCTATTATTACAAGTAAAGCCTACGTACTCACTTGTTACAAATTTCAAATGTGCCGTAAAGCTTGGAGACACCTCATAGTTCTCAAAAGGATGAATGGATACGTGAAGCCTAGAAAAAGGTTTGAGATAAGAAAACGGTTGGTGAATTTTTACCTTTCTTATACAATGATCACATTGATTTTTTGTGTTACATCTTTCCTATATTTAAAAAATTGACTTCACTTGACAATGGCAAACACACTTAGCATGGCTGGAATCTTTTAAAAAGTTAACAAATCAAGAATAGTCCTCAAGAGTTCCTATTCCACCTGGAAGAAAGAGCATACAACAAGGACAGGAATAAGAAAGCAAATATGGAATGTGCCATCCATCCTGTTGTACCTTGATTCCTCTAAAGATTTCCTCAACTGAGTGATTTCTTGCCTCAAGTTCTTCATTATTTTCTCTACAGTTGAAGCCTGGTCAAAAGAAACAAATCAGATAAGGGTATCCCATAAAGACTCTCTACTGGTATCCTTTACAGACCAACCATTCACAATGTTCTCTCGCCAGTCTAGTTTTTCTTAATTGTCAAAACAGATGCCAGTAATTCACCAAATTGAAATAAGTGAAGTAATAATTGACCAGAAAAAAAAAAAAAAAAAACATATGAAAGGACAAAAATGAATAATGACGTTATCCACCAAGTAATTCACCAAATTGAAATAAGTGAAGTAATAATTGACCAAAAAAAAAACATATGAAAGGACAAAAATGAATAATGACGTTATCCACCAATTTTTAGAAGGACCATGCTGTCGGCCAAAAGCAGCCACACATGTAAAAAACACAGATGAATAGGCAGAGAGGGACACATACAAGTGCACCTTGCACACACAAAGCAATGCCTCTACCATGTGAAACTTAAACGGAGATCATCCTTTTCTACCTCTCTAGCTTATAAATTTGTTATGGCAAAAGTTTGCAGTATGTCGGCACTTGTGACAACAGAAAAGATTCCTGCCACCTCCTACAAGAATGTTACTCAAGTTTCTCTTCAGCAAAGCATTTCATCATTTATGTGTTTCTGGGGACAGGTCCTTATATGCACTATCAAAATGGATTTTCCCTATAAACAATCACATTACAGAATCAGGAAGTTTCAAAGGAGGTATTGTGTATTATCATCTGCGCTGACCTCGTGCTTGCCCTCTCAATAACAGAATTTGTTGTATTCAAAGCAATACTAGATGATATATACTGTGAACCACAGGATTTGGATTGACAAAAATTTACCTAAAAATTGACCATACGGTTGACAATAGTGTAGCATTAGTTGCCACAACAAAGAATGGGACTTTAAATGCTGTCCAAATAACATCGAACTAGAACATGTTCCAAATGGATGAACAAGACAAGAACTAAGCATACCAGACTAACAACTTCCTCGTCGCAGTCGCTACCATCTGACTTACTCCCAGTACTAGATGCACCCAAGCTCTCCATCGGTTGCTCGGGATTCCCACTTCCCATCATAAACCCGAACCCGACTCTGTGTAACCCTCGTTCAGCAAATTGCAACAGCGCCACCCTCTTCTGCTCATTACCCCCTCTCAACTTGTTCAAACTCTTCTCCACAGCCTCCTTCTCGACGAGAGCAATCCTCAACAGGCTACTGATGTCGCGGTTTTCCTCTGTCAAACTCACCACGCTGTTCTCCAATTGCTTCCTCTCCTTCTTCTTAGTTTCCTTGTAATCATTGACTTTTGATTCCACCACCTCAACGAGCCTTGTGACCTCCGATATTTCTTCCCGCGCCAATCTCGATTCTCGGTCTAGTTCTTCTCCCGTATCTAGGCTTTCGTCTTCTTCTCTCTCGACGGCCTTCCCTTCATCCAGACTCTCTATTATCCTCGCCAAGCTCTCCTTCACCGCCTTTACCGAATCCGCGATTCTCAGCAGAAACTCCTTCTGCTTCTCCCTCTCCGCCTCCAAACCGCGAAACTTCTCTCTGTACACTTCAATCTCGATCCGAAGCCCTTCCCTCTCCCTCAACTCCTCTTCAAACTTCGCCACGGACTCCTCTTCTCTCTCCGCGGCCAAATCCTCCAGCTCCTTAATCCTGCCGCGGAGCGAGTCCCTCTCGCTCGACAAGCCATCCACGGTTTCGCTCAAGCTCGCGGCTCGGCCGATCGCCTCGTCTCGCTGCCGCTGGGCGAGAACCAAGTCCTCCTCCATGGCCGCCGACTTCGATCGGAGGTCCCGGAGCGAGTCGCGGGCGGACTCGAGCTCGGAGAGGAGGTCATCATGATCGGCGGCGGCGTCGGCGGCGGCGGCGGGAGCGGGGGTCGGGGGATCAGGGCCGCCGTCGGCTGGGAGATCGGACGGTGGTTCCGTGGCGGTTTCCATGGCCCATAGAGCGTTGAGTGGTGACTAAGGAGTTGCATGAACGAGGGGGGAAAACAACGGGGGAAAACTTCTGGAGGAAGGGAGCGAGAAGATGTGATCGGATTCCGCTAAAGCTAACAGTCAAAGCGATGGAGGGAAGAGTAGAGTCAGGTGGGTCGGGATTTGGCGGGGGTCTGCGATTTCGGCCTGTTTGGTTGCAGAGAAAGGGGAAGAAGATGTTCGGATCGGGGACGAGGTGAGAATGGATAGGGGGTGGTTCGGGTCGGGTCGGTTCGGGTCTTTGGGCCGGATAATGTGATTCTTTCAAACCAGTCAAAGTTGGGGAAATAATGCGATCTCTCAGTTCCTGAAATTTATCTTAAAGTGCAATAGGATCCTGAATTTTTAAATTATCTAATGTGATTCGTGAACTTTAAATATATACTCAATTTAGTCCTTTAATTACATGAAAATACTCAATATTGTCCATAAACTTGAATTAATAGAATGATAATTTTTGATATTTTCATATAATTTATTGACTAATTTAAATATTTACCAAAAGTTTATGATCTATCGAAAAAATTAAAAGTTCAAGTATGCTGCACATTGTGATAAAGTTCAAAGATTGCATTGCGCATTTATAAAAAATTCAAGGGTTATCTGTGTAATTAAAAGAAGAGAGAGAGAGAGAGAGAGAGAGAGAGAGAGAGAGAGGGGATGTCAAATAAAATAGAACTTATACACTTATTCAATGGGGCAAATATCATAAGAAAAAAATTATAAATTATGCATATTACGACGTAGATATTCCAAATGTTTTTTTCGCATCACAAAAACCCCTAAATTTGCTTTTCTAACAAAAGCACCTAAAACACTTTTTTTTTTTGTGCAAATAACATAACAACAATGAATGCATGGGAAACTGTAAGGCTGTGTTTGGCAGTCGGGATAAAATTCAGGATATGATATGATTTATCCTATCCTACGTTTGGTGCTTACTCAGGACAGGATAAAGTTGAATATAAGGGGAATATAGACAGGATAAAATTATCTCATGGGGGAGGTGGGATAAAGGTGGATAGGATTTAATGTCCATAATAGAAAATTTATTTTTCCAAAATAAAAAACTTATTAAATTAACAAAATTAAAATTATGTTTCAATATAAATAATATTTGAATTCTAATTTAAGAAATTAAAAATTAAAAATTAAAAATATTTTTAATTAATCCTATTTTAATTTATATATTCAACTTTAATTCTATCTTATAATAAACATTCAATCTATAAATTAAATATTTATATTTATTATATATTTTAGGTATTTTTGTATTTTAGGTATGTTAATACAGTTTACTATTTGATAAAATTTTATTAAAGAATGATGAAAGGGGGGAAAAATAAATAATAAAGAGAATAATATAAAAAAGAGGAAAAATAAAATAAAAATAAATTAAGGAATAGTATTACAAGAGATTTTCACCATCTCCGTTTATGAATTTAGGTTCATTTATAATGATATACCATTTATATAAATATATATATATGATGTAAACATATCCGACTTTAATATTGCGATTTACCAAACAATGGACATGATATAAAAAAATCCCAGGATTTTATATCCTATCCTATCTAGTCCTATCCCGATTAGAAATCTGGACGATCAAATGCAACCTAAAGGCTTTTTTAACTGATTGCTTGACAAGAGCCCTGATAGCACTCGTAAAGATAATGCTTAAAAAAAGAAAGCGCTTTTGCGGCACTTTAAGGGTGTGTTTGGTAATAATTATTTTTCGGGAGTAGATTCTGATCAGAAATGATTTTTTTTTTTTTATTTTGTTATCGAGAATTGATTCTGAGTAAAAGAATGCGTTTGGTAACTGTCCAAAATTTCTGATTCTGGAATAGAATTGCGTTTGGTATCGTGCTCATTGATTATGTTCCAAATCAATTTCTTTTAATTTTTAAATAAATTTTTTACTTTTTCCTTTTTATTCTTTTCTTTTTTTCCTTTTTCTCCTATTCTTCTTCTTCTTCTTGTGGTCGGTCCGCCGGTCCGACGACTAGCCGACGAGGGCCGGCACCTCACCGAAGCGTTGCCGGCCCTAGACAAGGCCGACCCTCATCGCCCGAGCCTCGCCGACAATTGAGCAAGGCTCACCCAGCCCTGCCGATCCTCGCTGACAGTTGGGCAAGGATTGCCCAGGCCCGCCTGGCCACCGGCAGGGTGGGCGAGCCTCGCCGGGGCTAGGCGGGCCTCACCCAACCCCGGCGAGGCTCGCCTAGCCACCAGCGAGCTCGCCGAACCTCGCCTTGGCCTCGGCGAGCCTCCGACAAGCTCACCGGATTGGCGGACGGCGACCGGCGGCGACCGGCGATGGTGGATGGCGATCGCGAGATGGCGAAAGGGAAGAATAAGACTTGATTTTTTTTTTTTAATTCTCGGACCGAGAATCATATATATATTTTTTTATTCTCAATTTTTGTCCAAAACGATTCCGAGAACAAATTTGTTCTCGAAATCGCTTTGGACAAAAATTTTACCAAACGCGATTTTGTTCCCAAACCAATTCTAAGAACAAAAAATCATAATCGAGCCTTTGTTTGGATGGTTACCAAACAGTGCCTAAATAACTGTGAGTTCTAACCCCCCAAAAAAGAAGGCTGTGAATTAAGGGGTTAAGTACTAACCAAAAAAAAAAAAAATTAAGGGGTTAAGCGCTTTAACTCAAAGTTGAGAGTACACTCTCTACCCTATTGTTAGAATTGTATCCCGTACACGTGAATGGGACCATTCCCAAGCACTTATCAAAGGAAAAATTACCTAAAAAATCTTAAATCTATTACACGGTGGCTAATTCAATTTTAAATATTTCAATTATACTAATTTAGTTCTAAACATTTCAATTGCATCAATTTAGTCTTAAACTTCTTAGTAATTTGTCAATTTAGTCATGAACATTTCGATAATTTGCCATGTAAATCTACATTGACAAATCATTAAAAGGTTTATGAGGTTTAGAATTAAATTTGCACAGTCGAGATTTAAAACTAGATTAGCTACCGTACAATAGGTTTAATATTAAATTGGCACAATTAAAAGATTTGAGACCGAATTAGCCAATGTATAAAAAGTTTAGGATTTTTTCGACAATTATCCTCATTTACCAAGATTAATTGGACCCAACAAATTTCCAGATGCCCATCAATGAGAACGGGGGAAAATAAAGTAATAAGCATCTGAAAACAACAATGATGCCTCTCCACAAACACGGCGTGCCATACGAATTCCCATCCATATATAAACACACCTTCAAAGCTCTGCTCATTCTCACAGATCATCTTAAAACACAAACAGCTTTCTGATCATTTTTGTACATATTCAGCTCAGAAAAATCTGAAAAAAGTCCTAGACAAAGCAAACCCCATTTCGTCAGCCAGTCATTCGCATTGATCTTTTGCAGCTGCAAGACTTTCTCAAAGCAAACACTACTCAGCTAGAGAGCGAGGAAAGATACCGAAGACGTCCGAGCGTTTCTTGCAGCGCATGGAACCTCCTGCGCCTGGTGCTGCTCTGGGCGAGGAAAGGCGGGGCTTTCAAGTTGCAGCTCCGCCTCATGCCCAAGTTCCTCAAGACCATCGGCCAGGCGACACCGCGCAGCCAGATCTGGTACAGGGAATGTCAACTCTCCTTCGAGAAGACCCAGGTCGTCCACGTGAAGATGCACCGCCCAGGGTTGATGCGGTTTCACTTGCCGCACAGACCGTGCATAAACCCCCACGTCGATTTTGACCCGGAGCTTGACAACAACGACAACCGACTGTGCCACAGGTATGACACTGTGAGGCAGAGCTTCCTTGAAAATGGAGGCGAAGAGGGAACTCATTTTGATGAGGAGGAGGAGGAGGATTGAAGAATGGAAATTGAGAAAGAGCGAGGCATTGACACAAGAGCAGAGGAGTACATAGCTAAATTCTATGAACAAATGAAGCTGCAGAGGCAAATTTCATACCTTCAGTACAATGAGATGCTAAACCAAAGCGCAAGCTAATCCTCATTCAGCATTTCTGATTTTCACACCGCATTCCAGTTTTGTCAATATTTTTGTAAACGAGTTGCGGCACTTAGTATATAGTGCAAAGTTCTTGAGAGTTTCATTATTCTTTTCCACAGCTTTTTTCCACAAAATTGCAGAGTCCCATGTGATTTAGCTGCCCGATTGGTATGTGACTGATTTCTTTGGTAAGAGAACCAGAACATCTCAAATGTCATAGCGTATGATGCAAACAGAGACGAGAAGAACTTCAGAACAAAAATCATTCTGCATCAGCTAAGTAACTGTTCTCCAGGTTTTGTACATGCTCTATGGGTTCAAGCCCCAAGGCTGCAAATTTACTTCTAGCACACGAGGAAGGGTCACGAAAAGCAGATTAAGTTTAGAATGGATTCAAACAACTTACCGCATCATGCAAAGGATCAAAATTCAGCTCGAGAATTAAAATTGCTTTGAAAATATTTAGCACAACTAGAATTCCCCCAACCCAAAAAAATTAGCATTTTCTTAAATCTTTTCACAAGTCAATCATGCACATCTAGTAGGGGGAAAAGGGCCTTACATCATTGTATAACTCATTCCTTATAGTACAACGATGAAAAAATACAACATATCTTAGAAGGGTACAGAATTGTTCTTAGCAGTGCCTCACCCCTTCACCATTAACCACATCACCAATGCGATATGCCATTATCTCATTATCACCCAGTATCCGAAGGGCAGCTTCAGGGCTAACCACCAAAACCATCCCAATGCCCATATTGAAGGTCCGCCTCATCTCAGAATCTTCTATGTTTCCCACCTAATAGAGGAGAAGAAATCAGACGTATTCAAACTTCTAAGTTACTAAGAAGAGCTAGCGATAACTTGACTACATTCTACCATATCATATACAACACTTGAGCAGGATCTTTACGATTTGGCTATTTAAACTTCTAGTCTAGAACAAGACAGAAAACCAACCTTTTGAATCCACTTAAATAGTGGAGGAACCACCCAAGAGTCGCCATAGATGGTGGCACCAAGGCCTTTGGGGAATACTCGTGGTATGTTATCAGTAAACCCACCACCGGTAATGTGGGCTATTCCTTTGATACCTCCCTTGTTGATAAGGTTAAGAACCTGCACATCGACAACAGCAATGCTATTATCAGGGTGGTACTTGGCTCATATATTTTGCTTCAGTCTTAATACTCCAGTTATATTTTTGAGGAAATATATCAGTGAGTGAAAGAAAGAGAAGGAGACACCTGATTGACATAAATAACAGTAGGAGCCATCAAAGCTTCACCCACCGTCACAGCTTCGCCAGGAAGCTGGTCTGTCAAGGAAAGACCACTTCGGGCCAAAACTCTGTAAACTAAATTAGCAAATTAAGATCATAGAATAAGAGGGCACACGTGCGCATACTTGGGTCAAGATAAAACTAACCTTCTGACAAGAGAGAAACCATTTGAATGAACCCCACTTGACGGCAAGCCAAGGAGCACATCACCGGCAACAATGTCTTTTCCATCTATAACTGAATCCTTCTTCACTATGCCAACAGCAAAGCCGCTGATATCGTATTCGCCTTCTGCATAGAAATCAGGCATTTCTGCAGTCTGGAAGGCACATTGACTATGTTAGTTTCATACAGTATCAAAAATCAAGTAATCATGCAAATGCACCCAGATTATGTAAGTCGAGAAATCATGTAGAAAATCAAGTGATCATGCAGTTTCAACCACCCTTTCCATTAGTCAACAATTTTCTCTTTATTTTTGTTTGGCACACATTGAAGAAAAGATCCAACAAACCCTTCCAAGGAGAGAGAATACCAAATTACATAGTAACAAAAGCCAACATGAACAACAGCTCTCTTTTCACCGAAACAAGAACAACAGCTCAATAGCGAAATCTATTGGACAACTTAATTGCTTTAAGTCCAACAATCTCCCACTTCACCCTTGAAATTGCTTAGCTACTGAAAAGAAGTGACCTCCAAATTCCAACCGAAGTGTCTAGGATTACAACTGGTAGCATAAAATGTAATATAAAGCATGTAAGATACCTCTCCTCCCAAAAGAGCACAATCAGCTTGCCGACAGCCATCCACAATGCCCTTTATAACCTGCATAAACTCTGTATTAACTCAAGTAGAATTTAACAGCTCTAGGATTCAGCTATGATGTACAACATCAGCCACTACCTTTTCAGCAAGGTCAACATCAAGATGGCTTGTTGCAAAGTAATCAAGGAAAAACAAAGGTTTCGCCCCAGAAGTAACAATGTCATTCACACTCATCGCGACCTAAAATAAGAGTGTTAGATGCACAAAAAGAGATTGTAAGAGATTATCGTCTTTTCCGGTCAATACCAAGTCGATTCCAATCGTTTCATGGATCCCAGTTTCGAATGCAAGTTTCAATTTAGTCCCAACACCATCTGTACCAGCTACAAGGTACGAATCCCCTGCTCACGAAAAACTAATTATTAACTAGTAAAAAACCTAAACACAAATACACATTATATTAAAACAATTGCCATCCAAGTTTAACCACAACAAACACAACTTGCAACAAGAATCTGTAATTGAGAGTCAAAGTAAAATCTATGCCTCAGAACAAATTAAGTACAATGAGAAGCATAAACATGTTCATGATCCGGCTCATGACTATTATAATTTTTTTTTTAAAGTTCTTGCTCTCCTTCACGATTAAAATGAAGTCTGTTCCAAGAATGGTTTATTCAGAAACAAAGAACTAAGTACAAATTTGGGACATTGAATCATTGAACTAGATATTTTAGAACTATCTTTCATGGCATAGATAGGGCTGAGGTGCAGTATATCCTCATATGTGCTCAGAAGATTCAGTGAACAGAAGTATAAATGGGGATAACCACTCAAGTGTGTAGAAACTAGGGACTTCCTCTACCACACTGATGTACTATCTGGCTATCATATAAAGGTCAAGTTTTCTTTATGACCTTCTTTCTTTCCTAATGGGGGAGAGCCCAAGATAATTTTCCGTTCGGCTTAACCAGCCAGTCGCGATAAAGGAATTCCTCAAAACAAGTAATCTTATTGCTTATGGAAGACAATATATAACCATTTGACACGTTCTCAACTTCGAACCCCTACATTCCATAATTAATATAACTAGAGCCAAAATGCTCTACTTACAATCACAAATGACACCATTAGTCTGTACAAGCCTTGGATGAACTTTATATAAACAACATCCAATCAAATTTTTCCTGACATGATCTAGCACATAGCATTCTTTCAAAGGAGTTCAACTCTGTAATAAGAATCTCCTCGAGCTGGAACATTTTGGAGTTTACCGAAGTACATAACAGATTGCCTGTTCTGTCAATTAGAGTCTAACTAAACTTCTCAGCAAAACAAGAAGAAGAAGAAGAAGAAGAAGAAGAAGAAGAAGAAGAAGAAGGAAGAAGAAACTGACTAAACTAGCATTAAAAGTATAACAGTCTAGGATATCATACCAAGAGGGAAAAGACCTCCAAAGCCTCCAATTCCAGGGGCCATTTTCGCAATTCTCCTAACAAGCTCTGACCCAGCATCTATATCCACACCAGCATCCTTGTATGTAAGACTTTCAGCCATTTTTGCACTTATGCTATACTTCCTAAAAACATTCTTTGCACGCGCTCTAGCTTGCGTTCCTCCATAATTCATTGGTAGCAGCAAAAATTTCCTAGAGGTTAAGTCTAGGGGAATCTTGCATTGATAAGAACCAGACTTATGCGGATTCCGACTACAAGGTCCAGTTGAGACCACAAGAGATTTCAACAGCTCGGTTTTGGTTCCAATACTTGGATTCATGCTGGAAACATGAAAGAGACAAATCATTACTTTTGAAATATGGGGAAAAAAGAATGATGGATCAATATTATGCACCCAATAAGATCAGTCCACAATCAGGGAACTCATGTACCACAATTCGCAGCAAGAATGAAAGAATGCACTTTCTCAGCTCGCTAAAAAAAACAAGAAGAAGAAGAAGAATGAATGAATGAATAAACATAATAAAATAAAATCTCGTGATATCTGTTATTGCACCCACAAAGGCCAAAAGAAAAACTGTTGATTCGTGTGCACATGTGACAACATTCAGTTTCATTATGATAAAAAAATTGATGATGTCACTAACAGACGATATATATTTCCAATTGCAGTAACCGCACAAGGTTGAAAATGAAAAAGCTATTACGGAGTTTTCTCTCTGTGTCTCCATCCTCTCAGACAAACAAATAGAAGAACCATATCAGTTCCAATTAAACTAATCAACCAAAGATGATTATCCTTTTATGTCCCCCAAGTACTTGTCCTATATACCATTCCAATGGTTCCATGCTTTCTTATTTACCCTTGGGGATCTTCTGATCAGTTCTCTTTAAAGCCAATGCACATCTACACGGAAATCATTTTCTTCTGAAATAACTTCATTCCAAGTCTTTCTTTTCCTTCTATCATTTGGGGTCAAGAACTAAATGCAGACGTAGATTGTGGACACCAAATGCAACACTCTTCTGTGCAAACTAATTTGTCTCGGAAGGCTAACTGCAGCTGCTAATTACAATCAAGGATAGACATATAGCTGTGATTAACCATGGAATATTCCGATACCATGTTGAAGATGTTAGCTATATCTCCCAACAATTAAGTATAAAAATAGTGAAGCATTGGATACTGGTTATATCAACTCTGCTTAAGCCGACCAAAATAACGGGTCAATCAAGTTTGTGTTTTTAGGTGAAGCTTACATGCGGGGACATTTTCCGGGTTATCAGTTAAAGCCGTTTGGGAACTTCTTTGGGTTAATTCTCTGCCAGTGCCAATATTTTAACATCAAAGTAGACGCCAACAGAGATTTTTATTGTTTTCTTTCCTTTATCCTTGGGGAACGACACCGACAGACTTAATTCGGTTCAAAAACTTTTCTCTAGCACGTAAACACCATTCACTGCCGACATGAAAAAGAGCATCAAAATCTACAAAAAGGTTCAACGTAACCCATCAGAACGCACACTCCACGCTATCCCTTCCCATCAAATTCTCTGCGTTCAATCCACGAGAATTCAATCAAGTTTTTTCCTAGGCGCCTCTCCGCCGACACGCCCGAAGCTACTACACTAGGAAGCGCGCGAAGCAGCGATGAATATACCAGCGGAGGGATCATCAAGCCCAGCAAAAAGCAATTCGATCGAAATACCTTTCCCTAAGCGAAGGCGAGACCGAGACCGCCAACGAACCGAGCTGTCCGAGTCGAGATTGGGAACCTGCGATGGAGAGATTCCTCGTCACGCCAAGCCGACAGAATTCTACGAGTTTGCTACTCGCGAGAGCTATAGAGAGAGAGAGAGAGAGAGTGAGTGAGTGTTGAACTCTGCTTTTTTTTCCTCGTAGGGTTTAAGCGGGGAGTGGCCAAAAAATGGGAACGGGAAAGAGAGGAAACCTTAGCCCGACCCGGACATTTCGGGCTTGGGACTTCTGGCCCGGCCCGAAAAAGGTTCTGCCGCGGGGCGAGTCCCTCTCGCTCGACAAGCCATCGACGGTTTCGCTCAAGCTCGCGACTCGGCCGATCGCTTCGTCTCGCTGCCGCTGGGCGAGAACCGAATCCTCCTCCATGGACGCCGACTCCAATCGGAGGTCCCGGGGCGATTCGCGGCCGGACTCGAGCCCGGAGAGGAGGTCATTATCGGCGGCGGCGGCGGAGAGACTGGGGGTCGGGGGATCAGGGCCGCCGTCGGTTGGGAGATCGGACGGCGGTTCCGTGGCGGTTTCCATGGCCCGTAGAGTGTTGAGTGGTGACGAGGGAGTTGCATGAACGAGGGGGAAAGCGACGGGGGAAAACTTATCGAGAAAGGGAGCGAGAAAATGTGCGAACAGATTCCGCCAAAGCTAACGGTCAAAGCAATGGAGGCTTGGCGGGGGCCTGCGAATTTCGGTCTGTTTGGCTGCAGAGGAAGTGGAAGAAGATGTTTCGATCGGGGACGAGGTGAGAGAATGGATAAGGGGGTGGGTCGGGTGGGGTCGGTCTTTGGGCCGGATAACATGGTTCATTAAAACAAGTCAAAGTTGGGAAAATGATGGAATCTCTTAACTTCAAATTTGTTTAATGCGATTCTTGAATTTTATTTCAATATGTAATGCGATCCCTGAAATTTTGGTACATATTCAATTTGAGCCTTGGACTAGGTTTAAAAATATTAAATATTATCCATGAACTTGAATTAGTGAAATTATAATTTTGGATATTTTCATATAGTCTATGAACTAATTTGAACATTTACTTAAAATTTATAATCATATCGAACATATTCAAAGTTCAAGGACCACGCTGCACATTATAATAAAGTTTAGGGACCGCGTTGAATAAATTAAAAGTTCATAAATTACATTGCACATTTGTCAAAAATTTAGATACTATTTGTGTACATAAAATAGTACTTATACACTTATTCGAAACCCTCTAAACTATACATATTGTGACACAAATACTCCAAATATTTTTTTCGTGTAACAACAAACCCTAAACTTGCTTACACAAATACCCAAAACTTTTTTGTTTTGTGTTGCAAAAAACCCAATTTTATATTTGCGTGACATACATATATCCTTCATTATAGTTCCATTCATGATTTTTCCCGAGACTTTGGGCATCTATATCACAATGAGTAAGTTTAGGGTCTTTAGTGACATAAAAAGCTTAAGGTATTTGTGTCAGAATGTGTGTAGTTTGAAGATTTTTGTGGTATTAACCCTATTCAATGTCCAATTTGGTATTTATTTGTGATATTTTAAAAAAATTTTATGGTGAAAAATTACTAAAAATGTCATGATATCACTAATTACAGATTGAAACAAAAATTATCTTTCTAATTAAGAAATTATACATTTTGATAAGTATATTTTTCACGGTAGTAAGAAAAGCAGGTACATAGTTTAGTAATTGCACAGCTTTTTAAGCAAGGAAAACGTAATATAATTAGCTATTTCTCCTTGGGGCGCGGCCTTAAATTCGAGGCACGTTGCCTCCAAATTTGAGGTTGCGCCCCTCAAATCCCGCGCGCTGTGGAGTTTGGTGCGTGATTATGGTCGGTGGTCGTCCTAGTGGAGTCTAATTGTGGTCGTTTGGTCGTTAACGCCGGTGATGCGGTGGCAGCCAATGTTGGTGCTACTCCTCAGGCCGTGGCAGTGATTGGTAGATTGTAGCAGATGGTAGTGACAACAGAGGGATGATGAAGCGGAAGACTTTTCCTGTCAATTATCATAATAAGCGTAAATTTAACGATACCAAAGTGTCACGTCAAAAGTTTTTAGTCAGGACCCCGCAAAAATTTCAGAAAATTGCAATATGAGAGGTGGATGATGATTGATGACATCTAAATATAGAAATGGTTCATGAAAAATTCAGTTCGAGTAAAAAAGGACGTATGACATGCTTGATAGGAGCAAAACAATTTTACATATAAAAGAAACTAAATATATCATTCAATCATCTAATAAGCAATTCATAATATTTCTCCATGGTATTTGCTTCGAGTATTTAAATTCCATGATTATCATCATTGTCATAACTTATGAAGCACGACACTTTTCAAGAGCTTTCGGGTTGTGTCGGAGTGTTCGAAGTGTCCGACACTCTTTGACACTTTGTCGATACGTGTTAGAAAATTTGACATCAGGTCAACTTTTCCGATACTCAAGTCAGAATTCTAACATGTGAATTTTTGACATATGATTATGACACACAAGATCAATTTTAATTTTTTTTAATAAATGATGGGTCAAAATGTATATATGTAAAAAATTACAAACAATAATAAAAATAATAAATGTGAAAAGAATAAAAATCTAATATTTTCTTCTTTTTTGACTCCCATTTCTTGGGAATTACTTGTTTTTTTCTCCAAGTTTTATGGATTATTTGAATGGAGTTAAATTTATCAAATTAAAACAATGAATGATATTAATAAATGGTGGATTAAATTTTTTAATGTAAATTTATTTTAGGCTTTTATTTATTTATTTTAAAATTTGAATTAAATTAATTTGATTGAAATAATCATAAAAATGATAATTTATTATGTATATATAAATATACATTTAATATACAACGTATCCCAATATATCGAAATTTTATATTTTTTAGAAACGACATGTCGACGTATTGTGTCGTGTCGTGTTGCGTATTAGTGTCGGTTGTATTTAGGCCATAACTCCAAAAATAGCTAAACGTGGAAAAGCAAAGGAGCTAATAAACATATATATTTTCAATTGTGTTTAAAATTTTCACTTTCAAATCCCAAAAACTTTAGGTCTAATTTCAATTCTGCCTCGATTTTTTTTAAACAAAATCTATACTTTAGTTGTAGTCCAAAATTTATCCCGGATTTTTTTTGTCTAAAAAAATCACTAGCTTTTACTCTTTATCATGATTAAATATTAAATCACGCATTTATCTAACAGTTTAAGTTTTTAAAACAGTTGTATGGTCTCACAAAATCTTACATGACATTAGAGTTAGAGGTTCTGAATTCGAATCTTTCAAGATCCTATTTACCTCTCCAATTAAATATGTTCACTCGTACTACTAGACAAAAAGACTAGATTAGTTGTTTGACAGTGGCATTTCCACGTCATATAACAAATTTACATCAACAATGCGAAGTGGAGAATCATCTAGACTACACGTTATTTGATGTGGCATTTTCATGTCGACAATGCATTTACGTCAGCAAGGCGAAGTGGACAATCATTGAGACTATTCTTTCACATGAACATTAGGGACAACTAACGACGATATTTAGCTAGTGGACCACTAAGGTAGATTGGAGACTTGAGTAGTTACTAGTTAGTGATTTTTTTAAACAATAAAAAAGTTGAGAATGATTTGAGATTGTTTATAAAAAGTTCAGAACACAATTGAGATTCGACCTAAATTGGAGATTTCTTTAAGGGACCGAGACAAATCAAAGGCAGTTTTATTCTATCCAGTAAATTAATAGAAGGTTCGTGCGTTCGGGTGAAAAACATCGCAATCACCGTCGCTCTCGAACACCACTACGGTTCCTCCAATTCATCGACGCTTTCCAAAAAGAGGATCGCCACTTTGAGTGGATCTTTCGTTCTGACGCTGTTGTCCTTTTGCGCTTTCAAGAGGGCCATTCACATTACGAGACAGCGAGACACCACCGCACGGTAAGGGTCAAGAGGAGGAAATCATCTCCAATGAAATTCCATTTCCCGGGACGATTTTTCCTCATGATTTTAGGTTGGATGTATCTAATCTACTCATTGATTACGAAAAAGCCTATCGGATTCCCATGGACCACGGATGCCCGAGTATTCAACACGCTAGAGTCTCCCGGGACACGGCATGCTCATCTCAGCCTTCGAATTCCTTTGTTTCATCTACCGAGACCCACCGCTAGAGCCCGTTAAAACGCACCGATTTCAGCAACTTGTCGCGAGCAAAATAATAGCTTCTCGCCACGTCGCGTTGTGAATGACGTAAACTTTCCTTTGTTGATTTGGAGTTTTATACTCTGTTTGTGGTCGATGTACTTATTTGTGATTTTCTGTGATATTCATTCAATTTAATAAAATTTAACAAAGGGTAAATATGTCGTAAGTATAATACTTTGGAATTTTTGTGATAAAAAATCATGATAATGACACAAACGATCCTTGAACTTTGGCTCAATGTGCAATTTAATCATTGACTTTTAAATTTATTTAATATAATCCTTAAACTTTTGTCCTATATGCATTGTAGTCTCCGAACTTCTAATATGGTCAATATAGTTCGCGAACTATATATTTAATATAATCTCTGGATTGAATAAAAATATTCAATACGTTTATTGAACAAATTAAAAATTCAGGAATCAAATATTTTTGTGTCATTTTCCCTTAAAAATTTAGTCTAGATTAAATAGAAATCTTGGAGTTTTTCATGACATCAATTCCTATTTAGATTATGCAAAGGAAGTTGGATGGATTCTCAATCAACGGTGGAAAATGGATTATTGCTTAATCCAACGGGCGCGGGCTGTTCCGCCGAGTCGCGAGTTCGCTCAGCTTCTTTACCTTCCCCACTCGTTCCCAGTTTTATTATATCACTGGAACTCGCGAGCAGAGCGCTCGTATTTCCGCGGACTAGGGAGAATAAACAGGTCCACACCACGTTCTAAAAAGCTGCTCCGCTCCGCTCCTCGTTTTCTTCTCCGGGAAGGAGCGGCGATGCCTCGGCCGGTCGATCCGGCGGCGATGCCGGTCGAGTAGCCGGCGCCTCTTTTTCTCTCCATTGCATCGTCGGGGAAAACCGTCGATCGAATCCGGAGCTTTCGGCGCATTCGGAATGGGGAGCGTCGGAGAGATCGAGGCGGCGGCGGCGGGCGGCCGGTGCGGCGGCGGCGCGGACACCGTCTTCGTCGGGGTGGGCCGGGACGTCGAGGAGGGCAAGGCGACGCTGCGTTGGGCGCTGTGGCACTTCCCCGGGAAGCGGATTTGCTTGCTCCACGTGCAGCAGCCGACGAGTGAGTTTTCGCCTGCGTGATCTTTGTGGGATGGATTGATTGATTCGCGAGCGGCTTTTGATCGTGATTAGCTCCTTCGGTTTTATGTGCACTGGAAGCTGAATCGATTGATCGGAATTTCTTCCGCAATTTTATTTCTCCGTCGAGCAACACGGCTTGGATTATTTGGATTGATTGATTGATTCGTGATTAGTCTTCCCTGTGTGCGATGTTTTCGAAATTATGTCCGCATTCTTTTATGTGCAGGAAACACCGAGTTTGCCGCCAGTAAACCAAAACAGTGTGCAGTTTACGATTTGCATGAAGTTGAGATGCGGAAAATGCCTGAAGTTCTTAATGAGTACCTTGTGTTTCTTGCTCAGGCAGGAGTGGTATGTCTTCTCATTCTTGTTGATTTGCTTGATCTAAATTTCTGAAATTAATATGAGAAATTAAGAGTGTAGCTTGCTTTGTGGTTATATGATTCAAATTCTTAAAGTTAGATCCACACACGAGGATATCCCAAAGAAACTGAAGAAACTTCACAGTGCCAGAACTCGTTATATTACAAAAACTTCCATAATGTGCAGTGTTACGGACGGCTCATAATATTAAGACAGCCCAATTATCCATGATTAAGAAAGTGGCTTGTTCACGCAGGTAGACTCGGATAAAGTTTGGATCGAGACAGACAGCATTGAGAAGGGAATCCTAGAAAGTATTTCTCGATACAATATTAGATGGCTCGTGATGGGAGCAGCAGCTGATAAAGACAATTCTAAGTAAGCCTTTTTATGTCATTTATTCGTGTTATCGGTGCTGTAAAGTAGGGATGTTTTAGTTTACATAGTTGCAGTTATATACTTAATCTGCATCAACTTACAAATTTTGTAATTACAGAAGTCTTTATGTATCTCAAGAGGTTCGTCATGCTGGTAGAAAGCTTTTACTGTAGTGGTCGAGTCTTGATGCTGCTATTCTCTAAATAATCCTTAAATAGTGACTTCTATGATTATCATTTATCAGTTTTTCTGGAACTTGTAAATTTAAAAAGCAAGCTTTATTGTAGTGTGAAGAGTGGTAAAGTTAACTTCTCTGGCAATTAGAATTATTTTTTATTCATCGATATCTTTTCCAACATTGTCTCCTCAGATATATTTTGGTTTATAGCTGGTCAAGTGCAGAGAGTTACTTATGTTTCTTTAAGCTGAAGAAAGCTTAAGAGTTACTTATGGATGCCTAACGAAGGAACATTTCTTAAAGTCATTGGCACGTATAACTCTAGTAAACGGAAAGGGGCAACATTATTATTGACTACATAGTTGTTTAGTTATCGACATTCTCCTAGTAATTCATGCTACTTACGAAACAAATTCTTACACGTCAATTGATGGGTTCTTATTTCTGGCATGTAATTAATTCAAGTAGGTCAAATTTACTGAAAGTGCAAAAATTTGACCAGGTTGGACTCCAGAAAAGCTGTATTTGTTTGCCAGAACGCACCGGATTTCTCTCAGATTTGGTTCATTTGCAAGGGTTGCCTCATATACACAAAGTAAGTTGGTCATCATGGCACTGAAGAATGTTACATGTATGAAAGCTTATGATTTCTGCTTTATCCGGTGCAGCGCTTAATTCTTTTGAAAGTAATAATTGGGTCACTGCTTTTTCTGAAATTGGTTGTACTCTATTTATGTCTAAATTTTTCTTGTATACTTTACCATTAGAACTCCATCCATTGTACTTTTTCACGGCATCTGACTTCAGACATCGGCACCAGGCAACCAGAATGCTTGAAATCAGAACGTCCAACTTTTAAGCAAAAATCTCTTGATCGGCTCATGAATCTAGAATGCAGGATCATTCAGCGATCAAGATCTGGGGAGGTCAGCATTAAACAATTGGGAAGGAGTTTTAGCAGTTTGGAATTGTTTGATGGGTACATTGATAAGAGCGAAGATGACAGAGGACCAGTGCTGAGAAGGCTCAGGTCACAGTGTTTAGAACAACCAGAGGTGAGATCATCCAAAACAGTTGCATATCTACCTCGTAAGAGATTTATTCAGGGGGATGGGATCGTCGTGTCTCATCTTTTCCACTAGCATGTCTGTGCTTTCTAGATGGACCACTATATCCTTCGTAAACTCATATTAAGAATTAAATCAGCAGAGACTGCAGAATGTGATAATACATTTTCTTGGTTGTCTGAACTTGATGTTTTTACATGTGAAGGATTTGAGTCTTGTGACATCTGACAAATGGTGATTTATTATAACCGTGCTATTTTTGGCAATTAATGTTTGTCTCCCACTTCTATGGGCATCAATCCATAAACTATGCAATTAGAGTTTCTTGGCAAAAGTATATCATGTTTGTCGATCATAATTTACTTTTCGATTTCTCAGAACAAGAAAATTCAAGGGCAACCTGCTGGAGGCCTCTATTGTAGATTGGAACAGGCAATTGTGGATGGTAAGAGTTCCAGGCCACAAGAGTTTGAGGAGGCAGTGAGGCGATGGAAGGAGGAAGACAATGCACCGGATGCTAAAATGAAGGCTCTCACTCTCTCTCACTCTGTGTATCCGGTACTTTTCCCTTTTAATTTGCCAAAGATTTGCCGATTGTTTTAAGCTTTTCAACCTACATGTCTGTTAAAGATGATAAATGAAGAATTCAGCTTACTTAGCTCGTAGCTTTGTTTCGCTTGAGAAATTTTGCCATCAGCTACCAGCTTACTAAATAGTTGGGCAAAAGTTAACCTTCCGGATACCTTGAAGGTATTGGCCTACTTAAAGATCTAGGAACTTCGTTAATTAATTCTGTGACACATCACATTCCAATGCAGGCCCAGTCAGTGGAAATTTTATATAATAAGGAGGTGAATGAAAGAAAGGAGTTGGAGAAAATTCTGGGAAGCAAAAGACAACAATTGGATATGGTGAAAAACCAGTACCATGGGACAACAAGAGAACTCCTAACAGTTCGAGAACAGAACTCAATACTCAAGAAACGAGTTCAACAATCCAAGTTGGAGGTGAAGGAGCTGGAGGAGAAGTTCCAATCAGCTGTGAAACTCTTGATAACTTTCAAGGAGAGACGAGACAAGCTACGTGTAGAGCATCAAGATGCCCTGAAGGATGTAAGAGACCTGAGGAGATCAGTACAAGTTGGAACTCCAAGCTTGTGTGGCCCACGGATCCTCTCCTTTTCTTTTGCTGAGATTGTTGAGGCAACACACAATTTTGATCCATCTCAAAGGATTGGAGAAGGAAAATATGGAACTGTTTATAAAGGCCTACTTCGACATTTACATGTTGCTATAAGGATGCTGCCCTCTTTTGGTTTTGCAGGAACGGTGGAATTCCAACGCAGGGTAAATTGTTTGCATCAACAACTACTATTGTTTTCCTTTTTTTATTTTTTATATAGAAAAAGGAGCATTTAAACCATCTAATGAGACTTTATATGGAGTGACCCTAAATTTTTGCATTGGTACTGATTTTACATTATGCTTCTTGATCCAACTGCAGGTTGAGGTGTTAAGTAGGGTGAGGCATCCAAATTTGGTCACACTTATCGGAACATGTCCAGAATCTCAGTCACTCGTATTCGAATACCTAAAAGCTGGCAGCCTCGAAGAACGTCTTTCATGCAAAGGCAAAAGCAAAACTCCCCCACTTCCATGGAATATTCGAACTCAAATTGCCACTGATATTTGCTCTGCACTTGTCTACCTTCACTCCCATAAGCCTCCAATTATTCATGGGAATTTAAAATCCTCCAAAGTCCTCCTCAATGCCAATTTTGTAGCCAAAGTTGGTGACCTTGGCATCTATTGCTTAGTTCCCAATAATGAAAATTCTAAGATTGCTAAATTGGATGCTGAGAGTGATTCTGACGTCACTTCACTTTACGAGGATCCAGAATTTTTAGTGAGTGGACAGCTTACTCCTGAATCAGATGTGTATTCTTTTGGAATCATCTTGTTGCAGCTTGTGACTGGAAAATCATCTTTAAGTATTGTGAAAGATGTGAAATGTGCACTAGATAAGGGAAATTTCGATAAGGTAGTTGACTTTTCATCTGGGGACTGGCCACTCGATCAAGCCAAATGGTTGGCTCAATTGGGCTTGAGGTGCTGTGAACGGAACAAGCTGGACCGCCCAGACCTTGTATCAGAAATTTCCAGCGTGATCGAGTCAATAAGGGCTTTGTCTATTGAATCAGCATCAAGTTCTCGTTCGAAGGAGCCTGGGAAAACACCTGCTCATTTTGTCTGTCCCATTTATCAGGTAAAGGATTTGGTTCTCTCTTTACATACATTTAGTCATGGAGCGGCTCAGCTCTTGTTCCATTTGCATCCAGTTTACAGTGTACGGTGACTCATTTAGGCAGAGAAGCTAGAATTTTTAATTGCAAAGGGTGAGAGAAAAACACAGAAGTCCAACTACTCTCTGGTCATCAGACCTAATCTGCCATGTTGTAGGGTACAGTAATTGGGGCTTTCATGAGTTTAATCAGTGTAATAAAATGGCATCTGCATTAAACATCAGTCCATATCTTTGTGAATTTCTGAGTAACGGGTTTTCCATGAGTTTTCAGGAAGTCATGAAAGATCCACTTATAGCAGCTGATGGATTCACATATGAAGCAGAAGCGATACATGGATGGTTGCTAAGCGGTCACAACACTTCCCCGATGACCAATCTCCAGTTGGAGCACAATGACTTAGTCCCGAACCACGCCCTGCTCTATGCAATTCAAGAATGGCGAGAGCTACTGTAAAATCTTTCCTCCCTTCATGTACATTTACTTGTCTACCCAAAATCTTCTCATACGATGCCTCGAGCCTCGAGCCTCGATGCCAATTAGTTATACTGATTTGCGTAAAGATCTTGATGTACAGAACAAAGAATTGTTTTAGTTCCACCAATGGGATAGTTATTTTCCACCTGTTGATTAGTTCTCCTCACTGGGAATTGCTGTCATTTATTATACGCTGTGCTCGCGGACTATGGCTGCAATTTTTAAGACAGCGAATTTCGAACTTCAGATCCACTTCGTAGTGCAATCAAAGAGCCAGTACAGGCATTTAACGCAGACTTTTTGTTGAAGGATATTTATGTCATGTGTCAGGCGTGGAAGAGACGAGCAAAGATATGGATGAGGAGTGGGAACTGCGGCCCCTTTTGAACTCTGTTATTTCCCTTTTTAGTCTAAAGTCTGCAATAGAAGCTCATGGTTTCCAGAAAAGAATAGCAAAAATAAATTCCCCCTCAGCGGCAGTGTTCTTCCAATTACATCTCCTTGAACGTTATCGCGATCTTTCTGTCTTTTTCTTGTACCTCCCGACAATGTCATTCATGTATTGGTCAATATTCCTTGGGATATTTAGCTGAATAATGAGCGCACGAGACAAAAGCAGCATCATCATCCCCAAAACGAACATTAGGCACGTGCATGCTGATGATGCAATAGACTATTCAATGCGCAGCACTGTGATTTGGAATGCGCTGGTATGGAGAGGGGAAGGCGGCGACTTTTTGTAACCTAACCTCACCCTCATGCGATACCCTTTCCCAAGATGGATGCCCTTTTCATTTCCGTCTAAACATCATAAGAAGGTAAGCGGTCCTCATTCGGTTAATTTCGGATAAAATTCTGCATCTATAATTGATTTCTTTTTCTCTTTTTTTTTGGGGCTCAAGGCGTAATGACGCCGACCTCATCTACTTGTGCAAGATGGAGTGTTAGATTGTAAGGCCATGCATTCGTTAGCGATTAATGGGGTCCAAAAGAATTAGTCAAATTGCGAAATTCATCTTAGAACTATTTACTAATTTCAGAAAAGGGGAAAAAACTCACTCCATTTTCCTCTTTTCAAAACAAATTCTCAATTCTCAGACAATTTCATCAAGCGCGGAGTCAGCGTTGACCACGTGATGGCAAGCGAGTATTAAGGCAGGGCTCCACGTCAGCACGGGGAGAGCCCCGTAAACGAAAACGTGACCATCCGTCGCCCTCACCAAATTCACGATGCGCGTGCCCCGAAATCCCGCCGAAGCCGCGCGTGGAGCTGTGGGCTTCGCCATGTCAGAATCAGGGAAAATATCGATTTTTCCCGAAATTTATTTTTTTTCCTCTCATTTTTTTCTTGCCCCAGAGGGTTCCAGTCAGTGACCTTTATATTCCCCTCGTACAAATGGTTTTTCCTCTCCTTCGAAAACTCCTCACTCGCTCGCTCTCCGCCGATCGCTCCCTCTCGCTTTCCGGCGGTTTTCTCGCGCTCCGACCACTCCCCAATCCCATTCCTCCGGCGAGCCGCCGCCGCCGCCGCCGCCCCCGCGCCGATCTCCGCCGCCTCCCCCCGCGGCTCAGTGATCTCCCCTCCCCGGCGTACGGACTGGTGAGTGAACTGATCGCCCCCTCTGCTCTACGTGAATCGCCTTTTCTCGACGTGCTCGATCTGCCTCTTTCCGTTTTAGCCGTCAGTTGTCTCCGATAGATCGCGCGCTTGGATAGTCTCATCTCAGCTCGCTCTCCCGCAATCTGGTTCGACGATTTTCCGATCAATTCCGTGCCGTCTGCGGCCGTCGGGAGGACGGAATAAGGAGGATGATTAGAGGGGAGGAATTAGAGATTTTTGAGATTTTCGCGATTCGATTAGTCTCGTTGTGCGTAGAGGTTGATTTTTTTTTTTTCGCTCGGCTGTCCTTTTACTTTCTCTCGGCAAGAGGTTGATTGAATCGTGGCTGGTTCGTTGCTCATGATTTTACTTAATGTAGATATGACTGTGTGTTTCCTTTTCCAATTCCAATCTCAGACTGTGTCATAAGCAAGCTGATGTGATGTTAGCGAAGGTTTTACGTGCTTGTTATATTCTGTAAAGCTGGTTGGTTGAAGATCGATGCTCAAGTTTTTTTTTTTTTTGTTAAGACTGGGTGATTTTAAATTTGCCTTTCGACGTATATAAGTTGTCATTCGCGCAGATATGATATTGTGCCATTTGTTCTTGGAGATTTGATGGCCATATCTTAGGTTCTCATGACGTGGGAGGGACATAATTTGTTTGCTGGACATACCCTGTTATTTTCATATGACTGTGCATTGGTTGTGAAGGTGATGGCTTCTAAGTTCTTTGGCCTTTCCCTGTTACACTCTTTCTTTTTTTTTTTTTTTTTGGCTGTGGAGTGTCCTTCAAGCTGCTTGTTTAATTATATCTGAGGAATTAGTTCTCCCAGGGTGGGTCTGTAAATGGCAGCTAATTTGCAGGTCAGTGACAACATGATCGAAATATTTGTGATAAAGGTTGAGAAGTTTGGTGGTAATTGGATTTGTTTCTCTTTGCTTAATTGAAAATTCATAAGTGAATTATGCACTGTTAGAATATGGTGCGTCCATGAAGATTCGACATTGTAAAGTATAGCAGTCTGTCTTATATTGCATAGGATTTCCTAGGATTTACAACTTTCTCATCAAAAGTATTGAGGTATTGACATGCATTGGGCAATTTGAAGGACATAGAATTTGATATTCTGTGAGTGTATGAAAGAAATTTGTTTCCTAGCTTGTGTGATTTACGGCTTAATGCTCTTAAGTGAAACAGAAGCATTGGTGGTTACATCTTTGGGCTCCTTATCTAAGTGCAGATATAATACTGGCAATTATTTTTGTGCGATTGAGTACATTGTGTTCTTCTGATTTTCTTTTTGTCTCATTCACAGTAATATCATCATCAAGCTCATTGTGGATTAATGTCAGTTGCCAAAGTCAAAACGTCTAACGCTCTTGATGGGATGAAAGTGGAGGACAGAAATGATTCTTTAAACACATTCATCAGGCAAGCTATAGGAAAAGAACCTCTTCTGTCCCTGCCAAGGTCTGGGGATAACTCATTTCAGTGGATCCATCCACTACTTCAAGCTTTAGATCATCAAGGTATCATCTGTGTTGGCTGTAATTAAAGATTAATTGTCATCAAAGTTGGCTTTAGTGAGCTATACTTTGTGTATATGCTTTATGTTAATTTGTTCAGGGCCTTTTTCTGCATATCAAGAGACTATCTAAAATGAGTTTAGTTGTTGCTCTAAGTAAAACTAGAATTTCTTTCCTCCTCCCTATGTCACTTAGCTTTTCTCCCTCACAGAATGACCATGTGTATAATCCAGAGAGAGAGAGAGAGAGAGAGAGAGAGTCTTTAGTAATTACTCTCGCTGCTCGTGAGGACACGTCCAAGGGTACTGGTCAAAGTAAAAACTACATCAGTAAATGTAGAGTGGAGATTGAAATGGAGATGCTGTATTCTTTGCCCTCTCCAGGGGTTGAAGTTCAACATATAAATCCTATATTTGTCTGTCCATTGGTTTCAGATTTGCCTGGTTGGCCACTGAAGATTCCTATGCAGAGGTGCGATAAGTGCCATCGAGAATTCTTTTCATCCATTAACTACAAAAGGCACATCCGTGTGCATCATCGGCTAAGAAAGCTTGATAAGGTTGAGTTTTTTTTATTTTTATTTTAATCATCTGATAAGGTTGAATTACTGATGCCAATTCTATTGCTATAGCATCAACAGCTTCAGGAAATTGTCATTTTGTAAATGCTACATGCTGCATTTGCTTTTGTGCTTAATCACTGTTTTCCTTGCTTAACCTCTGGCTTTACAGTTGGGTTTGTTTTCCATCTTGTAGGATAGCTCCAAAAATAGAGATTTACTAGGACCTTTCTGGGATAAGGTAACGAATTGTTTTCTTTTTTTCTTCTCTTGTGGTGCTTAAGTCGTGTAATGGAGTAGCTTTCTTGTTTTCTCCAGCTCATTTGGTATTCTTACTGCAGCTCTCTGCGGAAGAAGCAAAGGAAATAGTTTCCCTGAAAAATTCTACCATGGAGGTAAAGCTATGGGATAACAGCATCTTTTCTGTCAATTAAATTTAGGAGGATGATCAAATGAATTTTGTTGGTACTTTGATCAAAGAGTTGCATAGATCTTATTTTCATAATATCAGTGAAGCCATCCTTAGGTAGATAAACTCTGTGCCCATGAAATGCCTCATTAACCTCATGAAACGAGTAAGATGTGAGCCAAACTCAGGTGAGTCTCCAGATAGGAATTGTTTGCACTCGATGCATTGGAATCGAAATTGTAGTGTGTCTAATTTACATATCCATATGCCGAACTGAAACCACTAATGGAGTTTTGTTCACTTAGTATAGTTTTATTTATGCTAATACCAATAGATCTCCTTTATCTGTGCTAAAACTCCACTTATTTTTGCACGCATGCATATAGTTTACATGAAAGATTCTCTTTTTCTTTCTATGTCATTGTTTTTCCTCCTCTTTCTTTATTTTGTTCTTGCTGAGGAGTTACCATTTGTGGCATGATGTGTGATATCTACTAACCCTCCCTTTCTGCTTTCATTTCTCTTTTGATTGTAATCTTCCTTTTGACGCAAGTTCTGGTGATTATTTTAGGATGTTCCTGGGACTACTGTTATAAAATCTTTGGGATCACTGATACGGAAACCTGGATTTCCTGTAATGCCGCAATTTTGCCTAAAAGCTGGTTCATCTCTTTTGGTGAGGGAACTTTATTATTCTTGGCCCCTGACCTGTCTTCTGTGTGATATTGATCTTGTCATGTAATAGTCTTCTATCTAAGATGTAATACTCTTGCAGGACATTGTCCATGCTAGGCCTCCAAGATTTCCTCTATCTTCGCAAGATCTGTTTGGCATTCTTGATGATGCAAGTGAAAAAACCTTTTTAAGTGGACCAACCTTATTGATGCAAAGATTCATTTTCGATAAGGAAGTTGGAAAGATTGGTCTGGACCCTAAGAACTTGGTTGCATTCACGTGTTTCATGTTGGAACAAAAGCTGGTAAAAGGAGTTCTCTATTATCTTTTCAATTTATTGGTTGTTCTCTTTTGCATCTCTTTATCACTGAATTGGACACGTAAGTTGTTCCAGAAATTTCTGGAGCACTCTGAGAGTGGTCATTGATGTGGAATAATGGGGTGATCGTCTAATTACTGTAATTTCTGATTGTGCTCAGGTTGAAGCGTGGCTCGCGGATAAAGATGCTGAAGCTTTGAGGTTCCAGAAGTTACTGGTGGAGGAAGAAGAAGCTGCTCAGAGAAGGTGTGCTGTGCTTGATATTTCTGTTTGTGGTTGTTTAGTTTGCTATACTGTTCAGCTTTGCTAATGCTTGGAGTCACTTTCTGCTTCAGCTTATCAATATCACTCGAATTTTTATTGGTTGTTCGTCATGCCATAATTCTTTCTTTGACCTCAGTTAATGTGGGAATCACGTTTCTAATTCATGCCTTTTCTCCGACCATTCTATGCGGTATATATATATATATTGAGTCATTGGAGTGACTTGAAAAATTAGTACATGTTGTAATCCTAGCTTGGGTGCTTTTTCAACATTAATTATACACTAGCCAAACTTTGTGCATTTTGTTGAGGTTTTTTTTCTTACTCTCTTTTTTTTCTTAAGTGGTCAAGTTCTCGAAGGTAGATCCTCATCTAATATGGTAAGATTTGCTCTGATGACTTGTAGGCAAGCTGAAATTCTGGAAAGGAAGAGACAAAAAAGGCTTAGGCAGAAGGAACAGAAAGCAAAGGAGCACAAGAATGGGGAGGTTAATCTGGAAAATAGTTTTGATATCATAAAGCATGAAGCTTCGTCAGATGTGCCTGGAAATTTGAGTTCATCAGAAGTAGACATTCGCATTACAGATTCACCTTCAGATCCTGTACCGTCATTGCTCGAAGTACCCCAGCTTCCAGATGCTGAAGAAGGGCCAGACTTTGAGATTGAGTCAGGGCTCGGCAGTGATTATCCAGTCTTTAATAATTTGCCAAATGTCGAACCACAAAGGGCACTTGGAGGCAGTCATCAACACCTACGAACTACCAGTTGGCATGTGCCTCGGAAATCGCGTCTCTTATCTGGTGCTTTGCATGATTTCCATGGATCCAGTTTATCTAAGCCTGAGTTCAAGCATAAGCATGTAAACCAGGATTCGAGGGCTGCCAATACGCTCAACAACAAGAAAGTATGGAGTAGAAAATTAAAACCTGAGAAAGAGGACAAGAATTTGAATTTTAGAATCCACGAAGCATTCAGCCCAGCTGGACCTGATAAGAAATGCGAACTCTTGATTGGCTCTATACCTGTTGCTCTTCGAAACCCTTGTCACCCAGAAGATACAGATAATCTGGGCAAGATAGAAAATGGCCATAGAGTAGAATGCCAAGTTCAGAAGCAGGACATTCATTCATTATCCAGCAGGCCTGACACTCTCCAATGCAGCACTAATCAGCCGAGGGGCAAGCTCTGGAGGCCAGTGAGCCGGAATGGAGTCAAGGATTCTGTTCTTGAGAATGGCAATAGAGCTTTTGAAGGCGATGAGAATGCTGCCATGAAGGGTGATTCTCAAACATTAGCTGATGAAGACCTGCTTATATCAGCTAGAGTTAATGGTGGTTATCATGGGAATGAGGAAAGTTCAGCGCAGGCTGGTGCAGAAAATCCAGGGAACTTGGAGTTTGCAAGCCATTCTGCACGGGCTTTTCTTGCAGAGAGTGAGTTTAACATGCTATTACATATCAATTTGTTGGAGCAGATGGCTCTTTTTTTGTGCTTATGTCTATCATTGAATTATCCATTTGCTGGGGTTTCTAAGATGGGATATTCCTCGTCCGAACTTGCAGGATGGAAGGAAGCTACTGCAGCAGACCATGTAAAGTTGCTCTTGCTTCCTGAATCTGAACCGCCGGGATCCCCCGAGACCCAAACTGATTGCCAAGGAGCTCCAGAATTTGGTGAACGTAGCATCCTTGGTAATGCAGAGAACCGGATAGTAAATGGTGGTAATATTGGGTCTTTGGCATCTGGAATTGCGAAAGTTGGCAATAGAGCGAAACTTGACAAGAACTTTAAGAAAAAGTACATTCCAAAACAAAGAGGTGGTACATAGTTTGGAGGTAGCATATTTTATGATACAGGTGTGCAGTGATTATCCCGGACTAGTATTCTCAGCAGAGGTTCCAGTTTTACCGATGGTCTTCTGTGTCGTAATTCATGGTTGGTTTGGCCGGAAATTCGTTTTATACTTCCGTCCTTTCTTTTCATCGCATAGCAGCAAAACGACACAAAGTTTTTCATTGTTTCTTCTATCATTCTGGAATAAACTTTGGTCTGTCTATTGCCATTTAGAAGATATATTTGGCACCAATTTTTTGCTGCTCCTCTTCTCCTCCCCCCCGGGCGATCATTCTTTCTCTGTGTGCTATCTGGTTCAAGGTGAGGACAGAGCTGCAGCGGTAGAGAATGAAAAGCATTACAACTTTGATATTGCTTCGGAATGGAATTCTTTTTGCATTCTTTCAATTCGTTGTTGAAACTGGAATGTTGTGAATTTCTCCAAGAAAGGATAACCAGCTGAGATGCGTCATATGGGTAATGCCGAGAATCGTCCTCAATTGGTCCTCTCCTATCGCATGACCAGTGAAGCTAAGAACAGGTTAACGCATGAAAACTGGTAAAGATTCATTGTGATCGTGCGCTGTCTTTAACCACTTTGGGGATTTGACTTGTGCAATTCGATTGCAATCTATTCCTGGACTAGCAAGGTGTAACTATTTTCCTTTTCACCCTTGGATTGGGAAGATGGTTTTCTTTTTCTTTTATCTTAGATGGATTACATTGTAACGGAAGTAACGGAAGGTATTGGTCGTTAGTGTCGAGACATAAAAGGAAGAAGTCATCTTTTAGCAAAACAAATCGGAAATTAGCTTAATTCCTATTGATTCTCTGATTAAATCTTGGACAAATCCTTCGAAGGTAGATACGGCTTGCTACTTAAAAGTCGAAATCGGATGTGTTCCTCGGAAGATGTTTCGCAACAGCAGGAAAACCGCTTCCACCTCTGAACTGCGAGAGTTAGCTCACGCCGTCGGACGCTTCCATCCAAAAAGTCCCAAGTACCGATCGAATGAGGTAAAACGCCACGTCGCTCAAGCCCTTCCGTCCGAGGAGGTGCCACTTGTGCGCCCTCTGCACCTCATGCCCCGACCACACCCCTATCCATCTTTCTCCTCTCCAAACCCCTCTTTGACCAGACAACCTTTGCTCTCGCTCTCTTGCATAATCGCCCCCATAGCGATGCTGATGCTTTTGCTCGTAACGCTTAATCCATACTGATTCTCCACGGCTAGACCAGCCCGACTTTCCTCATCGTTCTCCTGATCAAAAAGGCCATCCAAAACGATGTCAGGCGGCGTCGGTCCCAGCAACGACATCGGCCTCCCCAAAGACGACCAGCCACACCCCTCCCCACCGCCCGCCTCCGCCGCCGCCGCCAAGAGGGCCTTCCTCAGCTTCCGGCAGCTCAACTTCCTCGCCATCGTCGTCGTCCTCGCCGCCAGCGGCCTGGTGTACTACCAGGACCTGGCCTTCCTCGTCCTCTCCCTCGTCTACATCTACGTCCTCTCCGTCGTCGCCTTCCCCTCCCTCGGCCCCGCCCGGGAGCCCACCGTGTTCGACCCCCGGAACCGGGTCCTCCGCCTCTACGTCTCCTTCGCCGCCGTCGTCGGCCTCTTCCTCCCCATCGCCTACATCTTCGAGGGCATCTACGAGGGCGACAAGGAAGGCATCGCCGCCGCCTCTCCCCACTTGTTCCTCCTCGCGGGCCAGGTCAGCATCCGACCCACCCAGAAACGAGCCAAGATTTCCTCGTCTTTAATTTAACTTTCTGCGTCCGCCACCGATACAGGTATACATGGAGGGCGTGGCGGTCTATGGTGGGTTCTCGACGCCCATCCGGGTCTTCGTGCCGGTGTCGTACAACGCGAAGAGGATCTTCACGCTGATGGAGTGGTTGGAGAGCGAATTCCGGAAGGAGGGCGGCGGCGGCGGGTGGTCGGCGAGGAGGGTATACGCGGGGAGGATCCTGGCGGTGGCGAACATGGCGTTGTGGTGCTTCAATCTGTTTGCCTTCTTGTTGCCGGTGTATATGCCCAAGGCCTTCAAAAAGTACTATGCTGCGTATTACAATGTCAAGGATGTTTAAATTGAATTTATATCGCACGAGCTCTCTGCGGTTTTTCTCAGATCATGGAACGTGGGTTTTGTATAAATAAGGAAGAAGAAACAGGTGACTGAATTGCTCGAGCTGCCTGTGCCATAAGAATTCTCGTGAATCAAGACTTCCGGTTGAGATTTCGTCCTTGGTTCGAGCTTTTGGTATGGTGGTAGAATACCTCGTTTTTCGTATGTCGTATTTCGATGAACTTTATGTCACTGAAAAGTTCAAGCATTTATTGTGGGGACATGATAATTGCAACTTTATTCTTAACCATACAAGACTCGCTTATGTGGTGGAAGTTTACTATTGTGCGTGTTTCGAATTATCTTTTCGGTTTTGTGACTTTTCATTTCGTACATGTGCTTTTCAACTTTTACATGATCACCCATTTATCTTTCGAGTTGATGTGAAATAGTCTGGCCTTTATACTTCTTAGTTGCAAGTCTAACAATCAAATTGAAATAGTCTGGCCTTTATACTTCTTAGTTGCAAGTCTAACAATCAAATTCTTAGTTGCAAGTCTAACAATCAAATTGAGCGCGCGAAATGATATGATCGGATAAAACTCTGAATAGAGAACAAAATTTCGAATTTAAGTATTTTGTTTTGGAGATAATGACACCGTGTGACTTTTATATGGTTGAAATGAAGATCGAGAATAAAAAGGTAACGGGTGCAAAATATTTTGTAAGTCATCTAAAATGTTCAATGAAGCATTTCGCTAATTTTTTCTGCTATTTTAGCTCATCTCAATAGAGGAAGAGTTATTAGGTGTTCAAAGAAAGGCCACGTGTACTTCTATTTCATTTGTTAAAAAAAGCCCTTCAAATTCTACTATAAATGAGAAATTCTACTATAAACTTCAAATTCTACTATAAATGAGAGAGGCAAAAAAGACAACAAGTCGCTTTATTTGGACAAAAGAAATCCACAACCAAGTACCAAAGACTTGGTTAACATTATAGGGAAAATTGTCCAAAAAGTTGTAAACCTATTGCATTTTTGTCAATTCAGTCATAAACTTTTTAATTTTGCCAATTGAATCCTAAACATTTTCACTTCTTGCTAATTTAGTCCATTCGGCCAATTTTGGCCGAAAAATGTTGACGTGGATGCTGGCGATGCCACGTAAGACTACCAGTGTTAACATGACAATTTTGCATAATATTTTAATTTTTTTTGAATTATTATTATTTTTAATGTTTTTCCCTTCTTTTTTTTGGCGATGGCCGACCACCGGCCACAGTCAGCTGCAGTCCTTGCCTGCCACAGGTGAGGCCCGGCCAAGGGAGGAGGAGCCCCAATGAGGGGAGCCCTCTCCCAGGTGCAGCCTAGCAAGGGTCGCCTGGGTGAGGCCGACCCTCGCCTAGGCCAGGGCGGCCTCACTGGGCGTCGGCTGGGCGAGGCCGCCCTGGCCTAGGTGAGGGCCGGCCTCACCAAATTTGGCGAGGGGAGACCTCGCTGGGGCTTGCCCTCGCCCCTCTTGCTCGCCATCGCCTAGCCAAGGGCGAGGGCCGGCCTCGCCAGATCTGGTCTGGGTGAGGCCAACGCTTGCCTAGGCGAAGGTGAGCCCTGGCGAGGGCTCCCCTTGCCGGATTTGCGAGGTCGACCCTCGCCGGTGTCGTTGTTGCTCGGTTGACGCCCGATGAGGCCGCCCGGCCCGGGTGAGGGCTCCCCGCCCGGGGCTCCTCCTAGCCCAACTAGGCCTCGCCCGTGGCGGGCGAGGCCAGCCGACTAGCTTTGGCCGGTGGCCGGCCACCGGAAAAGGCCAAGAAAGACAAAAAAAAAAAAAAAAAGGAAAAAAAAAAAGAAAATATAATAATAAAATATTTTTAAAATATTAAAATATTATTAAAAATTGTCTACGTTTGCGACGGCAGTCCTACGTGGCACCGCCTGTGTTCACGTCAACATTTTTCGACCAAAATTGGTCGGATGGACTGCATCGGTAAGAAGTGAAAAGATTTAGGACTCAATTAGCAAAGTTAAAATGTTCATGACTGAATTGGCAAAAGTGCAATAGATTTAAGACATTCTGGACAATTCTCCCCAACATTATATGCTAAATAGCATGTACAGGTGACTTACTTGCAAGGTCAATTAACTGAGTGCTGGCAATGTAATTGTGTTGTCACTAGGACGGACCTGTTCTCTGGCTCACTTCGGTTGCAAAGACTTTCTCTTTAGGTGTATGTCTCAACAACACAAAAGCAAGGATTTATCTTATTATAAGAGTTGATCAAACATCTCGCGACATGAATTGAACACCTGTAATAAAGAGCTGACTCATGGGTCCACTTCAGTTGCAAAGACTTTCTACTTAGGCACATGTCTAACCTGTTATAAAATCTAACCAAACATGGTGAGACGCAAGCTGGCAATGGCCATGCAGCACCTATAAGAAGGGAATTGGCTCTTTGGCTCAATTCGGTTGCATAGACTCTCTCCTTAGGTGCATATCTTAGCAACACAAAAACGAGGGTTTGACCGAAAATCTTGCAATGTAAGTTGACAATGACCATGCGGTACTCATATGAAAGTTGATACCATCCTGTTAAAGATAGATTTTATCGTTCATATATTAAATGTTAGTAAGGTTTTGCGTGGTGTATGCCAGTTTACCTACTAGTTATGGCTTGGTCTAATCCCCTATTGCTTACAAGGTCGAGATTATATATGTGATTGAGAAATCATTGCATACAATAGTTGTACCATGCTAGCCATGTACAAGTCCACTCACTATGCAATATGTGTTGCTCGCAAGCTTACTTGTAAGAAAAATTTCAAACTCCCCTGAGGCCCTCTCTCTCCCTCCCCGAATCGAGTCCCAACCTAGCAGAGAGAGCTCTCATCCGATGAATGGAGTGTAAAGAGAGCAGAACATGAAGAGTGAAGAGAGCGCGTCGCCCGAGACGAAGGAAGCAGAGAGAGAGAGCGTGGAGTGGAGAGAGAAGGTGGGGCAGCCTATGTGGAGAAGATATTGGGTGGTCCGGGACCGTCACGTCAGCGTGGTCCTGGACCACTCACGCGGCTCCATGTGTGCAGGGAGGGGACAAAAGAGAGAAAGAGGAGAGAGAGCGTCAAAGAGGTGGGCCCGGTTCTGGTCCTTTGTCCCCTCCCCGCACACGTGGCGCCGCGTGAGTGGTCCGGGACCACGCTGACATGGCGGTCCCGGACCACCCAATATTTTCTCTATGAGAGTTTGAAATTTTTCTGACAGGCGGAACCGCGAGCCACATGTGTCACAAGGTACGTGGCATAGCTATGGTATGTACTATCTTCTCGATTAGGCATTAAACACAAGAGAAGGGGTAACCTTACAAGTCTGAAAATACTACGGAAGTTACGGGAGTACACGGACTGTCATCTCCTTTGAAAAAGACCGTCGCGTGGAATGTGTTGGCTGCGTGCGCTGCCAAGCATTTCCATGGTCGACTCCTGAACTACTCTTAATGAAGCTGATAACTTGGCGCCATCTGCTCCACTAATCACAACCCCCAGAGCCCACCAAACCAAACTCGGAATTACTCACTTTCCCTTACCTCTGCTGTTGCTTTCTCTGAGTTTCTTCCTCGACTCGGTGCAGTTTTCAGTAGAGAGTAGTACTTGATTGCGGATAATGTGGTGGTTCGGCCGGAAGGGAGCGTCGGGTTTCTCGTCTTCTTCCACGGCCGAGGAAGTCACTCATGGAATTGACGGCTCGGGCCTCACCGCCATCGTCACTGGTCACTTCTTTCACACTCTTTTCTCAGATAACACTCAGAACCTTTCGTTATCCGAAAGCCTATCGCCAAGACTTTTCGTGTGCTTCTTTGCTTTCATCCGTTCGATGTGGGAATAGCCGTCTCCTTTGCTTGCGTATTCATTGATTCGTTCTTTGGCTCCATAGCTTTTGACATCTTTTCCTCATGCTTAAAATTTTGTTCGCAGTCTTGTCTAGTCGACCGTATAGAGCTTTTGTTGTCTGATTATACTTCGCGGCGAGCAGGTGACCATATGCGTGTCTAGAAAAGAACACATGGCTGCTTGTAATCTGATGATCTGGTTGTTCGGACTTTAGAGGTCGTGTCAGTGTTTGGTCCACTCTAATTTCATCGATCATGTGCATGCTTGTTTTGGCACTTCAGTACTACGCTTGTCTTGACAGCGGCATCTTTCGATGTCATGGAAAGAGGAGCATCATGTTTTTTGGGCATGATGAGTCGATTCTTGCTCTTTCGTGTGATTGCTATCCCAACTGCAGGAGCGTCTAATGGCATAGGTAAAGAAACTGCCCGTGTCCTTGCACTGCGCGGTGTGAATGTGGTCATGGCCGCCAGGAATATGGCTGCTGGTCGTGATGTCAGAGAAGAAATAGTGAAGGAAATACCTAGTGCAAAGGTAGATGCGATGGAATTGGATCTCAGCTCAATTTTTTTATCTGTAAAGTAACAATGCAGGAATTATGGCAACACCATTCATCTTATCAAAAGACAACATAGAGTTGCAGTTTGCCACAAATCACATAGGTAAAATGGCATGTGTTTTATTCTGTCGAAAGAGTTTATGCAAAAAGTGCTGTAGTTTCTGAGTGTGAAATTTCCTCAATAACAGCTTGCCTTCTGCAGTCGACTGTTGCATTTTATCATGCTATGGGATAACAATTTTTTTTTTAAAATAAATGGAAAAAAGTGAGAGAAAAAAGAAGAAAAGAGAGAGAGAGAATGCAAATGGGCCAATTGGGGATCATAATCTTGTGTCCGGGCCAGGCGGTGCGAGAGCAACTCGTGGCGGCGATGATTCCGAGGAGGATCGGCGCAGCAAAGACTGTGTAGGGATACTTTCGTCATTTTAGACTCTCCTGAAAATCCAACAGATTTGCTGGCCTCCTGCCGAAAGGGAAACGACATTACGAAAAATGGGGACAAAGACCGAATCGACTATAAAACGAGAGTCACCCGAAAACTATATTATAATGGATTTTTGCACACGCTTAATAAAGAAAAATTGGTCGAACTCTTTGTAATCGGCAAATAGTGAAGTTCGATTGGTTGAGTTTGGTCGTGAAAGACGGGCTCGAGGGATAACAGCATCTTTTCTGTCAATTAAATTTAGGAGGATGATCAAATGAATTTTGTTGGTACTTTGATCAAAGAGTTGCATAGATCTTATTTTCATAATATCAGTGAAGCCATCCTTAGGTAGATAAACTCTGTGCCCATGAAATGCCTCATTAACCTCATGAAACGAGTAAGATGTGAGCCAAACTCAAGTGAGTCTCCAAATAGGAATTGTTTGCACTCGATGCATTGGAATCGAAATTGTAGCGTGTCTAATTTACATATCCATATGCTGAACTGAAACCACTAATGGAGTTTTGTTCACTTAGTATAGTTTTATTTATGCTAATACCAATAGATCTCCTTTATCTGTGCTAAAACTCCACTTATTTTTGCATGCATGTGTCACGAGCCGAAAGAGGACCGATCCAAGAGGTTCCCGAGGAACGGCCATGACTCATCCATGGAGAACTTCCTATGCTCGCTTGGCTTCCCAACAAGTCTCCTCCCTGAAGTTTCCAAGGGTGGGCAATACCGTCATTAGTCTCTATCTTCATTTATGTCGGTAGTTGATAATTTCCCGTCATAAGTGTCGGTGGTTAGTAGCTGCCATTAGTGTCGGTAGTTGAAGCAGTGCAATTTCACCCGCCGCATGAAATCTAAATCAACGGATGTAATCCGAGGGCCTCGAGTATAAAAAGGGGTGCCCTCCCCCTCATTCGTATCCATCCAACATTTCAGCAATATAAAACTTCTTTCTTTCTAGAGCTTCTCTCTCTAGAGACTTTCTCTCTCTACGATTCGGGTGTGCGAGCGAGTGTGCGATTGATCGGGCAAGGCTTGGCTTAGGTGATCCAAAATAGCCTAAGTCGCCGCGCGGTCATGATCCCAATCGATCGGCCCGTGACAAGTGATATCAGAGCAAAAGAGAGATCTGTTTCCAAAGATCGAGGAGCGCCAACTGTTCGAGAGAATGTCGAGCCAAGACGCTGTCATGGATGGAGAGCCTGTGCAAGTCAAGGAGACTCACAACAAAGCAAAGAAAAGAGATGCCTCGATGGATGCCGTAGCTGCGTTCGATTAGAAGATCGGGAAGGTTCGGAGTGCCGTGCTCGAGCTCATGGAAGATCTTGACTATGTGAGAGACCGGATCATGGAGGTTGAGACCTCGCTCCGTAAAGACTTCACGACCAGCCTCAACGAAGCTACAGCCCCGTTGCACAACAAGGACGAAGCCCTTGAAGCATCGATCGATGTGCTGTAGGAGCGCATCCAAGTGATCGAGGAAGTCAACCCTTGTAGGGACAAGGTCGAAGCCATGAAGGCGGAGATCCAAGAGCTTAAGACCGAGCTCGCCCTATGCAAGTTGAGCATCACCAATGGAGTGATGCCCACACAAGCGGTGCTTGAGGTGCCAAAGCCCAAAGAGTTCAAAGGCGACCGATCCGCCAAGGAGGTGGACAATTTCGTTTGGAGCATGGAGCAATACTTTGGCGTCGTCAACATCCAAGACGAGTTGATCAAGGTACGAACCGCTTTGATGTTCCTTTCTGATATAGCAATGCTTTGGTGGCGCAATAGGTGTGATGAGACTAGGCGCGGTGCCAATCCCGTGGAGACATGGGATGACTTCGTAAGGGAGTTCCGGGACTATTTCTTCCCCGAGTTTGCTCAACAAGAAGCCTGTAGCAAGCTCCATCGCCTCGAACAAAGATGTGCAATCCAAGAGTACGCAAAGGAGTTCACGAAGCTCAAACTTCAAATTCGCAACCTAAGCGAAGAGGAGGCTCTCGGAGCATTTATGGATGGACTGAAGCCGTGGGCGCTACTACTCAAGCTCAAGCGACGGGATGTGAGTACTCTCGCGAGAACGCTAAGTGTGGCCGAGTCTCTCGTCGACCTCACTAAAGCCGAACCAAGAAGTAGAGCAAGAGAGTGGAGGTCGGATTGATCCTCTGAGGATGAAGCTGGAGACGCTCCCTATGTGCCGAAAGATCAAAGTGGCCAAGTCAAGACATGGGGCAAAGGCACTTCCAAGCCGTCCTTCCAAAGGGGTCGACCAACATGAGTAAGTTCGATCAACCCCCGCCTTCTCCTTGTTTTATCTGCAAAGGTCCGCATTGGACCCAAAAGTGCCCGAAGAAGGGCTGAATCAACGCCCTCCTTGCCATCGAAGAGGTGGAGGAGGAGCCTAAAGAAGAGAGGTGGCAAGTCCGACTTGGAGGTGTGTAGATGATCAACTCCGTCCAAGCTCGATCGCCGTCTAAAGAAAAGAAAACTACATCGAACACGGACATGTTCTTTGTGGAGGTAGAAGTGTGTGGCCGTGTGCTCTATGCATTGGTCGACACTGGAGCCTCAAACATGTTCATGTCGACCGAGGTGGCGAAAGACTTGGGATTGCGCATGGAGCCGTCTGGGTAGATATTCAAGCCCATTAACTCGAAAGGCCTCTCTGGTATAGGATCAACTTCGGATGTGGACGTCAAGATCGGCGGATGGAAGGGCAAGATGGCATTCGAGGTAATCCCTCTCGATGATTATGATCTCATTCTTTGTATGCAATTCTTCGATAGCGTGAAAGCCATGATCGACATGAGGACCAAGTGCATTATGATCCTCGATCCAAAATGGTTGTCGATGATTCCCATGATCAAAGGAGTGATCAACACCAAGACCATTGCCCCGATCCGACACCTCGACAAGAGCTTGAAGACCTTGAAGCGCCTAAACAAGCTGGCCGAGGTGAAGCCGAAGGTAGAGTTGGATCCTACTCCAACACACGCCATGCCGATTCAAGTACTCTTCCCCGAGGTTGAGTACACGCTGCATGCTCCGACCAAGCTGAAGATGGAGCCGTGCGCCAAGTCCAAGCTGATAATATGGTCCCTCGTTCATGAGCGTCCGCACCAAACAACATCAAAAGAAGAGAGCCTGTACTTGTGCGAGGAAGGCCGCCCATCGTGCTGTGAGTGACAAGGGCGTCGCTCGATTAAGTGGGGGAGAATGTCACGGGCCGAAAGAGGACCGATCCAAGAGGTTCCCGAGGAATGGCCGTGACTCATCCGTGGAGGACTTCCTATGCTCGCTTGGCTTCCCAACAAGTCTCCTCCTTGAAGTTTCCAAGGGCGGGCAATACCGTCATTAGTCTCTATCTTCATTTATGTTGGTAGTTGATAATTTCTGTCGGTGGTTAGTAGCCACCATTAGTGTCGGTAGTTGAAGCGGTGCGATTTCGCCCGCCGGATGAAATCTAAATTAACGGAGGTAATCCAAGAGCCTCGAGTATAAGAAGAGGGTGCCATCTCCCTCATTCGTATCCATCCAACATTTCAGCAATATAAAGCTTCTTTCTTTCCAGAACTTCTCTCTCTAGAGACTTTCTCTCTCTACTATTCGGGTGTGCGAGCGAGTGTGTGATTGATCGAGCAAGGCTTGGCTTAGGTGATCCAAAATAGCCTGAGTCGCCGTGTAGTCACGATCCCAATCAATCGGCCCATGACATATGCATATAGTTTACATGAAAGATTCTCTTTTTCTTTCTATGTCATTGTTTTTCCTCCTCTTTCTTTATTTTGTTCTTGCTGAGGAGTTACCATTTGTGGCATGATGTGCGATATCTACTAACCCTCCCTTTCTGCTTTCATTTCTCTTTTGATTGTAATCTTCCTTTTGACGCAAGTTCTGGTGATTATTTTAGGATGTTCCTGGGGCTACTGCTATAAAATCTTTGGCATCACTGATACGGAAGCCTGGATTTCCTGTAATGCCGCAATTTTGCCTAAAAGCTGGTTCATCTCTTTTGGTGAGGGAACTTTATTATTCTTGGCCCCTGACCTGTCTTCTGTGTGATATTGATCTTGTCATGTAATAGTCTTCTATCTAAGATGTAATAATCTTGCAGGACATTGTCCATGCTAGGCCTTCGAGATTTCCTCTATCTTCGCAAGATCTGTTTGGCATTCTTGATGATGCGAGTGAAAAAACCTTTCTAAGTGGACCGACCTTATTGATGCAAAGATACATTTTCGATAAGGAAGTTGGAAAGATTGGTCTGGACCCTAAGAACTTGGTTGCATTCACGTGTTTCATGTTGGAACAAAAGCTGGTAAAAGGAGTTCTCTATTATCTTTTCAATTTATTGGTTGTTCTCTTTTGCATCTCTTTATCACTGAATTGGACACGTAAGTTGTTCCAGAAATTTCTGGAGCACTCTGAGAGTGGTCATTGATGTGGAATAATGGGGTGATCGTCAATTACTGTAATTTCTGATTGTGCTCAGGTTGAAGTTGCTCTTGCTTCCTGAATCTGAACTCCCGGGATCCCCCGAGACCCAAGCTGATTGCCAAGGAGCTCCAAAATTTGGTGAACGTAGCATCCTTGGTAATGCAGAGAACCGGATAGTAAATGGTGGTAATATTGGGTCTTTGGCATCTGGAATTGCGAAAGTTGGCAATAGAGAGAAACTTGACAAGAACTTTAAGAAAAAGTACATTCCAAAACAAAGAGGTGGTACATAGTTTGGAGGTAGCATATTTTATGATACAGGTGTGCAGTGATTATCCCGGACTAGTATTCTCAGCAGAGGTTCCAGTTTTACCGATGGTCTTCTGTGTCGTAATTCATGGTTGGTTTGGCCGGAAATTCGTTTTATACTTCCGTCCTTTCTTTTCATCGCATAGCAGCAAAATGACACAAAGTTTTTCATTGTTTCTTCTATCATTCTGGAATAAACTTTGGTCTGTCTATTGCCATTTAGAAGATATATTTGGCACCAATTTTTTGCTGCTCCTCTTTTTCCCCCCCCCCCGGGGCAATCATTCTTTCTCTGTGTGCTATCTGGTTCAAGGTGAGGACAGAGCGGTAGCGGTAGAGAATGAAAAGCATTACAACTTTGATATTGCTTCGGAATGGAATTCTTTTTGCATTCTTTCAATTCGTTGTTGAAACTGGAATGTTGTGAATTTCTCCAAGAAAGGATAACCAGCTGAGATGCGTCATATGGGTAATGCCGAGAATCGTCCTCAATTGGTCCTCTCCTATCGCATGACCAGTGAAAGCTAAGAACAGGTTAACGCATGAAAACTGGTAAAGATTCATTGTGATTGTGCGCTGTCTTTAACCACTTTGAGATTTGACTTGTGCAATTCGATTACAATCTATTCCTGGACTAGCATAGGAATAAAGTATGACTGACAAAAAAAGAAAAAAATTCTTAGATGAATTACATTGTAACAGAAGTAACGGAAGGTATTGATTGCCAGTGTCGAGACATAAAAGGAAGAAGTCATCTTTTAGCAAAACAAATTGGAAATTAGCCTCATTCCTATTGATTCCCCGATTAAACCTTGGACAAATCCTTCGCAGGGAGATACGGCTTGCAACTTAAAAGTCGAAATCGGATGTGTTTCCGAAATTTTTAACGTATGAAAAGATCTCGTAGCCTCTCCTTATTCCTCGGAAGATGTTTCGCAACAGCAGAAAAACCGCTTCACCTCTGAACTGCGAGAGTTAGCTCACGCCGTCGGACGCTTCCATCCAAAAAGTCCCAAGTACCGATCGAATGCGGTAAAACGCCACGTCGCTCAAGCCCTTCCGTCCGAGGAGGTGCCACTTGTGCGCCCTCTGCACCTCATGCCCCGACCACACCCCTATCCATCTCTCTTCTCTCCAAACCCCTCTCTGACCAGACAACCTTTGCTCTCGCTCTCTTGCATAATCGCCCTTATAGCGATGCTGATGCTTTTGCTCGTAACGCTTAATCCATACTGATTCTCCACAGCTAGACCAGCCCGACTTTCCTCATCGTTCTCCTGATCAAAAAGGCCATCCAAAACGATGTCAGGCGGCGTCGGTCCCAGCAACGACATCGGCCTCCCCAAAGACGACCAGCCACACCCCTCCCCACCGCCCGCCTCCGCCGCCGCCAAGAGGGTCTTCCTCAGCTTCCGGCAGCTCAACTTCCTCGCCATCGTCGTCGTCCTCGCCGCCAGCGGCCTGGTGTACTACCAGGACCTGGCCTTCCTCGTCCTCTCCCTCGTCTACATCCACGTTCTCTCCGTCGTCGCCTTCCCCTCCCTCGGCCCCGCCCGGGAGCCCACCGTGTTCGACACCCGGAACCGGGTTTTCCGCCTCTACGCCTCCTTCACCGCCGTCGTCGGCCTCTTCCTCCCCATCGCCTACATCTTCGAGGGCATCTACGAGGGCGACAAGGAGGGCATCGCCGCCGCCTCTCCCCACTTGTTCCTCATCGCAAGCCAGGTCAGCATCGTACCCACCCTGAAACGAGCCAAGATTTCCTCGTCTTTAATTTAACTTTCTGCGTCCGCCACCGATACAGGTGTTCATGGAGGGCGTGGCGGTCTATGGTGGGTTCTCGACGCCCATCCGGGTCTTCGTGCCGGTGTCGTACAACGCGAAGAGGATCTTCACGCTGATGGAGTGGTTGGAGAGAGAATTCCGGAAGGAGGGCGGTGGCGGCGGGTGGTCGGCGAGGAGGGTATACGCGGGGAGGATCCTGGCGGCGGCGAACATGGCGTTGTGGTTCTTCAATCTGTTCGCCTTCTTGTTGCCGGTGTATATGCCCAAGGCCTTCAAAATGTACTATGCTGCGTATTACAATGTCAAGGATGTTTAAATTGAATCTATATCGCACGAGCTCTCTGCGGTTTTTCTCAGATCATGGAACGTGGGTTTTGTATAAATAAGGAAGAAGAAACAGGTGGAATCAAGACTTCCGGTTGAGATTTCGTCCTTGGTTCGAGCTTATGCCATGGTGGTGGAATACCACGTTTTCCGTATGTCCTATTTCGATGAACTTTATGTCACTGAAATGTTCAAGCATTTATTGTGGGGACATGATAATTGCAACTTTATTCTTAACCATACAAGACTCACATATCACTCATGTGGTGGAAATTCACTATTGCGCGTGTTTCGAACTATCTTTTCGGATTTCTTCTTACTTTTCATTTCGTACATAATTGTATGATGTTTAGATGTGCTTTTCAACCTTTACATGATCACCCATTTATCTTTCGAGTTGATGTGAAATAGTCCAACATTTATACTTCTTAGTCGCGGGTCTAACAATCAAATTGAGCGCGAAATGATATTATCAGATAAAACTTTGAATAGAGAACGAAATTTCGAATTTAAGTCTTTTGTTTTGGAGATAATGTCACCGTGCGAAGGCAATAAATATTGACTTTTATATGGTTGAAATGAAGATCGAGAATGAAAAGGTAACGGGTGCAAAATATTTTGTAAGTCATCTAAAATGTTCAATGAAGTATTTCACTAATTTTTTCTGCTATTTTAGCTCATCTCAATGGAGGAAGAGTTTCGACCAAAAAAAAATGGAGGAAGAGTTATTAGGTGTTCAAAGAAAGGCGACGTGTACTTCTATTTCATTTGTTAAAAAAAGCCCTTCAAATTCTATTGTAAATGAGAGAGGCAAAAAAGACGACAAGTCGCTTTATTTGGACAAAAGAAATCCACAACCAAGTACCATAGACTTGGTCAACATTATATGCTAAATAGCATGTACGGGCGACTTACTTGCAAGGTCAACTAACTGAGTGCTGGCATGTAATTGTGCTATCACTAGGACGGACCAGTTCTTTGGCTCACTTCGGTTGCAAAGACTCTGTCTTTAGGTGTATGTCTCAACAACACAAAAGCAAGGATTTTTCTTGTTATAAGAGTTGATCAAACATCTTGCGACATGAATTGAGCACCTGTAATAAAGTGGTGACTCCTAGGTCCACTTCGGTTGTAAAGACTTTCTACTTAGGCACATGTCTAACCTATTATAAAATCTAACCCAACATGTTGAGACGAAAGCTAGCGATGGCCATGCAACACCTGTAAGAAGGGAATCGGCTCCTTGGCTCAATTCGGTTGCATAGACTCTCTCCTTTAACACACCTCTTAGCATCACAAAAACGAGAGTTTGATCGAATATTTTGCAATGTGAGTTGACAACGGCCATGCGATACTCATATGAAAGTTGATACCATCCTGTTAAAAATAAATTTTATCGTTCATATGTTAAGAGTTAGTAAGGTTTTGCGTGGTGTATGCCAGTTTACCTACTAGCTATAGCTTGGTCTAATCCCCCATTGCTTTTTTGGACAAAATAATCCCCTATTGCTTACAAGGTCGAGATTATGTATGTGATTGAGAAATTATTACATACAATAGTCGTACCACGCTAGCCATGTACAAGTCCACTCACTATGCAATATGTGTTGTCGCAAGCTTACTTGTAAGAAAAATTTCAAACTCCCGTGAGCCCCTCTCTCTCCCTCCCCTAATCGAGTCCCGACCTAGCAGAGAGAGCTCTCGTCCGATGAACGGAGTGTAAAGAGAGAGCAGAACATGAAGAGTGAAGAGAGCGCGTCGCCCGAGACAAAGGAAGCAGAGAGAGAGACCGTGGAGTGGAGAGAGAAGGGGGGGCAGCCTATGAGAGTTTGAAATTTTTCTGACAGGCGGAACCGCAAGCGACATGTGTCACAAGGTGAGTGGACATGTGTCACAAGGTACGTGGCATAGCTATGGTATGTAGTATGTACTATCTTCTCGATTAGGCATTAAACACAAGAGAAGGGTTAACCTTGCAAGTCAGAAAATACTACGGAAGTTACGGGAGTACATATAGACTGTCATCTCCTTTGAAAAAGACCATCGCGTGAAATGTCTTGGCTGCGTGCGCTGCCAAGCATTTCCATGGTCGACTCCTGAACTACTCTTAATGAAGCTGATAACTTGGCGCCATCTGCTCCACTAATCACAACCCCCAGAGCCCACCAAACCAAACTCGGAATTACTCACTTTCCCTTATTTCTGCTGTTGCTTTCTCTGAGTTTCTTCCTCGACTCGGTGCAGTTTTCAGTAGAGAGTGGTACTTGATTGCTGATAATGTGGTGGTTCGGCCGGAAGGGAGCGTCGGGTTTCTCGTCTTCTTCCACGGCCGAGGAGGTCACTCATGGAATCGACGGCTCGGGCCTCACCGCCATCGTCACTGGTCACTTCTTTCACACTATTTTCTCAGATAACACTAGAACCTTTCGTTATCCGAAAGCCTATCGCCAAGACTTTTCGTGGGCTGCTTTGCTTTCATCCGTTCGATGTGGGAATAGCCGTCTCCTTTGCTTGCGTATTCATTGATTCGTTCTTTGGCTCCATAACTTTTGACATCTTTTCCTCATGCTTAAGATTTTGTCGGCAGTCTTGTCTAGTCGACCGTATAGAGCTTTTGTTGTCTGATTATACTTCGCGGCGAGCAGGTGACCATATGCGTGTCTAGAAAAGAACACATGGCTGCTTGTAATCGGATGATCTGGTTGTTCGGACTTTAGAGGTCGTGTCAGTGTTTGGTCCACTCTAATTTCGTCGATCATGTGCATGCTTGTTTTGGCACTTCAGTACTACGCTTGTCTTGACAGCGGCATCTTTCGATGTCATGGAAAGAGGAGCATCATGTTTTTTGGGCATGATGAGTTGATTCTTGCTCTTTCGTGTGATTGCTATCCCAACTGCAGGAGCGTCTAATGGCATAGGTAAAGAAACTGCCCGTGTCCTTGCACTGCGCGGTGTGAATGTGGTCATGGCCGTCAGGAATATGGCTGCTGGTCGTGATGTCAGAGAAGAAATAGTGAAGGAAATACCTAGTGCAAAGGTAGATGCGATGGAATTGGATCTCAGCTCAATGGCGTCTGTCAGGAAATTTGCATCCAATTTCAATTCTTCGGGTCATGCACTAAACATCCTCATGTAAGAAAGATTTGAATTTAAAAGTTTCTCTGTTCTTTTCCATGGTAAAATATCTCTTTCCCCCCCTTCCCAACACCCTCGATAAGTTCAACTCAAACCGTAACATTGGAGGGAGAATGCATACAAACCAGATCCCTTGGTAGGTTCACATGCATTCAAGAATGTACTAGTCTTCTCTGCTCATTCTTACTTAATTTTTTTATCTGTAAAGTAACAATGCAGGAATTATGGCAACACCATTCATCTTATCAAAAGACAACATAGAGTTGCAGTTTGCCACAAATCACATAGGTAAAATGGCATGTGTATTATTCTGTTGAAAGAGTTTATGCAAAAAGTGCTTTCTAGTTTCTGAGTGTGAAATTTCCTCAATGACAGCTTGCCTTCTGCAGTCAACTGTTGCATTTTATCATGCTTCAAGGATTTACCCATACTTAAAATGGCCATTTAAGCTTTCTGCATCTCCTCTGGCTCTCGTGAAATTCTCTCTGCAGGTCATTTCCTTTTGACGAGTCTTTTGCTGGATAAGATGAAGAAAACAGCTCGTAAAAGTAGCAGGGAAGGAAGAATTGTGAATGTGTCTTCAGAGGCTCACCGATGGACATACAATGAAGGCATCCAGTTCGATAAAATCAATGACAAGTCAGGGTAAGAATTGAAGTTTCCTTTAGTACTCCATCAAAGATGATTGATGATGCCCGATTCCTGTAAATCAACACTCTTGTGGAACAAGTGGCTCAGCGGTGTGCTGTTCACTTCAGTTTTCCATTTATTCTGGAGGCTGGACTATTTGACTACTAGAGACACCTTCTCATCTTTTTTAGTCATTGTTGGTCAATGAGCCTGAATGAATATAAAATTTATTTGGTGTATGAACTCAATATTAAAGGGCTTTGCACTCCATGTGGAGTTATCTTTGTTCGTTCAAGGCGATGTGGTACATCTATCGGTTCTCTCCATGCCATGAGCTAGGAGATCTCCTAAAAATGATTGATGAAACAAAAACAATTTTCCAGGATGACTTCTTGAGAAGCCTCTTTTCAGTAGTTTTACATTTTCCTGACTGCACTTTCACTTCTCTTGTATAGGTACCATGGATTCAAGGCCTATGGACAGTCCAAGCTCGCCAACATTCTCCATTCTAATGAGCTAGCAAGGCAGTTGAAGGTAAGAAGTTCTTTTAAGTTACGTTCAGATGGGACTTTCCATAATGTAGTTTGATAAATAAAAGAGTAGAAGGGTAGCTCTCAGTTTTGTCAAATAACCATGAGAGTACCAATCACTCAATATCTTTTGGGGCAGCAAGTGATCTAATCGATACTTGGCCTTTCTTTGTCCTGTCATTAGCATGGCCACACATTGACCTTTTGCCTTCTCAGTGTTGTTTTCGCTTTTTGATTCTGCTTGTTTAGTGTTGATCATTTTTTTTATATCTTAAATATGAACATTTGAATGGTGCACCCACCAGTGGGTAGCGCGGTTGGTTAAGATCAACTCCTTCCAGCGCATGGAGGTCGAGAGTTCGAAACCCCGCATTGCTAGCGTCTGAAGTGAGGGGCCATGGTGGTGGGGTCCTGTGCTAGTCTCCCCCGAGGTATAGTTGCGACTACTCAGGGCGTAAGCCCTCCAGAGGAAAGCGGATCCTCGGTCATCAAACAAAAAAAAAAACATTTGAATGGTGCATAACTTCCAAACAGCTTATATACCATTATATCCCTGTATTTGGCTCCCATGAAGGATATTTCCTGGAAAACTTTGGATGTCCATCAGATCAAAGATGCTATTCAATTATAAAATTGACTCTGAGGCCCTATATGAGCTTAAGTTTTTGCGATAAAGTTACAGAACATCTCTACTTACTAAATTTACCCTTTTACCTGGCATATTGATCAGGGAAGTTTTCAGACTTGCTGCATGAACTTCCTTTCTGCTATACGGGGGAAAATTTCGGTCGAATAATAATTTCTTGGTCCTGCCGGAGTGGTCCTTTCCCTTTTGTAAACATTGGAATTGGAAATAGCATCACGAAGCAACTCTTTAATCTGTAGAGAAATCAACCTAATAGTACTTAGGATGACAAATCTTTTTCAAGTTCTTTCTGTGAATGAACCGCAGTTTCTGTTTAAGTAAATGAAGGGCGCACTGGAGTGACGACAAAGATGGGTTGCTGAGAACTTTTCCTTTTTTGAATTTGCCATAGTATTTAATGTTGAAATATTTTGAATATTATGCAGGAAGATGGGGTGAATATAACTGCCAATTCTCTCCACCCTGGAGTAATTGCTACAAATCTTTTCCAACATAACATCATATCCAGCGGTATTTCCATTGCATCTCTGACTTGACATCTGATTAAGTTTGAGTTCTATGCTTGCTAGTGTACTCCATGGTAAAAGTAAGGGTCTGAGAGAGTGCTTTGCTATCTGATTGAAAAGTTTGCAATTTTGGGGATGAAAACTCATGCATCTTCTGTGAAAAAAGAGAATTTACTTGGGAGAAAAGGGGGGAAAATGGAGAGAGTTATGCATGCACCAGGAAGTGTTGTGTATTTTTAGTGCTGATCAACTGTGTTTCATGCTTTTCATAATGTTAGCTTCTATGTTTGTGAAGTTTCTGAGCATCTGGGTGATGCTTCTTAAGTTGTTTCGACAATTAGCAATAACCATGTCTTGCTTCTTTTGGGGTTAATGTTGTGTTGCTCCTTTTTTTCTTTTTCTTGTTTTTGGTTTAGGAGGCACATCCCGACTTTCTTTCTGTTCCAAGCTCATTCAATAACAGACTCACTCAAAATGCATTTTGCACATGTTTTGCTTTAAGCATTGCTGAATTGGTAAAATATGTAGTACATTTTTCAGCCCCAATCCAGCCTTGTTCCTCTGTTTTGGTTTCATGCAGGTTTTATGGCGGGAGTCGGAAAACTGTTGTTTAAGAGCGTTCAGCAGGTAAATCTGTATAGAGATGAGTCACGTCTGTCATAGCTAATGTGGATTATTTACCCTTCTTCATGGCTGTGCATCGTTTAGAACCAGTAAACCATGTCATTGATTAGGTATTTAGTTGTAGAAGAGACGGGAACTGTTTCTCCCAGCAGTTCATTCTTTTCTTAACACCTGTGAACAGCGCATGCTCTTAGATTCTGCCCCGTAAGTTAACACAGAGATAGTGATGAGTATGACAGTACTATTCTCCTAGTATGGAGTGTTTTCTGTTGGCCTAAACCATAGTTTCCTTCTCCAATTTCTGCCGACTGATCATGTAGGGGGCTGCAACGACATGCTACGTGGCACTGCAACCTCAAGTCAAGGGGGTTAGCGGCGAATACTTTTCGGACAGTAACGTGGCTAAGGCAAGCTCAAAGGGCACAGACGTTGAGTTGGCCAAGAAGCTCTGGGATTTTAGCATGAATTTGGTCAAGTGACGCATTTGGGATCCGTCATGCACTGCTATGCTGGAAAACGAAACACAATGGTATTTGAGTACTATTAATAGGGTCATGCCAACGCTTGCTCACGTCCCTTTTTAAGTTTTTTCATTAAGAAATAATTCGATTTTCAGTACTGATCATCCGCAACAGTTGATGCGATAAAAGCGTATGTATGAGTAGCTTTTTTCTTTCATCTTTTTTTGGGTCTGATACGTATGAATAACTTCAATCATTTTTATTTTAGATGTTTGAAAGTATTACGGGGACGCTTATAAACAAAATCCACATTAGTGCGTCCTAATTCACACGTATCGGAGCCAATGTGAGTTTTCAAGTGAAATTCATTCTTAGAGGGATATTTTTGATATAATCAAAATATGGAATGAAAATAAAAGTCAAGAAGAGTATTTTCTATGTTGAAACTTCTAGCATGAATTATTTGAGTTAGAAAAAGCATCAAATTGCAGAATCCCATGGGTCAGACCCAAGTTGTATAAGACTAATTTTTCAATTGCCTTGGTATTTTTCTCCTCTTCTCCTCTTCAGTCGAAACTTTCCCTATTTGGGTGGTAAGTTTCTTCCACAACCGTCGGTAAATGCAACTCATTTGTAGAATCCATCTAGGTCGCCTTAAATCTCTCGCAAAATCAACTTCCTCAAAGCTCAAACGTTGAAATCGGTCAGCCGCTTGGGTGATGTATCTTAACAAACAGAATGAAATTTGATCTCTTAATTCATCTGGGGTCATATTGTACATACAAGAAATAGTACAGAGTGATATATGGTGTTACATACAAGTGAAATGGCTTTGCCAGTGATAATGAACAAGACTTTGCAGGCTTGGCAAATCCGCAGCTGCTTCCCGAGCAACCGCTAAAACCTTGACTGAGCTTAACCATTATCTGTACATAAGTGTGGACCCCCAAAAAATTAGTCCGAAAGCTGTATGATTTACCAGCTGAAACTTCTCTTTAGTTTAGCATGGCGACCTACCGAACCCATTCCCCCAAGAGATTCTCATATGATGGACCGTTTTCAAAGTCCTGTCCCATGAGCCAAAAGCGCCTCCAGTCGATTGGGCGTCATCTTTTTCATACTCTTACCTTTGAAAGAGTAGAGAGTGTACGGTACCACTTTTTACACTGAGGGGAATGACCATCCCGCTTTGGTGCGCCAACTCTGTCAAATAGCTCACCCCAGCTTGCATTTGGACAATCAATAGTAACACGTCTCTTGAGCTCTTATTCCAGGAATTCTAAAATCTCCTAGCATCCTTATTGTGAAAAATAGCTCCCTTAGTATCTCACCAATTGAACGCAGCAATCCTGTTTAGCCAGACAAGTGAGATGACCTATTTGATGATTAAGCATATCGAGTCAAACACCATTGATCCGACTAGGCAGTGGAGAACTGGGACCAAGATCCAGGGTCAGGTGTGCCTTCACATGATCCCTCAGGAGTTGCTGAGACACGCGTTCTGCCGATACTGACTGTCCATCACGTATTTCCCCAGGAGGCGACCTCCCAAATGGCTTTCCCATAACACCATTATCAGAGGATGATAGTTCTGGAAAGATCTGAGATCCCAGCTGCAACCCTCGAAAGATTTCCTGGTTTGTGTCATGGTAAGAGGACCCACCAATGTAGAGACTGTTTGAGGTTTTTGGTAAGCTCCCACCTCCCTCATTCAGGTATAATGATTGCTTCATCTGATGAAATGGGATAGCACCACTACCACCTGTTAAAGGAGTGCATGAGCCTGAAGCAGTTCGTGGGCTAGAAATTGGTGAAGGTGACATTCTTCCATTGAAATGTTGCGGTGCCCTTGCATGTAGAAGAGGGCTTCCAACAGGCGAGACGGGACATGATATGTTTCTTGGAATGTGCACATCACTGTAATCGGATTGAGGAGATTAGAAAAAAGTTCGTCACAAACTATATTGTTGCTTCCAGACACATCAGATGCAAAATGCTATAAGGAATTTATACTCACTAAATATTTGTAGAGGATACACATATATATTCTAATGTGCTTCTGCAAGAGCGTGCACAGAGAGAGAGAGAGAGAGAGAGAGAGAGAGAGAGAGAGAGAGAGAGAGAGAGAGAGAGAGAGAGTGTGGGAGGGGAGAGAGAGAGAGAGAGACAAACCTAACATGAGGACCAGGTTTAATTATTCTAGATGAATGGACTGCAAGTCTATCAGATTCAAAAGAAGTGTTTCTTTGTTGCCCAATGCCCTGCAAAGTATAAATGATTGGTAAAGTCACCTCACAAGTCAACCATCTATAAGGAAGCACCAATGTTGTAACCAATAAAAGCATTAAATAAATAAATAAATAAAATAACAAGGGTCCTAAAGGACTTGATAAGACGTCCCAGAGTTTATCACACAAACATCGAGCAGTCCCGATATTTATACAAACTGCTCAATAATGATCTTTATACTGCTGGATGAGCTTTTGGCTCCTTTGATTCCCAATTCTCATAGAATCCATGCATTTGAACTGCCCTTATTTGCCATTGTGTCTAGTTCATTTGCTTTATCTCAAAGCATCACAACATGTACAGTGGTCTGATGCAGCTCTTTCAACAACCATGAAAATCGTATAGTATCATCTACCGAAAACTAAAATTCCAAAATTCCTAATAGAGCACACACAAATCATAAATATTGAGTCCCCAATAGAAAACTCTGATTTGGCATGGCGATACTAACACTTTTATCTCCTCACAGCAGTTATCAGAATGAACCACACACTGCATCCTAGAAACTGACGCTGTTCATTCTTTCGACTTGATGGACACACCATCTTAAACTGAAGGGGGGAACAATAGATTCTCTTATGGGAGAATTTACGGTTCAAATGACGTCATCAGAAGAATGAGGTAGCATTGCCCAATGAAGTGGCACCCACTATTGTGCAAAGTGCAAGAAAAAAAAGGTACCATAACAATTTCTAGCCTCAGCCCATTATTCATAATTAAGCTAGTCAGAGAAACTACCAGGGGTTTCATTGGAACTGCAGCCCCAATGTGTGGATCTGAAGGATCAGGCCCCAAAGTTGATCTTTCAAGTAATGCAGCAAACTTCACAAAAGGGTGCTCTAGAAGTTGAGCAGCTGTAGGACGATGTAGCGGATTTCGTTGCAGACACTGCCTTACAAAATCCTTTCCCTCTTCAGAAAGGTTGTCTGGAATTGTAGGGAGTTCCTTGCTATTCCCTATCTTAAACATAGCAGCAACCTATGCATCACACAAAAGGCAAACAAACATTATTCACCTTCAATGTTGAACTTCAAAAATGTGGGTTTCAAATTTATAAGCATCTTTCTGAGTTGACCGACCCCTTCATATTGGCTCCAAGGTGGTTTTGTTGTGGCCATTTCCAAGACAGTGCATCCAAGGCTCCATACATCAACAGCAAGATTACAACCGTTTGAGTTCTTTATAACCTGGGCCAGATATCAAATTTAAACTATTAATCTAGAAAAATTGACGAAAAAAGATTTGTGATTGAGATGCTAAGCTAGAGAGGAAGTTACCTCAGGGGCCATCCAATATGGGCTTCCCTTAAAAGAAAGTGGACACGACTGTCCAGTTATCTGCAAAATTAAATAAAATGGAGATTGGATTAACAAAGGTGACTCGCAAGCCATGGCGAACCTCTAGCAAAAGCACAGATAAATACTAGGCCTGAATGATTCAAATCATACCAACGACCATAACAATTAATGAGAGAATTATACAAGCATTGTGATTCAAGATTATGATAATAGCTCATCAGAGTACAATCTTGCAGCCATTCTTTTCTCTCTTTTCACCTAAGATATTCTACAAACACAAGGCTCCATTGCTACAATTAGCTTAATCAAGTACTGTAAATGTCTTCACTCACATGCTTTGCCATCCCAAAATCTGCCAATTTAACACGGCCGGTTGGATCTACTAGTATATTAGCTCCTTTTATATCCCTGCAGAAGAACGATGGTCAAGCAAATCTGAAAAAGAAGCTTCTGCTTTGGGATTGTCAGATTAGAAAGAGTTGTTCTTGCCTGTGAACGGTATTCTTAGCATGCAAATAAGCAAGACCTGACAATATTTGTTGAGTATAACTACGTATGGCGTGTTCACCAAGTTGTCCATATTCTTGGAGAAGCTTATAAATTGAACCACCAGATACATACTCCAGGTAGATATAAAGTCTGTCGTCCACCTGCTCAACCAATATAACAGAATTTACTAAATACATCGAGTACTAAAAGACCCCACAAATGCAATTTCATGAGTTAGGCAAAAACTGTACTTCTTTACATCAGCATCCTTGAAAACAGAGGAGTATTGGCATCAAGCCTAGCAAAAAGAAAGGAAATAACTGAATTATGAACATACATTTTCTGAACCATAATACTGCACAATATTTGGGTGCTGTAGCCGACTCAATAGCGCAATTTCCTGCAGAGCCCAATAGCACGTTTCAAAGGCTTATGACGGTCCAGAAGAAGCAAGAGAATTCATATGAACCAACAGACCACACAGAGAGGGACAAAACATGATTAAATCACCTGCGTCAACTGTTTTGCACTTTCCCTTGATTTAGCATCATCTGAAAATAGCGTAACCTCTTTCATTGCACACATTTCCCCGCTTTCACTGCATGAGTCAAACGTCAAATGGTCACATTTGTATGACTCTTAATATACATCTTAACTATTGTGTCTACGTTCTCAATGTTCAAGTCAGCCCTAATCTAATTGATTATTATCAGCTCATACTGTATGCAAGGAAATAAACCTATGCCAGCAAATGGATTTAACAATATTACCTGTTAAAGCCAACATACACGTGCCCAAATGTGCCTCTACCAATCAATTTTCCCTTTTTCCAGCGTGAACCAGGGCTTGCTGGAGTTTCAGACCTTCCTGGACTCCGTGGCACTGAAGGAGATGTAGCCGCAGAATTTGGATGAGAGAAAGGTGAGGAATTGGAAACTGCTACAGGAGGAAGAGGCAGACGATGACTTTGTTGTTTCCCATCATCAGGCCAGGTCGTCTGTGGCTCAATGGACGACCCTCCAGCCCTAGGATGTGTTGGTGTTACCGCACCACTATGAATTCTAGAGCTAGGCCCAGGACTAGTCATCCGTGGACTTGGTATGGGAGAATACTCAGGGCTGCCCCTGCTTTGCTGCCAAAACAACTGTCCTGACATATCACCTCCCATAGAATTGTGTCCAGAGTTGTGACCAGAACCTGGACTGGAACACTGGCCAGAGCCAGGGCCAAGTAGCGTAACATCTGCATAATGCTTTCCCGACCAGAAAGCCGAATTCACAACTTGCTCGGTGCCAAACCCTCTCAATGGGCTTCTGGAAGGACTGGACATGGAGCTGTCTGGAGCACTATATAATGTACCAGAGTATGGAACTTGCAGATTTGGCAAATGACTGTTTAAAGGTCTCTGCTTGGGTGATGCAGGGGAAACATGATTGCCTAGACAAAGGTTAGCTGGTCTTCTGGCTTCTCTTGCACTTATATGGGCAACAGTAGGTTTCTGATCCTTGAGTATCAATCTTCCGAGAACAGAAAAGATAAATTTGTCAAAACACAGACTCATTCTATGAGCAGGGAGGTACACAGTTAAACAATTAGAGAGGAAAAAAATAAAATGTTCAAACTAAACTATGGCGATTGTTTCCACCAGAAAGAAAATGTAATCGTTAGACACAGGCTTACCTGGAAGGACTGCTTGCAGTAGTTCTGGCCCCATTATCATAGTCAGTTGCACAAGGACTACGCTGCCGGGAGTCTGCAGGATCCTCACTATCAATGGAGCCCTCACTGGAAACTGAAGCGGTGACCAAGTCTCCATCTAATTCGGCATGATTTGCCTTGCTACGTATGCATGCAGGTCTGGGGAGAGGTAGGCGAGGTAGAAAAAGGTTGGGGCCTTTATCTGACCGAGGTTTCGGCACACTGATCCCAGAATCTGTACGACCAACACTTGCAGGGTGAGGACCAGGAAGTGGAAGTGGCTGAGCAAGTGGCCTTTCAGCAAAACTTTGGCATCTGGAAACTGCCTTGGAAGGAGAAGGCGATCGCGATTCTGCTCGAGATAATGATCCCTTCTCTGAGACTGTGTCACAATGTCTACGTGATCCTCCTGATCTGATGTTCAATTTTCCATCAGAAGGATTTTTGAATTTGCGATGCAATGTATCAATGAAACTCTCCTTGTTAGTTTTCTTCTTAGCGTCCTTATGTGATGACTTCCCCCACCATGAAGGCATCCTCGCACTTCGATGCTTGTCACGATGGCAAGCTAGTTCAACAAATTAAACCCATCCACGTACACTTAAACTAGAAATTAGAGCCTCCACATGATGTCACTGGAAAGACATCCGAGATTATCTTTTTGCCACAGCTAAGTTTGGAGCGAATACAATAGCAAATACACAATGCCTAGGAGGACTGAGCAAGCTTTAAACTGGAGCATGGATGAGTCAAACAAGCAGAAACAATCGAATGCCTGCTTTGATTTACTGGGTTCTCAGAACTTCCTGTTCACAGTATGTATAACCTGAACACATGTGAAATAAGAACATTTATATATGTACATACCATGTTTTTCCAAAAGTATTACAAAAACTTACTACTCACTTAAACTGGAAAATCCACTTGTCCGAGATTATTCAGAAAGCAGTCCTGAAAATAGCCCCTCTCTCCAAGATCCAGCAGTTGCAAACAATCAGATAGCCTAGGTTGAGTGTTTCTGTACAAAAACCATTTGTCATCCTCGAGATTTGTAACAAAAGGAGACAGCATCTACTAACTAAGCAAAACAGCGATGCCTAACTTGCCGGATGGCCCCGACATGGAGTAATTTCAGATAACCACGAGCATATTATGGAATAACTTGACCATTTCAATATAAGTGTTGCCTATATGCCAAGCGTCCATTCCCCTATAGAATCTATGATAAATTATCATCAAAGAAGCGAGTAACCATAAAGACGCACAATGTTCTTCACTCCGATTCATTAGTAGCATGGATTCACTGAAATTCGCCACTCTCCTAATTAGAGAAAAAAAAAAAAAATTCTTTCTTTAACGCATCAAGAATCCCAAAGTGGACGATAGACTCCGAAATTTACTAGACCTTCCCGATCACGCGCGCGCCCCGCAAGTAAGCGAACTGCTACCGAAAGACCAGCAAGCAAACACAATGCAACCCACAAAATTCCCCAGAAAACCCAAGCACGAGCACGCGATTCCCAAAAACGCCCACTTTCCCTTCGCCCGCCATCACTCCTCCCGCTACCCCCCACAACGGCCGACGATCTACACGCGATACAGATCTACACGCGAGCGCGAGAGCCCCGCGGGAGGAGGAACAACATACACGGCGCGCAGCTGATTCAGCTCGATTCCCCCGAGAATTCACCGGAATTAGAAGACGGGTCGTCGCTGCTCGCGGCGGGGAAGCTCCGCGAGCTGAGCAGCCCCCGAGCACACTGATTGGCGATTGCCCCCGGAAGAATCGAGCGGGCAGCGCCGCCCACCCCCCGAATCTGGAGCGATTGGCGACCGCCGGAGCGGAATCGGAACCCTAGGCGCGCGGCGGAATGCGTCGGGAGGAATCGAAGTTGGGGGCAGATTTTTGGGGAGGATTCGCTGCGAATTTTGAGAGCGCAGCAGGCCTGTGTAGAGATCGCGTACAGAAAGGGACTGAAACAAATGGAGAGAGAAGAAGGAGAAGAGAGAGAAAGAAGAGAGAGAAGGGACTGTGTCTTAGTTAAGACATAAGTTGTCTCTACGTTGATTGCGAGTGGATTTTTATATTTCGCCTGTTTTTCTTCCGGTAAAAACGTATTTTAAAAAGGCGAATATCATTTGCGGTCTTCTCCCTTTCCTTTTCCTTTTCTTTTTCTTATTTTTTTTATTTTTTGCCGTGTCATTCTCGGACGCGAAATCGTCTTCTTCTTTTCTTTTCTTTTTCCCCGAGAGTGTTGTGTTTTTTCTTTTGACCCTTACGTCAATTTGAGAAGCTTAAAATAATTTTTGACTTGGGAATTATGGGAGTAGGAGTGGGGGAGAAATTTTACGTAGCCAGCCAGCTTCTCATTTTTTTTTTGGGGAAAGAAATTGACTCCTTTGGGAAAAAAAAAAAGAAAAAAGAAATTCCATCGTCCCCATCATTCGTTGTTTTATTTATTTTTTAATTGAGTCATGATCCAGTCTCCGACTGGGGGTAGGCCGAAGTGGGAGTCCGACTGTGCTGGCCGCGGGTCATTTTACGCTTTTGCCCTCGGTAGCGGGACGGCGGCCCACATTTCGCTTCCCGAGTTTCTTTCTTTTTCTTCTTTTTCTTCTTCCTCCTCCCTTTTTTTTTTTTTTTTTTAATATTTTTTTCTTTGCTTTATAGTCAAGCTACAGAGTCATGTTGTAGAGTTGTTGTAAACGGCTTTGCAAATTCAACGTGGTTATTTGCAATTGGAAAATAGAAAATTTATTTGATACGACTTATATGATATTAGGTACAAGAGAGTTGTCACGCAATATATCAATAATGTAGATTATAATTACATGTATCTTTAGATTAAACCAAATATTAAGATTCCATTGCAACTTGCATGATGACTTCGATGACCAATGTCAATATAGTGCAATAACCATGTATTCGGTTTATTTGTTTTGCTAAAAAAAGTTATTCTCCATTTTTTATCTCATGGGAGAACAATATTTGTGTTATCTCTACTTCATCACTCGAGATGATCGATGGGTGAAGCTAGATTGGACCGGGCCAAGCACACCTATCGACATACAAAAGTATATAATAAATTTGCATAGGGGTGAGCTTGGCCAAATTGGGCTAGGCTCTACAAGTACAAGGCCTTACTCAAGCCTTGCCCGAATACTTTTGTGACACTTGTGGCTCAAGTATGGTTCAAGCGGGCAATGAAGTGCCAAGTTTATGATCATGTCTACTTATCACATGTTAGGAAATTGGATACTACATGAATATATCATTTGATGGGAAGATGAGTAGTTTCACTGAGAAACCCACGTCAATGAGCTCCTGTGTCATCGTAAAGTGCTAAGAGAATGAACATTTAAAATTTTCTGATTTCATGGATAGTTGATCACGTCTTCGCCGGCAAAATGAAGTTAGGGATTCAAACTCTCCACTTCCCCTTTTCATGTTGAAAGGGTGGGGGCCTAGGTTCTCGTCTTCCTAAAATGGAGTTGACCCTAATTCCAGTAAACGGTTAATCGCGTCCGTCAAATGAAGCTTCACGATGTGCTCGACCGCGCCGGATAAAATCCGGAGGTCAAAAGACGGAGCGGAATCCGACTTTTCGGCTGCTCGCGATTTGCGAGTTCCGTCCATACGATCCTCCACTCTAGCGAAAGGCGGGTCTGCTTTGACCGAGAACGGGTCGTCGGTTTGAAAAGTTGAGCACTAGCGATATTCTATTTTTCTGGAGAGGTCGTATTGAGAGCGGGCCGAATCCGAGACTCGGCATCTTTCGAGGGGGGTAGTGGAGTCGACCGAGTCCCTAGAATTTCTCTCGGTCGAGACGTTCTGGACTCGTTTTGTTTTGACTTGATTTCATTCCTTTTGGGACAGCGAAAGGATTGCGAAAGGCTCTAAAAAATAATACATCACGTTATCACTTCTTATGCTTTGACTATGCCAATCATCTAGATATATAATAAAGAACCAATATACCAAAGCATATAATACTTTAAAATTGAGTGATTGCTTCTTCAAAATAACTTCCAATTATTGCCCCTCCAAGCGTGACATCGATATCTTAAGCCTATTTATTTCACCGAAAATGTGACGTTCTTAAGAAATATTTTCTATGAAGTCATTTTTCAGAAAAATGAATATATTTTCTGGTAATTGACTATAACTTGAAAAATAAATTGAGAATTATTTTCTGTCATTTGGTTTCCTAAGTAGATATACCGGGCTGTAGTGAATTACGCATGAATAGTCGGAAAATTGAGCATGAGCACTAAGGCCCTGGATTTGGCCTCAATGGGCCCTGACCTAGGCATGGGTGTTTGGGTCTTAGGCACAAGCATGGCCATCAATCCCAAGTCTGGTCTCAATGCAGAAGCACGCCGAGAACCAAGGATACATGCTTCGATGTCTCAAGTTAATGGAACTGGGTGTGGGTTTTTGGGATTTGGCATGGGCACTGAAGTCCCAAGCTTGGCCTCGATGGACCCACGCCAGCCTTAGTGGACATGGGTGTAGGCACTAGATCCCGAGCTCGACCTTAATGGACTTAGGCATAGGCACTAGAGCCTTAGGCCCGACCTTGATGGACTTGGACGGCCTTAATGGACAAGGAGCAGCACTAGGGTCCTAAGGTCAACCTTGATGGACCTAGGCATGAGAGCTTGGGTCTCAAGCTCGGCCTCAATGAACTCGTGCACGGATGCCAAGGTCTTGGACTCGGCCTTGAGGCACCCAGGCCCTATGCTACTATCTCAAGCCTGGCCTTAATGGACATGAGCCTAGGCTTGATGGATTCGAGCACTAGCATCAAGGTTTTAGGTCTGGGCTCAATGCATTTGATTTCGAGTGTGGGGACACAAGCATGGGTGTAGGGGACCCAAGCCTGGCCTTGATGGACAAGGGTGCGACCTTGATGGACACAGGCACAGCCTCAATGGACATAGGCACTAGCACCAAAGTCATAAGCTTGGCCTTGATGGACCCAATCTCGAGAGTAGTGTCAGGCCCAAGCACTATGGACCTGAGGCCAGCCTCAATGGAGCCATGCCCAAGTACGAGGGACCTGGGGTCTAGGGCTCAAGACAAGGTGGGAGAGAGTTGGGTGACGGTACTAGAGTCCTAGGCCCAACCACCAACGCTGGTGTCTTGAGCCCAACCTTTGTGGACTAGTGCCCAAGCACCAAGGTTCCTAACTTAACCTTTTGGACTTATGCTTGGCCTCGATGGACCCAAACGGACCTAGGCCTGGCCTTTAGATATGAATCTATTGCCAAGAGCCCAAGAACAAATGTGTTTCTAGTCCAAACACTGGTATCATAATCATATTTTGGAAAATGATTTTCGATCTTTTGAAAGTGAAAATTATTTTCCTGAATTTATCTATGAAAACATTTTTCTTTGACTCTTTTTCCTAAGCATCTAAACGATGGAAAATGAGAAAAACTTTTTTCCAAATAATATTTTCACGAAACAAACGGAGCCTAGGATAGAAATACCGTTTCTTTGATGATTATTTACTAAATGATTGGGCAAGATCACATTGAAAGACAATCATTTGTCGAATCGGTCGCAACCCAATGCATAAGTTTTTTTAAAAATTGTTAGTATGTTCACTATTGCTGTCCTGTCGATCCTCGCAACAAAGCATAGCAGAAGTCGTACTGAATTCACAAATTCAAAACGAAAGGAAAAAAGAGGAAAAAAACAAGAAAATTGATCGTCTTCTTTTTTATTTTCGCGAGAAGCAAAAAGGAAGTAGGAGCAACTACATGCTCGTCATCTCATTCTAAGTCAAGTCGCGGGAGATCCGCCCTCGTGGTGTGCAAGATTACGTTGTATATTATACTCTGCCGTCGTTCAGATTAACTAAAGGAAGTCCTGAAGGAAAAAAAAAAACTATTCGGCGAAGGCTTGCAGAAGTCCTAGTTCTCTCTTTATAAAACCATTACCGTACGAGCTTCGGCTGTAGTGAGCTTAACCTGTGGGCGCCTATGTGCTGGATTGGGGCCCGATGGAGCAACTTGGTACCGCCTGGTATTACTCGATGCCAGAGAGGTGTTGACGAGGCTTTCATCTCCCGTCTGAAATTCTGATTATCGCATTCTGCACATGCCCATAGTCGTGAAGTTTACTGTCAAAAACTTCTGATATGTTTCCCAGCATTTATCCAATGCCCAAGAGAACCCATTTCGACTTATGAATGTGATCATATCGTGAAATGTAAAAGTGACGCGTGTTGAAGATGCCTTTTGAGTGACAATAAGATTTTTTTTATGGAGAACATCACCACCAAGACATAAATGTCACTTCACCGGTTTAGGATAAAGATCAAGATAAATGAAATTCACCACTAAGGCATAAAGGAACAGCACCGATCAAGAATAAAGGATTTTGAGATAGGGTAAGTTCACCATTAAGGTCCAAAGGAAATCACTGATCAAGCACAAAGAACTCCTCGATTCACCATCAAAGAACTTAGATAAAGAATCAAAATAGAAATTCACTCATTTGAAGAAAATCACACTTATATTCAAATGCCAGTCTGGTTCATCATCAAATGAGAAAATGGCTCTTGGAATCGTAAAAACGAAATGGCTCTTGGTAAAGACTTAAAAAAAATCTAGGACTAAATGCATGTAACCGAGACCAAATGCATGTATCTAATATTAGACTCTCAAAATTCATCCAGTAGTCCTGGAAGCCAAATGGTCACCTCAAAAAATTAATAAACAGAAATGGAAATAAACCAAAACAACCTCCAATTACTAGGTAGTCAATTAGCAGCCTTGAAATCAATAACAAACATGTAAGTTGACATCTTGGTAGTCGATCAACAACTAATATGTTGATGATAACTAGCTTATAGAATTGACATCTTCAACATTGAATCCATCAAATCAAATTGTAGCCGAATTTGACCTTTGCTTGAAAGGGTAATGATTGGGCTGGACTTAAGTTGAGTTTAAGAGTGGATCGATAGAAGTTGATACTCCCGCATAGAAAAACCCTCAGCTCTAGGTGGGAAATAAGCAAAATCAATATTATTCGTTGATCTGTTCCATCATCCCTAGAACAATAGATAGGATAAGAACCTGATAGCCAATTCAGTGAGAATTGCCTTAATTAAAAGATCTATTGAGCACTCACTAGAGATGCTATTAGTTACTTCTTGTCATCTTATCAGTGCCAAACCTATGGCAGTTACAATAATGGTGGAAGGGACTCCAAACTTCAAGTGGTTCCAGAAGCATAGAGTGTAGCCGAGGTCCGGGGCACGGCGAGCCTGTTCACACACAATCAAGTTGGCCGCCGATCCGAGCAGTGAGAGATTCCCTGCAACGGTGCTCACCCAAGCTAATATGAGCCATGACTTCTTCTCGTCCGTGGCTGAAATAGCAGCCGCCGATGCAGCCACCTGGCTTCCAAGCAAGAGAACTGAAAAACAAAGTGTTAGAAACATTGAACTAAAGAAGTAAGGGGAGGTAGAGACATTAGTATAGGAATGAGGAATCTGCGTGGATATGTCAAGATAAGATACAGTAAGGGGAGGTAGAAACATTAGAATAGGAATACATAATATGCGTGGACATGTCAAGATAAGATACAGTAAGAGGAGGTAGAAATATTAGAATAGGAATGTGGAATCAGCATGGAGATAAGATACATAAATTAAGTATAATTAGGGGTGTACATTGATTCGAGATCAATCTTGGACCGACCTTGGACCAGCCCAACCTAACTAGTCCTGATTCGATTCTCAAGAGGACTCGGTTTGTTTTTGGTTCTAGGACTCCTAGACCCTACACCGTTTGCCGTGTAAATTGGAAAGTGGAATGAAACCTAGCCCTAATTCAACCAAAAATAAAAATAAAAATAGAACCCTATTCTCTATTAATTTACCTAGTTGGCCAGGTTGCTTGCCTTTGTTCACTCACCCCGTTGCTCATCTTTAGCCTCTCCTCGCTCACCTCACGTGTAAGTTTGGAATTTTAGTTATTACCTTATCTTATATTTATGTTTAATATGAACTGACGTTTGTAGTTTAGTTGCTCAATGTTGTATTATTGTTGGATATGTAATATGAAATAATATATTATTTTTTTTCAAGAAATACAAAAAATGAAACAAAAAAATAATCAGTTCGTCTTGGGATGACCCTGGAACCGGATCGCACTCATAGGGTCGGTCCAGTCCTTGGTCCTAAGCTCAACAGGCTCAACCTTATGGTATTGTATGCAAGGCAAATGATCAATCAGCAAAATCTCGAATCAAGTATGCAGAAATCTTGGTCTTACTTAAACAGGATGGCGATGACAAATAGGTTCGAGGGATAGACATCGAACCAATTATAGTTAAAAACATGTGAGAGTTTAGGTAATGCATCCATGTTGTGCAATTGTTAAAGCTTCTACAAAGATATTTCGGTCATCTGTAAACTGTTTGGTTTGAAGTTTCTTATCGGCACGATAGACAAGCCCCAGACCAGAGAGGTAACCAAGTTGAGGATTCTGCTGGACTAATTAAATGTCAGGTTTATTCAGGAGTAGCATCAGCAATTCAGCATACCAGTTGGCACATTCGAAGCGACATTCGACAGAACCAAAATGACAACAGCAAGAACAGCTATCCCGCTAGTGCAATTGACTTTGGCATGTGGCTCCATCCAGTCCCAGAGAGTGCTTGGAATTCCAGTTCTGTTGAATCCATCGACCGTGATGAACATTCCACAAAAGAATATCAACAGAGAGTAGGAGACCTGGTGAAATCACAAAGAAATGACTTACAAAGCAAATCCCAAGTTCCCTAATCGAGAGTTCCGGCACATAGAATCCAGAGATAGACTATACCTTCTCTAGACAAGACTGAGCATCTTTAAACTCGAGAACTACGAGGGCCAGGGCAGCGGCTATAGCTGTCCAAGACATATTCAGACCCATCAACAAAGAGATCAGCATACCGATGGTGACAAGGTAAACGCATGATTTCCACAATATCCTCTTATATCGAGAGGCAAGTGTTTCCTTCCCCTCCGAATGCTTCACTGGGAACACATCATTCAACCCGTTGACGGATACGACTTCCTTGGAAGCAGCCGTTTCATGCTTTTTCTGAGAAGCACCGTTGTGAAGCGTCTCTTCCGATGCAGTTGAGTTCCTAGCCAAGGCAGGCGCACTGCTTGAGACCTGGTGAATTTCATTCTCATAAGAAGTCAACCGGTTTCTAAGCGACTCGACTTGATTTGCATTCCCATTTACGGTTGAGGGAGGGCTCTGTATGTCCATTGGCTCGAACCTAGAGTTCTCTTCTTGCGAGTTTAGGTATGTGAAGTGTGACATTGTGGCGGGCGAAAATCGATGAGAACTCACATCTTCCTCAGCCACTACTTCAGAAGCTGCGTCTTCTTCGTCCTTTTGGACGGACAGTAGCTTCCAGTACATGCATAGAAGAATCAGCGCATTGACAAGAACCCCGATCACCATTGGAGGAAGGAGTCCGACGAGAAAGCTCCCAAATGAGATCTTACTCTCTATGGCTATGACTAAATTTTGAGGATTCCCAATGGGAGTCGCCGAAGACCCAATATTGGCACTTGAGGCGAGGGCAAGTAAAAATGGATGTGGCGGGAGATTGTGTTGCCTGGCTATCTTAAGCACGAACTCAGTCAGAACAACACAAGACGTATCATTTGTGAAGAGAGCACTTGAAATGGCGGAGATCAAGCAAATCCGACAAAGCAAGTCATGTGCTCCCTTGCTTTTCCAGGAGAGCAATTTACCCAGATAATTGAACATATCGGCCTTTTCCAGATATACACTAACCACCATCGCCCCAAAGAGAAGGCCAAGGATTGGGAGGTCAATGGCAGCATAAGCTTGCTCTGGGGTTATGACCCGGAAAATGACCATAAGCATCGCTCCAAGGAGCGAACCTGCAGTTCTTCCTACAGGTAGGAACGGCACAGACGGGAAAACGGCCAATACCCAGAATATCGCAAAGGCAATAGACCCGAGAATCACTTTTTCGGTAGAAGCAAGTGCCATTTTTGGAAGATTTACAAGTTTTCCGAAATCAAAACTTCAATTGGTGAGGATTTTAATTGCTATAACTTCACCAGAGACATCCTGACAGGATACCAGAATCCATTACATAGAAAGCTAGATGAACATCAGCACCGGGGAAGCTGTCAACTTTCGCAGCCTACAAAACCTTTCAAGGACTGAAAAAGGGTAATAGTTAGTTACCATCTCTTTCCCAGAAAAAGAGCCTGTCAATTAATTATGTATTTGTCTATGTGGGAAAGAACTGAAGCCAAACTTTAAATTTGAACTTTTGTGTCTGCTGTTACTTTTTCACTAGAAAAAGAATCTGAAGAGCAATCTCGATCGCCAGGGACAGGATAGAAAAACTTCGACCAACTTCTGGATTCTTGTCACTGACATAAGTAAAGAAAATATAATTATAAGAAAATTAAGGCAATTGGCAAATCCTACTTTCCTTGGTCATCCTTTTACTTACCAACCGCAAATAGTCAACTCCTGTTAAGGGTCACCTATAACAACTGACTTTGGGACACATCACATTAAAGTAGCGACACGAGAGGGATGATAAAACAATGCTGGAGCTCGAAACTGGGCGTATTAATTCAAGAAAAATTGCAGGTGCTGAACAGCATGAGAGAAAAACAAGAAAATGTAACTTGTAAAGCTGCAAAATTTACCTCAACTTTTGATCTTTATTAAGTCCCAAATCACAGGAAGGACTTCAGCAAAATTTGGTTCCTGGCGGTCAAAAACTCAAGAAGAGAACTCCATGGAGACATGGATGGACCCGACATGTCCAGGCAATGCCGATCAGCTCACAACCGGAGGTGAAGAATTCGACTCTTCATCGCACGACTTTGCACAAAATGCTGCTCATCTGCTTGCAGTCACCACGTGCAATAATACAATAGAAAATGAAGAGAACACGTCCTGATATGAGAACCGTAACTTGGAACTCCTTTCTCTTGGTTGAAATAAACAAATGGGGTTTTTCTTAGTTCCACATAGGAAAAGTTGAGAGGAAGTGGGCTAGTGTGAGAGTCTTTTAGTTTCTTTAGAAGGAGCAAATGGGTAGTGAGTAAAATCCCACGATACTTGGGTGCGTGACTAGGAGGCGCACTCAGCACCATTATTTTTACTTTTTATTTCGTATGTTTATTTTGCTAATCTTTATTAATCGAATGGAGTTGGCCACCATCGAATGAGGCTTTGAAGGTCGTATTTATTCAATTGGTATCTTAAGAAGTTATGAAATGAAGTTTACCCTAGTTTTAGTAAATAGTTAATCGCGTCCGTCGAATGAGGCTCTACGATGCGCTCGGCCATGCCAGATGGAATCTGGAAGTGAAAAGATGAAGCGAAAATGTGACTTTTCGACTGCTTGCGATTTCTGAATTCTGTCATTATGGTCCCTCCCCTCTGGCGAAAGATGGGTCTGCATATGAATGGCTTGAGTTAAATGCATCTTTCTCTAATCCGAGTAATTTATTTCTCTTCTTTTGTTTACTTCCAATCTCAATGGATATCATATGATACCGTCTCGCAAGGTGCACACCATTGAAATTTAGGAAAAAATATCAAAAAAGTCATAAATTTATGCATTAGTACCAATTCAATGCTACACTTTTTAATTAGACCAATTTAGTTCTGAGCATTTTCACATTAATATCAATTGAGTCAACCTGCCAATTTATGCCGAAAAATTGTTAACATTAATATCAATCATCCTACATGGCACAACCAACAACGTTAATATTGATATTTTAATATAATATTAATTATTTTTTCGAATTTTTTCCTTTTCTTTTTTTTTTCTTTTCCTTATTTTCCTTCGCTAGCCTCAGTGATGGCCAGTGGAGGTTGCCGACTATCGATGAGGGCGAGGGCTGTGACGCCCTCATCGACAACAGGTGAGAGCGGCCCAAGGGTTGGTGAGCGCTAGGAAGTCCTCGCCAGCCTTTGGCGATAGCTAGCCTCATCTAGACGAGACCCCTCGCCTGGACGAGGCCCCTCATCATCCAAGCGAGACTACCCATACTAGATCTACCAAGGGGTGGCCTCGCCGACCTCTGGCTAGCGTTGGCAAAGCCAACCCTCGCTAGAGGACAATGAGGGCTTCTTAGTGCTTGCTAGCCTTCACCCCTCTAACAAGGGCTGGGCGAAGTCCCCTTCATTGGATTTGGTGAGAGGTGGCCTCGCTCAGCCCTCATCGACCCTCACTAAAGATCGACTAGGGCGTCTCGACCCTCATCCTTGCCTGTAGTCGGTGATCTCCACCGACCATCATGAAGGTTGGTGGAGGAAAATAAGGAAGGAGAAAAAAAAAAGGAAAATTTTAAAAATTCAAAAAAATATATAAATTTTATATAAAAGTGTCAACATCGCACTAATCGTGACTCGTAGGACAACCGGTGTCCATATTAATAATTTTTAGTATAAATGTAAAAATATTTATAACTAAATTGATTCAGATCTATAATTAAAGTAATATCGATGTTATTAATCAATTTTTTTGGTACTTTTTTCCTGAAATTTACCTATCTGATTTGACCGAAAACGGGTCATCGGTTTGAAAAGGGAGCACTCGTGATTTTTTATTTTCGGGAGGTTGTGGCGAGCACGAACCGAATCCCAGCATCAGCATCTTTAGATGGGGTAATGTTGTCGACCAATTCCCTGAAATTTACTTTTGCATTGACGTGATTCCACTCTTTTTGTACGACGAGAGGATTACGAAATGCTCCGAGAATAATACATCACATTATCACTTTTTTTCTTTTTTTGGTTAGTCCTACGCTAATCCTACTCTAACACTCACTTTCAGACTTTTGTCATGCCTCATTGCAGGGCGTGGGAGTCGAAACCCACTCCTGAAATGAAATCATTCACACCACAATCCCTCCTGAGAAGGTGAGAGTTGAACCCCCAACCTCCCCCTTCCAAGATGGAAGGGTGGCCAGTCGGGCGAACCCCCGTGATTATCACGTTATCACTTCGCACGCTTTGACAATGCCAATCATCCAGATAAATAATAAAGAACCAGTATATCGATACAATTAATACTTTAAATTGGGTGGTAGCTTCTTGAAAATAAATACGAATTACTGCCCTTTATAAATGAGATGTTGCGATGAACATGCGTGTGCTTGTATATTACACTTAAAAGGCGTGACATCAATATCTTATGCTCTATTTGTTTTGTGAAAAATATGATATTTTAGAAAATATTTTTCAAAAATTCATATTTTGAGAAAATGACAATATTTTTAAATATTTAGTTGTAACCTGAAAATAAATTAGAAAATATTTGCCATCATTTAGTTACAAAAATCTAATTTTCCTAATTAGATATACCGCATTCAAGCTCTAGTAAATTGAGCATGAACAACCGGAAAATCGAGTATAAGCACTAAGGCTCTGAGTTCGATCTCAGTGGACCCCGACCCTAACCCTAACCCGAGCATGAGCACAAGCATCAATCCCTAGTCCGGTGTCAATAGATCTGCATGCTAGGGACTAGGGCCATAGGCTTTGATGTCTCGGGTTAATGGAACTGAACACAACTATGTGGATCTAGGCGTGAGCACCAGAGTCCCTAGGTGGACCTTGATGGACCCAAGCCAACCTCAATGGACAAGGGTCTAGGCACCGACGTCTCAAGCTTAGCCTCAATGGACATGAGCACAGGCACCAGGGTCCTAGGCCAGACCTTGATGGACCTAGGCTAGCCTCAATGCACATGGGGTTGGCCTCGATGGACACAAGCTCGACGTCTATGGACCTAGGCATTGGCATTGAGGTCTCGAGCCCAGCATCAATGCACTCGATCCCAAGCGTAGGGATATAAGCATGGGCGCAATGACCCAAGCCCGGCCTTGACCGACAAGGGTGTGACCCCGATGGACACGAGCCTAGGCATTTGGGACTTGAGCATTGGCACCAGAGTCACAAGTCCGACCTTGATGGACCTGAGCTCGGCCTCATTGACCTATAGTCAAGTACTAGGGACTTCAGCACGAGCACCGAGGTCTAGGGCTCGAGCCAGGGTGGTAGGGAGTCAAGCGACAGTACTAGAGTCCTAGGCCTAGCCACTGGTGCTAGTATCCCGAGCCCAACCTCCATGGACCAAGGCCCAAGCACCGGGATTCCAAACTGGGACTTTCTGGACTTGGGCTTGTTCTCGATAGACCTCAATGAAGTTGGGCATGGCCTTTAGACTTGGGTATGCTGCCAAGAGCCCAAGAACAAGCGTTGGGTTCTTGTGTCCAAATAATAATTTTTGGTCTAAGCACTGTTATTTAATCATATTTTGTAAAATGATTTCTGATTTTTTATAAAATGAAAATTATTTTTTCGAATTTAAGTATAAATTTTCCGTTAACTAAAAAAACACCTTCCTTTGACTCTTTTTCTTAAGCATCCAAAAACGGAGCTTAGGATAGAAATACCGTTTCTTTGATGATTATTTACTAAATGAATGGGCGAGATCACATGGAAAGACAATCATTGGTGGAATCCGCCGCTACCCAATACACAAGTTTTAGTGAAAATTTTAAGTATGTCCAGTATTTTCGTCTCGTTCAACGTCGCCACAAACTCAACATAGCAGAAGTCGCACTGAATCCACAAATTCAAAACAAAAGGAAAATAGAGAAAAAAAGAAATGAGAAAATTAACTGTCTTCTTTCTATTTTTGCGAGAAGCAAAGAGGAAGGAGGAGCAACATCATGCTCGTCATCTCATTTTAAGTCAAGTCGCAGGAGATTCGCCCTCGCGAGATGCAAGATTACGTTGTATATTATACTCTGCTTTCGTTCAGATGAACTATAGGAAGTCCTGAACTTCAGGACCTGAAGCAAAGAAACTTATCCAGTGGGGCTTGCAGAAGTCCTTGTTCTCTCCTTATAAAACCATTATCGTGCGAGCTTGGGCTGTATAGAGCTTATCCTATGGGCGCCTATGTGCTGGACTGGGGCCCGACGGAGCAACTCGGTGCCACTGGGTATTACTCGATGCCAGAGCGGCGTTGATGAGGCTTTAATCTCCTGTCTGAAATTCTGATTATCGTATTCTGCACATGCCCATAGTCGTGAAGTTTACTGAGGAAAACTTCTGATATGTTTCATAGCATTTGTCCAGTGCCCAAAAGAACCCAGTTTTGACTTAAGAATGTGATCATATCATGAAATGTAAAAGCGATGCGTGATGGGGATGCCTTTTGAGTAACGATGAGATTTTTGAACATCACCACCAAAACATAGTTGTCACTCCACTGGCCTAGGATAAAGGTCGAGATAAATAAATTCACCACTAAGGCCTTAAGGAACACCACTAGTTGAGGATAAAGATCGAAATATATGAAATTCATCACTAAGGCATAAAGAAACACCGCCAGTTAAGGACAAGGGATTTCGAAATAGAATAAGTTCACCATCAGGGATAAAGAACTTCTTGATTCATGACCAAGGAACTTGGATGAAGAATCTGAATAAAAATTCATTCATTTGAGGAAAATCTCACTTATATTCAAATGCAAGTCTGATCTATCATACAAATGAGATTACACTTTTCTTTTATAGTGATTCTAAGCAAAAGAAAATGGTTTTTGGAATCCTAAAAACGGAAATGACTCCCGGTAAAGACTCATAAAAACTAGGACTAAATGCATTTAATTAAGACCAAATGCATGTATCTAGTATCAGACTCTCCAAATTCGTCCACTAGCCTTGGAACCAAATAGCCACCTTAAAAGATTAACAAACAACAATAGAAATAGACCCAAGCAGCCTCTAGCTGTTAGGGGCGTGCATGATAACAATTCTATTTCTATTGTAAAATTATTTTTTTGTGCTAGACTCGTTTTGGAATAGAAATCCATTTGGTAAAACTATTTTATTTTTTTATTTTTGAAATAGATGTTTACTCTAGAAATAGGCTTTCAACAAAAATCAAAAGTAAAAATTTCATTATTTGTTCTCACTACTAGCCGGCCACCCATCCACCATTACCGATCGCCGTTCATGGTCCACCACCACCGCTCCCTGGTCACCGTCCGTCAACCGCTAGCTACCGTCGGCTGCTAGCCGCCACTCTGGAAGGAGAAATTTTGTGTCATTATCAAAAGAATTTTTATTCCAGAAATAGAAATTTTGTATTATTATCAAATACATATTTTTGCTTTGAAACTTATCCAAGAATAGAAATAGAAAAATCCATTTCTCTTCCAGAAATTAATTTCTTACTAAAATAATTACCATTCACATCCTAAGGATGCATGTAATAACGTTTCTATTCTAGGCAACAATTTTTTTTTATAAACACTCTTTTCTATTTCTATTCCCAGGAATAGCTTCTGAGCATTTGAACGAATTTGATAACTACACAAAAAAAAACAAAATCTCGGAAGAGAAATACATTTGGTACAACCCTGTATATTTTTATGGGGAAAAGTACCAAAAAAGTCCTAAACCTATTGCATTTGTACCAATTCAGTCCTAAACTTTTCAATTGGACAAATTCGGTCCTAAACCTTTTAATATTGGTATCAATTCAGTCCATCCGGCCAATTTTGGCCGGCCAACGGTGACGTGGACGTCACCCAGTGACCGGACGCCGACTTGGCAATTTTTATGATTTTTTTATTAATTCCTTTTTCTTTTTCCTTTTCTTTTCTTTTTTCTTCCTGGCGGTGGCCTGCGAGCCTCACTGGCTGCGAAGCCCTCGCATGCCCCCGGCGAGGAGCCTCGCCTAGATTCGGGCGACCCCGCCTTGCCGGCGGCCCTAGGAGAGGCTGGGCGAGGGCCGTGACCCTTGCTGGCCACCATTAGGAAGAAGACAGAAAAAAAAAAAAAAAAAAAAAAAAAAAAGAAAAAGAAAAAAATTATAAAAATTGCCACATTAGCGTCCGGCTACCGGCCGGGCCAGCGTCCACGTCAGCGTTGGCCGGCCAAAATTGGCCGGATGGACTGAATTGATTTTAGGATTGAATTGGTACCAATGCAATAGGTTTATGACTTTTTTGGTACTTTTCCCATTTTTATGACTTAGAATTTCTTTTAATTTATTAGTAATTTTATTTCTTTATTTCTTTTTTTTTCTTTTTCTTCTCCTTCCTCTAGCTGGTCACCGGCCAATGACCAACAACCAACCAAACAAGGGCCTACGAGGTGACCTCGCCTGGCCTTCGGCGAGGTCGAGCCTTGTTGTGGTTGGGCGAGGCTCGAGGGGGCCTTGTTGGTGGCCAGCAAGGTTTAGGGGGGCCTCGTTGGTGGCCGGCAAGGCTCGAGGAAGCTTTTCCAACCATGGCGAGGCTCGAGGGGGCCTCACTAGGGGTTGTCGAGGCTCTAGCAAGGTCACCAAGCCTCATCTTGCTGGTCACCTGCCTCAGCGCCAAGAAGGGAGGAAGAGAAATGAAAAAAAATAGAGGAAGAAAAGAACAAGAAAAAAAAAAGCTTGATTCTTGCTTTTTGCTTCTTGAGTTGTTCTCGGGTACAAGAAGCAACTTTTTTTTTTTTGTTTCTTATTTCTATTCCAAATCTATTCCTAAGAGCATTACCAAACGCGGCCTAAGTAGTTGATTAGCAACCATGAAATCAACAACAACCTTATATGTCGACATCTTGATCATTGATCAACAACTAGTATGTTGAATCGATTACTTTCAAATAGAATCGATATTTTTTACCTTGAACTCATCGATTAAAATTGCAGTCAAAATTGACCTTTGCTTGCAAGGATAATGATTGGGCTGGACATGAGTTGAATATAAGAGTGGATCAATAGAAGTTGATACTCCCGCATAAAAAAAAACACTCAGCTCTAGGTGGGAAATGAGCAAAGTCAATATAATTCTTTGATTTGTTCCCTCATCCCTAGAACAAAAGACGGAGTTCGAATCTTATAGCGAATTCAGCAGGAGATCGCCTTAATTAAAGGAACTATTGAGCAGTCCCTAGAGATGCTATTAGTTACTTCTTGTCATCTTATCAGCATCAAACCTATAGCAGTTACAATAATGGTGGAAGGGACTCCAAACTTCAAGTGGTTCCAGAAGGACAGAGTGTAGCCAAGATCCGGAGCACGGCGAGCCTGCTCACACACAATCAAGTTGGCCGCCGATCCGAGCAGCGAGAGATTCCCTGCAACGGTGCTCACCCAAGCTAATATGAGCCATGACTTCTTCTCTTCCACGGTTGAAATAGCAGCCGCCGACGCAGCCACTGGTCCGCCAAGCAGGAGAACTGAAGAACAAAGTGTTGGAAACATTGAACTAGTGAAGATAGGGAAGGTAGAAACATTAGAATAGGATTGTGGAACTTCTGTGGACTTGTCAAGATAAGATACCGAAACCAAGGATAACCTTATGGTATTGTGTGCAGGGCAAAAAGGATCGATCAGCAAAATGTGGCATCAAGTATGAAGAATCTTTGGTCTTACTTAAACAGGATGGCGATGACAAATAGGTTCGAGGGGTAGACGTCAAACCAATTATATTTAAAAACATGTAAGAGTTTAGGTGATGCACCCGTGTTGTGCAATTGGTAAAACTTCAAAGCCTTCAAAGTCATATGTACATTGTTTGATTTGAAATTTCTTATTGGCGCAATAGACAAGCCCTAGACCAGAGTGTTCTGTTAGACTAACTAAATGTCAGGTCTTTTCAGGAGTAGCATCAGCATACCAGTTGGCACATTCGAAGCGACATTTGACAACACCAGAATGACAACAGCAAGAACAGCTATTCCGCTGGCGCGATTGACTTTGGCATGTGGCTCCATCCAGTCCCAGAGAGTGCCTGGAATTCCAGTTCTGTTGAATCCGTCCACCGTGATGAACATTCCGCAAAAGAATATCAACAGAGAGTAGGAGACCTGGTAAAATCACGAAGAAAAATGACTTACAAAGAAAATTCCAACTTCCTTTATCGGGAGTTCAGGCAAATAGAATCTGGAGAGAGACTATACCTTCTCTAGGCAAGAGTGAGCATCTTTAAAATCAAGAACTACAAGGGCCAGGGCAGCGGTAATAGCTGTCCAAGACATATTCAGACCCATCAACAAAGAGATCAGCATACCGACGGTGACAAGGTAAACGCATGATTTCCACAAAATCCTCTTATATCTAGAGGAAAGTGTTTCCTTCTCCTCCATATGCTTCACTGGAAACACATCATTCAATCCATTGACGGATACGACTTCCTTGGAAGGAGCCGTTTCACGCTTTTTCAGAAAAGCACCGTCATGAAGCGTCTCTTTCGATGCAGTTGAGTTCCTTGCTGAGGCAGGCAAACTGCTTGAGACCCGGTGAATTTCATTCTCGTAAGAAGTCGGCCGGTTTCTAAGCGACTCGACATGATTTGCATTCCCATTCATGGTTGAAGGAGGGCTCTGTATGTCCATTGGCTCAAACCTAGAGTTCCATTCTTGCGAGTTTAGGGATGTGAAGTGCGACATTGTGGCAGGTGAAAATCGATGAGAACTCACATCATCCTCGGCCACTACTTCAGCAGCTGCATCTTCTTCGTCCTTTTGGATGGACAGTAGCTTCCAGTACATACATAGAAGAATCAGCGCATTGACAAGAATCCCGATCAGCATTGCAGGGAGAAGTCCGACAAGAAAACTCCCAAATGAGATCTTACTCTGAAGAGCTATAACTAAATTTTGAGGATTCCCAATGGGAGTCGCCGAAGACCCAATATTGGCGCTCGAGGCGAGGGCAAGTAAAAAAGGATGCGGCGGGAGATTGTGTTGCCTAGCTATTTTAAGCACAAACTCAGTCAGAACAACACAAGACGTATCATTTGTGAAGAGAGCACTTGAAATGGCGGAGATCAAACAAATCCGACAAAGCAAGTCATGTGCTCCCTTGCTTTTCCAGGAGAGCAATTTACCCAGATAATTGAACATATCGGCCTTTTCCAGATATACACTAACCACCATCGTCCCAAAGAGAAGGCCAAGGATTGGGAGGTCAATGGCAGCATAAGCTTGCTCTGGGGTTATGACCCGGAAAATGACCATAAGCATCGCTCCAAGGAGCGAACCTGCAGTTCTTCCTACAGGTAGGAACGGCACAGACGGGAAAACGGCCAATACCCAGAATATCGCAAAGGCAATAGACCCGAGAATCACTTTTTCGGTAGAAGCAAGTGCCATTTTTGGAAGATTTACAAGTTTCCCGAAATCGAAACTTCAATTGATGAGGATATTAATTGCAATAACTTCACCAAAGCCGACGCCAGATTCAAATAGACAGAAAGCTATACGAACGTCGCCACCCGCCAGGGAAGCTGTCAACTTTGTAGCCTACAGAACCTTTCGAGGACTGAAAAAATGTAATAATTAGTTGCAAAGTTAGATTAACATCTCTCTTTCCTCGAAAGAGAGCCCATCAATGAATTATGGATTTGTCTCTGAGCAAAGAAATGAAGCCAAACTTTGAATTTGAACTTTTTTTGTCTGCTGTTCTTTTTCACTAGAAAACGAATCTCAAGAGCGATCTCGAGCGCAAGGGACAGGATACTAAAATACGGACCAACTCCTAAAATCTTTTCACCGACATAAGTAAAGAAAACGTGATCATGAGAAAATAAAGGCAACTGGCAAATCCCACCTTTTTTTGGTGATCCCTTTACTTACCAACCACAAATTAGTCAACTCCTGTTGAAGTGTCAGCTATATTAACTGACTTTGGGACACATCACAGTAAAGTAGCGATACGCGAGGGATGATAAAACAGAGCCAGAGCTCGAAACTGAGGGTATTAATCCTAGAAAAACTGCAGGTGCTGAACAGCATGATAGATAACAAGAAAATGTAACTCGTGAAGGCTGCAAAAAATTTACCTCGGGCCTTCGATCTTTATCAAGTCCCGGATCACACGTAGGCCTTCAGCAAAATCTGGCTCCCGGCGATCAGAAACTCAAGAAGAAAATGCCATGGAGATATGGATGGACCCGAAATGTCCAGGCAATATCGATGAGCTCATAACCGAGGCAGAAGATTCCGACTCTTCCTCGCACGACTTTTGCGCAGAATGCTGCTTATTATAACGATAATACAATAGAAAATGAAGAGAAAACGACACGTTTTGACATGAGAACCGTAGCTCGGAACTCCTTACGGTGCACCTCCGGTATACGTCTCTACGCTGCAAATTTGACCCTTGCAGGAGAGGGTTCTCGAGGCAGACACGTGTAATTTGGACACGCATTTTCGGACATGCATTGAGAAGAACTCATCTGTAGTGTTTCCGTGCCCCTTCCTCGAGTACTGTCTGATTGGCTGGCACGGCCCGTTTTCCTTCGAACGATGTCAAATTACGAGAAATTTAAAATCACGGGTTCCAGCATGATCAGGCTAGACGTCACCGTCCGCGCGACGTAATGTTTTCGATACCATCTCTACTTTTCAAGGGAGATGCGCGAAAGCAGTCTCTGTATTTCTTTATTCCACCCGACCGCCAGCATCGACCTCATTATCAGATGCGATCAAAACACTCGAAGGCGCGATGTGTTTCCAACTACTTTTTATTCACGATGGATGGTCCCCTTCGACGCGTAGGCGTCCCCCTCCTATTTTGCCTCATCACGAGACAAGAAAAGATCAGACTAGTATAACCATTTTTGGCAAGATGTCGACGGACCTCGACTCGGTGGTCGTTAGCTGATCGCTGATGTGTTGTTTCTATTCGGATTTTCCACGCCGGTGATGACGATCGAGTAGGATGCTGCCAATTCCAATGGACAGCGATTCAGCAGAAGGTTGCAAATGAAGTGCTTTCAGTCTGATTTTTCCTCTGGCATTGGAGAGTTCGAGCGAGATGAAGGAGAGATTCTCTCTCAAGGTCGGCAGAGAGACTCCCTGGGTTTTGAAATTTCTTTAGGGAAAGATTAATTTGCACGGAGGGGGGTTTGCGGAGATGATGATGCATTCTCGGAAATCAAATGACCAAACATCACTAATAGATGTATAGGTACTCCGCTGCTGACGGACCGTATAATTATACTTCTCTTATTCAGGTATACAGACATTTGCATGGGAAATTAATAAATAAATAAGAAGTCATAAACCTATTGGACTTGTATCAATTTAATCCTAACATTTCTCTAATTAAAAAAATTCATTACCTTTCAATTATATTCATTCAGTTCTAAATCTTTTGATAAAATGCTAATATAGTCATTCCGACCAAATTTCATCAGAAATTGCTAACACTTATGCTAGCCGTCTTACGTGACACAGTTGACACTGACGTGGACAATTTTTATAGTCTTTCAAAAAAAATTGAATTTCTAATTTTTTTTAATTCCTTTTCTTTTCTTTTTCATTTTCCTTCTTCCTCCTCTAATTGTCAAGCCTTGGCGATAGCTAGTGACCAGCCACAAGCAAAGCTTGAGCTCCCCTAGATCTAGTAAGGTGAAGCCTTGCCGGCCTTGCTGGATCTTGTGAGTTGCCATATCCCGACAAGCTCAAGTCTCACTTGGTGAGGGCGAGCCTTGCCTTATCCCAATTGGATTGAGCTTTGCTAGCCTCAGGTGAGGCTTAATCATCAGATCTCACAAGGCTCGATGTCAGCCTCTCCTGTGGCTAGTCACAGATCGTTGCCAAGGCCATGCGACCGGTGGACAAAGAAAATAAAAAAAAATAAAAAATAATTAAAATGAGTCGAATTTAAAAAAAAAAAAAAAATTGTAAAAAAAGTCTACATCAACGTTAGTCGTACCACATAAGATGATTAGTGTGCACATTAACAATTCCCAATCAAATTTGGCTAGAATGACTAAATTGCCAAATTGTTGAAAGGTCTAAAAATTCAATTGGGACTATTAAAGATTTGTACCACAAGTGCAATAAGCTTACAACATTTTTGGTAATTTTCTCGACATTTGCATGAGGTTGGTCAAATAAACATTAATAAAATTCTCATGAGTCGCGGCCACAAAGAAGAACGACTACAATACAATCTCTCAACTTAAATAGGACTGCATTTCTACTTGCAGAACTCGTTCCCCTCGCCCGATCATGCTAAAACCTGCATTGAGAATAGTTCATCTTTAGTGTTTCCATGCTCTTCCTCAAGCACTGGCGGATTGGCTGGCACGGCCCGTTTCCCTTCCAAAGATGTCTAATTACGAGAAATTTAAAATCACAAGTTGGAGCACAATCAGGCTAGACGTCACCGTCCGCGCGACGTAATGTTTTCGATAATATCACCGGAGATACGTGAAAGCAGTCTTTGTATTTCTTTATTCCACTCGATCGTCAGCCGCGGTCGCTACATTCAAAGGCGCAATGTATTTTCAGTGGCTTTTTATTCACGACGGATGGTCCCCTTCGACGCATGAGTGTCCGCCTTCTGTTTTTCGTCATCACGAGACGAGAAAAGATCAGACCATTACGACAATTTTCGGGGAGATAACGACGACACTGTACATGATGTCGTCGGACGGGTTAGGAGAGTCGAAGCAGACGCCTTGACTCGGTAGGCGTTAGCCGACCGCTGATGGATTGTTTCTATTCGGATTTTTTACGGCGGTGATGAGCATCGATTATGATGTTGCCAATTTCGATGGACAGCGACTCAGCAGAAGGTTGCAAATGAAGTGATTCCTGTCTGATTTTTGATCTGGCATTGGAGAATTCGAGCGAGGTGAAGGAGAGATTCTCTCTCAAGGTCGGGAGGGAGACTTCCTGGGTTTCGACATTTCTTTAGGGACAGATTAATTTACACGGAGCGGGGGTTGCGGAGAAGATGATGCATTCTCGGAAATCAAATGACCAAACGTCACTTCTTCGCTGCTGATGGACCGTATAATTGTACTTCTCTTGTTTGAGTATACAGACATTTGCATGGCTAATTAATAAAAATAAAACATCCTAAAACTTATTGTACTTATATCTATTCAATTCTAACATTTCTCTAATAAAAAATAAAAAGGTCATAATCTTTTGATTATTTTAATTCAATCTTAACCTTTTGACAGAATCTCAATTTAATCATTCTGTCCAAATTTCATAAAAAAATTGTTGACATTAATGTTAGTTATTCTATGTGGCACGGTTAACACTAATGACTTTCCTATTTTTTTCATCTTCCTTCTTCCTCCTCCGATCACCAAGCCAAGGCGATGGCCGGTGACCACCTACAAGTGAAGCTTGAGCTCGCCTAGATCTGGTGAGGTGAACCCTCATCGATCTTGCTGAATCTTGCAAGTCAAGCTCAAATCTCACCTAGTGAGAGCAAGCCTCGCCTTATTCCAATTGGATCCTAGAAATCACCGATGCTCTTTGAGAACTTTCGTATCTTGTCGGACACTCAAATACTTGTCCGACACTCTTCAACACTTGCCGACAATCTATCAACAAATGTGTCGGAGTCTGGAATTCCAACATGCGAGTTCGGAATTCCAACACATGATTCAAACCCGCATTGGATTAATTTTAAAAAAATTTAATAAATGAGATATCGTATCAAAATGTAAATATGTAAAATAATAATAATAATAATAAATGGGGAAAGAAAAAAATCTAGTCTTCTCTTCTCTTCTGATTTTCATTTCCCATGATATATAATTCATCCCCAAGTTTGTTTTCTTCTCTTCTCTTCCGACACGTTCAAACATGTGTCACGGGCCGAAAGAAGGCCAACCCAAGAGGTTCCTCGAGGACGACCGTGACGCAGCCTTAGAGGATCTCCTGCTTTCCCTCGGTTCTCGCCAAGTCTTCTCCCCGAAGTACCCAAGTACGGGCGAAACCGTAATTAGAATCTATCTCTATTTATGCCGGTAGTTGATAGTTTTCATTTATGTCGGTGGTTAGTAGCCGCCATCAGTGTCGGTAGTTAAGGCGGTGCGATCTCGTCCGCCGGTTAAGATCTAGATCAACGGATGTAACCAGAGGGCCTCGAGTATAAGAAGGGGTGCCCTCCCCCTCATTTGTATCCATCCATCCATCCAATCCTTTTCAATAATAGAAGTTCCTTTCTCTCCAGAGTCTCTCTCTCTAGAAGCTTTCTCTCTCTACGATCCGGGTGTGCAAGCGAGTGTGCGAGCGTTGATCGAACAAGGCTTGGCTTAGGGTGATCCAAAGTTGCCCGAGTCGCCGCGCAGTCACGATCCCAATCGATCGGCCCGTGACAAGTGGTATCAGAGTAAATGAGAGATCCGCTTCGAGAGATTGAAGAGCGCCAACTGTTCGAGAGAATGTCGAGCCAGGATGCTGTTATGGATGGAGAGGCCGTGCAAGTCAAGGAACCTCGCAGCCGAGCAAAGAAAAGAGATGCCTCGATGGATGCTGCAGCTGCGTTCGACGAGAAGATCGGGAAGGTCCGGAGTGCTGTGCTCGAACTCATGGAAGGTCTTGACGAAGTGAGAGACCGGGTCATGGAGGTTGAGACTTCGCTCCGTGAAGACTTCACGACCGGCCTCAACGAAGCTACAGCCCCATTGCACAACAAGGACGAAGCCCTTGAAGCATCGATCGATGTGTTGAAAGAGCGTGTCCAAGTGATCGAGGAGGTGAGCCCATGTAGGGACGAGGTCGAAGCCATGAAGGCGGAGATCCAAGAGCTCAAGACCGAGCTCGCCCTATGCAAGCTTAGCATCACCAACGATGCGGCACCTACCCAAGCGGTGTCCAAAATTGAAGTGCCAAAGCCGAAGGAATTCAAAGGCGAACGATCTGCCAAGGAGGTGGACAACTTCGTCTGGAGCATGGAGCAATACTTTGGCGCCGTCAACATACACGACGAGTTGATCAAGGTACGAACCACTTCTATGTTCCTTACTGATACGGCAATGCTTTGGTGGCGCGATAGGTGTGATGAGATTAGGCGCGGTGCCAATCCCGTGGACACATGGAAAGACTTCGTAAGGGAGTTCCGGGACTACTTCTTCCCCGAGTTCGTGCAGCAGGAAGCCCGTAGCAAGCTCCATCGCCTCGAACAAAGAGGTACGGTCCGAGAGTACGTGAAGGAGTTCACGGAACTCAAACTCCAGATTCGCAACCTAAGCAAAGAGAAGGCCCTCGGAGCGTTCATGGATGGGTTGAAGCCATGGGCACTACTCGAGCTCAAGCGTCGGGACGTGAGTAGTCTTGGGAGAGCACTAAGCGTGGCCGAGTCGCTCGTCGACCTCACCAGAGCTGAACCAAGGAATAGAGCAAGAGAGTGGAGGTCGGATCGATCCGAGGATGAAGCTGGAGATGCTCCTCGTGCACCGAAAGATCAAAACGGCCGAGTCAAGACATGGGGCGAAGGTACTTCCAAGCCGTCCTTCCAAAGGGGTCGATCGCAAACGAATTACACGAGTAAGTTCGACCAAACCCCGCCTTCTCCTTGCTTCATTTGCCAAGGTCCGCATTGGACCCAAAAGTGCCCAAAGAAGGGGCGAATCAATGCCCTCCTTGCCATCGAAGAGGAGGAAGGACCCAAAGAAGAGAAGAAGCAGATCCGGATTGGAGCGGTGAAAATGATCAACGCCGTCCAAGCTCAGTCGCCAACCAAAGAAAAGGGGATTATCCCGAACACGGACATGTTCTTCGTGGAGGTCGAAGTGTGTGGCCGAACGCTTTACGCTTTGGTCGACACCGGCGCGTCAAACATGTTCATGTCGACCGAGGCGGCGAAAGCCTTGGGTCTTCGCGTGGAGCCATCCGCAAAGTCCTACAAACCCATCAATTCAAGCGACTTCTGTGGCATAGGAGCAACTTTCGACGTGGATGTCAAGATTGGCGGATGGAGAGACAAGATGACCTTCAAGGTAATCCCACTTGACGACTATGATCTCATTTTGGGTATGCAATTCTTCGATAGTGTGGGAGCCTTGATCGACATGAGGACCAAGTGCATCAAAGTTCCCGATCCAATATGCCCGTCGATGATCCCCATGATCAAAGGGGTGGTCGACACCAAAACCATCGCGTCAATCCGACGCCTCGACAAGAGCTTGAAGGCCGTGAAGCGCATAAACAAGCTGACCGAGGTGAAGCCGAAGGTTGAATTGGATCCTACTCCAACACAAGCCATGCCGATTCAAGTACTCTTCCCCGAAGTTGAGTACACACCGCGTGCTCCGTCCAAGACGAAGATGGAACCGTGCGCCAAGTCCGAGCTGATCATGGAAGGGTGTGGACCTTCGTTCGTGAGCGTCCGCACCAAGCAGAATCAAAAGAAGAGAGCCCGTGCTCGTGCGAGAAAGGCTGTCCGTCGAGCTGTGAGCGACGAGGGCGTCGCTCGATTGAGTGAGGGAGAATGTCACGGGCCGAAAGAAGGCCAACCCAAGAGGTTCCCCGAGGACAACCGTGACGCAGCCTTGGAGGATCTCCTGCTTTCCCTCGGGTTCTCGCCAAGTCTTCTCCCCGAAGTATCCAAGTGCGGGCGAAACCGCAATTAGAATCTATCTCTATTTATGTCGGTAGTTGATAATTTTCATTTATGTCAGTGGTTAGTAGCCGCCATCAGTGTCGGTAGTTAAGGCGGTGCGATCTCGTCCGCCGGTTAAGATCTAGTTTCATTTATGTTAGTGGTTAGTAGCCGCCATCAGTGTCGGTAGTTAAGGCGGTGCGATCTCATCCGCCGGTTAAGATCTAGATCAACGGATGTAACCAGAGGGCCTCGAGTATAAGAAGGGGTGTCCTCCCCCTCATTTGTATCCATCCATCCATCCAATCATTTTCAGTAATAGAAGTTCATTTCTCTCCAGAATCTCTCTCTCTAGAAGCTTTCTCTCTCTACGATCCGGGTGTGCAAGCGAGTGCGAGCGTTGATCGAGCAAGGCTTGGCTTAGGGTGATCCAAAGTTGCCCGAGTCGCCGCGCGGTCACGATCCCAATCGATCGGCCCGTGACACATGCAAGTCTAGAATGTATTTTGTTTTTCTTTTTTTCCTCCAAGTTTTATGGATTATCGGAATAGAGTAAAATTATCAAATTGAAACAATTAATGATATTAACAAATAGTGGATTAATATTTTTAGTGTAAATTCATTATAGGCTCTTTTTCTAGTATTTATTTATTTATGATTTTGAATCAAATCAATTTAATTAAAATAATCATAAAAATGATATATATATACTTGTCAACGTGTCGGAATTCTCTATTTTATAATAACGACGTATCAACATGTCATGTCGCATATCAATATTAGTGCTACATAGATGGATCGAGCCTCGCTAGCCTCAAGTGAGATTTTAATCATCGAATCTCATGAGTCTCAACGTCAGCCTCTGTTGTGGCTGGCCAGTCAACGATGTCAGATGTCAAGGCCTAATGACCAGTGGAGGAATAAGGAAAATGCAAAACAAAGAAAATAAAATAAAAAATAATTAACATGAGTCAATTTTTTTCGATGCCCCAAATCTGACATATCTCGTGAAAGGATTCCACATCAACATCGGCTGCGAACATGCACATTAACAAATCCCAATCAATTTATCTAAAATAACTAAATTAACAAATTGTAAAAAGGTTTAGGACTCAATTGATAGTATTAAAAGATTTGACTGAAATACCACAAGTGCAAGGTTTACGATTGTTTTAGTAATTTTCCCGACATTTGCATGAGGTTGATCCAATGAACTTTAAAAGATTCTCATGAGTCGCGGCTACAATGATGAACGTCGACTACGATACAATCTCTCAACTTGAAAAGGACTGCATTTGTACCTTGCAGAACTTGCTCCCCTCGCCCTTACAAGCTTCTGAATGAGCTTTGCTTCTTTGCAAATTCAGTTCCTCATGTAGTTCTCATCATTCACTTTGAAAGCAAAATTAGCATCCACATGCTACCGGTAAAATAGTGCAGAACCCCCACGCAATACTACTCATTTCTTGTACAATCTGATTGCTATCAACGAATAATGTAATCATTCCAGCTCGGTCCCTCTTTCATTTTATAGTGAAACGATTCGTGATAACCTGACGAAGCTAGGCCATGGTCTATGACCGCAAAGCTTATAAACAACAGCTCAGATAGCTCGGAAGAATGATGGGTCAAATATCATCTATTAACACGGGGCCACAGGCTTTATAATACGTGCAGGCAAGATAAGGCAAACACGACAGCAAACAGCTAGAGATTCTCTGGAAACCACCGAGTATCCCAGCATGGAGAAACTTCACAGAACAAAGACCTCGCTCACCCAAACAATAGAAACTGGTCAAATCAATCATCAATGATTCTTTATATAGCCTCGGTTGTTAGGACTCGCTCTTGCCAACCCCTCCCCCCCAAAAAAAAAAAAAAAAAAAAGGTACCTACCTTTATTGGTCTATACCGATCTAATAGACTGTCATCCAGACGAGATGATGCTTATGGAACAACACTCAGGAATGTCATTGCTGATCAAAATGGAAGTACTGACTATAGATATTTTGAGAACACACATTTCGTAACATCTGACTAGTCGTGTGATGGGAAGAAAAGTAAACCAGAATCTTACAGATAAGCCTGGTCTATAGTGAGTGAACCAATATCATTCTGTCCTGTGCATCTCTATCAAACGTAAAGACTCAAGGACAGAAGCAACCGTCGCAGATGGATAATGAGTCAAAAAGCATCATGAACACTTACCAGGTATTTGATTGACACTGGTTGATCCTTCCATTGTTGAGCCTACCCACCTTCAATCAGAAATAAAAGATTACATCTTTCTTACCAAGTAAGAGATACGGAATTATTGATCCGTTCTTGAAATGTTCCCCTTAGTAATGCACATGTCTAGAACGAATGACCCCAAATGCATTGTCTGCATCTCATACATATTATCCCTACTTTTCTGCCCAAAAAAACTGATGGACAATACAGTATCAGTGCTTGCACAAACGGTTTTAGTAATTCTACACTGTTTTTGAGCGATGAACATTTGACCGCACCATAGATTGATTAATCATCCATCAGATCCCAAGCTATGCACATGTGCCAAAGAATATCTACTTTGTCGAATGTCGAGCTGCTCATGAGGAGCGTATTTCCTTCTAAGTTCATGAGTTGATATGAAGACAAGACTCTCGATGGGCATCAACTAACTTCTGGTTGCAGGAAAGGCAAGAAAGACCATGTGCTTTCGGGCTTAGCTTCCTTCACAGCAATGTTGTCATTGGCCCACCATTCGGACCTGATAGCAGAATGCTCATGGAGATTTCTGTCAGAATTATCAAAGTTGAACTCTTTCACTGAACCAAGTTTGTTCAGACAATGCTTTTCACAGAAACCCCTTCCCGTCTCTCCTGGAGCTTTTTCAGCTTTTCCATCCGCACCTTCCCTAATGCACTTCTCACAGCTATTTTCAGCATCCATTTGAATTCTACCTCCTTCAGTGGTGCTTCCTGCCACTAATTCCTGTGAATATTCCAGACCAATAGAAGTAGCTGATTTACTTTCAAGACAACGGGCCACATCCTCACTAGTCAACTCAAATGAAATTCTGTGATGAACTACAGGCTCCTCATGTACAGATCCATCCTCAACACTCATCGGTTTATCAAGCAGAATATCACCATCTCGAGATGGAGGCCCCACTCCATTAGGCGTCAAACATCCAGAACCTAGTCCGGAACTCTGTCCGGCACCATCTGGAGTCAAAGCACCAGAACCAAGCCTGGAGCCCAGCGCTGCACCATCTGGTGTTAAGGATCCCGAACCTAGCCTTGAACCCCACTTGCGAGCGTCGAAGTATTCAAAGCCCAATAGTTTAGGAGCTTCTCCAATACGAAACCCAAAAACTGGGTATTTGCCAGGAAAAGGAGAAGAGGTACCAGAATTTGAAACCGTAGAACCTGGGGATATAAATTTGCCACCCGGGCTTCCTGGATAAATTTGGTAAGGCTGAAACTCACATTGAGATAATGAAAACTTCTGTTTAGACCCACTATTTCTTCTCGCACGTTCCAGCGAAGAAGTCAGTAACTGAGCAAATGGCACTTCAGGGGAAGAAGGTGTAGTCGCCTGCAGTGATTCAGGAGGAGGAGTGAAAGAAGCCGTGGATGGTTCTGTGGTGAAGGTAGAAAATACAGGCGGTGACACCAACTGTGTTTCATAAGCATAAGGGCCAACCGAGAAAATAGAAGGAGGGCCACCAGGAGAGTGGCTGACAGCTAGGGCAGCCAATGATACTAATCCAACAGGTGACTGGGAGACCGACGGAGGATCCGATTGTAAAATAGATGTAGGTGAAGAAGGAGGAGCGATGAATGGCAGCACAATGGCAGTTGAAGGTGGTAAGTTCTCCGCAGCAGGTACTTCAGCACTGGGGACCACTGGTTCAGGGACAAGAACAGCATGGCCTATCCTTTTGCTATTTCTATGATACCCAAAACACCAGTATAGGCTCCAGCAGCTTCCCCATCTTCTTCTCTGGAATCAATAGGATAAAGAGGGAATTCAAGAAAAAGCATATAAAATCACAAAGATTCACCACTGTTTTTCCACTAAATGATCAACTAACAGAGATACTCAGCTTGAGATGATAACAAGCTCATGATATGATTTATGTGATCGCACACTTCTGTAATTGAAAATAATGAGGCCCGGCTAATTGTACACAGAGACCTCAATATACTTGAATAATGAGGGAAGCGAGGAGAGAGACTGGAAAAGAAGAAACCCAATAAATGGGCTACCACACTTCTCAATTTCTCCTGGCCTCAAAGGCTTCATTCTAGATAGAAAAATCTATTTTCGAATCAATCACTCAATTGTTCCCCAGAGCAGAATATGGCCAGCTCAAAAGCAATTTTAATGAAGAAACTTGTCTAACTGAGCTAAGAAAGTATCGGCCTAGTCATTTTAATATCGTTTTATCAGCAATATTACACTCAACAACCTCTGGAACATATCATTGGAAGGGCAATATGTTCTCTCGGTAGAGTTCTACCAGCAATCTCTAGAGCTCATCCTCAAATTTATTTGGGTGTCTTAGAATCACTATTTTCAAATTGGTCATCTCCTTCAGTGACATCAGAAAAGAAAATCAAATTAGGCAGTTGGTCAGAATATAGCCAGTTAGAACCCTGGTCAACAGTGTCTCATCTATATCAACACTACCAATTGGCGTTGCCTTTCAGGAAGATAAGGAAGTGGACAGTTTTCCCAGGCTAGGGAGACATTTCCGAAAGCATGTTATGATTGCATTGACATCACTACTTCCCCATTCAGTTAACAGAAAACGAAATTTTTTCTAGAAGACCAATACGACCGATGGTGTAGGAGTAGCGGTCGCATTCGTAAGGTAGCTTTTTTCTTTTACCCTAAATATAAATTCCCAATTTGTCCAAAAATATGACTTCACCCTGTGAACATTCACATGAAGGTTGCTTACCTACTAGCTGTAGACCAGAGAGACTAGGTACTTGCAAAGTCGCAACTATAAGTAATACCAGCTTCCCAGGCATTTCCAGGCTTTGCTACTAGCTAATGGGTGCCAAAAAACAAAGGAAGAGGCAATAAAAAATAGGCGATTCGGACAGTGGACTAGTTTAATCATCGGGAAAGGCGAAACAGATGAAACGGGCTGTTTGCTGCATATATAAATATAATCATAAAGCTAAAGCTAAAAGGTAAAATCATTAGCAAGCCGCTTCTTTTTTCCAAATTTTCAGTACACAGAGGAGGCCACTAGATAACCCAATTTTCCTTTTTGACGAGGACCACGCCCGCGAGAGGTTCCTCGGTCAATTGACTCACCGTTGATTCCTGAACCATCATAGCTTTCTCTCGTCGTCTCTTTCCTCACTGTTGACGACAGGTAGAGAGGAAGGAAAAGCTTCGGAAAAGAGGAGAGGAAAAAAGGAAGGTAGCCAAGGAATCTTAAAGTATCTCGATTCATTCGAACTCGGCGCACATGGACACGATCCTAAGACCTATGCTCGGATGAGAAAAACCGAGGAATCCAAAAACTGACGACTATCGAACCAAAGCGAAACAGAAAGCACGGGAGTACTAAAAGAACTCAGACAGAGAAACGATACGACGACCCGAGGATCGCACGGACGCGCCTCACAGTTCGTCCGCGCAGCTCGAGATTAGCCGCGAACCGTTTCTCGCCCACACACGCATCCAAATAACCGATCCGACGGGCCTTACCTGAGCGGCGGCGGGCTGCGGGCGGGCCTCGGCGGTGACGATCGCGGCGGCGGCGGCGTTCACGGTGTCGACGCTGCTGTTGGCGGCGGCCCTCATGCTGGTCGGCAGAACCGGAAGCGCCGAAACATGGGGGAGGTCGTCCGCGGAATTCGATCTGGAAATGGCAAAGGTCGGAGGTAGTAATGTACAGGAAAGGAAGAGGAAGAGGCTAGTAGGGGGCGCTTTCTCTCTCTAGGTTCGGTTCGGTTGGGGTTCCGTTTCTCTCTCTAGGCTCGCGTGTGTGTCGTTATCCCATCGCCTCGCCATTTTAATAATTGCAAGCTTTCGCTGCAGAAAAGATTGATTACGACGGCCTTCCAATCCCAGCGCCTGCATTATTATCATCTCTCTCATTTGTTAATAATCCTTTCCCTGCTTTTTCGGCTCGATGTGGAGGGCCTCCTTCCCCGACATTGACCGCGAATCTACCTCCTCAACCATCTTCCGCTACAGTCAAAAACTTGGATTTGCGAAACCAGATCGCACGCTAATAAGCTGAACTTTCTCAAAATCGTAACGAAAAAATTTACAGTTCGAAAGGTCAAATTACATTGACTCAAAGTTCGACGGCTATTATTTCAAAAGTCAAGAAAGCCATCGAACTTGCAAGAATTCTATCAATTTCAACGATGTAGATGAATCAAGTCATATGCAGTCAAGAAAGCCATCCAACTTATATATGCAATCGATATATACAATATATATTATTGGATGGACTAAAGATACGGTCACGATATATGTTTTTTCTTTTTGTTTCTTTTTTTTTGGCTAATAAGGAGGCAGATTGATTTGCATAGGATGGTCCTCGTCTTAGGTAAGCAAATGGACACGAGTACAATATGGGTTGAGGAGGCCACATGGAGTGTATATAACTCTATAGGCAAACGATATGAAACCGTTAGAATCTTACATGAATTTTAATATTGAATGACAAATTATATTTGTTTTTGGTTTTATCCATAAAAAGCTAAGAGTGTTAGAATATTTGAATAGTAAAGTTTGCCTTTATCTATCCGATTAAATTTTAAAGACGATTGATAGCGGTCCTACAAAATTTTATAAAAGATTTGTTCAGTACTTGTCGTTTGGGTTGCAAATTATTATACCAATTAAAAAAGATTAATACAATGGAAACAATTCATTGGTTTATGAACTACACGATTAATTTAACCCATACTTATTAGGTGCAAATCTCGTTTGAAAGGAGACAAAAGAGAATGAGACAGCAAAACATAAGAGAGAAAAAAAAAAAACACTAAAATTCCATTTGTTTACACTAAAATAAATGATTTAAAAAATATTTTCCAAAAATAATCGTTTATTTCTCTCAAAATAATTAGTTAATGAAAAATATATTCATTATCAATGACAATTTATGTTTAAATTTTTTTGTAAATGATGAAAATATTTTCAATTCATTCATTTTTTTAAGTGATAAAAGTAATTATTTTTTACTTTACCAAAAAACAGTAATTACATTTTAAAAATATATATTTTTAGTAAAATAAGCGGATTTAGGCAAATAACCCATGGTTTTCTCCCCCAAAACAAAGGTCGCAAAAAACAAGACAATTCATGAAACAAACTTTATGGTAAAAAGTGGTTAAATCAAAAAAGAAGAGGAGGCCATCAGTGGAAGAAGCTGTTCTACTTTTTGGGATGTTCTTCGCTTTACCCCCCCTCGAAAAGGTGACTTTCCAAGCAGAGTTGCGCACGTGTGGGTAGCAACTTGTGTGATGATGGGTTTTCATGACAAAAGAAAGTGACTCTCTCTCTCTCTCTCTCTCTCTAGAATTCAGCTTCACACGGCCTCTCCAGTCTCCATACATATTACTCTCCTCCTACCTTTAGCTCAAACTTTTGCAGTCCGACAATGATTTTCCATCGCACAACCACCCTTTTTAGGTACTCCGTCATTGTCCTGCCTCTCTTTCGTTTACCTCGCCTTTCACCCCCATTCTTCTTTTTCCATGGGAAAAAGATCATATCATTGAGAGCTTGAATGATGATCGAAAGTGAAGCGAGTGAAAAGGGAAATTGGGTTTCTTTTTTTGCTTTTTTTTCTTCTTTATACTTTTTCATTCGGCTGATCGAGACCGGGGATGAATGGAGATCGAATGAGAAAACCCAAAAAATATCCGTTTTCATTAATATCAATGAGGTAAGAATTAGGGATGATGATGAGGGAATCGGTTAATATCACGAATAGGCTGGACTTTAGCCTCGACCCAAAAATATGGATTGAAAATGTGTAATAGAGGTGGTAAATGGGGTCGTAGAAAAATTCGAAATCAGATTCTCTTACTCTAGTTACCGTATTAGTAAGTCCCACCACAACCACATGTATATAATCCGCATATAAATGCCAGTGTATTTCAACATTCACGGCTTTTACATGGAAAAAAAAAAAGATTAATGAGGTGTACGGAAATTCGACATATTAATATTCAAGCTGTTCGAGTGCGTCGTCCGGATTCCGTTAGGAGAACGTGAAATTTAGCAAAATTTTGGGGGAGAGGCTAAGAAGAAGAAGAACGAGGAGGTGGTCCAGGGAGGACGTGCAGATCGGCCCGGGGCAATCTCGAAATTGGATGTGCTGGGGTTGTGGCCGAGCGGGGCTTGGGTCCTACACGACAAACACTAAACCAGCACGCCACATGTTCGACTTGGCGAGGGGAGAAGTAGGTGGCAGACATGAAATTGGTCGTGCGATTGATTATCTTGACAGAGAGGGAGGCAGACAGTAGCAGCTTGGGATTAGGATCAGGTTGAGGATTAGGATCAGGATCAGGATTAGGATCCTGTCCAGGAATTTGAGGAACTAATTAAAATGTACGAAACATTCTGCTTAGTGGTTTCCGTCCTGAAATAATGGTACTTCTTATGTGACGCATGTCGTCGTTTCGAAAACAAAACTCGACAATTTACCACCTAAGTGCTCGGATCCTCTCCAAAACTGAGCTTGACGTATTGAATTTTAGTCACTTGATTGGGGCCCCCCACATCCATGAGAAAATATCAGCGGATGAGACTAAATAGTTGCTCATTTCTCATCGCTGAAATGGTTACAAACTTATAGTGAAATTTGAAATTAGGGTTTGAGTAATAGTTTAGCATTAGCTAATAAATAAATGCACAACGACTAACCATTAAAAAAAGAAAGAAATGATTTGACGATTTATGAAAATGTGTAAAATCCATGTGTCTTGAATTGGGAAAAATTATCAAAAAAAAGTCTTAAGCATATTGTGCAAATGCCAATTTAGTTACAAATCTTTTAATTTGACCAACTTAATTCTAAAACTTTAGAGAATTTGCTAATGTAGTCCTTCGGACCCATTTTGGCCAGAAACCTCTAGAATACATGCCAGTCATATTAAGTGGCATAATCTATATTGACGTAGATAATTTTTTAAAATTTTTTTTAGTTTTATTCTTTTTTTCCATTTATTTTTCTTTTTATTTTTTATCTTTTTTCTTATTTTGCTCCGTTGGCATGCAACCTCAGTGTTGGTCGGCAAAGGTCACTACCCTCGCTTGGCTAGATTTGGTGAGGGTCGCCAGCCTTAGGTTAAAAAAAGGAAAAAAGAGAAAAATGGAAAAAATTATTTAAAAATTGTAAAAATAATCCATGTCAATGCCGATCATTTGATGTCCACGTTAGCAATTTCCAATCGAAATTGGCCAAAAAAATATTTGGAACTAAATAGCTTAATTAATAAATTGACATCCATACAATATGTTTATCGTTTTTTTAGTAATGTTCCCACTTGAATTTAGATGGTAAATCTCTATTGGGAGGAGTAGTAGGTATTGACTCTATTTTAGGAGGACTTGCCCTTCAGAGTTGGAAACGAAAATAAATTGATTACATCAGTTATGAACAAAAAGCAAGACGGCCAAGCGATGAAGTAAGAAAGTCCGGTTCTTAAACCGAAGGCCCCCTCCCATCTATAAGATGAAGCATAAATAGCAATATTGAGGCATTGGCTATTTAAAATATATGAGCCCTTCACTCTATCAAATTCATTTCTTTCAAGCTCAAGCTAAATTAAGTGTCAGAGGTAGACCCATCAAATGGGTGGATCAGGAGGTTGGGTTAAAAATGATTCGATCCAAATTAACACATATCCGTGCAATACAAATCTAGTGACTTATATCCGATCCAACCTGTACCCATATTACCAAGACGCTTTCATGTTTAATCAAATCTAGAAAAACTCATACACAAACTGAGGGGAGAGCATGGAGTGAGTGAGCGTGAAATCACATGAGGATAAAAAAGAGTGATAGAAGTGGGTTGAACTAAGTAAGTTATGAACCCATTATCAATATTATTTTGAGCTTTATCACTCTAAACTCATTTATGATTCATTTATTAAATATAACTAACTCATACAAAAAAAACTTAGTTAATGAAATGCGGGTTAAGAAATAGGTAGATGGCCATTTTTACAGGTTTAGTTGGGGGTCCCAAAAAACATGTCCCTCAGGTACTGTTTTGTCTTTGAGTGTGTAAGGTAAAGAGCCGAGTTATCAGGAACTTTGGCGAGGAGGATCGAGTTACACCCTATTACTATTATCAAGTGTACAAACAAAAAAGCCCATTAACCAACATCACATTTTGTGCTTCGATTACCGTCACAAACGATAACGATAACAGGTCCTTTCACAAGAATTTCAGGGCTAGCAAGATATTTTTTTGGTTGCCTCTTAAGATGACTACTTAGGTCAAAGACTTCGTCTAGTGACATGATTCCCGACAAGATTGACGACATCACATTTCTTTTCTCCTCAAGACAACTTCTCTTCATTATTTCAACACTAGATATCGCACGAAAAGTCATCCAGTCGCCAACATATGGACAAGTGTGAACAATTCAAAGCTCATTGAATCACTATCATAATGGAAAAGTATAATTACTAAGCTATGGAATATATTGTGCAGAAGCTAATTTAATTTCAAATCCTTCAAGTGTCAGTTTAGTTATACACATTTCGATGATTAGCTCTAGACCTTTAGATGATTTGCCAATGTGATTATTCGGCCAAATATCCAAATAACAGATTTAAGATTCAATTGGTACAATTGAAAGTTCTAAAATTAAATTATTCACCATACAATAAATTTATGACTTTTTAGAGAATTATCTCACTAACCATGAAAAGGTGCTACGCAATTGCTAAAGGGTGGCAAAAGTAACGGTGGAATGAGATTGAGTAATAGAATCACGAAAGATATGGATCGAGCATATTAGGTTGGAGGAACGAGAAAATTCTAAACTTGAACGTGAAGTGTATGATTTTTAAAAATTATAAGTACATCGAAGAAAGCTATGAAAGTGAGGGCCTCCGCTGGCCCCTAAGCTCCGCCAATGATGACTAGTACTTTTGATTAAAATAATTTTAACTAGTGAAAATCCTATTTGATTGATAATCTCTGTTTGAAAAGGAGTGTTTAATGTTGAAAATATCATATTTAATTTTTCATCGATACGGAGAATGGACTAATTAATTTAACTAGAATCGAAATCACATTCACCACTAGATTATTGATGGTCATCTGAGGGTGTAAGATGAGAAATAGCCTTCACGGTCCCACACATTGAGTCTGATCCATTGGGCTGGCTAGGCCCAATTGAGTCGGACCGGGCTTCGTAACTGGATAGCCTTGTCCGAAGCTGCCCAAAATTCAACTTGAGTGAACCTAGAGGACTTGATTAGATTAGTCTGAATCACATTGAAATTATCTCGACACATCTTATGTCTCACATCGTTGCTGATGATCATTGTGAATCTGCACCTATTGTCAAGACCATGAATTTCTTTCAAACAGATTTTGCTTATGTTCTAGAACGGATTTCTCCTATTTTAGCAACTATCATTTTCTTAAAATTATTGTAATGAATAAATGTATGTCTTCATCCTTCTTATTGTGAATAATTTACGAAGAGCTAAAAAAAAATTATTGTGAATTTCCACATAAGAATTATGTTATCACGTACATCTCATACCTAATCTTAGCCAAAAGAACATATTTAAAATTAAAAATTAAAAAGGTGAAATAGTAACCGGTAGAGTTTAGGACCAACCCAATCAGTTTTACTGCTCCTTTAGGCTTGTCGAAACCTGTAACTTTGTCTGATACAAGGAGTCTAGCTCAACCATGCGCATCGCTTGTCAAACTAATAATGCTTATCATCAAAACCGACCATTTGAAAAAAATGCACTCGTGGACTTGCCATTGTCATTGTAGATAATACTAGAGTATTTTTGAAAATGAGACAAGACAATGATCTTCCTTACATACCCATAAACCTCATCCCCTTGGTTGATCTCAAACCTGAATCCTAGTCCACCATTACCACAAGGAAAGGAAATTTTCAATATTTGGTAATGCAAAGGAGATAAGTCATTCATTGGCGCTGATTGCTCTGCCTTATCAACGACTTGTCATGGAGAAAAACAGGGTCAATTTTCATTAGTGTGAAAAATACTCATTTTGGAGTGGCCATCAAAATGTCACGTTTGATGGCAAACAAGAAAAACTATGCATGTATATGTTCGAGTGATATGATTCAGTGGCTTAATTCATGATTAGAATTATATGTACCTAATTAAAAAATTATATACAAAACCACATGTCTTCTTTGATTAGTCATCTAACACGAATATGATTCTTCACATGATCCCGAGGTTACTCGTACAACGTAGAATGGCAAAGGGCAAAGAACTCTCAATTCTTTCTATCTTCAGATATGGTGATGAAACTCCAGTATCCAAAAAATAACGTTAACAATACATAAAATTGCCAAAACCAATACACAAAGATGCAGCGAAAAATAGGCAAAGCCGCAAAGCTTCTGCTGGTAATTTACCCTCCTCATATACTGAAACATGGCAAAAAGTAAAATGATAATCTTAATCGTAATGAAACAGTGTAGACATAATATGCCACCTCTAAAATGTGCCAGCTCTTTCTGCCAATAGCCCTCCAGAACGAAGCTTATTATCTTTGCCATGCTAGTCTGCTAAGAGTTTCAAAACTTTCTCCGATGTTTTCGAGCTTTCTTTTTGAAAAGAACAGGACTCAACAAGCGCTTGAGCGGAAAAGCAATAGATCGATGACGCAACTTCCGCCTTGTTCTGCCTTCATCTGCAGCTGTTGAAAAATGGAGTGAGAAAACTAGCCATGCCTTTGGCAGAACTTACATGATCTAGAGAGAAAAATGGTTGAGGGTAGGGCTCAAAAGGAGAGCTGATAATGGAAAATTCAAGTATGGAACATGAGAAGTGCTCTCTAGCCCAAATTCTTGCTAGCCACTAATTAATTTATGCAACTGAAAATTAAAAATATTTTTTTTCCAAAATGACCTGCAAAGTCATCCTTCACATTAAGTAGATAGGAAGGCTTCCGTCTCACATACGTGCCTAATAAACTGATATGAAAATGTCTAGCAGCATTCTAACATAACATAGAGCACTAGTTACTGAAAAGGAACATGAGATCTTGTTAACAAGAACATTTATTTAAGAAGCGACACATCAAAAGCCCTATGGTGCAGCCATTTCACTGTAAGTAATCTATAAATCTCACAAGGTAGAAAAGGGGCATAGCTAGTACCTGATGACATTAAATTCAAATTAGGCTGAGAAATTCCTGCATCCCCTTGCACAAGTGTCTGAGGTTCCACAGAAACCCCCTCCAGTGACTCGTCACTTTCTGATTCATCATTTAATTCAATAGGATCATCACATTTTGAAAAATGCATTACTTCTTCACATAAGGTTGCATCATCCGTATGTTCCCTTACTTGTCTAGACTCTGATACATCTTCACAAGAAGGTAAATTATCAGAGACCAAACATAACTCTTCTCGAGGCCTTAAATCCAGACTCTCCATTGTTTTTTCATCTGTAGCACAATGTATACCAGAAAATGCCTCTTCACTTTTTGAATCCTTAGACTCTTGATCTTTTTCCAAAGGATCACCATTCCGCACTGCACAGCTGTCTAAGCCCTTAGGCACCCCTCTATTCAGAGAGGCAGGAACAATGGTGTCCCATAGAGATGGAGTGGAAACAACAAACTTAGTAACATCACAACAAGGAGTCTGTAAACCAGCATCCTTCACCAGCACCTCAGATACAGCATTTTCATGCCATAAGGCTGCAATAGATTGATCAGGTGAGGCAGGTTGTGATGATTCCAACCTAACCATATCAACTTGGTTTGAGTTAACATGCCCTTTTAATGCATATGTATATAAATTCTCACCTTTTGTAGAACCAATCTCCTCTCTGTCTTCTGCAACATCAACAGCTTCACTCAGCAGAACTGGTTTCTCAGAAACTTTGTTGCTGGGCATTCGATGCAGTGTGGATGTACCAAACAATGAACTCTGATTCTGTTTAGAAAGTATATTCAATCCATCAAGCTTTCCAGGCTCTAAACTCTCATTATCCCTGGAGAATGAGCTCACTACCCGAGAAGCACATTGCAAAGTTTTACTCTGATCTAATGAAAGTTTGGCTGCCTTATTTCCATATGTCAAATCCTTAACTTGAAAACCCTCTGATGACATGCTGTTAATAATTGAATTGAAATCAATCGCTTTCACAGTTCCGGACACATTATTTGATATAGAGAAGGACTTTTTTAAGTCATCTAAAAGAATATCACCATCGCCACTGGAGAGAGGATCCCACTTAAGCAGGTCACCAGACCAGAGTTCCTCAGAGCCTAATCTTTCGGATGATGGCATGGCCTCAACTCTAATGGCCTCCTTGAAGAATTTCTTCTTCTTTAAAGCATTTGCAATAAGAACCCTGCATCGTATAGGTCAATAAGCTAAGCGAAAATAACAATGGGTCAACAAGAAACGCAATAACATAATGATAATCCTAACAGCCTCATAAAATAGAGTTATCGTACCTACAATTCTTGGAGATAGAAGTTTTCCCTTGTTCCATGGAAATACCAAGCAAGGACAACACATTTGCAACATCATTAGGCCCTCTAATTTCATTGACAGAAGATGCAGCACTTGTAATAATAAGATTTTTTCCACGCGTCCAATCCACCAGTAGCTAAAATAAATGGAACGAGAACTGAGTATGTCAGAGTGCTTCTGCCATACATTCAAGACAAAAAAAAAGGAGGGAAAAACATTTAAAGAAATCGAAATTGCTCAAAACATCATCAATGTGCCACCAACAACATGACAAGTTTTTCACTAAAATGAAGGGTACTGACTCATGGCTACTGTCCAGCAATAATCATGATGAGCATGTGAGATTATTTGACACTTGGAACACCAACTCAATGTCCAAAAGTTGGCCAAGAGTGCTCCTAAATTCCCTGCTTGAGCAATTCTTAAGGAAATACCTTTTCCATTCGATGTCCACACAATGTCCAAAAAGCTTTATGAGGCTACACCGATAGTTGTTTGCAAATGATTTCAGTATGGAAAAGTGCAAAGCCAAGCTTTAAAAAAGGAGTATTGTCTTCTCAATGAGCAAATAAGAAAGACAGACATAATTTTATCATCTGAAAGATGATTATTGAGCTGTAGTTGTGATGTCGCAACTTTCAACTTGACATATAAGAACATGCTAAACTGTTAAGCGAACACATTCTTCATAAAGAAACATTTTATAGGAACAAAAACGGTTGCTCGAAAATCCTCTAAACCTATTCGTCCTAATTATACTAATCAACTGTCAGGAAATTTCGATAAGACATTGGCAAAACTGATCCAAAGTGGCTGCACTTATTAGTCCGCCAGAAATGCAACATGTGCAAAGCTACAGGATGATTCCAAACTCTCTAACTAAGCAGCACTACTGCAAAATACCGCAATCTCTTTGGATACATAATTCTGCGTGATTAAAATATCTCTCTTTATTATTTTAGAATCATGAATTCCGATTGCAAAACTATTACAGGGACTTACAAAAGAGCAAGTATCTAGCATACTAAAGAATGGAAAACCATATATTAATATATCTCCACTATAATTGAGCAAAAAAGAACATGAAAAACACACACCACATTGTCCAACTTCTTGAAGAACATGGAGTGTAGCGCTTACCTTAGCAGTCGATATCACTTGTCTCCTCATCTGAGGGTCTGAGATGAGACTTGAGTAGGAGATCTCAAAATATACTCCTCGCTGTCATAGAAAACCTATAGATCAATCTCCACAATTCATCATCCATCCCTACCATTAAAATAAAACAAGTAGAACAAGGAATAACTATGGGGACAGACCTCAATAGCAGTTTTAACCATGGAGAGCTTCAAGCGAAAGGGCAGCTTCTCCGAGAAATCAATTGCAATTATATCTACCTACGCAAATTACAGGAAAAGACTATTACAAAACAATTCCATTGAAACATAGCATCGATACTAGTCAACAACTTCCTTAATTAACGTGAGAATTAGTAGGAATAACTCCAGTTTCCATTACTTTCCTACACTTCTGAAGATAAATTCAGTCTGTTTCCGTAATAACTTCCGACATCCGAGAAAGTACACTGAGCAGTTCGATTTCCCGAACAGAGAAGCAAGAATCCTAACTGTCTCGTACTCTCACATTACCTCGGATTTCTCACAAGCGTGATCGAACACAGCCTGGTTCAAAGGCCTGACGGCGACCAGGTCGTAGCTCTTGAGAACGGGGTTCCCGGAGTTCAGGACCTGAGCCTGGGAGACGGTCTCGGCGAGGACGGTGAGGCGCGTGTACTGGCGGAAGGCGGAGGCGAGGGGGAGGCCGAGGAGGCCGCGGTGGAGGGAGACGGACGAGGAGAGCGAGGGGGCGACCTTGAGGAGCGCGGCGAGGGAGAGGGGCGGGATGGAGCAGCGGTCGCGGTCGGACATGACGCCCCGCATCGAGCGGTTGTAGGCGACGCCGTCGTAGCCGAGCTCCATCGCCTTGGTGGCGATCCGGACGCGGTCGGCCTTGCCGGACGGCGAAGCGGAGGCGTCGTAGGGGATGTTCAGGTCGAAGAACCCCATCGTCCCAGTGACAGAGCTCTATCTTTCTTCCTTGCAACTTTTAAGCGCTACGGGGAGTAGAGAAGTCGGTCGGGCCCGTTCAATTGGGCTGAGTCGGGCCCGATCCAATTGGGCTGGGTCTGGCCCGATCCAATTTTGATGGGTCGGGCCTAACTAAGTCGGATCGGGCTTCGTTAGCTGGATAGTCTTTGCCTGAACCTGTCCCCCAAATTCGGCTTTTTTTTTTTTTTTTTTTTTTCCTATTCAACACTCACTCTCGACTTTCGCCCTAACTTGCGGGCGTGGGAAACCCACTCTTGAAAACTTACGCGTCCCCACCCCATCCCCCCCTGAGAAGGTGGGGATTTGAACCCCTCACCTCCCCCTTCCACGTTGGAAGGGTGGCCACTAGGGCGAATCCCAGTAGTTTGCTTGAGCCAACTTAAAGGGTCGTAAATTTGCACCCATTCTTGAAACCGTTCCTTTCTTTTGAATAAATTTTGCTCCTATTGTGTTCCGGACTTGTCATCAAATGTAAATTTAAGGACATTCCACATTGAGATTATCGAGAAACTTCTAAGGCCTTTCCTAGCAAGATTCTTTATTGTGTCGCAAATGCTAAAGTTCAGTATTATATTAGCAAGTCTGTATAATTTGCTAATATGATCGTTTGTCGGAAAATTTTTCAAATCCTTCATTTTCTACAAAAAAAAAATAGAGCTTAGTCAAAAATTTATGTTCTAACATTAAGCCATAGCTTATAAGCACAATACAGTAATAACTTGGGCAATTAATAAGTTAATCATATGCTTATAATATACATTATAATATGTTATATGATGAGATAAGCCATTAGTTTATTAGCCACTTATAATGGTGTCTTATTAACTTTTAAAAAATTATCAATATCCAAGATGAATTTATTTATAATATAATTTTTTTAGCTTTTTTTTTTTTTTTCAGAATATAATTTTTTAGTTAACGTGGCCATTTGTCATTTGAATTGAATATAACATAAGCTATAATTATTTATGATGACAATTTCTATAAGGTTTGTAATATAATGAAATTATTTGGAATACAAATTTGGAATGAATTTGGAATACAAATTTGGAATGAACTTTCTATATAGTTGTATGCTATTAATGTTAAAAAGACATTTAGAGTGACAAAAGAAAGAAGTATAAAAAAACTATTCGACTATATCGTATTGCTTTAAATGTATTTTATTATATTTTAAGGTCGTACGCATATATAGAATATAAATATATTGGTGAGGAGACATTTTAAACTGTCTATTAATCACGCACAAGAAATGAGAAAACTGTTTGACCATTGATTCCATGATAGAGTCTCTAGTCTTTTATAGAAAATATGAGAGCCTTGATAACATACAAGTGTTAAAAGGGTGGCAAAAGTAACGGCGGGGTAAGAATGAGTAATGGGAGACGTCGACCATATTAGGTTGGAAGAGAGACAAAAAGTTTTTTATTTTTAGCTAGAACACGAAGTACATGATTTTCTTTTTTATTACTTATGTTGAAAAATGAAATTTAGAGGCGAAGGCCACCAGCCCCAGGGCTTGCCAATGCTTACAAATTCTTTGCTCTAAAATAATTTCAGTTAATGAAGACGTTATTTGATTTATGTTTTGGACGTTATAATTTAGGCAGGGAGATTCATTCCATGAGAGAGAATAATTTCAAGATGAATCCAGCCAATAATTTTCGGATTGACTATATCATAAATATAGAGGATCCATCTACGTTTGATTTAACTTGGATCCAAAAGCTCCTTCACAAGATTTCGTGCCCTGTTGATGGTCATGAAACACAAGTACAAGTGCTCCTCTAGTTCATCAAGCTGCTGTGCGAAGTTGCGCTCGTTTTCGCCGAGCGTCACCTTCCCGCCGGCCTGGATCTTGTCGTCTCCTCGGTCGAGCCAAAACCGAACCATCGTGCGCATGTGCTCGAGCTCGTCGTTGATCCGAGCCACGAGCCGGCTAATCGTGTCCATGTCCCTCTTCAATGTGTAAGTCCCTTTGGCAGCCGCGTCCAGCTGAGCCAACACTTTCCTCAAGCGCTTGGCCGGAGCCATTTCGAACGAAGCGGCCGCTACGGCCGGCGCAGCCACCAGCATCGCGAGGCCATGAGACAGGATGATTATAGCCAGTGAGCCGGTCACGACTATGAGGAACATAGCCGAGCCATGCTGGAGTCTGTCGATGGTCTTGAGCTTGGCTTTCGCTTTGCTACGGCTCGACTCGAGCCGGCTCAACAGCGCGGCGCAACCGGCTTGGGTGGATTCCATTTGGGCAGTCGAAGAAGCAGACGAGGATAACGGGCTCTCGCAATTCAAGAATTCGGTCAGGCGGGTTACGACGTTCGGGAATTGGTTCAATGATCCGAACTGGGAGTTGCCGAGAGACCGGAGGGCCGACTTGACGGAGCGGTATTGGACCCGCGTCCGGTCGACGTGCTTCAGCAAGGCGCCGCAGAGGACGGAGGCCCTGGCGGTTTCGGAGAAGTACTCGGCCAACAGGGACTTCTGCGCGGGCCGGATACGGGCCAAGTCGAGGATCCGTATGACGGCGGGCTGGTCCGGCTCCAGGAGATGCTCGACGAAGAGGCGGTAGGAGGGGAGCCGAGCGGCGGCGGTCGACCCGGCGGGGTCGCGCGGGGGAGGATTGTCGTCGGAGAGGGCGAGGACGCGTGCCCAGAAATCGTTGTAGGATTCCGTGCGGAAGGCGTTGGCATATTCTTCGCGCAAGTCCAAGCTAGCTTCAGGGCTTAGGGCTTCGGGGGCCGTGCCTGTGCGCCGCCAATGACAGAGCCGATAGCATAATTAGGAGGCTATACGACTTGTAACTACAAAGACATGTCATGAAAACTAAAGATTGTTCGACCGCTTTCGCGGATGCCAATTCAAAAAATTATCTATTACGAGATAATATGATCCCTACTAATTGATGCAATTTCAACCGACAGGTTAATCGATCAACTACTCCACATAGATATCATGTGAATTGACTCGATTTATCTCTTGAGATTACAGTATGTTGCTCAAAAAAAATAAAAAATAAACAAAGAGCACACTCTTCCTTACTGTTTGGTGACAAATATTTGTGCTCTTGAGAATTGTACATTAGCAACTTATCATTTCTAACCAGGAAAAAGAATTAGCTCATAAATCATCGACATGAGAACGCATTAGATGATATAAGGGGTGATCAAAGACAGTGCAAAAAGGTAAGCGAATCACCACAGCTCGGAAGAAATCTTTTGATGCGTGCCACGATTCTGCCCGTCATTCTGGCACCTCGAACCGGCAATAACCGTGTGACTATCACAGCGAAGAAAGCAGAAGAAATCAGTAAATGAAAAAGGGATCATAAGGATTATTACATGTGATGAGAAATGGGAAGTACCTGAAAAAATTAGAGCGCCTCAAGAACACGAGCTAAGTGCTTTTTGAATGTCGTTTTGGTGGGTGGGGAGGGGAAAATATTAGAAGTGAGGAATAATATTTATAGTTTCCAGAATGAGACATGGTTTTCTTTGCCCTAAGATTTAAGGAAACGGTTTTGGGCGGTGACCTCGTGCTTGTTGTAGAAGCGAAGCGAATCATGCCCTTGTTTCGATCCGTAAAAGGTAAAGAATAGACTAACAAAGATGCGGCACGTTACGGTTGCAGGAGATGTTCCTGCACAGCAAGAGGGCGAATTCATATTCTAAATTCACAAAATTGCCTTCCACGTTCAATGTCGGGAACTCCTTATTAAACCTAATCACAAGCCTAACTATAACAACACAATCTGACAAGATCAGGGAGTAGTCGTCGGGACCTGAGAGCCTAAATAAAAAACGGCTCCTGACAAATTCCTAAGACAATGAAGGGAATAGGAATTAACCGAATCGCCTATTAAACAGAAGGAAAGCAATTCTGAAATATATAAGTGAAAATTAGAATTAACCCACCGATGCGCCGTTTCACATAGCGACAAGCCTTACTTTAAAACTCTAAAATTAAGCGAGCCCATGTTAAAGCACTGCCAATATGAGTGACCTCTTTGGAAAGTGCCTGCTTATACGCCAAAGAACAAAATCATGAGGCTCGGTACGAAACAGGCCAAAACAGGTAATGTTTTAAGTGAGTTTATCCAAAACTGTCATGCGAACAACCGGGCCGGCTCGTCCAGGCTCAAAGCACAATTTGGGTGAGCATATGCGAGCATATTCATATTCCTGGTCTGAGGCTCCAGGTCCACCAATACCAATGATACCATGTAATGTGATTTCACGTCATGGGCCCACCAAACTAGATATTGGGTCTTCAAAGTCCTGGTCCAGGCTAGCTGATCAAGATTAGGCCTACTTTCTTAGGGACTAAGAAAGCATCATGAGTTGAAATGGGAGACAGAGAGGAAAGTTGAGGAGGCAAAGTTTTTATCATAGGATAACATCCAGCGAAACGAATATTTTCGAAAACTCAATTGCATCGTCCCACCTGGACCACCGCCACTCTCGACGGACGAAGATGGAACTCGACTCTAGATGGATTCTCCTTTTTAAGTGGGTTTTTCCAGAGAAGACAGAGAGATATCGTGAGTGGCGTTGTCGGGTGTGCTTTGGAGAGTCGGTTGCGATGAGAATAAGAATCATGTCCGGACAGAGGCGATCTGGACCGGTGGATCTAGTGAGCCTGCCCGGAGTACTTCAAATCATGGCGGCCGGAACAAAGGTTAAGGCCAGCAGAGTTGTTGAGTGAGGCCTAGTCAACTCGACCGGGCCCGAGTTCGAAGAAGCGTATGGTTCTGGAAGAGCGTTCTGTACTGGAAAGCTTAGCCACAGTTGGAACCGAGTTGGCCATCAATCGTGACCTCAGGGAACTCATTTTCATTTGATTTGACCGGTAATGGTTGACGAAACTTGAGCGTGACATCAATTGCTCACCTGACCAATTAACATGACCATAACTATTCGGTCGAATCATTTGTTGTGCTCCACGTTTATGTCACGGGGGAACACTACTTATAGACCAATCATTTTCTTTGACCGAAAATATGAAATTGGGTTAAATTGAACTTCAAACTTATCTAAGCTCGCGATTCTCGTTTCCTAATAGCTGCGAAAGCAAAACCATATGTAAAAGATTCGGAAGGTCATTACAATGTCATATGAGTCTTCGGATTTCATTTAAGCCGGCCAATCAGCCTCGACCCTGATTGATGTAAGGTGTGTTTGTAAGGGAATGAATTAATGTGTTTCGTGTGTATGAAGTAGAATGACTTTGGGATGGAAAAGTTTGCTGTTTGCTGTCAAGGAAGTGTTGGGAAAAAGAAAATAATATTTGCGGAGAATGCTCAAATAATTTTTCCCGCTACTATTTCTATGAAAATTAAATAGGATATTTAATGAAAGCAGTAAATATGAATAGTTTTAACAACAGAATTTTTAACGTGGAAAACCCTCCAAGGTTAAGGGAAAAACCACGGACCGTAATCCACTTCAAACTTCCACTATGATAAATAATAAGATACAACTTCACCCAAAGGTGGATCTCGCTCTGTCTTCAATTTGTGGATCTGAACCTCTCACAAATTAAATAACTCTAAAAAAATAACTCTCTTTCAAGATATTATTGCTCTGTATGTCACATCTTCTCCGTTGAGGAGAACTTCTATTTGTAGGAGCAAATGCAATCCCAATTGGAATTTGTACGATATAAAAAAATCACGTAGATATATCTCATAATCTCTCGTGATTTTGTAGATATGAGAATATCACTTTTTCCAATCTCCCTTGATTTTCTGAATGTGGAAGATCACGTTGATATATCTCCCGACCTTTTTTATATCTTCTTCTTCTTTTTTTATTTTTCTCCCTTTTTTTTTTCTTTTTACTTTTACATACTCACTACTATATATATTCTACTACAGATATACATAATTGCGTTGGCCTCTCCAATTGAGAGTGACCTATAAGGTATCAAGGACGAAGAAGTTGGAGGCCCGTCACCCATGGCCACGAGTGGATAAGGACACTAAGAATTTTAAAATTCACTACCAACAATTGATATGACTTGGAAAACTTGATCAAATTAGGAGACAGACCGAACCAAGAAACCTATCCAAATTAGGAAATCTACTGAAATTGGGAAACCAATTGAACTAAGAAACCTATTCTCATTAGGAAACTTGCAAAACTTGATCGCGTATCTAAACTAGGAACCCTACCTAAACTTAAAAACAAACTAAAAATCTGATCGAATTAGGAAATAAACTTTAACTAGTAAATCTGCTAATTTCTTTAAATTAAGAAATCAGTCTCGATCTTCAACTCCTTAGGAAACTTTATCTGGAACCCCTTCTCCTCACGGCATCCGTTGGATCATCTCACGATAAAAATCAAACGGATTAGGTTGATTGACGAGGTGGGCTCGTGGGTTGATTCTCCCGCGTCGCTGCCATGCCGAAAGCGAAAGGGAACCAATCGCCACCGTCTACTTTACGTCTGTCTTTAAGCTTTTGGCATCGACGACCACGTTATTAGAGAACGCTACGCAAGGTCTCTCTCTCTCTCTCTCTCTCTCTCTCTCTCCGCCCATTGGACGCATTTTATAATTAATTTATTGCAATCTTGGGAGAGAAGAAAGCATCATCTCGCTCTCGCATGCACATATAATTATAAAAATAAAATAAAATTATAGAGCTTTCTTATGCGTCGGATTAGACACGCTTGACACATCAACGGACCTGCACGCACCCGAAGGCACTCCGACGCCAACATCACCCGCAAAGAAACTCCCCCAGAAAACGATAAAACTTCATTAAAAAAAAAAAGAAAAAAAAAAGCAAAAGGACGAGAGCCGTTTCCCTTAGAAGTCTTCTTCCTCGGCTTCATCGGCTACATCGTCGTAGCCGAGGTCGTCCTCCACCTTCTCCGCCGCGTCATCGGCGATCTTGTCCTCCAGGTGCTCGTACCCCTCCGTCAGGGCGATCCCACCGATTGCCCCGGCCACCGCGCCCACGGCCAGCCCCGTCCCCATCCCCATCCCCCGAACTTGCTCTTCTTCTTCTCCTCAGGCTGCCCGTACTGCCCGTACGCCTGCTCCCCGCCGTACCCGTACTGCGGCGCCTGCCCGTAGCTCGGCTGCCCGTACTGCGGCTGCGGCGGCGGCGCGTTGTACCCCCCGTAGGCCGGGGGCGCCGCCGCGTAGTACGGGTCGCGCTGCTGGGCGGCGTAGGGGTTGCCGTACGCCGGCGGGGCGTACTCCCTCGTCGCCGGGGGGACGCCGTAGGGGGCCGCGTGGTACGGGTCGGGGGCGCGGTAGCGCGGCTCCCGGACGCAGACCTTGACCTCGACCTTGCCGTGGGGGCGGCCGGAGGGGCGCTTCAGCTGGAGGCCGCGCTTGAAGGCATCGCCGAAGCCGGCCTCGTCGAGGACGTCGCGGATCTTGAGCCGGGCGGAGCCGATCAGGGGCTTGCAGTCCTCCTCGGAGCCGGCGTGGACGACGTCGATGTAGAGGGTGGCGTCCTCGATGGGGCCGGGGGGCAAGGGGATGACGAGGGTCTGGTCCCACATCGGGGACGTGTCGCCCTCCTCGTCCACCCGGGTGGAGCACTTGTTGCTCGGGTCGACCCAGAGGACGGCGTAGGGTCGGGTCGGGCCGTGGCGCCAGTTCACGTTCTTGAGGTCCTTGGCCGACGACACGGTCACCTCCAGCTCGTAGCGGGACGCCATTTCCGAGAGCCTTTTAATTATCTCTTTTCCGGTGGTAGAAGACTTAAAGGGAGAATGCGAAGGGACTGGAGAAGGGAGGGTGGTGGAGAGGGGAATTTTATAGGTGGCGTCAAGGACCAAGGTGGGGGTAGATCGGCAATTTGCCCTCGTGATTAGCGATATACTACGAAAATGCCATGCCGGGAATATCCTCTTGGAAAATACGCTAATAATATTATCCGACCAGACCCACAAAAAGAAAAAAAAAAACTCTTGTACTAAGCTCTTCGAAGTTCGAACGTTGCTTCGGCAGGATCGGTTGACGGGTAAATAGCATTATAGCAGTAGGAAAGGGACAAAAAGGGAGGAAAGCGAGCGATGGAATGGCGTGTGGTTATTGGCGAATCTCTGCTTTTTTTCTTTTTTTAACCTTTGGGAATGGTTGGCCCGCGGCCATCACGCGGTGGGAACGCGGCACGCGGCGGGACCGGGTGGGCCGGGCTGGGTGGGCCCGTCTCCCTTTTGAACTTCCGTCGCACGTTGTTCCCGAAAGAGACGGTCCGTCCGTCTCCCACTCCTTCCTTTGAAATTCGAATGAGTGAATCCTCTGTTTCTGATGCTAAAGTCGCGACCGCACTCGAAGTTTTTGAGAAAAATGTTGGGTGCTTGAGTAGTGCCAAGCAAGATGTACATTAATCCATTAAATTAATGGGGGTTGTAAAAAATTATTCTAACCAGCTGGACTTAGCCCGATTAGATATGAGTTAAAAAATTTGAATCGATTCTTATTTTGGTTTGAAATGCTAAATAAATAAAATAAGACAATGTAACTGTTTGGGTACCTACCCGAAACATAATATGGAAACGCTAGTAAACATTAATGCTTCTAGATCGTGAAGTCAGTTGGATTTATCATCCATGTCCATAGCTTTTACCTCCATAACATAGTCTTCAAATCCTAGCAATCAAGAATACCTTCACGCTCTCAACTCTGTCCATTTTGTCCTCACCTCAATCTCCCTCTTCGTCACCACTATTGACTCTACGTATAGCTGTGTCGTTACTCCTAACGAAGCTTCGGCCCAACAAGCTAGCCACCATTGTCAATGACTTCCTTGGCAAATTATCAAGCTGTCAATTGTTCTATTCATTACCGACTTAATTCTACTTTTATTGACTAAATCCAATATATGTCGATAATTTTGGTGTCAACAAGTTCATGATCTATTTAGATCATATTTTGAGTTGAGTCACAATGGGTATACTTCTTCATGCGGGGGTCGAGTCAGTTTGGTCTCGTAACCATCGACTCCACGAATGAGTACACTAGGCCCCACTCTATAATATTTTCCTGCTTCATTCCGGGTTTTCTTTTTTTCTCCACTGCAAATGATTTCAGGATCAAACTCTTCTTCTTGTTGTTTGGATTTCAATTCGAGTTGTTGTGCAAGCATTCTGATGGTTCGGTCACGTTTGTCATTGTTGATGTATTGGAGATGAAGATAGAGAAACTGAAGCTCTGTATGGCAAAAGAAAAGACAAGGAAAAAAAATAAAGAGTGGGGTCCAATTTACATGTGACAATTAATTAATGGACTAATGTATGGCCTACTTGGCACTAGTCAAGTACCCAATGTTGTCTAATATTTGTCGATAATAACGAAAAGGTTGATCATTTTTGGGTGTCAACAAGATTAGGATCTACTAGGGCCACAATGGGCATACTTCTATTTTATGTTTGGGTCATCTCATAGCCATCAACACCATTATAATTAATTGTCATGTGTACACTGACCCCACTCTATAATTTTCTTTTATTCTCTCACTTTCATTCCGGGTTTTCTTTTCTTCTCCCCTACGAATGGTTTCAGGATCAAACTCTATAATTGTTCATATTACACGCTCTCCGATGATTCGTCACGTCTGTCACTGTTGGTGCATTGGAGATAAAGATAGAGAAGTCGAAGCTCTGTACGGGCGGAAGAAAAGAAAAGGAAAAGAAAACCAAAGAGTGGGGTCTAGTGTGAACGCGGTAATTAATTAATGGACCGATGTACGGCCTACTCGGGCACTACCCAAGTACCCAATGGTGGGTTCAAATCCCACTATGGACATTTCATTTAATTTATGGAAGGATCCATGGCCTGCGTCCGAGCGGAAAATATAAATCCCACCCTCCCCCACTGCACGCTTATCGGAAGGGCGATTTTCGCGGAAGAAAGAGCCAAAAGCAGTAAACGCAAACGCTAGCAACTGAAAAAAAAAAAAGAAGTACCATTCGCGTCCCGGAAAACGCTCTTTTCATCTCCTCGCATGAGCTATATTCATCAGTAAAACTCCAGTAGGCCCACCAATCCGATCCAACGCTCGCGCCAATTTACTGAAATTCCAAAAGTGGGGGAAGACTCGTACACCTGAAGTGAGCTGGTTTCGATTTCGCGATTCGGACTTTAGTGGATGTGGACCTCCAGCCCGCCCCGTAGCGTGACGCCAGCTGCGTTGCTCTGGCTTTTCGATGGGGTTGCTGGCGAGCGAAGCGACCGAGGTAGCAGAATATTTGGCGCTGTCGAGAGGGAATTTAATAGGTGGCCTCGGGAAGGTTGTGAATCGACCGGTCTGCCCTCGCGACCGGTGGAATACTGCGAAAATCCCTCGCACGTAACGTTCGCGCGGGGGACCTGGTCGTTTTTCACGGTGATGTGCAGTAGGAAAAGGCCAAGGGGAGGATGGTTGTGGAGAAAAACGAGAAAAGCGTGAGTGGATAAGGCCATGGGAGCGAGTGATGGAACGCTCAGCGGGTGACGTTGGCGAATCTGCCTTTTTTGGTTGCCTTGGAAATGGTTGGCCTGCGACTGTCGGGCGGAGTGGGATGGGACATGGCACGCACAACAACCTCTTGGGTTGGGCCCATCTCCAATCTCGAATTCGGCTTCTGTCGTCTGCATTTGAGATATATTATATTTCGACTCCAGTCTAAGGCATCAAAGTCAGGATGGCCGAGTGGTCTAAGGCGCCAGACTCAAGTTCTGGTCTTCGAGAGAGGGCGTGGGTTCAAATCCCACTTCTGACAATTCCCTTTTCTTTTTTCGTTGGATTTTTAGGTAACGATTTTCGGGGAAGAAAGAGGGGCCAAAACGATAATGCAAAGCACCATTTCCTTGCTTTACGAGCGGAATAAGGATACAGATGATGGACACTTCTCATCGTCCAACGCGTGCGCTAATTTATTGAAAATCCGAAAGCGTGACTCGTGCGCCCGATGTGAACTAATTTAAATTTCTGGGTTTGGACTTTAGTAGCTCGATTTGGTCCTTCCAACTTGCTTCTCGTCTTTTGTTGCTTTGCTTTATTTTTCTTCCTATGCGGCGCGCGCTCCCGATGGGCGAAGATTGGCCCTTTGATCCGTCGTGGCGATGCGGATGTTTTGCTACGCTGATGGCTTTTGCTGTTGCATGAGATCCCGAGCTAGCTTCGGCATCATGTCTTGCCCGCCCCACTTTCTCATGCGCTCCGTCGTTTGTTCTACCTGCGAAGGACATCGGACCAAACGCATTAGAACTTGCGCCCCTATAGTCCCGTTTCTGGTTCATCTTCATCTCAGCCTTAGTAAGCGGCTTTTTTCTGCAAATTTTTGTTTATCAGATGCTTGGAACACCTAGTGCTTATGGAAATCCTCCTGAACATCGGTTGTGTAGAGACGTAAGCTTATTTTAGCTACTTTCAGATTTGCAGGAATAGCATTACTTACTTCCTTCTTCCAGTTCGTTTTGTAGAGCACCAACAAAAGCAGCAAGGTTTGCAAGGCAGTTCCACAGATCATGCCGCCCCAGAGACCCTGAGATGTTGAGCTTTAGTCAGGATAAAGCTAGAATGAGTAAGTGTGATGGATGCAGAAATGTATCAGCTCGGCTGCTAAGAAGCATCGGATGGGGAATAACACCATCACTGCCAGCAAGTTAACCTGGCACCACCTTTGTGTGGGAGGATAGGAAGATGTATTCTATCGTGACATAAAGCTTAAAACATTCAATTCATCATTCTCACAACCAGCAGCCAAAAATGCAGTACTACCAAGCAGATTCTAGGGGAAGTAAATGTTCTACCATCACGCCTAATTCTGCAGTGTAACCCAGAAAAAATCCAAGAGGAAGCCCGAAAAGATAATAACTGCCCAAGTTTATATAGGCAACTAATGCTTGCCATCCACCCCCGACGGCAACACCTGCGAAAGAAATGAAGGTAGGGGTATTTTTTAGTACATTTAAGTACGCAGTGCGACGATGAAGGTCGAAGTACATCGTAGAGAATGAAAATGGAGGTTTTGAACCTGATATGACCGGCTGGACGCTATTTAAGACCATAGTCACTGCGAGCAGATATGCCAGGTGAGACACTGCCTCTTGTAATCTCTTACTGCTTGTGAAAATGATGGAGAAATGGTCTCTTGTTAGCAAAATAGCAGCCATGCAGAGAAGTCCGATTAGAAGAGACTGAAATACCGTCACATAGACACAGTATTTGGCCGCTCTCGGATGTCCCAGCCCCAGCTCGTTAGAAATACGAACGCTGAAGGAAGGATAGTTCGATCAGACACAGTACTCGGACACTTCTAACAAAGGAAAAGACTTTCAGCCTAAAAAAGGAACGAAAATAAAAGACATCGTTTTACTCTTAGCTGCTGTACAGTTCAGTGTTCACAACATGGCCTCTACTCCAACTTTCAGTTCTTTGTTTTTGTGAACAATCCTAAAATTCATTGATTCCAGATGATGAATGCAACCTGAATACCATCGGTACCATTCGAGTACAGATGCTTTCAAAACACTCCATCATTTCCCTCCCAAACAATGACTTTTTCTCACATCTTCATCTCTGATGCTTTACAAAGTCATAAATCGGCGCCTGCTTTGAAGATGTGACAGACAATTCACGAAAGGGAGAATAGGTTAGTCACCTGATGGCAGCATTTATTCCGATGAACAACATAGCTTCCCACCCATTAAAGTTCATGCTGCAGTTTTAAATCCAAGGACGAGCACAGTGAATAAACAGACCAGAAGAACATATGTAGACACAAAAAAAATGACAAAGAGAATGACGTCTACGCCAGTTTGGGGTCCTGATTGGCATGAACTTTCCAGCCTATTATATGTGAAATCACCAATCACTCACCATATAGAAAGGGAGCCAACTGCGATCACAGCATTATCGAGATGACCAGTCAGGATGATCATACTCATCATATACCATATCTCCACGCAGAGCATCACTGCCGAGGCAAGGGAGAGCCTCACAAATGCCCATATGTCCCTAAACGCAGACCACGATGGCCCATTCCAGCCATCTTTGCAAAACCAGAAGACATAAAGAACCTGAGCCACTGTAATTCCCCAGCTCGTAATGTCATATGCAACGGCTGCACCGGTAGTGCCCCATTTGAATACACTAATGAAGAGCCAAAGCAATCCAATGTGTGTGATCAGAGCTATGAACCCAATCCAGGCAAGCGCACTGACCTTGCTCTGGGCTTGAAGGAACTTCTGCGTGGGGAAATTGATGGCAAGCGAGAACAGTTGAGGAATTATTTGGAGCGTGAATTCTCCGGCTAGATCAGCTATCTCGTCCTGTTGGCCCAGGATTTTTAGGATGGGAGTGGCGTATATATAAACAGGTAGAAAGGCGATACATGTGACCGAAAGGATTATCCATGATCTTTGCATATAAATTCCAAGCAAGTAAATCTGCCCTGCACCGAAGGCTTGACCGCAAAGCGTCTCGACTGCACTTCCCATCCCAAGCTGCAATGATTGATTCATAGGACATGATAAAAGTGGAAGACATTGAAGGTCTAAGTGCAGCACACTTTGCAAAACAATGTCTTCTGGATGTTCAAACGGATATAAAACAGCGAGTAGATGCATTGAGACTGTCCAATGTTATTGCGATAGAACTTCGTCAGCTTTAACTTGAATTAGACGAGTAATTGCCATGTAAGTTATCAAGAAAGGCGTATCCTAACAGGCTTATTGATGAAGTTCGAAGAGAAATGAGCTGACGACAGAAGGCATTCTTCATCAATTTCGCAATCTAAAATTTTTGACTGTTCAAGACTCGAGAGTGATTTTGACTGATATACGTATGTCCATATATGCATCCTATTTTCTTTCTATGAGGAGCTGAGCTCGGTCGGACCATATGAACTTTATATTGTAGACGCCATCCTCTTCCTCAACAGCAAGTCGACCATTCACGAAGAACATATAAGCGAATCCAGCATTGCAGAAAACAGTATGTGTGGAGATAGAAGCAATCATCATGGGGCTACGCAGATATGTAGATCAAAGGAAGGTTCTTTTGTCTGTTAAAGCGATCAAGATATGCAAGAAAACTACGTCTCTGATGATCGGCGTGAACTCAAGCGAGGAACGCCAATGCGTAAATCTCCAAACACACAGAACAGACATAAATGCAGCTCCAAAATGACGGCAATTCGGACTCCATTGAGAAAAGGAAAGCTAACCATGAAGCCGAAGGAGAAGGTGCCGATGACCGAGAGAGAGATGGCGACGGCAGAGAGCTCGACATCGCCGATGTGCCCCACAAAGATGTTGGTGAACGAGTTGGTCCCGTACTGGCAGAGAATGTTGAAAGCGATCGGGGCGGCGATCTTCCACATCCGCGCAGTCTCTATCCAGAACACCGTCTTCGCCTCCCGGAAGCTACTTACTGGCGCGTAGTCTCCATCCTCGCCGCCACCGCCGTAGAGGAGCGGCGTCTCCATTTTCACGACCGGGCGTCAACTGGGTTCGATCCTGCGCGTGGACAGGAGATCGCAGTGTCGAAAGTGACGACAAGCTGAGGGGCGTGGAAGGTGTGAAGTTGGGATCGATCCTGTGCCGTGCCGTGCCGTGCTGCTGTGCCGTGATTGCTGTTTCATAGTCCGTTTTCGGCGAATCGGTTGGCAAACGGCCGTTGCGCTTTTACTGGAGTTGGAGCAGACGAAAATCGTGGCGAAAAGAGAAAGAAAGAGCGAAACGAAATCCAAACATTAAGCCATGATATCTGGACGATGCATGCATGCGTACAGAACGAGTTTTAGAGTCGCCCGACTCTTTTGCTCAATGCACCCTGCACTCCCATTCATAGCATAAGAAAGTCCTCATGATATATTTTTGGGGACTCTCCGACCACGATCGAGTCGGTTTGAGCTTCAAAGAGAAATGAATATGACACAGTAAGGGCCAGCGTATCTTCGATATCTCGTACCTCGAATGGCTATTTAACGGCTGTTTGTAAGTTTCCCAGTTTCGGACTATTTGGTATCACGATAATCTTGTTTTTTTCTCGAGATAAATATATTGGAAATTCTAAAGGTATAATTGAGTCTTGAAATTTGTCAAGTTGGTTCAATCAAATCCCTTCCGTAAATTATATTTTATTAAAAGTTTTAGGATTCATGTGCATTTTCACCATAAGTTTTAGAACTTTTAATGTACTTATTCATTTTTTCTTGGTACATAAGGTGTGTATATTGATTTGTTGCCTAGTGTTTCGTTCCTTCTCGCTGAGTACTCAGAGAGAGATGTGGCCGTGACGGTCGGGACCGACCATGGGTCCGGTCGGTCTGCCCTTTTCGTTCCTGTTCCAGATTCCTGATCTTGCGCTTCCGCCAGATCGGAGTGGGCCTTCGGTTTGAGAAAACGGGTTTTCTTGCTTCATGGCTTTCAAGGGGGCCACGTCCATGGGTTTATCTTTCACTGTTTATTAGGTTTTGTCCAAGACTGACGGTCATCATATCCCAACCAATGTGTATCGGGTGCCATGCTCCGTTGCTATTGCCGACTCTCGTGTTCAACATGTGCGGACTAGAGATATCAAAGTGGGTCATATATATAAATCGCTTTTTAACCATATATAATGAGTTCGAGTTATATATGAGTTGGGCTAGCTTTAAAAAAAAATGGGTCATTATAAAGTTGGATGAGATATGAATTTTAAATGAGTTTAGGTTTTGCCCATATCCACTATCCAGTCCACCAAATCTATCTACGGCAGCGCACCTCTCCGAGAAGGACAAGATCTACAGCATCCGGCGACACCGCCTCGCCGGCCACTCCCATTTCGTTCAAGACGTCGTCCTCTCCTTCGATAGCAAGTTCCCCCTCTCTGGCTTTGGGGACTGCGAGCTCCATATCTTGTAGCGTCTTGTCTATTAGGGGTGACCACTGTCTCAGTCCAATTCAAGAACCGATCTGGTTACCAATTCCCAAAATTAGAAATCGGCAATGACCGATCCGGATCTCAACTCTGCACAAGGAATCTACTGACCAGACTGGACCGTATAACTTATTCCTTTTTTATTATTTTTTTCTTCTTCTATTTTAATTAGTTTAAGTGGAGGTTTTGTATGCTTGGCTCCAGTGGGCCACTAGAACCAAGCACTTTAGAACTTTGCCGGAGAGCCACAAGACACTCTTGTTTGATAATGAGGATAAGTTTTCATAGCCTTTTATTGATTTTTTTGTGAAGCCCGCGATATGTCTAGACACTTCCAAGCTTCAATGATTAAATTTTGCCGGAGGGAATTAAATTATTGCAGGACGATGTATGGTAATTTGTAGGTTGCCGAATCCACAAGACTCATCACTCAAAAATCTGTGATTTTGAAGACGAATTAAGTACTCTCCAATTGCTAACGGTATAAGATTTGAATCTGATTGTTATACTTCTTTCGACGAAAAAATATAATTGATGATGCGCTGATTGCTTGACAAATGTATTGTTGTGTAACAAATTCATAGCTTGCTTGTCAACTGAGATGTGCAATTGTGAAAAATGAGCAAAAGAAAATAAATTAGTATGGACTTATTTTTGTTATTATAAAAATGTAAATTGGCTTTCATCAAGCGCAATCCACTATATTAAACCAAAGCCCGAATCCATTTCGTGATTGATGAATGATCCAGATCAAATTTTCACCACCATCTTTAAGCCCCCATTTATAACCCGACCCCAAACTCTCTCGCTAACTTGAAGAGCCAATTTATTATTCAAAAACAACAATTCTAAGAGAAAAATTGCTAAATATGAATCTCGAATCGAGCTAGATGTGGATAGTGAAATGGGTTAATTAGTGAATTTAGATCGCATAATTTTTAATCCGGTCTATTAGTTTGATGGGCCTAAGGTGGGCCAGTGAAGTGGTTTGGGCTCTTTGGCACTAGATTTCGCAGTCATTTTCAATCTCTGTCCCGCGTCTTCCGTCAGGACAATCGGTTTCTTCGCATCAACTCTAGAATTCGTCGACGTGCCTTTCTTTTTCGATGTGCAAGACATACCTTTTGGTCATATCACTCAACAAACGTTGACCATACGGTATCCATAAAGTTATGTCACTCTATATCTAAGCCACCCTGAAGAGGAAATTTGAGATATTGATTTTTTTTTTCCTGTCTAGTCATCTCATTATTTTTAAAATCCCAGTGACAAAAAAAGAATTGGAAATTGCATCAATTCATATTATTTCCATGTATACTATTTGTTTTCGTCGCGATCACTGTAAATGATTAAGTGAAAACTTCCTACCTTTTGTTATAATTTTCAATTAAAAAAAAACCGTAGTTATGGTAACTTCATTTATTATTGGTATGCTCATTAAATATAGGGTTAGTTGCAATCTAAAAAGGGCCGTTATTGTCAGAATGAAGAGGCCTTGTAGCAGTGAAATGAATCCACAAGTCAATGGAAGCATGTGTAATTAAACCATTTCGCTAGTGGCTGTAGACATAGCCCAATATTTTAGGGCCGTTATTGTCAGAATGAAGAGGCCTTGTAGCAGTGAAATGAATCCACAAGCCAATGGAAGCATGTGTAATTAAACCATTTCGCTAGTGGCTATAGACATAGCCCAATATTTAGTCTCTTCGCTGGATTCGAATAGAGTCCTGCTTTTTATTCTTCCAGGATAAAAGAGCAAATTTTTTTTTGTGATTTTATTGAAATAACTAATGACATAAAGGAATTTTGACAAAGACAATTGGATAAGTGACTCCCGTGTTTGAAAATCAGTTGTGCAATCGAATATTCAGGCCTGTTGTAGATCTAGTGACGTTTGCAGCATTTTTTTCATAAGAAGACTCAATAGAATTTGCACATTCAAGCGTTTGAATTATCGAATATTGACTTCCAAATACTTAATGATATCGAATATCAAATGCAGGATGCGTCCGTCCATCTAATTTACAGGAAATTATATATTCCTTCGTATCCAAACCATCCTCATGTCCAATCAAAAACTACGTGAAAGACCCACCTGATTTACTTTAAAAAAAAAAAAAAAAAAAAAGGGGGTAAAGCAATTTACCCAACGGATTACCCCCTGCGAAAAGAGAAGTACTGCACCGTCAAAAAAAGAAAAGAGAAGTACAGCAGAACGCAGCAGATAAAGAGAGCATACGGTAAAAAAAACCTGCCGGCCCAGCCCCATTCCGAGGACGGATTTTTCACCATCGCCGATCGGGTACACGTGCGAGATCACGTGCCCTCCCCCCCCTAAAAATCCCCGTACTATTCATGATCGCGAACGAGCGTGACTCACGACCCGACACGTCCCTCTGACGAGATCTAGCGAGGCGCGAATCCAACGGCCCCGATCGGCCCTCGTTTACGGCGCGCGCTCGGCGATGAGGGCGACGGAAGGAGGGAAGGGACCGAAGGGTTGTGCAGTTTCTGCTGCGGCGGGTGGCGTCATCGGGGCCCACGGTGAGAACTAAAGCGAGATTGACAGCTCGGCAGGCCCCACCCCCAGCATGTACTTCCCCGTTCCGGATACCGCCTATAGCCGGTCGCGGCGGGGCAAAGTCAACTCGGGAACCCACACGTGCGGCCGGTGGGTAGAGACGAGTGCTTCCTTGTTCTATGCTCGCGACGTGTATCCGAACGGATCGAAACCAGATAGCTTCGCTTTCCGATACTGTAGCAGCCTGCAAGGCAATTTTTGGAGAAGCATGAGGATCCTAGATTTCTAGATTTAGGGTGCGCCTACTTGGAAGAAAATTTCACGATGAAAAAATAATTTCTAATGAATTATTTTTCGAGAAAATGATTAGTTTTTTTTTATTTGGTAATATGTGACCAAAAATGTTTTTTGGTATATAAGTTTCATTTGGAAAATGATTTCAATCCCATAACTTTATCTCAAGCCATAAAAAATTCAAACTCGATCAAGTTATCGAGTATTTGGGTTTGCATATGGGAAATATTGGATTTGGATATTGACGTTACGCCACTAATTGTGCGCTTAAACATTCTACAAGAACACAAGCGGTAATTTAGCAAGGTTCAACTAAGTATCCTTACGTCATTAGGAATCCTCTCTCAAAGTTTTCTTTTTTTTTTTGGAATCTTTGAGAGAGGGACTATTTTTTTATGGATAGAGGCTCATAATTGTTTGCTGAATTACGGGGAATATACAATGTAATAATCGAACAAGGAAAGAATACTAAATCCGGAGAATATCCTATAGTCTTCTCCTACCAAAATAAGAGGATCCTGTCGATTTAGTCGACAACATTGATAATAGATCTTTAAATGTTTTAAGTTTTGGGGAGACAGGGTTTACTTATTGTGGTTCAAAGTAAGCATCGAAGATCTTATCCGATACTCCTCCTCAATTTTCTCCTACTTGTTATTCATGTTATATTTTATGTCTATTTATCGAGTTTCGACATTTATCATGTCAAGGTGATTTCGTCCTTGTCTATGTTGCAAAAGTGACCCGCCAGCACACGAGGGGGAGGGTTAAATTGATAAAGCTAGAGATCTAACTTCAATCTCACAATCTCTTTCCCCCAAACGAGCTCGAGTCCTACAAGAAAGCCCTTTGAGCTTTCCCTCGAGAAAACCCTTCGATGATCGAATCAGATTGTGCAAAAGAAGAAGATGAATGTACTCAAACAAAACAAAGCCATACAGAAAGGCGATTCTCCAACCTAGATGTGTTCAAAAGCGAGTTATCGACGCACCTTCTACGCGGTTGGTCCTTATAAATGATTGCCACATGGGCCAACTTGCATCATTAACTTCCTTTTTCTTTTTCGTCCAACATGAACGTCCTATTCAGAGGTCGTAAACGAGTTAATCTGTGCGCTTTAGGTGCTCGCACTTCGCTCTATTTAGAGACGGATTCCGCCTCTTTCCTCGATAAAACGTGGCCATCTCTGAAGTTCTTTCCACCCCCATCGAAAGCACGAAGTCTTCCGGAGTGCAGCGAGTCCCCGTGGCATGTGGACAAAATTTATTCATATCACTGACCATATGTTAAAAGTGACTCATTTCCTACTAGTTTAATCCTTCGGAATAAATGGTGTTTGTGCGGCACGATGAAGCGACAACCTTTGTGTATTGGCAAGGATTAATTAAATCGAAAGTAGCAACTTTGCGTACCGCAAAAACAACATTAGAAAAAAGAAAAAAGAACGGCCCTCGAGAAAAGAAGCTGGAAACGGCCTCCTCCTTGACCGCTGCCGCTCGTCGAATGTGAATCCGAACGGGGGGAAGGAAGTTCATCCAGCATTTCCCCGCCCCGTGTATGTTGCGCGTGCGTACGTACGCGAAAACGGTGTCCCGGGCACGCCGAGTCGGATCTCGATCGCGTAATCGAAAGTCCACTTGACGACGGTGAACGAGTGGGGAATTAGGATGTGGTTTCAGGGGGGAGGAACGGACGCGCCGTGTCGTCCTAGATTACGTAATCGAAGGTCAACTTGGCGATCGATGGGTGGGAAACAGGATCTTCGTTTAGGATTTTCCATGTGTCGATCCCCTAGGAGAAAATCCCTGATTAGCAATCTCCTAAAAATCCAGCTCGAGCTGATCTAGATTGTGGACCACCCGGGTTTAGCAGATAAGGCACTGAGATGTTTTGGAATGTCACGTGATTGTCCATTCAATTAGTCACGAAAATCATTATTTTAAATTAGTAGACTATTTTGCCTCGAAGGAACGCGTAATTCTAAAACCTCAGCCTTTCAAGATGGGCTGTGCGTTGCGAGTCTTCTTCTTCTTTGAAGATAAAAAAATTGTCTTAAGCATTAAGAAAACTGATTATGCTTTAGTTGTTAATCTCAATGGTCATTGACTCGCGTTTCTCTACGACAATATAATAATCCTTTCACCTCGAATGGGGAGGCCACAAATCCTTTGATATTGAGGAAGGGAATTTCTTATACAGACTAGGGCTAAGTGGATTGAGTCAATTACGACTAGTTATTTCATAAGATCCATGCCGGCCCGACGTATGAATTAATAAAAAATGGACGGTTGTGATGGAGTCGAATCAATGTGCCTGGATCTAAATAAGATTTATCCTCAAGAAATGGGTAAATGCACGAATTTGTTATTTCTTGTCACTTGAAAAATTTTCGTGTTCTTTCTATTCAATCATATCTTGTTTATAAAAAAATCGCAAAGCTCCCCATGCAAGTGTCTTTTTCATTTGCCCAAATATAAAAGGCAGTCCACACATGCGAGCTTTCTTCACAACCCCGCACCCCTCTGTCTCCCTCTCACTTTCGCTCTTTCTTTTTCCGAAAGCACGAGTTAGGCTCAACTACACAATCTTACAATTACCCACAATTCGTTCCGTTGATGTACATAAAGTAAAAGTCAATTCATAGCACGATAGGCATGACCCCCAATATCATTCCCGATCGACAGATTGGCACCTCATCGCATCAGGATCAGATCGTTCGATCGCTCGATCAATTGCTAAAGTTAATGTGTTGCATCGAAAGGTCATCCCTTTACCGGCTTTGAAACTAAGTACCACGTCGAGATATTTTTTATATCGTCGAAAGCATAATGAACTTGAAAGTCAAGCTTCTTCGTACAAAATAAGGAAGAAGGGAGTAGCCGACAAATGGATTAACGCATATACCTAAGTCTCCGGATTTTTCCTATAATGCCGCAATTCCGTCGTTACCGGTCCATCTCGCCCACGCCCCGAGTGCGTGTCTAGAAGGAGTGTGGATTTCGTGTGGCGCGACGCGCGCGCGTGGTCACACGCGCGATGCTGCGTCGCGACCTGCGGGCGCTGTCTAACAGCAAGAACAACAGAGAAACAACAAATGTTATTATTATTATATATTTTTTTATTTCTAAAATGTGATAAAGAAATCGAGGGGTCCCACCGGGGATGGAGCGGTGTGACGAGAATGCCCTCCGCCTCCGGTGGCCGCGAGCCCGCCGGAGCTGCGTTCCGGGGGCGATTCGCTTTTCTGTTAGGCAGTCTCCACCAACTCAAAAACCCGACAGCTTTTCCCTTAAATAAAGTGCGTGGGGGCGGCGGAATGACGGAAGTGCCCCCGAGATATGATTTTGGCTTCGCGTACTTGTGTGTGGCTGTGATTAGTGGGCACCGTGGGGGAGAGAGATTGACATGTTAGCTCGAACGGCGACGTCAATTGGTAACGACATCCGAAAGATAAAAAAAAAAAAAAAAAAATCAGCAAAAAGAATTTCGGAATCAAAATGCAAAATTAATTTACCTCAGATGTCGCGCAATGATGTCATCGAGCGATTTCATCATTTCAACCGAGTAACCGATGTATACAATAGTTTCTCTCGTGAAACAGCTCGCTTTCTTTAATATCTAATCTACCTTGAATCTTAGAGAATTAAGATCACAGGATGATTTAGCTCGTCAACGTCATCTTGACATTTCGAGCTATTTGGATTTTCGAATATGTTGAATTAACCAAATTTGACCCAACAATTAATTAATTCTAATCTCACCCTGTTCTCCCACTTCTATCTTTTTTGGGCTTTAAGGTATAATCTTCGCACTTTGTTAATGAAGAAGTCACTACAAGAACATAGAATGCTGATACGTAATGCAAGTCCCAAACGAACCATCAAGGCGATGTAGAGTATGAGTTAAAAATCATTGGCTTTAGAGAATTGCAAAAAATTACTTCAATATATTTGAAGATGAATTAACTCATGGCTAAACTTTATATCAACTCACGTTCATAGTATTGTCATCGAATTATAATTAAGAAAGGTGGTTTTCATCTATTTATGGAAGAATTCCATAATATTTTGCGGTCCCGAATTCAGATTGGTTGTCAATTCTGCAACTTATCCAAGTCTATAGCCGAACATGCCCATACCGTCATTAGAAAAAAAAGGAAAATCCACCCAATGATGTGACAATTTTTGTAGTGGGTACAGAGAATAACCAATGATTTAACTTGTGGGCCCCACTTATCTCCATATCCAATCGGAGCTTACCATACCATCTAATTTGTATATATGTTAACCTATAGTTTGGCGCAGCTCTGGGAAGCAACTCTGGACCTCTAAAGTCCAAGCTGGGGCGCTTGTAAAAAAAATTTTTTGGACCACTTGGAACAAAAAATAGTATCTCAACAAATCCCAAGGCCAAGGTTTTCAGCATTTTGAAAAAGCCTTCTTCAACAATGAATGGATATTTTTATTCGCTTTTCTTGTACTCATAAACTTATTAAAATTTCGCTTTTACCCCAAATGCCCCATTGGGTATCGCAAAACTCAGGTAGTCGCAAGTGACCTTAGACCAATGGCCTCAGGTCTCCGTTGCGATCGACTTGGCCATTGAAGTTATTGAGGTTCGCGCGAGATCTGTTTGTCGAAGGTTGACCAGTTGAGGTCGAGATTTGGTGCAACTAGGGTCAACTACCGGATACGTGGTACGATGAGACTCAATCAACACAAAATCTAATCATCAAGGGTTGATCATCCTAGTTCGAGATCCAATGCAACGGGGGTCGACCAGTACAAGATCTAATTACCAACAACCCACCGGTCGAGCATTGACCGGTGGACATCCAGTGTGACGCGGGTCACCTGTCGACTCTCGCCCAATGGATGGTCGCCTCTAGTCAATGCCAAAGCTCGCCCACTATCCCTACCTTCTTTGCCAATGCTCGCCCAATCGCTTGCCTTTTCTTTTTTAACTTTTTTTTTTTTTACTTGCAAATTACTATAAAATATATAGACCAAGAGCCAATCATCTAAACTCTATTGGGTTTCAACACATTCACCTTCAACCATAGGTTTTTGGAAAATGGCTTTACATCTTCCCAAAGCTCTCCCAAAGGCACCTGGCATTTCAGGGCGAGCTTTATTAACATAATAATTTTTTAAAAAAAATAACAACTTATCATGAGTTACAAATGCCCTAGTGGCTACCTTTCCAACTTGAAAGGGGGAAGTGGGGGGTTCGAATCCTCATGACTCCTACGCCCGCAAAGAAGACAAATTTTTCTTTGCGGGCGCGAAAAGTCCGAAAGTGAGTTAAAGTAGGGCCACCGAAAAAAAACGGCTTCTTTCGAAACCTGCCGTTTAAGATTAAAAGACAAAGAAAATCGGGGAATGGCCATGGCTCGGATTTCGGAGAACGAGATTATATGCGAATGGGGGAGGTGGGGGAGGTTGGGCAAAGAACAACTGGCACGTCCCAATTTTACTAATTTATTTATCTCTGTGTTTCCAGACGCGACACGTGTGGATGGAAAAGGGCTCAGATTCCAATTGCGAGGAAAGTGGTGGGGGGGGGGGGGATAAGACGGTAAGGCGGTTCGGCCTGGTTTTTCTTTAAGTCGCTAACCTATATTTTCTCACGCATAATCTTTTGCCCGCACGCAACCCGCTCCTTTACCGTCCCCAATCGCGCCTCCCTCCTCCGCCACTTGTCTAAATCTCCAGCGTTGTTTTTTTTTTTTTTCTGCTCGAAATTTACACAATTCGATGCCCGGGGGAGTCGACAGGCGTACGATGAAGTGTCCTGTGGGCACGTATAATGAGCGGTGGCGTACGTACGGTGTGAATGTCGCTTGGGGTTTCGTAGAAGGAACATCGCGTCGGACTGCGTGATTACGTGCGATGACGATACCGAATGTCCCGCGAGACCTGTTCCCGCCTTTATTGCATCACCGTTTCCGGTTCGGTTTCGTGTTTTTTATACGGCTCGGTCCCACCGCCGTCTGGATGGAAGTGCTGACGTCACAGCTCGCTCTCCGCCGTCGGGACCGGGGGCTGAGGTCGTCCGATCATCCGCACGGCGGCTCTCATTGACCCTCGGCGCCAGTTTCCCGATGGACCCAGCGAAGGAAATGGCGAGGCCCACTGTTCTTTCTCCCCTCTCCATCTCCTTCGAATTTTACCAACATAACAATTTCTTTTGCTATTATGAAAATAACAATTTATCGTGAGTCATAAATTTTTAAATGAATAGGCTCCACAACAATTTATAACTATTTATTATTATATTTTTCGTGGTCCAAAATATACTATTATTGTTATATAAATTAAAAATCGTCACTCAATCATTTATTCTTCCTCTTTCTACGTGCGCATGCACACCGTGATGCATTAGGACAGTTGTCGCGTCATCGAACCCAATTGAGGCCTCCCCTTCTATCGATGGTGGAACCATGAGGGCGTCGCTCCTCCAGTTTATGTTTCTTTATTGACTAGAGGGTTTGCTTCCTTCACTTTAATTTATGGGATGATAGTTGTTTATTCATCTCTTTTAAGTTTTTATAATCAATCTTTGAAAGGAAGACGAATGATATCGGAAGGACCAATTACTAAACGGCCATGAAAAGATTAATAAAGTTTGTGATTTTTTCCGATTAAATATGTGATTGGCGATGTGACTGCTGATCGCACCACACGTTTCATGTAACTAATCGTTCCACCTAACTTCAATCCCTTTGGCCAAATTAGCTCCAACCCGAGCTCCATCTTCTTTAAATGCGAATTTCAAGGAGGAAAAAAAAGGAGAAGAAGCATAAGAGGAGATTATTGTTTGGGATATTCAATTACCCAAGTCACCGTGTTCCAACCAACCATTACCAGTTCCGGTATTCTTTTTACAAATTTAGTGTAGACCACCCGTTTATCTAGATAATATAAAATGAGTAAGTTTGGGTTTGATCTACGTAGATGGTCCTAACCCAATGTGGTTTGAATGTACTTTGTTGGATTCTAACTTATAATCTCTAATTTTTTATTCGCTAATTGTTGATTGCCTGATCAATTATGCCGACCTCGACGTGTTGGTTTTGACATGTTCATTCTCTGCCATTGTCTTGCCAAACTTTGTAACCTCAAGTTTCAACAATCATATGCTAATTAGGTTTCGTTTATTTTGCGAAAAAATGAATGATTGAATTTTTTTTTATTAAAAATAATTATTTATATCAGTTGAAATAATTAGTTTTTTTTTTTTGTCAGTCCTACTCTAATCCTATTCTATACTCACTCTCAGACTTTTGCCTGATGGCCACTAGGGCGAATCCCAGTGGTTGAAATAATTAGTTAATGAAATATGTTTTCATTATTGATAACAATTTATGATGAAAATATTTTTCATTCATTCATTTTTACAATTAACACAAGTGGCCATTTTCAAAAATATATTTTTCAAATCATGCATTTTTTTTGAGTAATCGCACTTTAATGCGAATTTGATGAAAGAGAGGGTATTGGGCTCAATCCACCAGTTAAATGCGGGTATTGATTATCTTTTACAAGCATTCTCACACTGTTAATTAAAATGGAGACATTGTTTTAATCGCTTAGACAAAATATCGTGCTTATGACGAAGCCCGCTTGTTTTATCACTATGACACGTGTAATTCTTTATGCATCTTTGCCATCTTGACCTTGTTCACTAATCAGTGGACTTGGTAAAATAGTCAATTAGTATTACAGCCATGATTATTGTCGATGACATGATACATATACTATGCTCATTTGACACCATATGACATTTACGTTTCAAGTTATCTTATCACCGTAAATGTAATTTCTAGTTTGCTAAAGATATTATTCCGTGAGTATCATCAAATGAATGATTACCCAAAAAACAAACGATTTTTTATTTTGTAATTTGAATCGACAATATGGAAGGTTGCACAGGTGTAAAGCTTGATAATCACGCATCCGTATCACTGTAGTGGGTTGTATTTTCCACCCTATTAATCATACATAAGTCATGTTGTAAGCAAGTAACCTCCAGTTGTATATGACCAAGTTAAAGCATGAACCTTCAAGGGACCATTTCCATCGAATTATTAAGCGTTTGACTCAAATACGACAAGTCCGGTAATTACAGGCAAGTCGGTACTCATATTAATCTTGAACGCCCCCGCCTGGTTCCTTGCGAATGGGGAATTAGTGGTTACACGTCGGCAGATTGGTGCGAAAAAAAAGAGAAATAAAAAAAAAAAGGGCGCCTGTGACATCGCGCGGGTGCTCATTTTTTTATACGCGAACGTCGTACGGCAAAGGTGCGGGCGGTGGGCAATACGGTCATTTGACGCCGAACGGAGAGAAGATTCTAATTCCATTAGTTTAGGGGTTATTAACCAAAACAAGGTTTTGATCCAGTCCTCATAAAAACTAAAAATTTCCCCAATCTCGTTTACGCTTTTTGGTATCTGCCCAGGACTCCTGGGGCATAAATAATATTAAAATATATTTTTTAATGGCTGGGGCTCGGCCAACGTAGGCGCACATCTCTCGGGCATTTCAGAAATTCCGTGTTCAGACGCAAGGGGGCGGGGGCCAGGGGCGACCGACCGACGCGTGTCCGTGGCCCCGTCCGGAACCGGGAATCGCCCGTCCCCGCGTTCCACTCGAAACCAGCTGTTGAATTTCGAATCGGCGAGCTGCGGGGGACGGTCTTATAGTGACGGGCGGTGACGGACGGCCCCGTCACGGCTCCACTGGCGCCGTCACACGTCAGCTTTGCCCCCTGCCCCATATTGAATTCCGAGGTTCCATCCCCTTCGCCTTTTCATTAAATAGTCCGCAACTGTTGAGTCAGATGATCAGTTGCCCAAACGAAAAAGATCATCTCCCCCGCGGAGGCTCCGACCGTCAACATCCTCACGCGCGCACACGCCGCCGGTCTACCAACCGCAGAGGCTTTCGCCCGACGCCCCTGCCGAATTCTCGCCCCTCCCATTGGTGCGTGCGCCGCACGCGAGGGGGATTCGGGGGCGCGTGGGGTCGGGGTCGGGTCGAGCGACCGGGGTTTGGGGGGCGGGGGGAATTTTTTTAAAAAGAGCGTTCGCGTGGAGCAGATCTGGCGGGCGTAATCGCCGTCGATTCGGCATACGAAATTCTCGAGACGGCCGGGGGAGGTCGAAACGGACGGCTGGGATGGGGAGGGGATAAATGCTTTCGGGAAGACCCGACCTAACATTGCTTGATCAACCGAGAAAACCCAAAACCGGAGAAAAGCTGGGGAGCTAATTGGAAACTGCCCCCCCATTATAATTATTATTATTTTTTCAACAAAGAATCAATTCAACACCATAAAAACTGCTCTCTCTCTCTCTCCCCCCCGCTTTCTCTCTCCTCTCTTGCGTTTCTCTATGTACCAACTCTCGTAACTCCCCCCATCTATTCTTCTTCATAAGCTTTCCTCGGTTCCTCTGGGAGGAGAGAGAGAGAGAGAGAATTAGGAGACAGGCGGTAGAGAGAGAGAGAGAGAGAGAGAGAAGCAGAATGTCGTCTGGCTTCTCCGGCGGGAGCGGCGGCGGGGGCCCGGAGTTCTACGCCGGTGGGATGAGCGCCAGATCTATCGCCAGCGCCATGAGCTCCGTCAACGGCAACGCCGCCTCGCAGTCCCCCTTCCGATCGCAGCCGCAGTTCGGGGCCGGAATCTTCCTGGAGCCTAACTCCCAGATGGCGCCGCAGCCGGCGCAGCCACCGCCGGGCCTCGTCGGCAAGCGGACGCTCATGGAGTTTCAGGCGCAGCAGCAGCAGCAGCAGCATCAGCAGAACCAGGCCCTGAGCAACCTCATCTTGCGGTCCGTGAGGTCGAAAATCTCTCCGCGGGCCTCGCCGATTTCGCACCTGGACTTCTCCGCGGCCGTTTCTTCCCCCGACGTAATGTCTAGCTTATCGGCGCTGTCTTCGCCGGCGGGCTTCTCCGCGCAAAGGTACGGCCTTCCTCTCCTTCAACAGCTCAGGCCACAGCCCATTAACCTCGGTAACGGGGCGATCCACATGAGCAATCAGGCTCTGGGGGGAGTTTCGTTCGCGAACGTGCTCCAAAACAGAGCGAATCCTCACCAAGCGGAGCCGGAGAACAAGATGATGAATCGTCTGCAGGAGCTCGAAAAGCAGCTCTTTGATGACGACGAGGAGGGCGACGGGGACGCCGTCTCCGTGATTACTAACACTAACAGCGAGTGGTCCGAGACGATTCAAAATCTCATAAGTCCCGGTCAGAAGCACATATCTCCGTCGCCGACCTCGTCTTCTTCGTCGTCCTCGCCTTCGTCTTCATTGTCCGTGCCGTCGCCGGTATCCATCTGCTCGAAGCAGTCGCTAATGGAGGCCGCGACGGCGATATACGAGGGCAGGGCGGACGTGGCTTCGGAGATCCTGACGCGCTTGTCTGCGGTGCCGAACCCCAAAGGTAATTCGGAGCAGAAACTGATGGAATACATGTTGTCCGCGCTTAAATCGCGCGTGAGCCCTGCCGATAACCCCCCTCCCGTGGCGGAGTTGTTCACCGAGGACCATGTGTCGTCGACTCAGTCGCTTTACGAGCTGTCTCCTTGCTTCAAGCTCGGTTTCATGGCTGCCAATCTCGTGATTTTGGAAGCTGCATCGGAGCAACCCTCCACCAACAAGCTCCATGTAATTGATTTCGATGTTAGTCAGGAAGGACAGTACATCCATCTCCTCCACGCGCTGTCCACGCGTCAGGCGGGCATTCAACACACCCTCAAGATCACGACGCTCGCCGATAGCTTCAACGGGGAGGATAGGCTCGGGATGGTTAGGGATCGGCTGAACGAACGCGCGGGCAAGATGGGAGTTAGGTTAGTATTCAACATCGTGAGCCAGAGGCTGAGCGAGCTGAGCCGCGACTCGCTGGGCTGCGAGCCCGACGAGGTGCTGGCGGTGAACCTGGCGTTCAAGCTGTTCCGAATGCCGGACGAGAGCGTGTCCGTGGAGAACCCGCGCGACGAGCTCCTCCGGCGCGTGAAGGGCCTGGCCCCGCGGGTGGTGACGCTGGTGGAGCAGGAGATGAACGGGAACACGGCGCCCTTCGCGACGCGCGCGGGGGAGGCGCTGGCGTACTACGGGGCGCTGCTCGAGTCGCTCGACTCCACGGAGCAGCGGGACAGCCCGGGGCGGGCGAGGGCGGAGGAGGGGCTGAGTCGGAAATTGGGGAACTCGGTTGCTTGCGAAGGTAGGGACCGGGTCGAAAGATGCGAGGTGTTCGGGAAGTGGAGGGCCCGCATGGGGATGGCTGGGTTCGAGCCGAAGCCGATGGGTCAACACGTGGCCGAATCAATGAAGGCGAGGCTCCGCAGTGGGAACCGGGTCAACCCGGGATTCACGGTGAAAGAAGAGAATGGTGGGGTTTGCTTCGGCTGGCTCGGCCGAACACTCACCGTCGCATCCGCCTGGCGTTGAGCTCCACTCGCTCCCCCTCTCCCCCTCCCCCTGCGCACCCACTTTCCCGAAAAAGTATTAACCAAATTGATATACGTATGTTGTATGTTATGTGCTATGGATGGTGATGGCGATGGCGATCGCGATGGCAAAGGTGATGGATGATGATCATGACGAAGACGAGGACGACGAGGACGTGATATCTTATAATGTATTGTTTTCGAGATGTTTTTTCTTTCTTTCTTTTCCTGAGAAAATGGGAAAAAGAAGAAGAGAATCCCATTCCCCCACCCAAGCAATTGAGTAATAAAAGAAAGATGTTTGGATTTGAGGAAAAAAGGAATTCCCGTGCATTGCATTCACTTCTTGCGTTATTCGTTTTGGTTGTGTATTGAATTCTTGTGCGCACTCTTTCCTCCCCCCCGTCGATAGCTGTTGTTGGTTGGGCTCCACCCGTCACATCATTTCTTGGGGTTCATAGTTCGCAGCTTAGCTCGAGCTCCATTTCGGCTCTGTCTTTAAGGAGGAGAGAGAGCGAGATGGAGAGAGAGAGAGAGAGAGCATGTCGTGCATTATTCTATTTGCATCGTCATTGTGCACTTCCGGTTTTACCCCCCTCCCAAGTGATTCACGCCGGGCATAAGGAGGCTGCCTTCTTGCTTAGCCTTTTCACACGTGCGCGTGTTCTTTCTTTTTCAGGTTTCGAGGGTCGTGTGCGATTGGGGTGTTTCTCGCGTATAATTGTGGGCAATAACGTTTGCTTGCTAAACCTTGGATTAACCGGGAATTCAGGAAGTGTGCTAGAACCCTGTCACCAAGTGCTCGTGTATCACGATATGTATCGCGTATATACCATTAATGATAATGGAAACATAATTAAGTCTAATCTCGTGAAAGGATGAATGTTTTACTCAAGCATCGGATCTTAATCCTACCTCATTTTGTGTTGGATTCGGAAACCTGGCATGAGTCTAATTAGACTGTTGGGTCTTTCTCGTGGTAGTAAATAATGAAAGTGGTAATGCTGAGGTGATCGCAATAAAGATGTAATATTGTCTGAAATTTTCGAATATTCTACTCATCGAATTGTGGGTAAATAGTCTCTCTTGATAATCATACTCATTTATATAGAAAAAGAAAATCACTTACAATGATAGGGGCAAACTCGTATCGGGGTGTGAAGTATGAAGTAAGAAGGTAAAAAGGGGTCAATGTGTAATTTTGCCCCTTCAAGGGAATAGAAGCTTTTTTTTCCTCTTGTCTGACGAATGGAAGCTTAACATAGAGCGATTTTTCTTACAAAAGTCTCAATTCCCATCTTAGAATATTCCATGTTTTTACAAGACCTGAATATGTGGCCCTCTTATAATGGAAAATTCTTGATCATTGACCGGGTTTTGAATGGACAAACAGCCTTTTATTCTCGACTGAGGACATAGCCAACCTACTCCCTCACGCTCGCGATGTTTGGTTTTCTTGGCCAGGACGGTTCTTGTCGGCATATGTGAAAATAATACTCGGGACTAGGAAGGGGTCTCTGAATGTGTATCGAAGCTGTGTGACGCTTTCGCGATTACCAGCAGAAGAAAGAGCCGAGAACTATATATTCTAAGCAGGGAAATGTTTATAATAGAAAAGGGCCTATTGACAAATTCAAGCGTGGACATTTCCTCGAGGAATCTTCGATGGCCGCGCTCCAAAGAGGCTTATTCTTCGTCAAAGGAAAAAAAAGAAAAAAGGGAAACTATAAACAAGCATCCTCAAATGTGTGAACGGGGCATGTTTAATTTCTTTGTAAATAAAAAGAAGGTGGGTTATTGCATTCTGAGCTATTTAAATTCGGGAAATTAATTACACATGATTTGCTCATATTTTGGATATAAAAAATATAGAATTCCGAGTTTTCCGATGGTGGGGAATGTTTGCTAATGATGAGGAAATTCACCCTAGTAAAATAGACTCGGTACAATAAAAAAATAATAATCTGAAGGGTTACCTAGTAATACTTAAGTAATTTGAAGCTTTCGTACTTCATAGAAGAGATGCCGTGCGAGGAAAGTTGTCAAGTGGAGAAAGTTACACGAGCGAATGTTTGCTCTCCTCGACAGCGAGAGTATCTCGATTTAGGGTAAAATTGACTCGATCAACCTATAGAGATCATACTAAATCACATCCATTGATCGCCTAATGGAGTATTTCCACCGTCTATGCAGTCAATGATTTGTGATTGCAATAAATCTGGCGAAGGAACTTGTAGCTCTGCGGTGGTGGTCCAATAGAGTCCATTTCACACATATCATCTTCGTAATTACTGGTCAAATCGGGAATTGTCGGAGTCACGTTAAACTGGGGAATAAGGTCTGCTCAGATTTTTCTGCTTCTCTTGATGGGTTTGACGGGAATTAAGGTAAAATCATGCGTTGACTTCGATTTCGTTCAACGGTTAGAAATAGAGTCGAGAAAAGCATGCGTCGGTGTTGAGGTTTTGACTCCAACAAGGATGGCAGCAAAATTTGAATTCGCAGGGCATGTTTCATGCGAAGGCCACGATCGAAAATGGGGAAAGACCAAGCGTGAACGTGCGTTATGTCCTTCCTAGGAAAACAATTCGACAAAAAAAAAAAAAAAAAAAGAGAAAGGAAAAGAGAGGAGAAACTATATCTAGATTCTCAGGGTGATGGCTGAATCTCTAAATTTAATGTATATTTCATTTCTTTGATAATCCGGATTTTTTTTTATGAATTTCATTAAATAAAAAAACTCAATATTTAGGACAAAATGATTGAATCTGTCCTAAACCTAGACCTTCAAACAAGTGGATTGAGTCAGGTTGAAAATAGCCTGATCTAAATTGATCAATTTAACTTGTATTTAATCATTTGCATATAATTGAAATCAAGCGATTCATACTCGATCCAACACATATCCAATCTGACTTATATTGCTAAAATACTTCTATATTTAACTCAGTTTAGGAAACTCGTACCCAAATTAAGGTAAAAGCACAAAGCGAGCGAGCCCGAGGTCCACGGAGGGCAATAGAGAGTTATAAAAGTGAGTTGGGTCTAAGTAAGTTGGGAATTCATTTAACACCCATATTAAACTCATTTATGACTCACGGAGTTGGCTCTAAAACCATCACGACTCATCTATTGAATATAAACAACCCATATAAAAACTCAGTTTATTAAATATGGGTTAAAAAATGAGTTTATGACCAACTTTGATAGGTTTACTTGCTAATTAGATCCAAAATATTTCAATTTTTGCAATTTACATAAAATTCTAACGTAATTATTCTAGTCATTTTCACTAAGGACTTTGACATCATAATTTAGTCATTTTAGCTATTTTACATGGCACATTGCCATGTCATCGAATAACTCTACGACTGATTTAGATAACTTTTGCTTGGTATTCACCGAACACTTGCACCCATAATTTTGGTCCATACACATAGGGATCTACTCATCACGTGTATTTGGCGCAAGAGAAATAAATGCATAATCATGAGGGGATGCCCCATACGCGATGTTTAAATAAAAGATGGGGAGCAGTCGCCGTGTCCGAAACCCTAGAGATAAGGCCGGCAGCGCCGGTTCTCATGATGAGATGAGCCCTTTCATGATTATACAATGTAGCACCAGAGATTAGGTGAACTCAAGTATGCGTCTTTCTGGCCAACCACTTAGTGCATGTCTGGTTGGAACTTGGTATGTGTTCGGTTGGTCAGTTCCTACGGGAGCATTGCAAGAAGTATGTCGACAGATGCAAAGAGAAATGGGTCACGCATCCATTACAAATTAGCTAAGTAGACGTACGGACGTCACGCATGATATCAGAGCAAAAATCCTCGTAATAAAAATCTCTCGGGGCCCTCGATTACTTCTCAAACATCTTCCATTAGCCTTCTCTCACGTGAATAGCAATATAAAAAACCTCCTTATTTACCTGCAATAAGGAACGTTATCCAGCGGGACGGTGATGCGTATCTTCTCTACTTACAGTGAGCGAATCGTATTATGGCGTTTCAACATGAAACCCGACGCAACAAAAAGGAAAAAAAATATTACGGAATCGCCCAATCGATCCTTCCGCTAATAATTGCGAATTATAAAAGGCGCATACAGGGTCATTGCCCCCCTGCTCGCGAGTGGACGATCCACAGGACGGAACACGACACCGAGATTCGTTAGAAATAATAATCGACAAGGCAAGTCAAACCGGGGAGGGCCCCGCCCGTCCGAGTTTCGATATCGCCCGAAGATAAAAATTCCTTTCTCTCGGGCGGGTGAACGGGAGAAAAAGAGAGCGGAAAGCAGGCGAAAAGTGGAGGAGAAAAGGGGGCGAAAAAGGAGGCGTAGCGTCAAAGCCGTCTTGTATCCCCCGTCCCTCCCTCACTCCCTTCGTCGTTTTGTCCGAGCTCCTGGGCAGCCACATGCGGATGTGCCCCCGCCTCGGCATCTTGCGGGTGGCGTTGGACTTCGAGTCGATCGGGCGGGCTAAAAGAAGAGGAGGAAAGTCAATAAAGCGCACAGAGAAGCCTTGGACTCTCTCTCGTTTCCTAGGGGTCCGGTCCATATTCGGTTGCCCCTGTGCGAGCTTCGATTCCAGCGCCTTGCGTATTCGCGTCGATTTGGAAAAGATTGAGCACGATGGGTTTGGCATGTTGGGTAGGTGAACTCCCATGTGCCGAACTCGAATTTATTGGTTGGGTATTTGTCCTCTCTCTTGTTCAGTGGAGAATGTGATCAAATTTGACAAGCTATCGCTGCCCGCTGGAAGGAAAAATCACTTCGCCTTTTTAGGGTTTGGAGCAGTTTCCCTTTTTATGGAAAGAACAGTGAAGTGATCGCGCATTATAATCAGCCCTGATGAGAGGACCGCGATATGGATGATTATCGGGATAGGAGGCTGTTGGGGCGACCTCAAGAAAAGTCGCGCTTGCGAGGATTCTGACCGGCGCGAATCATTCCTTGTAAGGGTGTGGTTCTGTTTGGTTGAGATGGTTCTCGAATCAAATGACGAATTGGTATATCCCCATCTTTTGTTCGGTGGAGAATGTGATCAAATTTGACAAGTAATTGCTGGCCGCTGGAAGAGAAAATCACTTCTTTTGGGGTTTGGAGCAGTTTCCTTTTTTATGGAAACAAGCTGCCTTGTTAAGAGAACGGTGGAGTGACTGCGCATGATAATTCACGCCTAACGAGAGGATTGGGATTGGATGATCATCGGGAATAGGACCACCTCAGGAAAAGTTGTGCTCGCGAGGGCTTTGACCGACGCAACTTGTTTCATTTGCTAGTTGAGAGTGCCAAATCGGTTGTACGTGGTGTCTTCCCAAGTCATAATTAGTACTATGAGAAAGCTTTGTCGACTCTTCCCAAATGAAAATTTATTAGAAAACTCCCGGCCATTTGGTCGTGCAAAGTGCGCCTACTTAATTCGGGAGTATTATATAAAAAATCTTCTTGAGATCATCTATACCAGAGAAGAAGGATCTGTCCAAATGAGGGATTCCGGTGATTCTCTGCTAACGCATTAAATAATTTGGATGCGTTCCTTATTTTAACGTATCGGTACCTGCACACCTCATATTCAACAATTGAAATTATATTTTTTTCTTACCTAGAACTAAGCAATACACAACTTAGTTTTACAACCTATGGTCATATAAAAAAACTTTGAAGAAGACCTCTTTGATTGTGTTCTTCCCATTCTAATCTTTTGGAGCGATGGATGATGGAGTATGGGGATTGCCATGTCGAAACAATTGTACCGGGCCCAATATCGAAGAGAGGGCTCGACATAAGGCCCACGGGCCCAACAATCCCATTACGAAAATCGAGTATTCGAATCTAACGGCGGGCAATCCACGACCCGATGCGACCCGACCCATCATCATGCCCGGCCTGCGTCCAGAAAACCTCATCTTCTCCGAGGACGCACTTGCAGGACTGAAGCCCGAGTTCAGCAGAGCAGACGTCGAAAAATGGTGGCGTCGCTGAGGCTCCCGTCCCTCGCCTACCTATTCACCTCGCCCTCCGCCGCCCTCGGCCGCCGCTCCAAGGCCGTGTTCCGGCGGGCCCACCACCCGCGCCCCCCGCCGGCCGCCGGCTTCTCCGCCCAGAGCACGGCCGCCGTCCCTCCGGCGACCGAGGAGCGGGGCGGCAAGCAGAAGTCGCGGGGCGAGGATCGAGCCGTCACGCCGAGGTCGCAGGACTTCAACGCCTGGTACCTCGACGTGATTGAGCACGCGGAGCTCGCCGATTACGGCCCCGTGCGAGGGACGATGGTGATAAGGCCGTATGGTTACGCGATTTGGGAAGCTATTCAGGTGTTTTTCTCATTTGGTGGACTGTTTTTGATTGCTTCCTCTGTCTTGTTTGGGGGAATTTGTTGGAATTTTTTTGTAAAAATGGTGCAAGTGTTGATGGCGATTCTCTTCGGAATGCAGGATTATCTGAACGTCAAGTTCAAGGAGACCGGTCACAGCAACATGTACTTTCCACAGGTCTGGTTATCGACTCGTACTCTGGTTATTTTGATTGACATTAATCTGCGGTTGCTTTTAAGGATTTTCTAGATAGTTTTGTTTATAGTACTTCTCTAGGTTTGCTTTGTAAAGTGCGTTTTTCTTCTGATGGATACTGTGCTGTGGTTCTAGTTCATTCCATACTCATTTATTGAGAAGGAAGCTAGTCATGTTGAGGGTTTCAGCCCAGAATTGGCGCTCGTAACGGTCGGCGGCGGAAAGGAACTCGAAGAAAAACTCGTGGTACATGAATTTACACACCATCATTGCTTTTCTATCCCCCTTTTGATTCTCATTCCCCCAAAAGTAGTCAAGATATGCCGATACGCAAAGTAATTTAAACTCACGAAGTATCGTGGCCTGAGTTTTGGCTTTGATTGTTGCGCTTCCTGAGGTTGTGGCAGGTTCGGCCTACTAGTGAAACCATCGTGAATCACATGTTTACTCAATGGATTCATAGTCATCGCGATCTTCCTCTCATGATAAACCAGGTGAGAGATTTTTTTTTTTTTTTTAGCACAAGCTTTTTATGTTTCAGGTATTCTTCATGGAAGTTGATTATCAATCTGTAGAAATGTTTCTTTATTTCTTATGTCTTGCCATTAACATTGTCAGTGGGCAAACGTCACAAGATGGGAGATGAGAACTAAGCCATTTATTAGGACTCTTGAGTTTCTGTGGCAGGAAGGTCATACTGCTCATGCAACTCCTGAAGAGGCTGAAAAGGAGGTTTGCGCCTTTTCACACTATTCTTGATGCAAGAGCTTAGTCGTCATCTTTTATTAAAGGGGTTTTTGATGCTCAATCGCAGGCTTTACAGATGATTGATGTCTATACAAAATTCGCTTATGAGCAAGCTGCAATACCTGTTATTGCAGGTCGGAAATCAAATATTGAAAGATTTGCTGGTGCTGATAGGACATATACAATAGAGGCTATGATGGGGGACCGCAAGGCTCTGCAGGCTGGCACGAGTCACAATCTTGGACAGAACTTCTCTCGAGCATTTGGAACACAGGTAGGCTCATGCTTGTTTTCGGGCATGCTAATGCGTTTCTTGTTGGCTTTGTGATATCGTTTTGCTGTTTCTGTGGTGTTGGGACACGCTATTGAGTATGCATACCCTTGATGCAGTGGGGGGTGATTCTATAGTAGTTAATGTGTTTTCACTTATTTACCACCTACGAGAACTTGCGATACTGTTTGGATTTAATTGGATCTGTGTTACCTGGTGCAGTTCGCTGATGAAAATGGCAATAGGCAGCACGTGTGGCAGACTTCATGGGCTGTCAGCACTCGCTTTGTTGGGGGTATAATCATGACTCATGGAGATGATGCTGGCCTAATGCTTCCTCCAAGACTGGCACCAATACAAGTAAGTGCAAAGGCCTCTTAGTGTTGCAGCTTTGAATATTTTATCCTACCAGACATTTAGTTATTGAAAGAAAGCAGAAAAGGAAAAGGTTAGTTGAGCGGTAGACTTCCAGTGTCTGCAAAATTCGAGTGCTCTTGAAAGTATATCTTTCAAAGTTTCTTGTGTAAAGCACAATTAAACAAGTTAAATATAATTGAGCGACAAAATTATAAACAAGATGTACTCGCTGCAAATCTGCCAATTTCGGCTGCAACCCATCATCCCATAATGGTCCAAAATGAATCCTCATTGAACACTGCCTGATGTGGATTTAGGATGTATCTTCCACATGCAGTTTTCTATTTACATGAATGAAGTACAATTGTTTGGAACCAAATCCTAGACTATCTTCAATTGATTATGGATATAACTAGTCCAGTGGCATCACATGGAGGGACTTTCTCGATCGATTCTTTATTTATCTTTCATCATGTCTTTCATAGAGAAGTACAATTGTTCGGAACCAAATCCTAGACTATCTTCAATTGATTATTGGATATAACTAGTCCAGTGGCATCACATGGGGGAACTTTCTAAATCGATTCTTTTGTCTTTCATCATGTAAATTTCGTTGTTCGTTAACTTGTCTAGTGGCATCACGTGGACGGACTTTCTCGATCGATTCTTTATTTGTCTTTCATCATGTAGATTTTGTTGTTTGTCATTTACTTACCTTTTCTCTTCATCAGAACATTGGCTGCATGTTACATTTTGCTCACTAGTTCAGTTCCTGTGTCTGGATTCTCCCAGGTGATAGTCATACCAATATATAAGAAAGCTGATGAAAAATCCGGAGTTATAAGTGCTGCTTCATCTGTAAAAGACGCTTTGCAATCGGCTGGGGTCAAAGTTAAACTTGATGACTCAGAACAGAGAACACCGGGATGGAAATTCAACTTCTGGGAGATGAAGGTTTGTTTTCACTTCTAAATCATTGTTCAAAGTGTAAACCTAAATCATTGTTCAAAGTGTAAACTTCTTGTGGATGGTATTTTTCCTTGCCAAAGCCTCTGCATCTGCCATTCACTTGTGGAAAAATGGACAAGCCTCCTCCTGCTTGTGACCTTGGGAGACTTGTATTCTATAAGATATCATTGTGTTTCTTAAATCCCATTAGAAACCTGGTTTTGCATTTCACCTTGCATCAGGCCTTGTTCTTTGCTTGGAGAGAAAGAAATGAAAGTGTGCGTCATGTTAAATAATCACCATTTTATTGCATAATATGAAGGGGCATGCGTTTTCATTTCTCATTTTCAAAGATGAGCAGTCATCCACAATTCTGTTACTGGATAACCTAATAACTGCTCTTAATGGCACAGGGAGTCCCTCTAAGGATTGAAATTGGTCCTCGTGATGTTGCAAGTGGGAGTGTGGTTGTCTCCAGGAGAGATATTCCTGGAAAGGAAGGAAAAGTTTTTGGAATTTCCATGGAACCAACTGTTTTAGAAGCTTATGTCAAAGATAAGTTGGATGAGATCCAATCTTCTCTTCTCCAGAGGGCGAAATTATTCAGAGATAGGTGCATACTTTCGCTTTAGCCTGGCATTGCTTGAGTTTCAAACTAAATGCACAACCTAAAACGATCATGGAGATTGGGAACTTTCACTTTGATCTCATGCTCATTCTGGAGAAACTGCATTACTCCACGTTGCTGCATGTTCATAGTCTACTATCTGCTTTCGATTAGTCATTATGGTTGTTGCACCAAAGTTGCCAATGATAACTTTTGTGATTGACTTGGTGCAATGATAATTTTTGTGATTGACTGATTTTCATTCAAATAGGAAACACCAACGTGCAATCAGAATTGTCATATTACCTTCTGCTCATCTAGTTAGTGCTGAGCAAAAGTTCCAAATACATGGTACCTCAGTTTAAAGATTAAACAAATGACGACACTTTAATTTATGAAATAGATTACTAAAGTATCATGCCTATGGTTATAGGTTTAGAATCAAACAAAAGGGGATGCTTTTCCTTTGCAAATCTTGTGTTTAGCGGTTATCTTCGTCTCCTGCAATATCATTTCTGTTCAGGTTTATTCAAGTGGTTGTATTTAAAGGAGCATTTACCTTGTGCAGGAACATTTTGGATGTGAGCTCCTACGATGAATTGAAAGAAGCAATTTCCCAGGGCAAATGGGCAAGAGGCCCTTGGTCAGCAAGGTATCTTGTGCTATCATCTTTTTCATGATGGTTCTCTTTTTTGTACATTCGTTCTCTTTTGCTATTAGCAAGCGCATTTGCTGGGCTTCCTAATACCATGGCTGGCATATGGCTACAGTGACCAGGATGAGTTGAGAGTAAAAGAAGAAACTGGGGCTACAATCAGGTGCTTTCCTTTTGACCAGCCGGAAGACATCAAGACATGCTTGATGACGGGAAACCCAGCCAGTGAAGTTGCTATATTTGCAAAGTCATACTGAAGATTTTTCAAATCTTCGGAGAACTTCTTATAAAAAATACAGGTTGGATTGGCTGAAAGAATGTGCAGCCCTTGTTGTAACGCATCGCATCGGGGCTGCTGCTTGTTCAGAAATGTTTTCAGCGGGCGGGTTAGTTTACAGAAAATCTTCTCTTTGTGCATTAGAGATGGTCATCGGTAACTGAAATTTTTTTGCCCCTTTTGTTGTTAAGCAGATTTAATTCTATCACAGCTTCCCCCATTTATGTATTTATCCTCTTTGCTATCTATCCATGAAGCTGCTTGTTTGGTCTTGAGGTTTCTTTTTGGCACAGTAGACTTTGTACAAGCTACATTAGTACTGATAGGATCAAATCAGCGGATGCACACTCACAACCACAGGCGCAGAGGAATGCAATGCGATGACAACACAGAAAATGAAACTCAGTTTTGCTTGATACACACTTCGTCCCCATGTCTAATTAAAACTAATCCATCGCCAGGTAAAGCTGAGGGACTCAAAATGCAGGTTCTGTCCCATACCGATGGACATACTATGGCAACTTCGTGCCTCATTTTTCTAGGCTCATGCTCACAAGAGCATACTGGGTGCATCTTATGTACTAAGGATGCAAATAAAAAGGTATTCGAGAGCGCGAGACATGTCACATGTGGGATCCATTTTGAAAACCCCTCTCTTCTCTCCTCTCTTCTGCCTCCCCTGCAAGCTCTGCCGCCCCCGCCCCTCCCTGGGCCACACACCAAAGCACGCTCTCTCTTCGTTGATGCGGACGAACAGCCGGCCACCTTGACCTCCGTGGCAACCACCTCCTCCGACGTGTACGGGTGCTTGATTCGCCACAAGAGCTTCCCCACCGGGGCCCTTGGCGGGCACAAGTGGTGCCACTATGAGGTCCCTGCTGCCGCTTTGATTGCTAGCGGGGTGAGTGTCTCAGAGGGCGTGGGGTCCATGCACACGTAGAGCCAAGGGCATCGCAAGTTCGATCTATGCATCTTGGCGCTCCCGGAGTTCTCCCCCGGGTTCGTGGTCTTTAGTAGCATGGAGGATGAGGTGGATAGCCGACACCCCTCCAAGAAGCCTCGGTTCCTAGTGCCGGTGAAGACAGAAGCTACTTGAAATGGCTTGGATCGAAAACGCATAAAATCCCACATAAAAAAAATGACAATCGGAATCAAAACGGGAACTCGATTAAGTTTCAAATAGGAATAAAGAAATACTAGAAACGATTGTTTTTGTTCGTCTCCTCTTGTTTGTTGGAAAAAGTGGAGTTTTTTTTGGGGAGAGAGGAAGGTGTATGCATAGCTTCAACCGCGGGAGAAGAGAGGAGAGAAAGTGACCGTGCTGGGGAGGCAGAAGAGAGAGAGCGCGTCCAGCGAGAAGTGAGAGGGGAGGGAAGAGTTTTCAAAAAGGGTCCCACACACGACACGTTTTGCGCTCTCAGGGGTGCATGACAAATCAAAATTTCTATTTTAGAAACAATTTTTCTATTCCAGGGCTGCTTTTGGAATAAGAATCCGTTTGATAAACTTATTCCGTTTTTATTTTCTAATAGATTTCTATTTCAAAAATAAGTTTTGAATAGAAATCAAAAGTAGAAATTTTCTAATTCTCTATTTCTAGAACGTAAATGAGAAATAAAATTTTTCTCATCGTTCGTCAATTGATCCTTCATCCGTTGCCGCCGACCACCGTCCGTCGGGCGTCGGTCGCCCGCCCGCCGCCCCCACCACCGCCTCCGGTCGCCAAATAAATTATTTTTATAAATATCATTTTAAAATGAAATTTATTCCAATAAATAAAATGATATTTATTTTTATTTTTACGAATAAATATTTATTTTACAAATAAATTAAAAAAATCCTTAAAAATAAAATATTTTTAAAAATAAAATGAATAAATTTTTATTTTTAAAAATAAATAAATATCATTTTAAAAATAAAAATTAATTTTTAATTTTTATTATAAAAATTATTTTATTTTTAATAAATAAATAAATTTATTAAATTTATTTCGATTAAATTTTAATAAATAAATTTAATTAAATATCATTTTATTAAAAATAAAAATAAAAATATTCATTTTATTCATTTAAAAATAAAAATAAATTTATTAAAAATAATTTATTTATGATAAATTTAATAAATTTATTTTTATTTGTCTTGACTGTTTTGCCAAATAAATTTATTTTTATTTTTAATTTTTATTCATTTTAAAATAAATTTATTCGTAAAATAAAATAAAATAGAATACATAAAATAAATTTATTAAATTTATTAAAAATAATTTATTTATGATAAATTTAATAAATTTATTTTTATTTGTCTGGACTATTTTGCCAAATAAATTTATTTTTATTTTTAATTTTTATTCATTTTAAAATAAATTTATTCGTAAAATAAAATAAAATAGAATAAATAAAATAAATTTATTTTTAAGGATATTTTTATTTTATTTTTTTTTATGATTTATTTTATTTTATTTTATTGTTAATAAATCCTTTTTATTTTTATTTTTTATATTAAAGGTCGCCGGGTCGTCGCCGCTTCTTGTCCGAAAGGAAGAAATTTTGTGTCGTTATCAAACGGTTATTTTTCCTTAAACTCTTCTAAAAATAAAAATAGAAAAATATATTTTTGTTAAACTATTTTTTAACGAATGGTTGTCATGCGCGCTCTCAAGGCCTTTTTATTTGCCACGCTAGCACTATATGTATCTAATATTTTCTACCCTTTGCACTACGAGAGTATCTCTGCAAAGCAAAATTTCAAAAGGGAAAAAAGTGAAAAAAAACAAAAGAATCGGTTCCTTTAAAAAATTATTCTAATCAAGGGCTTCACGGTCCATAACTAGGCCCGACAAGCCCTCACATTTGACACATTTTGGGTCTCTGGGGCTGATGTCGGGCTTGGATGACCTCCCTTTCGGCCTTTAATTTATCAACTACGCAAAAACTCTTGCATGTGTATGTTTTAGTTGTCAAGAAGGTCGCATGATAACTTGAAAAGAAACTTACTTCTAAGGTCAGGCCTCGCCCCGAAATGCACTTTCGTAGCGTGAACCAGGTGGTTTGGATGGCGAACGAGGAGGTTATGATGGCACCGAGCCAGAGCCAGGAGTTGGAACTTAGGGCGGGGGTGAGGGGGGAGTCAAGAGGGTCGTACTTGAACCAGTTGTGGTCTCGGGGCAACGTAGGCCTTGAGCCGGAGGTGGAGTTGAGGAGGGAGGCGGAAGGAGGGAGGGAGAGAGAAGGGAAGCAGGAGGTCAAGGATGGCGAGGTCGGCCGATGTCTTTAAGGCACATACGAGGAGCATGCGCAAGAGCTTTGATGAGGCGGCGGTGTCGGGTTGTTGTTGGTTGGCTTCGTGGATGATCTCACGAATTATGGAGAAAAAAACGGAGCATTGCCGCTTCTCCGCTCACCATCACCATCGTTTCGTGCCTGCATAAGTTCGCTTGGAGATGCTCGGTATGTTTATGAACGTAATGCTCGTCGAGTTGTATTTTACCTCTGCAATCAATTAAGGAAAGTGTTATTCCATGTAAAGGATCGTGCAAAAGATGACACATAACCCAAAACTATGGGGAAAATTGCATGTGGCCTAGTTTGTCCAGTGCATCGTAGCTAGAGCAAACTATGACTTACCTCTTTCTGAAGAAGCTAATTCAGTGACCCAAACACAAATGCTGTATACCATGTGTAAACTCATCTTTTCTTAGTAACATAAATGCGAAAAAATGACGGTGAGAAGTTCCGTATGTATTATCAATTTATATATCAGGCCCTATTAGTCCAATAGAAAATTATTTAATAGATTTATTTAAATTTATTTTATGAATGACGTGATGGACAGAACCAATCACAATTTAAAAAGCAGATACTAAGTGGAAACTGCTGTTTTCAAGTGGGACCGAGCATGTGTTCCACTATTTCTTGATATGTAAATGATAGAATCGAATAGAAGAAGCCGATATGATAACTTTTGTAGCTCAACGGTTCTTAAAGGGTCGAAGTTAAGGTAGAGATATTTGTGGGCTTTCGCCTAATAGTGATTTGTATTTTTTTAGCTAAAAAAACGTCTCTTCATCATCTACCTCATATAAATTTAAACTAACTGGAGGCTAAGGTATATATAAGCTTGCTCCATCAAATCATTTCGATTGCGACACAAACCTGGACTCTTGGCAAAGTTCAGCCGATCATGCTGGGGGCAAGGAGGGGTGCAGCAAGTAATCTAACGTGTGGCCGTGACTGAAGGAACCTCAAGTATCGATCGATGACAGAGAAAAATCTTCGGGACAATCATGCAAAAATAGGCTGCGCCGACGTGCAAGATGTAGTCGATGATGTAGAGTGCGTAGAGCCGGTAGGTGTAGAAGAAAGCTTCGAACATTTTCTCACGAATAGGGCGGAAGCTCGTTATCCACATGGCCTCTGCCAGAACCATGGCGATCTCTCCGGCCACGTTCGATATCCATGTGCTGCTCCATTCTAGCATCTGCAACGACCGCTCCGTGATTACATGCAAACCGTGGGCAGGGTAGCTTATTGAAAATCTACTCCTTGTGCACTAGAGATAATCATCTGAATTTTGCCCCTTTTTATGTTAAGCAGATTTTTTTTTTTTTTTTAATTTTATTACAGCAGCCCTGTTTATGTATGTATCTTTGCTATCTATCCACGAAGCTGCTCGATTAGTTTCGTAGTTTCTTTTTGCATAGTAAACTCTGTCTGAGCTACTAATCCGGATTAGATCAAATGGTGAGATGCTATGTACGATTTTTGGACTATTTTGACCAAGTCAAAAGAAGAAGAAGAAGAGAATAACGTAGAAAAGTCAAAGGAAGAGAAAAATGCAGGTTCAGCTCAAATAAAAAGGGAAAGGAGAGCGCACGCAGAGGGCAGCGGGAGAGAAAAAAGAAAAGAAAAGAAAAGAAAGGAAGAAGAAGAGAAAAGGGAAAGCAAAAGAGCTGTACGCCACAGAGGCTTTGTCGAGTTGGATCAATTATGTATCGCAATGGCTAGTAAGTGCTCATGCCCTCCGATATTCCAATTGGAGAAGTTTTGGAAAGTATGGCTTAAATTTGAAGTTTTGTGAAATTTGAGCTGCAAAGTTTGATTTTTTAGTTGTTGAACTATGAGATTTAATGGAAATGGGGGATTATGGTATTGTAGAGATGTGGAGTTTGATGAGAGTCAATTTAGAGTAATGTTTAGTTGGTGCGAAATTTTAGGGTTTTGCGTGTGATTTCCATGTTGCAGATAGCTTAAATAATCATTTTGGATGAGTGATTTGTTGATGCCTATGAATCATTTTATTAGCTTTAGTTTAGCCAATTCGTAGTTAAGATAGTGCTTTATGTGATTTTGATGATATTTATTGCTTCTTTGCTAGGATTCCATGTTCGTTGCTTTGAGTAACCTTGGTAAGTTGGTTTATAGCTTTTGTAAGTGAGTGATGCTATTTCTTATTTGAGTTTGTAAATCATATTTCAAAAGTAATATTCATTGTATAGTGTGAGTTATGAAATAGTATGTTTGTTGCATAAAACGTTTGATTGAACATTTATTACTTTTGAGTTATTTGTATAGTTTGAGAAATGTTTTATGAAATGCGTTTCCAAATGGTGTGAGAAATGCGTTATATATATATATGTTTATGAAAGGTCATGAGTATTGACTTACGAAATGCTTGATGAAACACTTTCTGTTTTATAAAGAAGGTTGTGAAAAGTGATGTAATTCGGTTTGTGAAAATGGTTTCTGACATGAATTATGGTTTTGATTGTGGGATTATTAGAGAATAAGGTTTATGCTCAATATTGCTGTGAAACATTGCAGGATTTTTGGGTATATATACTACTTTTAAAATATTACTCTGGGTTGAGACATCGGTTGACAATCGATGGAGAGCTAGCTAGGAAAATCTTAGTGACCTTATCACGAAGTGTTATGCGTGATCATAGTTAGATATTTAAGCACGAGCTTGGTTAATGGAATTAACCATTGACATGTGGTATGAGATTAGTCGATAGAATGGATGATCAACATGTGATATGATGAGATTGATCAATGGATGGACTATTGATATATAATTCGATGTTGTTGATTTAAATGATGATTCCTAATATGTATAAATTTTTGAGGAAATATATAACCCCCTTTTGGTATTGTACGTATACAAACTGTGGTATTAGAAAGTAATGAATATTTAATTATTTTACTATTCACATGACCACATATTACATTGTATATTTTGACCTTATACGCATGAATTTTTTGCCAAAAGGAAACAACGGCAAAAGAACAATCCAAGTGTCAAAAGTTAGAAAAATGATACTTAAGTATTGCTTTTTTTTAGAAATGGGACATCTGAGTACCAAATCCAGCGAACCCCGTCGAAAATCCTACGTGACAATTTTTTATTAATAGTGTTTGCATATGTGGCTTGCTGGAGAGCGACTCAGCAAATAAATACCAAAATGACGTTGTTTTGTTATGAATTTGAATTTGAATATAAATATTAATTAAATTAAATGTAAAACTAATTTTAATATTAAAAAAAGAAAAAGAAAAAGAAAAAGAGGAAGATGGACATTGCAGATGGTGAGAGCTCAGTCACCGAGAAGGGTCGGCGACAATGGAGAAAGGGTCAACCGGGGTTCTTTGGGCCCTAGCTAGGGGTCGGTGATGTCGGCCGATCGGCGACAAGGGCCTACGAGCCCTCGTCGTCGGTCGGTTGGGGTTTCTAGGCCTTGGTGCGATGGCCCTTGGCTTGGCTAAGTGAGGGTTGGCGACCCTCGTCGGATCTGGGGGAGGGCCGCGACCCTTACCTCAAATTTGGGTAAGGGCTCATAGGCCCTCGTTGCCGATTGAGTAGGGTCGCTGACCCTTGGCTAGGGTCTAGTGAACTCAGCCGACCCTTCCCCCATAGTCCCCGGCGACGGCTCAACCCTTGCCACCTGCAATCTCCATCTTCCTCCTCCTTTTTTTTTTAAAACTAAATACAAAATTAAATAATTTACTTTTAAATTTAATTTATATTAATTATTTACCTATGTTAACAGCAAAACGACGTCGTTTTTGCACTTGTTCAGCCATGTTAGAATGCAAAATGTCGTCGTTTTGCACTTGTCTTACTGAAAAATCTCTATGTTAGCATTTTGATAAGATTTTCTCATCGTTGACACTTAACCGATTCATTTTGCTCCGACTTTGACACTTCACTCCTGACTTTTGGCACTTAAATGTCCTCCCATACTAAGTTTTGGTACTCCAGGTGTCTAGAACTCGGAAATAACTTATATTTGAACTTGTATGTATATTATCAACCGAACTTGAGATTATTGAGTTTCATTATGGTTTTGTAAATATGTATAGTGGGTATGTGATTTGCTTAAAAGAGGCATTCATTAGTCATTGATTTATGGTTACTCACTCCTTTTATTCGAATCTTTTTCAAGTTCTTCAGTTAGTAGCTAGTAGGATGAGAGCGTTATTAACGGGAACTTTGTTAGTTAAAATTTGATTATGAGTTGAGATAGTCTAATATATGTCTGGAACGGTATCTGTTGAGGTTTAGTCTCTTAGTTGGGAAAATATATATTATTAATGGATTTTAGAACTGTGATCCTATAACCAGTTCTCTATTATATCAGATGTTTGAATCAGGTTAATGCTGATAATGTTTGAAGCCGCGCCCTTTCGGGTGGAAGAATGGCTGTGTCATTGCCCTTATACTTTTATAGTTGGAGGTTTGACGGTGTGTGATCATACACCCATTGGTATTTCACTTTGTTCTTTTGCCATTTCAATTTCTGTGTAATGGAAAGGAAATATTGTCTGTACTCTGCTCGTACTATGGATAATCTGGTGAACCTCTGTAATTTAATATCTGGCCATGGTAGTTCTAACATCACATTTGGTTGTCGAGACATACCTCTGATCAAACCCATGACACTGCCATCTGGGACATTTCAGGGAGATTCACTGATAATTGTTTGAAGGATGTACCAAGAAGTTAATAGAAGTGTATAGGCCAATGTGACCAGATACAAAGTGAATACGATTTTCTCATTTGGAAATACCCGCTATGAGCACTTTCTCATTGCATGCTTTTGCTTTATGTTTATGAACTTTCGCTTAATAGTTTTCCCCCTTGATAATGCCGAGAGAATGGTGTGGAAATATATGCATTTCAAAGGCACTAATTTTCACCTGGTTGAAATACATAAAGCAAAAGAAAAGAAAAGAAGATGCTTAATTTCATCCTGCTCACTCTGTCTATTAAAACTGAAGATCGAAATTATTTTCAACATGAATTTCTCTATGTTTGCGTAGAAAGACAATGATCACATGTAGATTCTTGATGTCACCAGATGATCACATATAGTTCCTTGACGTCACCAGCTAAAACTGATGGACTGGAAGTGTATGTTGGATATCAATCCAGATGAACATACAGCAGCTACATCTTGTCTCATCTTCCACGGACCACTAACAAGCACTCCGATGCTCGACCCTTCAATGCCCAGCAAAATCTCTGCAACCAAAGTTAGTTTAACCTCTGTGAGTTGATGTTTCACTGATCTTTCCAGTTAGAAGCATATCCATTTAATCATGGGCTGGTTTTTTAAACTGAAGTCTTTCTTCCCAAGTTCGAGTATTCAGTGACTAAAAACAATTCATAGGAAATACTCACTCTTGAGGTTGGGCCTTTCGCCATAGTGCACATTGGTCGATTGAATGAGAGTTTGGCGAGGGAGGCTTTCCAACTCCTGGTCACCGGCGTCAACTCTGGCAACTGGTGATGCTGTTGGTGGAGTTTTCATGTCTTGTATCTGCGCCGCTTCTCTCAAACTCTGTTTCTTGTTCCAAAGAAAAGCACCGGTGGCACTTGCAGCTATGCAGACGCAAGCAAACACCATGTACAGAGCAGCTCTGGAAGCATCCGAGTACATTCGGTTCGAGTCACGTTCAGTCGGGTATATGTAATATCGTGTTATAATTCCAACAAGTACTAGGAATATTGCAAAGGATGATGAAATTATTAGTCCTAGCCACAGCCAGCTTCTGCTACCTAGAACTGCAGAAAATGGTACATCATTTGTGTTAGGCTTGAGCCACATGGTTCGGATGAGCTCCTGATCATCTTTTACAGTCTCTTTCTCTCTTGTCACATAGGCTTCAATTTGAAGGTGAAGGCAGGATATGTCGAGATTCGTGCCTGAAACAGGGAGGAGGAGTTCCAGCATGGCCAGATCAAGTTCTTTCTTGAAAGCACAAATGAGAAGAATTCGTGGAGCCTTATGACTTGCCGTGTTAGCTGCGAAGAGGAGCTCCCGGATGATGGAAATGAAAGGCGTGATGCCACTCCCTCCACTAATCATCACCAGCATGTCGTGCCTGTAGAATGTTTCGGCCATCTTGATCAAGCTAAACTTTTAAGGCATCTAAGCTGAAATAATAGGGAACGATATTCAATGAACAAATACTAGCGAAACGATCACTGGCACTTTTCCTATGTCCGAAAGTGAATTCAGTCTCGATATCTAATGAGTCTAGTTGTGGTGTTTTGCAGCATTTCCTTGTAATGTCAACACATTAATATCTTTTCCCCCCAAATAACTGCTACCAAAGGACTCACCTCAGCAATTCGGTCGAAGGAGGTCCATATGGCCCTTCAAGCGAAATCTCAAGCCTCTCTACAGGTGAGGAAGAGGATACGGTCTCATACAACATCTTAGTCCATCTTCCTTCGCTTTTTACCACTATGCTTAGCTTGTCGCAATCCAAATTACTACTTGATGTAATAGTGAAAGGATGCCATTGCAGCTTCGATATGCTAGGGATGTTGAGAAACACTGTGCTGGTTGGAGAATAGCTCAATCCTTAAACCAGACAAAGAGGAATTAATATGGCAAAAATAAAAGCAAGTGGAGGCAAAAAGATTTGCAGATCAAATTGATATTCAACTCTACCTGGACTCTTCGAAAAGTTCAATTCAACTGCTTGACAGGGTAGCACCCGAGCGCAAACGAGCTGAATCTTCTGTTGGGATTGCAAGAATCGCAGGCATCGATCGATTAAGAAGAGATAGAGACCAGGAAGCATGACGCAGGCAGTGGAAAACCCAACATGAAGTACGAAAAACAGGACGAAAATAATGTACAGGTAGTGAGTGTAGAAGAAGAGTTCGAATATCTTTCTCCTAATTTGCTGAAACGCAGTCGCCCACATTATCACTCCGGCCAGTAACGAGATTTCCCCGGCCACATTGGAAACTCCAACCTTGTCCCATTTTATCATCTGCAACCATGATCAAGATGATTCAAGCTTTATCAAATTTGTGTAAAGCTGTGTTAGAAGTCACTACAAAACTTGCAGTTCACTATTGCAAATCACCTCTAAGATTTGTTGAGTATTGGCCCAGAAAATGACATAGCACAAGCCATGCGCAGTGAAGAGAGTCATGGTAACGTGGCCAAGCCAGATGTGGTACTTGACACTCGCCTCAGAGGTCACACCAATGAACTGCAAAACTGAGGATCCTCTCGTGACTGGGAAGAACAAGAAGGCTAAGCAGATGTTCCCAACCAGGCCGAGCAACAGAGCTGCACTATCTAGCTTTACATCCCACCTGCCAAAGGAAAATTCCGTTCACTCCCTGCGCAGCATTTAAGTGCTCTTTAATGAGCAAAATTTTGAAGATAAGCGGTACTCACACTCGCTCCCTTTCTTGGATCGCCTCTTGCGCGACATTTGCAAACATAGCATGCAAGTAAGAGGAGAAAGACCATACTAATAGAGCTGAGAACATGGCCAAGAAGGCGAGCTCTATCCAAGAAACGATTCCTAGAGGGCCTTTGACCAACGCGGGCATCTTCCACGACTCGTACCGGGGACTCCTTCCCTGCATTCTGTCAACAGGGAAAAGATATAACACGTCATCGGCGTTCGCTTGAATCATAAAGAGAACAATTTCTGGCAGGGATATTTCCAAGGGAATAGAGTCGGTCACCTTGAGTCGCTGCGATCTACGCCTCTCTTCCCTAGATGCGAATAGAAAGCACCCAATGTGGCAATGAATAGAATGGGGAAGGCATATATCAGAAGACTCGCTCCTGAAGGAAAAACCATAAAGGATTGAGTGAAGTTCAGCTAGTCCTTGTGCTTCACTGTTTTCTTTCATTACTATTATCATCTCTCTCTCTCTCTCTCTCTCTCTCTCTCTCTCTGAAACAATGAAATTGAACAAGCAATGGAAACGGCAAGAAGCTCATGTCATAGAAAGGGCAAAATGAGCTACAGTTTGCAACTGCAAGGCAAATGAAGCACGAGCAAAAGTACCTTGTTGTCCGAAGTACGTGGACTGGGTTTTGCTGCGAATGTTTGGCATCCAGCGCAAGTAGAAAGTGTTGGTGGGCATCATTATCAGTATCGAAACGTACCCAAGAAAGACGACCATGATTAGGACTTTCATGGCTAATCTCATCACCGCCATCTTCATGCCTTCGCAACAAGCGTCTTCCATCTCTGTCTCTCTCTGTCTCTGTCTCTGCCTATCTCTCTCAATTCGCCATTAATATTCCCTCCACGAACAGGGTTATATAGCAAATTTCGTCGGGAACCGATGACGGATTACCTCAAGCAAAGGCGACAGGTGAATTACCGTATCAGGAGTCAATTTGAGCGAGCACTTTTGGGAGGAGATATTTGACTCCTACGGGAGACATAGAGGCCAGCATATCATCTTGGAGGCCCAGTGCATGGCTTTATCGTTCCTTCCAACGCAATATTCATTAATAGCGAACACCTTTTTCGCTACGAATGTAATAATCTATCAAATATACTCCACACGACATCGCCTTCCTTGTGAATACTCCTTACTAAAATGACAATCTCCGGCAGCAGGATTCTTACAGGATACGCTATCACTGAAGGTATTATCGATACCATAGGATCAACCTAACGGTATTTGACGACAGCTTTTGGTTAAGACTCTTGTATTTACAGGAGGCTCCTGTAGACATAAGGAACGCTGCTGCTGTTGTTATTATTATTACAATCTTTATGATTATGGATGTTGTCATCATTGCTGGATGGAAGAACCCGGGCCAGCCGACACTCTCGTCATTTGCGATGAGGTGCATTCACGACGTCCCCCCTCCTCTAGACTTTCCCTCCATTGATTACTCCTATGCACGCTTTTGTTCCGCCCGAGCCGTTCTCGCCACGGCAAAATGGGGTCATTTACAATGTCCAGCATCGGATCCCTTACGCTCTCGGGCGTCTTGTTAATGAAAATTGTAGATTTACTGGCTCCTGCCGTTGAAAGCTGGCTTGGATTCTCGTAGTCTAATTCTAGATTTATCAAACAGGTGAGATTGAATTATAAATAATTCGATTCAAATTGACCCATTTAACCCTTTTATAACCTATTTGTCGTAATACAAAATTTTCGACCTCTACCTGATCCAACCTATACCTAACTAATATCCGACCTAATCCATTTAACCAAATCTTTGAAAGCTTGTTTCTTATGATTTTTTATTTTTATTTTATAAAAATGGTACCGCTAAAACACTTTTATGCAATACAAATTTAATGAACAATTTTTATAATTTCTTAAAAAAAGTGAGGCTCCATTTAAAAAAAAAAATGTTTTTCAAGAAGTCATTTTCTAATATTTGCCTGAAATATGAAAATAAATTAGAAAATATTTTCTATTGTTTTGTATGGAAAATCTGATTAGATTTTCCTCTATGCACTCCTTTTAATAATTTCCAAAATTTTAAATTTTAAGAAATTAAAATTTTAACTTTTTTCGTTTTTCTTTTTTCCTTCTTCTTCAACCGATCATTGGCCATAGTGACGGCCAAAGACTGGTGGTCATAGGTGAGCTCGAGCCTTGCCACAGGTCGATGAGGCTCAAGCTCACCCAACTTCGGTTAGTTGAGCCTCACCCTAGGCTAGCGAGCTCAAGCCTTGCCAGTGCTAGCTCGGCGAGCTCGAGGTTCACCAACCTCCAACAAGCTTGTCTCTCACTTGGCTAGTTGTCGTCCACCAACCAAGAAAGATGGAAGAAGGGAGAGAAAGAAAGAAAGAAAAAGAAAAAATAATTATAATGGATTAGAATTATGGGTTCTAAACTCAACCCATTTATCTTAGCCTTTATATTTAAAATTTATTTAAGATAGACTCTTCAAAATTGAAGTGATCCATATACGACCAATTTATTTTTTAAATAGGTAATGCATGAATTTAAGATTCATTTTGATAGGTTTATCTAGTTCATATCTTTTCGTGCCGCAACCGTGTCGATTAATTGTGGAGTCGACAGAGGGCGAAATGCATGGATTTTCAAGGCTAAATCAGATGATCATTCACGATGGGCAATTCCCAAATCACAGGCATTTATCACACAAATCAGCTGATGCCCACGCTCTCTCACACCCCAAGACACAGAGAAATGCAAAGGCGATGACCGGCACGAAAACACAACCCAGTTCTGCTCGACATACACGTTGTCCCCGTGCTTAATTAGAGTTAATCAATCCATCGCGTCACCAGTTGAAGCTGATGGACTCGAAATGCAGGTTCTCTCCCAAACCGGACGCACATATCTTGGCAACCTCGTGCCTCATTTCTCTGGGCCCGCATACGAGAACTCCCGTGTCCGGCCCTTTGCACTCCGACAGTGACTCTGCAAAAGGCAAAATTTCAAAAGGGCAACAAGGAAAACAAGAAAAGAATCATTTCCTCGACATGTAAATCTAATCACGGCCCAGGAATTTGACACAATTTTGGGTCTTCTGGGCTGATATCGGGCTTGATTATGACCCCATTTCGGCCTTTTAGGCTCCATCGTTATGCCGGTTCAGGCCTGTTGTCGGGCTTCCAGGGCATGCTTTTTTACTTGTCATCGTTTTCACCCATAATATCGTGGTTGAATAAGAAAATTTATAAGCTGAGCGAAAACTTTTCTTGCATGTCTAAGTTTATGTTGTCAAGAAGGATCACGTACTAAGAAGCTTACTTTTAAGGTCAGGCCTTCCCCCGTAATGCACATTCGTGGCTTCAACCAGCGACTGATGCGGAACGCTCTCCACCCCTCTCTCCTCCACATTGCTGAACCACGACCCGGGTGACGCTGTCGGCGTCGGGACCTCCATGCTCTTCACTTGCCTCCCTCCGGCGGCGGCCCCTTTCTTGCGCCACAAGAAAACGCCGCTTGAGGCCAAGAACACGCAAGCGCACATCAGGAACATCTCCCAAAGCGTCCAATACGAGAAATGGTAATTCCCGTCGTCGCCGTGCTCGATCGGGTAGATGTAGTAGCGGGTCACGATCCCCAACAAGAGGAGGAACATGACGAATGACAAGGCTATGATGGCACCCAGCCAGAGCCAGGAGTTGGAGCCAAGGGCGGGGGTGATGGGGGAGTCGAGAGGGTCGGGCTTGAACCAGGTGGTTTGGATGAGCTTCTGGGCGGGGTCGAGCTGCTGGTGGTGGTCTCGGGTGACGTAGGCCTCGATCCGGAGCTGGAGTTGAGGAGAGAAGCGGGAGGAGGGATCGAGAGAGAGGGGAAGCAAGAGGTCAAGGATGGTGAGTTCGGCCGATGTCTTGAAGGCGCATATGAGGAGCACATTCGGGAGCTTTGATGAGGCAGCGATGTCAGTTTGTTGTTGGTTGGTTTGGTGGATGATCTCACGGATTATGGAAATGAATGGACTGATGCCGCTTCCTCCGCTCACCATCACCAGCGTTTCGTGCCTGCATAAGTTCACCGAGTTAGTACTCGAGATGAGCTTTGTGTTCAATCGAAAGAACATTCTCTAGAACGAAACAGCTAATTGAAGCCGCATATCCGTTTAAGCTCTTGACGCACGGCCTACCTGGTTATCATATAAATGTCTGATTTTGGGGCGATAAATGCAGTTTACATGGTCGATAACAGATGCAATTGCAAGGCAATGTATATAAAATAGGATTATGTCTAAGAGAAGTTGAGAAATTAGAGGAGGCATTGACCTAAGGAACTGAGAAGAATTCGGTCCGTAGGGTCCTTCCACAGAGACTTGAAGATGGTCCAGAGAAGAAGAGGAGGAGGAGGAAAGAGATTCGAAGAGGCGGCGAGACCAGCTTCCTTGACATTTGATGGCCACGCTGAGGCGGTCGGGCTCCATGTTGCTGCTGGATGTGACCGTGAAGGGGTGCCATTGCAGCTTGGAGATGCTTGGGATGTTTACGAACATGATGCTCGTCGGGTGGTATTTCACTTCTGCAATTCATTGAGGGGAAGTGGTTTTGCATGTAAATGATCAAGCAAAAGATGACATATAACGCAAGACTCTTAAGGAAATTGCACGTGGCCTGTTTTGTTCAATGAATTGTAGCTAGTGCAAACCATAACTTAACTGTTTCTGAAGAAGCTAATTCCAAACAAAAAATGCGTCCGTAATGGGTAAACTCATTTTATTTTCAGTAACAGATTTGCTACATAATTAGAATGAGAAGTTCCATATGTATTTATCAATTTATGTATCCAGCCCTACTAGTTCAATAAATACTATATGATACGACGTAATAGACAGAATCAATCACAATTTAAAAAACTGGATATTATATGGAAACTTTTATTTTCGAATGGGACCTAGCGTGTGCTTCACCGTTTCTTGATATGTAAGCCGCGCGGTCAATTAGAACAAGCCGATATAATAACTTTTGTAGCTCAACAATTATAAAGGCTCGAAGGTAGAGATACTTGCAGGTTTTCGCCTAATAGTCATTTGTACTCTTTTAGCAAGAAACGTCTCTTGATCATACGCCTCATATGATTTTAAACTGACTGGAGGCTAAGGTATATGTAAGCTCGCTCTATCAAATTATTTCAATCCTGACACACACCTGGACTCTTGGCAAAGTTCAGCTCGATCATGCCGGAGGGCAAGAGGCGCGCGGCGAGTAATCTAACTCGTTGCCGTGACTGTAGGAACCTCAAGTGTCGATCGATGACAAAGAGAAAAATCCCCGGGATAATCATGCAGAAATAGGCTGCACCGACGTGCAAGACGTAGAAGATGATGTAGAGTGCATAGAGCTGGTGGGTGTAGAAGAAAACTTCGAACATTTTCCTGCGAAGGGCGTGGAAGCTCGTGATCCACATGGCTGCTGCGAAAACCATGGCGATCTCTCCGGCCACGTTCGATACCTCTGTACTGCTCCATTCTAGCATCTGCAACGACAATCCAGCCCCGTGATTATATGCAACTTGCGCATAAATGAAGATTCTCAGTATCGACTACGTGCATGGATAAAAAAGACTCGCATTTTGCAAACAGCTTCTTCCGGGAAAAAAAGAAAAAGGATACCACTTCCTATCCAGATTACTGGATTTATGATGATATTATACGACTATTACTTATCTGAACAACACCAAAATATTCAAATTGCGCAGAAAAAATAAAGAACAGTCGAACAAGCAGATTATTTTTATTAGTTTTGGGTTTAGTTTCACTAATTTATCCTGATAATCTCTCTCTAACTTTATCTCCTATCATCTCTGTAGGTGACACAGCAACCACAGAATGTCATCCCACTCGCTATCAACGTTGCCAAAGGGTGTAACCATCAGAAAGAAAAGTTTCCCACCAAATAGAATGGCCATCGCAATTGACAATTGATGCGGAATTGGCCATCACCATTGACAATCCATGCGGAACTATGTGAGTTTCAATAGTTTTTGTATACATGTGGTCTTATGTCCTCTAAAAAGTAGTTTAATCTTTGAAACCGAATTTTCTAATATCTAATTTCTTGATACCCTTATCAATGTCTCACTTATCTCGTATACATAATATATCTAAGTTAGATGACAAGCTGACATATTTTAGTCCATGTGCCTAATTATCTGATAGTTCTTTTTTCATTTTCTATTTTTCGCTTGAAATAGTGGATTTTTCAATGTTGACGCACCAAAAGAAACAGTGATTCAAAGATCATCTAACTTCTTGACTATAAAATGACAGCAATGCTTCATTGAGGAAATTTCCTACAAAAGACGGGTCAATGAAGGATAGCCCATATTTTCTATCGGAGAGAAAAAGGACAAGAAGCCAAGGAAGCATGTCTGCTCGACCTAAAAGAGAAGAAAAGTACGAAGAATAAAGTGGCACTGCACCATCTTTATGTCATGATCAGAGGACATAAAGTCTATCTTTTTTGTATGGATGGAACTTGTCGAGGCAAATAATTCTCTCAGTTCTGTGGTAACCAAAACGAAAAAGAAGAAAGAAGAAGGAACGAAAGATATTGAAGTAGTAGTACTGATATTTGGAAACAGAAAATGACAAAGCAACTAAAAGAAAGGTGGGGATGCCTGGAAATGTATACCAGAGACATTTGATGGGTGATGCCCCAGTAAATGATGAAGCCAATGGTGTGGAGGAGGAAGAGGAGGTTGGAGAGATGGCCCAACCAGATGTGATACTTGATGCTTGACTCTGATGTGAGTCCAACTAATGGCAAAATTGATGACCCTCTTGTCACTGGGAAGAACAAAAATGCCCAGCAGATGTTCCCAATATACCCGAGCCTCAGCGACACGCTCCTGAACTTGGCCTGCCACCTGCACAGACGCCGAGAGAGCGATCAACACAAGCTAAATGACGAGTTCTTATCAGCATTTGCTTTTAAACTTTGACAAAACACGAACACAATGTGTGCTTTTGGTGTATGTTAGGATTAGCGAAAACAAAGCCGAATAAATTGTGCTCAGTTGCTTACACTTCCACCCCTTTATCCATATGAAGGTGGCCATTATAACTGATATATATGTAATTGGCAAGAGACCAAATCAAGAGAGAGATGAACATGGCTACAAAAGCGAGCTCTGTCAGCGTGACAATCCCTAGAGTAGGCATGACCAGAACCGGTCGTCGCAAGAAGGCCAAACATCCAGTTTTGCTGGCACTGCAAAACCATATCGAGGCAACTTTGTCATACAGCCAATGTTTTCAAACTCCGATGTATGTGAATAATGATATAAGATGGCACGTGAATATAATAGAAATTGCTGTAACCTTTTAGTGTAAAGTTTCTCGGATTTCCTCTGTAATGGAGGTAGACACAGCCAAAAGCAGCAATGAACATTACTGGGAACGTTAGGAGCAGAAGATTTATGCCTGAACAGAAGTTGCGATGCAGTGAAATGAGAAAAAGAGACAGAATATCAGGAAAAACCAAACTATGGAGTGCACAAAAAAGTTAGTTATCCAAATAGTAAGTTCAAGAAAATCTCGTCATGTTCCATAAGTATATGTTGATATAGATGCATATACTTGTTGTGCCATAAGCATGGGCGGGTGAATCGGAAGCAGAAAACATGAGCAGAAAGAAAAGCCAGAGACCGTACCCTGTCTTTCAAAGTAAGTAGAATCGAGCTTCATCTGAAGATTGGGAGTCCATTTGTTTTTGTAAGTTTTTGTTGGCAGCATTATCCAAATCATGAGCCACCCAAGAAAGACCATAAAAAACACCATCTTTAGGACTTTCTGGATAATCATTTTGCTATCCTCTAATCACCGAGAGATGAAGCAGAAGGAATGGAAAATGGCAGGAATCTAGCACAGAGAGTGAGAATCTGAGTTCAGCTATTCGTGCTCTTTTTAAAACCTAATGAGGGTGCTCCTATATATAGAGTTGCCTTCGAACATCAACATCACACGTACTGAGCCACAGAAAAGGTTGCAGCATGATTCATGCAGTTCTTTTCCCAGACTTAATCGTGATCTTTATACTTCCTTCCAACTTGCCTCTCTTGGATGTAGTCTGTCGTCACGACGGAATAACCCTAAAATAAAGAATTGAACTTTCCTTATCGATTTCTTTAGATAACAAAGGAGCGATGTGAAGGTGATGTCCACTTGACTAGATCTGATGGAAGCATTTGTCAGTTGATTAGGATGTTAGTTAAAACGTTAAACTCCTCTCAACCTGGTAATAGCAATGGGATATGATGCTTTATCTCGCTATCCAAACCAGAGTTTAAACAGATCGATATGAGGAGCACTATATTTATACAATGAAAATATATTTATGAAAATATTACAAAAATCTTGAGAAATTTTGGATATGTCGAGCTGTTTTTTGGCTTAAGACTATCCGATTGTTGACCTTTCACTTCTTCTCTTGGTTGTGCTTTGATTATCTAAACAATGATGCGCAGTACACATTTGATTCGTTGATAGTACAGTTGACTTTTTTTGAGGCACTTCAAGTACAGTTGAATTTGCATTTTGAACTGGTACCATAAACTCTAATTAGCAACTTGGAAGCAAATTTAGGAATAGGAAAAATTCTAAATAAGGGTCTAAAGTTGGATGTCACTAATGAGATGAGATCAAAAAAGTCAATTTACATTGCGATTCAGGTGAGATCCAATGTAGATCCAACTTTCTATTCACTCTGAATTGTGAATTATTGCAGCCATTGTGTATATGATGCTGATCTTGACACTTAAATCCCACATTTATGTGCTGCCACAACACATCCACGCGCATGCAAGCGCAGATAGGAGGCAATGCACAGAGACAAATGATGCAGGGGGCAGGAGGATGGAAGCTGATATATATCTCACAACTAACTGTATTCATGAAAACTCTTGTTTCTTTAAATAGAGTTAAAGAAAAGTCAATCACATCAGGCTTCGCAAATAAGATGCTGCAGTTCTTCTACATGTATCTTAGAACAGTCAATCCGAAAGCTATACCTAGAAAAGTAGCTATTGAGACTCCAAAAATGCCAGCAAGAATTCCGGGAACAACCAAAGAATCCCATCCTTTGGCAGTGGCCATCCCACAGGCTGTCGTAGGGCCTCCAATATTGGCATTGGATGCCAAAGTTAAAAGCTTCAGATCAAAGCGAAACAGCTTTCCAAATCCTATGATCAAAGCTAGATGGATGCTCACTTGAACTAGAGCAAACATGAAGATGCTAGGAGCTGTGTTGATGACATTTAAGATGCTACCACTAGCTCCCACCACAGCAAAAAAAACCTGCAGAAAGAATTATCCAATTCCATTTAAAGTTACATCCAACACAGAAGCTTGAGATCAAAGAAAGTTTCACAAAACTATCCAGGGGAAGTGATGATAAATGAGAGTACCCAAACCAGATACTTCATTTTAGGATGTGAAATCCTTTAAGTCACACAAAGCTTAGATGTTTTGATTCAAAAGCTTATGCTGGGGGAACTTCTGCCCATTCAAAAGAATTCCTAGGCCATTAGGTTGTATTCTCAAGAATATAGACCTGACACAAACCTGGGTTCGAAACTGGTTTTAAATAGGGCTGACTAGATTGTTTCATAAAAAATAGGGTAGATGCTGTCACATCAAACCTTGCAGGTTGTCCAGTGCTTATGATGGACTTTAGGATGCAAAACACCAACAACTCTATGATCGCACTAAGATAATGCCTAGTACTAGTTTTGCTACAGGGCAGAAAAGATGTGAGATGGTCGACTGCAAGAAAGGAAGAATCAAATCTTGCCTAGCGGCAGCACTAATGATAACCCTGTTTAGTCTGTTACCTGCATCAGAACCAGCGAAATAGCATCACCGGAATGTGCAAGGGAACCAAACTGTGCGGGAAAAATAGTTGCTAAAATGACAACTAGAGCTGTTATAATTGGCAGAGCTCCTCCTTGAATTCCGCTTAGCTTTGTTATATAAGTTCCAATTTTACAAATGGCAAATGCTGTAGCCACGGCTGTAGCAGTTTGTAGAAGAGGGATCTTGCCTCCAGAATCCAACTCCAGAGATACTGAAACATCTGCAAAAGGAATTATTAGAAAATGAAGATCAATCAGCTTGTGCTCCAATGTGATACTCATGAACAATATTGTCTAACAAGTATATGATTCAAGGAGTTATGTGCATCAAAAAAGAGTATACTAAATACAGATATGTTACTGCCCATAATTTCTAAGAGATAATGAAGACCAGACAGTAGAGAAGGCTACATAATGCATTACCACTGGGTGACTTTGAAGTCTCAGGAGGTACTTTGGAGGCCAAGGCAAACAATATCATGAAGTATGCAGCACATATGACATTGTCTGCAGCCACCCCAGCAGCCACTACTGATGGAGAAATTGAAAGAGCCTTGGAGATTGCGACATAATTGACAGCTACAGGAGTCATCAAGGGCCCAATATAAGGGAAGAGAAAATATCTGTCAGTCATGACATCAACTTCGTGAAAGAAATGGACATGTTTGATTAAATTATCAAGAAGTGAACGTAATTCTAGGATACAAAACCACACAATAGCTCAGGCATGTCTTAGCCCTTGAAAGGGGAACTCATCTACACAAAAGTATAAACATAAAAGTTGATAATGAAACTGGATAAAATGAGCCATCTCAGGCATTAACGCCACCAGTATATATATTGTTTGTAAAGAAAGACAATGCAATATAACTAGAAAATCTGAAATAACAGGAGACTCGACTATGGAAACGATCAAGCGAATTCATTATGCAAATTCTCATCAATGTTGAGTAGGGTTGAGTAGGGACGTACACTTTCAATTGAGAGTGAGATAACAAGAAGACAGAAATTTTTTATCCACTTTTTTAAGGTCATGAACCATAAATGCGACAAGACTAGAAAATGAACAAAGAATCACACAGATGGGATCGATGCAATATATAAGATAATACTGTCAAAAGCTGCAAACTGAATGCATAGTAAAGAGAGAGATCCATTCTTTGGAGAGTTCAGTTATGTATAAAGATCTGCAGCGACATTTGCTTAGGACTCACATCCACCAATATAACTTCCCATAAGAGCAGCAGCAATCTTCCAACTATCCTGACCAAGCGATCTCATTGGCACTAGCAGAAATGCCACGACAGTACCGACTACAGTGGCAACTGCGATAATTGGAAAAAAGAAAGTATTACTCCAACGTAGTCCAAGCAAAAAGATCATTTTATAATATTGCAAAGAGTAATGAAGAGTCACATGAGAGAGTGCTGAATAATATTACAGTCAGCTAATGTAATTCTGGTATAATAAAATTGCTTTATTATATTAACTTGCAGAAGAAAGAGCTCCAACAAACTGTTGAATGGTATCGAGTGCTGAATATATGTCATTGCAGGGTAAGAAATGAGCAACGATCCTCGAGAACATAGAAAAAAAGGAGGTCATTGGAAAAATCGATTGCAAGGATTTCTTATTCTATCCATGATGTGGCAATCAATCTTTGAGCGAGTTTCACCATACGCCCTCCTTAAAGCTACTGCAATTACCTTACCTGAGCCGAGCAAGAAAGCCAAGAGCAACTTCCCGGTGGATCGAAACACATTGCGCAAGTCCGCTCGGAACAATAACAACGGAATGGTCAATGGCAGCAGGAATTCCAGCACCGTCGAGTAAGCCGGCGCTTCGCAAGGAATGATCCCAACATTGCTCGCCGCGAGCCCAATCAAAGTGCTGACCAGTGCAGCACTCACCATGCTCCCAATCCTGGTCTTCTCGGACCTTGCATCAAGTTAACGAACTAAATCAGTCTCTCTCTCTCTCTCTCTCTCTCTCGCTTTGCCAAAAACTAGCACAAACTATCAAAGTCGTTGAGTAGCTAAAATCAGACTGCGAACAGTGCGATCCACGAAAGAGCAAGGAGAGATACCACTACCAGAGACCAAAAGCGCCGGTCGCGAAGAGAGCGGTCCACATGCCCCACTGATCATCGGCGGAGATAAGAGGCTGCTGATGCTTGATCAGCGACCTCACCTTCCACGTCCGGTTCAAGCTCCGGAGCGATGTGTTCGGCGTCGTCGGAGGCGAAATGACGGACCTAAATGGGGACGCGCGCGCCTCCCCGCCGGGGGCGACGAAGGAGGTGGAGCGAGCGTCGGCGGGCGATATGGCCACCGGGCGGCGAGGGAACCGTCGTGGCGGCGGCGGAGACCGAGAGAGAGGCGCCGCGAGCGCCAACGCCGCGGCGGAGGACGCCATCGATGGTGGATGAGGCGCGACGTTCGACCGCCTTGGAGGAGCTCATCAACGGACTGGAGATTCTTTATCAAATCCGTTGGCCTGCAGTGGCATTGTTCGTAATATTTTGTCCCTGGCTTTGTTCCTGACGTTTTGTCGTGACACGTTATGCCATTTAGCCAGACAAGTCAGACACTATTAGCCATATTGAGGTATCTTCTTTCATTAATACTCTATGGGTGGAATCCAATCATGTGCAATTTTTATTTTTTTTATTACTTTGATTTATCTGTAAATTAATGTCCTTTAAATTCAAGCCGTGTCAATATAATTTTACTTTTCGTGTATGACCTATTTATTGGACCATTCTATTTATCCACATATCGTAACTAGGATTGAATTTTGAGTGACAATTAGGTAAAAACTAATACTTTGAATTTAAAATTATGTAGACAGTTGCGCTGGCTCTTCACTTACCTCTTAATGTACTAACTATACATTATATAATTTTTCTCTGCAATAAAAACTTGATTGGGGACTTTTTTTTTTTTAACTCGGGCTCCGTGTTCCACAAATGGTGTGAAACCTCGGCGCTTGCTAAAAACGACCCACCACCCCGACGTTGCACTTAAGATCCCGTGCGCGCAGGCGGGATTCGAACTCCTTTCCTCCTCGCAGGATCACGCTGGGCGCTTATCCAACCCGCCATCGCAGGCGGTGGTGGGGACTCTTTCATTCTCGCAAATTCGGAAAAAAAAATAAAAACGTTTTGTGTGATGCGTGTGAGCTTGTGCATGTGAGAGAAGGAGAGACAATTTAACTTACATGATTCGTTGGATGAAAAACAATAAAAGGAAATTTTAAAATTTTAAATTTAATTATGGAGTGATTAGAGAACAATTAATTTTTTATTTTTGTCGAAACTAGGGAACACTTGTTAGACATTTAAATAAAGAAACTTTCTCATCTTCAAAACAGTCTTACTCGTATTATGCACGATCAATTCATTATAAATGCAAATATGATATGAATAACCAGAATTCGAAACTTCTTTAAAAAAGAACCCTTTTTTTAATGGTCCATTGAGCAGAGACAGACGGTCACCCTATTACACTCGAGAAAGGCTGGTACCAGAAGCTCGCAAAGCACATCAAGTTACAGAAAATCATACATTCCGAAACCAGGATGAACAGCTGATAATTTTCTCCATCGAAGAAATTACACCACAGGAATCAGAGTCTACATGTGTCTGATTGTCAAACATCATAATTCCAGTAAAGGCTTAAAAATAGCTCAAGAACCCCGCAATACTACTTTAATGAGTTCCATATCTTATAGGTAGCAAATGCAGCAACTTTGACAGATATATACACAAGGAAGCCATCATGGAAAACCATAGTTAAAGCCCCCCTTTCAGACTGCAATGATATCTCGGACAATGGCCTACCCTCTGAGCATCCCATTCAGAAGAATGGTGTTCACATCCCCATCTTCTCTTATCCGCAGAGACGAAACAGCTTGTGCTGCAATTAGGCCAGGCGAGAGATCTGCAGATGTCCAACCTCCATTCTTGATGAATTGACCACGTAGATCACGTCCATGGGTTCCACCGGAACATCCCCAATCACCACCCCACTCAACTCTAGAATCCTGAGAATGTGAGATCCACCCAACTGGGTCAAGCGTGTAGTTCAGGGTATGGTGATAAGGCACATCAGCACTCCTTCCATCCATAAAGAAGTTAATATGGCCATTAGAGTCCCAAGGATTAAAACCCTCATTGTCTTCATTTAGGACGATCTTACATGCATCATCTGAGTCTTCACCAAGTAGAACTTGCAAGGCAACAGCCTCGGCAATCGCAGCACCCTCTTCATCAAGCTTTTGCTGTTCCTCTTGTTTCTTCAGTTTCTTCTTCTCTAGCTCAGCCCGGATAGCTGCAGATGTAGCGAGGGCTTTCTCCAGGCGTCTCTTCTTCTTCTCAGCCTGCTTGAGTCGATCCAGCTCATCCTTCCCCTGCTTCTTTTTTGCTTTCCTCACAACAGGTTGCCCTTTGTTTTGTGTCAAGTTATCCATGATAACTACCAGACTCTAGTAAGTTTAGTGTTTATAACTGCTATTCAAATGGAGATTCCTCTAAAACATATCCAATTAACTGTTATTCTTTGAAACAAGTCTTCCTTTTGCTGAAGTATGTAAACCCTAAATTACTGTTTAGTAACCTAATGTAACGCTCAAATGTACAGAAACTACACCCACTCAGGTCTGTAGGAATACCTCATCTTACGGATGACACATTCCCAAACGGAAACAACGGGTGAGAGCATAAGGGCAAAAAGGTAAGCACTCGAGTCCACATCCCTTGGCGTCTTTCTTCCTAATTTTCCACAGCCCTTGTATTTGCCCATTGTCCACAATAGGTAAAGACCAATGAACTGAACAACTGAGGAGACTCTTATTGTCCAGATTTAGAAAGCTCACATTGGCCTGCATAAGGCCACGAGGGAAAGAAACAGGGTCAGCCAACCATCAAAAGAATATGGCTCAGCACACATGAAGGAAGCACATTATGGTAATGAAGCAGAGTGTCAGAATAAGCCTGCCTTAATGGCAACTTCCAAGACAGATTTTCAGCTATGTCTAGACCCAACCCAACAAGAGAAAGTATGAAAGAACAATTTCAAACTGTTCGATCCTATAAAAGAAAAGCATGTGTGAGAAACACAAGCACAATAACGACTATAGATTTACTGGAATGCCACTGATAATACAAGGTACAAGGTGACACTTAGATGAGAGGATGAAGGGGGACAAAACAATTAATTTTGGTTTGGGGTTGGGGGGGGATGTTCTAGTCTACAACAGTAAAAGCAGTATCCTGACATGTAAGATCCTCAGGAGACGGATCCTTCGCAGCCATAAACATTATGTATGTTTTAATGTCTCAATTGATATCTTAATACTTTAAAAAGCAGCTAATGGTTTCAACCCACAATTTCAATTAGCGTACAGCGAAGCTTGAGAGGAGTGCAACTTGCACGCAGAATTAATTTAAGAATACAACAAAAAATTACACCTTTTCATCAGTAGAATCTTGAATTGAGATTGTCGTCCTCATGAAATCTAATCTCCGTATATCAATCCAGATCGAGGATCAATTAATCAATCCCCAATTATCCAACTCCAATCCTGCGCTAAATTCTACCGGAAGCTATCGCTCACACTAGAAATCCGAACGCTAAATTACAGATCTAACTCAGACGATGCATCATAACCCTAAATCGACCTCCATTTCCGAGCAAGGCGCATTCACCTACTGAAGCCAAGCTCTACTGGACTCGAAACACGAGCAACAAAGGCAACAATTCCGAAGCGAAATCAACGCCAGATCCGAAATTCCCCCGTACCGCGAGACGCGAGACGCAAATAGACAGGGCGAACCGACCCTGGAGATCCGAGAATCGCGACCGCCGGCAAAAAGAAACAACAGTTCCTGAAATCCGAGCAGGGGAAGAAGAAGAGACCGCACCTGACTTTGTGGTGGGATTCTCCGGCGATTCTCCGGCGATCTCCGTGGACGGAAAAGCGAAGCGGAGCGGAGCGGGGCTTCGTTCGAGTGGAGTTCAGATCGAGAGAGAGCGAGAGAGAAGGAAGGGTGTGGAAAAAGAAAAGAAATATATGAAGGAGGAGGGAGGAGGAAGCAAAAGCGATAAAGTAACTGATCACATGAGAGAGGGGCGGTGACGGAGGAGAAGGGGGGAGGCGGAGTCGTGTCAACCACGAATGCCGAAGGGACACGTGTCCCCCGGGGAGGGGCGTGATCTGATCGTGATGGCGGAGGCGGAGGGGAAGGGTAAAGTCAGTCCGGATGGTCTGATTTTTCCTCCTCGAGGGGAGGCCGCGCTTCCGTGCACCCCGTACACGTGAGCCAGGTGCGTTTCAGCCGTCGATCACGTGGGCCCCGAGAGATTCCCGCGAGATTCAACGGGCGAGATGCGCTGAGCCCATGGACACCCGGAGTACAAAGATTCTCCCTTGGAGACAGGGTTAATGGTGGGTCAGCCTTGTACTCTGACACGTGGCAGATCTTGGGGTTTTGAAGCTTCGTGAAGTTCCTTCCTCCTTCTTCCCCATCCTATCACGATAAGAGAACACGCATATGTGGGGCACCACCATCTTTTGCCAAAAAATCTTAAATAACTTTCTTTTTTTTTAAAAAACTCTTCGTTTTCGCGAGTAGATGGTCGAAATCTTTTTGCTTTCGGATACCAAAATTCTTTTTCTCAATAAGGATAAATGACACGAATGACCTATAAATTTTAATTTAATATATAATATAATTTTTCAGTTTAGATTTGTCCAATATAATTCTTGAAATTTAACTCAAAATACATAATGCTATCCTTAAACTTTAAATTTATTTAATATAATTCATAAATTTTTTATACGCATTCAATTCAATAATTAGATTATATAAAAATGCTTAATATTATCATTAATTTTAATTAATGAAAAGATAATATCAAATATCTTCATTCATTTCAAAGATTAAATTGAACATATATAAAAAAATTCAGTTATTATATTGATTAGCGACCACTATGTCACCATTCTATATGACGTGATTGAGCTTAGTCGATTCCATCTAAATGGCGACGCGTGTCATTTGATATAGATTGGATAAAAATAAAAAATTAAAACTGCATACTTTCGTTTATCTAGTCGACAGACTGTGGGGGTAATGAAAAAGGACTGAGCACAAACGACAATAAATACTCACATTCGTTACTTGCTCTCTTTCCTCTTTTTTGTTTCTACTCTATCACAAAACTCATTTTATTCGGAAAATGAGGTCCCCTTACTTTCATGTTTCGGCACTCCTCTAACGACTCACATTTTAAATTAAAACCGCAGATTTTCTTTCATCTAGTCGACAGGCTGTGGTGATAATGAAAATTTTAATATCCTGAAAAACTCCAAACTGGTACATCTGTGATAAATTTACATCAAATTATTTTTTTGACCACCAAAAATCCAAAACCGGTATACCTTTGACAAATTTACCCCAAACTGGTACACTTATGATCAATTTATCCTCTGTTAGTTTTCGTTAAATTTTACTGTCAAATTATTAAGTTAAATGACACGTGACAATTGACTGGTATACAAATTTGAGATTTTACACTTCGTTTGTCACAGTTTACAATTTTTGTGATTTTTTTGTGGTATTAATCCAATTTAACGGAGGGTATATTAGTCACAAATTTACCAATTTTGGGTTTTTTTTTTTTGTAGTCGAATAAATTAGTTTTGAGTAAATTTGTCAAAAATGTACAAGTTTAGGGTTTTTTCTAGTCAATCGGGGTAAATTTGTCACATGTGTACTAGTTTAGGGTTTTTCATGGTAAAAAAAATAGTTTGAAGTAAATTTATCACAAGTGCATCAATTTGAAGTTTTTTAAGCTATAAACCATAATGAAAAAGGACCTAGCACGAACGACAATAAATACCGACATTTATTACCTGCTCTCTTTCCTCTTCTATGTTTCTACTCCATCACAAAACTTATTTCGTTCGAAAGATGAGGTCCCCTTGCTTTCACGTTCCGGTGCTCCTTCAACGAATCACACTTCTCGTTTATGACGAAGCTCAAAACTCGGTTCTTAGCCGTAGGTGATCTCTCTCGCATGGCTTTCCAAGGAGGTGCGACTTCGTTTGGAAGATGAAGAGGTGCTCTTTCACGTTTCTTAGCTCCTTCAACAAAGCTCGTTTCTCTGTTTCGACAAAACCCATTTGTTAGCTGCAGGTGCTCTCGCATATAGCTTTCCAAGGAGGTGCGATTCTCGAGCTGATAACAAGAGAACAGCAAGTTTGAGATTTCAAAGTTTTTCAATCTTCTATGATGGTTTTGAGAGAGAGATTATGATTTTTAAGCTTAATTGTCATGAGTGCAAGATAGTTGTGAGTGAATGAAGTGCAGTTCATGTCCTAGTCTTATGCTGATAAATTCAGTGAAGGAGGGTTCTGGTAGGATGTGGTTTGAAAATAATAAATGGAGGCTAAGCTATGATATGATTTATTAGCTTCTTATGGTTCTACGAAAAATGAATCTCTTGCTCGAGTCGTGGTTGTTATGGGTTTCACATTATATTTGTAGCAGTTGTTCGGCTAAAAACACTAACGATTATGTTTCCTCTTTCGTCTTTTCAACTTTCACTAATTTGTCTCTCCTTATTGACATCAACGGTCATTCCCTTCATTCACATTTATCTTGAAATTGGCTTCAAGCAGTTAAGGTAGTTTTTAGAAAAATCAAGAGTGAGAACAAAACTAGGAGTGGCCAGCAAATAAGTTGGTATGGCATTTCCTATTGTGATTGAAATATGCACATGCACAATCTTTCAAAAGTCACTAACTTACATTTGTACAAATTTTTGATAGATTATTTCTAGTACTTTGTTGCTAGCTTGACTTATTTTTGGAATATATGGGTATGACTCATCTTTTTAAAATTAAAATTTGTTTTTTATTTATCTGCCTTCTTTATAGAATTAGATTTTTTTTTCTTTAAAAAAATTATGGAGACTACAAAGGATAATATCATCATGCATAACATTCATAAAGAATTTGAATTTAAAATTGACATGACATTTACTGACAGGGATAAAATCCATAAAACATACAATGCATATACAATTTGTAAGGGATTTGGAGTAAGAAGATGACATAAAAGAATATTGCGAACATGCACATTTCTTTGTAATTGTGAATGACATTTTTCATCAATCTCACCTCATGAATAAGAAGATGTTTATAGGACAATAAAGAGAACTAGATGTCAAGCTTGTATAAAATTCAAAATCAAAGATGGGAGTTTGGGTAGTGGACAAGTTTAAGGAAGTACATAATCCTCCTTTTATCAATGATATATAGAAACATTTGATATGATCATACCAATACATAACAAATACAAATAAAAGTATTTTGACTTTTATGGTAAGGTTTACGAAAGCATATTCCTATCTCAATGATAAAGTGGGAGGAAAGGAGAATGTTGGCTCTACTTTACGTAATTGTCAAAATTTCTTACAATCGAAGAGAATGAACTTGATTAGTGCATGTGATTGTCAAAGTCTCATTATAACCATTATAATTACTTAGAATCAAAGGGAATCAATTTTTCTTACACATTTCAATTAGATAAGGAACAGAGATTGACCAACTTTTTTTTGTTTGATGATATATCTAAACTAGACTATGAAAGTTTTGGATATATTGTGGTATTAATATAACTTACCGTGCAAATAAGAACAATACAATATGTGCATCTTTCATTGGCTTGAACATCATTGGAAGAATGTTCACTATGGTTGTGTATTTCCATTGAATGAAGCTATTGCCTTTTTTTTTTACTTTTAGAATCAATAGATAATAAAGCACCAAAGACTATTTTCACCGATTAAGATCATGTCACGACAAATGCCATTAATATTTTTCTTATGAATATTAATCATCATTTATGTGAATGACTTATTAGAAAAAAATGCTATACATCATATCAGGCATCTTGTTGGGAAATCGGGCTTTTGCTATAACTATTAGTATATTATTTATATCATAGTGGATCTGAATTTGAAATGGAGAGTGTTTGGAAAATTATGTGTCAATAATGGAGCTTAAGGGATAACAAGTGATTCGATAATATGTATCGGTTGCATCATAAACGACGTCTTGGATTTGATTGTGATATTTTTCTATAGGAATTAGATCCACACAAAGAAGTGAGAGCACAAATAATATCTTTCAAAATATGGTGTGTAAGATTGTGACTTTATTTAAATTTGTCGATCATTAAGAGAAGTAAGCTGAAAAAATTGCACGACTTTAAAGTTATTGTTGATTTTGAGTGTACTTGAGAAAAGCCATCAATTATAATTGAAACTAGTGAAATTTTGAAACATGCTACAAACGTGTACACTCATGTCATTTGTAGGGATTTCCAAGCTAAGTTCTTGTAAGCTTTGTTCGTGTATGTTCTTAAATCAGAAACTAATGGGCTATTGTACACTTATATCATGGCAACTGAAAGTAGTGAAAGGAAGCATGTTATTTGTTTTAGTCCAAGTGATATAACAATCACACGCAATTGTAAGTTATTTGAAATGTGAGGACGGTTGTAGGCATACTTTATGCATCTTGACACATGTTGGTAATATTACAAGCATTCATTCACAATACATTATGAAAAAGGTGGACAAAAGCTACAAAATAAAAGACTTATTGTGATGTTGAACAAAGCTCTCGTGGTGTAATAAAGTCAAAAAGATTGTGCTTGAAAAAGTTGGTAATAATGCACAAAGCCAATGCTCCGTTGCTTAGATTAGTCGCGTGACACACCAGTTGGCAAAGGTTTGGCAAATTGGCAAATTTGGATCATATTTGAGACTAATTTGATCAATGCAAGTGTTGACACCTAAATTTTACATAATCATTTAGTATTTAGTTGCATAAAAAAAAAAAAAAGTAAAATTGCATTTCATGAAGTCGCATTTTTTCGCATCAGCACTAAAAGCCAACAAGACACGGCGGCTCACGATCGATAATATTCACAAAAGGCGGTCTCTTTCTTCGTTGGTCTGAACACGCACAAAAAATGAGGAAAGAAGAAGTCTTGCACGTCTGTTGTCTCTCCCTCATTAATACATGCACATGCACGCATGAAATAGGAGACGTGGAGTTCTGCAATTTGCCTGCAAGAAGAAAAGATCAGCAGTTGGGAAATGTCAGGCGGTGGCGTCCAGATCTGAAGAAGCACGACGTGGAATAGTGAGGAAATGATGGCCGCCTCTTACTCACGCTACTTCAAGCCTATAAATACACGAAAGAACGAAGGAAGTCGGGGGAGCGATTAAAAAAAGAGAGAATTCGTACGGAGACACAAATTGAGAGAAAGGAGCGAGCGATTAAAAAAATGAGGGAGAGGGTCTTCTCTTTTGATTAAAAAATGGGAGAGGCTCGTTAGAAAGAAACAAAAGAAAAGGGTAGTCGTGGGGAGGGTATTAAAATAAAGAGAAGAAGAGTGAGTTTGTCAGAGAAAAGAAACAAAAAAGAAAGGGGAAGTGTGAGAGGTTACGTGAGAGGGAGAGAGGGGGAGAGTAAAAAAAAAAATAAAAGCTGCTGTTCATCTTCTCCGTTGCACCCCTTCGTCTCGCAGCCACTTGAAGCTTCTGCTGAACTAGCCGTCGCGCCGCACCACTACCGCTCGAGGTCTCTGCTGCACCGGTCGCCGCGGCACCGCCGCTTGCCCGCCGAGCCGAGCCGCCTGCCGTCCTCAGCACCGGGCATCCTCGCCTCCGCTCCGCTGCACTTCTGCAAGCAGCCCGCGACGCCAGCAGCCCAGACCGATCGCCGGGCCGCCTCCCGCGTCCACCACCGCTGCCCCGCGCCTCCGAAGCCGCGACGCCGTTTCTGCCGGCCCCGCCTCTGCCGGACTGCCACCGCACCACTGCTGCAATCCAACACCAGAAGCCGCCGCCTGTCGCGCCGCCCGCCATCAGCAACGTCTGCAGCTCCTCAGCTGCATCTCTCCCGCGTCTCCTCCCCGCGCCGAGCTCCATCCCCGACGCCATTGCTGCCCCATCGGCGACGCACAGTGCTCCTCCGCCTCGCTCGAACCTCAGCCCAGCTCCGCCCGCGCCCAACGTGCAGCCTGCTGATCTCCCTGCTACGCCCCCGCGCGCGACCACCGCCCGACGACGAGGACCGGTCCGCGATTCGCCCAGCCCAGCGCTGCAACTCCTCTCGCACCCAGGAGCCCCGCACCGCAGCCGACGCCACCGCCCAGCGACCCGACTCAGCTCCGCGACCCGCGACCCGCGACCCAGCCTCGACTCCGCCCAGATCCCGCCGGAGTCCCAACGCCTCCGCCTGAGCTTCCTCCGCCCAGCAGCCGCGACGCACGACGACGGCGACTTCTGAAGTCCCGAGGCCACGACTGCCGCACTGCCCTGAGTTTCCTCCGACGTGTAGCTGTGCCTTCGCTGAGACTCGGAGCCCCTCGCCGCGCGTTGCTGCCCCTCGCCGGAGTGACCGCTGCACCACCGCCGCCGGTCTGCCCCTGCCGGAGTTCCCCTCGCCGGATCGTTTGAGCTGCCGCCCTTGGAGATCCACAAACGTGCGTGGAAAAGGAAAGCAGGAAAGAAAAAAAAAGCAAAACAAAAAGAAAAAAGAAATTAGGTAGTTTTATATTCTTTTTACTTTATGTTATTTCTTTTAGGTTTAGTAGTTACTAGGTGAATTTGAAGTTATTTTCAGTTCATGAATTCTGTAGGCATTATCCGTAGATTTGTCCCCAAGTTAATTTAATTATTAATTTGACCCGTAAGATTTCGAGTCATTTTTTTAATTATATTAACTCTCGGGGTTTGTTTATGATACATTAACTGTTCAATCAATATATTTATTAATTTGATCCGTAAGATGTCGGATTAGATTTTTAATTATTTTGATTTCTTGTCTGATGTTTAGGGTTAAAAATAATCGTTAATTTGACCCGTGAGACAACGGGTTATTTTTTCGTTTATTTTAATCCTTTATTTGTTTGAATATCTTGCTTGTTGGATTTAATGCTTGTTTTAGAAAATCACTAAGAAAAATCAAAAAGATGTTTGGATTAGGATTTCAATTGATTCTAGAATATTTCTGGTTATTTTGCATATCTAGAATATGGACTTTATTTCGAATTTAGAAAACACAAAAAATGCATTCATTTAGGTTGTTAGTTTTTCTTTGAATTACACGTTTAGTTATGTGTTAGTTTTAATTTCGAATTTCATAAAGAAAAAAAAAAAACCATCATGCATAATTCATGTAGAATTAAAGCATTCTTTGCACGTCATTGCATTTTAGAGTAAGATTGCACGTAATTTAATTCTAGATAATAGTTTTTACGTAGATTGCATTTTAGTTAGAGATTTCTAAGTTAGGATAACATTATAGTTTAAATTAGGATTTGACATAACTTCATTCCTAATTCGAATTAGATGACATTTTAATTTAGGTAGATAATTTCCACTTTTTTATAATTTCGAATTTAAGAGGAAATACAAAAAATGCCTTAGGATAAATTACTTCCCTTTTTGGATAAATTGCATTTTCTAGGAAAGAGAAAAAAAATGTCATGAACATGTCATTTAGGATTAGATTAATTGGAATGCACGTCATTTAGTTTATTTAAGTTCATTTAATTAGAACTTTCATGTCATTAGATTAAGCCATTTAATAAATGTCACGTGACATATAGCTTGCATATTAAATTGCATAAAGCATGTCATTTTAGTTTAAATAATTTGGTATGTCATTACATCGCATTGCATGTCATTATAATTAGATCATTTAGATTGCATTTAATTATTGCATCTCTTCATGTCATATAGTTTAGGCCATGTCGTCATGTCATTTAGATTATTTGCATAAGTCATGATTTTCATTAAATAAAGTGAAAACGAAAAAAACTGAAATTGCTTGTTAATTAAATCATATCTATGATCGTCTATATGATTTTTTATCTAACAATGCGGGTGCTTTCGTTGCTTTAAGGTATGCTTTTTGCATTATTTAAATTGCTTTCTTGATGTGTTAAATTGGTGGTATGTGCACATGTATGACCACCTCATATATTAGGAAGCTCAATTAAAATCAAATCAAATGCTCGCCCGCAAATCATTTTTTAAAAAAAAATTAAAAAGAAATGGTACCGAAAGGGCATTAGAGAAATCTAACAGAACCAAGCCCCCGTACCCATGTTCGTAGGTAAAGTAAAGTAAGCCTCCCATTGCTTTTACTTGGGTTTAATCGACCCACCAAAAACCGATTAGTGGCGACTCCTAGATAATGTTTTGCATGTTAAAAAAAATTAGACCCTAAGTCGCGATTTGGTATGGGCTTGGGAGAGCCGAGCTAAGCCATTAAGCTTAATAGTCCATCAACCTAGTTTTTTGGGTGTGGAAACCCGAAAAATTAGGTCGCGAAGAAAGATTTATTTTGAGACAATAGCTACTCCCGACCTTCTTTTGAAAAAAACTGACCCTTCATATATTTTTTTGTTTCACCAAAAAAAATATTTATTTCAAAAATTTTCCCTTTTTTTTCATGTTATTATTTTTCGGTTAAAAAATGAAAATTACAAATTCAAAATGAAAATTACAAATTCTTCCTTCAAGAGGGAAAAAGAAAAATATCGCTGCCCGCTGAGCATTCACCCTGCTCCGTTCGCACTCAGTCGCTCTCTCTCTCTCTCTCTCACTACAAAGCAATGCTTTCTCTGCAACCCTCCTCCGCCGCGGCGCCGCCCAATCTCTCCTCCACCTCAAAGCTCTCGACTTTCTGCAATCCCGTCAAAACCCTTAAACCCGTCCGTCCCAAGCACCCCCCGCCGATCCAGTCCGTCCTCCAGTGGAACCGGAAGCCCCAGCTGGCCGGCGAGACCCCCCGCGTCGTCGTCATCACCTCCGGCAAGGGCGGCGTCGGCAAGACCACCACCACCGCCAACGTCGGCCTCTCCCTCGCCCGCCTCGGCTTCTCCGTCGTCGCCATCGACGCCGACGTCGGCCTCCGCAACCTCGACCTCCTCCTCGGGCTCGAGAACCGCGTCAACTACACCGTGGTCGAGGTACTTAACGGGGACTGTAGGCTCGATCAGGCTCTGGTTAGGGATAAGCGCTGGTCTAATTTCGAGTTGCTGTGTATTTCGAAGCCGAGGTCGAAGCTTCCGCTTGGGTTCGGTGGGAAGGCATTGGTCTGGCTTGTTGATGCGTTGAAATCTAGGGAAGAAGGGTCTCCTGATTTTATAATCATTGATTGTCCCGCCGGCATTGATGCCGGGTTCATCACCGCGATAACTCCGGCCAATGAGGCCGTGTTGGTGACGACTCCCGACATAACGAGCTTGAGAGATGCGGATAGGGTCATCGGGTTGTTGGAGTGCGACGGGATCAGGGATATAAAGATGATTGTGAACAGGGTCAGGACTGACATGATAAAGGGGGAGGATATGATGTCGGTTCTCGATGTTCAGGAGATGCTGGGTTTGGCTTTGTTGGGGGTGATACCGGAGGATTCTGAAGTGCTTAGGAGTACGAATCGAGGGTATCCTCTTGTTTTGAACAAGCCGCCAACATTGGCAGGTTTGGCTTTCGAGCAGGCTGCTTGGAGACTTGTTGAGCAGGATAGTATGAAGGCTGTGATGGTGGAGGAGGAGCCGAAGAAGCGCGGGTTTTTCTCCCTCTTTGGTGGCTGAAGTTAAGGTGTTGATAGAGTTGATGATGTTTTAGATTCATGTTGAATGAATTCTGGTGGGCTCAGAGTTGCAACGTTTTGAAGTACAAGTATCTGCTTGTGGATTGAAGGCTACCAGTTACTCGTCCAAGAGTAGAAAAAATTGTCAAGCTGTGTATAATTTGGGTCAGTGTGTCTATCCCTTCTGAGTTAGTGATTTTTGGGTTGGGATCTGAGGTGATGATTTTTGTGTTGGGAGATCCTTTCTTTTCACTTGTTAGCTAGATGACTAGGGCCTGTTCTTTTATTGGTGTTCAAATGGCTTTTCTTCTTTAGCCCTGTTGGTTCGGTAGGTACACTTTGCTGTGACTCAATTAGGAGTTGCTTGGATAATCGCATACTTGTGGATCAAGTTGAATTTATTGCATTAACTTGAGGTACTTTCTTGTGTATGCTAGATTGATCATCCAAGGTATGCTTCAGTTTAGCCTTCCCCTCCCTTCGAAACCTGCACAAACTCACACAAATGCACAAAAGAAACTCGTATAGGTGAAATATTCATTTCTTGTCAGCAAAACATTTCATCTTCTCATCCTATAATTGATCAACTTGCTTCCAATGAGCGAGTAGGTGACGTGAAAGTTCATTTGTGGACCTGAAACTGGCTATCATCCACAAAGAATGGGTGGTTCCTCCATTAGGACCGGCAAGCTACTGTGATATTTCATATCTTGGAGTGGGAGGAGTGGCAACATTTGTTTTTATTTTTAGGTTGGTGTTCGTAGATGTGCTTATCTTAAGGCAGATTTGTATGTGCTCATCATATCTCTCACTTAGTGATATAGATGTTTTTCATGGTTTAACAGTTCCCTTGTCTGTCTTCGTGACACTCGCAAATTATATCCAGACTGAACTGCATGGCCACTGGAGCATCATTATCATTTTCACCCGAGTCGTTTGTGCCTTTTCTGCTTGCTTGTAAACCTATCAAACGAGTGAATCGGGTACAATCAAAAATGATCTAACCCAGATTGATCAATTTAATCCGTTTTGACCCGTTTTCATAAAATACAAATCTAGTGACTCATACTCAACTCAATTCATACTTGATCCAACCCACAATGTTAAAATGCTCTTGTATTTAACCATTTCTAAACCCAAACTAAGGGGAGAGCTCGGAGTGGGGGAGCATGAGATCGAAGGCGATCAAGTAAAAAGAGTCATAGAGATGTATTGAGTTTTGGGTCTACGGAAGTTGCGAACCCATTAATACTCATATTGTTTTGAGCCTTACCATTCTAAATCTTTTGTGTCTCGTTTATTGAATATGACTAATCTATTTATTAATCCAGACCATCAAATATGGATAAAGAAATAGATTTATGACCAATTTTGACAAATGTAGACATAAATTAGATATGGTAAATGTGTGTGTAGTGCCACATCATTGTCAAATGAGGATCGATCGGTTAGACAATGCCAAAGCAACATCAAGGTCTATGTAATTATGCCCAAAAGATTGCTTGATGGTTCAAGATACGCAAAGGCATGTTATCAATGGATGGAACTAGTCTTGGATTGATTATCTCGATCGATTGTCGGAACTAAGTGGCATGATGGTGGTCGTCTCTTCAATTCCAATCGCTAAAGAGAAAATTAAGAATGACTTTCGCCGTCTCCTTGACCTGCCTCGACCTCCTCAGCCTAAATCTTTGCCTCCATAGCTGGTGTCGACGCTATTTATATCTTATGATGAAGAATGAGCACAAAGATGAGATAACTCGATGACATTTCTCTCGCTTTTTTTTCTTTTTCTTTTTTGTAAAAAAATTAGTAGACTTCATAACATGGTCAGTTGTGTTTATTTTACTAAAAATTTCATGATAAAATAAATATTTATCATAGAAATCACTTTTTAGCATAACGATTCTTTTTCATTTGCTTTGTGGTTAAGGGAGAGTGTTTTCCTCCTTACTAGAAGAAGTTATTTTTTCCCAATCTAAACTTGTTGTTTTTGGTTGAAGGAAGATAATTTTATATAAATCGATCAGTTTTGTATCGTTCGAACACCAAAAAGTCAGAAGAAAATTTCCTGAAATAGTTTTCCTTGGAGCAAATTCCCACGTGCGAATGGGTGCAATAAAAGATAGTGCTTGGATAAAACGGTGTCACCTTCCTATTTTTGAGGGGGAAAAGAAAAAAGGTCAGTTATAGAGCAATTGATCTAACTCCTAGAAATACTTCGACAGGAAAATCCGAGGTTTCCATATTCTCTTCTCGGTATATACGGAGCTGGATACCTGCCATAAGGTGTTGCTGCATCTCTGCAAATGCAGTCCCTCGTGCAAGAGGTCGATCTTTACTTCCATGTACGGACACGTTTAGACCGTTACATTTGATTGCTGACCAAAAGAACAAATTACGAGAATCTGAACATATCCGATTTGATGATCCTGGAGATAAGATGCAAAGCCAGATTTGATTCCATAACAGTAACCAAGAACTTAAATGCATGCATATCCATTTATAACTTCGAAAACCATCTTCATTCCCTCGCATCGTGATGTTGATGATGATGATGATGCAACTCTTGATTTCTAAGGTTCATTGCTTCATTCCTTATCCTCTTCGTCTTCCCGTTGTTTTTCGTTTCAGGCGATAATCTTCTCGATCCTACTCGTTTGTGTTTCCTTTTATTTTTCGGCATAAACCGTCTTCTGCGTTCTTCCTTTTCTTTTATCTTGTTTCGAAACAGATGATCGTGCGGTTGCCGGTTCTCTTGGCGTCGCTCCTCCTCCTCCTTTCGTCCCTGCTCTCGGTGAGAGGAGGAGAATCCTACGCGGCCATCAGTTGCCGGAAGCACACCAAGTCGCTCGTGGATTTCGGAGGCGTCGGGGATGGGAAGACGTTGAACACGGAGGCGTTCAGGCGGGCGGTCGCGAACCTGAGCGGTTACGCCGCAGACGGTGGGGCGCAGCTGGTGGTGCCAGCAGGGAAGTGGTTGACGGGGAGTTTTAATCTCACCAGCCACTTCACGCTCTACCTCGACGGAAACGCCACTATTCTCGCATCCCAGGTACATGCTCGCGTGGGTGGTAACGCTTTGCAAAGCACAGAAGACAACGTCGTTTGCTTTGCATGGTTTGCCCGTGGAATCACGTCGCCGACCGCAAGGTCTCACGTCCGATTCTTCATGAGAAGGTCTGAGGATACATAGAGTCCACAGACTAATTCCATCATATCTTTCCTAAAGCAGGGGATCCAAGCTGATTCATTTCACGTTTTTTGAAAACGTCTATTGTTGGATTGGAACATGGTAATCAACCAACAGCCTCTGTTCCATCTGCTTGTGGTGTCTTCTTAGATTCAAACACGAAAAGGGTTTCGTATTCTTAACTGCGGGTTTTGCTATTGTAGATTATTAAGCATTTGTACTTAACTCTTCGTCCTGTCTTGTGTCTGTGCACACAATGTACTTTGAATATCGAATGTGCGTATGCGCTGTGGATAAGTATGGGATATATGCATTATATCATCGTGCAGGATGAATCGGAATGGCCGCAAGTGGCTATCTTGCCATCGTATGGGAGAGGAAGAGATGCTCCTGGTGGACGGTTCAGCAGTCTAATTTTCGGTACAAATCTCACCGACGTAGTGATCACAGGTATACATATTTAGCCAAGATTTGGCTTTTCTCCCCTTCAGCTTGTTACTGTAAATGTGTTCACATGTAGATAGGTCTAATCAGCTGATTTTGATAGACATATCTTGTCGAGAACTTTTCTGAATGGTGATTTTGCAGGAAATAACGGTACCATAGACGGACAGGGTGCTTACTGGTGGGACAAGTTCAAGAAAGACGAACTGAACCTGACTCGACCTTACCTTATCGAATTTTTGTACTCAGATCAGGTCCAGATAGCTTATCTTACTTTGGTTGATTCTCCGTCCTGGTTTGTTCATCCAATTTACAGCAGGTTTGCCCGCTTCTATGTCACACTTGGAACTGCGAAAATTTATCTTAAAATGTGTTTGAATCTTTTGTCAGTTTGAGACTGCTACTGAAAATTAAGGTGTTGAATGCAGCAACATTTTCGTTCAAGGGGTAACCATCCTCGCACCAATTGATTCGCCGAATACCGATGGAATAGACCCTGGTTAGCCTTCTAGTTTTATTACTCCATAATTAACTGCTATGTTCTTCGTTGCTGCTTACCAACTGCCAGTTTACAGTAGTTGCTCTTAGACTAAGTACAACTGGGAAATTATCTTGTTTTCTAATGCAGCTCATAAGTTTCTAGCTTTAGTTTAATTCTTATTGTTGACCATTCAGTCTCCATAATATGAGCTAATTAATCGCTTGCTAATTCCGATCCTCAGATTCAAGCAGAAATGTCCGAATTGAGGATAGCTACATAGTGTCCGGCGATGACTGCATCGCAATCAAGAGTGGCTGGGACCAGTACGGGATCAAGTTTGGAATACCGACGGAACACGTGAGCATAAGACGGCTTACTTGCATTTCTCCATACAGCGCTGCAATAGCTCTGGGCAGCGAGATGTCTGGTGGAATCCAAGACGTTAGAGCCGAGACTATCTTGGCAATCAACACCGAATCAGGTATCAGAATCAAAACCGCTCCCGGAAGAGGAGGCTATGTCAAGGACATTTTCGTGAAGGGGGTGATCGTGAAGACCATGAAGTATGTGTTTTGGATGACTGGTAGCTATAATTCCCACCCCGACACTGGGTACGATCTGAAGGCGCTACCTGTGATTCAAGGAATAAATTACAGAGACATGGTGGCTGAAAATGTGACTTATTCAGCTAGGCTTGATGGAATAAAAGGAGATCCTTTTACTGGGATCTGCATCTCGAATGTCCAGATTGAACTGAGCAAAAACCCGAAAAAACTACAGTGGAACTGCACGGACATAGAGGGAGTTACAAGCAACGTGACTCCTGTGGCTTGTGATCTGTTGCCCGAGAAGGAACCGGCAATAGACTGTCCTTTCCCTACGGATAAGCTGCCAATTGAGGATGTGGAGTTGAAGATGTGTCCTGTTCCTTAAAACTATGCTCACTAGTGTTTGTCGAGTTTTAAGAGCGATGCTTCATTAGAAAGCGTGCAATTGTGCAGTATCATAAATAATATTTATCTACAGGAAGATTGTAGCAGGATAATTGTCTCTTCACCTAGTAATCACCAATAAGAAACAGAACAATGTTCTTTTGGGAGGATGGAACTAATTTCTCAGGAGTTCCTAGATGTATCCAGCTACAAAAGTTGTTTAGTAACATCTGCACAGCAATCTCTTTACTGCCACTCTTACATTATTCAGCAAAATCCCCAGGTAAACAACTGCATAGTCTCTGCATCCTATCACATTTTCGCCAGCGAGTCCCCCTGTTCTCAAAAGTTTTCAATGTCGGCTGGCCATGTCTTCATCGGCCGGCGAGCACGTGTTGGCTTTGGTGGCACCTTGCGCAGCAATAGCACCATGCACCAGGCTATTGCTAGGCATTCAGTATGCGAAAGCAGCGTCTCCATAACTTCTTAACGGTGGAGCCTCCCTCAAAATACAAGCCTAATATTCTCCGCCACATGTGGTGTAGATAGGCTCATATGCAGTCGATATATATAGATTACACGTAGTAATTCAAGTGGGTTTAGATAATTTTTGGGAAGTATTTTGGGAAGTATTAGTCGACACGGTCAAGTTGAAAATTGTCATCGACTTATCCAATTAAAATATAAAAGAAAATTGACCGGATAGACTCAATTAGACAAAACATGAAAAGGTTTGAACTCAACTGATGGGACTAAATCCGTGAAAATGCAATATGTTTAGGACACCTTTTTTTTTGGTGATTTTCCCCTCAACCAAGCAGCAAAATGGTATGTCCATATCCAGAGTTTCCTAATTCACGCATGGAATTTGGAACGCTAATCTAGGAAAATTTATAGGAGCAATACCAGATGGTGCTTGGATGGAAGGGAGTGGCCTTTCCTATTTTAGGGTGAAAAGAATACGGAAAGTGAGAGAGCAGTCGCTGTAAAATCTAGCAATAACTTGACTGCATAATCTAAGGTTTCCATGTTCTTCGCATATGCGGAGCAAAGCTTGAATACCTACCCATAAATGGTGCTGCATCCGATCCGTCGTGCAAGAGGTTGGTCTTTACTTCCAGTTCCATCTCAGAACGTCACGTCTGATTCCTGACCAAAAGACCGACAGAAGAGAACCTGAACTCGAGACCCCAATCACGAATCCCGGAGAGAAGGTGCAGTCCCAGATTTGATTCCATTATGGTAACCAAGAACTTAAATGCATATCCATTTGGAACTTTAAAAAACTATCTTCAATCACTCCCATCATCATCATCATCATCCTGACAATGATGATGCAGCCCTTGAGCTCTAAGGTTCATTGCTTCGTTCGTTGTACTCTGTCTTCCCGTCTGTTTTTAGTTTCACGCGATAATCTTCTCAATCACTGCTCATTCGCGATTCTTTTTTTATCGTTCGGCCTAAACCATCTTCTGCGTTCTTCCTTTTCTTTGTCTATCTCCTTTCGATATAGATGATCGTGCGGTTGCTGGGTCCCTCGGCGTTGCTGCTCCTCCTTTTGTCCCTGCTCTCGGCGAGAGGAGGAGAATCCTACCCGGCAATCAGTTGCTGGAAGCACACCGCGTCGCTGGTGGATTTTGGAGGCGTCGGGGACGGGAGGACGTCGAACACGGAGGCGTTCAGGCGGGCAGTCGCGAACCTGAGCGAGTACGCGCTGGACGGCGGGGCGCAGCTGGTGGTGCCAGCGGGGAAGTGGTTGACGGGGAGTTTCAATCTCACCAGCCACTTCACGCTCTTCCTCGACCGAAACGCCACTATTCTCGCATCCCAGGTACACGCTCGTGTGGGTGGTAACGCTTTACAAAGCACAAAAGACAACGTCGTTCTCTTTGCGTGGTTTATCCGTGGAATCACTTCGCCGACCGCAAGGTCTCACGTCCGATTCTTCATGAGATGGTCTGAGGATAAATCATGTCTTTCGTAAAGCAGAGCATCCGAGCTGGAACATAAAGAAAAACATGATTCATCTCATGTTTTTTGACAAAGTCTACTGTTGGAACGTGATAAGTAACGAAAAGCCTCTGTTCCATCAGCTTGTGATGTCTCTTCTTAGATTCAAACACGAAAAGATTTTCCTATTCTTAACAGCTGGTTTTGCTACTGTAAATTTTTAGGCAATTGCACTTAAACTCTTTGCGTTTTTCTGTGTCTGTGCACACAATGTACTTTGAATATTTTAATGTGCGCATGCACCGGGGCACGGATAAGTATGGGATATGTGTATTATATTGTCGTACAGGATGAATCGGAATGGCCTCGAGTGGCTATCTTGCCGTCGTACGGGGCAGGAAGAAACACTCCTGGCGGACGGTTCAGCAGTCTAATCTTCGGTATAAATCTCACTGACGTTGTGATCACAGGTATATATCTGTTTAGTCAAGATTCGGCTTTTCTCCCCTTCAGCTTGTTACTGTAATTAAGTTCACATATAGGTAAGGTCTAATCATCTGATTTTGATACAAATTTCTGGTCGAGAACTTTTCTGAATGATGATTTTGCAGGAAACAACGGTACAATTCACGGACAGGGTGCTTACTGGTGGGACAAGTTCAGGAAAGGAGAGCTGAACTTGACTCTACCTTACCTTATCGAAATCATGTACTCGAATTGGGTCCAGATATCTAATCTTACTTTGGTTGATTCTCCGTCGTGGTTCATTCATCCAATTTACAGCAGGTTTGCCCGCTTCTATGTCATGCTTGGAACTGTGAAATTAATTTTTAAAATGTGTTTTAATCTTTTGTTAGTTTGAGACTGCTATTGACTATTATAGTGATGATTGCAGCAATATTTTGGTTCAAAGGCTAACCATTCTCGCACCAGTTGATTCTCCCAGTACTGATGGAGTAGACCCTGGTTAGCCTTCTAGTTTTATTACTCCATAATTAATTGCAGTAGCTGCTCTGGAAATTATCTTATTTCCGAATGCAGCTCATAAGTTCTTAGCTATTAGTTTACTTCTTATCAGTGAACCTTCAGTCTCCTTAATATAAGCTGATTAATCGCGGGTCAATTCCAATCCTCAGATTCATGCACAAACGTCCGGATTGAGGATTGCTATATAGTGTCCGGAGATGACTGCGTCGCAATCAAGAGTGGCTGGAACCAGTACGGGATTGCAGTCGGAATGCCAACACGACATGTCATTATAAGACGGATTACGTGCACTTCTCCGAACGGTGCTGCAATAGCTCTTGGCAGCCAGATGTCAGGTGGAATCCAGGACATAAGAGCCGAGAATGTTGTGCCCATCAACACCCAATCGGGTATCAGAATCAAAACGGCTCCTGGAAGAGGAGGGTATATCAAGGACATTTTCATGAGGTCGATGATCATGAAGACAATGAATTACATGTTTTGGACGAGTGGCGGCTTTAATTCCCACCCCGACCCTGGGTACGATCCCAAGGCGCTACCTGTGATTCAAGGAATAAATTACAGAGACATGGTGGCTGAAAATGTGACTTATTCAGCTAGACTTGAAGGAATAAAAGGAGATCCTTTCACTGGGATCTGCATTTCGAATGTCCATATCGGATTGAGCCTAAAACCAGAAAAAATACAGTGGAACTGCACGGACATAGCAGGAGTTACAAGCAACGTGACTCCCGTGGCTTGTGATCTGTTGCCCGTTAAGGAACCAGCAATGGACTGTCCTTTCCCTAAGGATAAGCTGCCAATTGAGGATGTGGAGTTGAAGATGTGCCCTGTTCCTTAAAACTATGTTCACTAGTGTTTGTCGAGTTTTAAGAGCAATGCTTCCAAGAAACTGTGTGCCAATTCGCTGGAATTGCTACAATCTTGAATTTCTGTTTTTATTCCGTCTTACTTTGATCCGTGCAACTGTGCAGTATCATAAATGATATTATCTACCGGAAGAGTGTAGCAGGATAATTTGTCTCTCTACCTAGTAATCACCAATAAGAAACAGAACGATGTTCTTTTGGGAGGATGGAACGAGGAGTCTTCGTCTTCCGCAATGCTCATTTTCTCATATAAGATTGGATGAGAATGACAAAAACTATAGAGCCAAGAACTAAGAGATTTCAGGATGAAAAAGCACCATGGAGATGGAAAATTTATCTAAGCTTGATCATTTAAGACCTGAAATCATGTTCGCTCTATCCATCTCTGCATGATCATCGTGTTGATTCGGTGTCATTTTCTGGTACATGATGGTGTTTTCCCCTTTTGGAATAAGGCAAAGACTTTTATGTGATCCAGCAAAACTCTGAATGGTTTCTGCATAAGGACAAGAAATTGCCTTCTGCCGATGCCTTGCTTCTAGATCAAACCGAACCAAATAGGGGCTACATGATTGAATTAACGGATAATTTGCAAACACAAAAACATAATGTTTCGCAGTTAATCTACGAATAATCTAACATCTCCAATTAGCAAATCCCTCATCTCCAGCATGTGAACTACATCCCCCATTCCAGGCCTGTGATTTAAATCCGGATCGACGCATCTTAGAGCAATCAGAAGAACGCGCTTGAGTTCCTTTGAAGAAGGCCTTTCGGGTATATTAGAATCGACCACATGTACAGTTCTCTGATTTGCAATCATGAACTTCAACCAATCAATCAAATGTGCCTGTCAGCAGAAACCAAATTTTAAGTCAATGCATCCTTTGATCTTACCATCTGTCACAGTCGGAGACGTAATTGATTTGCAGTTCCGTAGGCCTTACCTGGGGTCGACTTTCATCTACAGGAAGCCTCCCTGTTACTATCTCCATAACGAGTACTCCGAAGCAATAGACGTCGTAATCTGGTGCTGCATAACTGAGGACCCGAGGAATTTCGGTCAGTCATATGAATAATTGAGTTTCATGTATTCACTAGATCAAAAACCCATCCTTGATCAGTAAACTATTTCACCTCGATTGTTCACTTGATATCTGACTTGGCTCTGGTTCATAGAGCTCGGCCGACCCTATATCAGAAATTTTTGGATTCCACTGATGATCAAGGAGTATGTTGCTAGTTTTGATATTGCAATGGACAACCTTCGGTTCAGTGTCCTCGTGAATGTAGGCCAATCTGCAAGAACTTGCTCCTCAAGATATTGATCATAAACGACATAAAATCGAGTTTAAGTTCAGCAAACGCACCCTTTCGCCGTTCCTCGGATAATATTTATCCTTTGACCCCATGTTAGAGGACTGGCCTTCCCACTACAGTCATGAAGCCACTGATGCAGATTGCCATTATCAACATACTCATAGACAAGCACCCTGATATAATGATGATTCAACTCAACATTTCAACATTCTATTGAAAGCAATATTTGACGAGCGTGTACCTAGATGTTACCTGTAATCTCCTTCGGCACAGTATCCAAGCAGCTTCACGAGATTCTTGTGTCTAACATGCGATATCACCTCCACTTCTCGCTTGAATTCCTCATCTTCCAGACTGAGGAACCACAGAAGCCTTAGTAACAAAGCCCAGTCTCCACAGAATCAAAATGAACGTGTTCATCCGGACTTTAAATCAGTTCCCGCGGTTACTAACTTAATCATGATCTTTATAGTATGGCAATGCTCTGAAGCTACTAATTTCCGATATCTATTTCCGAGGCCTACCATTGATCGTCGCATAGATTCAATTTAAAGCTAATTTCTCAAGAGTGCCTGGATGTATCCAGCTACAAAAGTTGTTTAGTACCTGCTGCAGAGCAATCTCTTCACTGCCACTCTTACATTGTTCAGCAAAACCCCCCGGTAAACAACCGCATGGTCTCCGCATCCAATCACATTTTCGCAGGCGAATCCATTCGTTGCGAATCTAATCTCATCGAGTGCTAACCTCGTCTTCCCCACAACTGATTCCGGATCAGCCACAAGGCTCGTCCGGAACACCCCGCTCTCACGAGCCGGAGCCGCCCTCCACTGATTGAACAGGACGGCTTCCATCTCAACGTCAGAGGCGCGGAACGAAGACAGCAGTCTGTGATCCAACGACGAAGCTCTTGGACCGAAACAACTCTTGGCCATGGCAGGGTTCGACAGCCGGGAGCGGGGCGCGGACGGCTTTCTGCGGTAGCAGCAAATGAAGAGGATGGGGAGCAGGAACAAAACCACGACGGTGGCCGAGAACACCAGTATTTGAATCCATAACCGGGGTCCGAAGAGCGGCGAGGCGTGGTTCGAGAACCGATCGGCGGAATGAGACGAGTTTGATGGCATGACTTGACTGGGGCTTCAAGAGAGAGAGAGAGAGAGAGAGGGAGATGAACAGAGCTTGAAGTTGAAGTGGAGAGACAGATTGAAGTTCAAACGTTGTCAGTTCGTTAATTTGCTTTTCAGCGGCGCGAGATTCTGGTACCTGACCAAATCTTCGTCCCCAATCATCTCGGAGAAGACCGGTTCTTTTCCCAACGGCCGCTGAGGTGTCGCTGACCTGGGAGACCTGTTGTCGTTCAGTGTTCCGCGGTTCATCGTACGGGAACGGATTCATAGGACGGAGCTCACCGTCCTTTTAACCGGACGCGTTTGGTGAACAGAATTGCAGGAGCATCAACGACGGATACAGTAGCAATCCGGAGGGGAGAAGTGCCAAAAAATTCCTAAATCTTTTGTCTTGTCGATTTAGTCCTAAATATGACCGGCTGACATGACATGATCGGCGTTGACGTCGACGACTTTTAATAATATTTTAATTTTTTTGATTTTTTTTTTTCTGTTTTTCTTTTTCTTTTTTTCTTCCTCCAACCGGTCACGGAGCTTGGCGACCGGCCAGAGGTGACGGCCGGCGAGGTCGAGGTTGATCTCGCCAGCCGTCACCTTGCCAAATCTGGTGAGGGCGAGGGCGAGGAGGTGGCCTCACTGCAGTCGCGTGGTCCCCTGCTCGCGCGTCTTCGCCTCTTGCACTCGTCACCCGCGCTCTACTTGCCGTCCGCCGGAGCTAATCTAGCCGCCTGCCGTCGCCATCGAGCTGGCGGGGCTCGCCCTCACCAGCCATGGGCGAGGCTCGACCCTCGTCGAGGGGACGACACGACCGTAGTGAGGCCACCTCCTTGCCAACCATGGGTGAGGCTCGACCCTCGCTAGATCCGGTGAGGGCAAGCCTTGCCACCAGGCCTCGAGGTGGGCGAGGCTCGACCTCGCCGCCTTGCGCAAGGCCTCCCTCGCGGCCATTGGTGAGGTGGTTAGCGAGGTCGACCTCGACCTCGTCGGCCGTTGCCTCCTCGGGCGATCGCCAAGCTCCGGCGACCGGCTGGAGGAAGAAAAAAAGAAAAAGAAAAACAGAAAAATTAAAAAAATTAAAAAATTATTAAAAGTTGTCTACGTCGCATCGATCAGGCTACGTCAGCCGACCGGCGTCTAATCAGTAAAATCCAGCCAAAATTGACCAAAAAGGACTGAATTAGCACAACTTAAAAATGTTTAGGACTAAATCGGCACCAAAAAAAGATTTAGGATTAAATCGACACAAAGACAATAGATTTAGGATTTTTTTGGCACTTCTCCCCAATCCGGAGCCAATATGAAAATATGATAATAATTCGTAGAAAATTTGCGGCGGTTAAGGATGGCGAACCATTAAGTTTCATATTCAAATAGGACTATGAAGGGGGGCCATGTTCCATATTTGACCGCAATAGCACCATACAACAGATTATTGCTAGGCGTTCCGTATACGAAAGCAGGGTCTCCATACCTTTTAAACAGTGAAACTCGCTCAATTAAGGATTGTCGTTCACTTATGCAATAAAAGAAATGATTATTATCACGGAAAATCTCAAACTGGTATATTTGTGATAAATTTATCTCAAACTAACTTTTTGACCACAAAGAACTCTGAATCAGTAACCCGTGACAAATTTACTTCAAACTAATTTTTTAATAACAAAAAATCCTAAACTTATATATTTATAATAAATTTATCACTTTTTATTTTTCATTAAATTAGATTAGTACCACCAAAAATCACAAATTAGTATACCTATAATAAATGGAAGGTAAAACCCTAAACTAGTACATCTGTCAACTATCACGTATTATCTAACTCAATAATTTAATAATAAAATTTAACGAAAACGAATGATAAGTAAATTTATCACAAGTATATCAATTTAGGATTTTTAGTAGTTAAAAAATTAATTTAAATTTAATTTGTGAGTACAATTTTTAGTAGTTAAAAAATTAATTTAAAATTAATCTGTCACGTACTCATGTGTAATAATTGTTATTCAACTTATTTATTGTGATGCTCAAATTAGGAGATAGAAATCCAATCTTCAATTTCACTGCTCAAAGTAGGAGATAGCAATCCAATCTTCCTTGGGAAATTGTAGCGAGTTTATGCAACAGATGAAACAGTCTCACCGATCTAAACATAGAGGGAAAATTATTAAAATCCTAAACTTATTCAATTCGGTCCTAAACTTTTCAATTTTGTCAATTCAATCCTAAATCTTTTTACTTTTGACCAATTGAGTCAATCCAGACAATTTTGACTAAAAATTGCTAACGTAGACATCCGATAATGACGTGGCAATTTTAATAATATTTTAAATTTTTATGATTTTTCCTTCTTCTTTTTTACTTTTTTTGTTTTTTTTTTTTTATTAAGCTAGGGCCGGCCAGGGTTTCCGGCGAGGATCAACCGGCCATCCTCCCCGGCCAAACTCCAAACCCAAAAAAGAAAGATAGAAAAGTTATAAAAAAAAAAAAGACCATAAAAAAATTCAAAAAATATTAAAACATCATTAAAATATTATAATGTGTCACGTCAATACCGGCCATCCATGTCAGCAAATTCCTGCCAACAATTAACAAGAAGTGAAATGACTTAAAGAATGAAATGACAAAATTGAAAGGTTTAATACTTATTTAGCAAAAGAGCAATACATCTAGGACTTTCTAGACAATTTTCCCGATATTTAGAAGTATCTACTCTATAATTGATTTTAACTAGAACGAATAAAGCAATAAAAGCGTAATTTGTCTACACAAATTTTCCACTTGTTACGATTTTCTGAAGGTGGGACTCCATCCATTCAAATCCATTTAACTCAAAGAAAGATTTGAGCCAATGAATATGTACAGTCCTATGTGAACTCCTAGTGAGCCGCATGAGATGGAATATGGAAGAGACGAGACGAGACGCAGAGAGAGACAGACAGAGATCAAACTTATCAACGTGGAAAGGACTTCATTTTATCTTAACTTTGTGCCACTTTATTTCTTCCCTTCCATGATTGTATGCTCCTCAGCGATGGACACAGTATATCCGAACATCATAATCCCGATCATGCCACCTTGTTTGTAGCACAACTAACCATAACTAACCATGCCGTGAATGACTCCTCCGTCAGACTATGGCTTTCCAAAATTGAAAGGCATCCGCAGACATAGTTGCTCGATGACTCCATCATCAAATCGCCTTTTTACAGGATGCAACCGGATCTCATATAGGTTCGGCCATAATTTTCCAGTTACTGCACACAAAACATCGACAAATAAATAATGTGTCCTATAAAGAAGCATGACCTCAAGTATGCTCGAGACCAGCATCTTGACCGCAGCACTTTAGCTACAGAAAATACAGATTAGTGTGTCGCAACAACATAAACCAGGGCAGAAAACTATCACAAAGTCTCATCTCAAAGCATTGCCTATGAATACCCATCCATGACAGAAGAGCATCCGACCTTTCCAGTAAATGATCACCAAATGAGTGGCTCGTAGAGATATGAAATTGAGGCTACAAAGAATACATGCTGGAAAATGCAGGTCGAAGATGAGGGCTCACCAAATAGGCGCTTCTCTTCGCTATCCCAAGCTATGCCATTTAATACATCAAATCCCTGGCAGAACACAAAATGCCCACATGAATTAGACAAGTTAAATAGACAATAACTTCTCATAAAATAAGAGTACGGACAAAATAATTAATTTTCATACAGCCAAAAAGGAAGGTACTTTTAGATGAAATGTTGCGGATAGGCGTCCCTCGTCGCAAAAAAATGACTTAACCCATGCAGGTCATGGACCAAATACTCTTATCAGATTTACAAAAGGTCATCTCATCCAGACACAAGCATTCATGCTTGCCTGGCCAAGCCTTAGTGGAATTCTCCACACAGAGCGTGTACAGTATCAAAGCTGGCAAAATTAAAATAAAATTGGATTCAATTGTTTCATCTCTATAACTTACTTTATATCCCGCTGTTAACAATCCTTCCCTGCGGAATAGAGACAAATGCAGCAAGTTAATAATGTTATGAGCCAACTCAACTACTTCCAGCTTATGAAAAAGCATCCAAGGCCCATTAACAAGGAAAGAATTGACACCTCAAATTTGGGAGAAGTATCCAGCCAATTACTTTGCCATCTTTATAAGAGATTCTCGCAATGCAGTCACTCTGCACAATACACAAAGGATAATCCAAGAGATATGAGGCCATGGTTTTAAGGACAATCTCTTCATTTGGGCAGAATGATAATAGTAGAATCATCAACTTGTGATATTCCAACAAGTAACAGATAGCATTTTGCACCCATATTAGCATTGCTATAACTGAGAGAATAACAGTATTCAAACATTTGGAACTCAAACCGGGACTGTTCCTCCCTAGAAATTGGGAGTTGAAGCAGGGAGGCAATTTGTCATGCAAGGTAAGATTGCCATATTCATATGTCAGGCTCTCTCCCTGCCTACAATACTCCAAGAATTGAATGTTTACCTGCCATATGTTTGCCCAAATTTCCCCATTAATATACTCCAGCTCATTTAGGTTGTGAACTTCATGAGTCCTGTATCTGACAACCTGTTTATCAATGACTGCAACAAAGATTGCCGCCTATCAGTATATAAACCCACTCTGTTAAAGGAAAAGGTTGCAATGATGGCGGAGGCTGGGTGGAAGAAAAGGCGAGTTAGAGCACCTCTGAAATTATGAGGATCAATTTGATACAATGTTGAAGTTCCATCACTTCCAAACAATGTTTTGCCATCAGTTGCTAGTCCCCAACCATCTTGCATCTCATGAGTGAATTCTTCAAACTGCACTGAGCAAAAAATGATGAATGAGTTGGTATCCAGGAAGAACCCCAATCAGTAGCTCCAATGGCATACCACGAATGAACAAGGCAAGATAGAGAGAGATGGCAATGGCAATGACCGGCCACCAAGGCAAAAGGCGAGAGAGGGAAAGCGAGAGCACAATAAAACATCACAAGTTGAAAGCTAACATCACCTAATACAAGAGTCTATGCAACAATAATGATAACCAACTAAAACTAAATCTTCTGGGAAAGTGAATCTGAATGGGGCGGATGCAATGGGAAAACAAGAGAAGTTATTTTTTCACTGTAACTGCAAAGAGGAAGTATTTTTGCCAAAATTCTTTATTTTAAGGGAGTAGACTCTGCTAAGTCATATGCAATAATCTAGATTCATATTAGCACTATGCCTTATCTTCCATTCAGACGCCATCTCAAATTTCATAATCTTCTCAATAACTGCAGTATCTACAAAAATTTCACAACTGCATACAAGCAGCTGCACAAAGGCAGTAGTGGTCATGCAACTTTTGAGTGGTTAAATGTTAGATAGAAAACTCAATGAGAAGCTTTGAGCATATGGCCTATCCTTCTATTACAGCCCTTGGGTGTACAGAACAGCCTGTAAACAGGAATGAGCTATTTCTTAATTTGAGAAGAACCCAGTACACAGATTGATATTAATGACTCCCTGAAAATCAGAAGAACACTAATGCACATGAGCATTTCAGAGAGCTCACTTCTTAAGAGAAAACTTATTTAAATATACCAGCAACAATAAACTTAATCGTCATAACTATGAAAAAGAAAGAGACGAACTTTGCTTAAATTATTTCTGTCATATATGAAACCAGTTTTCTGCAACCAAGTTACTTGAAACAGCCTACACAAAAGGATGAAAGGTACAAAATTAGCATGCAGAGTAAAATCTTTGAAGTAAGAGCAGTTCAAATCACAAAGAAACATGGAAATATAAGAAATAGCAACAGTGATTCAGTTAAAAGCAAAGAATGGCTGAATCATATTGGGAAAAAGCCCATATTCCTGACACAAACAATTTTCTATTTAAAAAAAAAATATTTTATTAAACAGGATCCTACTAGACCACTCCAGTAATTTTCCAAGTAGTTCAACGACTAAAAAAGTTAAACATGCACTTATGAGACTGGAAGGGAAGTCTTAAAACTGATACTCCTCCAGAGAGAGATAAGGGTTTTGCTCCTCCATTATTAACCATCTAATTCAGTGCAACCAACCAATTTTCTGCTTTCTCAGAATAAAAAAATGTTACGAAGAGTAAATCTCGGTCATACTGTAGGTTCAAATAGTCAAATTGTTAAGCATTTAAATTACATAATTTTCTACTCCTAACATCCCTAGATTCTTTAACTTATTACTTTGATACACAATTGCTGGTGTTCTCCATTCAATTGCTTATGATATTTTCTGATGATGGAAATTATTTCTTTGTTTTTGTATGCACGATCCACGCATGTCTTAATCTCTAGTTTTTGTGATACGAGAGGGAAAAACTTTGATTAAAAAGAAGATTAAAAATAACCATAGTTAATTTTCATATCCTATTAAAATGCAACTTCCATCTCTATAGTCTTTTCAAGAAAAGGTCGAATTCCTGAATTGCATAACTAGAAGACTCTTCGAATGGAAGAGGTGCCATTTTAAATCAATCAACAAGTATACATTCACAGCGGCACTTGCACAATCTTTTAAGCTGCATGTCTTGGAAAGTCCAAATGATTCCCATTGTTTTATAGGACAATGTATATCCCTTTCGGTGATTTGCCCAGCCAAAAAGATACTCATACGTAAGTTCAAGTTCCTTCTATACTCAACATAATGCCAATACTCACACACCCACATCAACTTTACCTTGCTGATTTTGCTCATGCATTACACTAATGCTACTGTCGTTTTGACATACCTTTCATCAAGAAGAGTCAAACCTTCCCCAAAGTAAGACGAATCCATCTTTTGCATTGCCTCAACCTATAAAAATTTGGATAAATGGACCAGTGAAGCCAGATTCAATCTAAGAAGTGCTGAGGAAGGCTTAAGAACACCAGTAATTAGCAATCTACTCCATGCGACATACTCATGGAAATTCTGTAATATAACTGAAGAAAGCTTTGACTTTCAACTACCTTGTTCATTTCATTATAATAATCTCCATGAAATTGTCACTGATATTTCATAGACTCTCAAGTGTATCTAACTCAAAGAGATGCACACTAAAGTAAAATTCAGGCAGTCAAAGAGAAATAGCATGACATACCTTTCCACTTTGGAGAGCTACCTTTCGAACTGATGACTGGAACGAAAGCAAACAGTTGAGAGATGAAACATATGCCAAAACTACAGTGTTGCATAACTTATATCTGATGGAAGAAAGTGAGAACAAAAGTGAAGGGGAACCCCATTGATTCATGTCCTAAGACGGTAGACTTACCTGCCCATGGAGACCAGTCGACTCAAACAAAGTATCATTTCCCGCGTAAAGAAGCCCCTGAAATTCCCAAATCAGAAGCATAATCACAATTTGCAAAAGGAAGCAAATTCATTCAAATTGCAACATTAAATTCGCATCAGGACTTCTATCCTACCCACTTTCCGCTTTCACATAAACAAACAGCACGCAATATATTATCGAAAAGGAGGTAAAAACAAAACAACCCCCAAATCCGCAACATGCAACGTAAGAAGATGTGCACAAACTTGTCATCAGTAACAAGGACTTCTTCATTGCGCAAAGAACTAAAATTGCATAACGAAATTAAGCAATGACCCGCAGTCGTCAACTAGATCGCGATAAAATAAATAAATTGCGGTTTATTTATGTCAGGAAAATCAGAACGACGGGCGAACACTGAAAAATTCACGTAATGAAAAGGCAGCGAATGGAGAATTCGATGACGAAGAAAATGCCGGAAAAGAATCCAGCAAGAAATCAGTATGATCACCTGAGTGAAGGCTTGGGGATCGTGAGGGAACTCGCGCACCACTTCGATCGAGTACACGGCCGGGGACACGTCGTCGACCGCGAAACTTCCCGACCTGTTCCGGTAAATGCTCGCGAAGCCGACGAGGAACAAGAGCAGGAACGCCGGGAGCAGGAGGGCGATCCTCCGCCGGTATCCGGAATTGGGGCGCTGCGTATGAGGCATGGGGGAGGTGCCGCCGCCGCCGTCGCCGTCGGGCTTGAGCTTGGGCGGTCGCCTGCTGGTGACCCTCTTCTTAGCCGCCATGCGCTGCGGATCTCATCGGGAAACCAGGAGGGAAGGAAGCCGATCGCGAGCCGAGAGTTGGCGGCGCCGGGAGGCTCGTCGGCCGGGGAAGCTTTCGCCGTGATCTAGGGGGATGATCGTTTTTTGACTTCGGAAGAGGGAGAGAGGGGACAAGGCCGAGGTTGACACCATTTATCCCCTAACGGAGCTCGATAACACGAGATCGAATGACCTAATTAGTAATTACCAATAAATCCGTACATCGGTTTTCTCCCTTAAAGTGTTTTTTTTTTCGAAAAAGATAAAAAATATTTCCCAAAGTTTTGCTTCGAGTGAAAATCGCATTTAGGGTGCATTTGGAAAGACTTTTGGGAAAGTCTTTGAGAAAATGTAAAGACTCTAGGGTTAAAAGAGTTTTTCAAAATGCAAATTGTGTTTGGTAAATTGTATTTGTGAAAGTCAATTGTGCAATATCTTTGAACAAAAGAATATTTGGACAAATTAACTGTGCAAAAGACTTTTGTCATGAAAAAAAGGAAAAAAAAAAGAGTTGGCTGGTTATCGCCAGCGAGGGGTATGCAGTCCGGCGAGGGGCAAGCGTCCGGCGAGGGTCGCCGCAACCAGATCGAGCTGCCCCGGCTACCTCCGCACGAAGGTCTCGGCGCGGCGGGTTGCGGCGACCGTCCGGCGAGGGTCGCGTGACCCGCCGCGCGAGACCTCCGTGCGGAGGTCGCCGGCCGCTCGATCTGGTTGCGGCGACCCCGATCACGACCGATCGCGCGATCTTGGTCCTGGCGACCCTCGCCAAACGGTGCGCGACCCACCGCGCCGCAACCTCCGTTCGGAAGGTGGTTGGGGCTCGCAATCTACTCGCCGTGAACTAGATCGCACGACCAAATCTGCACACGATTTGGGTCGCCGAAGGTCGCGCAGCCAGATCTAGGACACCGCGACCTCCGGTGACCCAGATCTGCCGGGGTCGCAGCGTCATCGGGAGTTACAGCGGTCACGCGACCTTGCTGCAACCCAGATCTGGGTGGTCGCCGGGGGTTGCAACGGTCGCAGTGACGCGACTCACGAGGGGTCGTCGAGGTCACATGACTGGCCGTCGACGGTCGCCATGACCACATTGGCCTCATGCCGACCTCCATGCAGCTCGTCGCCGGCCCCTCGTAGCTCCGCGCAACTTCGCCGGCCAACCTCAATGAAGAAGAAGGTGAATAGTCACGAGGACAAAATCGGAAAAACAAAATGTTAATGAGGGCATTTGTGGAAGAAAATTTTTTGTCTTCTCTTCCCTCAGCATTGCGAGAAGGCTGAATGCCCAAGGCAGCCCCATGGCAGCCTTGGGCTTTCAGCCTTCCAAAGGTTCACTTTTCCCCAAGTATGTTTACAAAATAAGTTCCTAAACACCATTTTTTAGCCCAAAGTGGCTTTGGCAAAGTCACTCCCAAACGCACCCTTACACAATTTGCACGTGCCTAGCATGCTAGTTGCCCAATTAATTACAAAGAAGCCCACAGACAGAAGTTAAACCCCAATTGCATTTAGGGTGCGCGTGGTAACGCTTCTTGCACTGGAGAAGAGTTTTTTTCGAAATGCTTCTTTTCTATTTCTATTCCTGAGAATAATTTCGAGTAAAAGAACCTTGTTTGGTAACTACACAAAATTTCTACTCTTAGAATAGAAAAAGAATAGAAATGCGTTTGGTAACACAAAGATTTTTTTTTGTATTTATTTGTTTTTTATTTGTTCTTTTTTATTTTTTTATTCTTTTTTTGTATTTATTTGTTTTTTTTTTTTTATTTGTTTTTCATTTATTCTTTTTTATTTTTTATTATTTTTTGTATTTAGTTGTATTTATTTGTTTTTATTCTTTTTTTTGTATTTATTTGTACTTATTTTTGTTTTTTTATTTTTTTTGTATTTATTTGTTTTTTATGTGTTTTTTATTTATTTTCTTGTGTTTGTTTTTTATTTGTATTTTTTTTTTTTTATTTTTTTGTATTTATTTGTTTTTTATATACTTTTTTTATTTGTTTTTATTCTTTTTTTGTATTTATTTGTTTTTTATTTTTGTTTTGTATTTGTCTTTTTTTTTGTATTTATTCGTTTTTTATGTGTTGTTTTTTATTTTCTTGCGTTTTTTTTATTTGTATTTATTTGTTTATTTGTATTTATTTTTGTATTTTTGTATTTTATTTGTTTTTTGTATTTTTTGTATTTGTTTTTTTTATTTTTTGTATTTTTTTTTTTTTTTTTTATTTTCTTGCGTTTTTTTTATTTGTATTTATTTGTTTATTTGTATTTATATTTTTATTTTATTTGTATTTTTTTAAAATTTATTTAAATTTATTTGTTTTTTATATTTATTTGTTTTTTTTTATTCTTGCTCACGGTCGGCGGCGGCGGGCGGCGGTCGGCGGTGGCTCGGGCGGTTGGAGGTGGCCACGGCAAGAGAGAAATAAAACAAAAATAAAAAAGAAAATTTGCTTATTTCTAGAAATTCTTTCTGGGACAAGAAGCAATTTTTTTTTGTTTCTCGTTTCTATTCCCTGGCTAACTTTTCTATTCCGAGGAATAGAAATCAACTTGCGTTACCAAACGGGTTTCTTTTTTTTTTTTTGTTCCGAGGAACAAAAACAGAAATGGGAGAAACAGAAATGTTACCATGCAGACCCTTAGAGGCCCGTCGGGATTAAGCTTGATCCAATCAAAATGAGAGATGGTCCAGCCCATAAGCTTATCTCTTTTCTCTTTCTAAGAAGTCAATCTATATTCCGATTCACAAGTATAATGAGAATAGATAAGTCCATCTGAATTCTGAAGTAATTTTTTGTTCCTCCAATTCCAAAATGCTGACAAGCCACACCAAAATCTAGTGACTAGTCAATTTCTCTTAATAGAGTTGTTGAAGTAGATAGATTTGCCAACAATCACTTGTGCAGATCACGAGTGAAGGGCAAGAAGTGTAAAAGAAATCCATTATTTTTTACGTTAAATTCTATCATAATTAATAAACAGGTGCTCATGAGAAACTAATCACAAAAGGGCTTTTGATCTTTCGCGACCCATCCCATTTGTACACTAAACTTCACAATTTATTAGTAGCCAATTTATGTCATGTGAAATTAGTTCATAAGCTCTTTTTAACAATAAGAGAATCGCTACAAATTCTGTCATAAACCAGTAGGGTGCGTTTGGTAACATTTCGTTTAAAAATTATTTTGGGAACATAAATAGAAAAAAGTGTTTCTGTTTCCTGGGAAACAATTTTTGAACAAAAAAATACATTTGGTAAATTTGTATACTTTTTTTATTTCTTTTAATTTTTAAATTTTTAAATTTTTATTTTCTTTATTTTTTTTTTTTTTTTTTTTTTCTTCTTTTCTTCTTTTGGCCGGTCGCCGGCCCGGCCATGGCCGACGAGGGCCGGTGGCCTCGCCAACCACGGCGAGGCTCGCCCTCGCCGGCCATCGCCAGTAACGCCCGGCCGGCGGTGGCCTAGTGAGGGCGAGCTTTGCCGGTGGGCGGGCGAGCTCGGGCTCGCCGGATCTAGGCGAGCTCTAGCTCGCCCGGCTCGAGGCAAGAGCCGGGCGAGCTCGAGCTCGCCTAGATCCGGCAAGCCCGAGCTCGCCCGCCCACCGACGAGGCTCGGCCTCGCCGAGCCACCGCCAGTGACGTCGGCTTGGAGGTGGCCCGACGAGGCCGAGCGTCGCCGGTGGGTCGGGCGAGCTCGGGCTCGCCGGATCTAGGCGAGCTCGGGCTCGCCGGATCTAGGCGAGCCGAGCTCGCCCGCCCAAGGCGAGGCCGAGCCTCGCTAGGGGCCGGCGAGGTCGCCGGCCCTCTTTGGCCGATCGCCAACCATGGCCGAGGCCGGTGACCGGCCAAAGAAAAAAGAGAAAGAAAAAAAAAAAAAGAAATAAAAAAAGAAGAGAGAGAAAATGTGTTTTTAATTTTTGTTCAAAAACAAGAAACAAATTATTCTTATTTCTTTGTTTCGTTCCAAAAAGTGTTCCCGCAACAAAAAAATAGATTTGGAACAAAAACGCAAACAAACGCGTTTACGCTTCTTTTTTGTTCCCTGAACAAAAAAACACAAAATTTGTTTATAAACGAAAAAGAAGTATTAACAAATAGGACCTAAGGGCCTTTTTTGGTAACCATCCCAACAAAGATCTTGGGGTTTTTTTGTTCCTGAATCCGGTTTGGGACGAAAATAGTATTTGGTAAAATTTTTGTTCCTGTAAATCGGTTTGGGACGAGAATCAAGAATAAAAAAAAGTTGATTCTTGTTCCGGAACAAAATTGAGAATCAAAACTCTTCTTCTTCTCTTTTTTCTTCTTCTTCATCGACCGCCATCCTACGATCGCCACTCGCCGCCGCATCACCAACAATTGGTCCGGCGAGCTTGCCGAGGCTCTCGTTTGGCCCGAAAAGAAAAAATAATAATAAAAAAAATAAAAAACTAAAAAGAAGAATAGGAGAAAAAATAAAATAATAAAATAATAAAAAAAAAAAAAAGAAGGAAAAAGGAAAAAAATTAAATTTAAAAATTAAAAAAAGAAAAAAAAAGAAAAGAAAAGGAAAAAAAGAAAAAAGAAAAAAAGAAAGAAGAATAGGAGAAAAATTTTAAAAAAATTTTAAAAAATAAAAAAAGGAAAAAGGAAAAAGAAAAAAAAAAAAAGGAGAAAAGGAAAAAAAGAAAGAAGAATAGGAGAAAAAAATAAAAAAGGAAAATAAAGAAAATAAAATTAAAAAATAAAAAATAAAATAAAGGAAAAAATAAAAAAAAAAAAAGAAAAGAAAAAAAAAGGGAAAAAAAAAAAAAGGAAAAACTTATTTAAAAATTAAAATAAATTGATTTGGAACATAATCAATGAACACGGTAACAAACGCAATTCTATTCCGAATCGAAATTTTGTGCAATTAACAAACACGTTTTTTACTCGGAATCGGTTTAGGGAACAGAATAAAAAATAATCATTTCTTATCGAATTTGTTACCGAAAAACGGAATCGTCACCAAACGCGCCCTAAATCACCACTACCATAATCTAAAGGTAGAAGCATAGATTGAATCCACATCAAAATTTACTAAGTGCTATATTTGTCAAATTCCATTATATGTTGTAAATAATCGAGAACAAGACAGTCGAGATCTAGAATCGTAATAGATGACAAAATTGATAGACTAGAGAATTGATTTCATCAATCCGGTTGTCAATTTAGAATTTAATTGTTCTCCCATTAGCCACGACTTCTCACATACCCTTGAAGAAGTCTTGTTCTACTGAAAAGCTGGTAAGATTTAAACCGTGACGATTTGATTTAGATGCAACCATCTTATGCCTCGTGATTTTTCATTCTCGTTATTCACGTAATTTGTTCATAAACTTTCTGTTGTCGTAGTCTAGGTCTGGAACTCGCATTCTGACCGTGGGCGGGCCGAGCATGCTTAGCCCAAGATCGAGCGGGCCAATCAGAGCCCAACAAGGCCTGGTCCGGAATTCGGGCCTGGACCAGGCCTGTCGAACCGCTCGGCCCTGTGCGGAGTCACAGTCAACGGGCAAAAAGACCTGACAAGAACATTCGAGACTCGTGACGTGGACGAACATTCTCGATTCCCGCTCCTCCAAACCACGAAAGATGATGGCGACTTCACATCGGGTTAAGGCATCTCCGTCTTCGTCAACGACGTCGTTGCATGGAACTCTCCAGAACCCACGCGGTCTCTCTTCTTCGCGCCAATAAATAAAGCTTCGAGTTCTCCTCTCTGAAGCAGAGTACTGATCGCTTGCGCTCGATACGATCTTCCGCGATTGTTTTCATCTTCTTTCGCGCTCTCGTTTCGCCGATCGTTCGTTCGTGCTTCCTCGCCTAGCGTGTGCGGAGAATGGCGGAGGTGCAGATGGCCGACGCGGAGACCTTCGCGTTCCAGGCGGAGATCAACCAGCTCCTGAGCCTGATCATCAACACCTTCTACAGCAACAAGGAGATCTTCCTCCGTGAGCTCATCAGCAACTCGTCCGACGTACGTCTCTCTCTCTCTCTCTGCTTCCCCCTGTTTATTTTGCGAGTGTTTGTCCGCGATCGTGCGTGCGCGGCGTGCATCGCGTTGTGCTCGCTTAGGGAACGAGACGCGCGGTATGGAATGAGTTAAAAAGGCTGAAAGATGGCGAAATAGTCATGCCTAGAATCGACAGCTTGTAGATCGGTCAATTTCGCTATCGGTTTGATTCACGTGCATTGATGCTGGGAGCCCGTTATATTCAATTATAGACCAAAACACGGTTGTCCCCTGCATCTTCGAGCTGCTGAATCCTCGAAACTGCTACTTCTGTGACAAATGCAGGGTTTGGACACAATCTTAAGCTTAAGCTATCAGATCAAATTTTTGTGAGTAGTTCTAGGTATGGAAATATTCGAGTGTGGGGTTTGGAAAAATTCAAAGTCAGAATCTTCTGATCTATAGGTATTTGAATTCAGAGTCTTCTACTTTATGTGATGTGAGAAAGTTTAAGTCGTTGATGAATGTATTATTTATTAATTTAAATGCTTTGACACAGTTATAGACTAAGACACGGTTGTTCCCTGCATCTTCGAGCCTTTGAACAAGTCTCCGAGTTGTTATATAGCTAACGGCTAGTAGTTTAAAGGCTGTTCTTATACTAGGCCTTGAATGATCTAGTAACAGAAGGTTGAGGTGTCGTGGAATATGACTGATGACTGTCGGAACAGAACTGAAATTGGCTTTGTCGCGAAAATAATGCAGGCTTTGGACAAAATCCGTTACGAGAGTCTCACGGACAAGAGCAAACTCGATGGGCAGCCCGAGCTTTTCATCAGGCTTGTTCCGGACAAGACTAACAAAACCCTGACGATCATCGACAGTGGTATCGGCATGACCAAAGCAGGTGAGATTTACTTCCCTAATGAGCTTTCTCGTGTTTTTTTTTTTTTTTTAATCAAAATGATCTGCCTCGGACAGAGCGTAATTCCGGTTCTTTGTTTTGAGCAGACCTTGTGAATAACCTGGGTACAATCGCGAGGTCTGGGACCAAGGAATTCATGGAGGCATTGCAAGCTGGTGCTGATGTTAGCATGATTGGCCAATTCGGTGTTGGGTTTTACTCAGCTTACCTCGTGGCTGAGAAAGTTATCGTGACCACGAAGCACAATGACGATGAGCAATACATCTGGGAATCGCAGGCTGGAGGTTCCTTCACTGTCACAAGGGACGTCAGTGGAGAGCAACTCGGAAGAGGAACCAAAATCACACTGTTCCTCAAGGAGGACCAGGTAGGATACTTTTCGACTTCCAACTGGATCATGCTGCATTTGTGTTCATTTCGGAGAGTGTACTTTATCTGTTGGTAATGGACTGAACTGGTCACTGATTATGGTTGCTGATGTTTGGCTTTCTGTTGACAGTTGGAGTACTTGGAGGAGAGGAGGATCAAGGACCTTGTGAAGAAGCATTCCGAATTCATCAGTTACCCCATCTACCTCTGGACCGAGAAAACTACTGAGAAGGAAATCAGCGATGATGAAGATGAAGATGAAGGCAAGAAGGAAGCGGAGGGAGAAGTTGAGGAGGTTGATGAGGACAAAGAAGATAAGAAAGGGAAGAAGAAAAAGATAAAGGAGGTGTCCCACGAGTGGCAACTCATCAACAAGCAGAAACCCATCTGGCTGCGAAAGCCGGAGGAGATCACCAAGGAGGAGTATGCTGCCTTCTACAAGAGCTTGACCAACGACTGGGAAGAGCACCTTGCAGTCAAGCACTTCTCTGTTGAAGGCCAGCTCGAATTCAAAGCGATACTCTTTGTTCCAAAGAGAGCTCCATTTGATCTCTTCGACACCAGGAAGAAGATGAACAATATCAAACTCTATGTCAGGAGGGTGTTCATCATGGACAACTGCGAGGAACTTATCCCTGAGTACCTTGGATTTGTGAAGGGAGTTGTGGACTCCGATGACTTGCCACTCAATATTTCCCGTGAGATGCTGCAGCAGAACAAGATTCTGAAGGTTATCAGGAAGAACCTTGTGAAGAAGTGCATCGAGATGTTCAATGAGATTGCAGAGAACAAGGAGGATTACAACAAGTTCTACGAGTCTTTCTCCAAGAACCTGAAGTTGGGTATCCATGAGGACAGCCAGAACAGAGCCAAATTGGCTGACCTGCTCCGCTACCACTCAACCAAGAGTGGCGATGAGGTGACCAGCTTGAAGGACTATGTCACCAGAATGAAGGAGGGCCAAAAGGATATTTACTACATTACTGGTGAAAGCAAGAAAGCGGTTGAGAACTCACCGTTCTTGGAGAGACTCAAGAAGAAGGGTTATGAAGTGCTGTTCATGGTTGATGCAATTGATGAGTATGCTGTTGGGCAGTTGAAGGAATATGATGGTAAGAAGCTGGTTTCTGCCACCAAGGAGGGACTAAAACTTGATGAAGAGACCGAAGAGGAGAAGAAAAAGAAAGAAGAGAAAATTAAGTCCTTCGAGAACCTGTGCAAGACCATCAAGGACATCCTAGGCGACAGGGTGGAGAAGGTTGTTGTGTCCGACAGGATTGTGGACTCGCCTTGCTGCCTGGTGACGGGAGAGTATGGCTGGACGGCAAACATGGAAAGAATCATGAAGGCTCAGGCCCTCAGGGACAACAGCATGGGCTCCTACATGTCTAGCAAGAAGACCATGGAGATTAACCCTGACAATGGAATCATGGAGGAGCTGAGGAAGAGAGCTGAGGCTGACAAGAATGACAAGTCGGTGAAGGATCTTACAATGTTGCTCTTTGAGACTGCACTCTTGACCTCAGGTTTCAGCCTCGACGAGCCCAACACTTTTGCGGCCAGGATTCACCGGATGTTGAAATTGGGTCTTAGCATTGACGAGGAGGAAGCGGGAGGCGATGATGCTGACATGCCCCCGTTGGAGGAGGATGGTGCCGAGGAGAGCAAGATGGAGGAAGTGGACTGAGTTGCCCTTCAAAGTTAAACACAGTTCATGAAAGTTGGGTCTGCACTTTTTTGTCGGTTTCCCTCTCGTAATAGTTTAGGTGGCGTCAGCCAATGTTTCATGGTGAGGTATTCCTGTAAGTGTGTTCCTTTCGGATGAGTGGTGTAATGCATGACAAAAGACCGTCTGTCTGATGTTCTACCTGTCTTCCACCTTGTGAATTAGTAGTTCATTTGCGACAAAAAAAACGTTTAGTGGTATAATAACTAAAGTTCCCTCTGCTTGTTTGCCTGAGGACGTGACTAATCGTTTGTTATCACGTCAATAGCATCTCCAGCTTAAGCTTTTAAGATTCTGGCATAACGTGTCTTGGATATTAAATGAACACATACAATGGGCAAAATAATTATGAACGGTTGATGTGTCATCGTTCCATGAAGCTACCTGTCTTCTTCACCTCTTTAATTCGCTCGAGCTCTTAAGGATTAATAACTTGGACCAAAGTAAGAATATCGGGACCAGAACGAGCCCGGTTAGGGTATGAGCAGTGGCAATGACACCGATTGATAACCTTACTGATCAAGGAAGCAAAACTTAAAATACACAGATACCTACAACTGTACAAACTAACACTTAGCTCCTGTTCAATCAGTAAAACTCGGCCAAGAATTGGGGACTCCTGCACAAAGCACCGCCCATCTGGCGACTATACAATCCCAAGTTATTTCATTCCGGTAATATATACCCAGCAGACCTTGTATGCAACTATAAATAGACAATGACCGCGACAGGCCACCTTGGGATTAACTTTATCTAAACCCATGACAAAAGAAAAGACTGCCCCGACAATCTTATAGCCTGAGAATCGATGCTTTTGATTATGAGGCCATGGGTATCAAGCGACTGGCGAGCCACCACCAGCAAGAACCAATTGCTCTCTTTTCGCATCTCTACCATAATTACATGACATTGTTGGGTCGATCATTACGAGTGTGTGCTCCACCGCCAGTTGGCGTATCTATCTCATAAGTTGAAAGCAACCTCCTCTGAAACAATTCAATGAACAGAGGTAAGCCAAAATCTCATGCCAACAAAAGGCACACAGTTCATAAAACTCATCAGTACCATTAACCATCCCATGAACTCAGAGCAAAAGAATCCAATAGAGGCCTTTTAATAGAAAAATAGAATTTCACCTCATGAGTTCCAGAAAAATAAAAAATGAAACAGTACGATCATTCATCAGTAACTACCCCAGGCAAGAGAAAAACAATATAGTCAACTGTCTGTGCCTGTTGTGTGTGCCCTGTGCGCATGTGGGATAGAGGGAGAGAGGTTCTACTCACGTGATCCTCAAAATCTGGGCTTGTCAGATTAATGGATAGATTTCTCATCAACAGAAGCACCTGTAACAAAGTAAGTGACAACATAAGTTTGAAAAGCATAGGAGGCATGAGCAGTTTTGGGAAAAGAAATTTCTCCCATGAACTCAAAGAGCAAAAGAATCCAATAGAAACTAAATTTATTGCTATTGTTTTCACTTGTTTGGGCAAAAAGCAAAACTGCATAAATGATATAGCTATGCATACAGCTGCTCAGTCCAAATGTTTGAAGCCAAAAGACAATATTGAAAGTAATGAGTACTCCAGGATAAGAAGCTCAAAGACAGACCAGTTAGGGTGAGGATCCTGACCATAAACTGATAAGCTGTTTCCGTTCTCTCAATTCAAGAACTGCTGATACCAGAAACTTAAATTACCATACTGATTCCTCTCCCCCCCCCAAGTTTATTCTACACTCCATAAGCCTTGAACTAATCCATTTCACACATTCAAACAAAACACAAAGTCACTCTTTAACCTTGACAGTTTTGCTGTTTCTCACTAAATTTTAGAGATCTTATAGTTCATATAAAACTCAGAAACCATCCAATGAGTAATTAAGTCACTAACTCTAATACATACAGACATGACGTATTACTAACAGAGCCATAACTCCTGGTTGAGGAAGTGACCAAAAAAAGAGTTTCACAAAGTTGGAAGGGCAGAAGGGAACATACTGTTTCAACGTCAATAGGATCCATTTTTTTCAGTTTCTGCACATGACCAGAGGTGTCCGGGTCAAAGACACTGCCAATGAAACTGTATACCTGAGCGAAATCAGGTAAAACTGCACCACGTACAAAGAAAAATATGTCACTAGTTAGTATAAATGCGGATGAATGAAACTCCCAACAAAAGACGATTCACCTAATCAACTGGGGAAGAATAATTCCATGGTACATGCAACATGATTACCCAGCACAAGCACCAACTTGTGAAAAGTCAACACCAAACAAGACTCAAAAATATGCAGAGTCCAGAATGGTGCACCACATCCTCCTTCGAAACCGAATTAACATATGACAGCAATTTATTACATGACAATCCTATAGCCACTCCGCAGCAGCTTTAAAATTTTAAATTTTAGCACCAACCCTTCGACTTTCTTAATAAAACTAAGTCAATCCAGAACATAAATTTGGTGCAAACATATCTCTTCCAATAGTAACAGGATTGATGTGTATGGAAGAGGAGAATTTGGGGGGTAGTTAAAATGACTCTTAGAAAATGAAAAGAAAATAGAACCAAAAGTCGGTAAATGATGATGCAGCCATACAGCTGAATGTCCAAGAAGCTCACACAAATCAGCAATAACAATCAGCAATTGACTAGGCATTTGGCAGGGGCTACTAACTGAGCTAAAAAGAGAAGAAGGACAACCATTGCAAATCCACATGATATGCACATATACAGCTGATTTAAAAGAAAAAAGTGATTTAGTTTCATCTAGAACTTGCATGACGTTAAATTAAGATGACTGTCGACAACCGAGAGCTACATCATACAGATCAACTGAGTTGCCAACTAGTACCTCTACAAGTAAGTTGGAAGTACCCAAAGTATTGAAATTAGCCTGAAGCAATTTTTAGTCGAGAAGGGTCAGAAGGGATGAAGAGATGGATTCTGTACCTCTCAGTGCAGGAGCATTATGACCTTGGTCAGTTGTTTCACAACTTGGCCGTGTTCTCGGAGTGCTGTCAGTGCTGCTACAGGAGTTATTGATCACATTTGTGCCTGATAACACACATCATTATTGATGGAAATATAGTGCAAGAGCTTTTTATATGACACAGAAAGTTGCCAAGGTCACTTCCTTGGACGATGGAGTCTGCTTTGGACAAAGCATATTTGATGCACAAACCTTTTGTTGGGCGGGAGAAACTGACAGTCTGCACTGTCTTATTCGTCCAGGAAGACACTGGAGCATTATTAACAGGATTTCTGAGAACTGAAGAGGAATCAGGCCGAAGAACATATCCAGATTCAAGCAGTGCAGGCGAAGCATGAAAAGCCCCCGAGGCTTGTGTCGGAACCAAAGCTGCCATATATGGCTCGTTAGTCATAGCAAAAATAAGTAAAAGGACTTTCTGCAATCAACTCAGCATCAGTCCATTAATCTAACCATTTTTTGACGCTTTTTGAGGATACGGATGAGCAGCCTTCCTTTTTGGTCGGGGGGGAGGTAGGTGTTCATTTGTGCCACTCTTCTGCACTTTCAGAAAGTACTTCTGAGCATGACTGCGTATCTGCACCCAACATGTAAACATGGATCAGAGCAAATTTTAATATTGATATCTTGTAAGTCTTTTCACAACCAAAAGGTCAGCAATCACAAAACCATCACTCTCCATTAGACTCATGAATAGATCCATAGGGGTCATATCAACAATTAACAGAAGACTGATGAGATGCAAGGCTATGATTCAGAATATCATTGTGATAATGTTAGATATGCCACCAAACACCTTACTTCTCTGAAATTAGACCAATAATCTCATGAATATTCTCATACACTGAAGGAGTAAATACACTGAGCACTACCTGGATGACTGTCTTTGACCCAACAAAGGCTTCAATCTTTTTCCAGTCACGGTCAAAGCTGTAAATGCATTGAAAGAGAATATGAGTCTTAGCCTCTACACCAGGATAATCATAAAAGTAGACGGTTCTTCCAGATAACCAAACGAGTCTCAACCTTAACAAAGCAGTCGCTAAGTAGCATCAACAAGCCGATAAAGCAATGCATTCTTGAGAAATGAATGTTTAAGTCTTCATAAAAGTATACCTTCACGTACCATAGACAGTTGAACATCGTCATCAACACAGAAATTCGCAAAGTAGATCTACAATCATGCACGTAAGATAGCTGATTTTTCAAGCCACTCACAAGTCACATCCCACTTCCTCCACAACTCTCCATACACATGGATTCATTTTCAATTAATAAGCACACAAAGTTCGTTTTTAGTCATCTGATATGTAGGCAAGGCGGCTCAAAATCCACAAAATAGCAATTTCCATATAAGGTACTCTAATTGCCACATGCCAGCCACGTTCACATTCTGAGGAAGGGCAGATCTTTCTCCTCTGAACCGGAAACAACAACCGACCCTTAACAATAGACAGAAAATGAAAATTCTCTCCCCACTCGGTTTCCATCTACTCCTGGACAACAGAAAACAGCATATGCGAAAATCAAGCCAGGCACCGCCATTCCTCAAGTACAGCTCAAAACGACACAACTCTCGCACTCATTACAAAGCATCGCATCGCTCCACAAGTCAATTATCTTACTAATAAGCTCAGATACATTCGAACACACCCGCCAATTAGCATCCACTACAAGAGCACCTCGGAACCAACCCGCTAAATAGCTCAAGCTACCCGCCCCCAAACACCCCCACGCGCTCTCACGCGCCGAAACCCTATCGCCGAGGGGGAGGGCGCGCGCGCGAGCAATTCGGAAATCGGACTTACAGCTGAAGCGCCTCGAGGAACTTGTCGTGCTCCGGCTCCGTCCAGCTCTCCCGGGACTTGGTGATGGTGTAGGGTTTCCGGACCTTCTTCGCCAGATCCTCCGACGACGCCGAGGTGGCGGACGCCACCGCCGCCGCCGCCGCCGCCGCAGCAGCCGCATTCGCCGCCGAGAACGGCCCGAAGCCGGGGAGCGCCATTCCGTTCGGATCCAGGTAGAATCCCTCGGCCGGGCTCGGGTTCTTGGACACCATGAAAAACGGAATTTTTTTAGTGGGGACTTTTTTGAAAGTAGGGAGAAATGGAAAATTTGCGGCTCGTTGCAGAGACGTAACACGAGGAGCTTATATATGGAGGGGCGGGGCTGGTCTCCGCTGCGGTCTGGCGTTAGGTAGTCCGCCACACGTGGCCCAACCAGAGGTCGCCACGGTTTCCGGGGGTGATCTGAGGCGCGGGAACATAACCACCCTTTATAAAATCCTCGTACTTCCGTTCCATCTCGTCGCGTCTTTTCGAGCGTTTTTGCCCCCCCGTTTCCGATGGAGGCGCAGTGAAAAACGAGGATATTTTTTTACGAGGGAAGACCTTTTTAACTCACTGATATTTTCAGTGAAAATCGGAGTAACCGGGCGAGAAGTACGCAATTTAGGTAATTAGGATACATGGAGGTAAATATCTTGACTTTATTATTGAAATTGAAGATGTAATATATATTCGTCACATTTAATCTTATATATTGCTATTACAAAATTTCATCCAATAATTCTTTTAGAGTTTCGTCCTAATTAACGCGCTTGCTATGAATTGCTAAGCGTGAGGATTGCAATCCATTGACCATCCAATACAACGAATAGAAGCTATCTAGCTATGACTTTTTAGTATTTTGTACTGTGGAAAGGCTACTTTCCAATTATACACAATAAGATATGCACAAAATGCATACATAAAGACAAATAGAAAAAAGAAAAAAGAAATTTATGAGCAAATTCAAGCTGCAAACCCCCTAACAAAAAAATGCAAAATATTTATGGTCAAAGTTGTGCAAACTTAGAAATGACTAAAAAATTCTTGACGTATTTCATGGTTATGAAAATGAAGTGCTAATATTATGTGATGCATACATATAAGAAGCAAGCGAAAAATGGAATCAAAATGGAGAGACTTCTTTCGACATGCAAGAAAGCCATTTAAGTTTAATAACTAAATCAATTATCGATGTATCTATTTCATAAAAAATGAATAATTTGAAAAAATATTTTTCTAAAAACGTTTGTACCATTTAAAAAGAAATAAATTAATGAAAAAGTATTTTCATTATTCATATAAACACTTGGACATAAATGGTTGTCAGAGGTATTATGTTGTGTTGATAGATAGAGATATGCAAAATTGAAATTAGACCCTAACGAAAAGGAGCACGAGGGAGTAGCGTGGGTAGGGAAGCAGGTGATCAGACCTCCGAAGCATGGTTGGGTGGGTAACAGAAAAGGGACTGAAACGGGAGGAGTAGTGAAGTGAAGTCCGCCACTCAGGCCCAATCGGAGGCGGATACGTGGCGGGCATCCCAACCCTTCGGCCCCGATCGTGTCTCCACGCCCATTTCCGTAGCCCGTAAACAACCGCCACGCGGTGGCCCCTCCCGTCCCCGAACGCCACAATCTCCTCGTAGATATTTTCCATGGGGCCCTACTCCGAGTGTAAAGGGCCAGATATTTTTATTTCCCCTCATTTCTCGCTTTATGTTCCCCGCGGCACCGGAAAGATCGGTCCCCGACCCTTGCTCGATCTTTTTAAGAATAATATTATAAATGATCAATAAATTCTAACTTCATATGTAATTTTTAATTTTTTAAATATAATAATCCTTAAACTTTGTATACATATTTTTATCTGAAAATATTCAAAATATTATTTGGGATTATAATTCAAAAATCACATCAAACAAATTAAAAATTAAAAAACTACGTTATATATCCTTATGTCATTTTTTTCCCAAAATTCTTATGCAAAATGTCGCAATATTTAAAAGTGTAGAACATTTTCAATTAACGAATCAAGATAACTATTTTATTGATTTGATGGTTTTCGTGTCTTCGAAGGTTCGTAAAAACCCCTTTCCTCCCATGGACAAAAAGGTCCACTTTTTGGGATCCATCCTTCATTCACTGAGTTAATCATGTTGAATTGTTGATGTTTGTGCAAAGGGTAATTTTTAAAATGAGGCTCTTACAACTAGATATCGAAAAATGATGCGTGGTAAAATCAAGTTAAATCTGCCCACATCGAAATAAAAGAAAAGTCAAGAGATTGGGTTGAGGCTTGATTGAACTGGCTATTCCGATTTTCAAGACATACGATTTAAGCAAGTATTTCCTTTTGTCATCCTCTTAGTGTGTTTTCCATCTATTAAAATCAATCACCCATCCCGCGATCATGTGAATCCATTATATTTTGGGCATGGCAATTGGCTTGGATGGATGGCGGGCAAAGAAGTGCGTGTTTTGATAGGCATTCGTTCATGATCAGTAGCCAGAAAAGTGAGGCCAATGCTGCATTTGGGCCAACTGGGGTGCTCCCGGTGGATATTCGAAGAGATCGAGTCAAGATTTTTGGTTCTGATAAAGCAGATTGGGCGGTCTCGTTGCGAATCCATTTTCTTTCAGGCAGAGGCTTTGGAGCTTTCCATTTTCAGGGCAAAAAGTAGAGTCCCGTGCTTCGCACGATGCCTTGCAAAAGTTACGTGGGCTTGGACCAACTTCCAGGCCCAACTAGAAGTTACTTTCCTCACTTGGGGAAGGCCCATTGAAGGTTGGCTAGTTACCCTTTCACTTCGACAAAGGTCGGGCCTAATGAATTGCGCAACCCGCCCATGACATAAAAATTATAGGAAAATTATACTAAAAGCCATGAATGTATCGCACTTTTATAATTTTAGTCATAAACTTTTTAATTGTACTAATTGAATCTTAAATATTTTCTTATCTTACTAATTGAGTCAATTCAACCAATTTTGACCGAAAATCGGTAACATGAATGCCAACTGATATGACTAATGATGACGTGGACGATTTTTTTATTTTTTATATTCATTTCATTTTCTTTTCTTTTCTTTTTTTTCTCTTTTCCCCTCCGGTGGTCATGGCCAAGCATTATTGATGGTCTATGACCTTAGGCGAGGGCCATTCTCGCTAGCCTTGAGCGAGGGCATAGCGAGGGCAACCATCAACTAAGGCTGGCGACCTTTGTTGACCATTGACAAGCCTCAGCGATGGCTAGCGGAGGGCAAAAGGGAAAAGGAAAAAAGAAAAAAAAAAAGTGAAGAAGGAAAAGAGAAGAAAAAGATGAAAAAGAAGATAAAAATAAAGAAAATTCGAAGATATATTTAAATATTATTAAAAATATTCACGTTAATATCACCTTACCATGTAGGACAATTGGCATCTACCAAAACTGGCAAAATGAACTCAATTGGCAAAAAGTAAAAAAATGCTTATGATTCAATTAATACAATTAACCTCTAGAGTTTGCCTCATTGGTCACTCTTCTAACATGGAAGGAGGAGGTATGAGATTCAAATCCCCACATTTTCAGGGTGATTGTGGTGATGACGATTTCGTTTTAAGTGTTGGTTTCGACTTCCATGTCTTGGGAGATAAGGCAAAAGTCTTAGAGTGAGAGTTAAAGATGGAGTAAAGTAAAATCGACAAAAAAAAAAAAAACGATTTAATTTTAAGTGTGGATTTCGATTCCTATGCCTTGCGAGGTAGAACAAAAGTCTTAGAATGAAAGTTAGAGTAGAAGTAGAGTAAGACCGACAAAAAAAAAAGAAAAAAAAAAAGAGTACAATTAAAAAATTTATGATTAAATTGGTGAAAGTCAATTAGGCTTAAGACGTTGGGACAATTTTCCTCGAAATTACATATTAACTTCTTGCCTTCTTCGTGTAAGGACGTTATCCGAACCGCGTTTCGCCTCTCAAGATAGATAATAGCCCACCCGGCAAGTGTCTCGCATGCCTCGACTTCGCTACAATTGCCGATCGACGATATGCATCGACTAAAACACATCGAAATTTCTGCTAATCATGACTTAGAGAAAGAGGTTTCTTCATAATCTCCATTCAAATGTCGAATACGGGGCCTCCAAGGGGATCGCGCGCTTGAAGAAATTTTCTTCGGTCATCATTGCTCTCTCTCCATGGAGCCCCACCGACCAGATAGAAGTTAGAACCCTTCTTTTGAAAGTGCTGTAGTGAAATAACCATCACACCTTCTAGAAGCAAATCCACCGCGTATTACTTCCCTTCCGCGCATAATTTCTACTAATAAACGAGCCCCACGCGATATGCACTGATTGAGGTCAAGCTCCATACTCACCTTCCACGCACCCAATTTCTTCTTTCATTTGCATTTACCGCTTGACACGGGTGGACTTAGTTCTCTGTTTAAGGCTTCATCTTCCTGTGGAAAATAATCCAGAAAATACACATTGTTTGTTGTAATCAGAATATAAAATTGAAAGTGAGGTACGGATATCCGAATCTCCTTAAGGCGATTAGTTCCTGTCAAAGGTGCTCCGTAGATTCACGAACTATGCCTCCTAAGATACAGCACCTCGAACCTGTTTAGATCAGTACTATGCAAACATGACTCAATCGAACCGTTCAATTGAACCAGTATGTCGCGACCCGATTTTTTCGATGAAGGGTGAATCACCTAAAACTAGGTTAATGGATTACTAAGTCCGAAGACTTGGTGCGGACTCTCCCAAGCCCTACCAATCGCGACTTGATACTAAGAAAAAGACCCACTAAAACATGCAATTATTTCAAATTGGAGCCGCCACTAATCAATTAGGGCTGATTAGAAACCCAGGTAAAGTATGGGAGAATACTTTACCTTTTACGAACCAGAGATTTAATGGATTCGGGGACATGGTTACGCTAGATTAATCTAACGCCCTTTCGGTACCTTAAGAAAAACATTTTTTTTTTGCAGGCAATCTTGATTAATTTTAATCTAAGATGCTAACATGCAAATGGTGGTCATGCGGGTGCACAATCAATTAAATAACATTCAATAAGTCAAAATGCTAAGAAATTATAAACCATAACTTTATTAAAGTCCACTCTCTAAGAAAACATTTTAAAAAAATGCTAATTAAAATGCATGCCCTAAACATGATTTCTAAATGACATGACACCTAACTTTTATTATTATGCAATCTTAATCTAAAATTAATATGCATGAATTTTACTTTAATGATATGTGAAATGCAATTTATATGACTTAATTTGAACTATATGTATGCAATCTAAATTATACAATCCTAAATGTGCATGTACTACATGACATGGAATGCATGACATAACAATTCTATATGCATGTTCTTTTTGTGATTTTTGTTTAATGATTTTTTTTTAATGTATGCAACCTGCACTAAACAATGATGATATGAAATGGGATTAATTATGAACTAACCTATTAATTAACCAAATAAATGATCTTTTGTGTTTTCTTTTTTTTAAAAAATTATATGCAATTAAAAATTACACGATGGGATTACTAAAACATGATAATATGATGCAATCCTAATTTATTAATATGCAAACTCTAATTAAATGTACCTACTATGCAAACTAGCTAAATGCACCTAGTATTCTTTATTAAAATTAAACAAATTAATTGAGCTATTTAAAAAAGGAATAATTTCCTAATTCAATTTCGGGATTAATTTGATTTAAACCCCATTTGTTTTAGAAAATCATTATTTTTTTAATTTTTATTATCTTTTTATATTATGAAAACATGCAAACTTTTCCTAAAAATAATCCTAAAGGTTAATTTAAACCTACGTGTCTTAATTTAATAAACCTATATGACCTATATGCTCATGCAAATTTTTAACTTTTCATTATTCCCTTTTTTTTTTTTAACAAGCAATTATTTTTACCTAAAAAAACTAAGATAAGAATTAAAATAATTGAAAAGATAATCCGTTGTCTCACGGATTAAGTTAACAATTATTTTAACTCTACAAATCACAACGAGGGAATCAAAATAATTACAAATTTGGTCCGAAGTCTTACGGACCAAATTAAATAATTATTGTGATTTAACAAATGAAATTCTACCAAAACAAATCCAAAATTAGTATAATTAAAAAAGTGACCCGATGTCTCTCGGATCAAATTAATAACTATAGTAATTTGAGGTAAAATCTACGGATAATGCATATAGAAATTGCAAATATTAACACCCAACAATTAAATAATTAAACTAACATGCTATCAAAGGAAATAAAACCTAAAAATTAACCTAACAAATAATGAAATAAACTAAACTCCAGACATGAAAAGTAAAAGTAAATGAAAAGTAAAAACTACCTAAGTGTAAAACCCACGGGGACAAGAGGGCAACCGAGCAAGAGAATGACCGCGGCCGAAACTCCGGTGAGGGCTGAGCGCGAGCTTCAGTTGCAGGGTGGCCACTGGCACGGGGGGACTAGCGACTGCGGAGGAGGCGGGTGCCGGGTCTTCGGATCACCGGGCCTGTGGTGCCGCCGGCGTGGTGGCAGGAACCGACGATGTGCACAGCGGCTTCGTGGGCTGCTGGTGCGGTGCTGCACGTCGGGATCGCACGATTTGCAGGTCACTCGGGCTCGGGATCTGCTGGCGTCGGGTTCCAAGCAGGAGGTTGCAGCAGCAACTCGGTGGCGTCTGGCTCGATCACTGGATCGAAGGCGTCGGGTGGAGAGGATGCTCGTCGGGTCGTGGAGCAGCGGGAGGCGTCCAATGCAGGGGGCGAGTCGCGGACGGCCGGGCTTTCGGATTTGGCGTGCAGGCGAGATGGCGATCGGCGCGGCTTCGGGACTTCAAGGGCGCGGTCGTCGGGCAAGTGCAGGAGCGATGGGTCAGGCGGAGGATGTGGCGCCGCACGTCGGGCGGAGCGACTCGATTTGAGCTCGGGTTGTTGAGGCGCGACACTCGGGCTTCGACGGTGCTGCTGAGTGTCGGCGCTGGGTTGCGCGGCGCTGCTGCTCCGGTGCAGCAGCTCGTCACGGGTCGTCGGAGGCGGAGAACCAGCGGCTCGGGCGTTACTCGGGAGGTGGAGCGTCGGAGAAGGGCATGACGGCGTCGGGCAAGTGGATCACCTGGCGTCGGGCAGCTACGTCTCCGGAGGGGCGCGGATCAGCGGATCTCCAGTGCTTGAGCAGCAATGTCCGGCGCGAGGAGCGGCTCCGCGAAGGATCGGCGATGTGGGACTCAACAAAGAAGAAAAACAGTGGCTTTGACTTTTTTTGTTTTATTTTTTCTTTTTTTTTCTTCACCTCCTCTGTCTCTCACGTCGCTGTCCCTCTTCTCTGCTGCTCATTGTGGCTGCTTTCTGAAGGGCAAGCCCTTATGCTGACATTTTGCTGCAATGCTTTTTCCTTCTGCTGTTGGTCAGAAGAGAAGAAAGGAAAAAACACTGATTTTGACTTTCCCCTTCAAAACTTGTTGCTCCCCCTTTTTCTCTCGTACTATCTCTCACTTTACTTTTTGATTTTTTTCGAACGAAGAGAGACCCCCCCTTTTACGAAGCGTGCCTTCTTTTTATAGAGGAAAGACTCGGGATTGTTGAAGATCGAGCGATATTCGCTCAACCATCCAACAATAAAAGGCTCCAAAATCAGGCGACCGTTTAATTTTCGAATTCAAAATTTTGTTTCGAAATTTCCCTCTAATCAAAGATTATCCCCTATTTCTAATTCCTAAAATTAGAAAAAACAAAAAATAAAAAAAACTGAAATTTTTTTTATTTGAATTTTGAAATGAAAATTTTAAAAACCAAATTTAGTTTATTATTTGAATTTGAATTTTGAGGTACGGATATCCGAATCTCCTTAAGGCGATTAGTTCCTGTCAAAGGTGCTCCGTAGATTCACGAACTATGCCTCCTAAGATACAAAGACTCGAACCCGTTTAGATCAAGATCTTATCTGCAAACATGACTCAATCGAACCGTTCAATTGAACCAGTACATTCAGAAAAATCAGGAAAGTATAAAAGTATATCAAAGTCTTTTGGAATCTAGTCGGAAAAACCAAAACCAAAAACCTCTTCTTAATGAAGCTCTATGCTCCTATCTATTTATAGAGCTTTTTGGTTCATGTATTAAAGAGATACATGAATTAATATAGACGCGTGTATCCACGAGATTCATGAATAAAGAGATACGTGAATCCAAGAGATTCAGGTATCCAAAGATACGTGAATTCAAGAGATTCGTGAACTCAATAAATACATGAACTGAAAGATACATGAATCTAGAAAATTCATGAAATCAATAGAAACGTGAACACAAAAGTTGAGGAAATACAAGAATGCAAAAGAGATGCGTGAATAGAAAGGACGTATCATAATTATTGGGTTTCGTTGATCCATTAATCATAATTCCAATACTTCCAACACATTCCCACCAAACTTGGGAATTCACGAGCCCTGTCCGAGCTTACTCGAGCGGGGGAAGAGCCGGCAGAATTCTCTTCTATCTACTTCGAAACTCCGGCAAAAACCATGCAGGTACACTGTCCTTCTTTGAGAAATAGGAGGGTTGGGCCGAGCCTAATTTATTGTCTGAAATCGTTCTTGACGAAATTCCGTCCATGTAAAATTATGTGTGGGTGGATGAGAGATGCATCTTGAAATTAGCTGCACAAGATGAGGATGTAAGTTTGAGACGCGAGGAGGGTTCTTTGATATGAAAAGTAAAGTACGATAAATTTTTATCTAGGATTTATATAACGTCAACGTGGTTTTGGTTTTGATTTTGGTGCAGAAAGTCATCATCAAGGTGGATTGGTCCAGCGAGAAGCGCAAGAAGAAAGCCATCAAGATGGTCTCTGAAAACGAAGGTATCGCAACTTGCGACTTGAATATGTCCATTCGGAAAGAAAATAAGTAAACGTTTTGAGTATACTTTTTCATGTGCCTCTGTAGACGTACAATCATTTGAAGTGGACGACCAGAACAAGCGACTGACCATGTATGGTGACATGGATCCCATAATGCTTGTGAAAAAGATGCGAAAGCAGTTCCCTACGGATATTGTCACCACGAAGCTCCAGACCCCACCAGCGGTCAATGCCCCACTAAAATTGATATTATAATTACCGTTTAACGTTTACCGTTTTACGGGGATTGGTCTAAGGTGAGATGGAAGGTTTCTTAATTAGTCTAATATGGGTTGGGTAGTGTGGGTAGGAGTTGAGCTGGCCGTAATGAGGGGCCTGGCTGAAACTCTATAAATAGTGCTAAAGTCTCTCCTCTAACCCTAATTCTCACATGTATCCTCACCTAAGGGGCGTTTACCTAACGCTAAACGTGAGGGGATTCTCACATGTATCCTCACCTAAGGGGCGTTTACCTAACGCTAAACGTGAGGGGGCTGCCTCATTGAGCCAGTGATACGGAGGGCAATAGAGAAGAAGGACTTGATGCGTGGATCCCCTTGATATGTGGGAAATCCATTTTCTGCTTCCGCTTTATGAATGATGGATCCCAAAACATGTGTGTTAATCTTTATACTCAATTATGCATATTCTTGTTCTGGTTATGGAGATATTGGGGTTGCACAATTTGCGTCCAACACATCATCCACCATTTTTATGGGAGCCGTCGGCACCGCCGCTGTAGAGGGTTACCATGGTTACTATCGTCCTTAGTAGGAATGTGTTCACGGAGACTTCCCAAGTGTTGAAGGATTAGTAGCTAGAATATGTAGAGATCAGAACGGATTATTGATTACCGGTTTTGCAGAAACAGTGCATGTGGCTTCGACAAGCCAAATTGAAGATTTTGCAATTGGAGAATGATCTTTTGTACTTGAAGGGCAGAAATGATCTGTGGAGCCTTAAAAATATAAGTGTGGAGATGGAAAGTGATACCTTATTAATTGTGCTGTTCATTTCAGGAGAAAGGCAAAGCCCATGGGCCCTGCAAAATGTGATTGAAGACATTTGGATGTACTTAGCCAAGATGAAAGATGTGTGAGTGAATTATTGTTCACGCGAGGCCACCCAGCTAGTCAATTGGGTTGCTAAAACCTATAGTAGGAAACCCCTCATTCCTAATTAATTATATTATCCCGCTTCGCCTCTCTTAGATATGCTGTATTCATCTATCTTGTTCCGATGTTTTGCAACAATGAAATGGAATAGTCTTTTTGACAATTTAAAAATAAAATTTGCTCCATTTCTCTTCTTGCAAAGAGCAAAAGCACGGTCGCTTCTCGACCTACTTTACGAACCAACCAAACGGTGCTGATCAGGGATCTGTATGTCCACGTCGTGTCTCAAGCTTCAGCCTTCCTCTTTGTGTTCCTTTTGCCATCCCCTCGGTGCATTTTCCATTTACTCAAATCAATTACCCAACCACCGCCCTTCCAACTTGGAAGGGGGAGGTGGGGGGTTCGAATTCCCACATTCTCAGGGGGGTTGGGGTGGAAACTCTGTAATTTCAGGAGTGGGTTTCGATTTCCACGCCCTACAATGAGGCAGGACAAAAATCTAAGAGTGAGCGTTAGAATAAGAATAGAGTAGGACCGACAAAAAAAAATAAAAAAAAAATCAATCACCCATCCTGCGATCATGAGAATCCATTGTATTTTGGGCATGGCAATTGAGTTGGATGAATGGTGGGCAGAGAAAGTGCGTGTTTTGATAAGCATTCGTTCACGATCCATAGCCAGAAAAGTGTTGCCACTGCTCCATTTGGGCCAACTGAGGTGCTCGCGATGGATATTCGAAGAGATCGAGTCAAGATTGCTGTTCTGATAAAGCAGATTGAGCGGTCTCGTTGCGAATCCATTTCCTTTCAGGCAGTGGCTTTGGAGCCTTCTATTTTCAGGGCAAAAGTAAAGTCCGGTGCTTCGCACGATGCGTTGCAAAAGTTATGTGGGCTTAGACCAACTTCCATGCCCAACTAGAAGTTAGTTTCTTCACTTGGGGGGAAGGCCCATTAAAGGCTGGCCAGTTATCCTTTGACTTCGACAAAGGCCGGGCCTAATGAGTCGCGCAGCCCGCCCATCACATAGAAATTACAAGAGAATTGTCTTAAACGTTATAAACCCGTTGCATTTTTATCAATTTAATCTTAAACGTTTTTCTATTTTGCTTATTAAGTCCATTTAGCCAATTTTAGCTGGAAATCGCTCACATGGATGTCAATCATTTTACATATCACGACTAGTATTGACATGGAATTTTTTTATTATATATTTTTTAATATTTTTTTGAATCTTTTGATTTATTCTTTTCCTTTTCTTTTTTTCCCTTTTTGAGGCATTGTCAATGGTTGCTCATCAGCCTCGGGCGAGGGCGACCCTTGACTGAGGGCGACGACCTTTGCTATTCATCAACGAGCCCTAATAATTGTCAGCAAAGGAAAAAATAAAAAAAAATCTGGAAATATATTAAAATATCATTAAAAATGTCAACATCAATGTTGATTGTGCCACGTATAACGACTGACGTTCACATAAATGATTTTCGGTCAAAATTAACTAGATGGACACAATTAATAAAATATGAAAATGTGTATGACTTAATTGGCATAGTTAATAGGTTTAGATTGAATTGGAAAAATTTCAATAGGCTTAAGATTTTCTAGACAAGTTTCCCTAAAAATTTTAAATGAACTTCTTGCCCATGACCAAACTTGGGCAGGTTAGGCCCTCCTCCACTTTTACGGATTTTTCGGTGTTCGATTCACAGAAAATAAATTCCTTAGAGAAAAAATTTTGCATGAAAGGAAAAAAGTCTTATAAATTAGGGTCCGTTCGTTTCACGGAAAATAAGCCATTTACGGAAAATATTTTCCCAGAAGTCATTTTCCAGGAAAATGACAATATTTTCCTGTTCGGCTAAAACACCTGAAAATGTTTCGGAAAATATTTTCCGGTGTTCGGTAAAGAAAATATTTTCCGCTCACTAGATTGGCGAGTGCAAGTGACAAGCTCGAGGTTCGCCAGATTGACGAGTGATCCACAACAGGTTTACAGTGATGGCCGACAACTAGTCAAGAAAGAAGAAGATGGGAAACAAAGAAAAAAAAAAAGAAACAGAAAATTAAAAATAATTTGAATAAAAAAAGAAAATTACAATTTAAAAATAATTCGAATAAAAAAAAAAAGAAGAAGAAGAAATGGGAGGAGGAAGTGAGGATTTGTAGATGTGTGAGATAAGAGAGATCAAGTGAGGAAAATGTTTTCCACTTTTCAAAAGTGGAAAACATTTTCCCAAATTTAAAGACTTTTTCCTTCTATGGAAAACATTTTCCCTTAGGAATTCATTTTCCGTGAAACGAATGCCGGAAAATCCGGAAAACATTTTTCAGGAAAACATTTTCCGCAAAACGAACGGAGCCTTAGGGGAAAATGTTTTCCACTTTTATTTTCCTCACTTGATCTCTCTTATCTCACACCTCTACAAATCCTCACTTCCTCCTCCCCCTTCTTCTTCTTCTTTTCTTTTTTGATTCGAATTATTTTTAATTTCTTTTTCTTTTCTTATTTTTCCTTTTCTTTTCTTTGTTTCCCAGTTTCTTTTTTCTTGGCCAGTCGCCGGCCACAGCGACGGCTGGCTCGAGCTCGGAATTCATTTGTCTTCCAAGCTCACAAGTCGGCTCCCAGCTCGATTATAGATACCACACTTGCAATAAAACACGAATTATCAAATGTGGAACCCTAAATCAAGAAGGAAAAAATAGGGAAATGAAAACTTATCTCCTCGGCCAATTCAATGGATTCCATTGGCAAGTAAATCCATCGAGCTCAACATCGACGGCTCCTGGGTAGAAGGAAGTGGCGAAGGATCGGTAGCTAGAGTATGTAGAGATCAAAATTGATAATTGATTGCTAGTTTTGCAAAAACAATGCATGTGGCTTCTACAAGCCAAATCGAAGATTTAGCAGTTGAAGAAGGACTCTTGTACTTGAAGGGTAGAATTGATCCATGGAGTCTTCAAGATAAGAATGTGGAGATGGAAAGTGATAACTTATTATAAGTGCGCTGTTCATTTGAAGAAGAATGTGGGAAATCCATCATTCCTAATTGGTTATGTTATCCCCCTTCGCCTCTTTAGGACGTGTTGTGTTATGAGACTCATCTATTGTGTTTCGATGTTTTGCGATTATGAATGAAATAGTTTTTTCGACAAAAAAAAGAAAAGAAAACAGAATTACTTGACTTCTCTTCTTGCAAAGAGCAAAAGCACGTTTTGCTTCTTTAACCTACTTCACGAATCCGGCCAAATGGTAGCGGTCAAGGATCTCTATATCCATGTCGCCTCTCGAGCTTCAGCCTTCCTTCCTGTGTTCCTTTCGCCATCCCCTCGGTCCATTTTCCATCTACTCAGATCAATCGCCCATTCGGCAATCATGAGAATCAATTTTATTTTGGGCATGGCAATTGGCTTGGATGAATGGCGGGCAAAGAAAGTGCGTGTTTCGATAAGCATTCATTCTCAATCCATAGCCAGAAATGCGTTGCCACTGCTCCATTTGGGCCAACCGGGCTGCTCGCGATAGATATTCGAAGAGATCGAGTCCAGATTGCTGGTTCGATAAAGCTGATTGAGCGGTCTCATTGCAAATCCATTTCCTTTCAGGCGGAGGCTTTGGCGCTTTCTATCATCAGGGCAAAAGTAAGTCTCGGGCTTCACACGATGCGTTGCGAAAGTATGTGGGCTTGAATCAACTTCCAGGCCCAACTAGAAGTCAGTTTCCTCACCTGGGAAGGTCCATTGAAGGCTGGCGAGTTACCCTTTGACTTCGACAAAGCCAGCCCATCACATGGAAATTACGGGAAAATTGTCCTAAAAGCCATAAACCTGTTGCACTGTTGTCAATTCAGTTTTAAATATTTTTTTAATTTGCCAATTAAGTCTATTCAACCAATTTTAGATGAAAATTGTGTACATGGACGCTAATCATTTTACGTGGCACGACTAATATTGACATGGATAATTTTTATTTAGCTTTTTAATATTTTTTGAATCTTTTTATTTATTTGTTTCCTTTTCTTTTTTCCCTTTTTCAAGCATTGTCAATGGTTGATGACCTCAGGTGAGGGCTGCCCTTGTCAGCCTCGAGCGAGGGTGATGAGGCGGGCTATGCTTTGCCAAGTGAGAGCGACCCTTGATTGAGACCGATGACCTCTACTGGCCATCGACAAGCCCTGATCATTGTTGGCAAAGGGAAAAATAAAAAATCTGAAAATATATTTAAATATTATTAAAAGTGTTCACGTCAACGTCAATCATACCATATAAGATGACCGACATCCACGTCAATGATTTTATATCAAATTTGGCCGGATGGACTTAACTGGCAAAACGTAAGAATATTTATGACTTAATTGACATAATTAATAGGTTTAAGAATGAATTGATAAAATTTCAATAGGCTTAAGATTTTTTAAATGATAGCCTCTAAAGACATGACAGGTGTCTCACGTCCCTCGACTTTGGTTCAAATGCCCATAGGAGAGTCTTTCACGACTCTTCGAGGATATGCATCGATTAGAAAGAGAGTTTCCTTTATCAGCTCCAGTCAAAATGTCGAATATAGGGCCTCCAAGGGGAGCACGTGCTTGAAGAAATTTTCTCCGGCCATTTGTGCTCCCTCCAATGGGCCCGACCGACCAAATAGAACCATCCTTTAGAAAGTGCCGGAGGGAATCTTTGACCGTCTTCGCTTCCTGGTACGGGATAACATTAACAATCTAATATACTACTGGAAAAAAAACATGAATTCTGGTCTTACTTTTCGAGATTCCTTTTGATCTACATAGAAAAGTAAATACACAAAGTTAGATAATCATAATTTAATTTTTGTTTTCTTCTCATCGCTTTATCAAATAATCATCCACTTCTATGGAATTAATATTTGCTCTCATATTTAATGACCCCACTATTTTCATTATTCATACTTCAAGACCTGCGAATCAATCTATAATATAAAGCCGAAAAAAAGTGGGTTTTCTCTTGCTTTTACTGACTTTTTTGAATTTTCCAGTCAGCTAGAAGAAAAGTGGCGGAAATACTATTAGTATTCCTGATAATTCTCTATTTTCAAACTCTGTGATATTAGGTGCTACTTTCTTTAGTGCAAACATCAGTTGGTAGCCGCCACACCTTCTGGAAGCACATCCATCGTGCATTTATTCCCTTCCACACATAATTTCTAGTAATATATCGGCCCTCCTTGACGTCATGCTGCATACGTAAGACGATCCCACCTTGACGTGGGATCCGAGAGCGAGGCTGAGTGGGGATTTTGGCTTTTTTTTTGGGCACCCAATTCCTTCATTTCATTAGTATTTTCCCCATGGCTCGGGGGGGACTCAGGTCTCTATTAAAGGCCTCATCTTCCAACACATTTCCATCGAACTCGAGAATTCACGCGCTCTGTCCAAGCCTACTCGAGCAGGGGAAGAGTCGGCAGAATTCTCTTCTATCTACTTCGAAACTCCGGCAAAAACCATGCAGGTACGGGCCCCTCCTTAGAGAGTCATAGGATGGTCTGGTCGGAGCCTAGTTTGTTGTCCGAGCTCGCTCGTGACGAACTCCATTTGTATAAAATTATGCGTGGGGTGGGCAAGAGATGCATCTTGAAGTTAGTTTTAAATGATGAGGATGATAATTGTAGGTTTTAAAACGTGAGGAAGGTATTCTGATATGAGAAGTTAAGTAGGGTAAATTTTTAACTAGGGTTTTTGTTATGTGGATGTGGTTTTGGTTTTGGCACAGACGGTTGTTATTAAGGTTGATTGGTCCAGCGAGAAGTACAAGAAGAAGGCCATCAAGATAGTCTCCAAAAATGAAGGTATTGGGACTTGCGACTTTAATATGTCCATTCATAAAGAAAATTAGTAAACGTCTTGAGTTATTTTTTCGTGTGACTGTGTAGAAGTACAATCATTCAACGTGGACGACGAGAACAAGCAGCTTACAGTGAAAGGGGGCATGGATACCGTAGCGCTCGTGAAAAATATGAGAAAGAAATTCCCGACAGCGGATATTGTCTACATGGAAAGTGAGGCCTCAAGGATGCTAGAGGCCTCACAAAGGCAGCGTAACCCCCATAATCATAACAATCCTAACAACGGCTATTACCATGATCCCTATAATAATACTAATCACGGCCATCACCACGATCCCTATAGTAATCCGAACCATGGCTACCATGCCGCTCCCTATAGTAATCCGAACCATGGCTACCATGCCGCTCCCTATAATAATCACAACTATGGTTCCGGCCCTTATCAAGCCTACGGATACCCACATGACCACAATCCTTACAATGGGGGGCCGTCCGCACCGCCGCTGTTCCCGGGTTACCATGGTTAATATCCTCCTCAGTGGGAATATGCTCACGGCTATGTGGACTTCACAAGTCCTTTGATTCTACTTTGTACAACTTTTCACCTGTGTCGCTCTGCCCTATCCTTTGTAAGTTTGCATGGATGTTAATGTACCGTTTGGTTTGGTGTGATCTCGGCCTGGCTAGCAAAGGTTACATCATCTGTTGAGTAGCTTCGGTAGATATATTGGAATTTTAAAAGAGCTCCACATGAATTGATATAAACAAGGCGTTAGAAAAAAAAAAAACTAATGAGCGACCTAGCTAGCGTTACGGGAAATGTTCCAAATGCCTGGCATGCATCGGAGGCAGCTTCCTCGGAGGTTCTTACACAAACTGAGCCGCCGCTGTTTGAGGAATTAAGAGCCGCCGCTTGTCTATACCTTAATCCGTTAGCTAATAGATCACGCACAATACCCACTTGAATTAATTTCTTAGTAATTAAAAAAAAGGCGCGCATGGATATGCAAAATAAAACTCGACGGAATATCGTTATGATATTATGTTTGAACTTACAATCGAGAAACTTAAATTAAAAAAGTTAACAGATGAAGAGAAATCATATTATATTAAGAACACATAAACCTCTCGGTCAAGTGACGTGGGATGATTCATCATATTTTCAAATTGCACGGCAACTTGATCGACAGTCTTATTCTTGAAATTGGAACATGAAAGTCTCTAGACCGGTATAATCATAATTAGAAATGAACTATGTTTTTTTAATGCTCATTTTGTATGCATTAGGTAACTTGCTTGACTCCTATGTGGGCGGACCACTTACGGACGCGAACTCAACTGAGGGAATTTGAAAATCATGGTATAATTCCATTAATTTGACTAGTATTTTTTCGCTTGACTTGGGTCAGCCTGGGGTCCTCTATAATTGCAAGTTGCGACCCCATTGCTTTCCCAAGATTCCTAGCTATTCTATTCGCACTTCTCTTCTTCTACTCAGCTCACTCTATTTCTCTTCTTGCAAAGAGCATAAGCACGTTTTGTTTCTTTAACCCACTTCACGAATCCGGCCAAACGGTGCCACTCAGGGATATTAATAACCACATCGCCTCTCTGGCTTGAGTCGTTCCTTTTCTCCATGGGGTCCGGAACAAATAAACCAGAACATTATTGAGATTCATATGTCGTCGTGATCTTTTGTTTGGAGCTTCTGAGGCTGGAATGGGGCAACGAAAGGGAAAGGAAGACGGCCATGAAGCCATGAAGATTGTCAATGCATATGAAGGTACCCCACAAAATTGTGAAATGATAATATCAAATCTCAAGCTTGTGTGGTTGAAACTAGGGTTGAAGGTTCAATAAGAATGCATACGTAGGACGATAAACATCCATGTTAATAATTTTCGTCAAATTAGCTAGATTGATTTAATTGATAAAACATATAAATGTTTACGATTTAATTAGTTCAATTAATAGATTTAAAATTAAATTGACAAAATTTCTGTAAGTTAAGATTTTTTAGATAATTTTCCCAAAAAATTATAAATGAATTTCTCACCCGTGACCAAACTTGGCTGGTCGTGCCCTTCTCCCGTAATGATCCTATTCGAACCCACGTTTTGCCCCTCAAGCCTAGACAGTAGCCCAACTGGCAGTCGATCGCCACTAAAGACATGACAAGTGTCTCGCGTCCCCCAACTTTGGTTCAATTGGCTATAGGAGAGTCATACACGACTCTTTAAGGTTATGCATCGGCTAAAACACCCAAAAGGCTACTAAGTATCATAACTTAGAAAATTAGGTTTCTTAATCATGTCCAATCAAATGTCATATATGGGGCCTCAATGGGAGCATGTGCTTGGAGAAATTTTCTCCGGTCATCAGTGCGCTCTCCAGTGTGCTCGACCGACTAAATAGGACCGTTCTTTAGAAAGTGCTGGAGGGAGTCTTTGACCATCTTTGCTTCCTTCCTAATATGAGATAAAATATTAACATTACCACTGGAGAAAAAACATAAATTTCGGTCTCACTTTTCAAGATTCTTTTTGGTCTACATAAAAAGATAAATACACAAAGTTGATCATCATAATTTGATTTTTCTTTTCCTCTCATTATTCCATCAAATAATCATCCATTTCTATAGAATTGTTATCCGCTCTCGTATTTAATGACCCCACTATTTTCATCCTTCATACTTCTGCGAATCAGTCTATAATACAAAGCCAAAAAGTGGGTTTTCTCTCGCTTTTACTGACTTTCTCGAATTAACCAGTTAAATGTAAGAAGGATGATGAAATTACGGTTAGTATTTCCAATATCTCTCTATCTTCAACACTTTTCTTATATAGGTGCTATTTTCTTTTTCTGCAAACACCAGTAGGCAGCCACCACACCTTCTAGAAGCACGTCAATCGTGTATTAATACCCTTCCACACATTTTTTTTCTACAAATAATTGAGCCCACGCGACATGCGATGACGTTACCGACTGAGATCACGCTGGATACGTAAGACGACCTACCCTTGACGTGGGATCCATGAGCGTGGCTGAGTGAATTTTGCTTATTATGGCACCCAATTTCTTTTTTTCATTAGTATTTTCCGATTGACTTGAAGTGGACTTAGGTCTCTATATTAAAGGCCTCGTCTTCCAACACATTCCCATCAAACTTGAGAATTCACGTGCTCTGTCCAGAGCTTACTCGAGCGGGGGAAGAGCCAGCAGAATTCTCTCCTATCTACTTCGAAACTCCGGCAAAAACTATGCAGGTACACTTCCCTTCGTTGAGAAATAGGAGGGTCAAGTCGAGCCTAATTTGTTTCTGAATTAATTTGTGATGAAATTCCGTTCGTATAAAATTATGCGTGGATTAGTGAGAGATGCGTTTTGAAGTTAGCTGCAAAAGATGAGAATGATAATTGTAGGTTTCGAAATGCAAGGAGGGTAGTTTGACGTGGGAGGTGAAGCATGGTAAATTTTCATCTAGGGTGCGTGTCATGTTGATGTGGTTATGGTTTTGGCGCAGAGAGTTATCATCCAGGTGGATTGGGACAACGAGAAGAGCAAGAAGAAGGCCATCAAGATGGTCTCCAAAAACCAAGGTGCTACGACTTGAATATCATCCATTTTAAATGAAAATAAGTAAACGTTTTGTGTGATATATATATATTTTTCATGTGGCTATGTAGACGTAGAATCATTTTCTGTGAACGACGAGAAGAAGCAGCTAACGCTAGAAGGGGAGATGGATCCTGTACCACTTGTGAAAAAGATGAGAAAGGAATTTCCGACGCAGATTATCGCCATGACCCAGATCTCAGTCGAGGCACAACCACAGCCACCTCGTCCATCCCCCGAAACCCCACATTACCCCAATCCTCAGTTTTGGCCACCCTATGGACAGCCACAGTACCCCGGTTATACCAATTGGGGGCAGCCGTCCGCGCCGCCACTGTACGGGGGTCACAATATTTACTATCCTTTTCAGTAGGAATATGTTCGCGGCTATGTGGACTTCGTCAAATGCTCCAGTCCTATTTTGTATGGCATGTCATCTGTATCGCTCTGCCCTGCCCTTTGTAAGTTTGCATGGATGTTAATGTACCGTTCGGTTTGGTGTGATCTCGGCCTGGTTAGCAAAGGTCACATCATCAGTCGAGCGGCTTCGGGAGACATATTGGAATTTTAGAAGAGCTGCATATGAAGTGATATAAACAAGGCGTTAGAAAAAGAACCCTAACGAGCGACCTAGCTAGCGTCACGGGAAATGTTCCAAATGCCTGGCATGCATCGGAGGCAGCTTCCTCTAAGGTTCTTACACAAACTGAGCCGCCGTTTGAGGAGTCATTAAGAGCCGCCGCTTGTCTATACCTTAATCCGTTAGCTAATAGGTCACGCGCAATACCCACTTGAATTAATTTCTTAGTAATTAAAAAAGGAGCGCATGGATATACCTTAATCCGTTAGCTAATAGATCGTGCACGCACAATACCCACTTGGATTAATTTCTTATTAATTGAAAAAGGATGGGAAACAAACTCGACAAAACTTGATCCAATATCGTATTTAAATGTGTAACCAAGAAACTTAAAAAAAAAATTAACAGAAAAATGGAGACCATATATATAAAAAAGTATATAAGTCCTAGATTCAAGTGACATGGGATGATTCAATGTATTTTTAGATTGTACAACAATTTGGTCGATAATCTTATTCTTGAATTGGAACTTGAAAGTCTCTAGACCAGTATAGTCATAGTTAAAAAAAAAGCTTCTTTTTTTTTTGGCTTCTTTCGTATGCATTAGGCAACTTGCTCGAATCCTATGTAAGTGGACCACTTACGGACGCGAATTAGACAGAGAATTTGAAAATCGTGGTATAATTTCATTCATTGGACTAATATTTTTTTGCTGGACTCAGGTCAACTGGGGCCCTCTATAATTGCAAGTTGTAATCCCATCACGTTCTCAAGCTTCCTAGCTATTCTATTCGCACTTCTCTCCTACTCAGCTCACTCGATTTCTCTTCTTGCGAAGAGCAAAAGCACGTTTCGCTTCTTTAACCTACTTCACAAATCCCGCCAAATGGTGCCGGTCAGGGATCTCAATGTCCACGTCGCCTCTCAGGCTTGAGTCGTACCTTTTCTCCATGGGGTCCGGAACAAATAAACAAGAGCATTATTGAGAACGACACGTCGTCGTGATCTTATGTCTTGGAGCAGAAAGCTGTTCTGAGGCTGGAATAGGGCAACGAAAGGGAAAGGAAGAGGGCCATGAAGAGGGTCTCTGCATATGAAGGTACTCCACAAAATTGCGAAACGATGATCTCAGATCTTGAGCTTTCGTGGTTGAAGGTAGGGTTGAAGGTTCGATAAGAGTGCGGAGCTCTTTACCAGCATATTTTATACCCTACCATGTTCGCATTTAACTAATCTCAAGTGGCTCGAAGGGATACAACCGGTGGCTGTGGACATGGACAACAAGAAGGCGATGATGATTGGGGACATAGACCCGGCACAGCTAGTTGAAAACTTGAGGAAGCGATTTGAGACGGTCATCGAGTACGTGGGGCCGAAAGAGACTCAGACCACCTACAGCAACATCAACAGCCCAAACAATAGTTGCTCGGGAGTAGCTTATTACCCCTGCTACACACCATACCCATTTCCTTATTATTTCTCAAATCATTATTTATAAAATCCCTTTTAAGAGTGTTGATCCTGGAACGAAGTGCTTCCTGATGAACATGTAAAAGCCTTATCTTTTGTATCTTTTTGTTTATCTTCCATGTCGACTTTATGAGGGTGACAAAGCGAAGTTTGGACCTTCAAGGCTTCTTGTTGCGTCTTTTAGTATGTACGGATGGGAAGGAATATGCTCGGTATCATTCGGCCAAAGTAGCTATGGCGATTTTCTCTCGACCTGTTAATAAAAGAAAAGTCGCAAGCCTCTGTCATGGTCATAGCAGAGGAAGAAGGCACGTTCTTTTGACATCTTGGTAGGGCAAGTAGTTAGGTTGGATTCATTATTGGAATTGGACACGACTTCTTCTAGTTGTCTCGGTTATCGCTTTGAGGTCATAAGCTCTCATGTCATCAAGCTTGCGTAGGCGGCTGCGTTAACTTTCAAGTACGGGATTATGTTTGCCTCTCATCCGAGCATCTGTCTAGCTTCTAATCGCAAACATTCAGCCTCGCTGTTTTACGATTTTTTTGTTCAATAAGTTTTAGTTTATTGGAAAGGGACAAGAACGCAGAAGCGGCTAGCTACATGAGATAGGAGAGACTTAAACAAGTGGTCTTTGTCTTCCAGCCCCACGTTGCACACAGACAACAACAGATAGGAGAGACTTAAATATGCCATCGGAGTAATCTTATCTTTGGTACCAAGCCAATCACACACTGCTAAGCAAGATATAATTATGAAGTGATTAGTTTGGTGAGATCGGCCTGTCTAGGCGCACTGATTGTCTTTGAATCTACTGGCTCACCCTGGCCTTTATTAGCATGGCTCTACTCTAGGGTTTGAATGTTAAGCCCCACCTAAGTTCATGCTCTTCAAGTGACCACGTGTTTACTTGATAAATTACTCGATGGAAAGCAAGAATACATTATCAATTAAGTACCCAGAAGCGGTCCCGGTCTCCAAGCCAGATTGGCAGCTCCGACAAGTTGCATTGGGGAATACTGTAATTTAAAGGAGCTGCATGTGAGGGTCAAAAAGCCTAGTCTTACGGAAAATGTTCCAAATGGCATGCATCTGGAGGAAGCTTCGTCAAAGGCTGACTCTCGCCGGTGGCTGGAAGAGCTCGGCCTCGCCAAATCTGGGCGAGCTTGAGCTCGCCTAGCCAAGTTGAGGCCGAGCCTCGCCGAGGGCCGGCGACGCTCCGGTGAGGTCACTGGGGGCCGGCGACACTCCGACGAGGTTGCCGGCCCTCGTTGGTCGGTCGCCGACCATGGTCGAGGCCGGTGATCGGCCAAAAGGAAGAAAAAAGAAAAAAGAAAAATATAATAAAAATATTGAAAAATTAAAAGAAACAACAAAATTATACAAGTTTACCAAACGCATTTCTATTCCTAGAATATAAATTTTTTACAGTTACCAACCGCGTGCTTATGCTCAGAAATTGTTCCCAATAACATAAATAGAAAAAAACTATTTCTGTTCAAAAATTGTTTCCCAGAATAGAAACGTTACCAAACGCGCCCTCATTATCAAGGTGAATTGGTCCAACGATAAGAGCAAGAAGAAGGCAATCGAGATGGTCTCCAAAAATCAAGGTGGTGCGGTGACTTGAGATATTGTCCATTCTAAATGAAAATAAGTAAACCTTTTTGATTGAGTATGTGTGTGTATATTCATGTGGCTGTGTAAACGTGGAATCATTTTCCGTGGACGACAAAGACAAGAAGAAGCAGCTAACGCTGAATGGGAAGACGGATCTAGTGTCACTCGTGATTAAAGATAAATAATAAATTCCCGACGACACAGATTGTCGCCATGAACCAGAGGGCGGCCGAGGCACCGCCACAAGAGCCTTTTGGGCCGCCGTTGTACGGGGGTTACAATGATAACTGCCCTTTTCAATAGGAATATGTTCATGGCTATGGGGACTTCACAAGTGCTCCGGTTCTCGTTTGCACACAGCCTTTCGCTTGTATCGCACTGCCTTACCCTTTGTAAGTTTGCATGGATGTTAATAAACCGTTTAGTTTGGTCTGGTGTTGATAGGTCTGACTAGCAAAGGTTTCATCATCAATTGAGTAGCTTCGGGTGATATATTGGAATTTTAAAAGAGCTGCACGTGAATTGATTCAAAGAAGGTGTTAGAAAAAATAAAACCTAATGAGCGACCTAGCTAGCGTAACAGGAAATGAACCAAATGCTGGGCATGCATACGAGGCAGCTTCCTCGGAGGTTCTTACACAAACGGAGCCGTCTTTTGAAGAATCATTAAGAGCTACCGCTTGTCTATATTTCAATCCATTAGCTGATAGATCGTGCACACACAATACCCACTTGAATTAATTTCTTATTAATTGAAAAAGGGGAGGAGATTCGACGGAATTTGATTCCGATATCATGTTTGAATGTACAATCAAGAAACTTAAAAAATTAATAAAATGGGGGAAATTATGTGTATAGAAAGAGCATATAAATTCTATAGTCAAGAGAGGTGGGATGATTTAATATATTTTCAGATTGCACGGGCAACTTGATTGATAGTCTTACCCTTGAAATTGGAACGCAAAAGTTCTAGACCGGTATAATCATAATTAGAAATAAACCCTTTTTTTAATGCTGCTTTTGTATGCATTAGGCAACTTGCTCGACTCCTATGTGGGTGGACCATGTACGGACGCGAATTAGACTGAGGGAATTTGAAAATCATGGTATGATTCCATTCACTGGACTAATATTTTTCGCTTGACTAGGTTCAACGGGGACCCTCTATAATTGCGAGTTGCGACCCCATCGCGTTCCCAAGACTCCTAGCTATTCTGTTCGCACTTCTCTTCTTGTACTCGAACTCCTTCCATTTTCTCTTCTTGCAAAGAGCAAAAGCACGTTTTACTTCTTTAATATAATTCACGAACACGGCCAAACGATCCGTACCTTTTCTCCATCGGGTCCGGAACAAATAAACAAGAACATTATTGAGAACGATACGTCGTTGTGATCTTTGTCTTGGAGCAGAAAGCTCTTCCGAGGCTGGAATATGGCAACGAAAGGGGAACGAAGAGGGCCATGAAGATCGTCTCTGCATATGAATGTACCCCACAAATTGCGAAACGACAATCTCAGATCTCGAGCTTGCGTGGTTGAAACTAGTGGTCGAAGATTCAATAAGAATGCGTAGCTCTTTACCAGCATATTTTATACCCTACCATGTTCGCGTTTAACTAATCTCAAGAGGCTCGAAGGGATACAACCGGTGGCCGTGGACATGGACAACAAGAAGGCGACGGTGACTGGGGAGATGGACCCGGTACAGCTAGTTGAAAACTTGAGGAAGCGAGTTGAGACGGTCGTCGAGTACGTGGGACCGAAAGAGAATCAGACCCAAGCGAGATCCCACAACTGAAGAGCCTAGCACCAACAGCAACATCAACAGCCCAAACAATAGTTACTCGGGAGTAGCTTATTACCCCTACTACACACCATACCCATTTCCTTATCATTTCTCGATTCATTTCTCTTTTTCCCTTTTTCCCTCTATCAGCCATCGCCAGGCATCGTTGATGGTTGGCGACTTTAGGCGAGGGCCGCTCTTGCTAACCTCAGGTAAGGGCTGCTCTTGGCCTATGCCCTCCTAAGGGAGGGTGACCCTCGACTGAGGATGTCGACTTCTGTCGACCATCAACAAGCCCGACCATGTCCGGCGGAGGGAAAAAAGGAAAAGAAAAATGAAGGAGAAAAAAAAGTAAAGATTGAAATGACAAGAACAAAAAATTTTAAAATCCTATAAAATGTTAAAATATTATTAAAAAAGACGTTAGATTGATGATTCAATTAACACAATTTAAAATGTTTAAAATTAAATCAATAAAAGTGTAATAGGTTTCGAACTTTGTGGATAAATCTTCCTTAAAATTACATTTGAACTTCCAGCCTTCCTCGCGTAAGGACATTATCCGGACCCACCTTATGCCTATCAGGCCTAGATAATAGTTCCACCCGGCCATCGATCGCCTCTAAAGACATGACAAGGGTCTCGCGACCTCGACTTTGCTGCCTACAATTGCCTATAGGAGAGTCATA